>CAJGYO010000011.1:18382502-19765125 GCA_904845875.1 Miscanthus lutarioriparius | reverse complement strand
GTCCGGCACCTCAATCCCTTGTGGTTCATAGATACCTGTGGACACAACAAAACCCTAAATGTTTAATCAGGCAGGTCCCTTATATGACATCAATGTCACTGTATATGCTTCAGAATTTATATGGAAGCGAATAGAATAAAAAATGTCTTAAAAGTAACTTGTGACTTCATCAGAGGTTGAAATACTACCTTATGCAGAGTGTTACTCATAGACCAATGCAAACTTTGTTTTTTTTTTTGTTGAAGGAGCACAATTTTGATTATAGAAATTACGCTCTCACCTCTTAGTATCTGGAGAACTGAGCTGACAGCATCAGTTGGTGGCGTGGTTTCAAAATTGTGGGCAGCTTCACCAGCAACCAAGGCCATCAACAATGGACCACCAGCCACTGTTGCATAGCTATAGAACAGAAAGAACTCCCCACGTCGCCTTGGATCTTCAACCAGATGCCCGAAGGTATCAAGGTCAGTACTCCAGAAAACATGTGGAAACAGCATCGATACCTTGTTCAACAATCCGAAGCCAAGCCTCTTGATACTATCAAGCTTCCTCTGTGGTAACTCAGGTAAAAACTTGATGCCTCCATTTTTCAGAACCCCAAGTGGAACTGTGCACAATGCCATGTCCCCTTCATACACCTGCCCTCCATTGACAACCACCTGCACCCCATCCCCTCCATACCTTATAGTGTGCACCGTCCTCTCATAAACAATTGGTACATTCTCTGCCAGGGCCTGCACAAGTTTGCCATTGCCACCAGGCAAGAAGCAGTGATCCCCACCCATGTCATATGGATCATCCTGGTCCCAGAACGCAAGGCTTAGTCTAGACAGCAATCCTGCATTGGCATACTCAAGATTTGCCAGATGCCAATTGAACAAGTTCATCTCCTCCTGTGTAGCGACGCCCCCATCAGCCTGGCGCAATGTCTCTAGAGCTGCCCCAAGTGAAACATCCACTGTCACCTCCCCCATGGTTGCCCGCAGGTTGCTTGACTTGTCAAGAAGCTTGTTAAATGTAATCTCCACTTTCTTATCCACTTCTGGATCAACAGGTGATCCATCCGGTCGGTAGAGTGGACACTTGTCTCTAATTTTGTGCATTGGCAAGCCGAGTTGCTTCGCCACAATTCCTAGCGGGTTCCCAAATGTCCCGGTAAGCACGCTGCCGCCAAGGTCAGCAGCAGCCGAGCGCCCACCGCCTTCCATCTTCTTCGTGTACACACGGCCACCGCACCTTTTGCGACCTTCCAGGACGATCACTTTGAACCCGAACGCCACCAGCTGCCGTGCAGCAGCTAGCCCAGCAAGGCCAGCGCCTACCACGATGACGGTGGTGGGTCTCGTGGGCTCCTTGGGTATTCGCTCCTTGATGGCTGGGGCGACGCCGAAATTGACGTAGCTATTTGAGACGAGGAAGGAGTAGGCGGCGGTGAGGAGGTGCTCGCAGTGGGGAGGGATGAGCGTCGCGAAGGGCTCCTTGGCAAGCCAGGAATTGTAGGTCTCGCGCCACCGGCAGAGGAGGTGGTTGCGGATGAGGATGTAATTGACCTGCTCGATGCCGCCCACGTCGGAGACAACGCCCGCCTCGATCTCCTCGTCAGTGAGCGAGTCCGCTGGGAAGCCAGCGGTGAGAGCGGTGACGGCCTCCGCGGTCGGCTCCCGGTTGATCACTATGATATCGTCGGCGGCGGAGGCGGGGGGAGGTGGCTGGGAGGGAGCCACGGGAGAGGGGGCGGGGGCGGCGGGGGACCCGGAGGGTACTTTGCGGCGGAATCCGGTGCGCTTGCGCTTGTTGGGGAAGGCGGGATTGGGGAGGACAAGGGTGGGGTTCGGTGATGGGGTGGAGCTAGGATCTGGGGCAAGGGCGAGGGGGAGGGGAGCGTAAGGTGGCGCCTGCTCGGACATGTTCGCCGGCAGCGAGGGGCTGGGGCGGCGGCGGCAGTGGCACCTGCTCGATGGGGCCGCCGTGTAGGTGCAGGCGAAGAGCATGGGGCATGGGGGTAAAACGTAAAAAGAGTCCTTTTCCGCCTTCAGTCTAAGGATACGGAAATTGTCAGTTACGCCTTCTAATGGAGTCTACAGAAATCACAAGTCACAAACATCCAAGGAGGTTCAAAAGAGATAAGAGTGTACATTCACTTCATTCAAGCCCCAACTTCCTGCAAGCACATAATTCAACAGAAACTAGTACAGACTACAGACGAGTTCAAGGAAGTTTCAGCGCGTGTTTAGTTGCTACCCTAAAATCCAAAAAAGTGCTACAGTACCCATCACATCGAATCTTGCGATATGTGCAAGGAGCATTAAATGTAGATAAAAAAAAAACTAATTGCACAATTTGGTTGGAAATTACGAGACGAACGTTTTGAGCCTAATTAGTCCATGATTGAACACTATTTGCCAAATAAAAACGAACGTGCTACAGTAGCCTAAATTCCTAAATTCAGCTACCTAAACACGCGCTCAACAACTGATCTAGCGAACAACATATCCATGCATGATTGCAGAAAGAGTAGTTCTTGTATCAATTGCTTTGGCAAGCAAATCTGAAGAAAGAGTAGTTCTTGTATCAATTGCTTTGACAACATATCCATACACATTGCTCACCATCGAATGGCCCTTCTCCAGTCCAAAGAACAAATCAACGTGCAAGTGACTCTGGCATGTTGAATTGGCCAGGGCAGACTACAAGTCTACAAGTAATACTGACAGCAGTACGCTCAACGACTACATTGCGGCAATACTCTTGTTGACAGAAGCATGGGCCATCCTCAACATTGTAACTTCGCTACTGTTTGTGCGGGGTGGTTTGACATGATTCTGTAAACTATGTCTGGACAAGAAGGGATCCATGAAGACACCAAAGAACGAGATAAGTGGATCTGCGCGTGCACTGTCAATGGAAAGCTTCAGGTACTGAGATTCAATGACTGGAAACAGTAG
This sequence comes from Miscanthus lutarioriparius, assembly GCA_904845875.1. NCBI lineage: Eukaryota > Viridiplantae > Streptophyta > Magnoliopsida > Poales > Poaceae > Miscanthus > Miscanthus lutarioriparius. The sequence goes on along the minus strand of CAJGYO010000011.1, from coordinate 19,762,180 downwards.
GAGCCTCTTGTACCCGATTGTTGTGCCTTCAACAATTGTTTGCCACAGTTCATCTATGAGGATAGCCACATGAAACTCAATAACACGCTGCCCCAGTTGTATAGGCTCCTGGAGCTGGAGCATGTTGAAGGAAGTAGATTGCCCAAGGTCGAAGAGCATTTCCCAGCAGGTTTGCCCTTCCTGCGGAGCCCAGTAGGAGTATATGCCATCTTCAAGCACTTTGGATGGTGCAAACTGCAGATTATCTTGCCCACCACGCACACTATTTGCTGTGACAGTGGCATTAGCAGCAAAGTTTTGAGAGAAAATTGCACGCCGAATCTCAGTGAATTCCTGAAGGACTTGTATGTCTTCATTGGCAATGAGGCCAGATGAATTGGGAGGGACATTCAAAATGAGGAGACAGTTTCGACCAACTGATTTGTAGTATATGTCAAGCAGAGTTGTCGCATTTTTTGGTTTCTCTGAGGCATGCCAGAACCAACCTGGTCTGATAGAAACATCACATTCTGCAGGAACCCAGTCTTGCCCAAAAGGATCCCCACTGCGTGAGTATCTGGCAATAACGTTAGTATTTTTTAGTCAGTTTTTTTTTTGAAAAGAAGCCGGTAGGTAAATTACCGGCTATGTATTAATAAAGGAGTAAACACATAAATACAAAACCAACAAGCACACATACACCACCACCACCCACCCGCAAGACGAAAGCAACAAACGAAAAAACAACTACAACGAAAGCCACCAGCGAAACCACAACCGCAACGGCAAACAAGAGCCGCCCTGCCCGCCACAGCAACAACCACCAGGGGGGTTCAACGACGAGACATAAAAGCAGTGTGTTCATCAATAGCAAAAAACCTGTACTGTATCATATAAATTCTATCGAATGTCTCTCAAGAGACAATAACAACCAAACCTTCTCTTTCATCAAACATCACTCAATGCTGAATCTTGAAGTTCATTGAGTTACCATATGAGATGTCACTGACATCGATTCTGGAAATATGCACACTAACTATAGGTTGTCACATGTAAATTTGTCATGGCCAATGTTGTCATACAGAACTATACTAAGTTACTAACAAAGGTTAACTAGAGTTTCAGCGAATTCTAAAATTCTATGACTAAATAAGTCTATACTCCTATAACCCATTAGCCTCTGTTCATTCCCTGATGCAGTGCAACATCCAAACATCAAATCAGCGAGTCTACTTTCGATTTCAGAACTATTTTGTTACAGGACCATACTGGATTTTTAACTTGGTACAGACATTGCATTAGACACTTTCTGACACACAGCCACCTCTAAGTAATGCTGTACACACTAAACAAGTAACAACGGTCCAAATGCATAATGTATCATTCTTATCTTCAAATAGAAGAAAACTACAATGTTTATCTACTCATAATATTGTGGTTATCTAATTTTGCAAGGATATGCTCAGATAAGTCATCATTTACAATCAGAAAAGATAGTACCATGCTTCAAATTTAGTAACTTTGGAGTGGGTTCAAAGCAACAACTGAATAGCTGTCTAACTGTCTTGCTCCAAATAAATATGTACTCATAACTGAAATATTCACTGTGTCGAACTAAAAGGCTATGCCTTTCAAACACATAAATATTGTCACCAGTGGATGAGAACATCATATTTTTAAATAAAAGAATAGCTAGCTAGAGTTCCCATCCATGCTAGAATCTTGATAGAGGTAAATAGTATATCTTGTGTGATACTAAGCAGAGAAACGACAAGACAAAACTAATCGCCATTGCATTACTTACTCAGCAATGGTATGCCCAATTGTCACGGAGCTCTTGTTGAAGGGAGACCAGCAAGTATAGCCTGCGACTCCTGCCTCATCTCCCACCCATCTAGTGTCTGGTCCAGCATCTGAGAAGATAACTACCCTTTGTTGTAGCTGATGTATAAGTGAAAACCAGGCATCAAACATATAATTCATCTTCTTGGCATCGCCCTTTGCACCATCTAGCCAAACTTCCTCTACATCTCCATACCTGCATATTTGAAAGCACAGTCTTTAGATTATCCTAAATACAGAAAATAAATAACTGAGTGTGCACTATGATGAGTCATGAGTATAAAGTATATGAATGAATGCTGCAATGTACTATTTTTTTTCAATATCTCTAAGAATGAAAAGTAATGCATGCAGTAAACCACTAATCAAGATGGATTAGCCACAAGAAAAGACAGTTTTTCTTAGCATCCGGCACCACAGTTAATCACTGATGGCTTCCAAATCGAAGATGACATCAAGGAAGTTCAGCTGTTACTGAAAATTTCCGCAACTGAACAGGTAGAAGGCTGACTTTTTTTAGTTTCCAGTTACATAACCACATCAAGATAAACCTTCACATCATCTGGATCGCAAAATTCAGAACTTCGCCTGCAAAAGCTTCAATGACAATCATAAAAGCAACCATCAGCAAACCTGGTCAGCAGTTCCGTCATCTGTCCCAAGTAATGCTCGTTGTAAGCGATGGTGTCCCCGTACACCGGCTCGTGGCGGTCCCACGGCGAGAGGTAAAGCCCCATCCCGATCCCCTCCGCGCGCGCGGCTGCGGCGAGCTCGGCGACGACGTCCCCAGCCCCGCCCCGCCACGGCGAGGCGGCCACCGAGTAGTTGGTCAGTGCCGACGGCCAGAGGCAGAAACCGTCGTGGTGCTTGGCGGTGAGCACGACGCGGCCGAACCCTCCCTGCGCCGCGACGCGCGCCCACTGGCCCGCGTCGAGTGCCGAGGGAGCGAACACGGAGGGGTTGGCGCGGCCGGTGCCCCACTCGGAGTCCGTGAAGGTATTGGGCCCGAAGTGGAGGAAGAGCGCCATCTCGGAGAGCTGCCACCGGAGCTGCGCGTAGGACGGGACGGGCAGGACCGGGAGAGGCGGCGGCGTCGCGGCCGAGGAGGCGGTGGCGCCATCGGCGCAGAGGAGTAGGTGGGCGAGCAGCAGGGGAAGAAGTGCTGCCATTTTCGTCAGAAAGGGGCGTGCAGTGTGACTTTCAGAGTCAACTGCTTTTTCTGTCACGGGATTGGAAAAGAAGACGGCAACGACGCTTTCTATGGCGTACTATGAATGAATTCATCAAAATGAAACAAGAGATAAACGGGTTTTGAAAGAAAAATTATGAATGAATTTATTAAAATCAAATAAGAGAAAAACGGTTTTGAGAGAGGAATAGGCTAAATAGGCTATCGTTTCCTTTTATTTTTGAAGTGCTTAAAATCTTGGGGGACAAAAGGGAAAACATAAAGGCCTATTTGGTTGGCTAAATATAACCTAGTCTAACTACTGACATACAAGTTCAAGTTGTTTGGTTGCATATATGTATTTTTTCTTAGGTCTGGCCTTGCGTGTATCTCGCGTCCACAGCTTGGCTCGTGGGAAACAGATCGGGGAATTTTTTTTGTGTGCTATTAAAAAAGATCGTAATGTTCTGTGTGTCTTTGAAAAAGTTCAGCGGTCTTCAGCGTCACTGCTCCATTTTTTTTGTGCCCTCCATGCCACTGTCGTCAGTTTGGGCTCTAACGCCGTCAAACTGCAGAGGTAAAAAGTCGAAAATACCCTTAAGTCTAAATATGTCATTAATTTTTTTGAGCATCTTAACGATTTCAAATGAAAAAATTCAAAACTAGAAAGTTGTAGATCTCGTCGAGATCTATAATTTTTATATAAAAATTATCTACATTTAATTCCGCAAAAAAGATATGATTTTTCTAAGATATATTAATCATATCAAATCATTTTTTTACGGAATTAAATGAAGATAATTTTTATTTAAAAAATGTAGATCTCGACGATGGGCCTGTTCGGCAGGACTGAAAATACTATTCTGACTGATTGTTGTGAGAGGAAAATACTGTTCTGGCAGGACATGAATAGTGATTCCGTGAGTTGGCTGGCCAGCCACTCAGCCGGCTTAAAGCTAGCCGAACACGCCCGATATCTACAACTTTCTAGTTTTGAATTTTTTCATTTGAAGTCGTTAAGATGCTAAAAAAACTAATGACATATTTAAACTTAAGGGTATTTTCGACTTTTCACACCTGCAGTTGACGGCGTTAGAGCCCAAACTGACGGCAGTGGCATGGAGGGCACAAAAAAGTTGGAGCAGTGGCGTTGAAAACCGCTGAACTTTTTCAGGGACACACAGAGCATTACGATATTTTTTAATGGCACACAAGAAATTCCCCCTAACAGATTTAGGGTGCCTTGGCTCGCGCAAACAACATGGGCTTACACGAGAGAGAGAGCGGCAACGTGCGCTGCCACAGATTAAGGGTATGTTAGTTCACAGCTAAATTTTAGTTATCTAAACTTTAGGTGTAGACATTCAACACATGTGAACTAAAAAGCATTGTTTAAAACAAGGCGATAGCAAACTATAGAGGGCTAAAAGAGCTAAATTCAACGTGAGTAGAAATAGCGATACACTGTATAAAACAGACATAACGCCGGCTATTTGTTACCTTCTAAAAGTAAACTAATTTTAAGTTTCTAACTCAACTAGCCACTGATCTATTAATGTGAACAAAAGATGACTATAAGTCCATGTACGAAGAATCTTTTTATTTTTAGTTTACTTTTAATTCATATTTCTAAATATACTCTCTCTGTCTCCTAATAAATAGATTCTTAGAGTTGTCTTAAATAAAAAAATTTAAATTTTGACCAGGTTTATAGAAAAATGCCATCAATATTTATGGCATCAAATTAGTATCATTAGATATATCATAGAATATATTTTCATAATATGCATATTTTATGTCATATATGTTGTTACTCTTTACTATAAAGTTAGTCAAAAACTCAGGATAGTTTGACTTATACGGATTCTATAAATTGATTTATTTAGGGACGAAAAAAGTACTAAACTAAAAATGATATACCTAAATTTTAGTATAACTAAATTATAAGTTTTATTAGGTGATCCGTAAAGAGCTAAGACAATAAAAAAAAACCGAGATCATGCCAACCAACCAATGTCTTGCAAGCAGCATGGGACTCGCCACGCCCAAAGCTGTGGTGACTGGTGAGTGGTGGCAATCGGTTTAAACCGAAACTTCGGTGTGGTTTATTCGGTTTTTCAAAATTTCGGTTTTCAAGAAACAAGAACCGTTCGGTTTATCAAATAGTCCAAAACCGACGATTTCGGTCTCGGTTCTTTACTTCGGTTTTCGGTTTAAAACCGATAGAACCGAGGTCTCCCTCGACTCCGGCTTCGTCGAGCCTAGCAGATACGCGCGATGCGCCGCGCCGCGCCGTCTCCACACAGATGCGTCGCGCGCCACCTCCCAGTCGCACTGCTGAGCGTCGCGCTGCCGGCTGCGCTCGCTCCCTGCTCGGCGGCGGCGAAGGTCGCACGCGCCTGCTCCTTCGCAGCTCGGCCGACGCACCGTCCTCCGCAGCCTCGCTCGCAGCTCGCCTACCTCGCTGTCCCCCGCTCCGGTGCGACGACGCTCCCTGCTCCATGCTCGGGTGCTCGCGCCGGTGCCGCCCCCGCGCGCGCTCCTACCACGCGCCGCTCCTAGTCCTAGATAGGGTTTGGCGTGGGTGTGCCGTGTGCGGCTGGGGCTGGCTGTCTGATTGAGTGGGGGTGAGTGGTGGGCTGGTGGGGGTGGCCGTTTAGGTGGGCCGACGCGGTTGTGGGTGAGCTTTGAGCCTGTGAGGGGAAAGTTCGCATGTCTGCGTACTGCGAGTAGCTTCGACGCTTCGCGGTTTGAGGCAGAAACCGAACACCGAGCCGATAACCGAAGTCAGCAGATACGGAAACCGAAGCCGAACAAAAAAAAACCGATATTTCTGTTCGGTTTCGTTTCGGTTCGGTTCGGTGATCGGTTCTCGGTTTAATGGTGACCTGAAGGCGTGAAGTGCAGTACTGGCGTTCGAGTTCGACTTGGACACTCCGCTCGTGCGTGGGGCATACAGACGAACACGGAACACCTCACGAGGGAAACCAGGCGTCCAGGCCACTCGTCGCTCCCCTCCGCTCTACTCCGAAAGCTTCCCGCGGAAAGAATGTGCGGCTGCGCGGCCCTCGTCGCCGGAGGCCGGCTGCCACCGCCCGCCCTCCCCCGCCGGCTCCGCCGCCGCCGAGGGAGCTCCGTCCGGGCAGAGGTCTCGCCAGGTGGCGAGTCCCAGAAGAAGAAGGTCGCCGTCGCGGGCGCCGGCTGGGCCGGCCTTGCCGCCGCGCACCACCTCGTCAAACAGGTTGGCCTCGCGTGAATTGTAGCTCGTGCATTCGTGTACTTGTAAGCGTGGCGACTATGTGCAACTTTACGAATTACAACTTGTTCTGATGATCAGGGGTATGATGTCACGCTTCTCGCCGCGGAGAGCGGCCCAACCGAGGAGGTTGGCCTCAGAGGTATTGTCAACCTTCAGTATACGATATCCGTTTATATGTTTCGATTCGGTGCCAGTTTTGTTCCAGTAATTCGCTCATCGTGGCGCTGCACATAGGATTCTGGCATCCGTACCGCAACATCTTCGCTTTAGTCGATGAGCTGGGGATTTCGCCTTTCACAGGCTGGAATAAAGCAGCCTACTATTCTGCCGAGGGCCTTGCTGTAATTTCTCTGCTTTTATTTTTGTGCGCTCACATGCATTTGTGCATTGATGCAATGAGTTATCGAATGAATGGTTTTTTCTATATTTTTTCGATTTCTTTTTTGGTGGATTTATTACTTAAAATGGGTTTAGCTGGAAGTTTCTCAGTCTGTAGCATGTGTCATATTGTTTTGCACGGGTCTATTGTGTCTGGATTTAATTGTTGCCCCAGTGGTGACAAGCATCTGAGAAGAGCTTTTAACTGCTCTGATGAAATCAATATTCTGCTGGTGTGATGATCGACAAGGCTTCGGTCTTTTGTTTCTGTTTCTATCTTTTGATCTTGTTTTGTAATCGTGCTCTTTGGGGTGTGGGGTGTTTCTAGCTGAGTAGGGTGAGCGGTTGTGGAGAGGTATGGATGCTGGTTTAAGGTTGACTGTAAGCTGGTGTCCCCAGGCTTGGTCTAAAAAAAATCCTGATTAACTTAAATTGTTATCATCACCTTGTAGGTCGAATTTCCCATATTTCATAACCAGCCCCGATTACCAGCTCCCTTTGGAGTCTTTGCATATCCAGAAGTAAGTTGTCCTTAGATCTTATATTGGTTATCAGTTTATCCGATTCTAAATTAGTAATAATAGCCTGAATTATCTTTGCAGTTCCCTAATCTTCCTTTGATTGATAGGCTGACATCAATTCCAGTCATAGCTGCAGGTACGGGTGTTCAACTGTTAACCTTCTGTTAAAAATCAGCTCACTTGCTAACCACTTCTGTGTTGCTTTGGTCCAGTCATTGACTTTGACAACACTGACACTGCTTGGAGGAAATATGATGCAAGTAAGGAAGTTCCATTGTCTATCTGTTAGTTCAGAGTTCAGACTAGTGTACGTGTCACTTGTACTACATGTCTTCATAATGAGTTATCTTTCTCAAATTATTGTTGGTATCTTCCTCTGTAGTGACTGCAAAAGAGCTTTTTAAGATGTATGGTTGCTCTCAAAGGCTCTACAAGGAAGTCTTTGAGCCAGCTATTCAGGCTGCCCTGTTTGCTCCTGGTGAGCAATGTAGTGCAGCTGCAACACTGGGGATGCTGTACTATTATATGCTGTCTCATCAGGTTCTATGCTCTTGTACATTATAAATGATCATTTTTCTCCAGATACTTTCTTAAATGAACATTTATCATCTTATTGTCTCTTTGTAGGTTTAATTTTTATAAATGCATGCCCTATCTTGCAGGAAAGTTCTGACTTCTTGTTGTGCCATGGTGAAGTAGAAGAAAAAATTCTCTCTCCTTGGCTGCAATCGTTGGAGCTTAAAGGCTTAAAATTTGTAGAAAACAAAGTTCCAACAAGTTTGACTACAGATGCGGATACTGGATGCATCTCTGCTATTGTCTGTGGTGACGATGTATATGAGGCAGATGCATTTGTTTCAGCCATGGGACTCTCTTCTCTACAATCCATCGTCAAAAACAGGTAACACTGTATATGGTCACGCATGAGTCCTGGGTCAGTTTTGCCTTACCTTACCTTACTACATTCAAGTAACGTTGGAAGTCAAGATGGTAAGAAAATATAATCTTGTAGCAGTAGCACTTAAAGGAGCCATAAGTTTCACAGCCTGAATTCTGCAATTAATATATGTGCTTTTCTGACATGTATAGTCCATTCCTACGGTCTGATCGGGAATTCAGGAATCTTCTTCACTTATCTACAGTCGACATGATCTCTATAAAATTATGGTTTGATAAAAAGGTAAGCCAGTATGCACTCCGTCTGATTATTGTTCACGCATTGTTCCCCCCAATATAATTTTATGAAATCCATTTACAGATCACAATTCCAAAGGTTGCCAATGTATGTTCTGGTTTTGATGATTCGTCTGGCTGGGCATTCTTTGACCTTACCTCAATACATGATGATTATTATGAAGAATCAACAACAATTGTGGAGGCTGAATTTGTATGTTCAGACCACCTTTATCAATTTGAAAATATACAACATTTTCAGCCAGGATGTACTTACTCTTGTAACTTATTTTCCCAGTATAATGCTAGCCATTTGGTACTTGTAAATGATGATGATATTGTCTCTGAAGCTTCATCACATCTTATCAAATGCATACAAGATTTTGAGGGTGCTACTGTGATAAGATATTCAATCAGAAGATCTCCTAATTCTGTAATCAACTTTCTTCCAGGTGAATGCTTAAAGGACGACTATTCTTGATAGCTTCCTGTCTATAGTAATAATCGAGTTATTGTTAACCGTTATGGATGATTGATAATGCTATACTCTAGATCATTTCAGTGCATATTGTCCTATTGAAAGGTAGTTGTAAATCAATGCTGTGAATCTGTGATAAGGATCAAGAATCATAAAAAAGGGGCAGACCCAGTGCCGGAGGCTCCCACATGAGTGGGGTCTGGGGAAGGGAAAAACCGAGGCAAGCCTCCCCCCCGCAAAATCTGCGGAGATGCTGCTTCGAACCCGCGACCTGGTGACTCAGTGAGACAGTTCTCACCACTGCACCAGGCCTGCCCTTCGTGATAAGGATCAAGAATCATAACAATAAAATTATACTTTTTTTAGCATATGTACATATCAGTGCTAGTTTAGAAATATGTTGTTTCAGAGCAATATTTAAGTTGATACATGGGAAAATGCATTACTTGCAGGCTCCTACAAGTACACACTGAGAGGATCAACTTCCTTTCCAAATTTGTTTATTGCTGGTGATTGGATTGTCAACCGACATGGGTCCTTTTCTAAAGTGAGACATAACATTTCAAAAAACGATTCAGAGTGATGATAAAAAGTTGTATTTATGGGTTCATATTTTCCTATGCTAGGAAAAAGCATATGTGACTGGACTTGAAGCTGCTAATAGGGTGGTAGACTATTTTGACACTGGGGACTTTGCCAAAATAATTGCAGTTGAAGGAGATGAGCCCCATATAGAGACATTGCGTAGTCTCAACAGAAGAGTCAATGAACTGAAGTCACAAATTCCATTCTCAGAATTCTTTCTCCAGTAATTTGGTTGGGCCAATAATTTGGCTGGGATTTTCCTATATCTGTTGACCAATGCCCATTGTTGTAGGGCCCATATGTAAAAAGGTCAGCCAGTTCTCATTTTATTTGCTTTATATATTTAAAACAAAATACTCTCTTCAATCGAAATGTATGTCATTTAGCCTTTTCCACTTTCCTCTAAATCTAAGTTACCCTAGAACTTCTATGCATCTTTTACCCTTTTCCTCCCTCTTTGCTCTGAAATAAATTAGTCATCTTTTACAATGCAGTATAAATGAAGGGCACTGCGGTCATTTAATCTACTTTCTTAATCCTTGTGCACAAATCTAAAACGATCTACATTTGGAATTTGAGGGAGTATTTCTTCTGCTGTGTGCATTGGCCAGCCAGTGGCCAACCTTTGGCCTGAGATCATGTGTTCCTGGTTACTTTTGTGAAAGACTGAATGAATAGTCTAAAAAAGGCTATATAACATTCTATTAAAAAAAGAAGAAAATGTGGGTTGAGGGCACCAATAACTTTTGGGTCATAACTTTTTTATATGCAGCAGCAAAGGTTAGTTTGCAATTTACATGGGAAAAATGATACAGTATCTCCCCAGCAGTGCAACTTATATGGATTCAATGGAAATATGGATGGATATGTAAACTTATGTGATGTTACTGGTGTTAGCTACTTTTCCAATGGCTTTCAACTGCTTCAGGTGAACAATACCTAACAGAAATTATGTCGTCATATTGCTGTATTTGTTATTATCTGCTGACCCTGCAATAGCATTTCTGAGCTCATATGCTGCACCCATTATGGTTTATCATGAACTTTGTAATTTTGTTCAAGCATGAGTTTTCCTTTCCTCATCCTAATTTTGAACATACTTATTTTAAATAAAGATTCACAAAATGTACCATTAGTGAAATTTACTTTCAGCAGGATTAGTGCCAGTTTTCTGGTAGGCTATATGTCTTTTGCATATGTATGATTCCATGAAGTCTGAACATTATTTTTTGAAGTAAACTGAACATTTTCTCTCGTTGCATATTCGGTTAATAATAGCTGTACATACTTGTCTTGGACCGTAGCTGCAGAAGCAACTTGTTCTAAGTTAAACTTGCATTGTTGCTTGTACTTGCCATATTTCCTGAAACATATATATACAACCTCTTCCATCATGAGAACAGAGTTTTCTCAGGTATAACTTCCCTTCCTCATCATTTCTACAAACTCTTCATAGTCGATTCTCCCATCCTGTGAATTCAGAGGGGGGCGATTGTTAAATCTATGCAAATGGATTGGTTAGCAGCAAGAATGTGCTCACCTTGTCTTTATCAACTTCATCCAGTACTTCTTTAATGCTTGCTTCATCACTCACTCCATACTCCGCCATGGCTTGTTGCAGTTCATCTCTTGTTATGTACCTGTGGTTGTTATGTATGTTATCTCGGTTTAATTATATTAAACCTTTTTGTTTTTCGTAATTGAGTTTAACCAAGCAAAACGATGTAATGTGGCAGTATCATGTATTGAGCATTGTTAGTTTGTTATATTATGAACAATTTGAGCAGCATGTAATTTTATTTTACAAGTTCTGGCATTGTTCAACTGTGTAGGTCTTTGTTTTGATGATGCATGGAGAGTATACTGCTTTCTTGGTTAGGCAGAATTAATTTTACCCGCTGTCATCTTTGTCAAAGTGTTGAAATGCACGGATCAAATCCTCCTCCTTTTCCAGTTTATGTTTATTCATCATGGCAGTAAGGAACTCCGCGTAATCAATGCTGCCACTCTTGTCCACGTCAACCTGCATCGAAGCATGATTAGTGAAGTATTTCATACACTGAACTTAGTGTGAAAGTGAAATGGAATAAGCAATCTTACTGCTTCCATAAGCTTCTGAACCTCTGCTTCACTAATCTTTGACCCTAGTTTTGTCAGTCCTTCCTTCAGTTCTTCGACCGTGATCGTGCCACTCTTGTCTGTATCCATGTTGTTGAACATCTGCTTCAGTCCCTTGATCTCGTCTTCTGTTAGGTTCTCTGCGATTACCTTACAATGACAGGAGACAATTTGTCAACTTAAACTGACATAGGCGAACATGGAGACAATCATCCTGATGTGTTGGACCATATGGACAGCCAGGAATGAGTTAATCTTCAAATCAAATCAAATCAGTTTGCATGATTGCAGGCACATTTTCTTCAGAGAAGGGAAACTCGTGGGGCTACTCTAGTCTCTCTTTACAGTTTGATCAAATCTTTAGAAATGATCGAAGTCCTCGCTTTTGTTTTATTTTCTTTCTCTCTTTTTTTGTCTCCTAGTTGCTCCCTGTGTGGTGCTGTTCTGTCTTGCTTGTAAAGACCTGTGTTTTTTTACTATTCAATAAATCTCCTGTAGGGGCTGCGGCACCTCCAGTTTCGTCAAAAAAAAAAAGTGGCAGTTATTCTTGTTAAGGAGGTTCACCTTGAGTGCAAGTTGCTTTAGCTTGTTCATTGCCTTGAATTGCTTCATTCTTGACAGGACTGCGCTATCAATAGGTCTGTCAGGTGCACCACCTTTGAGCCATGGATGTTCTGCACATGGAGTCATCCATTTATTTGGGATGAAGTATAAAACGTGGAAATGCAGATGAACTTTACATTCATAATAACTCAAGTGATGTATGAAAAGTCAGTTAAGAGTGCTACCTAGGGCCTGTACTGCAGTAATGCGCCTCTGAGCATCCCTGTTCAACAATCTTCTAATGAGATCCTTTGCACTTTCAGATATGGAGGGCCACGGGGAGGAGATTAAATCAAGTTCGCCGGCCAATATTGCATCAAATATGCCTTTCTCCGTTTCTGCTCATCAGATACGCAAATTCTGTCATCAGCCAATCATACTGGAGGCGATGTAGTCTGTCAGGATGAAGATGATTGGATCTTCACCTGCCCAGAAAGGCGGTGACCCGCATAGAAGAATGTATAGGATCACGCCAGCACTCCAGACATCGATTTCTTTGCCGTAATTCCGGTGCAACACCTCTGGCGCCACATAGTATGCACTTCCCACGATTTCCTTGTAGACTTTACCTGCATTCGTTGGGGAAAATTGTCTAGTATTACCATTTTCCATGTAACAGTTGCATTTTACTTGAATGAATATAATGATGAGCAAAGGCCTATGGCGTTTGAATACTATTCCCTGATATCTTGCAACATAGCAGTAGTATTTACTTGACTTTCAGCTGCAACTTTTTTGTTGTTGTTGTTGTTGATGAGGTTCAGCTGCAACTTTTGAGCCCAGCTTACTAAAGCCTTTGTTTTGTACCATGCGGTGGATATCATCAATATCATGGAGAGAAAATCATCGTGCCTTGACCACGCACGCGTCACCATTCACCAAGCTAACCTTCTTCGATGAAGACGGAGAGGCCGAAGTCGATGGCCTTGAGCGGCGCGTCGGCGGCGGGGCTGGCGAGGAGGAAGTTCTCGGGCTTGAGGTCCCGGTGCATGACCCCCATGAAGTGGCAGACGTGCACGACGGTGAGGACGTCGCGGCACACGGCGGCGGCCTGGCGCTCGGAGTAGCTCCCCTTGGCCGTGATGCGGTCGAAGAGCTCCCCGCCGGAGCAGAACTCCATGACGACGTGCACGTCGTCGGCGTCCTCGAAGGCGCCCTTGAACTCCGCCACGTTGGGCTGGCCGCTGAGGTGCTGCAGGATGGTGATCTCCCGGCGCATGTCGTCGATGTCGGCGCGGCGCACCAGCTTGCGCTTGGACACGGACTTGCACGCGTACTTCCTCCCCGTCGCGCGCTCCGTGCACAGGTACGTGGTCCCGAACTGCCCGCTCCCCAGCTTCCGCTCCAGGTGGAACAGCGTGCGCACGTCCACCATGGGCCGCTGCAGGATCGGGCCGATCTGGCCGGTGGGCGCCCGCCGGCCGCCCATCGACCCCGTGCCCAACGACGGGAAGGCCGGAAGCCGCGGCGGCGGCGGCGCCCGGAAGGACGGCGGCCGGCGCGAGCCCGAGCCCGACGACAGCGGCACCTCCCGCGCCGTGTGATCGTGGGGCGGCCGGTACGTCGGCGGGTCCGTGGTGATTGGTATCTCCTGCTCGTACGTCTTGGTGAAGCAGTTGCCCATTATTTCCTCGCTGCTTCTTTCGTTTCTCTGTGTTCCTGCGGACGACGGCGTCGAGCCGCCGTCGAGGTGGTGGGAGATCGACGACGACGAGCGAGGCAGTTTGAGGGGGAGTTTCCTTGTAGTGCTCCTTTTGCGAGCAAGGACGGAGGACGAGGATATGAAGGCAGCCGGCAAAGCTTGACGTGATGCTCAGCTGCTTTTGAATCCTTTTGCTAGCTGTTTGCTTTTGGTCCACGGTTTTGAGCGGCTTTATGCCTTGTTTGGCTGCCTCCAGATGGTAAAGAAGATTCAATGAACGCCTGAGAATCACGCTATCTTATACGCTGACACTGCGGCTCAGGTGATTTTTATTCGGTGCCGGTGATGGAGAAATAGCTGGTGTGCACAGCAAGTCCTCCCCCCCGCCGTTTTTTTTTTAACTTAGCGCCCACGTCTGATCCGGCGCTACAGTCCGGACGGTGTTGGAGGGAGCAAGTGGCTAGCGTGTCGGACTCATGAGCGAGTGCACCAGCGGTGGGTCCGCACCGTCCTGGACGTCTCCTGCGCTGCCTCGAACGTCACCCGCGTCGTCGGCCACTTCCCGCACGCATTTCATGTGCAACACATGATATACTTTTGAAACATCCAGATGCAACTATTGCAACATAAAAAAAGACATGAAACACTTGAAATAAGCGTTTGAAACACTTGAAAAAAAACGTCTGAAAAACATTTGAAAACCATTGTAAACATATGTAATATCTAGCTAAAACACTTGCAAACATACGTATGAAACATCTGAAAACACTTGAAAACGTATGCTTGCAACATGCATGTATATGCAACATCCAGATAAAACACTTGCAACATACGTCTGGAACTGATGAAACATTTGAAACATACACTTAAAACATAGTGTATAGCCATTACAACATATGGAACATCTCGATCTAGTTTTGCAACATCGATATACAACACCGCAACATACCTCTGAAACACTTGAAACATACTCTTGCAGCATGTGTTAGTGAGGGGGGACGTCAACGGCCCAGCGTACACCCAAGCGCAGGCCTCCCCTTCCTGCTGATGTGCGAGGTTGATGGGGGCGCAGGCGCATGCCTCCCTTTCCACGATGGGTGAGGTGGATGGAGGCGCAACACGGGATGGTGGCACAGTAGCCAGCGATGGGGCGCGTGAGCAGACAGGGATGGGCACGGGTGCAGCTAGAGAAGGCCACGACGGACGGGTGCGGTCCTTGCAGCGAGCGGCCCTGCACAGCTACGCTAGAGAAGACGAGCAACGCTGTCTTTATTTTTTAAGATACGGAGGTGAAGTGCGAGCGCGCTCTGAAGTAGCGAGCATAGTGCGAGGCGTCCGGAGGGACGTATGTCCACGTCGTATAATTACCGTTTTTTTAAATAATCCAACGAGTTCAGAGTTCAGGGTATCAGACCTTAGCGTGAGCGTGACCTTGAAAAAGAAGGGGCAAGGGAGTAAAAGGGAAACTGGGCTTGCAAGTTCAATCTGGGCTTGTAGTACCTCGTTGCACACTGGGCCTAACGATTCGGCGCAGGACCTCATGTCTCAGCCTAGTCCGTGAGCCCAATGCATGCTTAGGCCCCGTCGACACGCCCCTGGCTCGGGGCGTCATAGGGTCCGCCCGTTCGGACGGTGAGCTCTGTCCGGCAGCAGCTTTCCCGCCAATTAAATTACACGCTACTCCCTCCGTCGAGTAAATTTTGCAATCTAAGAGTTCAAATTTGTCCAACAAATTTTGCAATCGTAGAATTTATAGGGTCTATCATGCTAGGCTATCACATCAAGGGGACCCACATTAGACCCTGTGCTGTTGGTGATCTGCTCTTCCTCACGGTCCACGGATGTCTCTAGAACGCTAAAGAAAATAAAAAACTAAACTTTGGGTCAGTACGTCAGAGCAAATATAAGGGTATTTTGGTCATTTGTCATGTGCATTGCTACCTCCCTCCAGTCGTACGATTGCAAAATTTACTAGACAGAGGGAGTAATTAATTTCCACGCTCGGACGGACGGCCGAACGCGCCGGATTCTGCTGAAGCAAATTGCCAGCGAGGCAAATTTTTTCCTTCCGCTTGATTTGCCCTCCACTTTTTTGCATGCAGTGATGTCATATTTTTTACAAACTAAAAAAATTGTAACTACTAAATCGGGTATCAAATTAAATTTCAATTACACCACTGTGTTTCTTACAATAAATCCTTCAAAACAAGACCCCACATAAATATATTTAGATAAAATTTTATTAATGAATATTTATTCTATAACGATAGAATATTTTCTTTTATTATTGAACAAAGGCGATGTTCTAGGTTCAAATAACAATGTTCCGCCTTCACAATAAAAATGTTCAATATTCTAGTTTTCGGTTCATGGAATTGGTATTATAATATACATAAAAATAAATGCATAACATAAATAAAAACAATAATACAATCTAGAGCAAAGCATGAGGAAAAAAATAAAAACGTGTAATAGAAAAAATTTAAAAGAACATCAAATAGATACTTTTCAAACATCCTAAAATATACTATAGAACATCACATGTGTACTAAGTAAACATCACTAAATACACCATAGAGCATCACTGAATACATTATAAAACATCACATATATATTACGTGAACATCACTAAATGCATCATAGAACACCACATGTGTACTGAAGTGAACATCACTAAATAAACCATAGAACATCACTAAATACATTATAGAACATCGCATATATATTACGTAAACATCACTAAATACATCATATATAGAATATCACATGTATACTAAGTGAGCATCACTAAATACACCATAGAACATCATCAAATAAGAACATCGCATATATATTATAGGAACATCACTAAATGCATCGTAGAACATCACATGTATATTGTGCGAACATCACAGAAAACATCATAGAACATCACATTTATAATACAAGAACATCACATATATACTACATAAACATCGTAAAATACATTATAAAATATTACATGTACACCACGTGAACATAAAAAAACATCACATATAACACATGAATACTACGTAAACATAAAAAAACAACATAGAACATCATAAAAAATAATAAGAAAAAAAGAAAAAGTGAAAAAAAAATAATAAACACATAAAACAGAAAAAGGAAATAAAAAATGAATGATGCACGAAAAGAAAAAAAAAAAAAAAAAAAAAAAGAACGATAAAAAATATAAAACATGAATCAAAGAAAAACATAATTACAAAAAGAAAAATAGAAAATAGAAACAAATGATAAAAACATGATTAACAAATGATAAATATATAGTACAAATAAAATAAATGAATAACTTAAATAAGGATGAAAAAAAGAAAATTAAAAAGAAGGAAAAAATAAAATAAGAATGAAAACATAGAAAACTTAAAAAAAGGAAAATAAATAGAAGCAAGGAAAAACAATAAAAGAAAATCAAATGAAAAAAAGAAAATAAAAGGTAAAAATAAATAAGAAAAGAATTAGAAAAGAAAAGGAAATAATATAAGAATGAAAACATAGAAAACTAAAAAGAAAAGAAAAAGGAAGACTAAATAGAAGCAAGGAAATAAAACAAATAAAAAGAAGACAAAAGAAAAAAGAAGGAAAGAAAAAATAAATAAGAAAAGAATAAGAAAAGGAAACATAATCATTAGGTACCTGTTCCCGCGTTCCCGCGCGATGGCCTTCTGCGCATCGCCTCCCGCGCTTCGCCCGCGCGCACTGTTCGGCTCGTGTCTCCGGTCCGGCCGTTCAGACCGGATGATTTCCGCCCCGACTCTAGCTTCTTTTTTTCTCTCCTTGTAAGGAGCTCTACGTATCAAAATATAAGAAACGATTTCACTGAGTACAGTTTTAATAACATATTTTAAACTATAATTTATCTAGCAGCATATAATTTATAAGAACAAAAACTTGATCATTGGAAAGTATTTCTAAATAAAAATATAATATAACTACTTTTGTAGTATAAATTTTTTATATAATTAGGCTAGTTGTTAGTCAAAGATAACAAAGTTTAAATTTTGAAATACGTGTATGCCTTTTATTTTAAAACGGAGGGAGTAAAAAACAGCTCTTTGCAAGGAGTCTGTACTCCTAGGCCTAGTATTCCATCCGTTTAATGTACTCTCTTTGATAAAAAAAATACCTAAAATATTTGATTTTGTATTTTACCACTATTTTTTAAAAATATATTTGAAACCCAAAAAAGCTAAGAAATTTTGCAAATTTTTTGAATACAAATGTACACATATAACTTACATGTTCTATTGAGGTTTATAGTTTTTTAAGGTTTAATTAACTAAATCTTGTCTTAAAAGACAAGTTTTTGTGACCGCGCATGGAGTATGACACGTAGGACACGGCTAATTAGTTGTATTTAAGAATGGAGGTGGAAGTATTTTTGTGATATAGACCTTAGCTTCATTCTTTTCTGACTTTTGACATTAACAGCTGGTGATCGGGACTATACACACTGATATGCAAAACGCTAAAGTGGTGTGAAGGGGTTCATCTTGATTCTTGAAGCATACTCACCTTCACTAATGTTTCTTTTGACGAAAGTGATGACCTGTCGAAGTCAAGGATAGAATCACATGTATTTCCTATGACCTGCTTTAGTTTGGTCCTGCGAAGCCTCAACTACTAAAACTTGTGGGGAACCAATTGAAAACATAGTGATGAGAAGTGATGTGAGGGGTGCACACACTCTAGCCTTTATCTAGTCGTTTTTATTAAATACCCCAACAACCTTTCTCTTCATTTGTTCCTTCACCTTCATTTTTAAGTCACTTGCTCTACCAAGGACAAGTGATGAAGAAACAAAAGTTGCACAACTGATGGTTGAGAAGAGTAGACGGAACGGGACCCAACCCAACCTATCATTCTCCACTAGAAAGCACGGGTTACGGCAGCCATGACCTGTAGGTGGTGATGCAAGATACTGCAGATAAAGATGCAGTACTATATATATATGAGGTGACCCGGCTACGCCTCAATCTAGCCGGGAAGAACAGCTACAAGGAAGAAAGCAGGCGGTAGAGTGCTAGACCGGCCGTCCAGTCCGTGCCCTCTGCAGCCACCGAATCCTGCTTCCCAGAGGCTACATCTCCAACGAACATGGCAGCAGTCCCGGTGTACAGCGTCACAAGAGCGGAGATCGACGAGTTCTGGAGGAGGAAGGAGGTGGAAGCAGAGGAGCGGCGACTCGCTGCCGAGAAGGAGGCTGCAAGAATCAAGGCCAAGACACTCAAGGTCAGTCCATGCAGTTGATCAACTGTATATCTTTGCGTTATCTATCAGTACAGCCAAAGGCAACTGATGTTTTCGCATGATGCCTAACATATCAGAAAAATCATCAGATGAACAGAACAGAAAATAATGGTATACCATATCATGATCATGTTTTTCAAGTCATATTACGGTCATGTGACTTGGTGAATCGAGTTTTTTGGAAGCAGATGGAAGATTACGTGCTCTTCGAGCAAATGATCAGTGAGATTCTCAAGGAGGGGAACAAAGGAGACGGAGCAACCATGGCGCCAGCTGCCACCGGTGGCACTGAGGCACGGATGGTTGGTATCAAACACTGGTAAATTCTTCGAAGGATCATGCTATCCATTCTTCATTTTTTTGAACGAAAGCCGTCCATTCTTTCTGCCTGCTTTCTGTAGTTGCGCTATCGCTAGTGCGCACCTTTCTAATAGCACGCTCCAACATCCATCCTTTGGAAGTCGGATAGTGCTGGCCCAGTGACCCACTCCAATACTGCTTCCAATTCCTTAGTTGGATTCCCTATCAGAATGCCATACAAGCTACGGTCCTGGGCACTATCTTATCAAAAAAAAAAAAAACAGAGAGAGAGAGAGAACTAGACTAGCAAGAATATACATGCTTTTTCCCTCAAAAAAGAATATACATGCTTATCAACTAGACTAAGGAACCAAGAGTCAATACACTATGTAGAGCATACTTTAAGCAGTAAGCACATATAAGGGCGTACCCAGTGCAGAGAGCTCCCGCTCTGTGCGGGGTCTGGGGAAGGGTGTCAGTGGCAAGCCTTACCCTCGCCTGTGCAATGCGAGGAGATCGCGACTCGATCCCAGGACCTTCCGGTCACCAGGCGGTAAGACTCTACCGCTTGCACCAGGCCCGCCCTTCAAGCAGTAAGCACATATGTTAAAGAAAATATTTCTGGTGATGTGGTACCAACATGGTTATTTTCATATGCATATAAAATAAACTTTGTGCCATGGTTATTGCTTATATATCCTGGTGCTTACGTCCTTGGAGAAGAATCTTAATTATCCAAGTGCATTTGAGATATGACATACCACCATCTTTCTCCAACTGGGTGCAGGTGGACAAGAAGTGCTTATGCTTATCTGAATTCACCTACCTTGTCCATGGATGGGAATGGCAGAAGCAAACATGTTGCCTCATATGTTCCGCAGGAGAGATGTATCATTTTCTGCTCATCAACTCCATGCCAGCCAAATGTCAATGCTCTTGCCATCTTTTAGGTGTTCCCGCCAAGGATAAGCTGGGGCGTGGGGAAATATCAGGAAATGTGGATGTGATTCATGTGTCTGTTATACTTTGGGTTGAATAAGCTGCAACTTATTTCCCATATGGAATTTAATTGTATGCCTATCTTCTAGTACTGCTTGAGAGATCAAGTAATAAGTACGGATAACCATGTTGCTTCACGTATGAAGCAAGATACTAATGAGAAATTGTCATTACAACATTGCTTGCCACTACGTTCTGTCATGTGAAACCTTGACTTCTTGAAGTACACAAGTCGGAATATTGCTTGTATTCAGGTTTCAAAGTATATTCGTGTTGGAAATCCATAAAAAACTATTAGCGCTAACAAAATGTTTATCAAGCTTGTGAGTCTGAGGGATCAATAACAAAACAAAAAAGAAAGAGTAAAACGCATGTACGCTAATGAATCCATTCCTTTTTTTTTAAAAAAAAAGGTAAACTGGCGGAAGGGGATGTAACTGTCAGCAAGAACATTTCTTCACGTTAGCATCATCCTAAATATAATTTTGTTGTTGAGCAAGGTTTAGGTACATGGTACACGGAGAAGTCAATAAAATTGTTTTAAAAAGGTATCAATAAAGTGTCCAGATTCTTAGTCTATTTGCAATATCAAATGTCCCATCACAACTCCTCCCTTTGTTTTCCATCCTTTCCTGTCTCCTCTCTCTATGGTTTCTGTCTTCCTAGGCACTTCGGGGGTGCAGGTCTGTTTCCTGTCTTTCTTTACTATATATTTTTGTGGGTTGTTTCCTCTTCTCTTAATAAAACATGTGCATACCATGTTCTATAAAAAAAACTTCTCCCTTTGTTTTATTTGCAGTGCCTATACCTTTATATCTATCAATGACGGAATAATTTAACATTTTAAAGTCAGAGAGTCATTGCATTTTAATTCTAGTGGCCCATGAACTTACCATCAAAGTGTTTTTTTTTTATTTGGCAGACTGAGTGTCTCATTCGTTAACAGTGAACCTAGCTACACAATTGTACAGAGGAAATACAATGAAATTTTCATAGGAATGAGAAGTAATCTCTTGCACAACACATAATTTACCTTGGTCTTGTTTGCTCAGAAAGCTGCATAGTTCACCGCAAAGAAATAGGGTGAGGCTCAAGTGAATGATACGGTAAAACAATCATAAGTACAGGTCAATTGATTGTCTCAAAAGATATCGACATGGTACAAGTAAAGGCAAATCATGAAAACCTAGAAGATGTGGAGCTTACTTTACTCTACAGCAAGAAATCAGCCCCCACCAAACCCCTCTCTCTAAAAAAGGAGGAAAAATTCCACCGAAGTTTCATTTTTTTTTAGACAAAACCACCGAAGTTTCATGGGGAATGCAAAATGCAGAGATAAAAATTATGGGGTGATCCAGACAGCGAACCTAGCCACGGTTTGCAGGGGCGAGCAAGCAGCCGCGCCAAGCTTCTTCGAACGAGTCGACGCGCGGAGCATAGTCCTCGATTCCATTTCCGCCGATCCGACGATCGCCAAGGCCCCCGGCGGCTCGGCTCTGTATGCTCCGGCGTCCCTTCGGCAGTCGGCGGCGGTGGGGAACTTACGCTTTTCTGTGCCGTAGGTCCACGTCAACGTAACGTTTTGTGGCCTTTGGGTGGTAGTAGTTTGGGCTTATGGGCCGTAGTCGTCAACGTGCACCGAAGAAAATCGGCCCGGCCTAATCTGTAAGGCCGAGCGACATGGATTCATCCCTCTCTTTCCTCAAAAAAAAAAAAAAAAAAAAAAGGAGAGAGAGAAAGAAAGAAAAGAATTCATCTCCTCTCTAGCAAAGTAGCAAATGGCAATGAATTCATCTCCTCTCTAGCAAATGGCAATCACGATTCTCGTAGCAGTATTCGCAGTGATAAAAAAAGTAGCTATATTCGGAAGGAAAAAAATTATTTTACTTTTTCTAAACTATAGTTGTAGTCTGTTTTTACTGCTTGAACGGTAAAACCAGACACCTTATCTTTTGAACTCTCGAAACCATTCAAATTATCTATTGCCTTAGTTTGAAGTAGTTTTGAAGATGGTTTTATCTTTTTTTTTATTTCAAAAAATTTAGTAGATAGTTGATAAGTGTTTTAAACCACATAAAATATCTCTAACCTTCGCAAAATTGCAATAAATATCATAATATAATATTGGGATAAAATAATACAAATTAAATATTTAGAGCTTGTGAAAATATATCTAGAAACTTTAAAAATTAGATTTAGCTCGAGAAAAATAAGAAAAGTATCCATAAAAATCTAGAAAGTTTTAAAACACTCTAATCAATGTCTAAACATGTTTTTAGAAAAAAATCACTACAAAATATGAGATGTGTCCATTATAAATGCAACAAACATTAATATACAATGTGTTCATACTATGCATTAGTGCTAATTGTGTCTTATGTTTATCTATTGCAAAAAGTTTCCAAAACATGGTTAGACATAAATTAGAATGTTTTGAGAAATTTCTATAATTTTCATAATATTTTCCCATTTTCCCATAGCTAAATCTAGTTTTGAGAAGCTTCTAGAGATATATTCACCAGCTCTAAATTTTTATTTGGATTCTTTGCTTCTTAATCTATTTATAGGATTTTAAAAAAAATTCTAGAAGCTTAGAGACATTTTTCCATGGTTTAATAACCTTGTCAAGTATTTTATTTATTGTATCTTTTGAATAGAGAGGGGACAAAAATCATCTTCAAAACCACTTTAAAATAGGATGAGGAGGTAGTTTGAACAATTTTGAAAGTTTAGGAGGATAATATGTCTAGTTTTAGAGCTTGATGTGAAAAATCATACTACGAGAACAATTCATGAGGTAAAATGCACATTTTCCTATTTGTATTCAAATTCATGCCTTACTAGACTGTGGGCTATATGTGGGCCAGAAAATAATAAAAAGAAAATCAGTCGTGTTATCTGTACCTAATAATAAAGAGGCAAAATTTCTGCCACTTTTTTTCTTTCGTCTAGTCTATCCGTGTCCGATATGTTCATGGCTTGAGATCGAGGAGTTCTGTGGTTTGGGGAAGAGGATGAGAAAAAGGAAATAGAAGAGAAGGAAGGGTTCCAGGTGCAAAAGTGCAAAGGGAAATAAAAGGTGGAAGGATCTAAATTGAATTCAAGAAACTCAAGGATTTCTGGTGTAAAAGTTCAGTCCACATTGGGTCTTTTGCTGCAAGGCTGAAATCCGTCTCGTGGGCCTTTTGCGCCAGTGGACTGGGCCGAGCCGTGGCCTTGCTCCTTTTCTTTTTTTCTGTTTTTCTTTGTTCCGGTGAAACAACAAACTTGTAAATTATGTGGATATTATAGAAATAGAAAAATAAAAAATAACTCCTCTTGACTAGGTCTACACTCTAGAATAAAATATTTAGTGTAGCTATAGATCTATGTTTTTTTCATAAGCTGATAGAGAATGTTTCCTTACTCCTTTTGCAGTGAAATTTTTATGATAACATTTTCTATTGATGTGTAATCTATGGTAAAATTTTCATATACAATGAACGCATATTGACTGAGTTAAAGTTTAAAAGAAAAAACAATCCAAATGAAATACAACGTAGGAGCACAAAGCACTCGAGCCCACACCACCACAGGTGACAAGTCTATCTCCTCGCAAATAGTGATGCAAGTGGGATTAATACTCCTACAGGCGGCCCGCACGATGCCGCATTAGCCGCTTACAAAACTTGTGTATCTGCATGGCTAGGCCCTACACTTGGTCTTGCCGCCACCGCACAGAAGCGTCTCATTGCATCTGCGTCAGAAACAAGAATTGATAGGAAGATCAAGATTCCTTAGCTCGAAGGCCACAACGGCGAGGCGACCGTGTGGTGTTCACGGAGTGTGATGCCATGGAGCGGCGATGCAGAGCCAAACTTGACAACTGGGGCTCCAATCTCTACAAGCTCAGTGGTCCTAATATATGTGAAGCATCTCATTGGGGCCAACGCCCACGATGAGACTATATCTGGGACACTACTCATTAGCGGTAGATTAGTTACAGTGCTGGCGTTCCGACCACGGCTCACCCTATCCTACATCATGCATTATGTTGAAAACAACAACGTACTAGCACACTTCAGAAAGTACGGAGGAAGGATGACGTGCCCTGCATGGGCGAGCTAGAGGTGATAGTGGCGGTGCTTGAGGAGAGGTCGACGAGGTGGAGGAGACGAACCACAATTGCAATGGGTGTTCGCACACTAAACAAAATTTGATCTTTTGATATAAACAATTATTTCTTTTACATCTAAATCTTTAGTTGAATAAAAATTAGTATAAATTTTTTATTAACCCGTTGCAACGCACGGGCAATATTTCTAGTCAAAGAAAGCAACCGAACATAGGAGGCATGACACGTTGCTAAAGCTTTAAAGGCAACGGGTATCAGGAGGATTGCCGGAGCAAAGGCGACTAGGCGAGAGCAAGATGCAAACCGACAGTTGAATCAAACACACGTGAGGGACCAAGACGAGCATAAAAGGAGGCCAAAAATAGGCACTGCTAGATGCTAGCCCACCCGAGCTGAGCGCCGGGATCGCACAGCCCCAACTAAACTCCGCCTGCCGGTGGTTGCGGAGGGCACCGCGTTCGCATGCTCGCCAGCCACGGTTCCAGTGCATGCCCAGTTGCCCACCGTTCCCCGGTATATAGTACTCCCCCGAGGCTCCCCAGCGCTCCCGTAAACGCGTGTCGCGCCCGTCGCCAAGCAAACACCGCCTGGCACCACGACGCGCGCGCCGTGCTCCCCGGCGAGCCAAGGGCCACTGCATTTTGTTCGCCCCCGATCGCGCGGCCGGGGCAGCGCGCTCGCCGCAGGTGCATGCGTGCGTGTGCGCCTTCGCGTCCTGGCCCGCAGCTAGCTCCAAAGCAGCAGGCGCGCCCCCGCCCCCCGCACCAGCGCGGCGCGCATGCATGAGCGTCCGCGCATGCCTGCCTGCCGCCCCGCGTTCCGAGCCGAGTTCCCCAGCTAATATCCAGCGAGCCGGCCTGTTCCCGAGCGGCTGATTCGTTTGCGTTGCCCACTGCCGGGGCCATGGATCAGCACCGGAAGAGCAGCCTCAGGTCGTACGCGTCCAACGCCTCGTCCCGGTCGGGGTCCTTCGACTTCGACCACGACCAGGACAAGGAACGCGCCGGCCTGACCGGCGACGGCGACCGCCGGGAGGTCGTCGTCAAGATCGACGCCGAGCCGCACTCTCCGGTCTCCCTCCACACGCCCGGCGGCGTGTCCGGGCACAGCTCCGCGGTCAGCACGCCGCGGGCCGGCGGCGCGGTGAGCATTCTCGCGCCGTCTGCGTCCGGGTCGAGCGCGTCGACCTCCAGCGCCGGGGGCGACGCGTCCCGCTCAGGCGACTCGTTCAGTTTCAAGAACCGCCCGCCGCAGTCTCCGGCCAGCGGGGAGTCCAGCGAGGATCCGCCGAGCCGCCTCATTGGCAGCTTCCTCCGGAAGCAGGCGGCGGCTGGCGGCGAGCTGTCCATCGACCCCGACTTCGATGTGGACGAGATGAGAAGGCCACCACGCGCGTCGACATCTGCCAACGCCTCCAGGGAGCTGCGCGTCTCGTTCCAGGACCCCCGGAAACGGTTCTCCCCGTCCACGTCGACGGCGTCCTCCTCCTCCTACGACGCCGGCGACAACCGGAATCAGAGCACCATCGACTTGGACACTGCCGAGGTGCTACGCTGCACGTCGACGTCCACCGGTTCCTCCCTGCTGGCGCGCAGCAAGACGCGATCGAGGCTAATGGATCCCCCGCCGCCGTCGACGTCGAGCGCCCCCGCCGGCGAGGGGGATCCCCGAAAGTCATTTGTCTCAAAGGGGCTGCCGCCCAAGTCCGGTCAGCTCCGGTCGGGTCTTATCGGCAAGTCGGGGCTCATTGGCAAGTCGGGGCCCATCGGCAAGTCAGGGGGCTTCGACGATGAGGACGACGACCCGTTCGTGGACGAGGGCATGACCTCGGACTTCAAGCGCGACACCATGGACTGCCTCCTCATCATGGAGTGGGTCAGCCTGGTGGTCATCGTGGGCGCGCTCATCTGCAGCGTCACCATACCCAGCCTGTCCAGAAAGAAGCTCTCGGGGCTCCACCTCTGGAAGTGGGAGCTCCTCGTGCTCGTGCTCATCTGCGGCCGCCTCGTCTCAGGCTGGGTGATCCGCATCGCCGTCTTCTTCGTCGAGCGCAACTTCCTCCTGCGGAAGAAGGTGCTCTACTTCGTCTACGGCGTGCGCCGCGCCGTGCGGAACGTGCTCTGGCTCGGGATCGCGCTCGTGTCCTGGCACCTCCTGTTCGACAAGGACGCCAAGCGGGAGACGCACACGCTGGTGCTGACCTACGTCACCAAGGTGCTGTGCTGCCTCCTCGTGGCCACCGTGATCCGCCTCGTCAAGACGCTGCTGCTCAAGGTGCTCGCCTCGTCCTTCCACGTCTCCACCTACTTCGACAGGATCCAGGAAGCGCTCTTCAACCAGTACGTCATCGAGACCCTCTCCGGCCCGCCGCTAGTGGACGAGAGCCGGATGATGGCTGAGGTGCAGAGGCTCCAGAGCGCGGGAGCATCCATCCCCAGTGAGCTCGAAGCGACAGCGATGCCGGGCAAGTCTGGGCCACCCAAGAGTGGGCGCCTCACGACGGTCGCGTCCAAACGAGGAGGAGCAGGAGGGACCAGCAAGCAGCTGCATAGGCAGAAGACCGAGCTCCATCTGGATGACGGCATCTCGATTGACCAGCTTCACAGGCTCAGCCAGAAGAACATCTCTGCGTGGAGCATGAAGAGGCTGATGAAGATCGTCCGGTACGGGGCGCTGACAACGATGGACGAGCAGCTCAAGCATGCAACGGGCGAGGACGAGCTGGCGACAGAGATACACAGCGAATACGAGGCCAAGGTTGCTGCCAAGAGGATCTTCCAGAACGTCGCCAAGCCTGGATCCAAGTGAGAATTCGACCACTTACTAGCACATCTCTTTGAAATTTAAGTCTTTGGCGGACATTTGTATATCCAAGTAATTAACATACTGTTTGGAACATCATGGCAGCCTTTGTGATTCAGTTCTGAATTCTGAACCTATTGCAGGCACATATACCTGTCAGACTTGATGCGTTTCATGAGGCAGGAAGAAGCTTTAAAGGCGATGGATCTTTTCGAAGGAGCGCAGGAGCACAACAGGGTCAGCAAGAGGTCACTCAAGAACTGGGTGGTAACGATCTTAGACTCAAGAACTCCTCTTATCGATGCATCTCTCAGGGGAAAAAATAAAATTCGTGGTGCTTACTGAAGATTTCCTTTTTTAGCCATCGTGCCGAAGCACGTTTTTCATTAAGCAGAAAGGAGTTTTGTTACAATCCTTATGACCACGGTAATCCAAGGTTACCGAAGCCAGAAGCTACACAAGCTGAGCATAGCACGCGAGTGTGATTACACAATCATGAATTTTGCGACATAGAAGAGCTACTCTCGGATCAAGTCGCCGCCATCAGGGTCCTTAGGTGCTTGTAGCCAACCGAGCACCAGGCGTGTATCTCCTCCTAAATGACCACCTGCAGCCCTGCCGGCGATGTAGTATCCCTGCCGAAAGTCCTCGCGTTTCTCTCCTTCCAAATCAACCATCTGATCGTCTCCTGGATACAAACGAGGGTGGCCCTTTCCTGGACCAAGAATTCCCTCACGACATTGCGGCGTGCGCGACCGTTTAGTCCGCGCACGTTCCAGACGAAGCATGTGGGCAAAGACGACATAAAGAAACAGTTGTGCGACGGTAGAAACATGGGACGCCGGAGACTACGTCTCAACAGCGTCCAACTCAGCCATGCCAAGGCCCATGGCCATTGGGTCGAAGTCGCTGTTAAAAAGGATCTGCAGTGCCTGCTGCTTGTTGGCCGACATGTTGCCCCCACGGAACGTGGCCTTGAACTTCCGCTCAATCTCCAGGTCTGGTGCGCTGGTATCCACATGCACCCCGAGCTTCTTAAGTAGCACAATCTGTGCTTGCTCGGTGGCGTTCGCCGCCCGCGGCTTTGCCAATAAACCGGCGCGCTTCTGGCAGCAGAGAGCCAACGGAGATCGGTGTGCGGGAATGACGAAGGCGCGGGCTCTGCCGCGAATGAGGGGGACCGCAAGGGGCGCACATCATGTCCTCGAGCTCTTCGAACGGCGACCCGCCAGCTCCGCCCACGCACGCGGCTCTGCTTGTTCGGTAGGGGGGTAGTATCGACGACGGCGGGTGTAGATCCGGCCGGGCGACATGCCCGGATTTGTCTGAGGGGGTAGCGGTGACGCGATACGATCGCAGCGACGTCCCCTTTCGATGCGGCGTCGGCATCATCCGGCCGAGCAAGGCAAGGAGCCCATCGCTACCCACGTGAACGCCCAAGCCGCAATCGTCCCCCGCCGAGGCGTCGGCATCTTCCGCCCAATGAAGGCAAAGAGCCCACCGGTACCCACGTGAACGCGCCGGCTGCAATCGAAGTGATGTTCAATAAAACGACTTCGCCAACATGGCAATGGGCTAGACCTGAAAGTGCAGCAACGCGAAGAGAACGACCCATGGCAAGCCATCACGAAGGCCTCGTCACAATCCCGGCCTCAATCAAGATCGGATCCTCACCTGCACCCCTAAGGTGAATGGGGTTGTTCGCATCCACGGCACGGAAGTCAACTTCCCAAACCAATGACCGCGCGTTAGGGCTGCCGGCGCCAGGCGCGCTCGACATCCGAGCACCAACAGACAGCGATAGCTGAGACTTTTCTCGGTCTTGCTTCCGCGGCAACGCGACATCTCGCTTATCTCGCGCGCAGGGGGGACCAGCACCGAAGCGACGCGCGTCCGCACTGGGATCATGCCCCGCCCCAAGCCACGATTGGCCCTCATGCGCGAAGCCCTTGCGGATGAGGGACCCACCGAACCACCTATGCATGCGCTGCGACGTCGTCGTCCGCAACTCCGGCATGGCATGGCATCGCTGCCGTAACGCCGGACCGGAGCCATGCCCCTGGCCGACGGGCCATCCCTCCCACCCGGGCGGAAGGTGGCCGGGCCAAACGGCCGAAGTACGCTGTGACGGGCCATCCTCCGCACCTGGGTGATATCCATTGTAATGCATCGTCACCGCAATCGTCGGAGTCGTCGCCGTGCCGGAAGCCACCATCATCGAGAGGAGATTGAAGGGTCCCAATCTCGATATTCGACGACACGCATCCGAAAGCGAGGTAATGCAGGATGGGCAGCTCGGAGTGAATGATCTCGTGTTCCCGGAGAAGCAGAATGCCCGGGTCCGCGCGGCTCCGCGGTTCCGGGATGACAAGGAGCTTCGCTCCGGCACCAAGAGCGGTGAAGGCACCGGCAGGTGACATTTAATAGTTCACGCGCGTCGTCGTCTGTCAACCCCACAAGATCGGGCCGGCGATCTCGACTGGGTGCAAGAAGACCCAAGGAGGTGCGCAGCCACATCCCCATTGAGGGCATGGGCAGAACGCCGTTAATCCCAACCAGACCTTGTAGGTGAATGCACCGCCATCATCACCGCGAAAGGCGAGACCAGCGTCGCCAGAGCAACACGAACGGCGGTTGCCACGGTGGTGGCCGGAGTTGAGGACGCGCCGAGGTCATCCCGACCGCGAAACGAACGATGAAGTCCTCGGGCGTAATTTGCAGAACCGACATCGCGTCGCCCTCGATGTTGAACCCGTCACGAAGGTGCTCGCGCACCATAGCGGGGTCACCGGCGGCTCGGTACCGCCAACCAAGGCCACCGAAGCGGCGACAAGGCGTCCTCCGCGGCTTGAATCTCCGCAGTGCGCAGGACGATGACCAACTCAACCGCCGGGCGTTGAACAGGCTGAAGGCACCGGTGGCTGCCACGCCGGAGCTGCAAACGCGGTCGCGACGACTGGCCCCCATCCGGCGGCGCTGAGCTGCGGCGTTGCGGTCGCTTCGATGTGGTCGAGCCGAGGCCCCGAAGCCACCATGGCGGGCGCCGGTAACGGTAGCATCGCAGAGGTGGCTGATCCACGCCTATAGGGCTAGGAGGCGCACAACAACGTGGTACCAACGGCGAAGCGCCGATGGACACAGAGCGGGCCGAGACCGTGTCATCTCGAGGCGGCCTCGGCCATTGGGGGAACGGCAGTGCCTCCGGGGGCACGACGAGCAATGCCTGGCGAGCGGCCTCGCTTGGCCCCGGTGACAAAGGTGGCCATCGGGCAGAAGCGCGCACGATGGCCCTCTTGGCGACAGGTACGACAGCGCGGAGGGAAACGACAGTTCGCCCGGATGTGGTCATCACGTAGGCAGTTGAAGCAAAGGCCAACCAGATCCGGCGGAACTGGCCTTGCAAGGGTACGCGATGGCCTGCGGCGCCAACGCCGGCAGCTGTGAACCTCACGGAAGCCGTCGTCGTCCGGCTCAGCCGAAAGCCTGGGCGGGTGGACCGCAACCGAGCGCAGCCTGGCCATGGGCGGAGGAGAGGCCGTGGCAGCCTGGTGAGCGGAGGCATCCTGCGCAGCGCGGCGTCGATGACGACGCCGGCGCCGTGGTCGCCTGCGACGCTCCGGGATCTCCCCAACCTCAGCGACGTTGGTCGGCGAGGGGGCCGCAGAACCAAGAGAGGCCTCGGAGTCGGAGAAGCAGAGTCTTTCCCCCCGACTGAACCACGAAACAGCCGGCAACAAGCCCGGGACGAAAGGCTCAGCGTTGGCGTTGAGGGGTGGCGACGAAGAGTGAGGCAGCGAGTCGGCCTCCTCGACCTCGTCGGCCCAGGAACGGCGAGAGGGAGAACCGAACTCCATGGCGGCTGGGGTGGACGCTGGCACCGGAGTGGCAACCGGCGTGGGGCTGGGGAGTGGTTGGTGGCCAGCGGCGGCCGGGTTGGCCGCCGGCGGAGCGGGGACACCTAAGACATTGCTTTTTGGTCGGTTCGATGTTTACTGAAGATTTCCAATCGCTGTCGTCTGAATGCTGTAGGTAAACGCGTTCAGAGAGCGCAAAGCTCTTGCCCTGACGCTCAACGACACGAAGACGGCAGTGAACAAGCTGCACCAGATGGCCAACGTTGTGGTCGTGCTGATCGTGCTTGCGCTCTGGCTTCTCATCCTGGGGATCGCGACGTCCAAGTTCTTCGTCTTGCTCAGCTCGCAGCTTCTCGTGGCGGTGTTCATGTTTGGGAACACTCTCAGGACCATCTTCGAGGCGATCGTGTTCCTCTTCGTGATGCATCCTTTCGATGTCGGCGACCGATGCGAAGTTGATGGAATGCAGGTTACTACTAATTCTCGTTAACGCACTATCTTATCTGCAATATAAGGAGGAATTGCTTTGCACCAGCTGATGAGGAATTTGCATCGTCAGGTGGTGGTGGAGGAGATGAACATCATGACAACGATCTTCCTCCGATATGACAATCTCAAGGTGTATTATCCAAACAGTCAGCTAGCCCAGTTACCGATCATGAATTACTACAGGAGTCCTGACATGGGAGATGCGGTGGACTTCACAGTTCATGTCGCAACACCAGTGGAGAAATTGACCCTAATGAAGGAGAGACTAATGCAGTAAGTACTACTAATGCCTTTTAATTAACCTTATATATATGAATTTCTCGAAATTAGAAAATGTTCGTTCTGTTATTACGGCTGCTGTAATGTACTAGTAATAATCATGCATTATTTATTTAAAAAATTCAGTTACCTTGACAACAAGAAGGAGCATTGGTACCCTGGCTCCATGGTGGTCCTGCGCGACGTGGACGACACGAACAAGCTGAAGGCCTCCATCTGGTGCCGCCACACGATCAACTTCCACGACATGGGGCTGAGGTTCGAGCGGAGAGAGCTTCTGCTCCAGGAGATGATCAAGATCTTGAGAGACCTCGAGATCGAGTACCGGATGCTGCCGCTCGACGTCAACGTCCGGAACGCGCCTACCATCCAGTCCTCGAGGATGCCGTCGACATGGACGTTTAATTACTGAGATGAGATTTTTTGCTGGATACACATTAGACTTTGTTATGAGATTGTTCTGCTAGAGGTAGTAGTTCCTGAGTGAGTTGAGCTGTGACAGCGTGCTGAGACGAGAGGCAGCAGGTCTTGCTGTCGCTGCAGCCATCACTTGTGCTTTCCCTGTAGTTATTGTGTTGTTGGTCCCTACTCCATAGTTTAATTTGGTGCTTATGATAAGTGAACTTCTTCTGCTACAGAGAATAATGTTGATTATCTAGCTTATTTAAAATACTGAATTTCTGAAGTTATTACATCAAAATATGCCATGCCTGTTCTCGAAACAAAAGTATTGGTTTCTGTCAGTCGAATATGGCAACTGTTCTGCAGAAACAGACCTGACGGAGTGACGGGAACGCAATGTTGAACACAACTGAAAACACAACAATCATCAGATATGGCGCCTTTTATGTCACCTATTGTTGCTCTCCCTTGGCCGGCCGTGTCCGGAGCAGCAGCTGCCGGGAGCGCACGCGCACCTGCAGCCTCACGAGCACCTTCATGCACCGGATGGCGACGTTGGCCTGTTTCCGCACGTACGCACCACGCGCGAACGCCTGCAGCTTCACCAGGCTCCTCAGGGCGCGGAACGCCTGCCTCGCCTGATCAAACCAAACGGATCGATCGACTTCAGAGCCTGAAGTTTTAAGCAAGCAGAACAGCATGTTTAGCGTGCGCTGCGTACCAGGTGGCCGCGGAAGTAGGCCTGGAGCCCTGGATGGTGGCGGCCGCAGCGCGCTCCCAGAGAACTCCTGGTTGGCAGCTCCGGGTGCCTGGATGGGGGCGGCATCTGTATCTTTTGCAGGCCTCGGTTCGACGGCCCTGGTCGTCATTCCGCAGGGGGCAGACCGCGCGAAGACACGGTTCATCCCTCGCAGGCGCAGCCACCGGCGACGGCGAGGCGGTGGCGTCTCGTGCCGCTCCACGTTTGCGCCGCGACTAAACCGCGCGGCGCCGGATGGCCTGGTGCGGTGGAAGAAGCTCTGCTTATTAGCGCCGTCCGTACCACCGTGGAGGCTGTCATGGCGGTGCCGAGGTTTCCCTTTGCGATGGCGCGTGCCGAAGCGCCAAAGAAGGCGTCGGAGGAGCGTTTCCATGTGGCTATCGATCTGGTGGTGGTGCCAGTGCCTCAAGGCGGAGATGCGAGTCGACGTGGGGCTTTTCAATTTCAAATAGTGCGCCGCGGATTTGGCTGCAAGGAAGGGAACGTGGCGGGATGAAACAGAGCGATGAGCTGTGCTGTATCTTATATTGATTGATGATGTACCGTTTTTTTATACACATTTACTCGTCTGTAGGTGTCTGAAATTTTGCGTTTCCACCAGCCGACGTTCTCGGGCGTCGTCGATCGAAGACTGATGATCCAGATTGTCCATCTTCCTCCTGGGTTCAGCCACACTGTTCATCTTCTTCCGTGGTTCAGGGTTTGGGATTCCAGTGGCGGCGGCGGCTAGGGTTCTGGCGGCCTACGCCCCACTCTTCTTCCTCAACTCTGGCGGGCTTAGAAGGGGGTTGGGGGAGGCAGGCCGGTTAGATAGTGGAGACGGCGGGAGGGCGGCTTAGGATCCTAGCGACGTCGGAGGCGGCCAGACTAGGTCGCCACTGGCCCGCTAGGGTTTTGCCAGAGCTCCACGTCCGCGGGAGGACATTACGACGAGAACGAGAGGAGCGTGACAGGAGTTAAAGGTGATTAACGTTTTATCGAAGCATCACTGACTTGTGAGAGTGATGTACCCTTTTTTATAAGAAAAACCCCGACATACAAGCCAGGAGTTTCAATTACTCTCCCCTTCCTAGAAATCAACTTCAAAGTTATATAATTTAAAAGTATTTTAAATTTAATTATTTTTATAAAAACTAGCAAATATGTTTATATGTTGTGACAGAAGGGGAAGAATTATCAAACGTTCAAAAAAGATAACAAAAATGGTACGTATTATCTATTTATATTTAATCCTTTCAATAAAATTCAAAAGTTATGATTTATTTTATAATGACCATGACATCTATAATATGTATAATCTGGGGTTTATTTGCTTTAGTTGTGAGAAGTAAAAAAAGCTGTTGTGAGCTATATTGTGGAAATGACGTAAGCTATTTGGCTATCTCCTCTCTCTAGCTCAATTAAAATAGTTGTGAAATAGCTCTCATTTTCACCAATTTCGAAAGACAGAAAGCCAAAAGTAAAGTCCAAGGTGCTTTCAAAACCATACTACATGAAACTAACTTTTCTGAAAAAGCAGGTTTAGGTTTCACCTGTTTGGTTGGTTTTTTTTTTTTTTGCAGCATAAGCACTTTTCATAAGCTCAACCAAACACAATCTTAATATTGGCAATAATAGGACAATGTACTATTAAGCTTTCAAATTAAAATGCAACCTTAAAACATTTTTTTCTTCCATAGCAAAGCACAAAAATATTTATTCATAAATATAGCATAACTTTAATTTTTACAATTTAATATTGAGTTTTGTAATCTCATTTGAGGACTCATAAAAATATGTAATTCTAATCACTAATTAAAGTCGATAGGAACTTAGTTGTTGACTTGTCAAGAACCAGTCCGTGAGCTAATGATTATGGCAGTAGAGCCGTTGATGATTACGACGGTAGGCCTCTCTCAATTTTTCGCTAGTATATACAACATGGAGACATATTTACTTAAATAGGATTGAACAACAACCTGCTTAAGATTTCTTTTATCTCAAACCTGCTTAAGATTTTACTTTACTAATAATACGAAATACGGAAGAGTACTGATATCGATGATATGAAATAAATACACTACAAACATATATTTCACGGTATATCTAATAAACCTATTTTGAGGTTCATGTTTTTCTATAAATTGAGTCAAAATTAAGATAATTTAACTTAGATAATTCTATAAGTTATTTTTTTCAAACAAAGTACCACATGTTGTACTCTTTTCTGCTTTGCAATCCTAGAGTCTGTCTTGTCATATGTTGGCATGTGATCTACTCCCTCTGTCCCTATTTATGTGTCGATTGGGCGTCCTCCTACCTCTGAATCAGGACACATGTAACATCCAGATTCGTAAAAGGTGCTCTGAATCTGGACAGCAAGAACCATATCAAAAGTAATAAATAGGGAAGGAAGGAGTAGATAAGTAGAAGAGAAGTATTTTAGGTTCGGACTGGGATATAGGCTAATTTTTTTGCAGAGGATTTTGATTGGTTCTCATTTACTCTCTCTAATCACTGTTTCGGCATAATTTATCGTACTGGTACTGTACTTCCATGCTTTAACGTATACATATTTATTGAAAAAGTTTTACTCCCACATCGAGCGAGTACAAGGGGGCCAGGGCACTAGGAGTCTAGGACACTGAGCAAACCCTGTTCTTTACTGCAAAGAGGAAAAAAAATGCATTTCACCAGAGAGGAACGCACAGTGCAGAGCGCACAGGCAAAGAATCTCGACAGTAAAGAAAAGAAATTCAGAAAGAACACAGAATCCTCGCAACAGATTCGATGCCATGGCTCGTGAGCCCTGGCCCTGCGCCCCTGTCCATGGCTGATGGCTCTCGCGTGAGGCGTGACAGGGACGCATGCATCCTCCGTCCTCATGCATGGCAACATTCTTACACCCCCATGGCGACATCGTCCTCGTTTTCTCGCAGATCAATGTGTCCTCACAAGATTATTCGGTGCGCTGGGATTATCTACGTTTTTTTCTCTCTTTCGATACGAGAACAAATAAGAAATAAAATCCATTGATTTTTCTGCTCACACAGACTTGCGCTGGCGCAAAGCAAATTGTCATATAAATTATCAGGAACCTTTATGTTTATATTTTCTCTCCCTGTCGACATTTTTAATTGCGTAAACTTTTTTAAAAAGAATGGGAAGGAATGCCCGCGGCATGATGACATCCTGGGTGCGCTCTATAAAACCTGGAGGACGTATCGTGTTGTTGTGCACTGTGTTGTCATCTCCCGCGCCGCCTTGTTTGTGTGCTTCCGCGCTTAACGCGTACGCGTGAGCGTTGCTTCTTCTGTGTTCTGTCCCTATGGGCTCCCTGGCCACCGCGGACGAGCCGTCATTGCCGCCGCTCAAGTACCCTCAGGCTCGCCGGGACGACGACATTGTCGACGACTACCATGGCGTCCTTGTGCCGGACCCCTACAGATGGTGAGTCTTAAATATTTATGTGCGTTCCTGCTATTTCTTGCTATCTTTCTGCCCTATATTCCTTCGAGGCATTTTTGCATTTGCTTGCGCCTTCAGCCCTTCAGCGTTTTGGAGATTATGGTGGTGTTCCTAGCACTTTGTCCGTAAAATTTGCTTCAATAACAATTTGCATGCCAAGAACGAACGTAGGGTGTAGAGAAACGCATTTTGCACGTTCAATATCCGGTTCTTAGCGTAAAGTGAACGCCACATAGCTTTTCTTCAGGAAAAAGCAGTTACTTTGCTACATTTTCGTGTTCCAATCTACCGTTTTTACTATAAACGCGCTTTGAGATGCTACCGAAATGACGACTTTAATGTATAATCCAAGAAGACAACCTGTGCTTTACCTAATAAAATGGTGGTAATTTATTTTATTTTGCTCTTCAAAAAAAAAACTCGGGCTGCGGGGGGCAGCCCCCGAGCTATTTTAGCTTGAGGTAGAGGACTCTCACCTCAGCCCGAGAAAACCCCCGAACCCCATGTCCAGCCGGCATACAGGGGCCCGTTACACGGTGAGTGGGCCAGTCCTTGTACCTGTGCTTTGGAAACGTGGGAAAGGTGAGGGCATTTTTTTAAACCTCCGACCCCGATATCGCCCCCAAGGGGGTTCAAACCTAGGTTGGCAGGGTGGGAGCCGGACATCCTCTCCGTTTGGACTAGGTCTAACATTTAGAAGTTTTGCTCCAACTTTGAATAGCGAGAAATTTGGAATATATGATGGCAATATTCAAAGATTTAATTGAAAAACATTGTTGGGTTTTTTCCCTCACCAAAATCGCTATTTCAATCAATACAGAAGAATATAAAAAAGACTCTTGTAGTTACTTTAAGGAACGTCCAAGATATAGAAAAATAGTTAGAGTAAAAAAGATATAGAAAACGGTTTTATTTAATTAGTTCTATAATGGTTTTCTCAATCCTTAGAGCGTCTTCTTGACAAACGCTAAAGCTGCACCAACAGGTAATAGTGAAAGTACATTCTATATTAAGAGCAAGTATAACAATAATTCAAGCTATTTAGTATTTTTACTAATGTAGAGGAGAGAATAAAAAAGAGAGAACCTACTCTGATATAAGCAATAAGTTGGTATGGAAGCCTATAATAATAGGTTTAGATAACAAGTGAATGTAAGGAGGACTAAAAAAAGTAAAGGTGAGAAATGGATAAAATATTAATAAAAATAAAATAAAAACAGCTATCATATAACTTGGTTTTTATAGCTCAATTTATACTTCAACACTTAGCTTTATTATTGGACTTGTTCTTATAAATACTTCCCCGTGCTAATCATCGTTTCTCGAAAAGATTGCTGATTTCTCACCATGGTGGCCGCATCTCGGAGTACACGACTACACGTGCACAGTGCACAGTGCACAGCGCACTAGCTACTCTCTGTACATTGGTCACTACCGCAGAAAGGGGCACGGTTTACACTGCCGGTGCCGGATCGCCACCCTGACCCAAACCACGCCAAAACTGACAAGACTGGACAAAATGATAATTCGAATGCAAGCTCACTGCTCTACTGTTCAAATGGGCTTATTTAGTTGTACTTCACTCTAATTCATATCGGAGTAAGGTAAAAAATTAATTTATTTATCATCTTAATTCCTGTCAACCTATTTGATTAGAATAGATTGGAGTACAAGCAAACAAATCCTAAAATAAATTATTACTTATAGGGTCACAAATTTTTGAATTAGTTATGTCAGTAACAAAACTTGGTATTGGCTCTGACGTATCGCCCTAACGCACCATCTTTAACATAGATTTACAGTTATCGAGTGAGCTATAAAAAAATTTCGAGCTCAAATATTGCCGCCTCCTAGAGTGACATATGGAGCCCACTCATGAGTGTGACAATTTATCTTTTTCATTTTTCCTTCTTTTTTTCTCGGCCTCCCTACTCACCAAAAAAAGTCTAGTAGAGACGGTCCCCATGAATAAATCATGGGCACCACCGTTGATTTGCGACCTTATCCACACACATACATCTAATGCATGAAGCTGTTGCTTAAATTTGGAAGAAATAATTAGAAAAAATTATATCCCTCTCATAGATTGGATGCATGCGCATGGACACCCCTGAGTAGGTGGCGTGGACAGGCCTCTTGGTGTTGTCAGGCATCTCTCAAGCTCCTCTAGCGTGAGTTCTCCGCACAAGTGGTTGGGCCACCTACCAAAAATAGGTGAAAAAGAAGACCAGATCGGGGGAAGGTTTCCCTCTATGGGCTGGGAGGCCGAGGTTATTGCTTTTTTTTTTTTGGCATATCTCCGATCCTATTTCCAATAATAACCTTTTAAAAAAATTGGCTTCTGAGTTGAAGTATTCTAAGTACCAATTTGTAGTACACAGATACCAATTCTCATAGTTTAAATTTGATATCTCTTAACACCTTCGCAATATGAATTTCCTAAAAAAAGAGAATAAGGCTTGGTATGAAATGAATGCAAAAGTTTGGAAAATAATTAATTAGTCATGCGTAGCTTGTTCATTCATTCTCAACTCGTCAAATTTTAGTCCTTAGGCCCGTTCGCTTGGATGAATCTGGAGAAATCTGGATGGTTTTGGATGAATTTGGAGGAATTTGTGAGAGGAAAACACTGTTTCGGATGAAAAAGAAGCGGATCAAGCCGGATTTAAGGGCACGCGAACGGGGCCTTAGTTGGTACCATCAATTTATAATTCGTCAGATTTTAGTCCATTGGAGATACCAAATTTTATACCTCCCTATGTACAATTTTATTTTTTGGTACCCTCTACTGACGGTAGAAGTAGAACCAACCTCGCCAGAAACATAAACGAAACTTAAACCTTCTTTCTTTTTTCAAACTAAACTTAGTGAACCTTTTTGTTCCCTTTGGTTTAAAAGAGTCTTTAGACATATCATGCTGACACACTGTTCTGCACCGTGAATCCGTGATTAAATAAACGTACGTCATTAGGATGGAGGAGCTGGATTCGAAGGAGGTGAAGGAGTTCGTGGACGCGCAGGCGGCCGTGGCCAGCGCCGTGCTGTCCACCTGCGACCACCGCGGGCGCCTGCGCGGTCAGCTCACCGCGCTGGCGCGCTCTTCGACCACCCGCGCTTCCGCGCGCCCTTCAAGCGCCGGGGCAGCTACTTCTACTTCCACATCCCGGGCCTCCGTCCGCACAGCGCCCTCTACGTGCAGCGCGGGCTGGGCGGCGAGCCCGACGTGCTCCTGGACCCCAACACGTTCAACGAGGACGGCACGGTGTCGCTCGGCATGGTCGGCGTGAGCGACGACGGCGAGCACCTGGCCTACGGCACCAGCGCCAGCGGCAGCGACTGGGTCACCATCAGGGTCATGCGCGTGCGCGACAAGGAGCACCTGCCCGATACGCTGTCCTGGGTGAGCAACTCATCAAGCCTGACGAGACGAGCTCCCTGTTGTTGAGAGTTCCATGTTTTTCATTAATAATAAAAAATGAATTTTGCTATATTTCATAAAAAAAATCACGATGCAGGTGAAATTCTCGCGCATCGCGTGGACTCGTGACGGCCGAGGTTTCTTCTACTCGCGTTTTCCGGCTCCAAGGTTAGTGCCGAAATTTGTAGTTTTATTTACACTGCTCGTTCTGAAGAAATGGCAACTGTGTTCCAAGCTTCAGTTGGCAATGTTGGTGCTGGTGAGCAGGGAAGGTGGTGGAGCGATGGATTCTGGGATCAAGACTGACGTCAATCTCAACCACGAAGTCTACTACCATTTTCTTGGAACAGAGCAGTCACAGGACGTGTTGTGCTGGAGAGACCCTGACCATCCCAAGTACATATACGTCCCTGAAGTCACAGAAGACGGCAAGGTATGTATGCTGGGCCAGCTGATTTTTTTTAAAATTTTGGTGCAAAAAAGGTTCTGCACCTATGCTGTGTTATCACTGACAGCATGAAAGATAATCGTAGTCTGATGATATCTGTTGTTACCTGTCGCAGTACGTGATCCTTTCAGTTTCGGAAACGTCAGAGCCGGTGAACAAGCTCTACTACTGCGACCTCTCAGCTCTAGCTCACGGGCTGGGCGGCACGAAGAGCACCCATGGCAACGGCATGCTCCCCTTCGTCAAGCTCGTGGACAGATTCGAGGCCTACTACGGACTCATCGCCAACAACGGCACCGAGTTCACGTTCCTCACAAACAAGAACGCTCCAAGGTACAAACTGGCGAGGGTCGACGTCGACGACGAACCCGAGTCGTGGACCGACGTCGTTCCTGAACACGAGAAGGCAGTCCTGGAATCGGCATGCGCCGTCCATGGCCACAAGCTGTTGGTGAACTACCTGTCGGATGTCAAGTACGTCCTGCAGATGAGGAGCTTGGTCACTGGGGAGTTGCTTCATGACATACCCATCGACATTGGCACTGTTAACGGGATCTCCGGCAGACGATCCGACTCCGAGGTGTTCATCGAGTTTGCGAGCTTCCTGTAACATCCGGCACAGGACTTAATAGGATTAATAGGATACTCGTATCAACAAGTTGTAACTTTTTTTTCTAGAAGTCCATCCCTTAAAAACTCCAAGGTTAAGCGTGGTTGGCATCGAAAGTTCTTTCCGGAAATGATGATGTGAAGGAGGCGTGATGACGAGCGGAAAAAGACCGGCCGGAAAGTTCTTCCCCGGATATAAGTTTAACTTGGCCTCGCAAAAGTGACGACAAAATCTACGCAGAAAACTACCAGATGTAAGTGATTAGCCTCATAAAAAGGACCTCGGAATCATTTTTAGGTGCGATGTAGAAAAACTACCAGATGTAAGCGAACTTGGCCTCATAAAAGCAGGACGTCTGTAAAGACAGTCTATGTCCTAGAAAAACTACCAGATATAAGCGGACCTGGCCTCATAAAAGCAGGACGTTACACTTCCTTACCCCCGGAATCATTTTTAGGTGCGATGTCAGCGCTGAGATCCCAGAGATGGACGTATACAGAGAAATCTCAGTTCCGGGCTTCGATCGAAACGAGTTTGAAGCAAAGCAGGTAACTAGTCTCTAACTGTACGTAAACAATGTTTTCACTGCGGTCACATGACATGATGGGATAAAAGGGCAAATACAATGCACAATTAATCCTTCATCTTACGATGAATCACGAGGATAATGGGCCCATTCACTGATGTGAAACTTGGCTGAAAAATACTGTTTTGGCTGGTTTGTTGGGAGTGAAAAATACTATTTGGCTGGTTGGTGAACAGTAACACGTGAGGGGGTTTTAGCCGGCTGGCTGATCTGATAAGACCAGCAAACGCAGCCAATATCTACCATCAGATCAGCAGCGGAAATAAACAATCACATGTACAATAGACACAACGATCTACATGGAAAACCTCCTCAAGGTGAGGAGTAAAAAACACGGGACCAATCGGTCCACTCCAAGCTTCAAGCTTCCACTATAATCAATAATGGGTACAAGAAGTCTTCTCTAGAGCATCTAGAGGATTACACCAGTAGCAACACATTCATCAAGTTACAAACTTGGCCTCAGCTACAACCACAACCTTTTAGCAAAGAGGAATAACAACAGCCAAACAGAGAAGTCACAAATTCTGTCCTTCACGATAATCAGTTCATATCTCACAAACTATAGATTCACTGTGCACGAATTTTGGTAGGCAAGTAGATCCATGAGTCCCCTAACCATTGACCAAATTTCAACTCAATCAGACACCGTTTGACCACCCAAACAATTCATCTACCAAAAACTACTATGTTCTAAAACTACAGTGACCCGAACTGACAAAACCCCTCTC
This sequence comes from Miscanthus lutarioriparius, assembly GCA_904845875.1. Classification (NCBI taxonomy): domain Eukaryota; kingdom Viridiplantae; phylum Streptophyta; class Magnoliopsida; order Poales; family Poaceae; genus Miscanthus; species Miscanthus lutarioriparius. Next base: position 19,719,927 of record CAJGYO010000011.1, on the reverse strand, counting down.
AAATCTGGTGCTCTACTCAACCAATCATCAAACAAACTTAACAAATCGAAGTACTCTAAGTGAGGAACGATCTCACTATCGGTGCGGGACCCACAGGATACCTCGCAAGGAGAGAAGATCTAGTCTAACTAGAATTCTCCCCATGTAATCTTAGTAGCAGTATTATCATGTAATCCTACTAAGAACTCTCATTGTAAACCAACTAGGATTCTGACCTCCTGACTATATAAAGGAGGGTAGGGTTCCTAGAGAGAAGATAACAACTTCTACGACACAATCAATACAACGCCAGGGCTAACGCCGACTGGACGTAGGGCTATTACTCGACCACAGTCGAGGGCCTGAACCAGGATAAATCGACTGTCTCTTGCGTTCACCGTCGAGTTCTTGCAAACGCCGATACCCCTTCGAACAAATCACCGTCCCGAGTACCCCGTGACGGGTTACCGGTGGTAAAACATCGACAGCTGACGACGCCCGGTAGGGGCTTTCGGCGAAATTGCATCCAAGAGCTCGATGGACCTCAATAACATGATCTTCTCGACGGGATCAACTTTCATCTTTGGCTCATGGATCTGCGAGGCAGACGACAATGGCAAGCTTCAAAGTCGTCTCCTCGAAGATTCGAAACACCATGAAGACTATTCTATTCCAGCGACTACAACGGACCAAATCTCTCGAAGATTCACGTAACTCATGGTGTCCGATTCAACTCGGGTTTCGCGGCTTTGCGCATCGGACTCGAATTCAAGCTCTGCTTCCGAGGCAGAGTCTTATCCAAGTTCTTTCGAAAAACCGAGTTCTTTTCCGATGGGGCTCCAGAACGCGGCCTCGTCATATCAAGAAAACAACTCGGAGAACACTCAGAGTCTTTTCAAGAAGTCAGGTCTTCTTCCGTTCGGACTCCACAACATGGCAAAGGCTTATCAGGCACGGCTCGAAGGATCCCTCAATCCGGTACTTAGAATATCACTAAAAGGAGCTCAGGAAGGTCTCATACTGACTATAACATCTCAAGACTGCATCGACCATTGGTCGGGCTCTGTTCCTGAGGACAGCGATACCCGACTAGACGACACAACGACGACCGCTATTCTACCTTACCAAGAAAGAGACTCGATCTGCGACCTTGAGGCCTCTACTAAAGTTATCAGCAACTCCGACAGTATGGAAACTAACGCCAATAACAGAATAGTTCACGCACAAGAAGTACTCATGGTTCGCCGTCCTCGGTCACCATTGGTCCCCTCAGAAACGCCCGATGTTAGGTCATCGGATGAATCAGAATCCAACATATCACCTTTTGCCCAGAGCTACGATGGTGAAACCGAGAATCAGAAACAAGCTAGAGAAAGAAAAAACAAGTTGAAGCAAGGACGCCAACACCGTGCTAGGCAGCGCAGGGAAGCCTGGATCACATACGAGTCAGAGTTGGACCGAATACGACAGAAGAAGATCACAACGAGAAGTCAAAGAAAGACGAAGACATGATGCTATACATTTTGGCAACTTCTACTGTGGTCAGCACGACGATAGTCGTGGAAAGGGAAGAAGAAGCGCGCGTATATAAAGTACAACGACCCGTATACTACATCAGCGAAGTACTGTCAGAATCTAAAATCTGGTACCCGCATGTGCAAAAACTACTGTATGCCCTATTGATCGCTTCACGCAAGCTCCGCCACTATTTTGAAAGCCACAAGATCACCGTGGTGACAAACTTCCCGCTCAGAGACATCTTGACAACAGAGACACAACAGGGCGCATATCAAAGTGGACAGTTGAACTTGGTGCTCTCAACATCGATTTCACCCCACGGAAAGCAATCAAATCTCAAGCCCTTGCCGATTTTGTTGCCGAGTGGACAGAGATTCAACAACCTATGTCAAATACAATCCTTGACCACTAAAAGATGTACTTTGATGGATCACTCAAGCTAGGCAGAGCCGGTGCGGGTGTTCTCCTAATCTCTCTAGACAGAAAACAACTCAAGTATGTCCTTCAGATATTATGGCAAGCTACAAACAACGAAGCAGAATACGAAGCTCTCATTCACGGGCTACGAGTGGCAATTACTCTCGGAATCAAGCGATTACTCGTATACGACGATTCGGCAGTAGTCATCAACCAAGTCAATAAAGACCGGGACTGCACCAAAGAAAACATGGGTGCCTACTGCGCCGAAATCAGAAAACTCGAAAAACATTTCCAAGGATTAGAAATTCTACATGTCCTGCGTGATTCCAACATTGTGGCAGATGTCCTCGCCAAGCTCGGATCAGACAGGGCAAAGGTCCCACCCGGCGTATTCATAGAGGAGTTATCAGCTCCTTCTATCAAATAACCCGGTGAGAAAACCCTAGAACTCACAGCCAAAGGCAACCAGATTCTGGTAATCAACACTTCTTGGACACAAGCTTTTATTGATTATATCAAAGAGAATAAGTTGCCAGCTGATAAAGAGGAAGCTACCTGAGTTGTTCGTAGAAGCAGAAACTACGTCCTAGTGGGGGACAAGCTCTATAGAAGAGCTGCATCGTTAGGAGTACTCCTAAAATGTGTCTCGTTTCAAGAAGGCAGAGAAATCCTAGACGAAATACACTCAGGTTGCTGCGGAAATCACGCCGCTTCAAGAACCCTAGTCGGCAAAGCTTTCCGCACCGGATTCTACTGGCCAACAGCTCTGAAAGACGCAAAAGAACTCATCAGAAAATGCAAAGGTTGTCAAATGTTCGCAAGACAAGCTCATGTGCTAGCTCATAACCTCATCTACACCCCACCCGCTTGGCCTTTCTCCTGCTGGGGGCTGGATCAAGTAGGACCCCTCAAGAAAGCAAAGGGCGGTTTCGAATACATCTTCGTGGCAATTGACAAGTTCACCAAGTGGATCGAATACAAACCACTCGCAAAATACAGCGCAACCAGAGCAGTTGAGTTTATCCAAGACATTATGCACCGCTTCGGCATGCCCAATTGAATCATCACAGATTTAGGCTCTCCCTTTACAGCCATAGAGTTCAAAAGTTGGGCGTAGGATTGTGGTTTCGGCATAGATTACGCATCAGTCGCACATTCAGAAGCCAACGGACAGGTAGAAAGAACCAATGGACTCATACTAGCCGGGTTGAAACCAAGACTGTATGAAGAGCTAGCAGACTATGGATCAAAGTGGATTGAAGAATTGCCCAAAGTAGTATGGGGGCTACGGACTCAAATAAGCAGAGCTACCGGATACTCGCCTTTCTTTCTAGTTTACGGATCAGAAGCTGTACTACCTGCCGACTTGATTTGGACATCACCAAGGATAGAACAGTATGACAAAGGAGAAGCAGAACACACCAAGAGATTAGAACTTGACACTACAGAAGAAGTCAGGGTAAACATTACCCTTCAATCAGCAAGATACCTCCAGGGATTAAGACGCCACTACAACAAGAATACCCAGCCTCGATCACTACAAGTCGGAGACCTAGTGCTAAGAAGAATACAAAAAACTGACGGATGCCATAAACTACTCAGTCCATGGGAAGATCCTTTTATTGTCTCGAAAGTCATTGGACCAGGCACGTACAAGTTAATAACTGAAGATGAGAAAGAAGTCAGCAATACATGACACATCAGCCAACTAAGAAGATTCTACGCATGAAAACAACTCAAGGGAGAATACATATACAAACCACAAGAGATCAACGTTCATGGCCAATAAAGATGTTGTCCCTCAACAAAATATGTATTATGGCTTATCAAACGATCATGATCAATAAAGATGGTTTTCCGGCAACATACGTCTTATGATGGCTAACCTCAAGTTGTTTCTAAAGAGCAAAATGGCTGAAACACGCCTGAGCCTATCGACCGAGAGCGAAATAGCTGAAAAGATGCTTGAGCCCGCCGATGAGGGTAGCTAATAAGCTAACACCCGAATCAAAGAGTAAAATGGCTGAAACATGCCTGAGCCTACCAGCCGAGTGCAAAATAGCTAAAAAGATGCTTGAGCCCGCCGATGAGGGTAGCTAATAAGCTAACACCCGAACCAAAGAACAAAATGGCTGAAACACGCCTGAGCCTACCGGCCGAGAGCAAAATAGCTGAAAAGATGCTTGAGCCCGCCGATGAGGGTAGCTAATAAGCTAACACTCGAACCAAAGAGCAAAATGGCTGAAACATGCCTGAGCCTACCGGCCGAGAGCAAAATAGCTGAAAAGATGCTTGAGCCCGCCGATGAGGGTAGCTAATAAGCTAACACCCGAACCAAAGAGCAAAATGGCTGGAACATGCCTGAGCCTACCGGCCGAGAGCAAAATAGCTGAAAGAAGGCTTGAGCCAGCCGATGAGGGTAGCTAATAAGCTAACACCCGAAACAAAAAATAAAAATGACTAAGCCTGGACATGGATTAGGAAAAAAATCAAGTCAAGACCCTCCAGCTCCTTGTTCCAAATAGCAAGAGGCTCGGGGGCTACACTGAAGACACTTGAGATCACAAAGTCTATCAAGGCAATGGTCTACACCGAGTTGCTTATGCAACGTCAGACAGGATCCAGGCAACCATTCAATAGATCAAGAAAGTTTGTCAAGACAACAGACTACACCGAGTTGTTTACGTGGCGAAGACAAAGGCCAGACAAGCACTTGACAGATCAAGAAAGGTTGTCAACACAAAGATAACACGCAGAGTTGTTTACATGGCAAAGACGAAAGCAAGACAAAGTACTCGGTAAGTCAAATAACTCTGATCACTTGGACAACTCATCCAAAGAATAAACAAGGCATCCGGGCAGAGAAGACATCAACAAGAAACCTTCATTCAAAAAAGGGTATAACTATTCTGTTACAAAAGCCAGAGTACAGAGGTCGATTACATTTAAGCATTATCATCCGGAGTAGAAACATCAATATTGAGATTATCTACGATCTTCCTGGCTAAATCATCGACCTCGGGCTCTAACCTCTCAATGGCATCAAGGTACTCTTGGCTCTCGGCTTCATCGGCCACCTTGGACAAAGGAAAGTCCGGAAAAAGAACCCGGACCTGGGCGAGGACGTTCCTGGTACACAGATGGGCACACCTTTTCACAAACCCCTAGAAACGAGTTGGCACTTGGGGAATAAATTGAGCCCAAGATTGACCGTCATCCGCTGGAGTTCGGAGAAGGTTGGCTACTGACCGAAAAGACTTCCATAAAGCATTCCAATTATCAGTGGCCGTTGCCAACCTACCAGTCAAGTCTTGAATAGTCTTTTGGGCCTGCATAAGATCCCTGTCAGCTCCATGCCTAATCAACTTAGCAAGCGCGAGTTCTTCTTTAGCTCGAGTAATTACCTCCTCAGCTTTGTTATGATTAGTGCGGACGAGCGTCTTCATCTCTTCGATACCCTTCGAGAGCTTCTGCTTCTCAACTCGGAGAGCTAGGTGAAGCAACAAAAACAAGTCAGCAAAAAAGGAAGTCAAAATACGAAAAGAAACAAGTGGAACCCGCGATACCTTTGCACTTGTTCTTCATGGACTCCACCGTGGCATCCTTCTGCTTCTCCGTCTCTACCACCCAGGCACGAAGGGCTTTCTCCTCCTTTTGATGCGTTTGGCGCTCAGTCTCCAACTCGGCCCAGAGGAGGTCAAGATCGGCTTTCAAGGCGCTCACCTCGGAAGACAACTTTTTCTCGTTTTCAGATGAGAAAAAGAAGCCAGTATGATCATGAGAGAAGGACTGAGCAAAAAGAGACAAAGAAAAACAAGACATAAGGATAGAAGAAAAACGAGCATCCAAAGAAGGAACGGCAGAAAAACTTACCTGGAGCTTTTCTCCAAAAGAAGTCGCAAGGGTCGATAAGCTTCCCCAGGCGGCAGTTAACTCCGATAGACGATGAGTGGCATCAAACTGCTGCACCACATCATCAGCAAAAGGTAGACCACCGGAGGCAAGAGAAGGAGAAGCCGGCCGAGTCGAAGTAGGCACGACCAAAGCAATCTCCCGGGAAGCCAAGGCCAATCCCTCAGTTGAACCCGCCGCCATGGCCACGGTCACTTCGGGAGTTGGCAAATCAGCAGCTACGGACTCCATCCCCCTCACAGCCACCTTGGCGCCCGTGCGTTCCAAGCCCTGAGACTCAGCATGCAAGGGCACACTAGAGGTTTGACAAGAAGTCGACTGGAGGGCCGGGGAAGATGAAGGCCTGAAAGATGACAAGAGAACCCGTCAAAAAAGAATAAGAAAAAAGAAGAACAAAAGTAGAGAAACAAAATCAGAATTCACTCACTCAGCTATCTTCTTCCTCATTAAACCAAAAGAAGACCTTGCTGGGGAACCAAGGCAGCAAAAATGTCCCCGCCACTCAGCGACAGGAGCGGCGTAGCAAGAACCAGAGCCCTAGAAGAACTCGGTACCGGAGCTACAGAAGAACTCGGTACTGGAGCCGCAGAAGAACCCGGAGCAGGAACTTCAGAAAAACTGGTATCTACTACAAAGAGATCAAAACCAATGTCAAAACAAAAAGAAGGTTTCAATTACAGGGAAATAAGAAAACAACTCACCACCGCATGATAAGGGGTGCATCATCATCCTCTTCTTCCCTAGTCTCGACCAAGGCCACCATAACACCAGCTGAAAAAAGAACAAAAGTACTCGGTTCAAGATAAAAACAAGAAGACAAAGGAACATAGTGTATTAATATGCTCACCTAAGAGCATGCTAGCTACAACTGGAATACCTGTATGAGTACTTGGCTGGCGAGACTTCTTGGAAGCAGATAAACCAGATGAAGAACCATCCGCTCGCCCCCTCTTCGAGACACTACGAGGACCTCGAGGGACTGGACGAGGAACATATTCTTCATATACATCAACAACTCCGGAAGAAACTCTAGGAAACACTGTGGTGATTGGGAACTTACTGGTTACATAAGCCCCAACAAGGTTCTCCCCAGTATTCACCACGGCAGGAAGGACATCAAGGGGGATCGGGTCAACAAAATTGTGCCCCAATTCCTACGAAAAGAATAAAACAACAAGACAAGGAAAATTAAGCAAAAATAGATATAGCAAAAGAAATACAGATAGTACCGCACGAAGGGAAAACGACTTACAGCTGGAGGCAGGTTGTTGGCGGAGTACTCGGAGACAGTAAGCGGGACAACGCTTGCTCCTTTCAGCATCTTCCAAAGACGCTCAAGTACCTCCTCGTCGGTCAGCTCAAGGGCCAGGACCATGCGGGAAGAATCCTCATCCCTAGAATACTCGAAGCCAAGGTTCTCTCGCTCCTTTAGAGGCTGAACACAACGACGAAGAAAGCTCGAGACAATATCGAAGCCGGTCAAGCCCTGCTGCTTTAGAGTGTGTATCCGCTCAAGGAATGGCTGGATCACCTGGAGCTCGTTTGGTGTCAGGGATTTCTTTTCCCACCGGTCATTAACCGAGGGACCAGACCCAGAATGTATGGAAAGAGAAGGAATCAAATTGGCGGCATAGAACCAATCAGCACGCCAATCCCTCACAGAATCAATCAGGTCATAGTTAAAGAACTAGCTTTTAAAACCCTGGCGAAACTGGATCCCACAGCGCCAAGAACACTGGTTTCTTCACGGCAGGGTTGAGGTTTCAAACGAAAGAAGTGGCGGAAAAGAGAAAGAGAAGGAGGAATTCCAAGGAAAGCTTCACAGAGATGAACGAAAATGGAAAGATGGAGGACGACATTAGGGGTTAGATGGTTCAGATTAACCCCAAAATAACCAAGAAATTGATGAAGGAAAGCAGAAGCAGGAAGGCAAAAACCGGCGCGGATAAAGGAAACGAAAATAACAATCTCACCAGGACCTGGAGCAGGAACCCGGTGCTCGCCCGGAACTCTCCATTCAGCAATGTCTTTGCTTTGGATCAAGCCATCGTTGACGAGCTCGCGGAGCTGGTCTTCGGTTGTTGTCGGAGCCGGCCAAACCTTCTGAGCAGCCCTCATAGCCACGAACTCTTGGTTCTCGATCAAAGAAAGGGATGACTCCTCGTCCACGAAGGCTGCCTAGGACTTGCTTGCGGTTTTCTTCTTACCCATGAACTAGCGGAAGCAAAAAGGCATTGGGGAAAGCGAAGCTAGGATGGCGGCACTCGGGTGACGGCGACAATGGCGAAGGCGGATTTCTGAAAGCTAGGGTTTCAAGGCAAGAGCTGGACAGTAAAGAAAAAGAAGATAAAATGTCTTTAAATAGATTTTTCAGTGATAAAAACGGCCCACCAGGCCCGTTAAAACACAGTGTGGGAACGCAACGGTCCATTTACTGACACAGCTAAAATGACGGACGGCACAAATCCACACAACGGTACAGTTTAACGGGCAGATTTCAGACTCATCCATCCAGCAGCATGGCAGGGTTATCAGATCACTACAAGAACAACCCGCCAACCATGAAGAAACAAAGGGCCACCTCACAAGAAACAAAAGAACCCGGTTATTAAAGAAAGAACTCGGGAGTCTCATGAATAACCAGGATTACAGCAGAAAAATGAATGACAACTCTGAAGACAAGATTCTTTCCATTACAAATGGCTTTCAAAAATAGAAGATTACACATCTTACAAGACCCAATGAACTCGGCACTACGACAAGCAAGGTAGTAAAAAGGAGCCCGGACACAACTAGGCTCTGGAACGACTACGTGCTCCAAATTGCTACTTGGTAGAACAAACCATGCTCGGCTACACTGTTTTCTTCAAAGGACGAACGCAGTGCATCCAAGGCAAAAATCAGCAGCACGACGGGACAACATAGACCAGGGGAAGTCGGCAGGCATCTGTCTACCCAAGCCCGACGTGATGCAGGATCAGGTGTTGATCTGCACCGGACAGTCTCAAGACACACGGCGAGGATCAACCCAGAACTACCGGATGAAGGAACGAAGCCCACATCACAAGACTTCCTCCAGCTACGACAAGATACACAGGAACTACAAGATACGCCCGGGAGCTGCTCTACCTCACAAACCACCATATTCATGACTATGAAGTTTTTCAACAAAATGTTCAATGGATGAAAGCAAGCACCCCAGGAGGGTATTTATAGATCAAAGGAGCGGCGCACATGGACTAGGAGTACCAATGAAACAAGCCTTTCAAAAGACACAGTGAAAAGACAGGACTCAATAATGGAAGACTCAGAAGGAACAGTACTCGAAGACGAGCATATTCGGAAGAATATGCCAACGCTGTAAAACCCGTGAATAGGCAACATTTACACTCAACCACCACCATACAACTACACCTGACAAACCGCAGACTACCAGAGAATACGCCAAGAACAATGCGTCCGAGTTCTTTTAGAATTAAAGAACCCAGATAAATGCTCAGAGGCTACAATAGGAGAAGATTTCAGTTCCTCGAACAAATCAGACTCAAGACCCTCCAGCCCCTTGTTCCAAAAAGCAAGAGGCTTGGGGGCTACACTCAGTGAGTGCACCTTTTCTTCAAAAAAGCGCACATCACTCGAAAAACTTCTTCAAGTCAGCAATTTTAAAACAACATAAGATTCAAGACCCTCCAGCTCCTTGTTCCAAATAGCAAGAGGCTCGGAGGCTACACTCAGTGAGTGCACTTTTTTTTCTTCGAAAAAGCGCATGTCACCAAGAAGACTTCTTCAAGACAAAACTATTTCAAGGAATCATGACAAAAAGAAGCCGGACCGAGCTATATCCGAGTTCTTTTTGATAAAGAACCCGGGCACATACTCGGGAACATTTCAACGAAGGATCAGAGCGATTTCAAGACAAGACCCTCCAGCTCCTTGTTCCAAATAGCAAGAGGCTCGGGGGCTACACTCAAAGAGGAATACTTTTTTCTTCAAAAAGGTACACTCCACGCGAAGATCTCACAGAGCGCTACACGGTTTCGCTCAAGAAAGCACTCGGACGACGCTTATTCCTGCTCGACAAAGCCTGAAAGAACAAGACGAAGCTTCCAGAGCTCAACCATGAAGTGCTCGGGGGCTTGTCGGTGCGGGACCCACAGGATACCCTGCAAGGAGGAGAGAAGATCTAGTCTAACTAGGATTCTTCCCATGTAATCTTAGTAGCAGTATTATCCTGTAATCCTACTAAGAACTCTTATTATAAACCGACTAGGATTTTGACCTCCTGACTATATAAAGGAGGGCAGGGTTCCTAGAGAGAAGATAACAACTTCTACGACACAATCAATACAACGCAAGGGCTAACATCGACTGGACGTAGGGCTATTACTCGACCATAGTCGAGGGCTTGAACCAGGATAAATCGACTGTCTCTTGTGTTCACCGTCGAGTTCCTACAAACGCCGATACCCCTTCGAACAAATCACCGTCCCGGGTACCCCGTGACGGGTTGCCGGTGGTAAAACATCGACACTCACCAAGTTTGGTGCCAATCCAACCACGTTTGAGCCACCAATCACCGGCTTAGAAGTTGACCGATTCAGAGCCACGAGATCTGGACAGATTTTTCTTCTTCTTCTTCCTCTCTTCTCACGCTGTGTGTGTGTGTTCTGCTCTCTCTCTTTTCTCAGAAACAACAGCTCTCTCTCTTGCTCTTTGATGTCCTCCGAGTAGAGGCTAGGGTTTTCTCTCTTTTATGCTTCCCAAGAAGCAATCTCAACTATTAATTTAAAGATTAGATCAACGATGCACAAGCACTGAACATGGGCTGTTTTGTTGGGCTCAATTTGTATCCTCTGTGTGGAGGGATAGCCCAACAGATCATTGGAGTACATATGATCGAACTATGCTGTGTTGTTGTTTTTATGTTCATTCATTCAGGTATTTTATCCGAGTAAGGATGGAACCAAGATCCCAATGTTCATCGTATCCAAGAAGGGCATGGACCTGGACGGCTCACACCCAGCGTTACTGTTCGGCTACGGCGGTTTCGCCATGAGCATGACGCCGCAATTCAGCGTCACCCGCGTGGTCCTCATGAGGAACCTGGGGTTCGTGACGTGCGTCGCCAACATCAGGGGCGGCGGGGAGTACGGCGAGGACTGGCACAGGGCCGGGTCGCTCGCCAACAAGCAGAACTGCTTCGACGACTTCATCGCCGCCGGCGAGTTCCTCGTCTCCGCGGGCTACACCAGCCCGGCGAGGCTGTGCATCGAGGGCGGCAGCAACGGGGGGCTCATGGTAGCTGCCTGCATGAACCAGGTTAGTTCCCCTGTCTCGGTTCGTACATGATGCACTGCAGAGAAATGAACAAGATGCTGATCTGTTTGTGGGTTGGGTCGTGTGGCTGCAGCGTCCTGATCTGTTTGGCTGTGCCCTGGCCCATGTGGGAGTGATGGACATGCTACGGTTCCACAAGTTCACCATAGGTACGGTTCTGCCTCTGTTCTTGAAGGAAAAAACACAACTTGTCAAGAACTAGTCTCACTGCAGAAGGTACAGACTTTTCACGAATCTGCTCCTCTGCATCTGCTGTACAGGTCGTGCATGGACTTGCGACTTCGGGTGTTCGGAGAACGAGGAAGAGTTCCACTGGCTTATCAAGTATGGCGCTGGCTTCTTATTTCTCTGAACGTTCACGTTGTTCACGTTGACTGAATTTTACTTTTACACTTGCCTGTCGTTGCACCTGCTCCTACTGTCTGTTTTCACAAATTCGCAGTCCACAGACACACAGAGAGTCGCCAATGACGCATTTGATCATGCAGGTACTCTCCCCTCCACAACGTGCGGCGGCGGGAGAAGGAGAAGTGGGCGGCAGCGGCTGCCAGCGGCGCCTTGGGCGGCCAGTACCCTCCAACCATGCTGCTGACGGCGGACCACGACGACCGCGTCGTGCCGTCGCACACGCTCAAGTTCCTCGCGGTACGTTCGTGGTCTCGAGTCTCGACTCGATCGGCTGCTCTCTTCTTTTTTCCGTAGCCCCGTACGTGTCTGAGGCGTCGTTGCTGTGCTGTGTCCACTCGAATTCGAATCCAATGCGATGATCCGGCAGACGATGCAGCACGTCCTGCGCGCGGGCGCGGAGGGCAGCCCGCAGACGAACCCCATCATCGCCCGGATCGAGCGCAACAGCAGCCACTGCTGTGGCCGCTCCACGCAGAAGATCGTATGCTCTCTCGCGCCCCGCTTTCCCTGCTTTCTCGTGCACGGTCCGTTGAACTGAATCGCTCCGTTTTGTTGTGGGTGGCAGATCGACGAGGCTGCGGATCGATACGCGTTCGCGGCGAAGGTGATGGGAGTCCCTTGGATCGATTGAGTAACAGGCGTGGCGTGAAGTCGGCGGCAGTCTTTCCGTGTGAATTCGTTGAGCGCGCATTGGCCAAGAATGTATCGGGACTGTATTATTGTAACCGGCCAAGTTACCAAAGTTGTGGCGTGACATGTACATATAGCTTGACTTTTTTTTTTTTTTTTATTTTTTGCTTCGTCAAAGTTTCGACCGGGTCAGCGATCCATCGTCATTATGATGCTAGGACGGAGCTGATAATTGCACTGATTATTTATCCGTAATATGGCAAAACCTCTACATCGTACTGATAATTGCTTTGATGATATTTCTAAAAAGGCCAATGCTACTCACCTCACTGACTATAGTCCCATTAGTCTTACTGTATCACGCTAAATCCTTGGCAAACCGTCTTAAAGAGGAGTTACCTGATTACATTCATCATCTCAACATACTTTTATTCAAGTTAAGAAAATTACTGATAACATTTACACATTATCATAGTCCAAAAAAATCATTCTTTCAATTCGAACTCCTTTACACGACATGTTTTCATGCTGAAAATTGATCTTGCTACAGTGTTCGATCGTGTCGAATGGGCTTTTGTCCTTGATGCGTTACGACGTAAGGGATACGATGAACATTTCATCATGCTAATCCATTCTTGCATTTCTGTTGCCTCCTTTGCTATCAATGTTAACGTTTAACCCTATGGTCACGTTTCAGCCACGAGGGGTATTAGACAGGGATGTCCGCTCTCGCCTTACTTATTTATAATTGCTATAAATGAGTTATCTAATAGATTGTAGGATGCTTTGTTGGAACATAAATTATTGACAAGAGTCACTTTAGGTCCAGCATGTCCGCTGATTCACTCTATACTCTTTGCCGATGACTCAGATCATTTGTGGTAAAGCAAATATTTAGCAGGTGGAAATAATTATAAATATTCTTCATTCTTTTTTGTGCTATTATTTCAGGACAAACACCAAATTGGACAAAATCTTCAATTCTTTTCAGCAGAAAGGTAACCTAACCCTTGCAAGCTCAAGTCAAAACCTTTTCCCTGTCCAAGATTTCAAGCCAGACACTATGCACCTTGGTCACCCTTTACATATCATCCATAAGGACAAAAATAAAGCTTATGATTTCATATATCAAAAATTAAAATCTAGATTAATGCTGACAAAAGCCAATTCGCTCAATCATGCCAGCAGACTTACAGATGTTCGCTTGATCGTAAACGATCGTGGATTATAAGCCAGAACAGTATTTTTCTCTCACATCAAACCAGCCAGCAGTAATAATCCACTATCGTTTCAGCCGAAACGAATAGGCTGTTACACTCATCCAATTTTTTTTTTTGCTTCGACTCCTATTTATATATTTTATTCAACAAGAATTTCTAACAAGAATCATAGGCCCTGTTCGTTTCGCTGAAAAAATAAGTTAAAAAATGTTGTTCGCTGATTTATTGTGAGAGATAATATGGACTTTCTGATGGAAGGGGTTCACAAAGATCGAGAAAAAAAACCCATTTGCTACATATTATGGGAATAAGCCCGTCGTTGCTGCAGCTGCAGCTTTTTTATCTCTCTAAATTCATTGTACTAACAGCCCCAGCAGGCTGCTGCAGCAGCAGCTTATTGCTGTAGCCGAACAGGGTGACGCAGGTTTTGTACATCTTTCAACAAGTACGGAAAGATAAAATGATCCAGCTGAGAGTTAAGACCTTTGTTTGGAGGCTGCTTAAACTAGCCTTAGACACTGCTAGAGATTTCACACGATCATTCCCAGTGTTGATGAGAAGTGTTCTGGTCGCGATAATATTGACGACGAAAAAATACATTTTCTTCGATGGATCTTGTGGCATTTTCCTTTTTTTTTTTTCAAGAGTAGACACTTGCTGTCATGGCGTCCCCAGATCTGAGCCCACTACATGGCTAATTGTACAATCTGAGAAAAAAGATTTTTATAATAGGTGAAAAACGAAAATTGAGGACAGGGCAGAGGTCGAGATGAAACTAAAAAATTTTACAAAAATAACATTTAAAAGATTAACCTCTTAATTACGATGACACTCGATGGATAACAAGTGAATCCTGTAAACGACCGATGTTCGAGTCCAATTTTGCAAATCGCCCGATGAAACTGCATTCAGGAAGCGAAACGTGTGCATCTCAGCATCTCACCCATTCCGTCCTCCTCAGACTCCGCAGGACCGCAGTCCCCACCGCCGGCCAATTTCTCCAGCCAAGACACCTCGCCGACCCTCCATTCCCTCGAATCGCATAGCGGAAGTCCAGATTGCACTTGCTTCGGCCCATCCGGCCGTCACACCCAGCCCCACGCCGCGCCGCCAGTCGCCGCACGAGAGGGGGCCCCGCGATGCCGAAGAAGATGGGCGTGAACTCCAAGGCGGAGGTGGCCCGCGAGCGCCGCTCCGCCGCGGAGGCCGACCGCCGCGACCGCCAGGAGCGCGCCAAGGAGGAGCAGCACTGGGCCGAGGCCGAGGGCCCCAAGTCCCGCGCCGCGCGCCGCCGGGAGGAGGCCGAGAACCGCCGCCTCGCCGAGGCCGAGGCCGCCGCCGTCGCCGCTTCCGCGTCGGCGCCGTCCAAGGCCGCCGCGCGCAAGGCGTCCCGCGTCGCCGCCCCACCCCCCAAGGTCACGGAGGCCGAGCTCGCGCGCCGCCGCGAGGAGGAGCGGCTACGCCTCGAGCGGGAGGCGGAGGCCGCCAAGAAGCGTGCCGCGCGGGTCGCCGAGGAGGAGGAGTACGAGCGCGTAGTGCTTGTCGAAAACACTAACAGGGATGATTCCCTCATCGAGGCCAGGTCGGTTCAGGAGGCCATCGCGCGGATGTCGGTCCTGGATCCGCAGGTGTCCCTGCCCGCTGACAAGCATCCTGAGCGACGCCTCAAGTCGACCTTTAAGGTATATTAATTTTACCAAATTTTGTTTCTTATATGTTCTTTTACTAAATAATTTTATAGCTATGTGAAATTTGGTAGGATTGCACCACAATTACAAAGAAAATAGATATATGTTATACTAGTAACGTAGATATATCAATTTTTTTTGGTATGATTGAGAAAGATATGTGAGGTGCTGTAATCGCAGTTAAAAATGATTTAGTCCTTGTGGAATGAGGAGCTAAATTTAAGAACTACCGTGCTCTCATACCTGAGCTATAAGTTGTTAAAAAAACTTCCGTAGGCACAGATGAACGGGACACCCAACCATGGTAGTGACTGTTGCAACACCTGTTGGAGCGCTTGAAAATAGCACACTATCATCATAGTTGATATGGGATAGCAAATTAATAATGCTGTAGCGTTGCATGATTTTCTTTTACTCTGCTATTCCAAATCGGTCCAATGCTTTGGGACATTCTAATATGCCTATTTTTCAATCCAGTTCCTAATTCCATATGGTACTGCAATTTAAGAATGAGAAATTTAGAATAGTTTCCGCTCAACACACACTGTTTGACTTATATTATTGCTGCTGAGTTATCTTAAATCTTGGTTGCACTGCTATACTGCAGAAGCAATGTGATCAGCAGTATTACATTTTCTAAAGGAAGAAACACATACAGAATAGTGCTTTGTCTATACATAGAAAATATTGAAGTGGCATATAATTCTTCTGAAGAATTCACAACTGTGGTCTTCTTATATTCACTTTCAGCACAGCATTTGCGATAATTTTCAATACCTTGACCCTTGGTGTAAATTTTTGTGCTTCAGTAGGCATTTAGTTTTTCTACTGTTTGATATATGTTTGGTGATTGAATGCATTTGTGATAATTTTATGATAGGCATTTGAAGAGGCAGAGCTCCCTAAGCTGAAGGAAGAAAAACCAGGCTTAACGCTGCACCAGTACAAAGACATGATATGGAAACTGTGGAAGAAGTCTCCAGACAACCCTCTTAACCAGGTTTTGCTTCTATCTCCTAGCGATTTTGTACTATGTCTTCGTGGATGTACATGATTTGTATGAATCTGACATATCTGGGCTTTAACACATGTAAGTGAAATTGTGCCTAAAACTTGTTTCCACTAATTTTCACTAGTGATATTTTGAGCCATTTATCATTTTTGGTCTTAGAATCTCAAGTGGTTTGGCCTTAGTCATGGTAGTGTTTTAATATCCGTGCTTAGTGTGATTTATGTCTAAATCCTCAAACAAATATTCATGTGCAGGCTGCTGACTGATTTTGCAATCCTACTGAACCGTTTGTGTAATTAAAGGCAAGTATTAAATCTCTAACTTAAATAGGTTCATTATACTTATGTCGGATTTCATGAGCAATAGCATGCCATTGTTTTATATGCAGATCAACATCCAAACAGCCCTGAGCTGCGTTGATACCTTTTTCTTGGAGTGGATGTGCAACAAACATTGAATCAGAAAGATGTTTCAGTCTTGGCTAATAATTTTCAAATTACTGGAGTGTATACTGTGGGAGGTGTTCTTGTTTAGACTTTGTTGAGGTTCCTTTTTCTGTTTAGTATGGTTGGGCACATGTTGGTACCAAACATACTTCACGCGTGACAGTATTTTGAATCTTGAACAAGTTGTGTCATAAACCATGATATGTCCATTTGTTACCAAGGCTGCCTCATTATTTGGCTCAATATATCTCTTTTTGCATAATATGGCTCCGTAATCATTTGAGTTGCTTCCCTCCATTTCGGCTGAACGATGTGGACCATGTACGGACGAGCTTCAGTGGATGCAAGTTACCAGTTATCTTATGGGTCTAATTGGTTGCTTGCAGTAGCCTTAGCCTGTGCATAACCTAGACAGCGTAAACATATGCTCAATAAATTATGTTTGATTGTCTATATTTTATTGCATGTAGTCGCTTTCATGTTTTAGTTAAGCTCTCATATTTTCAATAGAGATAAAGGATGAGAATATTTCATGTTTGTGTGACTTGGGTGCAGCATTAGAGGTCTGCTTTCAGCACTGTGCAAGCCCTATACAGACAACTAAATACGAGCAAGCTGCATTGCATAAGTTTGGATACATGCCAATACAGTCAATCAATCAAACACATGTATTGTCGCCATCTGTTAGGCCATTACATATCCGAGCTTCAGTGCATGATATCACACAATGAGTGTACTCCTTGAGTCCCAAAATAAGTGCATATCTCGCCCTTTAATCCAATGTTCTCAGGTCGTCCACGGTCCAACTAATCACTACTAGTCAAGCTCACTTATGTCATCGCGATCAGTTATGCCCTACAATTTGTCACAATAGTCCCAATTAGTCATGATTAGTCACGATTAGTATCAGAGCCATGGCAACTAGGATCGGTAAGACATTTGAAAACATTGGATTAATAATCACGACATATATTTTTATGGTAAACCAATTTAGACATACAAATATCAATACTATTTTCTATAAATGTAGTAAAATTTGAGATTTGTTGACTCATCAAAATATTGGATGTGTACTTATTTTGGAACAGATAGAGTAAATAAAATTTCATTGTACAACAGCACGAGGGGTAACAATGGATCCAAATGAGTTGGGATGATCTCCTCCACAGCGTAGACAAAAATGTTGCTATGGAAGGTGCACTTTGATCTACCTGGCAAAAATGTTTTTTTTTGAAGAAAAAAGTAGGGAAAATGTGATCATAAACTAGACTGGTTTTCATTTAGAAGAAAATGGACACCAAAAGTTTGAGATGGAGAAGACTTGACTTAGGTGACTGGATATACCATTACACCTTCCACCCAACCAGTTAAGCTAGGCTCGCTTAGCAAAAATGTAGGTACGCAGAATTTGCCACGACGTTGCTCAGGGAGTAGACAGAAAAGATTAGCGTTCTTCTGAGCTCGTCATTGCCGCGCTACCTCATCATTTGCAGGCGTAGGGGCTGCACGCCAGCCATGCTAAACAGCTAAAGGTCCGGCTACTGGAGGAAGCCCATCTTAACATCAGTGACATCGAGTTGCAATATCTCAGCTCTGCACCCTAGTATGGCTCCGATGCTGCAATAGGCAAAGTGGAACGAGGCCTATTCAGGAATATAGTATAACTGTAAATCAAGGTCATGAGTTCAATCTTTATATCAAAATGACTGATGAGGACTGAACATGCAGTTATATATTTTTCCCATGAAAAGATTTGTGTATCTGACAGTTAGCATTTGGCTAGTGACAAAAAGACTAAATAAAGAAATAAAGACAATATTACTTGGGATGCGTGCGTCCAAGATCACCATGCACAAATTCCTTGATGTATGTTCCAGCCTATTAAACATATACCAGAGGATTACTAGAAAGAGCAACCAGAAAACTAAGGGCACAATTAGGCCTTACCATGCATCACCTTGATATCTATTAAACAAATCTAACATCTGGAACATTTTTCAATCCATTTCGATATGCAGAAAAACAACATATACCAACAATGGATATACAGAGATGTTCATTAGAAAATGGCAAGCTAGTCGCAATACTAACCTGTGTGCATAGATGCAGCAAGTAGTAGCTTGAGCTGCCTGTGACTTTCTCAATCTCCATCCTGATGGACAAAAATACTTATCAGATGATACCATGATACAATGTTTTGAATAATGGACTATATAAAGCTGGAGGTCACCAGTGTATAATGCGCTTCCGCTCTAATGGGCTTCTACGATGAAGTACTCTTATTGGGGTCTTCTGTACAATTTCCTACAATGCAGACGTGACAATGCTATAACATGACATGAGTTTGTCAAACAAAGCAATTTCAAAACAACATCAACCACAGGTTTGTCATACCATATCCTTTGTAATAGAAATATTATGCAGATCATCATCTGTCAGATTACGAGAAGTCCATATAAGGGCAGTATACTGCTTCTGCGCATTAAAGTAATATAAGCCTTAACTCAGCAATGAAATAGATTCAGCGATTCAGCTAGTAACGCAACATGAGAGGGAAAAAAGATTGAATGAAAGCCAGAAACAGGTCTAACAGTGTCACCAGCAAAGCGATACCCTCAATTACATAAAGTACCTGTTTCTCTGCTTCTCCTTCACGCATCATGGTCCATATTTCATTACCTACTAACTTGAGATTTCGAACTCTGACCTAAGGAATGATGAGACATAAGCAAATCATATGCAATGCAAATATTCAATTGTGTTTAATTTCCTGTGTACTCTACAATTTTGATTGTGTCAGAATTCAGTTCTTACATATTTCTTTTCAGAGTTGTTAATTCTCTCTTCAATTTGTTGAACTTCAGTTTCAGATGGAATGGATCGAACATTCAATACTTCAACTAGAAATGGACGACCAGATCCAAGCATCCGTACCTACATATATGATATGTTCAGCACATCGAATATCAACAGGCACAGTTCAAGAATTCACTATAACATTACATCAATGTCTTCTCTCCCAGCAGCATGGAACTTGCAGCTATCACCTCTGCAGATGGCACGAACATTCTCCCCAACTATCTCCTACAATGGCTGTGATACTTAGATGTAGCACTCTTTCTTGAAGGGAGAGTGTGAGAGAAGCTTACCTCAACTGAAGCTTCACCCATTCTCTCATCATCTATTATCCAACATGACTGACTGACGTTCCTTGAAAGCTGACAGTGAAATGTAGTATCAGGGAACCAGAACCTAGTGAAATAGAAAAGGTACATATGCTTTATCTACTATGAATGGCAATTCAAGTTAGATGAAAGATAACCACGCACACCTTCAAATATCTTCCACCAAGATATATAGGTGATCTCAAGCATGATATTACAAGATGGCAGGGTTTGAACACCTGAAGCGACCGAATTAGTTGATGAAAAAGTTGGTACAGACATTTTCCCATTTCCAACAACAAAACAATATTATGGTAGTAATATAGTCACCTTTTCAGGAGGCAATTGAAATACATTACAGAAGTCTTGATCTTGGATGCCCTCAAGAGTCTTGTAGATGAATGAATCTGATTCACTTGTTTGTTTATTGTTGCCATCTGCTGAATTCCTTTTATGGGCCTCATTTGAAGTATCACCTCCATTTCTTGAATCTGTGAAAACATCACAAAAATCTTCAGATGGATGAACGATATGATCCATCATCCATCTTAAGTATAATAAAGTAGTGTGTCCGAAGATGAGAGCCAGTATGATGAAACCTGTTTTCCTTTTACGGCTATGCTCATTCGGCAGTAAACTATGAAGCTTTTGTGAAGCATCACCATGATTATATGCTAAGCGAATTCTAAATGAATTGTTACCATGTTTAGCATTCTGCAAAAAAAAAAAAAAAAAAAAAAACGGTGAAACATGTTGAAGTGAACAAGCAACTATTAATTTTAGAATGTTGTATCACCAGAACTACAAAGAAAATGCAGTCAAGAAAACACTTACCATTAGTTTCTCGAGTGATGGTGCTATCAAAAGTCGCAAGGCTTCCTTCACTGAAATTGTTTGTTGTGGAAACATTTTGTCCTTGAACCAATTCTCATTGACATATTTTTGTTTCATATATAATCTGTTCAGGTAAAAGTCAATGCGTTATGCAAACATTTATGTGGTACCACATGACATTAGAAAGACAACACATCCCCATGTGAATTTGAACAACAGAAAAGAAATTAATTTACATTTAATCATCCATTAAGAGTTTACAAAACTAAATATGGGCCAGTGCTGGCTATGATTAAACCTTTTCTAGTTAACCAAAGTTGTGATGACATTCTTTACAATATATGATTGTATCCCCTTTTTATATCGATTATGTAAACACTTATGGAACTCTGGCACGATTAACACTATCTCCATGAGTAACCGATAAAATTTTGGAGCAAGAGGATAATTGCCGCAGATATTGTTAGCTAGAGATGATTACCTAATTGCACGCTCATTAGCGGCTATAACCGGCGGTAGTGAAATTTCTAGAGAAAACTCGTCAACTTGGTAACCCTCCCTTTGCACTACCTGAGACATCATTGAAGAGATGTTGTCAATATGAGAAATGCCATTAGGTGTTTCTAGACCTTTATCTCGATGGAAGGCTGGCAGCAATACTCCCAAGCAGACAGAGCAATATGCATCATTCATTGATAGACATGGACAGGACCCTCCTTTTATGGAATCATCGTGTACTTCGAGAAAGGAATGCAAAGCTGATGCCGTAAGAGATGCATGTGAGCAAGCACTGCTATAGGCTCCAAGCAGGCGCAAGATGCAACGCACACAGACCTGCAATACGGTAGAGTTCGAATTATTTTTATCCAATTCTGAATAAAGTATCAGCAGATAGGGTGCACTGTACTGAATGGCAGAAGAGCTTGAAGATAGAGAAAAGCTCAAGATTAAAAAAAAAGACCCTCTAATAGTAATGCTTACTCGGGGCACAGAAGAAAGAGTGTTCCTCTCCACTGAACAAAACGCAGTCAGAATTTGAAACCGAAAGAGGCCACATCACAGAACAACGCCCCTCTTCCTTGTAGCCAAATATGAAATCTAGACTAGAGAAACAACTGCCCGGGTGAGCAAAGCTGCTCAAACAAACGAAGCCGATAGTACTAAATGCTCCTAGAGCACACGAGAAGCACTAAATCCAGCATTTACAGCAATAAAAAAAATCAGCCGCAACAACCGCTCCACTGATCTAACGGGCTCATGCGGAGGTGAAAACGAATGTTGGAGATCAAACAGCGATTAGTGAACACTTCAACAGCACACGAGCAGGTAGGAGCAGCCGTACCCCGACGGAAAGGAGGTGGTGGACGGCGTGCAGCGGCGGGAAGGAAGACTCCGCGGCGCGTTCAAGGATGCTCCTAGCCTCCGCCTCCGCCGATGCACTGGTGTCCGCCATGGAGGTTTGGGGCGAAGGCTTGGGCTTAAACCCGAGCTGATTCCCCGGTGCCCACCACTTGTGCCACGGGTTTGCTGAGAGTGCAGGACAGTCAATCAGATTACGGTTGATCTCGTTTCAGTAACCCCCTGTCGCTGGAGCGGGAGTGGGCGTGGGCGCGCGGCGTCGCAGCGCAAGCGGAGTTCCAGGCGTGGGCGCGCGGCGAGGAACGATGAGCCAGGATGGAGGGGGCGATCCTGGCGGCCGGCGGCGCGGAGACGGGAACGGGGGAGCGGCCGAGGCGGAGGCGCCGAGCGGGTATAGCCGTATAGGAGATGGGCTGTAAAGCGATGCCAAGTGGGCCAGCAATCATGTCGTGTGCACCTTTCTAGGCTTCTGCGTTTCTAGTGTGGGCTGCCGCTGTTTCGAAGGAGGTGGGTCTGGGCTGGACTGATAGCCCAGGCCCATGCGGTGGGTCACCACTAGTAACTGGGCCTCTATTTGTACCGAACTCTTCTTGTGCAGATATCGTTTTTCACCGTTTTCAAAAAAAAAAAACGATTTTTGAACATAAAAACGCGTTGACTATGGCAGTACAATTCATGAGTTAATATTTGTTCGGTGGCCCGCTAACTTGCTTTAGGGAGACTGTCCAATTTGATACTCCAAGTTTCACGCAGGGCCCATTTTAGTCCGTGTCATTTGAGGTTGGCCATG
This sequence comes from Miscanthus lutarioriparius, assembly GCA_904845875.1. Taxonomy (NCBI): domain Eukaryota; kingdom Viridiplantae; phylum Streptophyta; class Magnoliopsida; order Poales; family Poaceae; genus Miscanthus; species Miscanthus lutarioriparius. The sequence continues at coordinate 19,697,210 of CAJGYO010000011.1, read as the reverse complement.
TAAGGGCATCTCCAGCAATGTTATCTTATCTATCTTATCTTATTTTGTACTCTTCTAACTCTTATAAATAAAACCCCACTAGGTATTTATCTCAACATGCAAGTTGTCCAACTAGACAATGTACTATCACATATAATTAAAATCCACTAGCACATGCAATTTATAATGTCTACATCAGCAATACACATAAGCATTTTGTTGTCCACTCATCATACCATGAAATCTAATAATCCATAATTCCTACAGCAACACGCAGGGTATGCTTCTAGTACTACCTAAAACAAACAATATATTTCTCTCTTTGTGTTGCCACCCATTATTATACCACCTAAATTGTGCTCCCAATTCCACCGGTACTACCTAAAACTGGCTACCCAAACTCATACTACCAGAGAATGACATGTGGGTCCCACATGCCATCCTCTCTCTTGTTCTTCTTCTAGCCATGGATGGAGCTGGAGGTGACTAGAGGTGCGACGGGGCAGCCAGTGAGCCCGCGCAGGCTGCCACGCCGCCGGGGAGGGCCTTCGCGTTGCCGGGGCAGACCGCCACCGAGAGGATCACGCCGGGACAGGGGGAGCACGCCACCGCGAAGACCACGCCGGGTAGGGGAGCCACGCCACGCCTTGCGTGCCGGCTAGGGAGGCGTGCCCACCACGCTCACGCACGTCCGGACAGGTCACCCGCACCTAGGATAGGTAATGTTGCTAGAGATGCTCTAACCAAATTCGGAGAGGCAAGCCCAGACGTCCAGACGGGACGCCCGCGCCTGGGATAGGTAGTGTTGCTAGAGATGCTCTAGTTAACCCAATTCGGAGAGGCTAGCCCAGACGTCCGGACGGGACACCCGCGCCTGCTCTGCCCCGTGCGCTTGGATTCGTGCGCCGCCTGTGCCGACATAGTTTTGCTCACACATGCGGGACTGCCCCACATGGCCCGGATGACTCGCCCCACCCCGGCTCAATCCACGCGCGGACACGTCGGACTCCTCTATTGAGGAATCGCACGACCCTCTTCCACATCGGCGCCGCACCGCCTGCGCCTCCCCCATACTGCGGGTGGCGGCCCATGCCTCCTCCCTGCATCGGTGGCCGCAACCTGGTCCTGCCACCCTCGTCGATAGCAACGCCGGCGATCTGCAGTTGCAACATGAAACACTTCCTACAACATACGACTGAAACAGTTGAAATATTTAGAACGTGCGCTTCCAACATATGTGTATAGCCACTGCAACATATGCAACATCCAGATAAAACACTTGTAACATACGTCTGAAATAGATGAAACATTTTGAATAGACGCTTGCAACATACCCCTAAAACACTTGCAACATATGCAACATCCCGATCTACTTTTGCAATATCCATATAAAACACTTGCAACATACATCTGAAACATCTAAAATGCTTAAAACATACATTTGCAACATACGCTTTCAGCGCAACATCTTCTTGCTGAGGTCGCGCGTCGCGACGGCCACGACCTTCCTGGTGGGGAACTGTGGTAGTGGAAGCACCTCGACAACACCTTGCCACGATGGGGGGGGGTACACGCAGTATGACGCAATGACAAGGGACGGGCGCAATGAGGCGGAGTGGGCGATAGGGGATCTTTGGTGCGGGATGGGGACGCATGCGTGGGATGGGGGTATGGCAATGGCGGCAAAGAATGAGCCGGAGGTAAGGGCACCCGCGTCTATGCATTATTGAACCAAATTTCTTTTTTTTATCGGGTACAACTTGGACGCATACAACACACACTTCACGTTCACACCATACGTACACACACGCGTGCGCGTCTTCGTACACACACAAAGAAAAGATTGGAGCCCTCAAATTCACAGAAAACATGCAGTACCACCGAACGCGCACGCGTGCATGTACTCTATTTTTTGAAAAAAAATCAGAAAAAAAGATGTGACACCATGGTATGAACTTTTGTGGGTAGTGTCTCACTGGACAACCCTACCACTAAACGAAATGTCCTTTCGCATCCATGTAACCAAAATTCTGGATGAAGCCGTTTCTCTTAATGGCTTTCTCCGAACAAGGGCAAACTCCTAAGTTGCTCTTGGCTGTTAGGATCAATTTTGAACTAGAAGTCCAAAGCTTGAGGGAACAAACTAAGAATCGGTCAAAAATCTGAGCACCATATGGCTGTTCACCCTTTGGTTTTTCCTACCCGACAAAAAATCCAAAGCTTGAGGGAACAAACTAAGAATCGGTCAAAAGTCTGAGGACCACATGGCTATTCACCCTCCCTACCTGACAAAAAGGACCAGTGCGGCGCACAGAGTTTAAATAAAACATAGAAACAACACAATGCAGTCATTATCATTGGTCCGAGATGTGTGTGTATATATAATTATATACCCCAGCATATTTTGTCTGGGAAGTACAAGTACATGACAAGCAACAGGTATCAGTGCATTGGAATCTTCGGTCACGAACACGCCGCCCTGATGAGAACCTTGTCAAGTCTCGACGCCCACAAGAATCATCTCTATAGTATATATAGCCCTAATAAAACCAATCTCCTAATTGTCGCACCCACACTGTCTGTCACACTGACACTTATTATTAATATTGCTATTACAGTTGCAGTGATAGTAGTATATCATTCGTATCATCGAAGCATGCATGAGCTTTGACAACCATGCAAATAAAATGTTGCTAGCTCATGGCCGCGACGCCGCCGACGCCACCAGCTGCTGCACGTTGACCGGGTGGACGAAGGTCCCGTTGCCGCCGAATATTATCTTCGCAGCGATCTGCGACACGGCTTCAGTCGGATGGTACTTGTCCCAGAAGAGGTGGTTGCTGCGACTCGGGCACAGGGGAGCCGAGAAGTTGCACCCGGACGCGCCAAACTGCCCTTCGCCGCAGCACGCCGTGTCGAGCACTGTGAAGTCTGTGCAGAAAAAAAGACAAAGCATTGACATATATGAGAATTATATCTCAATCGGAACCTTTTAGGCCTTGTTCGGTTGTATGGGATTGATTCCCAGCCGAACCGTTTCTTCATTAATTTCTATAACTCCGGAACCATTCCTCATGTAGAACGGTCCGTTCCGGGGTAACCGAACAGAGCCTTAAGATTCTATAAGAAATTTTTGTAACTGAACATAGCCTTAAAAATTTTTGTGGGAGGAGCTGAGCTTGATGTTCATTACTGTAGCTAGGCGTGGAGGGGTTTTCCAATACCCACTCGGACATCTTGATCGAGTCGACCAAGGAGTAGTTCATGCCGGGCAGCTCCCCACTGAGGTCCTGCAGCATGGTGGCGAACATGGGGTAAAGCTGGCTGGAGAGGTTGTTCAGCGCGGCGAGGCACCCGTACTTGTCGGTGGCCTTGGGGTCCTGGGGATTATGAGCTATGAATCTCTGCGACGGGCAGCAACCCACCAGCGACGTGCTCACCACGCTGAACTTCCTTGCCCCAACGCCATACAAGTCCTGCAGCATCTCACTCGATCTCAGAGAAGAACCTGACATGTACGTCAGTATAGTAAAAGACAGAATGGATGGAGTATTTCGGCGATACCCTCAGATAGGCTGCGTAGGAGGCAACGAGGCTTTGCAATAGTTCCGTGTCGTTGGTTTGGGGGCCTATATCGATGTACTCGAACAGGTCGTTGCTGCCGGCGCTGATGAAGAAGAGAGATTTGGATAAGAGATCGGCTAACCTGTTATCACCACTTGCCCACAGTCGAGCAAGATTCGTAAAGTCCCCGACCTGATCAGCCATGGACAGAACTTGCTTACACTGCACAGAAACAAATTAAAACCCTGCTGGTCAGCGAAATGCGTGTATGGATAAAAGAGAAGTGCTCATCAAAACAGCACATGCGTGTTCGTGCGTAGATGTACCATTACTGGTCCATTGCCGGTTTTAGGAAGGAGCCCCGACCCTCCTGACGCGAAGTTGATGCCCGTGCTCATCCACTGGCTCGCGTTCGACAGGGACAGGAAAGGCGGCGGGCTCTCGGCAAAGCCAAGCTCCTGTGCTGTTCAATTGATCGGTAACAAGTTCGTCAGACACAATCCTATATATCCTGCTTTTGCTGAGAATCACTCGCGTACATACCTAGCTTGTCCGCCAGGTTGTAGCCATTGCTGAACCTGCCGGTGGGTGCATGGTCGAGGTAGTCCACGCCGTAGTGCGGGTAGTAGGCTTTGCAGTCGACTTCGCACTTCTCAATGAAGTTGTTGTTGCCGACGTCCACTATGGAGTCCCCGAACACGAACATCGCCGGCACGAGCGGCTCCGCAGCACCGGCACCACCCTGCAGCGCGAGCTCGAGCAACAACAAGCACACGGCAGCGAGCCTGCAGGATGCCCCACCGTGGATGGCCATTGGTTGGAGGCCCTCCTACGCCGTTCCTTGCTCTTGACGGAGCTCCCTCACAATTAGTGTGAGTATATGTGACGCAGCTGCAGGTCTTCGCAAGGTGTCAATGTAGGAGTACATATAGACATGCATGTGGATGAAAATAAGAAGAAAAAACAAGATCACCTAGTGGATGACCCAATGCTGAACATGTATTTTCATATGGCTCTACTATGGCCGTATCTTCCAACACCTCGCCCCGGAAAAGCCGAAGGATAAACTCTTATTTTGTTCCGTAATGAATAAACAGTTAAACTGTAAGCTTTGTATTTCTCGACCACACGACGGTACCGACATTACAGAAAATGCACATAGGTTCAATTTTGCAACCACGGCTTACCACTGGTGCAGAGGCCACTGCAAGTACTTATGTAACCACATATGCAGCTAGACTGAAACGTCTTGTACTCTTGTGTGTGTGCCAGGCTGCCAGCTTATAGAAGAGTACTACAGCTTTTGGATTACCGCCTGTGGGTCCATTGTACATTCTTTTTTTTTTAAATCGTGTTTGGATTTTCAGTCCGTCTAGGGTTGCAGGCTGGTGGCTCTTGGCCCACAACAAGTGAACAAGTTTAGCTACGAGTAGAAACGACGTTCCAACAAAGCTGGCGTTGTTAAAAACAAATACGGTAAGAGCTTTGCCACAAAATTTATTAGACGAACAAAAGAGAAAACAAAGACAAGACGATAATTACAAAACCACCTGTTGACTCAGCTACGAGGAAAGCAACTTAAACAAAAAAAAAAAACTGAAACGAAGACAAAAGACTGAAACCGATAAAAAGAAGAAATGCTAAACGTCTAGCTGGGCGGCCAAGAAATAAAACTGGAAAAAAATGCTCACACTGATAGTAAGGGACACTAGAGGTGGTTCAAGATGAGACGATGGCTTGTTGTGTTGCCGTATTGAACCGTTGAATATCATCATTAATCGGTTGTGCGACTTGTATGGGTTGTAGCTCTTCTTGTTGGAAAGTTCTTTAATTTCGCTCCTTCTGGATATTCCACCAAACATAGATTAGAATTCCGTCAAAAGAGACGTTATGTGCCTTATCGAATTTCACTCTGCATTTTTTTTCGGTATTTGCAAATAGAGCTGTTTTCGGGGTTGTTTTGCGGTTGTAATAAGTTGAAGCAATTTTTGACTATGGACCACACCTCTTTGGTAAAGATATAGTCTTCGCACAGATGCATGAGTGTTTCCGGATTAAACTTGCAAAGTTTGCAAATCGGGTCGCTTCACCAGTTTCGCTTGCTTAGGTTGTTTGATGTAAGAACCAACATTTCTATTCACCTCTAGCCTTCCAAATTGGGAAGATTTTGAAGCATAAAACAAATATATAGAACAGGAACTCCTGGTGAGTACACATGTTAATTTCAAGAGTTAGAAAGATTATTAATATCATCAACAACATAGGCACAGTCTCGAGCAAGAGCACAAATAGGGCTTTGATATGCAAAGACTTCTCGAAATTAAGGTTGCTATCATTTTTTTGAGTGAAACAAGAGGGGTTGCCCCCTGAAAGCATCTAGGCCCCTAGTTGGGTTTCGGTGATTAATGACAATACGTGATTACTGTGATTAACGTGTGTTTTGCAGAGACAATTAAGTTAGGTCACGGTAATGGAGATCGATTGGGCAATCATGGTGGTCATGCCCCTACGATGGAAATCGTTTCGGTTTTCAAAGGATGGACGACGAGGTTAAGGATGGACTAGTTCTAAGTGTTGTTTGGAGTTGAAGAGACACTTAGAGTAGTTTAGGACTTTGTTTTTCCTTTGGCCGTACTATTAAGGGGGTATGGACGGGTAGCTTGACCTAGGTGAGTCTAGTGAGTTAGGTGTGGTGCACACTTGTTAAAACTAGCACTAGGTAGCTCCAAAACAGCCCTTAGATCCAATAGAGCAAACTTCATTCACATATGATCGAGAGTTGGAAGTGAATGGAGGGTCAAATACTGACCGGACGCTGGTTCCGGGTTGACCGGACGCTAGCGCAGAGTCCGGTCAGTTCATTTGACCAAGGTGATTGCGTCTGGCGCGACCGGACGCTGAGAGGTGAAGTGACCGGACGCTAAGGGCCAACGTTCGGTCGACTCTAGTAAGGTTCCAGAGAGGGAAAATCACGACCGGACGCGTCCGGTCACACTGTAAACACTGGAGTTCGGGGTGTACTGACCGGAGCGTCCGGTCACCCCGCAGAGGCACATAACGGTTCGTTTTTCAGCCCATGTTATAAATAGAACCTCCACTCGTGTGTGGGGGTACTTTTGCTCATTCCAACAGCTGAGAAACACCTTAGAGAGTGCCAAGAAGAGCAAGATCCTAGTGAGGTGATTGAGATTTGAGAATCCCAAAGAGGGCCATCATTAGTGAGATCAAGAGTAGCAAAGTGTGCATCCACCCTTCTCATTAGGCTTGTTGTGGTCAAGTGAGAGTTCGTGCTTGTTACTCTTGGTGATCGCCATCACCTAGACGGCTTGGTGGTGATTGGGAGCTTGGTGATCATCCGGAGAGCTTATGAATGACCCAACTCAAGTTATGAGCGGTTGTGGGTGATTCACCGCGACGGAGTGTCGAAGAATCAACCCGTAGAGAGCACTTGATCCTTGCGCGGATCAAGGGGGAGCTACACCCTTGCGCGGGTGCTCCAACGAGGACTAGTGGGGAGTGGCGACTCTCCGATACCTTGGCAAAACATCGCCGCATTCCTCCTTCTCTATTTACTTTGAGCATTTACTTTAAGCAATTCAATTCTTGTCTTTACATTCATAGAATTGCCATGCTAGAGTAGGATTGAAACTTATGTTGCAAGTCTTTTGTGCGGTAGAACAATTAGAAACACTTTCTAGGCACAAGGGGTTAATTGGGCTAACCATAGGATTTAATTATTGCAAAAAAATTTAGAATTAGCCCAATTCACCCCCCTCTTGGGCATCTTGATCCTTTCAATTGGTATCGGAGCCTCGTGCTCACGTATTTAGGCTTAACCGCCTAGTGAAAGATGTCTCACAGGGATGGACCTCCTCCTATCTTCGAGGGGGAAGATTTTTCATATTGAAAAATCCGTATGGAGGCGTATCTAGAAGCTCTAGATGTTGGAATACTTAGAGCCGCCTCACAAGGTTTCCCAAAACCTCGGGATGCCGCACACCCACAAGGCGATGAGTTGAACTATGAAAAATGGAATGCAAAGGTTAGAAACACCATATTTAGAGGCCTTTATAAAGATGTGTTCAACCGGGTGAGGAACCACAAAGACGCCCATGCACTATGGTCGGACGTTGGTGCGCTCCATGAGGGAACAAAGAGTGAGCGTGAGGAACGCTATCATCTTGTCATGAAAAAGCTTAACTCTTTTGAAATGCTTCCCAAAGAATGTGCTAATGAAATGTATTCACGTTTGAATGTTCTTATAGAGAAAGTCAATGGGCTTGGACTCACTCAAATGCAACCATCCGATATTGTAAGAAAGATCTTGAGTGTCCCCCCCATTGACAAATATGGGCATATTGTGACCGTGTTACATCAAGGTGATCTTTCCACCGCTACACCGACACAAATCTTGAGAAAGATCAATGCTCATGAGATATATATGCACATCACACCTCAAGATGGCTCATCCTCTACGAAGAAGAAAAAAAAAGATTTAGCATTCAAAGCTAGCCAAGAAAAGGGCAAAGCAAGGCTTGAGTATGAGAGCTCAAGTGATGATGAATTTGATAATGAAAGCCTTGCTCTCATGGTGAAGAAAACCGCCAAGATATTAAAGAAGCTCAACAAGAGTGGCATCAAGTTCGATGGCAAGAAGAAGAAGTTCTTCACAAGCTCTAGAAGGAAGCCAATCTCCAAGATGGATTGCTACAATTATGGAGAACTTGGTCATCTAGCACACCAATGCACCAAGCCTAAGAAAGACAAGTTCAAGAACAAGAGTAAGGGCAAGAAAGATGACTCAAGCAATGAAGATGAAGATGAGAATAAAAAGAACAAGCCATACAAGAAGAGAGATGGCAAGAAGGACTTTCACAAGAAGAAGAAGAGTGGAAAGGCTTACATCGTCGGTGATTGGCTCACGGACATTGATTCATCTAGTGGATCATCCGATGATGATAGTGACGACAAGAAGGTGGCTGCTATTGTTATTGACTCTTCATCATCTTCACCGCCACCACTGCCATCATCCTCTACACACCTATGCCTTATGGCCAAGGGTGAACGCAAGGTAACAAATGATGATGACAGTAGTGGTGATGAACATGCTAGTAATGATGATAGCGATAGTGATGATGATGAATATGAGTCACCTTCTTATGATGATCTTGCTAGATTGCTCAAACAATACACTAAGATCATTATAAAGACTAGAGCTAAGAATGAAAAACTAGAGGCTAAAAATAATTCCCTTTTAGCTAAATGTGATATAGCCAAAAAGGCTAGTGTTGAGCTTAGAGAAGCAAATGATGCTATGTCATCCAAACTCAAGGAGCTCAAATCTTCTAAGAAAGAGCTTAAAGATAAACATGATAAACTTGAGTGGGTGCACAAAGAGCTCATCACTAGCCACAACAAGCTAAAAGAAGAATATACAACTCTTAAGATTAATCATAATAATCTTGTCATAGCTAAAGAATTTCTATCCAATGAGCCACATGATGCTACTAACCATGTTGTTAAGATTGATATAGCCACATCATGTGATGACTTGATCATTGAGAGCATTGAGCAAAGTTCTAGTAGCAAGGACAAACAAGTGGTTGAGGCCGATGATTATGATGAGTTTGTCAAGCTCAAGAATGATAATACAAAGTTCAAAAAAGATCTTGAAGAAATTAAAAGCCACAACACTATTGTGCTAGAAACTCTTGATCATGATGGTGACTTGATCCTTGAGAATGAGAAGCTCAAAGAAGAAAATAAGAAGCTCAAGGAAGAGAAGAACAATGATGCTCTTAAGGAAGAGAACAAGAAACTCAAGTTGGAGAAAGAGCATCTCAAGATTGGATTGAGCAAGTTCACTAGAGGCAAGTAGCTACAAAGTGAGCTACTTATGAACACCGTCATGAAGATGGATAGAAGTGGCATTGGGTACATGGTAAACAAAGAGAATAAAGCTCAAGCTCAACATCAACAAAAGCCAAAGCCAAAGAAGTGTTTTGAGTATGGACAAGAAGGCCACTTTGCTCATGAGTGCCAAACTTCACCACCACAACCCTTGCCCAAGCATGCTAGACCTTTTGCCTTCAATGCTCACTACATGCTTAGAAAAGATTCTAGTGGGAAAATAAAAGTCATGTTCTTAGGACCTCCCAACAAGAATAGGCCTAAGAAAATTTGGGTTGCAAAGTTACTTGTTGAGAAGGTGAAGGGCCCTCAACAAGTTTGGGTTCCTAAAGCTTGATCTCTTGTGTGTAGGTGAACTACAAGACTGGTGGAAGTCATTGGGTTATTGATAGTGGTTGCACACAACATATGACCGGTGATCCTCGTATGTTCACCTCACTAGATGAAGAAGTAGATGGACAAGAAAGAATCATATTTGGAGATAACTCAAAGAGCAAGGTTAAAGGATTGGACAAAGTGGCAATATCAAATGATCATTCTATCTCAAATGTGCTATATGTTGCTTCATTGAGTTTCAACTTGCTATCCGTTGGACAATTGTGTGATATTGGCTTCCAATGCTTGTTTACCGAGAAGAAAGTTGTTGTATCTAAGAAGGATGATGAATAAGTGATATTCAAAGGATTTAGATACAACAACCTATATCTAGTGGACTTCACCTTCGAAGATGCAAACTTGAAGACTTGCCTATTCACCAAAACAACACTTGGGTGACTATGGCATAGAAGACTTGCTCGTGTTGGGATGAGCTCACTTAAGAAACTAATAAAGAATGATTTGGTGAGAGGGTTGAAGGATGTGAAGTTTGAGAAGGATAAGCTTTGTAGTGCATGTCAAGCCGGCAAGCAAGTTGCAAATACTCATCCAACCAAAGCTTTCATGTCAACCATAAGAGTGCTAGAACTCCTTCACATGGATTTATTTGGACCAACAACATACAAGAGTTTGGGAGAAAATCTTTATTGTCTTGTGATTGTTGATGACTATTCAAGGTATACATGGATATTCTTCCTTCATGACAAATCCGAAGTTGCATCTTGTTTCAAGAAGTTTGCCAAGAGAGCACAAAATGAATTTGAAGTGAAGCTCAAAAAGATTAGAAGTGACAATGGGAAGGAATTTGACAACACAAACATAGAAGCATATTGTGATGAAGTTGGAAATCAAACATGAGGTCTCCGCAACATATACTCCTCAACAAAATGGTGTAGTTGAGAGAAAGAACCGGACATTGATCACTCTTGCAAGAACAATGCTTGATGAGTACAACACCCTCGAAGCTCTATGGGCGGAAGCAATCAACACCGTATGCTATGCATCCAACTGCCTATTCCTTGAAAAGTTCCTTGGTAAGACACCTTATGAGTTGCTCAATGGAAAGAAGCCGAACATCTTCTTCTTTAGGGTGTTTGGTTGCAAATGCTACATCTTCAAGAAGCGACAACACCTAGGGAAGTTTCAAAGACGTTGTGCTATTGGTTTTCTTGTTGGTTACTGATCAAAGTCCAAAGCATATAGAGTATTTAATCATACCACCGGCTTGGTTGAAGAAACATATGATGTGGAATTTGATGAATCTAATGGCTCCCAAGGAGCACATGAGAATCTTGATGATGTAGGTGATGAACCATTGAGGGAGGCTATGAAGAACATTCTGGTCGGAGACATCAAGCCTAAAGATGATGTACAAGTAATTGATCCACCTTCTTCATCAAATGTGCCACAAGATGGTGAAAAAGATGGGAGAGTAGAAAATGAAGACACTCATGTCTCCCATGAGCAAATGGTGGTACAGAACAAGATGTTGATGCTCCACAACCTCCTCCTCAAGTGGTCAATAGAAGAAATACACCTCTACTACAAGATCATCTACAAGATCTCATCATAGGGAGTCTATCAAAGGGTGTAATGACTCGCTCACAAAAACTTGCTTCATTTATTGTTCATCACTCTTTTGTCTCTTGCTTTGAGCCTACTAAGGTTGAAGAATCTCTTCAAGATCCAGATTGGATAAATGCCATGCATGAAGAGTTGAATAACTTCACCCGCAATAAAGTTTAGACTCTTGAAGAGCGACCAAAAGGTGCAAGAGTCATTGGAATAAAGTGGGTGTTCCGAAACAAGCAAGATGATCAAGGTGTTGTTGTGAGGAACAAGGCAAGACTAGTAGCAAAGGGGTTCTCTCAAGTTGAAGGTTTGGATTTTGGAGAGACCTTTGCACCGGTTGCAAGACTAGAAGCCATCCGTATCCTCCTTGCATATGCATCACATCATGAAATGAAATTATATCAAAAGAATGTGAAAAGTGCATTCTTAAATGACTTTATTAATGAACTAGTCTATGTTGATCAACCTCCTGGGTTTGAAGACCCTAGATATCCTAATCATGTTTATAGGTTGTCCAAGGCATTATATGGGCTTAAGCAAGCCCCAAGAGCTTGGTATGAGCGCCTTCGAGACTTCTTCATTGAGAAGGGCTTTACCATTGGGAAGGTCGACACCACACTATTCATCAAGAAGCTTGATGGACATATCTTCATTTGACAAGTGTATGTTGATGATATCATCTTTGGATCATCAAATGAAGATTCTTGCAAAGAATTTGGTGAATTGATGTCGAAGGAGTTCGAGATGTCCATGATTGGTGAGCTTACATTCTTTCTTGGTTTTCAAGTCAAGCAAATGAGAGAATGGATCTTCATCTCTCAAGAGAAATATACAAAAGATCTTCTTAAGAGGTTCAAAATGGATGAATGTAAGCCAATCAAGACACCAATGCCAACTAATGGACATCTCGACCTAGATGAGAGAGGTAACAAGGTTGATCAAACTCTCTACCGTTCTATGATTGGTATCTTGTTATATTTAGTGTGTGTCTATGTGCTAGATTTCAAGCTAATCCTAAGGAAACTCATTTAATTGCCGTAAAAAGAATCCTTAGGTATCTTAAACACACACCAAGCATTGGCCTTTGGTATCCCAAAGGAGCTATCTTTGAATTAGTTGGCTATTCCGATTTGGATTATACCGGTTGCAAAGTTGATAGAAAAAGCACATCCGGAGGGTGCCATTTGCTTGGTAGATCACTTGTGTCTTGGTCCTCCAAGAAACAAAATAGTGTGGCTTTGTCCACCGCCGAAGGGGAATACATTGCCGTGGGTGCTTGTTGTGCACAAATACTTTACATGAAATAAACTTTGCTAGACTATGGTGTAGTTCTAGAAAAAGTACCTCTTTTGTGCGACAATAAAAGTGCGGTAAAACTTGCAAATAATCCAGTTCAACACTCTCGCACCAAGCACATAGATACCCGCCATCACTTTCTTAAAGATCATGTTGCTAAAAATGATATATCATTAGAAGTTGTAAGGACCGAGGATCCATTGGTGGATATTTTCACTAAACCGCTAGATGAGGCTACATTTTGTAGATTGCGGAATGAGCTCAATGTTCCTGATTTTAGCAACTTTACTAAAAGATGAGATTGTGTTGTCCCTTGCATTGCATTGTAATATACAACATGTTTAATTTTTGGCAATGCATATAGGGCTTATCTAACATGGTTAAGATAACTGCCAAAAAGCGTGTGAAGCTTAACCTTGGATCAAACTTGACAAGCAACTAGATTTACTTACAAGTATTGCATATGCATAAATGTTGTTTTGTCGTTTATCTTAATTTGCCTTCTTATTTGCCTATTTTCTTAAAAAGAATTATAGTCTAAGGCAAAATATTTTGAAAAACTTGAGGATTCGAGAGAGGTCACTCACATCAGTCCCAATTGGTGTTTATTTGGATCTTATTTGAGTTGGGACTTGATTGGGAACAGGCAGCACGAACAACTTTGAAGATTTGCTGGAAAAGGAGTGACCGGACGCTGCATCGGACTTTGATGTCCAGCGTCCGGTCAGTTCACAGGAGGTGAACAGCTGCCGAGCAGGAGTGACCGGACGCTGAAACAGTATTTTCCTAGCGTCCGGTCAGGAGGAGCTTCAGCGTCCAGTCGATCATGAAGACGTCAAGGCTAGGTGACCGGACTCTGGCTGCGTCCGATCGGTGTCCACCGGACACGTCCGGTCGTGATTCCAGAGGATTTGGACCTCTCTAGAATCGACCGGACGCTGGGTGGCAGCGTCCGGTCGCTGCCATCGGAGCGTCCGGTCAATGGGGAACATGCATTTTCAGGACTCTTTTCCCGTTTCCTATTCTACTCTGTGGGGGACCCCCATATAATCCAAGCGCGCATTTGACCTAATCTTCATCCTTGACCGCGTCGTCTTTCCCGAGCCGCCGCACTCGCCATAGCCGCCGTGCCCTACTCGAGCCGACTTTGCCGCGCCGCCGTGCTCAAGTTCCTCCCGCGCCACTGCGCCTGCGCCCTTGCCTCACGCCACCGTGTCCTGCCCGTGCTCCAACATCGCCCGAGCCCTAGGGTCCTTGCCACCATGCCTCCACAGCAGCAGTGTCGTCCACATCCAACGCCGGTAAGGCCCTGCCCTAACGTCGTCGCCCTTGACCTAGCTCAGCACCCACATTGCAAGCACTGATTTGAATTGCATCCAGGGCCGTTGATTCACTGCTCACCGCAAACCCTAGCCGATTCGATGGTTCCCCGCATGTCGCTTCTCTTTTCTTCGGTTCACCGGTTCGTCAGGTAGCAAGCCAGTCGTTTCAATTTCATATATAAATTGCTTGCTTCCTAGGGTTTCGCATCTATTAGATATATTGTATTTATTTGTATATCCTATCTATTCCATCGTGCAGCGAGTCGGTGCCGTTGAAGTGTCAGTGGCAGTTGTTAGTTAACTCAGGGCCAAGCTCGTGAGTATGGATCGAGGCCAAGCCTCGAAAGCGACATATTGACAGTTGATCTTGGTTAGCGGTAGTTTTTCTCTTTAGATTCATCAGATGGCTCGAAAGAAGAATGTCGGTGGTGGTCCCGGTGATGAGGATCGGAGGCCCCCGCCTCGCCAGCCTGCAGATCCTAAAGGCAAGGCAACAAAGAAGCTAGCAACCCGGAAGCGCAAATATCCAGATGCAGAGACATCGAGAGCAGCTGTAGTTGCTGAGGCCATAGATCGTGCCGAGAGAGGAGGTGCTCGCAGTGGAGTTGTTATTGCAGATCCGCTTCCACCAGGAGCGATGGAGGGAATCGAGCATGTTGAGCGCCTTCATGGTGGTCCACCTGGGACTGCCATGATTGCAGGACATCGTCATGCTATTGATGAGGTTCACCTCGGGAAGTCACAAAGGCGAGCACCGCTTGGCAGAGCCGACTTAGGAGGGTCGAGGAGGGACAAGAGCCGAGGAGGCAGAAGCGAGCACCATAGCCACGATTACGCCGCGCCCGGTGTCGTACCCGTGTTCCAGTTACACCGAGGCCGGACACACGGCGGAGGGTTCTCGCCCACCGCCTAGACCACGAGGTCCGCCTCAAAGTGACCTCAGAAGGAAAATGGACCCTTGGCCCATTTACTTTGGATTTTGGTGTTTGATGACCAACACAACCAAATTGGACTAATGAATTTGCAAGTGTTTGTTTTGTAGTCCAATAGGGTGCAAGACGTGACTTGGACGAAGGCGACATGATGATCGATGATCAACACCTCAAGCAAGACCTTAGAAGCACAAGAAAAGACCCAAGATGTCAAGCAAAGTCCAAGCATGAAGATAGGAACCAAGCCGTGCGCAAGATCGCGAAAAGAAACGAAGCTCATGAGAGAGGCGACCGGACGCTGGACCGGACGCTAAAAGTCGTGACCGGACGCTGGACCGGTGGCTTTCGGCAGACAAAGCGACGGACGCAAGGACCGGACATCTGGCGGCAACCGACCGGACGTAGGGAATGCAGCGTCCGATCGAGTCTGAAGAGAGGTTCGAGGCGTGAATCGCAACCGGACGCGTCCGGTGGCAGCGCACGGACCGAACGGCAAAGCGTCCGATCGGTAGTTCGCGGCTACTAACGGTCGGGACGACGACGGACGCGTCCGATCAGGGGCGACGATTCGTCCGGCCGATCGATGTGATTTGTGGAAGTTCGACCCAACGGCTACTTTCTCGATGGGGCTTATAAATACAACCCCAACGGCCATTTGAGTAGTGTGGAGGTGAGGAAACATACTAAGGGTGTTGATACACCATTTTAGTGATCTCCACTTGCTAAGTGTGCTTAGTGTTTCATCAGGTGATTAGCGTAGGTGCTTTGCGAAGTGCTTAGGTTGATTAGACCACCGCTTATGCGCTTGCTCTAGGTGTATGCCTAGTGTTTAGTGAGGTTTGCATACCTCTTGCCACCCCGTGCTTGCGAGCACAAGAGTTGTACATCGGAGGGGCTTGAAGTCTTGCGAGATCGCACCAACCGCGTTTGTGGTGCGGCCGCCACCGTGTCTGCGAAGGAACAAGGCCCATGGCGTTCGTCTACCGAAAGCTTGATAGTGAAAGGCGGGGAGCATCCGGGAGAGGCTTGCCTGAAGGCACATCGGAGACCCACTTGCGCGTGGGGAAGGCCCGAGGCTATCCACGGAGTTACCTGACCGGGAGCTTGGCCCTTGCAAGGGATTCCTTGCGAGGGGCTCCAACGAGGACTAGGGGGAAGCTTGCGCGCTTCTCGATACCTCGGCAAAAATACCGGAGTCATCGACGAGAGTTTGCATATCTCTACCTCGCTCTTTAAGCTTCCGCATTTACATTGATCATATTATTATCATTTGCGGTAGAGATAGCAACTCACTAGCAAAACCGTAGTTGAACATCTAGATAGATTATCTTTTGCATAGGTTTTGCTAGAGGTAGAAAAAGAGGCCATAGTTTAGAGTTAGATTTTTAAATTGCCTAATTCACCCCCCCCCTCTTAGGCGTCCACGTGTCCTACAGACCCATCTTGACTTGAGGGCCGCCATGGCCAAGCAGGTACAGCAGCTGAGGTTCGTGGACTTTGAGGTGTGGTTTCCCCCATGGAGGGATGAGAGAGCTTCAGAGGGCTTCTACACTCCATTGCAGGAGGACTTCTACAATGCTTATCTCAACAGTGGAGCAGTTTTCAGATCTCAAAGGGTGTGCCACATTGATTCTATAGTTGTAGCAGCCGGAGAGCATATTCGCCCCTACCTTGCATATCTGCCGGGGCAGATAGATTTGATTGGACGGACCGGATTATATGTTTCATCTTGAGTTCGTCAGTTCTATGCTTCTCTCTTCATTGACCCACACCATAACTTTATTCACTTTGCATTCAGAGGCAGAGACTACAGGCTGACAAGCACCAGGGTTAGGGAGATACTAAGGCTTCAGGAGAAGCCAGTCAGACTTCATGAGGTTTGCTATGGATAGACTGCACCTCCCAGACACCCTCATGGCGGTAATGTGCCCCCTACTGACTTGGTTCACCACTGCTTTGTCGAGCCCTTCGGCGAAGGGTCGCGCAGGAACCCCAGTGACCTTACTCCTACTTCTCGTGTACTTGAGGCTATCATGAGGAGGACATTGCTACCGAGGATGGGGTATCACGAGGGCTTGACTCGCATACAGTTGTGGCTCATCAACTCTCTGATGCAGTAGATAGTTTTTGATATTTGGGATCTTATTCTGTCAGAGATGGATAACACTATAGTTGAGGGCTTCAGAGGTCACAGGCAGCTACCCTATGCTCACTGGATCACATTCCTTATCCATAGAGCAGTCACAATGAGGACGCCAGAGATGCTTACTGAGTACAGTGGTGCCACCACAGAGTTCCCTGTCTATAACATGACTCAGATGATCAGGCATAGTACACCTATAGCACCTAGTTAGCCACGCCGATGTCCTGAGGTGCCAGAGACTATAGCCCAGCAGGATGATATCATAAGGGGTGTTGCAGCTACTGAGGAGGAGCAGCTTGAGCAGCAGGAGGGAGTGGTCGTGAGCGACCCTAGTGACAGTGCTGATGATGACTACCAGCCCATCCCTCGGATGCCTCCTCAGCGACATGATCATGAGGCCGGCAGCTCTAGTTCAGCTCCACCTGCACCGTAGACAGACCTCGCTCTTCTTGCCATACTTGAGCGGATGAGGTAGCACCAGGCACGCCAGGCTTAGGAGACAGCTGCTACATTTGCACAGTTCCAGACTCGGCAGGATGAGTTCCAGCAGCAGTAGGCGATCCAGCAGCAGCAGCTGGCTATTCAGCAGCAGACTTAGGCTTTATAGCAGCAGCAGTAGGCCATGCATCAGCAGCAGATCCTTATGCAGCAGTAGCTTCTTAGATTTATGCAGCATGTAGTGACAACTATTGGGGCTCCACCGCCACAACCTTTGCCCCAACTTGGTCAGCCTGCCACCACTTCCATGACTCCAATGTTACAGCCTAGTGGGCTTCAGAGTCAGGGATAGCCACCAGCACAGTTTACTTCACCTACAGAGCAGGTGTCCCAGTGGTTTGCTACGTCAGTGCCAGCCCCGTAGTTTACACCGTTTCGTACGGGCTTCACACCGGCAGAGACGTCCTCGCTGCTAGTGCCAGAGACCTCAGTGTCTAGGAGCCTTGGTGCATCCTTCAGTGAGTTGACAGGGCACCCTACACCGCCAGACCTACATGTTCCTGTACCTACCACCATTGCTCTAGTGATAGGCACGACAGAGACGCTCCCTTCCTCAGTGGCATCATTAGAGCCTACTATAGTCATACCTTCAGAGTCACAGGCAGCTCCAGTCCTTGATCCAACCTAGACTGCTACAGCATCACTTCCAGTTATAGAGGGTTAGACAGCTCAGAGCTCCAGATCAGATGATGATGGCACCCAGTTCCAGCTCGCTCCACGTACCTCAGCGCCCGGCTCGTCCGCTGCAACCCCGCCAACCGACCCTTAGGTTTTGGTGTTTGACACCAAAGGGGGAGAGGGTTCGAGTATGTTAGCCTTAGGGGGAGCAACATATCTAGGAGGAGCTTAGTTATTATATTAGCTTATCTATTATATTTGGAGTTTTTATGTGTGATACACTATTATGCATTCATCGTGTGTTTACTTTCATGCATTGAACTATATATATGTGATAGTGATATCTACGTGACCGTGATATATGACATGTGTGCTCTCTACTTTGAATTTTTTATATGTCATATCACTTGTGCTATGCTCATTTGCCTTTGCTTCCGCGTTTTACTCCGATGCAAATGAGTTTTATTACTTGTACTTATGCTTATTTCATAACTTTTTAGTACATCATGTTGGCTTGGGTCATATAAGCTTGACTAACACCTTTGTTCTTATTGACAAAAGCTTATATGATCCAAGCATGTTAAAAACCTCAACTCTTTCACATACTCGAGGTGGTATTGTCATCAATCACCAAAAAGGGAGAGATTGAAAGCATCTAGGCCCTTAATTGGGTTTCGGTGATTAATGACAATACAAGATTACTATGGCTAACATGTGTTTTGTAGAGGCAATTAAATTAGGTCATGGTAATGGAGATTGATTGGGCAATCAAGGTGGTCATGCCCCTACGATGGAAATCATTTCGGTTTTCAAAGGATGGACAACAAGGTTAAGGATGGACTAGTTTTAAGTGTCGATTGGAGTTGGAGAGACACTTAGAGTAGTTTAGGACTTTGTTTTTCCTTTGGCCGTACTATTAAGGGGGGTATGGACGGGTAGCTTGACCTAGGTGAGTCTAGTGAGTTAGATGTGGTGCACACTTGTTAAAACTTCCAAAATAGCCTTTAGATCCAATGGAACAAACTTCATTCACATATGATCGAGAGTTGGAAGTGAATGGAGGGTCAAATACTGATCGGACGCTGGCTCCGGTGCGACCGAACGCTGGCTCAGGGTCCGGTCAGTTCATTTGACTAAGGTGATTGCATCTGGGTTGACCGGACGCTGAGAGGTCAAGTGACCGGACGCTGAGAGGCAGCGTCTGGTCGACTCTAGTAAGGTTCTAGAGAGGGAAAATCATGACCGGACGCATTCGGTCAGTGCTAATCGGACGCTGCCCAGCGTCCGGTGACACTGTAAACACTAGAGTTCAGGGTGTACTGACCGGAGCGTCCGGTCAATATGACCGGAGCGTCCAGTCACCCCGCAGAGGCACATAACGGTTCGTTTTTTAGCCCATGTTATAAATACTCCCTCCACTCGTGTGTGGGGGTACTTTTGCTCATTCTAACAGCTGAGAAACACCTTAGAGAGTGCCAAAAAGAGCAAGATCATAGTGAGGTGATTGAGATTTGAGAATCCCAAAGAGAGCCCTCATTAGTGAGATCAAGAGTAGCAAAGTGTGCATCCACCCTTCTCATTAGGCTTGTCGCGGTCAAGTGAGAGTTCGTGCTTGTTACTCTTGGTGATCGCCATCACCTAGACAGCTTGGTGATGATTGGGAGCTTGGTGATCATTTGGAGAGCTTGTGGATGACCCAACTTAAGTTGTGAGCGGTTGTGAGTGATTCACCGTGACGGAGTGTCGAAGAATCAACCCGTAGAGGGCACTTGATCCTTGCGTGGATCAAGGGGGAGCTACACCCTTGCGCGGGTGCTCCAACGAGGACTAGTGGGGAGTGGCGACTCTCCAATACCTCGGCAAAACATCGCCGCGTTTTCTCTCCTCTCTTTACTTTGAGCAATTCAATTCTTGTTTTTACATTCATAGAATTGTCATGCTAGAGTAGGATTGGAACTTAGGTTGCAAGTCTTTTGTGCGGTAGAATAACTAGAAACACTTTCTAGGCAGAAGGGGTTAATTGGGCAAACCATATGATTTAATTATTGCAAAAAAATTTAGAATTAGCCGAATTCACCCCCCCTCTTGGGCATCTTGATCCTTTCAAGTACAATGGTGTGTGATGCCTTGGGCTTTGATGAGTACAATGGTGTGGAGTTCATGAAGTTGAAAAGGCTAGTGAAAGATATGAAAGACCCCACTCTTTCTGAGTTGCAAGGAGAGGTATACAAAGTTGTCATGTTCAATAAAGCTTCTACAATTGAAGGCAACACACCATTCGACTGATAGGAGCTTCAAAGAATTGCTACATCTGTTAAGGTACATACTTCCAAAGGGGAATGAGAGCCTAATACTACATGTGAGGCCTAGCAGATTGTTTGTCCAATGGGATTGAAGGTCAAGAAAATTAATGGTTGCATGAATGACTACACCCTATTTTGTGGTGATAATGCAGATCTAACTGAATGCCTCGAGTGTGGAAGTTGTTGATGCAAACGATGAAATGACGGGGGGATGAGGAGATGTGCCATGGAGCTCCTCAGAAGGTTACATGTTACCTGAAGAATTTGTTTGCAACCTGCAAGGATACATAACTGGTGAGTTATCACAAAGAGGGATGGAAGATTAATTATTATTTATGGCACTGAACAGATGCTATTCATGTCGTTGTCATTGATTATTTAAAGTATGGACACTTTTCTGCTAAGCCAAGGAATATTTGGTTTGTACTGAGAATAGATGGCATGAACCCATTGTGTCACATGAGTAGCTCACATAGTGTATGACATGTGATGTTGTCTATCTACAACCTTCCACTCTAGTGGTGTAACAAGAGGAGATACATGATGATTGATGATATCTGTTTTGATATCTATTCTGCATTAGCTAGGTAATAACATTAATGTGTATCAGTGGCCGCTTGTGGATGACCTAAAGACACTTTGATCAGACAGAGTTAAGGTGTACGATGGGTTTAAGAGAGAGTTGTTCAAGTTACGTGCCATATTGTTAAGCACCATCACTGATATTCTAGTACACCATAGCTTATCCGTGCAGTGTAAAGGGGAGAAAAAATTGCTTTCGATGCTTGGATGACACCAAGACTATTTGGCTACGGGTTCATTTAAGGCATCAATGTTTTCACAAGTGGATTGACTTAGCGTTCACCATCGATACCATGCTCACAAGAAAGAATGTTTGTGTTAGTCTACTTAGGCCACTCATGAACGACAAGTGGAAAACCAATGACCATACAAAAAGCATGAGCCAGGCTTGGAGGAAATATGCATAAGGATTGAGCTCTGCCCCGATAGTACCACTACCTAACTACCAGCATGTGTCACAAATCTAACCCGACAAGAGAAGCACGAATTGTGTGAGTTCTTTTGTAATGTGAAAGTTCCCTCTAGATACTCATTGAACATAAAAAACTTATGGCAGCGAGAGAGAACAAAATGTTGCCCATGAAGACTTATGATTGCGATGTCATGTCCACAACAATGCTTGCAGTTGGTATCACGAACATATTGCTAAAAAATGTGAATGGCAATCATGAGCCTCTACTTCTTCTTTAATGGAATATCTTAGAAGGTCCTTAATGAGAGATCATTTGATGATATTGAAAAGAACATATTTGAGATATTGTGTCTTATATAGGCATTTTTTGTTGCTTAGCACTTTGAGCCCTTGGCTAACCCTAAAAATAGATGTGGTGGAAGTAATGGTTGCCTTTCATAGACACTTCTCTTATTTATAGGGCTATTGCACATTTCCAATAATTCCCCTACACTTAAACTTCAACCATTTAGGCACTGGGCCCAAAATAATGGTCAGATTGGTCCTCCATGCATTGGAGGGCCATGAACCCTTCATGAAGTCCCTATGTCTTGACATAAGCTCTCCAATGACGTCATGTGCTGCTCCGAGATCCTCCTTTGGTTGAGTCCAAACCTAGAAACCACTCTTCCCATGTGGTTTTGAGGCTGAAACTGTCAAACCCTCCAGGGCCACGTAGCTATTATACAACTCCTCCAATGTCAACGTGTGCCCTCTATGTCCTCAGCCTAATGGACCACCAAGTTCTCATGACACCTTGCCTTACTTAGTCCAACCTTAGCAATGACTTCAGTCAACGTTGTCAGCTATCTCTTATCGAAATGCCATGTGCTAGATATCCTTGTCCGTTCTTTGGTCTCTTGGTCCCTCGGTCCAAGCCTCCACATTCAAACTTCACCGTCCAAATGGTCCATCGACTAGAACCCTCGCTCGACCTTCTCCATTTCTATCAACCACCTTCATGCAGTCAACACTAGCATATTCACAAGCCAAGAGACACATTACATGTCACACACTAACTCGACGCCTCGATTAGTCCAAAACGCGCTAAAGCAAAGATCGATGATCTCACCTTGACAATCACTCGTCATCGACATGGGCACATTTCCACCATGTCATCTCAATATATTAATACATAACTAGTAAGGGGCCCTTCCTTAGAGCATCCTTAAGAGCCTCACTTAAATTCATTCTCTATATCTTTCCACCCTCCAAGAACTTCTTTATATTTTGGGTGGACTCTAGAGAGTTAACTTCGCTCTCTGTCTTTGGCTAGCGAGAAATTTGAAATAGAGGATGACTATATTTGGAGATCTGAGAGCATCTCCAAGAGTGTTTCTTAAACTCACTCTCCAAATCATCGTTAAGAGAGTCATTTGAATAAAATCGCTCTCTATATCTTTCCACCCTCCAAGAACTTATTTATATTTTGTGCTTACTTTAGAGAGCAAATCCCGCTCTCGATTCTTGGCTAGCGAGAAATCTAAAATAGATGATGACAATATTTAGAGATACAGTTAAATAAGCCGTTGGAGAGCATTTTTCCACCAAAATCTATAGAAAGGTTGTTGGAGTTGCTCTAATTAATAAAGTTGTTGGATGATATTTTCACCAAAATCTCTACTCCCTCCGTCCCAAAATAATTCACGTTATAAGTTTGGGCACGAGAACTTTTGAGAAGTGAGAAAGTTGTGGTGCACAGAAAGCGAGGAGAGAGATAGAGAGATTGAAATAAAGATGTATCAGGAAAAAGAGAAAGGTTTATTGGCAAAGGAGAAAGATGTGCATTGAAATGTTATAAGGTTAAGTATTTTGGGACAAATTTAAATCCTATGAGGTCATCTTTTTTGGGACGGAGGGAGTATTAGAGAGTATTCTTGAAGGTCATGGAATCCGCGAAGCGGAAGCAGTCCTGTCGGCCAGCGTCTGATCGGCTAGCTCCGACCGAACGATGAGGATGAAGGTGGCTAACCAGCGACACGTGTCATCACTTGAGCGGAGGACGATGGCACCAGCGGAGGATCGCAGTAATGGCGCGCCAGGGGCGTAGCGACTTGACTTCCACTCGACGAATCTGGCTGTTTCATGAGAGAATGTCGGGAAGTAGGGATGCGCCGTGGTTGTAGTTTTTCCTCTTTGATTGTGTGTTCTCCTCTTTGTTAATGTGTGAGTCTAAATGCTCTTATATCCTTTTGGCTATGTATATCCTTCGTGGATATAGGATTAATAAATCCATTATCTAAAAAATTAACAGGTTATTGGAGTTGCTCTCATCATTTGAAAAAAGAAAGATGTATCAGAGGTATCTGCATGGCGTAACAGCTTGCGTAAGAACAGTATGAGATGAAGTCTCATGCAAAAAATGACTTTGGCTGCCGTTGCTTGAACTCGAATAGGTGCGGATTCTCAGTTTCTCACACACTGAATATATAGCGCCTGCAACAAAATCGTAGATCGTCAGTGTGTTTTGGTTGGGATCCAATTTAGCAGGTTATAATTGTTAAGATAAGATGTCAAATAAGAAGGCCAAGAATAATCCAACTACCAAATAAAATCATATAAAAATGTTTATATGTTGGGCATCCATTTGGCCCCAACACTAAAGACTCGACAGACTGTTCGACGACCATAACACACTGCTAGCACACACCATACATCAGATCATCCCTGAGTTGGTGGCAGTGGCACCGCACCTTGACTCTAGACGATCACAGCTGCTGGCTGCTGCTCCTAGTACCGCCGCTGCAGGGGTAGGCGGCTGCTGCTGTTGGTGGCGGCGGCGCGGCCACAGAGGAGCGCGTTGTCCGGGATGGGCAGCTCGTCGCGGAACGAGTGCGACGGCGTGTACATCCGGAGGTAGAACTGCTGGCCCAGGTACCTGCGCGCCCACACCTCCGACCTCATGTTCCACATGCCCACGTTGTCCAGCGCGATCAGAACTGCCGTCCACCCTCTTGGGTACACCTGCACGGTCACGGAGCAACGAGTAAGCCCAGCCATGTCACAGCCTATGCCATTATTCAGCAAGCCTGGAAATGTATGGAACAAAAAGAATATCTCACTTGCACGGTGCAGCGCGAGACAGCATCCACAAGGTTGTAGCCGTCCCTGCTCTTCTCGCTCCACGTCCCCACGTCCATCCTATACATGAGAATCTACACGGACAAAAATGCCACAGATCAGATGCAGAGCAAAGCTAATTTTGTTCGTTGCATGTCATGTCACGTGTGGAGCCTAGCATGCAGTACCCGACGACGAAGACGCTGTAGCCGTCGAGGTGCCAGGTCTGGACGCAGTCCTCGCCGTTGTCCAGCACGACCTCGACGAAGGAGCGGCGGTCCGAGTCCATGACCGCCGTCTCGTTCTGCACCTCCTCCGCGGCGCCGGTACCGTTGGCCGGCGGCGGCGCGTCGGGGATGCCACCGAGCCGGAACACGCCGCTGATGTTGTAGTAATCCGCCAGCTTAAGCGGCGTGTCGGCCTCCGCGAACGAGACGCCGTTCACCGCGTACCGGCGCTTGCCGTCGACCAGCCGGCCGAGCTGGCCAACCGGATGGTGCGCGTCACGTTGATGGAGCCGTAGTGGTACGAGCCCTGGGGGTTCGGCCTTGGCCCGCTCGCCGTCAGGTTCGTTCTGCAACGATCCAATTTTCAGATTCAGAATACATACAAATCCACCTGCGATCGCCGTCCACTCGCAGAGCTGAACGGTCAAGATGAGTTCACGTGTGTATACCTGATGGAGCGAGCCTGGTTGAGCGAGAAGTCAACGTCGCTGGGCCTAGCGGACAGTGGCCCGGAAGCAGCGCCACTTGACCTGGCGTAGCGGACGACGGCGGTCGAGAGGAGGGTGGCGTTAGTGAAGCGGGTGGAGACGACGATGTGGTAGTCCTTGGCGGGGCGGTCCGCGGTGAAGAGCACGGAGAGCGACTGGCCGACGTGGACGTCGAGGGAGCTGTAGGTGTTCTGCACCGTGTGCGTACCCTCCACCTCGACGAGCGTCATGTTGTGCTCTTGGATCCGGATGTTCAGTGTGTTCTGCAGGCCAACATTTGAGATGCGTAGCCTGTATGTCTTTCCTGCATAGAGGAACACGAAAAACAAAGAAACAACCCATAGTATTCCTCATAATAGAGAGGAAGTATAGATTTCTAATAAAACTAAGCCTACAAAGTAGCTCAAATCTTATAACAGAGGTCAAATGTCACCTTGCTCAACGGCGAAAGCTACACCGTCCGCACTACCCTTGCCGTTGATCAAGATGCCATCAGGGGGAGGCAATTCCTTTTCACTGTCCAGCATATCTTGCAGAGACTGTATTAAAGAAACAAAAAGATCACCATCAGAGAATGAACTAGTTCAGGCGTTATTTCTGCAGAAGCCTAAGAAGCCATCGATCATTTGGTACTATACCTTATGATTGGTGGCGTACCAGTCACCGATGAGCACCGTGTACTCGTCGGCCGGCGGGGGGAACGGGATGGGAACCACTGTTCGGCTGTAGATGCGGATAGCGCCGAAGCCACCGGCGGCCTTATGGAAGGCCAGCGATGGGAAGTAGTAGAAGCTGCCGATTTGGTCCTTGGCCTGCATGCGATACGTGAAGTTCTGGCCGGGCGGGATTGTGCAGTTGGTGCCAGAAACGCCATCCTGCCATGAATTCTTGCATTGCTGCAAACCACTACTGCAATTTCGTAACAATTTATAAAACTTACTTAGGAAATCAGTTAAGATTCAGTTAACCCACTAGTAAATGGATTAAATATTTTCCTCACTAACTTTTCAATATTAATCAGTTAAAAAAAGCGCTGTGTGGGGGAATACTCTGCAATTTAATCAACACGTATCAAATCAGTTAACATTTTCGGTTGTAAAAGCATATAAATTAACCAAGAATCAAATGGACACGATATACCTCTAAAATTTTATTGACTTGCAAAACTCTTGAAAAAAGAAAAACACTGCACATATCTGCATAAATAAAACTCTTGATAAAGAGAAACACTCTGCATACACATATCTGCATTCATTACGCTCTAGCTAAACCCGTTTCCAACAATTTGTATCCATCCACATTTTATCCTCAATGTCTGCCCATTATATTATATCCATGAATACCCATATGGCTTTACAAGAAGAATCAATCTGCATCCATCCACACTTTATCTTAATGGCTGCCGACTATTTTATATGGACAAGATAAGCTCTAAGTTCATATGGGTTGACAGAAGAGAGATTCATTAAAGTGCCTAAACAACCAATACCACACATGTATGATGCGATGCATCCAGCAAAGCCACAATTTAGCCATTAACTTTTTTTTTTGACAACATCATGCTTGCAATTGGCCCATTGTTTAAAAAAAAAAAAATACACCAAGACATACTGTCCACCTTTAGAGGAATAAAACCCTCTGGGATCCACAAAAAAATGAAAAAACAAATAAAAAAAAAAAAACACCCCAGTTGTGATGTACTGCTTTAGAGGAATAATATACTACATCACAACAGGGGTAAGTTGTTCCCAAAAACCGAGCGATCTGATCAGAGCCATCCTCCCCGGTGAAGTGGTGGTCAAGTATCAGATGAGGGATTAACAAGTGACCCTCGGAGCAACCCATCCCCAAAAAAGTGGATATCATCCTCCCAGCAGGGATTTTAGAGGGATCCTACTGACTTAGGAAGCAGGCAAGCAAACCATCTTTCTGCTAGGATAGAAGAAAACAGGGCCGGGCAAAGCCAAAGCCGTAGAATTAGGCCTTCTCCCGCAAAGCTAACTACTAAGTGCTAATCTTGAAAGCCTTTTGTCACCATTATGTATGAACGAAAGCTCGAAGAAATCATGTGAAAGGAAGCAGTCGAGAAGGAAGGTTAAAGAAAGCACTCTGAAGATAGGGTCAAGCAGGAAAGTAGAAGTTCTAACCAGAATACGCTTTAGCCAACTAAAACGCATAGCCCTCATAGCGAGCATGTTGAATGCGTCTCAAATCTGCCAAGCGCTTATAAAAGGGAACTTAATGTACAACAAATGAATAAATCAGGTAGCGTAACAAAACTGTAAAGACCATACCATGAGAGCAAGAACGGATCAGACAAATTGTTGCGGACGTTAATAATCACGTTCTCGTTTGTTTAAGACTCAATCTTCGGTCCTGGGAATTGCCCGTTGATAAGGATTACCTATAAACATAGAAAATCAATCTATAATTTTTGCATAAAAGATAAGATATCAATGCAAAAAAAAAAGTTTAAAAATAGACTAACTCAATAGGGAATAATCTGCACCTGTTGTGAAATACCAAGAGGACTGATATTGCCATACGTAATGTCCCAATCCAAAAACTGGTACGGACCTTCCTCCCTCGCCGCTGAGACGAACAAGAAGCAAATGCATACGAAGAAAATAATAAATCTCATCTTGCTCAGCGCTAGGTTAATGTCTGACGCAAACACTGCAGCACGCTGGCCGGAACCCTAGTTCGGCACGGCAGTGGAGGCACTGCAGCACCGGAGCCCTGCCGCACACGCACGGAGCCGCCGAGCCCTGCCGCACGCCGAGACTGTAGGCGCCGGCTAATTTAGATTAGATTTTTTTTGGCATTCTGTTTGTTGTACGCGCGGAGTACTGGGACTGCAGCTGCAGCCTCTTCGATCTATATCTGTCCACGGGACCGCCGTCCCGGCGGCGAAAAAGACAGTACCGACGCGCGGGGTATGGCGCATGCGGCATCGGAAGGTGTCGTCAGCGGCGGTGGACTAGGGCATCTCGCAGCTAGCCGTCCCCGAAGTCGGCAGGACCAGAGCACGCCGCAATCGGGATCGGAAGCTCTGGTCGACGCCGTCGGCAAATCCATTGTGACACAGCCACATAGCGGAAGGGATGGCCGGAAGTCACGTATTGTCGTTGTAGATAGCGGTGCCTGTTGTCCACGTGGATTGGAGTGCACCAACAGGCCTTAAAGGTTAGCTATATATGGGTTTTTAGTGATTTTTTCTCCAGTTAGTCGTATTGTCAATGTAGATAGCGTGCCCGCAATCCATGTAGATTGGAATGCACCCAAACAAGTCTTAAGAGTTGACTGTGGAGTTTTAGTTACTTTTTCTCCAATTTACCGGCCGTAGTTGCCCAAGGGATTTTTATTGATTCCATTCCACATCTTGCAATTAGCCACATCTATACACATGGATTTAGTGATGGCTCATCTTGTAACTAGCCTCCAGCTACTAGACATATCTAGCCCGTTGGATTTTAGTAATATTTGCAGCTTGCAACTGGACGCTCATAGGCCTTTAATTTGCACAGCGTCATCAATCATGTCTCAAACGTAGCAAGGCCTTTTAGTAAGGGTAATGTTGGCTGCTGCTGCATGTGCTGTTGCTGACGTGGCAGCTACTGGTTGGATGTCTTGTGCACTGTTGCTGTTGGATGGCTGCAGTGCTGCAGTTGCAGCCCACCGCCGAACAGGTACAGGCAAAAGCTTGAATTGTTCAAACAAATTCAGGCTATTAAGCCCAATTAAAAATATTGGCCCAATTGAGGAAACCAACAGTCATGTACGTCTCCTCTTCACGTCGTTGGGCATTGGCGCTGCGACTCTATCTCTTCGATTTGATCGGTAATCCGCGGATCGCTTAGTGACTCCGCGCCCTCTCCTGCGATGCAAAGCTGCGAATCGGCCAATGGATACCGGGCCACGCGCCCACGCCATCGTCGCTCACGCTCTGTTGTTCCTGTTCAGTGGCACTTCGCCACTTCGGCCGTTACAGGAGAGCTGTGCGGAGCAAGAGTCCAGGAAGTGGTGGAAGGATAATGCACTCGTGTCATTGCACTAACACCCTATTGGTCAAATTAGTTTGTTTGTTTTTGTTGTTTTCTCCATTCACAAATCATCTCTTAAAGGTTGGCTAATTCTAAAAGACTAAATCAAACAAATGACATGTTATGATGTTACCCACGGATTCTATGGTAGTTTAGATCGAGAAGAGCATGATATTGTTAAATATTATGATCTAGTTGAGCTAAATTCAAATTAGTTGAGATGTAACTGAAGTACATTTCTTTTGTATTACCGAATATACTATATATACACGTTATGATTTTAATCAATATATATTACATATATTCATATTTATTTTGCCATTCCATGATTATTATTATTATTTTGATACTCGGCGGTTTCATGGGTTGGCCCCCCTTATGTCTGGATCCTAGCTCCGCCCATGACGATGAGCATCAATTTGGTTTCAATTTGATGAACATGACCACAGGTGGTGGCACTGGAACATGCATGCTGTAAACAATGAGGTTTGAGTGTTGATGAAAGGACCAGAATAGGCAGCGGTTCAGACGTGGCTGGTGCAGCCAGGGATGCCTATGGTGGAGGCAGAAAAGGTGACATATTCTGGAAGCATTTGTCTTTATTTTTATTTTATTTCTTGCAATTCCAAGGACATAGTTACATTTCAGAATTAAAATGTTTTTGTTTACGACATTTTGGGACAGAAGGGGTTCAAACAGGCCCCATGGAGATTATTTGTGCCATCCATTGCGTTTCCGTAAGGTGGGTCCATTGCATGAAAAAAATAAAATGTGTTGATCCAGTGCTATGCTAACAACTCCAAGAGATTACCAAAAATGTTTTCTAGGATTTTTTGTTTAGCTATTCTCTAGAATAAAACCCTCGAAAAAAACTAGACTAATGCTACAACCTGTAAAAATTGCCCTTCATCATATTCGAACCTGCCACCTGCAAGTAATTAGATTTCGACACCCCTTTATAGTTTATAGTACACCTTTCCTAATACTCAAGATAAATTCAAAAGAATTCATAAAAAAAATGATGCTTCCAAATTTATGCCCTTTTTGCCGTAGTCTTCATATGGTGTATGAAATTAGGTTATCACCATTTTTCAATTTGGATCTTTCATCAAAATAATTGTTAAAAAATTAGGCAATTTCAGTACCAGTTTAATCTAGAAAAATATTATCAAAATGTTGATGATATCAGATATGTGCACGTGTGATCTAAGTGTCACAAACATGTAGACGATACTAATTATCGGGATTTTAATCGCTGAAAATAGGGGATGAACTATAACATACCCCGCGGCACCAGAACCGGTTGCGCTAGTCGACATAGCGCCTGTTGGAATAGTCGTCCCACTCGATGTAGTGCAGAGAGGATGCAGTGCCGATCTCCCGCTGCCGCCACGAACGCCGAGAAGAAGATGAGGTTGTCATACGATCGAGCAGTCGCGTAGTCGCCGGTTTCGGAGGCCTGCTCTCTCTATTCTTGTGCGCACAGGAACCGGGACGGGGATGGTAGATAGCAGCACAACAGCAGCGCGACTGTGTTCTGGCTATGTGTTCTCAACTCTCGCGAACAAGAGAAGGAGTGCCCCTTTTATGCAGCAACAAAGAAAGACGAAAGTGAAGAGACGAGTGCATGAAAAGGTAATGTCCATCATGGCAGAATCCGTTACCAGTAACTCATGAAAATGACAAATCAATTGTCAGTTATTAGTAACGGAAACCACTAAGACATACATCATAAACCACTCACATAATAGTTATCATGCACATAGAACTCATCAAACCGTAAGTTACACTGCATAAAGCACCCAACAAATCACACCTAGCATTAACTTTAATCTTGAAATTTTCTTTAATTTAATTGCTGAATAAATTGGACAAACCCAATTAAATCCAACAATAATCATTGAAATACTTTGTAAATCTTATTAGACTTTTGTTTCTATTATCACTCATTCACCCAAACCCACGATATGATTAGATGCATTTTCAGGTAGTCATCGGAGATCCTGTCGTGACAGGTCAAGAAAGGGCAGTCACCAATGGCACGACGACGGCCATGGGGAAAAAGGTAGTCCATAGAGCATTGAAATACGCGCATGATTAGAGGGAGCAAACAAGAGGGATTTCTCCTTTTAATATTAGACTAGCAAAAGTGCCCTTACGTTGCAACAGGTTGTTTTTTCACTCTTAAGTTTTTAACACCTTCCTCACTGTTGGTATATATTAACACATACAGAATAATCTACATGCGCACGGATATTATACCGATGTAGCACTTCATCAAAAGTATCCCGGTTTAATATCGAACTCAAGAAAACGTGTGTGAGAATAACTAAATCTAACTTAACCCAACTTCACAATTAAGACTAGATAATAGGAGTATAAAGGAGATCACAAAGGTCTTCTAGTTCTAACTTCGGTAAGCTTTGTCTTCTATTGCTCAATTCTAGAGATATTACTAAAGAAAACACAGACAAAATATGTTTCCTATAGCAACAAGGTCCTGCTAGGCCTACTAACGGGAGGTGAACTACAAAAGATTCAACGAGGCTATAAGAGTCATCCTCGCGAGCTACCTTTGATCTAGAAAGTAGGATACATCCACGAGTAACCGAGTCTAAGCACCACCCTTACACTATGAATACTACTTTAACTCAGGAGCTACAAGGATTAAAGTACTTAAAAAAGAGTTGCAAACCTTAAGAATAATATGAACAAGATGCTTACTTGAATTAGAAGCCGATTACCAGAGAAATCTCAGAAGCAAGCTCATGAAGAACTTGATTCTACCAGGGTACAAGTCATAGAGAGAGCACTAACAGGCCAAAACTCCTCCAAAACTCTTCCCTCTCACTCTATCTCTCTATCTCTAATACAAGACTAGATTCTATCGATGACTAATCTTCTCTTGATTGCTAGCTCTGATCCTAATGGAAATTTGAATTAGGGTTTCTGGTCTTCAGGCTCTCAGGATCAAATGCATGGCTTTCTTCTGGAGGGGAGTATAGACAGATATATATATATAGGTCTCTTCAAGCATCTTAGATCATCGGATCAAACTGACTTAAAAGGACGACGTAGATGTGATCCTAGAGGCGGTGGACAACCGACATAGCAACGGGAGGCTGATAGGAGGGGTCCATAGGCCGGCCGGCCAAGAGGTGGGGTCGGTCGGCCCCACATGGCAGTGGCTCAGGCCCTGCCTCGGTGGAGTACCCTCTGGAGTCTTCCCACGTAGGTACCGTCGCGAAATAAACGTGATTTCCTTTGACGAATAGGTCCTCTTTGGAGGTTTTCTGATTAAATCATACTGAAAACACAGATTCACCAAAACTTATGGAACTTGTCAGTTAAAACCCCTAAGTTTATGTTGATGATCCATTTTAGTCATTTATGCAAGGTGTATTGATGGTTTGTGATTAACATTAACTACCGTCAACACTCACAATCATAGTTATGTCGTCTTTGAATCCGTCGACGACAATATGTATCGATTTCCTCGACGACGATATATATTGATACCTTTAAAGCATCTTACAAACACACGGGTTACGCCCTGTTTTTCAGCACTACTTCAGCAGTATTTTTCATCAAAGCCCTTGTTTAGTTCACGAAATTTGGATTTTAGGGTTACTGTAGCACATTCGTTTTTATTTGGTAAATAGTGTTCAAACATGGACTAATTAGGCTCAAAACGTTCGTCTCGTAATTTTCCACCAAACTGTGCAATTAGTTTTTCTTTTCGTCTACATTTAATGCTCCATGCACGGGCCGTAAACATTCGATGTGACAGGTACTGTACCAACTTTTTGGAAGTTGGGGTGAAACTAAACAAGGCGAAAGGAACAATATTTTCCTCTTACAATAAATCAGCATCAGCAGCAGCCAAATTTCAGCGAAACGAAGTCGTCCATCTTCATTGGAATAGTTGTGCACGGGCCACGGGTGGTTCTCCATTTCACGGGGCGCGTGCGACCGACGTGGCCTAGAGAGTCCAGGGCTCTCGGCGCATGCATATCTGGCGGGGCTCGGATCGGGTTGCGCGGCGTGGTGAGGGTGCAAAGCCAACAAGGCGCGGGCATGGTGCAGTGCACAGGGCCGACATAACAGACTTTAAGGAGCGTGTGCGAAGGCGGGTGGGGCGCACTGATGGTGAAACGCGCGAGGCCAACGAGCTGGGCCCGTGTTTAGGCTCGGGGAAAAAATTGAGACGAAGAAAAAATGAAAGGAACCGTGGACTGTTTGAAAAAACCAGTAAAACACGATGGAGTCGAGTGACGCGGGGAACAAACCGAGTTTGATAGAAGATGCAAGAAGAAAATTATTACGATATAATTTTTGGCTCTTTAATATTATAAGGGGTGTGTGTGTCCATATATATATATATATATATTCATTATTATATTGTTAGTCGTCTTTCTATTTCTATTTTCATAGCTATTACTTGAACATGGAAAAAGGAAAAAAAAAACATGAGAAATCCAAACACGAGTTTGTAACAAAGAAATATAGGAACCGACCATAGGGGAAAGGGAGAACAAAAAATATAAAAAAGAGAGAACGTGTGCTCTCTGCTCTATACGGGACCAGCCAATAAATAGG
The DNA here is from genome assembly GCA_904845875.1 of Miscanthus lutarioriparius. NCBI lineage: Eukaryota > Viridiplantae > Streptophyta > Magnoliopsida > Poales > Poaceae > Miscanthus > Miscanthus lutarioriparius. Next base: position 19,663,248 of record CAJGYO010000011.1, on the reverse strand, counting down.
AAAAAGAACATGCTCTCTTGAATATATTCATTATTGTTATATTGTTATTTGTCTTTCTATTTCTATTTTCATATTTATTACTTGAACATGGGAAAAGGGAAAAAAATCATGAGAAATCTAAACACGAGTTTGTAATCAAGAAATAGAGGAACCGACCTGACAAAAAACGATAAGGGAAAGGGAGAAAATATATATAAAAAAGAGAGAACGTGTGCTCTCACCTCTATATGGGGCCAGCCAATAAATAGGAAAAATAAAAACGTGCACTTGAAGGGGGAAAAATCGGAACGTACGGAAACAGGCATCCGGCCGATTGGACTCCGTTAGGTACATAGATAGGAGACAGAGCCGGGAAGTAAAATAAGTTTTTGTCTAATTTATTTTTTATTTGAATTAGGATTCTATTCATATTCAGTTTATTCAGAGAGATCTATTTGTCTTAACTATCTAGGGTCATAAGTCTAGACGGAAGAAACTCTCGACTACCTGTAGTTAGGGAGAGATGGACGGAAAAAAATGGATGGACGAAAAGAAATGGCCGAAAATTTTGTCTCTTTATTAATAAATATAGATATAGATATGCCATATATTTCATTTAGTTCCAATAGGCAAAATTCTATTTTCTCATATTATACTCTGAATTGTTCCATTTGTGACAATTTCATTGTTTTGCTAGTATAATTATTTTTCCAAGAGATTTTGAAATGTTCTATGGTATTGTACATATATTTTGGTTGTTCCATAGGTTTATTCCATATTTCCATGTTATATTCATTCATGAAAATTTGTTCTACTAGTACAATTCAATTGTTCTAGGATTTTCATTTTCCAATAATATACATTTTTAGCTATACTATTTTTTATTGTTCCAATAATATATTCCTGACCACAAATATAATTAGTTTTGTTTGAAATCAACTATTTTAGGTTTTATCATCACTAAATAATAAAGTATAATATAGATTGATAATATGGTGTTGATGTTGCTAGATTTGTCATAAGGCATACTTCTTCATTCCACACATTTTGTCTATTTAAAATAATACATTCTTAAAGATATCGTGGTCAAAGACTCAAAGTGTAATATTGGAGACGGTGTTAGTGTCCTAAGGATTTATTTTCCAGACTAGAGATGGGTTTTTCATGTTATATTTAATTTATTTTGTTCATGAAAATTTATTGTTCTACCAGTACAAGTCAGGTGTTTCATGATTCTTGAAAATGCTTTATTCTTTTTATTCATATCGTATAACTTGAATTGTTGAATGCAATATTAGTTTAGCTTCTAGCCACTTACCAGATAAGCAAACAATGTGACACATGTAGTTCGAATAAAGACGTAAATAGTTAGAAATATAAATATAAAAAACTTCTCTCCAGCACTAAGCTCATGAAGCTCTGCTTGGTATCTCGTTTCAACAGTTTAAGATAGAAATTAAATTCAACAATTGTAACGTCCATACCGTTTTTTGAGCAAATTTGTGAAGATGCTGTGTATCTCATTATATTAGCAAAAAAAAATGTACTCCCACCTCCAAATTATGTCTAGATAGTAGGCACATAGCAAATTATGTGTATCTAAAAAAAAATAAAACGACTTATAATTTGGAACGGAGAAAGAATTTACATGCACTTGCATGTGAGGAAAAAGAAAGGAGAAAACGTATAAAAAAAGGATGTTCGATCAAAGTAGGCGCGATTCAAACTGAAACTATTTGTTCAAAAGGACAGCAAGAGATTTGTTGCAATTATATTAGAAGGTAGAATATAAGAAAAAAGACAAGCGACTTAGCGTCCTGCAGACCTCAGTCTATAAACAGATTAGCCATGTCCTCAAATTCACTAGGAGAAAACATAGTAGAAAAAACAACTAATAAAAAACTAAAGGGACCTGCATGATCACCACAAGAAAACACAATAAACTGTTGTATTGTATTGCAGACACTTCCATAAGAACCTTCGTGCCTGTTTATATTTCTATTAGTCGGGCACATTTTGATAGAATTTTACTGGATATAAACAGAGTTTGTTTTTTTGTGAAAAATAATAGTTACTAGGTCAGTGCTTTGCACACTACTGTCTGCCCTATAGCCGACTGCCAAATAAGCAGTTTGGGATGTTCATAGCGCTGTGCTGCTGGCAACTATGGAAGCGCAGGAACGCTGTGGTCTTCAGGCGTCAAGAGCAAAACCTGCAACAGCTGCTTGCCTCCTTGCACACGAGATGCAGGCGTTTGTTGTTGCGCCTGCCTGTTTTGTGTTTTCCTTCCCTGAGCTCAAACCTTGTAATCCTTTAACAATTGCAGTGGGCCATTTGAAGCGCCATAATACATAACCAGGTGGGGAGTAATCCCCTCGTTGACAGTAAAACAATGTTACTAGGTCATGTAGTAATTAGTATACAAATCATTGCTTGTGTTCCACTTTTATCTAACCATGTTCCCTTCTCACGAGGTACGAGCCATACAAAGAGCGGCTGATTTGGGGGTTCAGAGTGTGATCCTGGAAACGGATGCATCCATGGTGGCGCAAGCGGTGAAGTCTGTGGATTATGATCGCTGCTCTGCGGGTGGCCTGATTTGGGAGCTGAAAGATTTGCTAGCTAGTAATTTTGTTTCCTATGCTGTAAATCACATCCCTCGTTCTTGTAATGTGGTAGCTGATAGCCTCGCTGCCCTAGGGGCAAGTTTGAGTCTGGGTGCTGCTCCGGTCATGGACAGCATTCCAAATTGTATTCGTGTCCTCGTTGCCAACGATTTGGCGTCAGTTTATGAGTAATGGAGAGTCTTCCATGTTCAAAAAAAATGTATATATATAGCAAATAAATAAAGAAAAAATAATTGGTGCACAATGGGTCAATGTCACGAGGCACGACCACGAGTACCATTGTCAAGGTACAGAACATTACTGACGAAGAAATTAACATATATTAAATTAAAAGCATTGCATTACGAGTCCAACTGATTGACGTACAAATGTGCATCTTTTTCACTGCATATTGTCGGGCTTGAAGAAGTTCAACCGCAAGCCTGTCTCCACGAGACCCCAGAGGTTTCCGACTATGAGGACAACGCTTATGCCCATGCCGAGGATTCCCAGCGCCCAGTTGACGTTCCACGTCGCGGTGCCCTTCCGGGGCTTCTTGATCGCCACCCACATGAAGCACGGGTACGCCAGGGTGACCGGCAGCGAGATCCCCCCGAGGAGGCCGGCGAGCTGCGACAGGAACGGCAGCGCGACGGCGATGAGGAAGTTGATGGCGCCGAAGAAGGCGCGGAAGCCCGAGCGCATCCACCAGGGGCACGGCCGGTTCTTCTTGTGCACGTACCCGGCCTCCATGTTGTCGTACATCGGCATGGCGTAGATCTGGTACGTGGTCAGGCAGTTGATGATCACCAGCAGCGTGGTTGTCCCCAGCACTAGCCTGGACACGTCGCGGCTGTGGAACTTGTACAGGGCGCTCAGGATGCCATTGGAAGGTATCTGGTTGCCATAAGCCCAGAAGCCACCGATGGCAATGGGGTACAGGCAGAGCGCGATGATGGCGTATGCTACCTTAACGCCCTTCCACATGGGCACATGAGAAGGGTGTTTCAGAGTCGACGGCATCGTGCCCTGCAAAGCAAACACACTAGCTCAGTGACCTTTTTTTTCCACCATTTGTCATCCATCGTGCAGTACTGCAGCAGTGGGAAAGATAGTAGATATTTTCTTGACTTGCCTGAATCTCCAGAACGACATTGTGGCCCCTGAAAGCGAAGGCAATGATCCCGAGGCCATTGAGGATGCCAAGTGTGGCGTCCACGTCGTTGGTGGCCTTGACGGGGTCGTAGGACACGCCGGCCACCCTGCCCTTGGCCACGGACACGACCCAGATCATGGTGCAGTAGGCGACGGCGGCGGTGGCGCCCACCAGAGACACGCCGGCGATGGAGTTGAGGTTGGGGAGCTGGGACAGCAGCGCGGCCGCGCAGACGAAGACGAGGTACCACTCCACGGTGGTGAGGTTGCGCGTCAGGCACGACTCGCCGCACGCGATGCTGAACAGACTCTTCATGCTGCCGCCGCCCACGATGATGAGCGCCGTGCAGATCCCCGCCGACAGGTACAGCAGCGGGAGCAACGCCAGGATCTTGGCCCATTTATCGCCTGGATGTTTAGGACAATGAGGACATAAGCACACGACAGAAAACGGGCAGCCATGCATGTTGATTCACGCTCACGCATGAACCTTGCCGTACGCAAAGACAGAAAGGACCGGCGTGGTTTAGGGAAACGCACCGAAAACGGTGTTGGCGAGGTGCATGTATCGGCTGTACCGGGTGGCGCCCGCGACAGGCTCGTGGAGCCTGACGAGCAGCCACAACGTGTAGAGCTGCCACCCGAACGCCAGGGTCAGGCAGATGATCGCCCACGTCCTGCAAGCAAACCAAACAACAGCACGTCCTATCTGAGGCACCGGCCGGGAGCAACGAACGAACAAGCATGTACGCACAGCACAACACATGGACGCGCCACGCACCATCCGAGGGAGGCGAAGGCCGTGGGGAGCACAAGCGCCTGGAAGCCGATGCCGGAGCTGAGGTTGTGGAACGCGGCGTAGTAGGCGTTGCCGCTCCGGGACTCGGTGATGGGCAGCCAGGCGTCGCGCGGGTCCGCGAGCCGCGTGATGTTGCCGACCGCCTTGACCCCCGCCAACGCCTTCCTGACGGGGCTGGCGAGCGGCGTCGCCATGGCGCGCAGCGGAGACGCCATGGCGTGCAGCGGCGACCGGTCGCCGCTGGGCGCCCGCGGGGACTGTATCTGCGACGGCGGGGTCGACACCGGCGGCGGCGGCGGGCGCGGTGTCGGCGGCGCCGACTGCACCTCGCTGATCGCGTCCTGCTTACTGGACGACGACATGGTGGCTGCCCGCTGCCCGCTGCACGCGCCTGCCGCTCTGCTGCCCGCGCACCTGTTGGTGTTTGGACTTGTGGTTGGGTACTTGGGTTGGTTGGTCCCGACCGGAGCGGTCTGCGGGACGCGAGATTTATAGGTGGTTTTCCCCCACTCGATCATGCACAGGGGTTAGTTTTTTTCGAAGGAACTGGAGGGGCCGCAGCCCCTACAGGAATTTATTAAAAAGCAAACTTAAACAGTTACAATGTTATTTTGAAAGGTCCAACACAGCTCATAGAAATCATTTTTAATTATAGATCAGCACTTGTTGATAAATTCATTTGTAAACCCACAGGGGTTGGTGAACTGGTGACTTGGTGAGTCACGCGGCGTTCACACACACATGTCCTCCTGCACGTCATATTATAGCTTGGGTAGACCGTACTCAAAGCACATGCCGGTTTACCGGTGACTTCGGCAGGTCGATGGACCGGGTCCGCGCTTGTGTAAGGTGGGATATGGGTTCTGTGGGCAATGGGCCAGCATGTTTTCTTCTGCCCTGGGTATGAGAGGCACTGGTGATAGGCAAAGTAGGCGTCGCGAGCAATGGTCCTAGCCTGCAGCAGCACCGACACTGCTAAGTTTCGGTGCGCTAGCGACTGGTGCGGCACGGTGGATCCATGTCGTACGTGGTTCCTGCTCCGTGGTCCGTGGACGCACTACTTCTGATCTCTATGCAGGTTCGTTTGATGCGCGCCTTTTCTTTTTCAGTTTTGCCAAACGAATGCTAGCTGTGCGTGCACCAACACGGCAGCACTTGGTAACGGTGTTCAGTGCATCCGATCGTCGAGAATCATCAGAATCGTGGAGTTGGATCGATGGCACTGGCGTCGCTGTCGCCTTGTCTCGGTAACGGGGGGATGTCAAGTTTGTCGGGGCGCCAAGATGGCAAGCATCCGCGGGACACGCATGCAGGCTACCAGATGCGCGAAGCGTGATGGTGTCGGCGTCAGTGCACGGCCGGCCGGCCGGCCGGCCGATCGATGTGGGCTTGGCACCTCTGTTTCCGTGGCAAGGGACGATTGGTGCAGGATATATTGTCGAAGCGTCGAGTGCTCGCATCTTTGACATAGCAGAGGGATTGGATGGACGGACGCGAAGAACTTGGAGCCCTAGCGACGAGATCTAGCGCATATCTCCGTTATATTCGTCTTTAATTTCCCCTGCATGCATGCGACTTTCTTGTAACGATAGGAAGTGCTTATCTAATCCGAACCTAAAACTCTGCTCCACCGTGGTGATGCAATTAAATGCGACAACCGCTGAACTAGTAGCTCTCTTGTGACCAGTCATTGTGAAATGGCAGATACCCGTTTTTTTTTAAAAAAAAACAAAAAACAAATCAAATGGCAGGTACTAGTTAGGTAAGAAGAAATGCGACGCGTGTTTGTGACCCCTGCGTCAACTAATGAAAACGAAGTCTAAAGAAAAACGTTTACAAAGATTCCATCCTAACAACTACTACTAGCTAGTATATGAATCGTAGTTTGAATATATCGTCCACGCATGTCGATTAAAGGGGCCCGAATCCAATGATGAAAGGGTTCCTCCATAGTCCGGGGCATTGACAAGAGGACAAATATTCCCTTTGGTCCCAGGCACGGACAAGCATCGGCAGAGATAAATTAATTAAGGTTAAGCGGCCGCCATCTTTGATGGTTGGTGACCGATCGAGTCGAGTGCCGCCTCAGGTCTCGCAGGGGCAGTTAAGAGCGTTTGACAATGCTTAAGCACACCAACCCTGTGTTTGTCTCACCTCGTGTTTGGACTTGTCAAAATGCAAGCCGTGGAAACTAGCAGCATGATGATGAAAACGAAGGAGCAACCATATGCCTGCCTGACGCCGCACACAATGCATGTCGCTAGCCGGCGAAAAGCGAAGGCGAATCGAGTAGAGAAAAGCAGGGGGATCAACGGAAATGCCGGGGCGTGGAGGACTAAATGGCCTGAAAAGCAGAAGCAGAATTTTCGTTGGGGGTCCGTTTCGGAGAGGAGTCGTTGTAAAAGGCCGACCGGTGCGTGCGCTATAGTCTACTCCCTACGTGAGACGGATAGAAAGGGAGCGTGGTCACGTCATGCGTGGCGCGCTGACACGAAAGGCAGCGCTGCGTCGTCGGACCGATCCCGTCCCGTCCAGCCCAGCGTCCGGCCAGGCCACGGCCCAAGCAGCAGTCTTGCGCGCGCGGCGCACTCGTGCCTTCGTGGACGCGAGCAAGCGGCACGACGAACGCGTTAGGAGGCCAGCGCTGGAGCCTAGGCATAGACAGAAGTACACAATGGGCTAACTGGACCAGGCCTTCACCAGGTGTTTGATTGAGGTGAGACCTGAAGAGGCCATCGTAGAAACCCCAGATACGGTGGATTCTAGCAGAGGGCCTGTATCTCTCTGTCTGTGGTTACGTTTTTCCTCTGCAAGTCGCCAAGTCTACACCCTTTGCATTCACCAAAAAGGGATCATGTTTTCCTATAAAAAAAGGACGGAATAATCTTTTGGTTAACATCAGTGGATATTATTTGCTTGGAGCCACAGTTGAATGGCATCCAATGCAGCGAAAGTTGCTTCGGGCTTAAGGTTAGCTTAGCTACGAGCCTACGAAGACTACGAGCTCTCCCCTGTCTCTCGTTGCCTTGGCAAGCTGTTCGCCTTGCATCCGCCGGTAACAACACACCCTACTGCTTGCCCTTGCCGTCAAAAGAATGTACGCGTATCTGATTTACCGCTCTTGTATTACTTCCTTATTGCACGAGGCGTGCATCGTCGATGCACTTAGCCATTGGTTGCGCAGGCGTTGCTCTTGAGTCTACCCATAACAGGATTGCATCGATGTGACCTTGGAAAATATTCACATGCCACCTATCCATCTAAACCATCGAAGGGACAAAGAATCATAGGAATTTCTGACAGAACTGTTCTCATCCTGGAGTCCTGGAGTCTCTCTTTCTAGGATTTGGCCACGCAGTGGTGATTTTGATTAACAAGCAGCAGGTTGTGTACATCTCCTTGTTCGTTTTATCTGACTAAACATGAGATCTGATATGAAGTTGCTGTCGAAGAGCATCGATGCTGAGTGTTTGTCTGCGCAAAAACAAAACGGTCTTTGGCCTAACCTACAGGGTGCAGCAGGGTTCGATTCCTTTCGGCCGAAGCGTTCGTCTTTCACATCTCAAGCTAATCATCATGCTTCTTCTTCTTTTTATTTGCTGCATATATTATTGTGCTTTTTAGTCCTCTAGTGTTTATGCAACTTACTCCGTACTAGCTATGGCCTTCTTTTGTCCACAGCGGGATTGTTTTGCATGCTAATTGTTGAAGATCAGAGACATATACATAAGCAGGCAGCCAAGCGCTGACATCATTTATCATCACATTTTTTTGTTTACAAACATCACAATTGTTTTATCCCCTCCAATCAAATCAGAATGATATGCGCCCTGTTCGTTTGGGCTCATTTGGCTTATAAGTCATGGCTGAAAATACTGTTGTCTAGTTTGGTGTGAAAGAAAAATACTATTCATTGGCTGATAAGCCATAGTTTATTAAGCCAAATACGACCAAGCGAACAGGCTGATGGTTATTCTTGATGCATATCATAGTGTATTTGTCGGGGACCTAATACCGGGGTACCAAATAAAATAGAACTAATAACCATCGAACGTTGACGCTTACGGTCAGACAAGAACGCTACTACGCTTCTTGCCCGGACGACGGAAGATTGGTTCCGCCTCGCCCGACCCCCGAGGGCTAGACTCCGCCTCGCCCGACGGCTAAGGGCTGGCTCCACCTCACCCGATCCCCGAGGGCTAGACTCTGCCGCGCCCGACGGCTAAGGGCTGGCTCCGCCTCACCCGACGTCCGAGGGCGGGCTCCGCCTCGCCCGACGGTTAAGGGTTGGCTCCGCCTCGCCCGATGTTCGAGGGCTGGCTCGGCCTCGCCCGACGGCTAAGGGCTAGCTCCGCCTCGCCCGATGTCCGAGGGTTGACTCCGCCTCGCCCGACGACCGAGGGCGGGCTCCGCCTCGCCCGATGGCTAAGGGCTGGCTCCGCCTCGCCCGACGACTGAGGGTCGGCTCCGCCCCGCCCGACGTCTGAGGGCTGGTTCCGCCCCGCCCGACCGACCGAGGGTGGGCTCCGCCTCGACCGACGGCTGAGGGCAGGCTCCGCCTCGCCCGACGATTGCACCATGCTCCTTCATGATGACAAGCACAGGGTACGACAGGACATTCGAGTCAACCATAGTACCAAGGAACATGCCCTGCACGCCTGCAGGAAGGTACCGTCAGGATATGATGGGACAGGTGCTTTAAGCCCTTTCCGACCTAATAGTGCTCGAATAGTGTTGTAGGCACCGACTTTTGTCCCATAGTGTTGTAGGCGCCGCCGTCAGCCCTCGGGCGCGGATACTAACATAGGCATACGACAACCGCTACAATCCAAGGAAGAACTCACATCATCTACAGTGACAGGTGTATAGTCATTTCCCCGTCTACTCCCCGCAGAGTCATGGCTCGGCGCCCTGACGCACCACACCACACCGTCATCCGGGGGAGGATGGGACATGACCACTCGCTGAAACAAAGTCAGAGCGCGACCCTATCAGGATCGGCGGAACATGTTATCCCTGGCGTGGTCTGCCATGTCAACAGGGCAGGCTCAAGGGAAAAGGAAGACCTGACACCCTCGAACGACTTTCTCTGTCTTTGGTTTTTTCCTCTTTCTCCCATCTGTAACCCCTGCTCTCCCCTTGGTCTATAAAAGGGAGGGCAGAACACCCCACGAAGGGGGAGATCGGTTCAACACACGCAACACATCACGCATACAGCCAAGCAGCGACCGAGCTCTTGGCGTCCTTTCGACCACCCTATCAGAGACTTGGGACTGTTCCCTCTCTCGACCGTTTATACCCTCTACTACGAACCTTTTTCGGTACTAATAACACGAGCAACAGCAGACTGGACGTAGGGACATTCAGCCCGAACCTAGTATAAACCTTGTGCCCTTTAGTGCACCATCCGAGCCTAACACGCAACAATTATAAATTTACTAGCCGGTGTTTGTTCGAAACACCGATAGTTGGCATGCTAGGTAGGGGCCTTTGCGCGTTCCAAATCAGGCATCGGATGGCTAACCATGCAATCAGCTGGGTCCCGAGCGCACACGTGCATTTCGGTGACATAGACTTCATCGTCATGGTGGGAGGAGAGTTGGCGTTGGCCCATCTCGCCATCTAGTCTCTCCCCTCCATCGGCTCCGGCTACAGCAGGCTTGAGCGCCAGCCTAGCATCTCCCTCGGACCCCAGCCGTCTAGGGAGGACCCGCGCCGCCTCACCCTCTCTCCGAAACACTTTGCATGGAGCGCCCCGATGGTGTTTCCATTCGGTCTCCACAACGCCGCGGCAACCATTAGCCACCTTGTGGCACAACGCACGATCCTGTTCCCCACAAACAACGAGTTCGTGGGGATGATCAAAAGCGTCACAGAATCCCTCCATGGCCTCTTCACGGAAGGCCCGGGGTCGGACTCTGTCTCTGACTCCGGGAGGGGGAGCCATCATCCCTCTTGGGAATGTTTCATGGTGGAAACCTCCGAGGGGCACGTCGAAAGTGCCTCTGAGAAGGAGGTTACCCCGGCAGGCAACCTCGGCGACAGAACCGAAGGAAGAACAGCGGCCCTGTCCCACGTAGGGGTGGAGCAGCTAAGAGCCCGAAAGCAGGAGATCAACGAAGCCGAACAATAGCTTGTTCGGGAATACGCGTTGGTCGATCAGGAGATTGAACGCCGCAGAGACGATGGGTACGCACACGCCGTGGCTCGTGACGTAAACCGAAGGATCATCACCGATGATGAAACCCTTCCTCACTTCGCTCGGGCGAGCCAGAACATCGCGTCCGCAATGGCCTTGCTCCATGGCCTTCCAGAGGCCGCAACGCCCGAGGATCACTGGGCCCACCGCGAAATTCACATGCTGCTCGACGTGCGGCGGCGCAGCAGGTGGAGAGTTCGTTGTCTCGGCGACATGAGCTCGACACCAGCCAGCACACGCCCTCGGTGCATCCCGTCAGGGACGCATCAGTCCACCAGGCACCGCAAGGCAGCAGACAGCGCGCTGTGGCCCAGATACATCAGCGTCTCGGCCGTAACCGCGATGCGCGCAGCACCCTCGATGCCCGCAGACGTACCTACAGCGACCCAAGGGAAGGAGCCCGCCGCGGCTATCATCCATGACGTGGTGGATGCTACGACAGCTATGAGGACCGGAGCTCGAGCCCTGGCCTGTCGGGGCCTCAGGCCTTCAGCCGGCACATCCTCAACGCTGCATTCCCGCCAAGGTATCGACCACCGACCAATATCTCTAAATACTCTAGGGAGACAAACCCCAGACTTTGGCTTGAAGACTATCGGCTTGCCTATCAAGTCGGTGGTGTGGATAATGATGACTTCATTATCCGCAACCTTCCACTATTTTTGGCCGATTCGGCCTGGGCATGGTTGGAACACTTGCCGTCCAACGCAATACAGAGTTGGGCGGATCTAAAGAAGATCTTTGTGGAAAACTTCCAGGGCATGTACAAATGCCCTGGGAACCCATGGGACCTCAAGAACTGCCATCAGAAGGCCGGTGAGACCCTCCATGGGTACATCCGGCGCTTCTCCCGGCAGTGCAACGAGCTCCCTAACGTCGCCGACGCTGACGTGATAGGAGCCTTCTTGTCCGGGACGACCTACGAATCCCTGGTTCACAAACTAGGACGCAAGGGCTCGAGAACCACCAAGGAACTCCTGGACATCGCCACTAGCCACGCCTCAGGAGAAGAGGCGGTCGGAGCAATCTTCGATCGCCTTGAGGGCAAGGCAAGGCGGGACAAGGGTACCGGTGAAGGCACCTCCAATCGCTCCACTAAAAGGAAGAATAAGAAGCAACGGCGCGAGGACTCACTCGTGGCCGCTGCTGACCACAAGGGTGGTCGGAAGCCCACGGAGGGCACTCCGAACCACTTCGAAAAAATGCTCGAAGGGCCGTGCCCGAACCACGCCTTTCTCGTAAAGCATCCGCTGAAGGACTGCAGCCTCATGTGGAAATTCTTGTTCGGAAGCTCCAACAAAGGGGAGCAGGGAAGGAACCTGCCCCCACTACGGACGACGCCGAGGAGAAGGACGACGGCTTTCCAACACCAAATGGTAGCCTTATGATCTTCGGAGGATTGGCGCCGTCAGAAGGTCGCACACCGCGAGGTCTACACGGCCCAACCGGTCACACCTCCCTTCCTCCGGTGGTCGGAGTCCGCCATGACCTTCGACCGGGCCGACCATCCGGATACCGTCCCGCACCCGGGGAGGTATCCGCTTGTTGTCAACCCGATCGTCGGCCCAAAGTGGCTCACCAAAGTACTGATGGATGGAGGCAGCGGCCTCAACATCATGTACGCCAAAACACTCGACGAGATGGGCATCGACCGGACGAACCTCCACCCAACCCAAGCGCCTTTTTCACGGCATCGTGCCCGGGAAACAGGCATGCCACTGGGACAAATCGATCTGCCCATCACCTTGGGGATCAATTCAATTACAGGACTGAGACCCTCACCTTCGAGGTGGTTGGGTTCCCCGAACCTTCCACGCCAACTTAGGATGACCTTTCTTACTTGTCACCGTAGACAAGTTTCCGAAATGGATCGAAGCTTTGCTGTTCTTCCTCGACATCATCCATCGCTTTGGAGTACCAAACTCCATCATCATAACAATGGCACGTAGTTCACCGGCAAGACGTTCATTCGATTCTACATTGAACAACACATCCGGGTCGATTGGGCCGCCGTCGCGCACCCTCGAACGAACGGGCAGGTCGAGCACACAAACGGCATGCTCCTATAGGGCCTCAAGCCCAGGATCTTCAATCGATTGAACAAATTCGGTGCACGCTGGGTCACCGAGCTCCCTGCGGTGCTCTAGAGTCTGAGGACAACTCCTAGCCGAGCCACCGGCTACACGCCTTTCTTCATGGTCTACGGTTCTAAGGCCATCCTCCCGACGGACCTCGACTATGGAGCACCAAGAATCAGAGCGTACGATGAACAGGGAGCCAAGGCATCCCACAAAGATGCCAAGGACCAACTAGACGAAGCCCGCGACATCGCCCTCCTCCATTCGGCCAAGTACCAGCAGGTGTTGCGATGGTACCAAGACCGACAGGTGCGGGACCGGGCCTTTAATGTCGGGGACGTTGTTCTCCGCCTCATGCAGAGCAACAAGGACCGCCACAAGCTCTCCCCACCCTAGGAGGGGCCGTACGTCGTTGTGGAAGTACTCCGGCAGGCGCCTATAAGTTGAAAACCATCGACGGCGAGGTCTTCACCAACGCCTAGAACATTGAGCAGCTACATCGTTTTTACCTTAAATAAACACATACTTTTCCTTATCCGTTTTTTCTTCAAAAATCCCCGATCTTTAGTGACCTCCGACCCCTGCAAATTGCTAGGGGTCGGACCTCACTCGGGGCTGATATAAGTACATTTATCTAACAAAACACTCTCTGTATTATCTTTGCAAATATTCTCTAAGTCTTCCCTCATTTCTCACGGCAAGTCCTAAGGGCTAGGATTTCAGGAAACAAAATCTGAGCATAACTGGTAGGACTGCGGGAAGCCCACGCCCCAGCGGCTAAGGCCTCCTTGCTCACCGGCATAATCAGAATTGGCTCCCCGCACTCCCAATTTTTTGTGACTTTAGCTATGAGAAGGGTCGGAAGCCACCAAAATCTCTTTTACAAAAAGAGAGAGAAAAAAACCGAAAGGCTGTTTGCCATTGCGAAAGTTAAAAACATATTCACTTTTGCGCACAAAATTTATTACTTACAAAGCGATTGCATCACGAAAAGGACTAATGTACTCATAAATATGAAGGACTATTCACTCGAGGGCTCCCCCACAAACTTATTCAATTATAGTGTCTGACCAGCTCTACTACGATTATTGCTATGGTCGCCGCGCCATGCTCTCCATTGGCGACGTCCTACCGCTCCGTGGGATCCTCGAAGGCGCCATCATCTGCAACGTCGAGCACCACGTCGGTGACTGTGGTGCCCTCCCCGGGGCGTCTAGGGACTGCTCCATCATGATCAGCCGTAACCCCGACAACGGCGCCTCCACCAGGGCATCCAGGGACTACGCCATCGTCATCAGCCGCAACCATGACAACGGCACCTCCACCGGGGCGTCCAGGGACTACGCCATCATCATCAGCCGCAACCCTGACAATGGTGTCTTGGCGGGGGGCGTCTCCCACCGAAGAAAGGCCACAACGAACGACGGCAAAGCTAACGACGCTCGGCACCCTCCAGTGCCCCTCCTCCTTCGGCAGCAGTGGCCCCTTCTCAGCAAAGGCGGCCCGCACCATCTCATCTATGTTGGATGACCTCCAGCTCGACATCACGCTCCGGATTCACGAGCGGATCTATGAGTTTTTCTCTCCCTGGCATTACCCTCTCTCACTTAAGAACCGCTGCGATGCACGAACACATTCGGTGGAAAGGAAGGAGAAGAGGTAGCAGCTCAGAGGCTGGCGAAGGAGTGGGACGAGAACTCCACTCTCCCTCCCTATTTAAGGAAGACACGTAGCAGCTGAGGAAAGGCGAAAGGTTGGGACGAAAAACTCTCTGGCTTCTCCTATTCAATGCAGATGGGAAATCAATGCTGATGGGAATCCGAGGGGACGCGTCCGGGTGATGGGATGCAACCTGGTCGATGAGACACCGCTTGGTCAAACAGAACGTTGCCTGGGCATGGCCCACCACCACCACGCGCCGGGCGCGAGGACCGGGGCGCACCCGCATGCAGGCGACTCTCCGCTTCCCGGGCAGGACCATAAAATGATGGAACCCCCGCCCAGGGGGCCCCAATGGGCCTCCTAGGTCGATCGGATGGCCTAGGTAAAACAATGAACGAACAACCGTTGAAAGATAAGCACCTTTGTTTACTTACTTTGCGTGTTAATTTCATTACCGAGCTTCCGACCCCAGCAATGGCAGAGGCACGAATATTGCTCGGGGGCTACCGAGGGTGTCTATTTGTTTAGACATCCTCATCGCCTGACCCATCCTTACATTTAAAAACCAGACACGTGGGGTGCTAGTGTAAAACTTTGAGTAAAAACTAGACGAACCGCTAGACCCTACGCCCCGACGGCTACGGTGTATTTGTTCACCAGCATAATCGAATTCACAGTTCCCCGTACCCCAAGTTTTTGCATCCGCCTTCTTGAGAAGGGTTCGGAGGGCCCACCTGTAGAATCTCCTTCGGGGAGAAGCTGTCAGGTCGCTTAAAAGTCAATCGAACGGCTGGAATCGCCACCGAGAGATGGAAATGAAAAATCGCGATGCTCGTGCAGGTCACACCGGCCCCATCGCAAGCGTCGGATTTGAACCCCACACGGACATGTCCGATAAGAGCTTCTCATCGCTCATACCACCGAGGTAACGTTACCGACCCCCGCTTTTGTTTCAATTAAATCGCACATTAATCCCATCATCCAAACATTGCATATGCAAATCGCTGCATCTCAACGCTTCGTGTCGCATCACGAAGCGGCGGTTGCCTCATTCAACATGAGCAGCGACTGACCGAGGTTCGAGGCCGCCTCATGTCAATCAGAGCCAGGGGAGAAAAACCGCGATGAGCCCCGACGGCCTTGCCCGACCCCACTCAGAAGCAGACGGGGACATCTCGACCTTTCTCGTTCGATTCTAGCCCCGAGCTAAACCCATAGAATCTCCATCGAGGAGAGGCCAACGGGCCACCTGAGCCTGTCGAACGGCTCGGGCATCTGCCGGGAGGCGGGCTAAGGAGTAGTGAAATGCCACATGAGGGATCTGCCGACCCCGTCAGCGAATGATGGACCCAGATTTCACACGAACATACCCATTAGCGTGCTCATTGAGCGCGACACTCGAGCCGTCGAGGCAAGTATCGTCAACTCAGCCCCTCCGGTTACGGAAACCGAGGACGGGGTGACGTACGAAACACGGCCGACCCCTATCAGACCCTAAGGGGCTCGGGGAGCCGCTTGATCCAAGATTAAGAGACCAAGGTTCGAAAGCTAACCCGTGAAGGGTCTAGGGCCACCTCGCGTTGAACAAGATCTAGGGGAGAAAAACATAGATGAGCCTCGGCGGCCTTTGCCCAACCCGCATTGAGGCGGGAAGGGTCATCTCAACCTTCTAAGTTCAATCCACCCTCTTGCCGAGCCCATAGAGTCTCTATTAAGGGGGAATTTGTTGGAAGGCAGGTCAAGGACCAACGGAACGCCGCTCGAGAACTTTGCCGACCCTGTCGCAAAGCAGTGGGATTGGATTCCGTTCGAACATCCCCGTTAGCGAGCTCATCAGGCACATCACTCGAGCCACTGAGGCAAGCGACATCGCCTTGACCCCTCCAGTTGCGAAAAACCATGGACAGGGCGACGGTCACAAAACAAGCCAGCCCTTGACCTAATCCCCACCATGCGCGGGGGCTCGGGGAAGGTCGGGCCAGTGATAAGACCAAACGCACGGTCACACAGCGATCGCCAAAAACCTAAGCAAGGGGTACGTGCGAATACAAGAGAAAGTTCGCTACCCTCGCTCCGGTCTCCAGTAACATCCAGCCCCAGCGACCGCAAGGGGTCGGATCTCACTCGGGGGCTGATAAAGGTATGAATACCTCCTTTTTTCGAAATAGTCGATGCGTAAGACCTTTTCCTCACGTCGAGACTGGCGGCAAGGTTCGGGGAAAAAATAGGTAAGACTGCAAAAAGCCCATGCCCAGACGGCTATGGTAATTTTGCTCACCAGCACAATCAAAATTTCCCCTAAACACCTCGGGCCCTACAGTCTTGGCGAACGGAAGGATCGGACCGCATAAATCTTTTTTCGAATGCAAAAGGAAAAAAGTAAGCTCAAACGAACAAAACAAAATTGCAAAACAAAGCCGCAAATCTAGTTTTCGGACACGAAAGTACCGACGCTTGTCCACATATTACAAATAAATATTTGTCAAACTTATTCAACTAACTACTTCATCGAAGGGAGAACCATGTCTTTCATCCTGTTCGCCAGGTTCCGCACGAGGGGGGTCACCGCCTTCTCAATCTCATCTAGCTCGGGGTCTTCATAGCCAGGTGCGAAGCCGAGGCTCATTACCTCCAGGTTGATCTCCCGATCATAATGAGAACGAGCAACGGTGAAGGCTTGGGTGATCCCGGCGTGAAAGGCATCCTCCTCAAGCTAGCCCACCCGCGCCATGATACCAGTGGCATGAGTCATAAGGGAGCTGGTCCGCTCCTCTTGCGCCACCTACAGGTCATCGCAGACCACCACGACGGCAGAGCATAGGAGATCGTGCTGATCGCTTTTGACCTGAAGAATCCCCGCACCTCGGCGAGTTCCGTGCCTAGCTTGGCAGAAATTTCCTTGGCTTCTAGTCTTTGGGCCACCGCATCTCGATGCACCTCGTCGCGCTCTCGGACGGCCCGGTCACGCTCCTCGTGGGCCGTGCTGCGCTCCGAGCGAAGTCTTTCTTCGGTCCGGCGCTGCTCGTCCCACTCCCTACGTAGCCGGGCGATCACCTCGGCATCCTGGTTCGCTCTCTGCTACAGCGCCGTGGACCTGTCCTCGGCTTTCAGCTTCAGATCCTGCTCCGTCTCCAGCTCCGCCAGGAGCTCGACGGCCCGCTGGCTAGCATCAGCGTCCTTCTGGAGCAGCTTGTCCCGCTCCTTTTGGACCCTGGTGGCCGCCTCCTCATCCTGCTTCACCCTCGCCAACAGGTCCTCGAACATCCCATGGATCTCCTCTGCGTCCTAATGCGCTTCGGTTTCTCGCTGCTGGGCGGCGACAAGCTAGGTGCTCAAATCTCTGCGCAGCCGGGCCTCCTCGGTGAGGCGGTCCCATTCCACCTTCTGCTCATGGAGGAACCAGGATTTCTCCTAGCTACGAGCAATGAGGGACTGACAAGAATACCAGTGTCAAAAATACAAAAATACGTGAAGACAAGAAGAGAGTAGGATGAAAGATCAAGCGGATACCCGGCCATTGGGAACAATGACACCGCGCAGGACGACCCGGGCCTGATCCAGGACACCCATCATCCCTGAGATCCCTTCATCAAGACTCCTCCACTCTATGCTCTCGGTAGCATCGTCGAGTGAGACAAGAGTCGACGTCGGGTCTTGGGGATTCATCTAGTGGAGCGGTGACTCACCCCACGCGGGTGAGTGGCTGCCCCCCGACACCAGGGCTGAGGGTGACCCCCCGCTAGTCCTCTCCACCACCGCCACGACACCTGGAGACCCTCCGGCCATGTCCTCCTCCATTCGACCCGCCTCGGGCACCGTAGCCTAGGTCACCGATAGCATGGATTGCGTCGCCCCCTCGACGCTACAGTGCTACATCTAACGGCGCCGGGCTTGCCGCGGTCGTGGTCACCTCGACTGGGCCTCCGGTGGCATGGATTCCACCGCCCCCTCAGACGCCACCATGGCTACGTTCGGCTGCTCCTGGCTTGGCGCGGTCGCGGCCACCTCCACTGGCGATGCTGGACCCTTAGCTTACGGTGCCACGCCCACCACGGGGGACGCCATAAGCACGGGCGGCAGCTCCATTCGCTCCGACGTAGATGGCGGAGACACCTCCACCGCCGCTTGCTCGGCAACCACCGAGGGCGCAGGCGCCACCGCGGGCGACGCCAGATCGGCCAATGAGGCCGCAACATCAGCGCCGCTCCTACCCGAAATAGGAGCAATGTCGGGCAACGGTGTTCGTCCCGCCTGAAGGGCAAGGTTCTTCTTGGGCGCCAGCCCCAGAGAGCGACCTCATCGCAAGAATCTGCAAGAGGTAAAAGGCATAAGGTCAAAATAGAAAAATTAAAGGGGAAAAATAGGGGAATCAGTGACCTACTCTGGCGCCTTTGGGTGGCGGGAACGTTTTGGGGATGAACCCCCAGACCCCTGCTCCAATTCGTCTAGGCGGGACCATTTCGAGCCTGCCCACTACTCCCGGGCAGGGGGGCTCGTCTCCCTTGTCTCTGAGGGCGCGGTGATGGAGCCACCCCTCCATCAGCACCTCAGGGGCGGTGGCAGATCCGCCTCCTCCCATCCACCGATCCTCCACTGGCACCCCGGGTGTGGCGGTAGATCCACCTGCTCCCATCGGACCCAAGGACGGGCCCGGCTCCGCCAGCCTCATGGACTCACTTCCCTCCACGTGGAATGGGAAGGGTCCCTGCATGGACAATTGGGTGTCTATCAGCGAATCTTCACCCTCCTAGACATCCCAATCCACGTCGGTTGGTACCTCGCTAGACTCCTCGTCATCGTCGTTGTCGTCATCATCGTCGTCGCTGCCTGCCTCCTCTCCTCGATCCCACACTTGCTGCTTTTGTAACATCTTCTTCTTCCTTAGCTCAATCGTCCTCCTATCCCACTCGGCCGTGGTGTGATTCGCCATCATCAGGATCTGATCCTTCGGCAACGGAGCCGGGCTGTCCTTGAAAAATAGTCCCCTCAGCTGGTCCCGCTATCCCAAGGTTAGCATCAAGGGGTCGGAAATTCAAGTAAAAAGGGGAGCACGGGGAAAGAAAACTTATGAAGTCAATAAACCCTGATTCTGGCCACATTAAGGGATGCCCTAGCACCGGATAAACATAATCGAGGATGACGCCATCGGTGTCCTTCGAAGGCTCCATCGCCTCCTTGATGCGCTGCGCCACTTCGGAGGGAGGGAGCGCTTCGTCGACAAGCATCATCCCTTCGAACGACGCTCCGGGCACCATCTGGTGCAAGGGAAGCACGCGCACCAACAGCGGTGCCACCCTCCTTGCGTGGTAGGTGCCAATAATCCCTGATCCCTTCACACCCCTGTCCTTCAGAGTTTGGAGGGCGGCGAGAAGGTCGTTGATGTTCTTCTTTTCCTTGACCGGGACACCCCACTTCCACGACCCCGGGGCCTCCACGATGACGCGCCCAGTGAAAATTGGCAAGGGGGCGGCGGCGTCATCCTTGATATAGAACCATTGTGAATGACAACCCTTGTTGGAGGTCGATAGACGCATTAACGGGTATGCTTCTGCTCGGTTGTTGCGAAGGTGAATGCCGGCGCATCCCACCGGTGCGTGCAGCTCTTGCTTCCCGACCCGCTTCTTCAGAAGATTGATGGCGAAGAGATGCCGCCACAGGTCAAAGTGGGGACTAATCCCCAAGAACCCCTCGCATAGGGCAACGAACGCCGCAATGTGCTAAATCCCATTGGGGGTGAGGTGCTGCAGCTCCACCTGGTAGTAATCCAACAACCTCGAAGGAACTGGTGGGTAGGTATGGCGAATCCTCGCTCGTGGAAGTGAGCGAAGGACACAACATACCCTCGGGTGGCGACGACTCATCCTCATCACCGGGCAGCCGCCACTCCTCGGCGGCGGTCAGCGGGCGGAGGAGGCCACGGCGGACGAGGCCCTCCAGGCACTGAGGGGTAATGTTGAATCCATACCACGGCTCCATTAAAACGGTAGGAAAGAAGGCGGCTGCGAACTCGATGGTGGCGGCGATGCGGATGCGAGTTTGACGGCGACCGCAATACGGGTGCGGGAGGCTCAGGTGATTGGCGGTGGAGGCTATAGATGCGAAGGCGAGGAGGCGAAGTATGGAACCCTAGGGTGAACCCCATGGTTTTATAGGGGCGATAGATGCGAGAAGGACAACTGTCCTCCCCGATCTCTGAGCCTGCCACGACACACCGCCGCGTCACGTCGTGGGATACGCACCCGCAATCGCTATCCTTTCCCACCAAAATCACACCGGACGGTTCGCCTTCCCAAGCGGATCAGACACTTTTCCCACAGAGGGGATATGGGTCAAAAAGTTACTTCTCCGGCCCATCGGGGCCCAGAAAGTACAAGGGCCGGCCCGACAGTCTCGACGACCGTCCCAACGAGGGATGGGCCCACAAGCAACCAGGACTTAGGAACACGATCATCAGTGGGGCCTCAACCCGCAGTCGAGCCCTAGCCAGGCTGACCCTGGATGAAATCCCCATGAACGAGATACCAGGGTTCCCTTAAAACTATGCAATTGATAAAAACCGAATCCCACAGCCATACCCACGAAGGGTCCGAAATTACCCCCGGGCGATTCTGTCCGAATCACCCGGGGGCTCGGGGGCTACACCTGACGGGTGCGCACGCGCGCACCCTCTGGCGAATCGAAATACCCTTGGGCGATTCTATTCGAATCACCTAGGGGCTCGGGGGCTACACCCATCGGATGCGCTCGCGTGCACCATCTGGCGAATCGAAATACCCCCCGGGCGATTCTATCCGAATCACCCGGGGGCTCGGGGGCTACACTCCTCGGGTGCGCTCGCGCGCACCCTCTAGCAAGTCAAAATACCCCTCGGGCGATTCTATCCGAATCACCCGGGGGCTCGGGGGCTATTGTCGGGGACCTAATACCGGGGTACCCAATGAGGTGGAACTAATAACCATTGAACATTGACGCTTCTGGTCAGACAAGAACGCTACTACGCTTCTTGCCCGGACGACGGAAGATTGGTTCCGCCTCGCCCAACCCCGAGGGCTAGACTCCGTCTCGCCCGACGGCTAAGGGCTGTCTCCGCCTCGCCCGATCCCCGAGGGCTAGACTCCGCCTTGCCCGACGGCTAAGGGCTAGCTCCGCCTCATCCAACGTCCGAGGGCGGGCTCCGCCTCACCTGACGGCTAAGGGCTGGCTCCGCCTCGCCCGATGTCCGAGGGCCGGCTCCGCCTCGCCCGACGACCGAGGGCGGGCCCCGCCTTGCCTCGCCCGATGGCTAAGGGCTGGCTCCGCCTCGCCCGATGTCCGAGGGGGGGGGCTCCGCCTCGCCCGACGTCTGAGGGCCAGCTCCACCCCGCTCGATATCTGAGGGCTGGTTCTGCCCCGCCCAACGTCTGAGGGCTGGTTCTGCCCTGACCGACGTCCAAGGGCGGGCTCTGCCTCGCTCGATGGCTGAGCGCAGGCTTCACCCCGCTCGACGATTGCACCCTGCTCCTTCACGATGACAAGCACAGGGTACAACAGGACATTCAAGTCAACCGCAGTACCGAGGACCATGCCCTGCACGCCTGCAAGAAGGTACCGTCAGGATACGATGGGACGGGCGTTTAAGCCCTTTCCAATCTAACAGTGCTCGAATAGTGTTGTAGGCACCGACTTTTGTTCCATAGTGTTGTAGGCGCCGCCATCAGCCCTCGGGCGCGGATACTAACATAGGCATATGACAACCTCTACAATCCAAGGAAGAACTCACATCATCTACAATGACAGGCATATAGTCATTTCTCGGTCTACTTCCCGCAGAGTCATGGCTCGGTGCCCTGGCGCACCGCACCGCACTGTCACCGGGGAGGATGGGACATGACCACTCGCTGAAACAAAGTGTGAGCGCGGCCCTATCAGGATCGGCGGAACATGCTATTCCTAGCATGGTCTGCCATGTCAACATGGCAAGCTCAGGGGAAAAGGAAGACCCGGCACCCTCGAACGACTTTATCTGTCTTTGGTTTTTTCCTCTTTCTCCCATCTGCAACCCCCGCCCCCCTTGGTCTATAAAAGGGAGGGTAGAACACCCCACGAAGGGGGAGATCGGTTCAACACACACAACACATCACGCATACAGCCAAGCAGCGACCGAGCTCTTGGCGTCCTTTCGACCATCCCATCAGAGACTTGGGACTGTTCCCTCTCTCAACCGTTTGTATCCCCTACTATGAACCTTTTTCAGTACTGATAACACGAGCAACAGCAGACTGAAAGTAGGGACATTCAACCCGAACCAGTATAAACCTTGTGCCTTTTAGTGCACCATCCGAGCCTAACACGCAACAATTATAAATTTACTAGCCGGTGTTTGTTCAAAACACCGACAATATTTTAGTCATCTAGTTTATCACACTTATGACTTGTGAGCTATACTATTATATACTTCCTCCGTCCCTAAATGTCTGCAATTTTCGCTTCCCGAGAAATAACTTTGACTAAATATATATTAAAAATGTTAATATTTATGATACATAATTAGTATCATTAGATAGATATTTGAATCTAGTTTTTTAATA
Source organism: Miscanthus lutarioriparius (assembly GCA_904845875.1). Taxonomy (NCBI): domain Eukaryota; kingdom Viridiplantae; phylum Streptophyta; class Magnoliopsida; order Poales; family Poaceae; genus Miscanthus; species Miscanthus lutarioriparius. The sequence goes on along the minus strand of CAJGYO010000011.1, from coordinate 19,640,203 downwards.
AATTTATTTAGAGATAGAAATGTTGCACATATTTTTTATAAATCGAGTCAAAGTTATCGACACGTAAATCGTAGCGACTAACAGGACGGAGGGAGTATACTGTTTCCATAATGTTCAGTCGGTAAACTAAGGGCCAGCAGGGGCGCCTAACGCTGACATCACTCTTCAGATTTGTTTGGGTCATTGTGACAGATAAACAACCTGACATCTGTGTTTGATTTTTCTTGTTAAAAGTTTTGATGGGACTTTGCAAAAGACGAGGCGGGGTGTGGGGATCGTCATAGTTTATGCTCAAAATTCTTCACACCATTCAATCTCCAAACAACTTCTTGTAGTATTCGCAAGGAACAAAGTAATCAAAAAAACTTCCCCTACTCGTGTTTTTTCTTTACATGAAGGGTACCAAACCATGTCGTCACACAATATATTGGACAGAGATGGGTCAAATGCCTGTGTGCTTCATCACTATCACTGGTACTAATCAAAGCCCAAAATAACAGCAAAAAAAAAATGTAGATTGTATTACACATGGCCATTTCCGTGATAGTTCTGTGTTCACAGAAAATAACAGCAAAAAAAAAAACATATAGACTGTATACACATTAGCAGCCAGACAAGAATGCCATTTCCGTCCGGATTAAACTACACACTTCACCCTATAAATATTGAAGCTCGTTTGTGAAAATGCATATAGCCTAATGGTTACAAGAGCCTCAATTGCATCTCAGGTCTTGGTTTCAACTCTCCGTGGGAGCAAATATTCTAGGATTTATCAGTGTTGTGCATTCAGTGATAGGCGACGTTTCCGTCGACAGCGAGGCGCTTGTGGTGACTTTTTCAATCTTGAGGATTTGTCGGCTCAGTCTTCAGAGATGCTCATAGGGGGAAAGGCTGACAGTGATGGGTCCCAAATTATAAGTCATTGGCTTTGTCATAAATCAAGAGAAATGATATCCAACACTCGAGTGTTTTAAAGCAATCCAACACTTCATTTTTTTCCCATCCCTTCTCTTCCTCTCCTCTCTCTCTCTTCTCCAACCTCAGTTGGGGGAAGCAGGCCGGTTAGGCGGTGGGAACGGCGGGAGGACGGCGGTTAGGGTTCCAACGGTGTAGGAGGTGGTCGGAATAGGTTGGGGACAGGGGGGCCGTGGCCATGGCGGCCGCAGGAGGGGAGAGGAAGGAGGAGGTCGCCGGGGACGGTAGGGTCACGCCGAGCGCGGAGCTCTGGCAGGGCAATGGGCGGCGGCACGTCGAGAGGAGGCAGAAGGTATGGAGAAAAATTGGGTATTGGAAGAACCTAAAACACACGAGTGTTGTATATACACATCCTAAATCAATACTCCCTCCGTCCATAAAAGAATGCAATTATGGGATCGTGCCGGTCAAAGTAGCTCAAGTTTGACCAAATTTATAGTAAATAGTATTAATATTTATGTCTCCAAATAAATTTATTATGAAAATATATTCTATGACTAATTTAATGATACTAATTTTGCATAAAAAATCTTAGTATTTTTTATATAATTTTGGTCAAAGTTCAAACCGATTGGGATCTCGTGAAGCATTAATTGCATTCTTTCGTGGACGGAAGGAGTAGTGACCAAATTTATAGAAATACGTATTGATAGATGCAATATAAAATAAGTGTCCTCTTAAGATATATTGAATGGTGGGTTAAATGTAACTTATTTGGTGCTAACATTTCACTATAGAATTTATCGAAATTAGATAAATTTAACTTAGGATAAAAACCAAAACAAATTATACTTCGAATGGATGGAGCATCGTGTTGTATGGGAGGATATCAATGAAAGGCGACGAGTTCATGGATCGGAGTGCAGCATAGGCATAAACAAAAGTTTATAATCTGTCAAGAAACTTGATATTCTAGAATTTTTGGACACGGGTGCCACGGGTGGAACGGTGACCCTCTATGTGGACGTACAATCTCTTGGTGAAAATCGTGTCCGGTTTGTCCGGGTCGGCGGCGGTGACGCAGCCTGCGTCATCTATCTCCTTGGGGCGTCGTCGAAGTCTCTATTCGTTAGGAGCAGGCTGGGGACGAAAGTCCTACCCATGTGTTTTACCAGCATTGTTGGCGTCTGCGGATGTCAATAACCTTCCTAAAGGCATCATTGGCGCACTTCCGCAGCCCATCTCCCGCTTCTCTCGCTGGAGTTGCCCCTTCCTGTACTATGCATGTGTGTGCTTCAAGCTCCTCGTCGCAATTAATGGTCTGTCCATCATGTTTGGTGTTGCTGTGGTCATTTGGTTCTTTGCGGCAGATACTTTTGCCGTTGTCCTTTTTTGACAAATGCCTTATCATCGTTGCTACTTGAGCGGATACTTTGCCGCTGATGTCGCTTCGGACACCCTCGCTGTCGAAGAGCATCGATGCTGAATGTTTGTCTGCGCAAAAACAAAACGGTCTTTGGCCTAACCTACAGGGTGCAGCAGGGTTCGATTCCTTTCGGCCGAAGCGTTCGTCTTTCACATCTCAAGCTAATCGTCATGCTTCTTCTTCTTTTTATTTGCTGCATATATTATTGTGCCTTTTAGTCCTCTAGTGTTTATGCAACTTACTCCGTACTAGCTATGGCCTTCTTTAGTCCACAGCGGGATTGTTTTGCATGCTAATTGTTGAAGATCAGAGACATATACATAAGCAGGCAGCCAAGCGCTGACATCATTTATCATCTCATTTTTTTGTTAGAAACATCACAATTGTTTTATCCCCTCCAATCAAACCAGAATGATATGGTTATTCTTGATGCATATCATAGTGTATTTTAGTCATCTAGTTTATCAAACTTATGACTTGTGAGCTATACTATAATATACTCCCTCCGTCCTTAAATGTCTGTCGTTTTCGCTTTCCGAGAAACAACTTTAACTAAATATATATTAAAAAATATTAATATTTATGATACATAATTAGTATCATTGGATAGATATTTGAATCTAGTTTTTTAATAAATTTATTTAGAGATTGAAATATTGCACATATTTTTTATAAATCGAGTTAAAGTTATCAACACGCAAATCATGGTGACTAATATTTAAGTACGGAGGGAGTATACTGTTTCCATAATGTTCAGTCGGTAAACTAAGGGCCAGCAGGGGCGCCTAACGCTGACATCACTCTTCAGATTTGTTTGGGTCATTGAGACAGATAAACAACCTGACATCTGTGTTTGATTTTTCTTGTTAAAAATTTTGATGGGACTTCTCTAAAGACGAGGCGGGGTGTGGGGATCGTCATAGTTTATGCTCAAAATTCTTCACACCATTCAATCTCCAAACAACTTCTTGTAGTATTCGCAAGGAACAAATTAATCAAAAAATCTTCCCCTACTCGTGTTTTTTCTTTACATGAAGGGTACCAAACCATGTCGTCACACAATATATTGGACAGAGATGGGTCAAATGCTTGTGTGCTTCATAACTATCACTGGTACTAATCAAAGCCCAAAATAACAGCAAAAAAAAATGTAGATTGTATTACACATGACCATTTCCGTGACAGTTCTGTGTGTTCACAAAAAATAACAGCAAAAAAAAAAACGTATAGACTGTATACACATTAGCAACCAGACAAGAATGCCATTTCCGTCCGGATTAAACTACACACTTCACCCTATAAATATTGAAGCTCGCTTGTGAAAATGCATATAGCCTAATGGTTACAAGAGCCTCGGTAGCATCTCAGGTCTAAGTTTCAACTCTCCGTGGAAGCAAATATTCTAGGATTTGTCGGTGTTGTGCATTCAGTGGTAGGCGGCGTTTCCGTCGACAGCGAGGCACCTGTGGTGATTTTTTCATTCTTGAGGATTTACCGGCTGAGAGTCTTAGAGATGCTCATAGGGGGAAAGGCTGACAGTGATGGATCCCAAATTATAAGACATTGGCTTTGTCATAAATCAAGAGAAATGCTATCCAACACTCGAGTGTTTTAAAGCAATCCAACACTTGATTTTTTCCCTTCCCTTCTCTTCCTCTCCCTCTCTTCTTCTCCAACCTCAGTTGGGGGAAGCAGGGCGGCCAGATGGTGGGAACGGCGGGAGGACGGCGGTTAGGATTCCAGCAGCATAGGAGGTGGTCGGACTAGGTTTGGGATAGGGGGTGCCCGTGGCCATGGCGGCTGCGGGAGGGGAGAGGAAGGAGGAGGTCGCCGGGGACGGTAGGGTCACGCCGGCCGCGGAGCTCTGGTGGGGCAATGGGGGGCGGCACGTCGAGAGGAGGCAGAAAGTATGGAGAAAAAAATTGGGTATTGGAAGAACCTAAAACACACGAGTGTTGTATATACACATCCTAAATCAATACTCACTCCGTCTAGAAAAGAATGCAATTATGGGATCGTGCCGGTCAAAGTAGCTCAAGTTTGACCAAATTTATAGTAGATAGTATTAATATTTATGTCTCCAAATAAATTTATTATGAAAATATATTCTATGACTAATTTAATGATACTAATTTTGCATAAAGAATCTTAGTATTTTTTATATAATTTTGGTCAAAGTTCAATCTGATTGGATCTCGTGAAGCATTAATTGCATTCTTTTGTGGACGGAGGGAGTAGTGACCAAATTTATAGAAATACCTATTGATAGATGCAATATAAAATAAGTTTCCTCTTTAAGATATATTGCATGGTGGGTTAAATGTAACTTATTTGGTGCTAACATTTCACTATAGAATTTATCGAAATTAGATAAATTTAACTTAGGATAAAAACCAAAATGAATTATACTTCGAATTGATAGAGCATCGTGTTGTATGGGAGGATATCAATGAAAGGCGACGAGTTCATGGATCGGAGTGCAACATAGGCATAAACAAAAGTTTATAATCTGTCAAGAAACTTGATATTCTAGAATTTTTAGACACGGGTGCCACAGATGGAACGGCGACCCTCTATGGACGTACAATCCCTTGGTGAAAATCGTGTCCGGTTTGTCCGGGCCGGCGGCAGTGACGCAGCCTGCGTCATCTATCTCCTTGGGGGGCGTCGAAGTCTCTATTCGTCAGGAACAGGCTGGGGATGAAAGTCCTACCCATGTGTTTTACCAGTGTTATTGGCATCTATGGATGTCAATAACCTTCCTAAAGGCATCATTGGCGCACATCCGCAGCCCATCTCCCGCTTCTCTAGGTGGAGTTGCCCCTTCCTGTACTATGCATGTGTCGGTGTAGAAAGTGACCAACACATAAATATTTGCAGTTTTGCCGTACGTTGTGATCGGATGCGGCCTAGCACTCAATGGCATAGGGTTTATACTGGTTCAGGCAACGTGCCCTACGTCCAATTTGAGTCGGTCACTGACTTTATTCCTGAGCCCAGGTGCTCGAAGTTTGCTGTGGGGTTACAAACGAGAGGGAGTAAGATGGGGGGTGCAAGAGGTCCGGTCGGACTCTGGATCGAAGGACCAAGAGAGACGGGAGCTCCTACGTGCGCTAAGTATTTGAGCGTGTGCTCTGTTGGAGTTGTTCGTTGGGTCTCCAAATCGATCGAATCCCGATGGTCGAATCGTTTGTGTATCGATCGTGTTGTCGATTGATTGAATCCCCCCTTGGGAGAGAGCGCATCCCATTTTATAGATAAAGGGGATGGCCTTACAAGTGAGAGAGGGAGAGTGTACGTATGCTACTAAGTCTTGTTGCCCACACCATTGGGTACAGGATGATTGTAGGCGCCCATAACACTGTTTATGTCAGACGCGTGTGGGAGGTTTTACCGTATTCACCATGTATGGCAAATGATGGCTCCCACAACACTTTTGATGCCTAGAGGCATGTGGGGGGTTTTACCGTGTTCGCCTGGTATGGGAGTTGAGGGCGCCCACAACATTGTAGGGCAAACGTCGGCGCCCGCAACACTGCTTGGGTTTTAGACATGCCTGGAAGGTGACAGGGCACCCTTCTGACATGCCCTGTCGGTACTGTCCTACAGGTGTACAAGGTACGGTCTTTGGTATTGTAGTTGACTTGAGCGTCCTGCCTTACTTCCTCCGTTCGTTTCCTAGGTCCTCACCGAGAGGGCGTCCTAGGTCGGTTGGTCCCATTCGGCTCCGACTGCGCCAGTCGGAGAAGAGCTGTAAGCAGAGGTTCGGTGCATCCTGGTCGGAGAGGCGGGTCAGAGTCAGAAGCGACGTTGGCCAGGCCTTCCGGTCGGAGAGGCAGGCCAGAGTCGGAAGCGAGCGCCGTCCTTTCCTTGGCCAGGCCTTTCGGTCGGAGAGGTGGGCGGAGTCGAAAGCGAGCGTCGTTCCTCCTTGGCCAGGCCTTCCGGTCTGAGAGGCAGGCTGGAGTTGGAAGCGGGCGTTGTCCTTTCCTTGGCCTGGCCTTCCGGTCGGAGAGGCGGGCTGGAGTCGGAAGCGAGCACCGTTCCTCCTTGGCCATGCCTTCCAGTCGGAGATTGGATCGCCCTTTTGGCCTGTCATTAGGTTTTTGGGCGGCCCAGGAGTTGCGTGTCATTCGCAACGTCGTCTGCTGGGCCGAGCTTTTGCTGGGAAGTAGGTCCATGAGGGACCCCGGGTTTATGAACCCAACAGGAGCCCCCGAGCCCCTGGGCGACCGGGTAGAATCGTCTAGGGATTTTCTTGGTTTTGACGGTGGGTGTGCATGAGCGTACTCGCGGGTGTTGCCCCCGAGCCCCTGGGTGATTTGGGTAGAATCGTCTGGGGGGGCTCGTGTTACCAGTGGGGGAATTTTTCATTTCGACAGCGGGTGGGCGCGAGCGCACCCGCGGGTGTAGCCCCCGAGCCCCGGGTGATTCGGGCAGAATCACCTAGGGGGTTTTGTCAGCGGGCGTGTGTGTGTGCGCCTTGGTGGGCGTTGCCTCCTCTTTCCAATTTTTGACCCATCGTTTCCAGGAGGGCGGTCCTAGGCATTTGGTCGGCGCTTAAGGGATGGGTGGGACAGAGCCGTCAACTAGGGCATCGGGAGCGCCGAGGGTTCGGGCGAGTCAAAGTCGTGGATCCAGGGATCGGACGAGTTAGAGTTGCCAAACAAGGCGCCGGGCATGCCAGGGGATCGGGCGAGATGGACTCGTGGATCTAGGCATCGGCGCGCTGAGGGATCGGGTGAATCGGAGTCGTGGATCTAGGCGTCTGGGCGCGCCAAGGATCGAGCGAGTCAGAGTCGCGGATCCAGGCATTGGACGTGTCGAGGGATCGGGCAAGTCAGAGTCGCGAGATCCAGGCGTCGGGCGCACCGAGGGATCAGGCGAGTCAGAGTCACGGATCTAGGCATCGAACGCGCCGAGGGATCAGGCAAGTCGAGTCATAGATCTAGGCGTCAAGCGTGCCGAGGGATCGGGCGAGTCGGAGTCACGGATCCTAGCGTCAGGCGCGCCGAGGGATCGAGCAAGTCGGAGTTACGGATGTTGGTCATGAGGCGCAGATGAGGTCGTGCCAAGGTGTTGGGTGTCCCGAGCCCCTGAGCCCCGTTGGGCTCGGTAGGGGTCGGTTGAGTTTCATGTGTTACCCCATCCGCGGTTTCCATAACCGGAGGTGCTGAGCTAACGTCGCTTACCTCGATGGCAAGAGGGACGCGCTCGGTGAGCTCACTAACGGGTACGTTGGAGTGGAATCCGGGTTCATCGTTCATGATGGGGTCGGCATAGCCCTCATATGGCATTCCACTGCTCCTTAACCCGCGTCTTGGTAGATGTCTGTGTTGTTCCAGAGACCGACCCAGGTGGCCCGCTGGCCTCCCCTCGATGGAGATTCTATGGGCATGGCTCGAGGTTAGGATCGAATGAGAAGGTTGAGATGACCCTATCTGCTTTTAGAGCAAACTAGGTGAGGGCCGCTGGGGCTCATCTGTGTTTTCTCCCCTGGCTCTATTTGATGCGAGGTGGCCTCGAGCCCTTCGTGGGCCGGCCATCGAACCCCGGTCGATCGTTGCTCATGTTGAATGAGGCAATTGCCGCTTCATGATGCAACACGGAGCATTGTGTTGCATCAATTGCATATGCGATGCTTCGGATGTATGGGATGAATGAATGACTTGTATGAATGAATGTGAATGCGTGTATGCGAATGGATGAATGAATGATCATGCATCAAAAGAAATAAAGTAAGAGGGATCGGTAGAGTTACCTTGTTGACCTGAGGGATAGGTTTGAGGAGTTTTTATCTGATATGTTCGAATGGGGTCCGAGCTTGTCGTTCATGATGGAGTTGGCATGGCCCATATGGGCCGTCCCTCTGCTCCTTACCTATCTCTCAGTGTTTGCCTGAGCTGTCCGATCAACTCAGGAAGCCCGTTGGTCTACCTTGGGTGGAGATCCCATTGTTGGGCCCTTCCAAGTCTTGCCTGGGAAGGCGGAGGGCCACCTGCGCGTGGTTGCGCCTTGTTTCCCATGCCCGTCGTGCGGTAGTGGTGGGCCATGCCCAGGCCATGTCCCGTCTATCCAGCTGAGGTGAGGGGCGCGGCTCGCGAGCTAAGAGCGGCCCTCGTTCGGTGGGCCCGTTGCCGGTGGGTCAGGGCTTCAGAGCCCTGTCGCTTGTGTCCCGGTATGTATTCTTTGTTTCTTTTTGATCTTTTGAGTTTTTGGAGTGCGACTGACCTGTTCTTTTCGATAGCGGCCAGATGCTGATGGGACTGAGCATTGCCCCAACTCCCATGCGGGTGGAGTGGACACCCAGCCTGCATCGAGCCGCGGTGAGTGGCGGGGAGAGCAGGGCGGTGGCGGTGCGCCCTTCCCCTTCGGGGGTGGTGCCTTCCCAACCGGTCGCAAGTACGACGGCGGCAGCGGAGGTGATGGTGGCGATCCCGGTGGTGGTGGAGGCTGGGTTGGAGGTCACCCTCGCAATCCCTCCCGCACCGGCTATGGTGGAAGAGGGGAGGGAGACCGGGCTCCCTGCCTCGCCAGTCGGAGGGCCACACGGCTCGCCCTCCCAGTCGGAGCTAGAGGTGTTGGGGGGAGACGCGGCCAGGCCAGAGGCGGGACGTCCACCGGTGGACCATGAAATCGAGATAGTGGAGGTCCCCTCCGACGGCAAAGCAGGTGACAGGGTGGAGCCACCAGCGCCGTCGCATGAGCTGGCGGTGGTCCGGTCATCGGCTGGGCCTTCCAGCGGGCTGGGGGCGACCATCGACCTGGTGTGGCATTGCCCCGAGGACCCAAGGAAGGTTTGGTTCATCCTTCGGGATGAGAAGGAGGTACAACTCTAGGACATGCTTGGGGGGAGAGGCCTTGCCATGGAGTCCGATCTTGCTCAAACCAGGGTGAAGCTCGAGGAGGCCTTGGAGCGGGTCAAGGTTGTCTATCAGGCGGTCATGGTCGACCTACCCCACGTCGTAGAGGTGAGTTTTTCTGCGTTCGTCCTTGACTCCTTGGTCTTTCATCGGTCGCCTCAGCATGCTTGCTTCTTGTTTTGTAGGGTCTGGAGGAGATGTCGAGCCGCAAGTCTCATTTTCTCTGGGAGGAGCACGCCCAAGAGGCCACAATGTCACAGCGGGTCACTGAGCTTGAGTGCCAGCTAGAATGCCCACCGCGAGTCCCAAGACCGGGCGGTGGAGGCGACCGAGGCGTGGGCGGCGGAACTACTCACGGTGGAGCGAGCGACCACCGCCGAGCGGGGGCCTAACGCGATGAAGGTCCGCCCGGCGGAGATCAAGGTAGCACTACAGAAGTCCCTGCCGGAGACTGAAGCGGTGCTCTAGAGTTCCTTAGAGGCCCTAGAATCAGAGCGGAAGGCCCGGTCGGAGGTCGACCAGGAAGTGCTCGCGCTCTAGGGCTGGGTGCTTGGGACGGAGGAGTTGAACGCCCGGTTGCGTGAGCAGGTGACTCGCTGGGTTGAAGGACTCTCCATCCTTGAGAACACCCGCCTTGGTATGTACTTGTTTCGTCTTTGACGTCTTTGTTTTTTCCTTTAGCTTGCTTCTGAGCTTGTCGTCCTTCTTCAAGAACTGGGCGGAAAGGTTGGTTCACTGGAGCGGGACCTGGAGATGGCCAAGGCGATGATCGGTTGGAGCGTGGAGGCGCTGGCCAAGTCCCTTAAGGAGCGACGTGCTCTCGAGGGGGAGCTTGACCAGCTCCGCAACATCGCCCAGGTCGTCGTCTCAGAGGTGTTTGGGTCGGCGCCGAGCACCAGCACGCCCTCCATCCGACTGGCGGAGGTCCCAGATGAAGTTCGGGTGCTTATCACCGCCGAGATGTTCTACGAGACATCAGGGGTGCTGACTTCGGTGGCGACGCATCACCCGGACCTGGACTTCACTGCCATCTATCATGGGTACGCCGACGGCTGGAGCCTAGACGCCATCCATGCGCTCGCGGAGAACTTGCTGCCACACGCACAGTTGGTGGCCGAGCAAGTCTCCATGCAATGGGTGATGGAGGCTCACCGTGTGAACACGGCCGAAGGCGTGGGCCAGGAGGACGTCGCCCAGCCGGAGAGCGAGCAACCCCTACCTTCGCCGGTTGAAGTGTCTATTCGTCAGGAACAGGCTGGGGATGAAAGTCCTACCCATGTGTTTTACCAGCGTTATTGGCGTCTACGGATGTCAATAACCTTCCTAAAGGCATCATTGGCGCACATCCGCAGCCCATCTCCCGCTTCTCTCGCTGGAGTTGCCCCTTCCTGTACTATGCATGTGTCGGTGTAGAAAGTGACCAACACATAAATATTTGTAGTTTTGCCGTACGTTGTGATCGGATACGGCCTAGCACTCAATGACACAGGGTTTATACTGGTTCAGGCAATGTGCCCTACGTCCAGTTTGAGTCGGTCAGTGACTTTATTCCTGAGCCCAGGTGCTCGAAGTTTGCTGTGGGGTTACAAACGAAAGGGAGTAAGATGGGGGGTGCAAGAGGTCCGGTCGGACTCTGGACCGAGAGAGACGGGAGCTCCTACGTGCGCTAAGTATTTGAGTGTGTGCTCTGTTGGAGTTGTTCGTTGGGTGTCCAAATCGATCGAATCCCGGTGGTTGAATCGTCTGTGTATCGATCGTGTGTCGATTGATTGAATCCCCCCCTAGGGAGAGAGCGCATCCCATTTTATAGATAAAGGGGACGGCCTTACAAGTGAGAGAGGGAGAGTGTACGTATGCTACTAAGTCTTGTTGCCCATGTCATTGGGTACAGGATGATTGTAGGCGCCCACAACACTGTTTATGTCAGACACATGTGGGAGGTTTTACCGTATTCACCATGTATGGCAAATGACGGCTCCCACAACACTGTTGATGCCTAGAGGCATGTGGGGGGTTTTACCGTGTTCACCTGGTATGGGAGTTGAGGGCGCCCACAACACTGCTTGGGTTTTAGACATGCCTAGAAGGTGGCAGGGCACCCTTCTGACATGCCCTGTCGGTACTGTCCTATAGGTGTACAGGGTACGGTCCTTGGTATTGCAATTGACTTAAGCGTCCTGCCTTACTTGCTCCGTTCGTTTCCTAGGTCCTCACCGAGCGGGCGTCCCAGGTCGGTTGGTCCCATTCGGCTCCGACTGCGCCAGTCGGAGAAGAGCTGTAAGCAGAGGTTCGGTGCATCCCTGTCAGAGACGCGGGTCGGAGTCAGAAGCGGCGTTGGCCATGCCTTCCAGTCGGAGAGGCGGGCCAGAGTCGGAAGCGAGCGCCGTTCTTTCCTTGGCCAGGCCTTTTGGTCAGAGAGGTGGGCCGGAGTCGGAAGCGAGCGCCGTTCCTCCTGGCCAGGCCTTCCGGTCGGAGAGGCAGGCCGGAGTCGGAAGCGGGCGTTGTCCTTTCCTTGGCCAGGCCTTCCGGTCGGAGAGGCGGGACGGAGTCGGAAGCGAGCGCCGTTCCTCCTTGGCCAGGCCTTCCAGTCGGAGATGCGCGTCGTTCGCTACGTCGTCTGCTGGGCTGAGCTTTTGCTGGGAAGCAGGTCCATGAGGGACCCCGGGTTTATGAACCAGACAACATGTGTGTGCTTCAAGCTCCTCATCGCAATTAATGGTATGTCCATCATGTTTGGTGTTGCTGTGGTCATTTGGTTCTTTGCAGCAGATACTTTGTCCTTTTTTGACGAATGCTTTGTCGTCGTTGCTACTCGAGCGGATACTTTGCCACTAATGTCGCTTCGGCGCGCCCCCCCCGACGACCCCACCCCCTCATGCCGACAGCTAAGGGCGTGATGGCCCCCCTACTGCGGATACTTTGCCGTGTTCACTTTGGCGGATAATTTGCCGCCGTGTTGCTTGGGCGGATACTTCGCTGCCGCCGTCGTCTCATCGCGTCTCAGTGGATGCATTGCCATCGCGGCTTCATCTCTTTTGTTGGCACCCTTGTGTTGATGTAATTTTACTTTGCACATATAGTCGGTTGGGTCTAAGGTGTGTGATGGAGAGCCTCTCCATAACGCCTTTCTTTCTGTTGTGTCTGTCATCTAGGTTTCAAACCCTTGCTCTGTGGTTTTGTAGCTGCGTTATGTAAGCCGTTCTTTTGGCTCTCCTTCTTAATGATACACGCGTGAAGTCGTGGTCACGCAAAAAAGAATTTTTAGACAGATTAGTATGAAAGACAAATGACCAGACCACACGACGCTTGTGATAGTATGCAATGGTATATCACGTGGTGCTCACGTTCATAACGGTTCTAGGCTATGACTCTATTGAGTGCCGTGTTTCTAATCGTGCAGCCGTGCATGCGGCGGAGCTAGGTCAAGTCAGATTCGGCATTTCAGTAGCAGCTGATCGGCCATTCAAGAGCCTCCGAGCCGGAGGGCAAAAAAAACTGGCGTCGCAATCTCGCCTTCGTCCCTTCGCGCGAGCTCGTGTTCCCTATAAAAACGACTTCTCATGCTCCACGTGTAAACATAGTTCTAGGCTTCTAGCAAACCATGTGATGCACAGAGCGTAAAATGGCGGGAATATTCGCCTTATCAGTTTATCCATTTGGATGCTTTTTGTGTGTGTGTGTGTGTGTGTGTGTGTGTGTAGCGATGGAGCTCGAGAAGGCTAGCTAGTTTGGCTGGTGAGTAGCGACTGCCTGGTTGGTGTACATGTTCCATTCCGTGGCCTCATACAGTCATACTGCGAGTATCCCAGGGGGTAGGGGAATCTACAGCGCTGCCCACTTATTACATTCAACGTACTCACAAGAAGAGGGCCAGCAGCACAGCACGATGCAGAATCTTTTGCCATATTAGTGTTCTCATCATTCATCAAGGCAACTCTACGGAGCATACTCAGCGAACGTTGGGATATCAGTAAGTTTGGTAACAAATTCCCTTATTTTTTTCGGATTACAATGACGACGGTCATGACGCCAGCACACCCATTTGGACATTTAGGGTCTGTTCGTTTGGAGGAATTTGGATGGTTTGGAGCAATGTTGGAGGAATTTATGAGAGAAAAACACGGTTCCGGATAAAAAAAAAAGCGGATCAAGTCGGGTTTAAGGACACGCGAACGGGGCCTTAGTTGAACAAAACGATACCTGGGGTAGTAGTATCTGACCAGGCCAGCAGGCACATTGCACAACCACACACGGTCCATTTCTATTTGGAGGATATCCATTTCGGTCCCTGTGAACACCAAGGGCGCCTGGAGTTGGGTCGTAGGACGGCTGCGTGTTCACAAAACGGCGCAAAGGAGTATGTACCTGATATATATGTATACTCGGCTAAGGGGGAGAAAATAGCTAGGAAGTTATTATAACTTATATGCGTGTACAACAAGATGCATTTCCTATACAGCAGAACAATTAATCTTAGCCGAATACTCGAAATGGGGTCATTTTTGACAGCAAGGCAAACACTTTAGCCTCTTGGGCCGTAGCTTTCAAGGATGAGCTTGGATTGGTGTGTATCAAGGCCAAGCATGGTATAGCAGCCCCCCTTTCTTTGTGGCGCGAGAATATCCCTTAATGTACTCTTGGATTTTCTTCTTGGGCTCTCCAAACCTTGTAATTTGTAAATATTCTCCTTTTTTATATATATAAAAGTTAGGTAGGGGCCTTCCCTGCCGTTCTCCTAAAAAAATTACCTTAGCCAAACTAACCGAAGTCTTTCACTAGTTTGTCACAAGATATTTCACAGTCCAATCGCTTCTAATTAACATAGGAAATTGAATTTCGAATTGTAAATAGACTAATTTCATTCTGGAGATTAATTAAGGCATTCTGTATGAAAACCAATAACTAAACGCCAACTGTGTATTAGATCTTGAAGTTTGAATTCAAACTTGGTTTTGATTTCTGATCTGCAAGTTATAATTGAATGCTGAGCTATATATCAACTTTGAATTCCAAATTTCGATATGTGGAACTCAATGTTTTTACCTAGAACCTAAGCACGGAGCCACAAAAAAAGTGTCCTTTCTTTTTGGCGTCGTGCTTTTGTAAGTTGAGTGGTAAGCTATGTTACCAAGTTACCACAATCTCTCTCTCCCTCACACACACACTAGATAAATATATTTTAGTTTGTTATAAATCGAACCACACTTTAAGATTGATCAATTTTTTTTGAAAAAAATATTAACATTTGTAGCAACAAAGTGGTAACTATAAAATTATACTTAATAATGTATCTTATGATGTCGAAATTAATATAATAAGCATTAAGTTTTCTGATAAAAATTTGGTTAAACTTAGAATAGTTTTACTCAGGATAATTTAAAGTCCACTATATTTTAGGAAGAAGAGAGTATTTGATTTGTTCATGCGAGTGAGGGGGGATGCTTTACTTAAGATGAAGTTTTTTGCTGTTATATTTGTTTAGCTCTATCATTCGTGGTGGTGAGGTTGACTGTTGTCCAAGTTTTGCTGGGTTGGTGCAACCGTGCTGCTGACCATTGCATGAGCATGAATGCCTGATTAGTTTTGTCGATGTACGCACCTGCTGCTAATGTCATAGTGTTAATTTATGGGTGCTAACTAGTACGCAGCAAATCTTCACTTGTGGTAAGCAAAAATAAAAGGGTCTAATAATGTCATATGACAAGCTAGCTACTACTCACGAGCAAGCAATGAGTGGGCAGGGCTCGTCGCTTACTATTGGCGAAAAGATCATTGGAAAGTTTTTGGTACCGTGGGACAGGACAGGACACTCCAGTCGCACGCAGATGATGAGCCGGTGTAGTAGTGTACGGCGCAAATCGAGTGCGAGCGCCGGATGTGCCGGCCTCCGCCGTGGACCCTTTGTCCGCCGCTCCTCCGCGTGCTACCGGAATATGGGTCGGGGATCCGCGTGCGTCCCCAGAAAGGCAGGAACCAACCCTCCCCGACGATCCAGCGTGGACGAACGAAAAAGCCTTAGAGGCGGTTCGCGGGAACTTATTAGTCTGGCTTATTTGTTATAGTATAGTATTTTTTTCTTATAATAAATCGACGAAATACTTTTCACCGAGAGTAAACGAAAACGGCATAGCAACGTAACGGAACAACCCTTGACTGCGAGTTCGCAACGACACAAACGATGCCCGTCGCCGCCCTGCAGGCTGCAGCCACTCCAGGTCTCCAGCCGGCCAACACAACGCGCACGCCTTCCTCGCGAGTTGCTGCTCCACCTATAAAACCCACAGCCTCTTCTGACCCGCCCAGTCGGCACGGCAAAAGGCAGTGGAACAACACACCCACGAATGATGGCCGGGTACCGCCGCGCCATCTCGTTCCCGGCCCCGAAGCCCGCGGCGGACGGCGCCTTCGCCCTGGCGACCGCGAGCGACAAGCTGGCCACGTACCGCATCCGGTCGTCCAGCCTCCCCTGCCGCTTCCACCCGCTGCTGCTGCAGCTGGACGACGACGTGGCCGCGCTGCGCCTCGTGATCGGCCAGTCGTCCCCGCCCCGCAGCCCGTCCGCGTTCGCGGGCGCGGGCTCACCGCCGCCGCCGCCGCCGTCGGCGTCGTCCGTGTCCGCGGCGGCGTCGCAGGTGTGCCGTGTCCTGGTCTCGCTCTCGGAGCTGCTGCACCACCCGCAGGCGCAGGAGCCGCTGCGCCGCCTGGGCCGGTGGCCGCGCCTCGCGGAGCGGCTCCTCGACGACTTCCTCCGCCTCGCTGACGCGCACGGCAGCTTCCGCCAGGCGCTCGTCGCGCTCGCCGCGCTCCAGGCCGAGACACGCGCCGCGCTGCGCCGCGGCGGCGACCCGGCCAGGCTGGCGTCCGCGTCGCGCGCGCAGCGGCGCGCGGCGCTCGACCTCCCGCGCCTCGCGGCCGCCGTGCGCGCCGTGGCCGCCAGGGCCCCTGCGCCGCTCCCCGAGGGCCTCCCCGCGGACACCGCGGCGCTCGCGGCCGCCGTCGCCGACGCCACCGTCGCCGTGGCGTCCGGCTCCGCGGCCGTCTTCTCGGGCCTCTCCTCGCTCTCCATCTCCGCCGCCTCCGCCCGCGTCGAGGTCGCATCCACGCCTTGCTGGGTCACCGCCGCCCCCGCGAGACTCGCCGGCGGCTCGTCGGACGCGCCGAGGACCAGCAGCCGCCACTGCATATGGTGGGTGGCCGACCTTGTGCGCTGGATGTCGCGCGCCAAACGGCGGTCCGCCGAGAAGCAGAACGGCGGCGACGACGAGGACGAGTCTTCCACCGTGCAGCTCCGGTCCGAGGCGCGCATGAAGCCCGAGGAGAGGGCGCGGAAGGCGTCGTTCGAGCGGCACGAGAACTTGGAGCGGTGCATCGCCAACGTCGACGGCAGCGGCGAGAAGGTGTTCCGAGCGTTGGTCAACACCAGAGTGTCCTTGCTCAACATTCTCAGCCCGGGCTTCTGATGTCCGCTGAACCACTAGAATTGAAAATTTCAGAATTTGATCCCAGCTCGCGTGCTTGGACAAAACATAACTTATAAGCGGTACTTTTTCAGCCAATAAATAGTATTTTTTTTACAACAAATTAAAAATTAACCAATAGTTATTTTAGCTATAGCTTATTAGCCAGCAAACAAGACAAATGGAAATACCGTCCTGGAGCCAATCTGTCCCAATCTGTTCGTGTTCGTTCACCGGCATCTTTCAAGAGATTTGATTTGAAACCGGGCGTTCTGAATTGCAAAAAGTCGTAGCTTTTGGCTCTGTTCTTGTCAACAACCGATCGAATCCTAATGCAGTCAAAGTCGTAACTTTTGTTCCTCGAAGTCTTCGTTATCCAAAATCCGGAGAGGACTGATTTGGACGTATTCATCGTAATCCACGTGCAGTAAAGTGGATTAAATTAAAATTAAATTAAGTTTCATCATAATCCACTTCGACATATATGGATTAAAGTAAATACAAGCTCATCCAAATAAGGTCGAAGAAGAATGCCAGTGACAAAGCTTTGGATCACGTTATTGCTCATCCAAAGTGTGCAGACTGCAGAGGTTGTCTGCAGCTGAACCGAACGACTTTGAATCTGATTCACATATATAATGTAGTTATTAACCTATTATGTACTAGACGAAAAGCTAAGAATTTCACGGCTAGCCAGCCGGAGATTGTAACATCACGCACGACACAGCCTGCACGGCTGCACAGTACTACAAAGTATTATCCAGTGCTCCGGTGCCCTCGTGCTGCCCTGTCGCCTGAATGTTACTGTCGTCTGTTGGCCTTGTTTGCCATTGTTGTCACGGTTTGAGGCCTCAGGATTCAGGAATGCTTGAATAGTCTAGCAACAACAAATTGATCTCCTCGGAGCTCGCAGGCGCCCTGTCAATGAAGGAGCAGATCACGTGCTGTCGGGTCCCAGCCCGTGTCACCTCTGCCCCTTGCCGGGGACATGCTTCTCTGGTGAGCGGTGACGGATGCGCGCCTGCGAGGACATAGCTGGACGCCCATGCAGGCTGTGCTGGTGCAGGGGGCACGGAGCAGGCGGCTGGCTCTTTGGTCGATGGACGGCGTGCGTTCGGTGAGTCGGTGCGGATTCCTGATTCCTCCGCGCCTTTTCTACTCGCACATCCACGCAGCGCCTTGTTGCGGAAAGACATGAAGGAGCGCCCCCCTTCGTTCTTGGCAAGCGGTACCATGTGCATTTCAGCGTTGCGACGCCTGTAGGATTTCAGTCGTCATGTGGTGCACACTACAACGACGTGGGTGTAAGAGAGATGCGCGATGGGCTTCCCGTTGCCAGCCTCGTGAAGGCAACAACGCACATCCATCTCAGATTCTCAGTTTGCCAAATTAACCCGTGCATGCTTCTCCTACAGATGTTTTGAAATCGCAACTTCCAGTTTGGCAGTATGTAATTTCGATATGCATCGCATGCCACTACAACGACGTGGCTGTAGAGATATTCGATGGGCTTGTTGCCAGCTTCTTTTGAAGGCAACAACGCACATCCAATATTCTTTTTTTATAATAATTTAGTTAGAATAGTATTTTAAGACAGTTTTGGTTAAAATTCTGCCAACCGAATGGACTGGTTTTGAAATCCAATCCTGACGTACGAACGAACCAGGCCTCCAAGCCATGGGCGGCACTACCGGGGTAGCTATTACCTGCTGCTGACCTGCATGCGGCAACGACCTGCTGTACCTGTACGCGGCTTCGCACGAGGCACCAGTGCGCCGCACGTCATCGAAAGAAACGAATTAGAATCCGTTGGTAAAATACGAGACAAATTTATTAAATATAATTAATTTGTTATTAGCATATATGTGTACCGTAGCATTTTTTATTAAATCATGAACTAATTAGGTTTAAAAAATTCGTCTCACACCGTAGTCATAATCCGTACAATTAATTATTTTTTAATTTATATTTAATACTCTATATATGTGTCAAACATTTAATTTAATAGGGTGTAAAATTTGGACGGAGTAACCGAACCAGGGCGATTATTCGTGTTTACGGTTTACCATCCCAGAACGCCATTAACTTTGGGCCGGGAAGTCAGGGCGCACGTCGTGTCGCCGGAGTGCCAGTCTCCCGCAGTTGCGTCAAACATCTGCTGCTGGTACTGGGATGGGGCCAACGTAGTGGTGGTAGACTCGTAGGACCTCTTCGTTTTACTTCATTTGGCTTATAACACCTGGCTAAAAATATTATTGATTGGTTTGATATGAAAAAAAAATATTTTTATTAGCTAATAAATCATAACTTTTAAGTCAATAACCCAATAGTTGCAGTAACCGAGTACGTACGCGACTGGCACGGCTGGATCAGTGGACCCGTAGACGCACGGGAGCTTCAGAAGTCCAGCTGTTATGGCTTTCGTCAAATGGTTGCTGTGCTCGTACTAGCAGTGCTGGCGTAGTGTAGAACTACTGCAGTTGCAGGACTGTAGAAATAAAGTGTTCCCTAGGTAACACGGCAGCTCCGTTTGATTTCTGTCTTCAAATATAAATGTGGGTACAAAACTGTTATGTGTGAAATTTCTGATTTGTATCCATAGTAAAATTTGCTCAAAAGCTTCTCCACGATGTGTCAGCAAATCGCCAATCTAAACGCCAAAAGAAGTTGAGGGTCTGGCTTGGGACCGATGAGTCCACAATGTGTTCTGCACCGAAGAAGTTGAGGGTCTGGCTTGGGGCCAAGATTCATTCGTTGGTTGAATTATCGGCTTATCACTACCAACAGTGTTTTTCTCTCAAAACAAATCAGCACTGGTCGGACTTATCAGTTCATAAACCAACCAACGAATAAGCTTAGGGTTTTTGGGTTTTCGGTCACGGTAACCCGGTGATGTATAGACTTGGTCATATGTTAAAGAAAGTTCAATTTAGGATAAGATTAAAATGATTTATAATTTAGAGTGAATGAAGCACTTATTCTATGAGTGACTTGGGTGGAACCTGACCGTTGGAACACCCTTGGTGTTACCCATTAATCATCTACTAAAACATGTCATGAGCATCATACTTGTGTGTTAATACATGTGGTGAAGTGTGTAGATCAATTTCTGAAACTCAAAATGATAAAAAAATGCTAAATGAAAGTTGGTGCCATGGTTTATGCATATCAAGTAGGATTTTAAACCAATTTTTATTAAGCAAAAATACTATAGAACATATGTGTGATACTTAAATAAAGTTGGAAGTGTAAACTTTATAGATGACAACGAAATACTTGCTGTTGAAAAAGAATATTGCTAAGTAATATTTTCAGTAGCTTAGATATGCAACATGAAATTAAGATTAGCTCAAACGCTTAGAAAATTTCTAAGTCTGTGGACAACTAGACGCTGTTATGTTTAGCAATTTATTTGGAGAGATTGGATAAAGGAGTGGTGTAGTGCTATGATTCGATTTAGTAGTTACATATGCCATCTTGAGTGTACTGAAGCCGGTTTAGGTTTAGGAGCAACGGTTTGGTCGTGATCAACGCTTTAAAATTCGTGCACGTCATAACTTTCTACTGTCTGGCGCCGTGCGCGTGGTCACCACGCGGGGCCGACCCGCATCGCCGTGTGGTTGTGCCGTGCGCGCGTGTGACCGCGCACCGGATGGCCGTCGCTGTCGTGACCTTGCCGCGGCTTGGCCGGTCTGGCCGCACCGCTAGGCCGTCGATCCGCTCTACTTCCGATCGCCCCTACCACCGTGGTCACCACTGGTGCTGCTGCTACCTCCGCGCCCATGCCGCGACGCCACCGCCGCCGCCACCATCACATCACCATGCTACGTGCCTGCAGCTACGCTGCGCGCCCGTGGCCGTGTCGCCGTTGCCTTGCCATTGATGGCACTGCGGCGCGTGGGCCACGCCGGTCGCTAGCGTGCGTGTCTATCGGCTAGTGCCTGGCCGCGGGCTGCACTGGTCACGCCAACCGTGTCCCGCCAAGGCACGCCCTTGCCGAGTCGCTGGCTGCCCCTCCCCCACCGCTCCCTCTCTCTCTGTTCTCGTCTCCCTGACGCCGTCGAATTGCACCAGCGCCGCAGCTGCGAGGGGTCACCTCTCATCAATCCCTCTTGTCCGCGCCTCTGCCCTCACGTCCCCTCTCCAGCCGTCCCCACCCAACTTTGATTGCAGCTTAGCCGAGCCTCAATTTTGAAGCTTCGCCCCGCCACCGTGTCGTTAAGACCTGTAACACCTATGGTGTTACGAGCTTCCTTAGCACCGCGATTTGGTCCTAAGTCAAATTTTCAAAACGAGTTTCTCGGAATTTTTGATTTAAATATGCTTGATGTGATAAGTGAATCCGGTGACCCAGTTTTGTAGACTTAAATAAACGCCCAAGTCGAATTACTCAGTGCGTAAAGATATGTAGGAATGTCGTACGATAATTCTAGCCAAGAGATAGCGAACGGTTTGTTCTATTAGATTAAGCGGAAAAAACAATTTTTATAAATAAAATAAAATCCGTTAATGAATAGAATGGTATATATATACTCATGGTTTATTTTGATAAGCATGAACCGACAAGAGAAAGAGCGGTAGCTTCATTTATTTTTCCTGGCGTACAACGTACATGTTGTATGGTAATTATTCATTGTCTTGTCCATGCCATTGTTGTCCTGCGCTCGGTGCCTTGTGCGAGCGTCCTTGCTGCTGCTACGCTGCCGCTGTCTTTTGCCTTTAAGAAAGATGGTCAGCCCCTGCTCGCATCGATCCGTCGATCTGCAAAGCTGCCGAAGCACGCCGCGCTATCCCGGCATTAATGAAGTTGACCGGTCACTCCCGTTGTTTTCTTCCTTCCTTTCCTATCTTTGTCCGCCTTACTTGTCTTGTTTTTGCCTGCTGCTCGCCGTCATTGCCGCGCTTTGCATCCCGCCACGCCGAGTCGTCTCGTCCCATGTACATCGCTGGCTCGCGCCGGCCTTGTGCGCCCAAAGGCCGGTCTTTGTCTTTGTCGCTCTGCGCGCTCCTCAAGCTATTGGGCAGAGCGCATTGTTGCTGCTTGCTTAATAACATGGCCGCCAGAGGCTTCTCACTCTCACTGCTCGCTACTACGCCCCACTGCCGCGCTTGGGCCTGCTGCTCCACTCGTCACCCCTCTCAAGCGCCGCTCCACCTCCTCGCTGGCCCTTCCCCACACGCATGCCACAGTCCCCCGCGGACCTGCGGTTCCTCGGCGCGCCCGAGCCGCAGCGCCCCACGCACCGGCGCCCGTCGTCATCCGCGCTGGTGAAGCGCCCCTGCCGTTTCTTTCCCGCACGCGACTCCAACCGCTCCTCCGCCGCTACGCAGCCGTCGCATGTCCCGCACCGACGTCCCCTCCTCTTCGTTTCCGCACGCGCTCTTGGCCCCCGCGCTGCCCAGCTCCGTAATGCAACCGCCATGGCCGCGTTCGCCGGTCGCCTGCTACTGATGCCGTCACAGAGCTTCGCTGGTCCGCACGCCTCCCGTCCGTAGTGCTCCACCATCACCAGCGGATGGCCGCCCACAACTCCACGCCGCCGATGCCGCTCCCTGTTGCCCCCATGGCCCCGTGCTGTGGCCGTACGCCGCCGGGTGCACCGCGCCAGGTGTGCTCGGTGCTGAGGAGCCGACTACCAGTGCCGTGCCGTCCGTCGTCATCCGCGCCGTAGCCGTCTCTGCCGTGGCGCTCGTGGTGAGTGCTCCACCGGCCCCGCCCGGCGGTGATGTGGCCGTTCATGGGTGCGGCCAGAGCCGCTGTTGCTCCCCGCACCGCCGCCGACGAGCCGCCCCTTGGCCGGCGGATAGCTTTCCCATCGCGTGCTCTGCTTTGGAGGATGAAGAAATGGGTGAGAATCTAAGAAGAAGTTTTATACAAGGTTCCTACTTGCAAAATACGTGACTCATTTAAACAGTACTATGGATCTAGCGTTGAATAGAGAAAAACGTAGGGTCATTTTTGCAAAAATCACCGGCTGGTTGGGCTGCCTTGCCACCTGGGCCATCGCCCGAGCTGGGCCGGCCTTTGGCCGCCGCGCCTAGGCCGGCATGTGCCGCGCTGCTGGGACATCGCCGCGCCGCTTGGGCCGGCCGGGTGCCACGCTATGCGCTGGGCCGCGCGCCCTAGTGGGCCGCCCGCGCGGTTATCGCCGTTGTCGGGTCGCTGGCCGCGCGCCCGCCTTAGGCCGCCATGTCCTTACCGCGCTGCTAGGCCACGCCTGGTTAGCAGGCTACGCGCATGGCTGCTGGCCCAGTTTGTTGTAGCCGGCCCTCTTTCATTTTTGAGGTATTTCCTAATTGAATGCTGAAGTAGATTTGTAAAATCAATATAAGATGGTATAGGAATCCAAAAATTATGAAACCAATTTTGTTAGTCTCCTAAAATTTTGATCTACCTGTTAGTGCATTTTGTTCACATAATTTGATAATATTTTTTGGAAGCCATATAATTAATTTAAGGTACTTAATATTGTAAAAATATAAACTTGTAGGAATTGTTGTGATAAATTGGTAATAGTGTTGGATATGAAATTTTGACAGTAGGCTTCTAGCAATATTAGGTACGCACTGTAATTTTTGTAGCTCCGGAATAATTAGTTTGCTAAATAGATAATGATGTCCTATTGCGAATAAAGATTAAATTGATAGAATAGAATAAAGAAACAACTTGGGTTTGTATAACTAAAACATTGGTTGGGAAGTAACGCCATATTCGATAGCATGGATACGTAGATAAGTACGGTTGTCGTTAGAACTAGCTCGTTAACTTGAGAGACATAAATCGTATTTTACGAATCACGGTTGCAGTTGATTAATTACTTCTTGCATTGCATCACATTGCATATCATATAGGTACGATGATGGATCAACGAATTAATTGAAGGATGATTGGGAATTCAAAGATGGTGTAATGGTATTCTCTCCAGGAGATGATGCAATGGGTTTTCTATTCAGATGATGTGGATGATCTGAAGATGCAGATACTAATTTTTTAATATATATTTTACCCAGGCAAGCCCCGGTGCATAACCTCTACTTTTCTGCACTTTAAATTATATTTGTGCATTAAGTTTTAAGGAGTTGAATGGAACCCAGTTGCATATATATCTTTATCCTATGAGTCTTACTAGTATGACAGGATCATGTAGATTGCTGTGCTACAGGACTCCGATTGAAGTCGAGTGATGACTGTCACTTGCGAGAGATAGGAAATATATGATCGGATTATTATCACTTGGAAAATATAAATGGTGGAAAGGAAAAATGGTGACCGTACAGGGATATGGTTTGGGTATTAGTGGGTGTAAGAGGTCATGTCGCTGTGGACGCGGGGCAAGGCTTGGTTACACTACTTTTCCTATCTGTGTCAGTTAAGGACCGGTCGTTGCATAAGCCATCGAGGCAAGTCACAGATTTATTATCCTAAGCACATACTTGGGTATGGGTGCTTGAAAGACTTGTTGCTCTCTTGTCGTGGGTTCCGACTCTTTCCGAACCGACTGTCAGGGTTTCTTTTCGGTGGAGGAGGTCCTTGCACCGCACTGAGTCCGGGACTCAGGGGCGGGGGCTTGGAGTCCCAGTTTGGATGGGGACCTAGGACCCCAGGACAGGAGGGTGATGGGTTGGTCTTGCTTGTGCCTTGGGTACAAGCGGGGCGTGTGTTTTCGGGGTATCCAGCTGAGGGCATTGATTCGCGAATCACCGGACAATCCGGTACGACTTGTTTCGTGCCTAGCACCGTAGTAAGAACTGAAAGATGAAAGATGGAAAAGGAACTCTGATTGCTTACCACCTGCTTAAAATTAGCACATGTGCTTACATAGAATGGTTAGTTATTGAACCAATGCTGCTGTTAATAAAAATCGAATATAAGGACGCACTCTTAGTAATGCTTCCTGCAGATGCAATAAACTCACAAGCCATATAACCTTGCATATCCTTAGAGTATTTTCTTTCCTCTTGTCGGGTAAGTCTTGCTGAGTACAATTGAGTACTTAGGGTTTTATTTCCCCCTATTGCAGGTGATAGGTAGATGCTAGAGCTGACCTTTATGTGTGGATTTCTCCTGGTGGGCTCAGAGAGAATTTCCTTTACGCTGTGATCATAGTTTTTATTTATAACTCATACTAAATATTTTTATGAATGAAAGTTTTATAATCTATTGTCCTAGTTTATTTATCAACGCTTCATCATGCCATGAATAGATGTTTATTTCCGCTGTAACTCTGTTCACATGTTTATATTCCGCTGTTCAATTAAATTGTTCATAACTCTGATAATATGTTCATAATTTGCGATTATAAATGATAAATATTATACTATGATGTTACATGCAAAGTGATGTAAGAAATGGTTAAGAATGATGTAAGCTTTATTCTCTCATTTGTGATCCTACTGAAAAATGTGGATTTTCAGGTTCTCCCCTGGGGTGTGCCCGACGGAACTGGGTAATTTGGTGTTCTCCCTTGAGTTCTTAGTGTCTAATGGAGACGAGCACTCCTGGGAGGCATTAGATTAGGCGGTTCTGACACAAGACCTATCACCGCCCGCGCCATGGCCCGTCCTTCCCACTTTGTCCCGCATCGAATTGGCTGCACCAATAGCTCCGCCTTGAGCCCCTCTGTGCCGTGCGCACGCTAGTCGCAGCTCTAGTGCCACCTCCTCACCATTGATGTAGCCGTGCCTTGGCAGTCCACCGTTCACCTCGCAGCGCGCATGTGGCCAGCCTCGCTCGGGTCATCTCCAGCCGAGCTAGCACCTCGGTTAGGTCACTGGTGAGTTATCGTTCCTCACCCGCTACCCCTACTGCCGTGTTGTTGTGGCTCACCAGAACATCGTCTCCATTATCATAGGGTGCCCGCCGTCATGGAGAGGTCCTTCTATGGCGTCACGGCTCATGCAACCGCCGCCCATCGCCTCGCGTCGACCCTTTGGTGAGATTCGGCCTCTTAGCTAGGTTAGCATGGGTCCCGAGTGGCCGGCGCTGTCGCCAGTACCACCGCTCGCCGCGCCAGAGCATGCGGGGGAGGCTAGGGACCATGCCGTTGTAAAGAGGAGAGAGAGTGCAAGGGTCTTTTTGCATAGGTTGTCTCTAGGAATAGTAATGTGGACTGCGGGTTGTTTTATTCAGAGTCTAGGGGCGCTTTTGCTAATATGTCAGTGCGCATGTGGGCTCCCCGCCATGGGCCGCCTCTGCGCGTGGGCCACGCCATGCGTCGGCCATGTTGGGCCAAAATTGGTTTTTTTCGTGGAAAATAGAAATAACTTTTCATTTTAATTCTGAGCTAAACTTTGGTAATTAATATAAAATAATGTAAAATTGTGAAACTAATTTTGTTAGGTTCCCAAAAATATTGCCTACCTATTAGTATAGTTAGTTCATACATATCTATGTGGTTTCTAAGGAGCATTAAAATAGTTGAGATGCTTAGTATTATTTCGATTAATAATTGTAGGAATTTTTGTGGTAAATTGGTGATAGCAAAAACCCTGAGATTTTTATTGTAGCTTCATTGTATTATTATGTGCTCACTGTAATTTTTGTAGCTCTAGAATAGACTACTTAATATGGTAGCTAAATACCCATTAAGGCTAAAGGAATAATGGCATGATATTGGTTTATAAAAGTTAAGCACTTGTAGGGTGAGCTTGAAATCTATTTGGTAGAGATAATGATTAGCTGAGTATCTTAGTCATTAGAGCTACCTTAGTAGCTTAGCATGTGTATTCTTATTTTAAGAGTTATTGTTGCCAAAATACTAAGTGTTGCATCATCATTGCATCCATGTAGAGAACGAGTTAGTGGAGTTCGTGACCGCCGGAGAGCAGGAATACGAGGAGGAGGTTCTCGTACAGGTGGAAGCCCCACAGCCACCGACGACTGACATAGCTGACAATATGCCTGCCCAATGCAAGCCCCAGTGCATAACCCTTATTTTGAATAATCAGTATATATATATATATGTGATGTGCATTTACTTTACAGGATTTATATTGAAACTATATGCATAGATAAACCTACTGAAAGGACCTAGGATGCCGCCTAGAGGGGGGTCAATAGGCGTTTCTGAAAATTAACACCTTTAAATGTGGAAACAATTAGTAAAGAGAGTTTCCAAAATAGAAACTCCAAATAAAGAGTAGTACCGCCCCTCACAAGTTAGCCACAGAGTATATAAAAGATACTAAATGAATCTAGGAGCCAAACGCCTGCAACCAAAGAGTTAGAACACAATACAATTCAGTTTGGCTCAGGGGCTAATACCGGACGTGTTCGGTATTCACGACTTCAGTGGAACAGCCCCGAACTTGCTCCTTTTGATTTCTATCTTCAATCCAAACTGCAGGAAACTATTAGAGATAGTAATATACACAGAGAACCTGCAGAATAGCTAGAGCAACACAAATATCAAATGAAATGCGAATTGAGACACGATATTTGTTTTACCGAAGTTCAGACTCGTTCGAGTCCTACTCTCCGTTGAGGGGGCTGTGGGCGACCCAGCGAAGGTCAGCCCTAGAGGGTACCACGAAGGTCACTCTAGCCGGAGTCTTTTCCAACTCCTTTTCCTCCTTCCACTAAATGATTCCAAGGCGGCGGAATCGACCGTTACAAACTTTCCGAGGCACACCACAATCTCTCGGGTGCTCTTCGGCGACGCCTAACCATCTAGGACCGAAGAGTCCAAGAGTAACAAATGTGAATCATGAGATTGACAATATGCACAAGTGCTCAAGTAGTGGCTTGCTCTCTTTTTCAAATTCTCTCTTAACCCACAAATTGATTTTGCAATTTGGATCACACACTCACTAAGAGAGGGTTGGGAGAGTTGGCAAGGCTCAAAAACGTGTGTCTATCTCAGTAGAATCAGCAGCCTCCAAAGGTGGAGGCTTGGGGGTATTTATAGCCCCCTTGAAAAACTAGCCATTTTATAGCCGTTGCAATACCGGACACGTCCAGTATGCATACCGGACACGTCCGGTATGACTTACACTGCGCCAACGATAACTAAGTTACAGTGAAGTTGTGAGGCGTCGGAACTCCCGACTCACGTCAGAACTCCCGGTCCTCAGCAAATTTGAAAACCATGTAACTGAGTTAAAGAAAATGAGGTGTCGGAACTCTTGACACATGCCGGAACTTCCGACCGTCGGAACTCCCGACTCACGTCGGAACTCCCGACCCTCAAGGCTTTAGAAAACTAGCCGTTGGCCTCTGGTCATGCATACCGGACACGTCCGGTATGACTAGGACAGTGAACCCTCCAAGACAGTTAAAGTGCGAGACATCAGAACTCCTGACCCTTGCCAGAACTCCCGACCGTCGGAACTCCCGACGAACCAACCCGAGAACAACAATTTTACAACTGCTGGGTGAATACCGGACACGTCCGGTATAGCCAGACCAGCAACAAGTCAGTTAGCTCTTTTGTCTCTTAAACACTCAAATCTCACATGGGTTGGCTTGAGCACTTATGAAACATTATCTATCAACATGATGCATCCCTCTTAATAGTACGGCATTCCTATTTACTCAAATTTAGAAGTATAACGAATTTAAACCTTTTGAGTTGCTCTTTTTGAACCAAAGCCGTGTATTCCAATCTTCATCAAGTGAGGGCGCCAACATGTTGATATTGATCTTTTTCACTAGAGCATAGCCATCTTGAGCACGTGACTTGATTCCATTCATCAAATTTGAATAATCCCAAATGTATCAAGTCACTTCTTTCAAACACTCCAATAGTGATTTGATCCTTCACATCAATATGACCATCGTAGCTTGATTAGTACCTCAACTAAATGCAAGTACTTTCTTCTTCACCCTAGCTAGGTTCTTCGGCCGCCAAGCCATCGCTTGCCCTTCACCCTTGCTTAGTACCTCAAAGCCTTTCCTTGCTATCTTCACCATCTCAAGCCATCAAGTCACATCTTGTGTTGAATCATCCATTCATTTGTATTGTTGTCTTTTTCATTTCAATTTAGCAAGCTTCAAATATGAAACCATTCCATATGCAATCCCTTATGTCTCATTAATTAATTCTCACAAGCTTGCTTTTGCATAGTACATGGAAATCCCACAATAAACAAGCCTTTGCATGAATTCCATTTGCATTGTTGTCTTGTGCTTGAACTAGATTGTTTATACAACAACACATCATTTTGGCTTTCATTAAGTACCTGTGAGATAACCTATCACCTGTCCACACTTAGCAAACGGGTTAGACCTTTAATCACGTTGTCATTCAATCATCCAAAACCCACTAAAGGGCTAGATGCACTTTCAATCTTTCCCTTTTTGGTGATTGATGACAACTTGATTAAAGCTTAAAAAAGAATATAAGTATTTAAGATTTGAGTTCAATGATTTATAAGAGGCTTCCCCTTAATATGTGCTTGTGATTGGAATTCACAAAATGACCTCAACTGGTCAATTGCACATACTAAAACATATAGGAGACTCCCCCTAAATTATTGCATCCGTGGGGTGCATGTGTGTGTGACAAAATAGAATTGTGATGCATATGATAGGATATATCACACAAGAATAAATATAAAGACATCACATCAAATATTTTCATTCTATCATGCATAGACCTTATGAAAAATAAATACAACACATGTATGCCACACATAGCACTCATTACACATTTTCTCAAGTCCACAAGCCACAGATAATAAAGATCATATCTCAATAGATCCATAGATAAAGCATAAGTGAGTCTCATCTCTCACATGATACAATGCAATCTCAAACTCAAGATACATCAATGAAGCTCATGAACAAAAACTACAGCCTGTAGTACATATCTTCAAGTACAAAGATAAGCAAATGAAACAAAAATCCCGAAGCTTTAATCAGTCTCTCTCCCCCTTTGTCATCTATCACCACAAAGGTCCAACAATGACAAACTAAGGACAAAAGGGGCTGCAAGCTGTATCTAATTTTTGGCATCACTCAGCATCATCATCATCATCTCTCTCAGCATCTTCGTCATCTGAATGTGTGACACCAGCTGGACGAGAACCACCTACGCCGGACGGGTCATAGCCACTAGACCCGTAGTAGCCGCCACCACCTGTGAGGTCACTCCACCAATCTGTACCATACTCGTCTGCAGTACTAGGACGTGGCTGAGAGTGAGTAGGCACATGAGCCTGAAGTGGAAGAGTGTCAGGGTGCTCTGGTGCCTGCTGCTGCTGCTGTCGCTGAATGAACTCAACATACTCTCTATCATATCTGGCCTGCTGCTGCTCCTTAGTCTCAGGCTCACTAGCTGCCTCATCTGATAGAGGAGATCTAGGAGGATCAAGCTCAAGATTAGAAGCAATTTGCTTCCAAGTCCGAGTGTCCTTCCTCCTAGCCTCCCTCTCCTTCTGCTGCCTGGTCTGGATGTCTCTGCACATCCCAAATATGGAGCTGAAAAGCCTACGGATAGGCGAGGAAGGACTGCCACGGCGTGAAGTAGAACGTGAAGGAGCACGTGGTGAAGGTGAAGCTCCTGCTGGTGCACCACTCCCAGGTGCATCTGCCTCTAGTGCTGCTGCTGCTCCTCCTGGCCTACTAGAGGTAACCCTAACTCAGGTAGATCTGCAACAATCTTCAGGGCCTTGTGAATCTTGTCATACTCGAACATGTGCC
This sequence comes from Miscanthus lutarioriparius, assembly GCA_904845875.1. Classification (NCBI taxonomy): domain Eukaryota; kingdom Viridiplantae; phylum Streptophyta; class Magnoliopsida; order Poales; family Poaceae; genus Miscanthus; species Miscanthus lutarioriparius. The sequence continues at coordinate 19,609,903 of CAJGYO010000011.1, read as the reverse complement.
CTGTCACCTGCTCAATCATATGCATGATATAAGGAGCAAAACCACAGCCCTTGAGGGGCCTCTCTCCCACACTCCTAATCTCGGACCAAATAAAATCAAACACGCTGAAGGGCCGAGCATCAGGTGCCATCCTGTGGAGTAGGTTCCTGGAATAATCAGCAATGTTGCCCTTGTCTCCACCCTTGCAGTCAATAGTCTTCCTGAACATCCTGTCCAGGTATCTGTAAGTAGGGTGAAGACCTAGAACCTTACCCACTGCTCCTCTCTCACCACCAGGAGGATACATATATGCGAGCTGCTCAGGAGGTAACACCTGCTCGGTGTGGATCCCTGTCCCTCTGGAGATCATCCTCTAAGAAGCCAAGGTGGGCGGCAAATACATCATAGTCAACACTATACCACTGGCCCTCAAGCATCCAGTGCATCCGCCTCTCATCCTCCTCAACGAACAGAGTAGCATAGAACTGAGCTACTACATATGTGTTCCAGTCATGCTGGAACTTCATGATCTCATAAAGTCCTGTCCGCTAGCAGATGGTAATAGCATGATCAACTGAGGCCTTCTGCAACTCTATAATGTACTGCCAGTCAATCCACTGTGACCTGGCAATCACTGGGTTCCTGGTGAGAATCACACTGGAGTAGAAGTCCAAGTGAAAAGCTGTCTGGAAGCGGTGATCATACTGAACCTTAGGTAGGCCTCTCGGATCAACCCTTCGCTCATCTCTGGCTTTCCTGGTCATACCCTTTCCCCTGTAATCAACTCTGGAAACATAAAAGGGTACATTGGGTAGGCGTGTCTCAAGGAGACCATAATGCATCCCCTGACTAGGCTGGTGCTGAACTAGAGGAACTGGCTCCTCCTCCTCTATCTCCTGCTCCTCATCTGAGCTGTCATCATCTGATCCTCTGTGAGTGCTGTTCCTCTTTCTTTCTTCTCTGGACTCCACTCTGAATTCATCAGTGTCAGTGTCAGAAGAAGAGCTCCCTGAGCCCTCTACATACTGCGGTGCTGCACTAGAGGCAGCTTTGGTAGGCCTCCTGCTGCTCGGCTGGAATCCATGATGCATTTCCTGTCTTGCCTTCTTGTGCTTTTCTAGAGCCGGATCATGCCTATGCTTGGACCTAGGCTCCTATCTTCCACTCATCGCTGCTGCCCTATATCTAAAAGATTTCCAAAGAATTTTAGATACATGCCCAAATTTAATCTTGAATTGCAATTTAGACGTAGAATCTTTGATCCATGGTTTTACAACCATCTTGACATACAACTGTCAATAAGTTTGCAAAACGAAGATACAAAAGAATCTAAGCCTAACAAACAATTTTATGCTCGGATTGAATCAAAAGGAAGCAGAGGAGCTGCTCTGCTGGGCCATACTGGACACGTCCGGTAGCATACCGGACACGTCCGATATGCACGCCCAGCAACCCTAACCAGGGTTCCTTGATTCAAACCATCACCGATCAATTCCAAACTTTGGGCATTGCTTCTACATCACCAATGTAGCATATTGACCAGAGGAATTTCAAAATCATGCATTGACCATGTAGATCGGACGAGGTCTGCGATTAGGGTACCTTTGGAGAAGAGATGAGAAGGCGATGTGAAATCAGATCCCCGGGCCTTCAATCTTGATGCAAGCCTTCTCCAATGCGATCTCCCTCTCTCTCTTTTGTTGGTGAAATCCTCGGTCGCCCTAGGTGAGGAAGAAGATGACGGCTGGGTTGGTTGGAACAAGACAAACTTGTCTGGGCCGAAGGGGTACGCTCGGTTTTTATAGTACCGCTCATACCGGACACGTCTGGTAGCATACCGGACACGTCTGGTAGCATACCGGACACGTCCGGTATACGCGGGCTGGCCCAAGCTATTTCAAAATGTGTTTTCTCTCTTCCAATCCCCTTTTCTATTATTTCTCAGTCCAAAAAGATATAAAATCTTGATCCAAACCGAATATGATCACTTCTCTTATCCAATGCCATCAATTGATTTTCTCTTTTCCAAATATATGGCATAATCAATAATTTGCTTGCTTGAGAGAGATAAAGTGAGACAAAGTAGATTGTGGACTTAAGAGAGCCATGTCATGTGTGATTCGCCGATCAAACAATCAAGGAGAGCTATAATCATCACACAACAAGGCTAGGTCACAAAGACCAAGATTCAAATAGTTTTTCAAATTCACACTTCCTACTCATGCTAGTTAGGTGTTTTTGAAAAACATCTCTCCTATGTCACACAAATGCTCATTCTAACATATAAAGGGCCTTAGATGCACTTGCAATGTATATATGTAAACACATACCTTTGCCTTGAGCCCACAAGAATACCACTAAGAAGATTCATGGCATGATAATCTTTATGTTGACCTTGATTGCCAAATAATCATGCTAGATTCTAAATCACTTTTCATCCAAAGGACTACAAAGAATGCTAGATAGATTTGTTAGTCCACATTGGTACAAAATAGAAACTTAGCTCCCCCTAAATAAGTGCTTCAAGTAATTTGAACAACTTTCAACAAACATTTTTATTCTATTAAGACATGGGGAGCCAATTTTCATTTTGACCATAAACCGAATAAGATTGCCATATTTAAAAGTGAGTTTAAAAGATGCTCACAATCCACTTAGATTTGATAAATCACAAGCTTATGAGTAAGTTAGGGATATATGAGAATGTATGGATCAAATACTCAATTGCAATACGATTGGTGTTCTGGTCCATGCAACACCGGACACGTCCGATAGTATGCCGGACACGTCCGGAATACATAGAACAGAAACACTGACTTTCTATCCCTGGCCATACCGGACACGTCCGATAGTAATACCGGACACATCCGATAGGTGCAGGACAGAAACAATTAATTCTCTGCTTGTGATTCTTTGTTTAGCTCTAGTATTTATTGTATACTTGCATCTCAACAAATGAATTGCTTTACTAGAGAATTATTAAAAGCATCATATGGCAAACATGTTAACTATCAAGTAAAACTAATTAGCCACTTTCACTTTTTACACAAATATGCTTATTTGTTAGTCATTGAGCACCAAACAAATAAAGTGGCTATTTTTGTAAGGTTTAGGTACTTGTTACCAATGGTGATGATGAAGTAAATGATATATTCATTGAATTATCTTCGGGTCAACCATACAAGTGATTATGATAAGAATTGATTGATAGATAGAGTGAGTATTTTCAATTTACTTGCTCAACCACCCTGAAGCTTTCATTTCATCACCAAGTACCTACATCATTAACCTAAGCACACTTTGGTACCCAACTCTTGTTGGGTCCTTTTGGGTTAGTCAACAAGTGCTTAGGCACCCAAATGGCTTTAGCACTAGTTTGTGGTGAACACATCACCTTACTAGTGCTAACTCCATTTGTGGTCTTCCTAAGCTTATCATTATAAACATATGTGTTTGGCTTAGGAGCGTTACCATTTGGGCATTCATAGCTTAGATGCCCCTTTCTTCTACAAGCAAAGCATATGCGGCCTTTGTTTGCTTTATGCTTGCTTTGCTTGTATGGACATCTATCAACCTTATGGCCCATCTCATTGCATCCATAGCATCTTCTTGTTGCAACTTGGGCTTCCTTTCTTGCCTCTTGGTACATTGGCCATTTCTTGGTAGGTTGCCCTAACTTCTTGCTCATAAGACAAGTGCTTTGTCCATCACTTTTCTTTTGGTTGGCCAACTTGTTTGAGTCCTTTTGTTCGACCACTTCACACTTGTCGGCCCAACTCTTATGTGGACACATAGCCCACTCACGTCCATATAATCCACAACCATAGCATAACCTTTTTCTATGTTTCTTGCTCTTGGTTGTGTTGGCCTTGCTTGAAATGTGATTCTTTTGTTGGGTTTTGGAGAAAGCAAGGTTTGAACCCTTCTCAAGCTTCTTCACCATGTTATCACGGTTATCTTGAGAAGGTTGTCCTTTCTCCTTCCCCTTCAATCGAATCACATCTTTCTTTAATATTTTCACCTCTTCTTTGAGCTCTATGTTTTCTATGAGATTTAGCTCAATCAAAGATTGGCTTGCTTGAGGAGCACACTCATTAGTACAAGAAACATTTAATTGAGATGCTGTACTAGTGAGTGGAAGTGTGAGAGGTTGAGAAAATTTTACCGATGTGATTACAACCTCATGAGCCACCTCAAGCATGATGCTTGATTCTACTACTTCATCATGAGAGCACTTTAGATGAACATAGTTTGCTTGTAGCACATTGTACTTGCTTGATAGTTCATCTAGCCTTGCCTTGAGCTCTAAGTTTTCCTTCTCTAGTTGGGAAACACCAGAAGAGGAGTTAGTAACTAAAGCATGCTCAATTGACAATTTTTCATACCTTTCACTTAGAGCCTTTAGTTCTTCCATCTTAGAGATGAGAAACAATTCTTGCTTTTGAAGTGATTGCTCTTGCTTCTCAATCTCTTCTTCAAGCTCATCATTCTTTTCAACTATCTTCATGATGATGAACTTGTCTTTGTGGTTGAGATGATCAAGGTTGTAGTTGTCTTCAACTTCAACATCACTCTCCACTTGATCATCTACTCGTGCTATCTCCTTGGCTTGATCTCTCTTGCTAGCCTTCTTCTTGCTTTTCTTGGCCATGAGACACAAGTGATGAGTATCATGAGATACTGAGGTTGACTCATCACTTGGTCGCCACCGGGCTTGAGCCTCATCATCATAGACAGCTTGTTGTCCTGCTGCCACATCCATACGCATACCGAACACGTCCGGTATGTGCAGGCAGACAACATATCATGCGTTGCTTGGACTTCTTGCTCCGGCTCGGCACTCTTGAGGTATTGTGAGGCTTCTTTACTGCATGAAGACACAATGGACATACTTTCCATTGACTCGACCTCAAGTGCATCATCGCATTTGGATTCTCCATATAACTCAACGAGTTTGGTCCAAATGAGATGAGCACTCTCCGGAGGTGGTTGTCCATTGAATATTGCCTCATCTTGAACCTCTGCACTCAATGTACTCAAAATGATATTAATAGCTTGAGCATTGAGTTGCACGCATATCTCTTCCTCTTTTGATAAATTCTTGTAGTTGCTCCAATCAACTATAGGAAGAGATATGCATGCAAACACAATATGCTCAACAAGAGGACTAATATCTTTAAAAGCATTGAGTACATGAATTGACCAAGGTAGAAAGTTTGAACCATCATTTTGGAGAAGCACCAGCTCCAACTTGATAGGCGTCGACATCCTTTTCTCACGGCGGTAAAGCTTTAGGTGAGAACCTCGCTCTGATACCAATTAAAAGGACCTAGGATGCCGCCTAGAGGGGGGTGAATAGGCGTTTCTGAAAATTAACACCTTTAAATGCGGAAACGATTAGTAAAGAGAGTTTCCAAAATGGAAACTCCAAATAAAGAGTAGTACCACCCCTCACAAGTTAGCCACAGAGTATATAAAAGATACTAAATGAATCTAGGAGCCAAACGCCTGCAACCAAAGAGTTAGAACACAATACAATTCAGTTTGGCGCAGGGGCTAATACCGGACGTGTTCGGTATTCACGACTTCAGTGGAACAGCCCCGAACTTGCTCCTTTTGATTTCTATCTTCAATCCAAACTGCAGGAAACTATTAGAGATAGTAATATACACAGAGAACCTACAGAATAGCTAGAGCAACACAAATATCAAATGAAATGCGAATTGAGACACGATATTTGTTTTACCGAAGTTCGGACTCGTTTGAGTCCTACTCTCCGTTGAGGGGGCTACGGGCGACCCAGCGAAGGTCAGCCCTAGAGGGTACCACGAAGGTCACTCTAGCCGGAGTCTTTTCCAACTCCTTTTCCTCCTTCCACTAAATGATTCTGAGGCGGCGGAATCAACCGTTACAAACTTTCCGAGGCACACCACAATCTCTCGGGTGCTCTCCGGCGACGCCTAACCATCTAGGACCGAAGAGTCCAAGAGTAACAAATGCGAATCACGAGATTGACAATATGCACAAGTGCTCAAGTAGTGGCTTGCTCTCTTTTTCAAATTCTCTCTTAACCCACAAATTGATTTGGCAATTTGGATCACACACTCACTAAGAGAGGGTTGGGAGAGTTGGCAAGGCTAAAAAACATGTGTCTATCTCAGCAGAATCAGCAGCCTCCAAAGGTGGAGGCTTGGGGGTATTTATAGCCCCCTTGAAAAACTAGCCGTTTTATAGCCGTTGCAATACCGGACACGTCCGGTATGCATACTGGACACGTCCGGTATGACTTACACTGCGCCAACAGTAACTAAGTTACAGTGAAGTTGTGAGGCGTCGGAACTCCCAACTCACGTCGGAACTCCCGATCCTTAGCAAATTTGAAAACCATGTAACTGAGTTAAAGAAAATGAGGTGTCGGAACTCTCGACACATGCCGGAACTTCCGACCGTCGGAACTCCCGACTCACGTCAGAACTCCCGACCCTCAAGGCTTTGGAAAACTAGCCGTTGGCCTCTGGTCATGCATACCGAACACGTCCGGTATGAATACCGGACACGTCCGGTATGACTAGGACAGTGAACCCTCCAAGGCAGTTAAAGTGCGAGACATCGGAACTCCCGACCCTTGCCAGAACTCCTAACTGTCGGAACTCCCGACCTACGTCGGAACTCCCGACGAACCAACCCGAGAACAACAATTTTACAACTACTAGGTGAATACCGGACACGTCCGGTATGCATACCGGACACGTCCGGTATAGCCAGACCAGCAACAAGTCAGTTAGCTCTTTTGTCTCTTAAACACTCAAATCTCACATGGGTTGGCTTGAGCACTTATGAAACATTATCTATCAACATGATGCATCCCTCTTAATAGTACGGCATTCCTATTTACTCAAATTTAGAAGTATAACGAATTTAAACCTTTTGAGTTGCTCTTTTTGAACCAAAGCCGTGTATTCCAATCTTCATCAAGTGAGGGCGCCAACATGTTGATATTGATCTTTTTCACTAGAGCATAGCCATCTTGAGCACGTGACTTGATTCCATTCATCAAATTTGAATAATCCCAAATGTATCAAGTCACTTCTATCAAACACTCCAATAGTGATTTGATCCTTCACATCAATATGACCATCGTAGCTTGATTAGTACCTCAACTAAATGCAAGTACTTTCTTCTTCACCCTAGCTAGGTTCTTCGGCCGCCAAGCCATCGGTTGCCCTTCACCCTTGCTTAGTACCTTGAAGCCTTTCCTTGCTATCTTCACCATCTCAAGCCATCAAGTCACATCTTGTGTTGAATCATCCATTCATTTGTATTGTTGTCTTTTTCATTTCAATTTAGCAAGCTTCAAATATGAGACCATTCCATATGCAATCCCTTATGTCTCATTAATTAATTCTCACAAGCTTGCTTTTGCATAGTACATGGAAATCCCACAATAAACAAGCCTTTGCATGAATTCCATTTGCATTGTTGTCTTGTGCTTGAACTAGATTGTTTATACAACAACACATCATTTTGGCTTTCATTAAGTACCTGTGAGATAACCTATCACCTGTCCACACTTAGCAAACGGGTTAGACCTTTAATCACGTTGTCATTCAATCATCCAAAACCCACTAAAGGGCTAGATACACTTTCACCTACCTATGAGTCCTACTAGTATAGGTCGAGTAGCTGCTATGCTTAGGCTATCGGTAGCGGGAGTAACCTACCGTTACTCACAATAGGTGATTATTATTATTACTCTCATGATAAAATGGTGAAAAGAAATGGAGATCGGGCAGGGATATGGTACGAGTATTGGTGGGTGTAATAGGTTGTGTCCCGCGGCCAACGGGGCATAGCTTGGTTACACTGTTTTCCCTATCCATGTCAGTTAAGGACCATCAGTTGTTGTGGATGGTAGTCAGGTCATAGACTTATTATCCTGAGCACATACTTGCTTATGGGAGCGGGAAGGCTCGTTGCTCTCTTATCGTGGGTTCCGGCTCTTTTTGGACCGACTGATTGGAGGCAGGGATGGTGGAGGTCTAAGCACCACACTGAGTCTAGGACTTAGGAGTGGGGGCTTGGAGTTCAAGTTTGGACAGGGACCTAAACCCCTTGACAGGAGAGTGGTGGGTTTGTCTTGCTTGTGCTTAGGGTACAAGCGGGGCATGTGTTTTGGGGTACCCAGCTGGGATACATTTGAAAGGATCAAGATGCTCAAGAGGGGGGTGAATTGGGCTAATTCTAAATTTCTTTGCAACAATTAAACCCTACGGTTAGCCCACTTCACCCCTTGTGCCTAGAAAGTGTTTCTAATGTTCTACCGCACAAAAAGTCTTACAACCTAAGTTTCAATTCTACTCTAGCATGGCAATTCTATGAATGTAAAGACAAGAATTGAATTGCTCAATGTAAATGCTCAAAGTAAAGAGAGAAGGAGGAACGCGGCGATGTTTTGCCGAGGTATCGGCGAGTTGCCACTCCCCACTAGTCCTCATTGGAGCACCCGCGCAAGGGTGTAGCTCCCCCTTGATCCGCGCAAGGATCAAGTGCTCTCTACGGGTTGATTATTTGACACTCCATCGCGGTGAATCACCCACAACCGCTCACAACTTGAGTTGGGTCATCCACAAGCTCCGCCGGATGATCACCAAGCTCCTAGTCACCACCAAGCCGTCTAGGAGATGGCGATCACCAAGAGAAACAAGCATGAACTCTCACTTGACCACGACAAGCCTAATGAGAAGGGTGGATGCACACTTTGCTACTCTTGCTTTCACTAATGAGGTCTCTCTTGGATTCTCAAATCTCAATCACCTCACTAGGACCTTGCTCTTCTTGGCACTCTCAAGGGTGTTTCTCAGCTGTTGGAATGAGCAAAAGTGATCCCTTGAGTGAATAGAGGAAGTATTTATAACCCCTCATTCAAAATGAACCATTATGTGCCTCTGTGGGCTGATCGAACGCTCCGATCAAGTTGACCAGACGCTCCGGTCAGTTCTACCCGCCACCGAGTGTTTAAGTTGTGACCGAACACTGGGCAGCGTCCGGTCAGCACTGACTGGGCATGTTCGGTCATGATTTTCCCTCTCTGGAACCTTACTGGAGTCGACCGGACGCTGGCACCCAGCGTTCGGTCGCTCACCTCTCAGCATTCGATCATACCAGACGACTTCACCTTGATCAAATGAACTGACTGGACTCTGTGCCAGCGTCCAGTCAGCATTTGACCCTCCATTCACTTCTATCTTGCAATCATATGTGAATGAAGTTTACTCTAATTGATCTAAGGGCTGTTTTGGAGCTACCTAGTGCTAAATTTGACAAGTGTGCACCACACTTAACCCACTAGACTCACCAAGGTCAAGATACCCGTCCATACCCCCCTTAATAGTACGGCCCTAGGAAAAACAAAGTCCTAAACTACTCTAAGTGTCTCCTCAACACCAAACAACACTTAGAACTAGTCCATCCTTAACCTTGTCGTACATCCTTTGAAAACCGAAACGATTTCCATCGTAGGGGAATGACAATCATGATTGCCCAATCAATTTCCATTACCGTGACCTAACTTAATTGTCTATGCAAAACACACGTTAGTCACAGTAATCATGTATTGTCATTAATCACCGAAACCCAACTAGGGGCCTAGATGCTTTCAATCTCCCTCTTTTTGGTGATTGATGACAATACTACCTCGAGTATGTAAAAGAGATGAGGTTTTCAATATGCTTCGTTCATATAAGCTTTTGACAATAAGAACAAAAGAGTTAGGCAAGCTTATATGACCCAAGCCAACATGATGTACTCAATAGATATGAAATAAGCATGAGTACAAGTTATAAAGCTCATTTGCATCGGAGTAAAACACGGAAGCAAAGCAAATGAGCATAACACAAGTGATATGACATATAAATAATTCAAAGTAGAGAGCACAAATGTCACATATCACATAAATATCACGATCACGTAGATATCACTATCACATAAATATAGTTCGACGCATGAAAGTAAACACATGAATACATAATAGTGTATCACACATAAAAAGCCAAATATAATAGATAAACTCCCCTTAAATGAATCGCTCCCCCTACGTCTAACATACTAGATCCCTCTCCCCCTTTGGCATCAAATACCAAAACCTAAGGGTTGGTCGGCGGGACTACAGCGGATGAGTCGGCTGCTGAGGTGCGAGGAGCGAGCTGGAACTGTGTGCCATCATCATCTAATCCTGAGCTCTGAGTTGTATGACCCTCTGTAGCTGGAAGCGATGCTGAAGCGGTCTGGGTCGGATCAAGGACTGGTGCGGCCTATGACTCTGTAGGTATGACTGTGGCAGGCAGCTCTGATGATGCAACTAAGGAAGAGAGCGTCTCTGTAGTCCCAGTAATAGGTGCAACTATGGAAGGACTAGGGACATGTAGATATGGCAGAGTAGGCTGCCCTATCAACTCACTGAAGGTAGCACCAAGGCTCCTAGAGACTTTAGTATCTAGCATAAGCAGCGAGGAAGTCTGACCTGGTGTGAAGCCCGTCTGTAGAGGTGTGAACTGTGGGGCTGGCACTGGCGAGGCAAACCACTAGGACACCTGCTCTATAGGTGAAGGAAACTGTGTCGCTGGTTGTCCCTGACTCTGAAGCCCACTGGGCTATAAAGCTAGAGTCGTAGAAGTGGTGGCAGGCTGGCCAATCTAGGGTGAAGGCTATGGTGGTGGAGCCCCAATAGCAGTAACTACATGCTGCATAAATCTGAGTAACTGTTGCTGCAAGAGAAGCTACTGCTGTCACTGAAACTCATCCTATCTGGCCTAGAACTGTGCAAATGTAGCGGTGGTCTCCTGGACCTAGCGAGCCTGATCCTACCTCATCCGCTCAAGTATAGCAAGTAGAGCGGGGTCTGTCTGTGGTGCAGGTGGAGCTGAACTAATGCTATCGGCCTCATGGTCATGTCGTCGTGGAGGCATCTGAGGGATATCCGGTTAGTCATCATCTGAGCTATCACTGGGGTCGCTCTCGACCATCCCCTCCTGCTGAGCATCTAACTGCTCCTCCTCTATAGCTTCAATGCCCCTAATAGTCTCATCCTGCTAGGCTACAGTCTCTGGCACCTCTGGACGATGGCGTGGCTGGCTAGGTGTCCTCACTGCACTGTGGCGGAGCATCTGAGTCATGTTATATGCAGGGAACTCTATAGTAGCACCACTAAACTCTGCCAGCATCTCAGGAGGCCTTACTGTGACTGCCCTGCATGATCTACGGCGGCTGTGACTGCTGCTACTCTCTCTGTGTCAGCATCTGCATACTTTCTCTTCTTTGTCGCCAGCTTCTTCGTCGCCTTGCCTTTCACATCAGTAGGCAAGCGAGGCGGATGCCTTGGATCCTCATCACCTAGACCACCTCTGGCATTCTTGACACGAGCCATCTGTAACGAACTGCTGCCTCTGACAAAGATCAACTACCAACTGTCACTTTTGAGGCTTGGCCTTGATCCGTACTCGCGAGCGTAGCCCCGAGTTGACTGACAACTACCAAAGAGACCTCAGAAACACCGACTCACTGCAGGTTAGAATAGATTGGATATATGAATAATTTCAATATATATATCTAGAGATACGAAACCCTAAGAAGCAAGCAATAGGTACGAAATTAGAAGTGAGGGCTTGCTACCTGACGAATCGGCGAACCAAAGAATAAGGAACGGAACACGGAGAACCACTGGGTCGGCACTGTGAAGCTAGGGTTAGGGTTCGCTAGTCGCGTGGATCGGCGGCAGGGAAGACACAATGTAGGCACTATGGGCGCTAGGGCATGAGCTCGGTGGTGCGGCGGCGGCGCTGGAACAGGGCACGATGGTGCTGCTGCGTGGCATGGTGGCTTGGAGCAATGCACGGGCATGGCAGCAGCGCTGGAGCACGACACGGACGAGCTACGGCGCGGGCGCGGGCGAAGCAGCATGGTGGCGTGTGTGCGTGGGGAGGTGCGGCTGTGCGGCAGTGGCTAGGGCACGAGCACGGCGCGGCGAGTGGTGGAGGCATGGCAAGGGATTCTGCACGGCGATGTCGGTGCAAGTGCGGGTGGATTAGGTCATGGCGCGGTACGGCGGTTGGGTTATATGGGATCCCCGTGACGGAATAGAAAAGGAAACTGAGAAAAAACCGGATCCCGCATGATTTCTATTGACCGGACGCTCCGGTGGCAACGACTGGACGCTGCCACCTAGAGTTCGGTCGACTCTAGAGAGGTCCAAATCCCCTGGAGTCACGACCGGACGTGTCTGATCACAACTGACTGGACACAGCCAGAGTTCGGTCCAACCTGTCTCCATCGTCTTCGCTCGACCGGACGTAGGAACGCCATCTGATCGGATGATGGACAGCAGAGTCCGGTCACTCCTTCGCAGCAACGGGTCACCTCGTGTGAACTGACCGGACGCTGGACATCAAAGTCCGATGCAGCGTTCGGTCACTCTTTTCCAGCAAATCTTCAAAGTCCTTCGTGCTGCTTGTTCCCAATCAAGTCCTAACTTCAACAAGACCCACATAAACACCAATTGGGACTGATGTGAGTGACCTCTCTCAAACCCTCAGAATTTTCAAAGTATTTTGCCTTAGGCTATAATTCTTTTTAAGAAAATAGGCAATAAAAGGGTGATTGAAGAGAAACGACAAAACAACATTCATGCATATGCAATGCAATACTTGAAAGTAATTCTAGTTGCTTGTCAAGTTTGATCCAAGGTTAAGGTTCTTCACACACTTTTCGGTGGTTATCTTAACCATGTTAGACAAGCCCTAAGTGCATTACCATAAAGTAAACATGTTGTATATTACAATGCAATGCAAGGGACAACACAAGCTCATTTTCTAGTGAAGTTTCTAAAGTCAAGCACATTTAGCTCATTTCTCAATCGACAAAAAGTCGCCTCATCTAGCAGTTTAGTAAAGATATCCACCAATTGATTTGCGGTCCTTACACCTGTAGTGAAATATCATTCTTAGCAACATGATCTCTAAGAAAGTGATGGAGGATATCTATGTGCTTGGTGTGAGAGTGTCGAACTAGATTATTAGCAAGTTTTACCGCACTCTCATTGTCACACAAAAGAGGTACCTTTTCTAGAACTACACCATAGTCTAGCAAAGTTTGCTTCATGTAAAGTATTTGTGCACAACAAGCACCCGCGGCAATGTATTCCGCTTCAGTGGTGGACAAAGCCACACTATTTTGTTTCTTGGAGGACCAAGACACAAGTGATCTACCAAGCAAATGGCACCCTCCGAATGTGCTTTTTCTATCAACTTTGCAACCGGCATAATTCGAATCGAAATAGCCAACTAATTCAAATCTAGCTCCTTTGGGATACAAAAGGCCAATGCTTGGTGTGTGTTTAAGATACATAAGGATTCTTTTAACGGCACTTAAATGAGTTTCCTTAGGGTTAACTTGAAATCTCGCACACATACACACACTAAACATAATGTCAGGCCTAGATGCGGTTAAATATAACAAGCTACCAATCATAGAGCGGTAGAGAGTTTGATCAACCGTGTTACCTCCCTCATCTAGGTCAAGATGTCCATTAGTTGGCATTGGTGTCTTGATTGGCTTACATTCATCCATTTTGAATCTCTTGAAAAGATTATTAGTATATTTCTCTTGAGAGATGAAAATCACTTCTATCATTTGCTTGACTTGAAAACCAAGATAGAATGTAAGCTCTCCAATCATTGACATCTCGAACTCCTTCGACATCAATTCACCAAACTCTTTACCAGAATCTTCATTTGATGATCCAAATATGATATCATCAACATACACTTGACAAATAAAGATATATCCATCAAGCTTCTTGGTGAATAGTGTGGTGTCAACCTTCCCAATGGTGAAGCCCTTCTCAATGAGGAAGTCCCAAAGGCGCTCATACCAAGCTCTTGGGGCTTGCTTAAGCCCATATAACGCCTTGGACAACCTATAAACATGATTAGGATATCTAGGGTCTTCAAACCCGGGAGGTTGATCAACATAGACTAGTTCATTAATAAAGCCATTTAAAAATGCACTTTTCACACCCATTTGATATAGTTTCATTTCATGATGTGATGCATATGCAAGGAGGATACGAATGGCTTCTAGTCTTGCAACCGGTGCAAAGGTCTCTCCAAAATCAAACCCTTCAACTTAAGAGAACCCCTTTCCAACTAGTCTTGCCTTGTTCCTCACAACAACACCTTGATCATCTTGCTTGTTGCGGAACACCCACTTTGTTCCAATGACTCTTGCACCTTGTGGTCGCTCTTCAAGAGTCCAAACTTCATTGCGGGTGAAGTTGTTCAACTGTTCATGCATGGCATTTATACAAACCGGATCTTGAAGAGCTTCTTCTACCTTAGTAGGCTCAAAACAAGAGGCAAAAGAGTGATGTTCAATAAACAAAGCAAGATTTTGAGAGTGAGTCATTACTCCCTTTGATGGACTCCCTATGATGAGATCTTGTGGATGAGCTTGTAGTTGAGGTGAATTTCTTCTATCAACCACTTGAGGGGGAGGTTGTGGAGCATCAACATCATGTGCTTGTGTCACCATTTGCTCATCGGAGACATGAGTGTTGTAACAGAACCGCCCAATTTATACAAGATCAAGTATGGCTGTCCCCGCTAACACGTTGACACACACATACTTTCACTTATATAAACCCGGTAGTCCGCCGAGTGTCCCGAAAGACCTCGGTAAATCAACATCACAACCAAGATCGCGTGATTAAGCAAATACACATCACATACACAGGGTTGCAGCGGAAATAATATTACATATGGGTTCACAAATAAAAGTACAAGTTTGGATTTCAAAACCGCTTAGTGAAAACAACATAGATTTCAAATGATTACATTAATATAAGTTCCAAATATATTGCTAGCATAAGTGACATCATCCAACAAAAGCATATAGATGAGAAGTAACTATAGAATCACCGATCCCACCGGCGGTTAGCCACCATCATCAACAGGCTGAGAACTCCACATGCAACATGGTGGGATAAACCCTGAGTACTCGAATGTACTCAGCCAGACTTACCCGTCGAAAACCAAAACAAATGACACCAAGGATCATGCATAGCTTAATTTAGTGGATCTGGCTGGACAACATTTTTGCATAAAAGCTTGAGTAACCATTAGCATTATTCACCTGTACTAGCAGTGACTTTTAGCCATTACCTACCATCTATATTAGCACCTGTACTAATCAATCACTTGATTAAGTTGCAAACAATAATAACCATATCAGGTATTTCATAGCTCATTGTCATCATCATCATCATCCTTTAAATTTAGTGAATCTACGTTGCCGCTGCTCAGTCAAGTTCTCACTATCCGGGAGAGACGGCGATTCGAATCGATTCCTATCCAGCTGGAGGGGTATTCCTAAACACAAACCCTGCTTCCCCCGTCAGGGTCGCAAACGAGTCACCTTTGGTACGATTCAGGAGTCGCGAGTTCAAACAGATCGACATTCTCAGAGAACCAATCTGCCAAGGTTGTTCGGGACTCTAACCTGCCTTGGACTTATGCCAATGGCTCTCCGCACATCCTTACTACCTCCAGAATGCACGCCACTGCTTGCGTCCCCGACCTAAGTCGAGCTACTAGGCTTCGCGGTCGGAACGACTTATCCGGCCAGCTAAGTGTTAGGCTGCGTTCAACATGACATGAGGACGTACAGCGTATTGGTCCTTAAACGACACAGACGGGGATAGATTCACACCCAAGACCTCCATGCCTTGTTGTTGCACTACCGTCATCCCGTCCGGTCTCCATTCATTATTAACACATGGTTCTTTTCCCACGATAGCAAATATAGCCAACCATGACCAGAGCTCATCCTACATCTCGCAGGTGACAGGAAATCACCCGACTTCTACCGGTCTATGCATAGTTAAGCATCATTCGATCCTACACTTAATTAGGATTCACAGGATTTTATCTGGACAAGGTAGGGATATAATGCAACAATTGGTTCCAACCAATTCCTATACTTAATGCATCATCAACAATAAAAGATACTCAAGATATTTGTAAAAACATGGGAGGCTTAGAATGCTCCGGGACTTGCCTGGGATCCGACACAAGTCAGTTCAGTTAGCTTGCACCGTCTTGGTGACATCTCCGATCCTAGCACTTGCTTAGTCCTTCCATCTTCGGGATATATCCACCAAACCAAATCTTTGGGTTTGGCTCCAACATCGCATCCTTCACGTGGTGCATCTAGCGTACCTAGATGAGATGCAATATACAAGTGCATAAATATGAAGAATAGTACCATGAGACGCATCACAAAATAGCAAGCAAGACAAGCATAGTTTACACTAACACACTTAAGTACTTTGCGATGCTTAACTTAAACAGCACACAATCTATCATGCTAAGATGGCAAAGAAGACGACAACACCAAGCATGACACAAGTTTCCCAAGATCTCAGGTGCTCTAACTCAGTCATCATTCAAGGCATAAGTCACACTTAACAATATACAAGCAAACACTATAATTGGAATCTGCCAATTTCTGGACATGCAAACAGCAGCTACAAGATTTAGCTATAACTGGAGTTACACAAATCCAAATGACTTGCAAGAAGACATTTTGGAAAGCTTATGAAATTATATACATTTCTTATATAACCATCACAGCATGATTCCCATGTTAAGTAGGTCGAAATTATACCTTTACAGAAACTAGTTCATACAAAACAGAGAGCAGCCATTTCTGGAACCCAACTTTAAACAGGCATAACTCACAAACCACAAGGCCAAATACCACAAAATTTTAACAGCAGCTAGATACATGAATTATCTACAACTTTTATATAAACAAGTTTCACAACAAAGTACATTATCATGAAGAACTTTGCTAAGTTCCCAGATCTGTCCATAAACCACATCGGCAAGAAAATAATTATTAACTTATGTTGCAAACACATAATTAGGCAAAACTAACTTTACCAACATATCACACATGACTAAAGAACACCAGAAAACCTAGTGTCCATGACCAAATAAATTCTTTTAATGCATTTCTTAATGTATTTTAGATAACAAGGTGACTTAATGAACATATACCAAAAGTATATAATAAATTCTATAAAAATTACAGTGGCTCACATATCCTCTCAATAGTCTACTGTATAAATTTCACTCCATTTGAATATGTATAGCAACCTCTATGAAAAAGACAAGTTGCTAAAGCAAGAAATCATGTGAGAGCAAGATAAACCAATAACTCACTCATACTTCATCCAATACTCATGAAATTTTTACCACACATCAACTATCACATGAGTAGCATGCCACAAAAATTTCACTTCATTTGGAGCCCAAGATCGGCAGTTATGGAAAATAACAAATTCAACTAGCATTACAACCTTACTGCATAAATCTATTTTTACCGCAAAATATTGAAACTAAAACATGCCATATTATAGATCTAATGCATAGAGAATTTCACAAGGATTCCAAAAAATCCTCATTTACCATTTTATGAATTTTCTACGATTTACTATGAATTTCCAAAATTTCAGCCGATTTCCAGCAAATAGGTCCTTAACGGCACTATTCAACTGAGTCACGGCTTCGCAAAACGACCCCTGCTCTTCTTCGAATTGCTGTAGAATGTCCTTGACGCGAACATGAACAGAGGAGGCACTAGAGCTTGTCGATGTCGGCCGGAGGAAGCTTGTCGGCGACGGTGGAGTGGTGGTGGAGCATCAGCAGGGCCGCGCGCACCCGCTGGTGGTCACTGATGGCCGGTAGGCGGCCTGAGGTGGCCCGGCCACGGCAACCGCGAGCGTCAACAGGCTCGCATGGCGGCATCCCGGCGGAGAGGAGCAGCGGCCGAGCCAAGGTGAAGGAGGAGGGCGCGAGAGGGCTGTGGAGCAAGGAGCAGCTAAGGTGGATGCGAATGGAAGCTGCAAGGGTGTTCGACGAAGGAGGAATGGCAGCGGCAAAGGAGTTCTGCATGCTATCCATGGCTATGGCGAGCACAAGGCAACGAGGCGAGCGCTGGGAGAGCGGTTGAGGCGAGGGGAAGGGAGCGCGGAGTGGAGCTCAGGCACTCAGCTTTCAAGCACATGGGGGCGAGGTGGCGAACGGTGCAGGCGTTGGAGGCCACGCGGCAGGGAAGTGCTGCGGCCGGTTGGACATGTTCAGAAGCTTCAGGCTAGCTCAAAAATGCGTGAAAACCGACTGAACCTCTATTTTGTCGCCTCACAATCTTCTAAACCGTTTAGTAGTGGCACAACCGGTAGTAACAAATATTGTAGATCTATATGTGGACTACAAATTTTCTTAAAGGTTTAAGGTCTAACTCGGATTATATTGGAACATAGAGAGCTTCAAAGTGGGGCTCACGAAACTGAAACTTCAGTTTTCAGTTAGAGACTTAGCATATTTTTCGGACTCTGAAAACGACAGTACATTCAAAGTTCGAGACTCAGTTTGACTTGCTTACAAGATGATCTAGCTCTTGGTCGAAAAACAAAGTTTGTTCTACTCCACTCAAACTTCAACTTTTATTTAGGTTCCACTGCCATGCAAGCAATCTAAGTGATTGGTCAACACAGGTCAAACTGGCATCATGATAAAGCTTAAATAAGAGTTTTAGGCCGATTGGGGCATTTTCTTGATATCTGCTCAACATGAACCTTTCACGACTTTTGTTGTAGAGTTCAATTAGAGTCCTTTCGGCAAGGTTGCAAGGTTTGGTTAATGACTTATGTTTCTATTCACTTTATAATGCAATTCAAGCACTTAGTAAAACCATTCCAACAAGGATATAACTTATCATTTCATGTAACTTTTTGATTCCAAACTTCTTGAAACTTTTCCAGTGATCCATATGGGTGGAAATTGATGTGAGGCACATGAAGGGAGCACCTTCAACATTACTTAGGTATATATCCAAAAAGGGGCAATATGCAAGCAAAGGTGTGTTGCCCAAGTTTAAGTTGCAGCTCACTCTTGTAGATTTGATCTTGACACCCTCATCACCACTTAACCTGCCATGTTTGAGCTCAAACACATTGCTTAACTGGTGGCAAACACCTAGGGTGTTACAGCCCTCCCCCCTTAAAGGAATCGCGTCCCGAGATTCGGTGCGAAAGACTTTTAAGGGAAGAGAAACTTGTCATCCAGTTTCCAACATCAGTGATAGCATTAGGCTACTTAACTTCAAAGTATTAGAGAGGCTAATTTAGTCACGACACTTTCTGATACTTGCTCTTCGTCGTAAGCTGTTGTCTGAAGAATTTCCTTCGTTGGCGTCCATAAAGCATTATTACATTGGAAGGAATCCAAGATAGCACTGTCCTACGTACTTCGTCCTTGATGTACGAAGAGTGATACAAGCGTAGACTAAATACTTGTAACATCTACTTCCCTAGTGGATAAAGCACAGAACTTATGGACTTTGCACTAGATCGTAGTCGGTCGACGGATATTCCTTACAATGGTGTTATATTGGCTCCTAAGGTTTGAAAAGCAGTTCTCTACTAAAGTGGCTGGAGCACAACTTCTCGTAAAGGATGTGATCATAGACAGGGTAAACATCCTTTGAGGGCATGAGAAGCTAGTTAACCAATATCCAAACTGGTTGTAGCAGTGCAATCACTCATATGTCAACTGATGGAAAGCTACATAATGTTCCATGTGTGCAGTGCTCTTTCTCTGATAACAATACTATATTACCTGAGTCCGTTGAGTGAGCGATGAATGTGATAGCTGACTCTGTTGACTCAGCGTTTTCGACGACCATTATTTAAGGGAATTCTTGTATCCAAACGACAACATTTATCTGAGTTGTATCTGAGGCAACCCCTTGGGTAAAACACATGGAAGACACCTTAGGCATGTCAGTATTGGAGAACCATTGATGCAGAAGGATGTTAGCGAGGCTTGGAGGGCAACACAAGTTGCAAGTAATCACAAAGCTAGGGACTAGTTCACTACCAAGCAGGTTAAGTACGATTTGCCTTCGTGGTGCAGTTGCACAGCAAGTTGGTTGACTTGCATCGTAGCAAAACCAGCTTTCTTAAACTATATTTGACGTCGAGGCTTCCATTCTTAGGCCAATCAATATCTCAAAAACCATAATCCAAAAATCTATGGTTTGACACATTTCCAATTACTTTCGAATTGCAAGGGCACAGTTTGACTTATAGAACACTGTCGGGGACCTAATACCGGGGTACCCCAGAAGGTGGAACCAATAACCACCGAACGTTAAAAACTTCTGGACGCATAAGAGCGTTGCTTCACCCCTCACGGGAATGATAGGAGCTTGGTTCCACCTCACTCGACGCCTTTGGGGTGGGCCTGGTCTCGCCCGAGGGCCGAGGATTAGTCTCCGTCTCGCTCGACGCCTTTTGGACGGGCTCGATCTCGTCCGAAGGCCGAGGGATAAACCCCGACTCGCCTGAAACCTTTGATGTGGCTCTGCCTCGCCCGAGGGCACAGGGCTAGTCTCCGTCTCGCCCGACGCCTTTAGGGCGGGCTCGGTCTCGCCCGAGAGCTGAGGGATAGACTCCGCCTCGCCCGACCCCGGAGGAGCAGGGTCGGTCTCGCCCAGGAGATAGGGATTGGTCTCCGCTTCGCCCGACGGCAAGGAACAAGCCTCACTCTGCTCCATATCTAAAGATTGATTCATCTTACTCGACCACTTCTCCCTGCTCCTCAAGATGATAGAGACAGGCAAGACAAGACGTTTCAGTCAACCGTGGCTCCAAGAACTATACCCTGCACTCGGTAGGAAAAGTATCGCCGGGGATGACGGGGGCGCTTTAGGCCCATCTAGGCGCCTGCAGAGCCCGAAAGGTGTTACAAAAAGCGAGCTCTCCACCCTCAGAGTTGTAGGCGCCGCCTTCAGCTCTGGGACACGGAACCCGATGAAGATATACGACAACCGCCACGCTCCGTAAAAGGATTTGCTATCTCCATTTAACGACGGATATTCCGTCACCACGCTATGGACCCAAGGGAGCGGCGCCCGCTTCCCGACCCTCAGGTCCACCAAGACAGAAGACCTTTGGCACACGGCGCTACTCCTGCACTCGACCCCGCGTCCCTCCGATTTAAGACTCATAGGAACCGTATAAGGCATGCGGAGCAAGGTGGGGAGGCTCAAAAGTCAAAACCATCAGATCATGCGGCCCATACCTCAGCAAGTAGGTAGCATTCTCAGAACCAACCCGACATTCTACAGAGACATCGACAAGATTGTAGGCGCTTATCTTCCTTCGCACTCATCGTAATGAAGAACTAGGCCGGGTAGACATGAGCCACAAGACTAAGTAGAGTACGCATCCTAAAGCCCTCACCCTTGTAAAGCCATCCCCTTCATCTATAAAAGGGGATGCACTTCCTCCATAAGGGGAGAGGGAGAAAAAAGATCGAACAATACGACTCTTAGATACACACAGTCAAGTTGTGTCGAACCTCTTGACATCCCTTCAACCCTTCCATCAGAGACTTGGGACCAGTCCCTCTCTCGATCGTTTGTACCCCTTACTACAAACCGTTCACGGTGCTAATAACACGAAAGCAAAGAACAAACCGGACATAGGGACTTTCGGCCCGAACCAAGATAAATCTTGTGTCCTTTAGCGCACCATCCGAGCCTAACGCCAGACATTTATAAATTTACTTGCCGGTGCTTGTAAGAAACACCGGCTACGGTTGGCGCGCCAGGTAGGGGAGCTTGCGCGTTCCAAATCAGGCCTCGGATGGCCACCCACACAATCACCTGGGTCCCGGGCGCACACGTGCGTTTCGGTGACCTAGATTTCATCATCACACTAGAAGGAGAGTTGGCGCTGACTCACTCTGCCACCCCATCTCTCCCTTCCATCAACCTCAACCGTCTTAGGCTTGAGGGCCCGCCGGGCAACTCCCTGGGAGTCCGGTCACCAAGGGAGGTCTCGCACAACGTCACCCTATGTCCAGAAGGTCCCATACGGAGAGCCCCGACAGCGTTTCTGTTCGGTCTCCGCAATGCTGCGGCGACCGCTAGCCACCTTCTGGCGCTACGGATGGTTTAGTCACCCACGGACATCGAGTTCGTGGGGGCGATTGAACATGATACGGAGACCCTTTACGGGCTCCTCAACGAGGAGCCGGGATTGTTCTCTAGCTCGGATTCCAGTAGGGGGAGCCACCACCCTTCCCGGAGTGCTTCATGACGCAGACTTCAAGGTCACGCCGAAAGCGCCTCCAGGGAAGAGGTCACCCCTACAAACAACCCTGACAGCAGATCCGGGGAAGAGATGATAGCCCCATCTCGCCTAAGGATGGAGCAGCTGAGGGCCCGTCCGCAAGAGATCGATAAGGTCGGGCAAGGGCTCGCCCGGGAATACACGGACATCAATCGCGAGATTGAACGCCGCAAAGACAGGGGGCGCGCGCACGCCACGGCCCGCACCGTACATTAGAGGATCCTCACCGATGATGGGGCCCTTCCTCACTTTGCCCGAGCCAGCCAGAACATCGCCGCAGCAACCGCCTTGCTGCATGGCCTTCCGGAGGCCGCGACGTCCGAGGATCGCCGCTCGCCGGAGATTCGTGACGTTGTTTCGAGCAAGCAGAAGCGCAAAGCGAAGAAAGCGGAAAGTTCGTTGTCTCGACGACGCGAACCCGACACACCACCGCCGGTAGCGCGCCCTCGGCAAAGGCGCCCCACCAAGGACGCATCCAGATACCAAACACCGCCACCGGCGGCAGCCCTCCGTCGTCCCCAAGACATCAACGCTCGCCATGGTCGCGACGACGCAGATCATCGACGCCGAGAGACGCGTGCCCACGGCGACGATGGAGAAGCAAAGACGCCGCGGCTATCATCCCCGACGTGGTGAGCGCTTATGACAAAGAATGAGGACCGAAGCTCGAAGCCCGGCCCGCCAGCCCTCAGCCTTCGCCCGACACATCCTCAACGCGCGTTCCCCTAAGGTATCGACCGCCTACCAACATCCCTAAATATTTCGCGAAACAAATCCCGGCTTTGGCTCAAGACTATCGGCTTGCATGTGTGCCGGTGGTGCGAGTGATGACAACTTCATTATTCACAATCTCCCGCTGTTCTTGGCCGATTCGGCGCGAGCATGGTTGGAGCACCTACCGTCCAATGCTATTCAGAGTTGGGCGGATCTGACGGAGATCTTCGTGGGTAACTCTGTGGCACGCATAAACGCGCTGAAACCCATGGGACCTCAAAACCGCCGCCAGAAGGCCAATGAAACCCTTTTGCGGGTACATTCGGGCGCTTTCTCTCGAAAGGTAACGAGCTCCCGAACGCCGCCGACGCCGACGTGATAGGAGCCTTTTCGTCGGGATGACTCTGCGAATCCTCGGGTCCACAAGCCGGGACGCAGGGGCCATGGACTACCAAGGAACTCCCCGACATCGCCACCGGGCCACGCCTCGAGAGGAAGCGGTCGAGCCATCTTCAACCGCACCGACGGCAAGGCGAGGAAGGGGACGAGGCCGCCGACGAAGGCACCTCCGACCCGCCCCCACCAAGAGAAAAAATAAGAAGCAACGACGCGACAACCCGCTTGTGTCCGCAGTCGACCGCAAAGGTGGCCGAAAGTTCGCGGAAGGCACTCCAACCACTTCAAGAAAATGCTCGAGGGGCCATGCCCAAACCACGCCTTCCCGCCAAGCATCTATACAAGGAGTGCGGCCTCATGCGCAAATACTTGGCCGGGGACTTAACAAAGGGGAGCAGGGAAGGAACCTGTTCCACCACAGAGGACGCAGAGGAGAAAGACGACGCCTTCCCAACGCCGACCGGCGCCTTATGATCTTCGGAGGATCAACGGCCACGACTCCAGGCGCCGCCGTAAGGTCGCCCGTCGCGAGGTCTATATCGCCGACCGCCACGCCAAATTTTCCTCCGGTGGTCGGAATCCGCCATCACCTTCGACCGACCGACCATCCGGATGCCGCCCCACACCCGGAAGGTACCCGCTTGTCGTCGATCCGATCGTTGGTCCAAAGCGGCTCACCAAAGTATCGATGGATGGATGGGGCAGCGGCCTCAACATCATGTACGCCAAAACGCCGATTTAAATGGGCGTCGATCAACAAACCTCCGTCCCATCCGAGCACCATTCCATGGCATCATGCCCGGTAGGCAAGTTGCACCACCGGGCGCGATCGACCGCCCCGTCACTTTTGGGGATCGGTCCACCACGGACCGAGATCCTCACCTTCGATGTAGTGGGGTTCCCGGGACTTTCCATGCCATCCCGGGGCGACCATGTTACGCGAAGTTCATGGTCGCTCCCAATTATACATACACGAAGCTTAAAATGCCGGCCCCCACGGGTCATCACCATCGGCACCTCTTTCCAAATGCTTTTAATGCGAGGTCGAATGTCGCGGACACGCATCCGCAGCCATCGCCTCCAAGAGCTCGCCACCCTCGGGGAGAAGGTCGTCAAGAGGCACCCGACGCAAAGAAATCAACCGGTCGTTTGAATCGGCCAGAAGGCTCTGTGGAGGTCCTCTTGGATCCCAAAGCAGCCCGAGGGCAAAAAGTCCAGATCGGGACCGCGCTCTCCTCCAAGTAGGAAAGCGCCATCGACTTCCTCCGCGCCAACAAAGACATCTTTATGTGGAAAACCTCGGATATGCCGCATCCCGAGGGAGGTCGCCGAGCATACTCTCCAAATCCTCCCTGCCCAAGCCGTTGAAACAACGCCACGCCGCTCGACGAGGAGAAACGCAGGCCATTACAGGAGATAGCCAAACCATCGCCGCAGGATTCATTAAGGAAGTATACCACCCTAGAGTGGTTAGCAAATCCTGTTCTTGTCCAAAAAAGAGTGGGAAATGGAGAATGTGTCGATTATACCGGCCTCAACAAAGCGTGTCCAAAGGATCCATTTCTTTGCCACGAATAGACCAAATAGTCGATTCCACCTCGGGTGCGAAACCTCTCGCTTCCTTGACGATACTCCGCTACCATCAAATCGCGATGAAAGAATCCAACCAGCTCGCAACATCTTTTATCACGCCTTCGGATCGCTTTTGCTACATTTCAATGCCATTCGGTCTCAAGAATGCAGGGCAACGCATCAAACACCAGATGCTTAATTGCTTCGGAGACCTCATCGAAGCGAACCGTTGAGGCCTATGTCGACGACATCGTAGTCAAATCCAAGCGAGCCGACCACCTTGTCGCCGACCTTGAACGAACCTTTGCGTAAACTCGGGCAAACGGCATCAAACTCAATCCCGAAAAATGTGTTTTCGGGTCCCGAGGGGCATGTCGCTTGGCTTTTATCGCTCTCGAAGCGTGGCATCGAAGCCAACCCAGAGAAAATATCGGCCATCACAAGGATGGGCCCGATTCAAAACATAAGGGGGTTCAGCGGATCACAGGGTGCCTTGCCGCTCTCAAATTGATTTATTTCACGCCGCTTAACGAGGACTCCCCCTTTATCGACTCTCAAGAAATCGACCACTTTCGAGTGGACAACCGAGGCGTAAAGCACTTGACATGGTTAAACAATTTTTGACTAAACCTCCGGTCCTAGTTCCTCCAGACGATCGGGAATCCCTCCCGCTCTATATATCGCCACCACCTGTGTGGTCACCGCCTTAATAGTAGAGCGAGAGGAAGAGGGCACGCCTTCAAGGTGCAAATACCTGTTTATTTCATCAACGAGGTGTTATCCGACTCCAAACCCGCTACTCCTAGATCCGTAAACTCCTCTACACCGCCCTCATCACCAAAAGGAAGCTACGCCACTACTTCGAGTCACACCCGCGTGATGGTGGTGACGCTGCTCCCTCGGTGAGGTCGTTTCAGTAGCCATGACGCTACGGGAAGAACCGCAAAGTGGGCACTCGAATGATGGATCGTGGCATTTCTTATGTCCCCGAACGGCGATCAAATCTCGTGCACTAGTCGACTTCATCGCAGAGTGGACCGAGGTCCGATGCCACCAAAGCAGCCGGCCGATCAAGAGTAATCGGATAATGTACTCGATGGATCGCGATGAAGAAGGGCGCCGAGCAGACTAGTCTTTGTATCCCCCTCGGGGTCCACATGAGGTACATGGTTCGGCTTCATTTCCCTCATCAAACAATACCGCAGAATAATAAGCGCCATCAACGGCCCACGAATCGCCATCGAAGCTGGGCATCCGACGCCTCGACGTCAGGGGCGACTCTCACTGGTCGTCAACCCGGTCATGAAAGAGTCATGCTGCCACGACACCAAGATGGAGGCGTACTATCAAGAGGTCCGACGTCTGGAGGACAAATTCGACGGCCTCGAACTCAATCACATCCCCAGGCGCCTCAACGAAGCGGCCGACACGCTCGCAAAAGCAAAGATCCACCGAGAGCCGCCCCAACAGCGTCTTTGCCGTTGATCAACACAAACCCTTGGTACGCTTACGCGGGTCGGAACAAAGCCGATGATGGCCCTTCTAGTCTGACCCCCGGGGCCGATCCGCCAACTGCTCCGCCCGACCCTGAGGTCATGGAGCTTAAAGAGGACCCAGCAGTGGAGTCCGATCCTCCCGATGACTGGAGAACACTTTACCTCAACTATCTCCTCCACGACATACTACCGACCGACAAGATGGAAGCCCGATGGCTTGCACGACGCGCCAAATCCTTCGTTCTTGTAGAGGGCGAACTCTACAAACGAAGTCACATCGAAATTTCGCAACTCTCAGATCCTCGATTTAACAGGGGAAAACTCCTGCTGGGCGACATCCACGGTGGAGTATGCGGTCATCATGCCGCACCAAGAACCTTGGTTGGAAACGCATTCCGACAAGGTTTCTATTGGCCCACCGCAGTAGCCGATGCCGAGCAAATTGTACGCACCTGCGAAGGGTGCCAGTATTATGCTCGGCAAACACACCTCCCGACCCAGGCTCTCCAGATGATCCCCATCACTTGGCCCTTCGCGGTCTGGGGGCTTGACTTGGTTGGGCCACTCAAAAAAGCGCCCAGGGGCTTTACCCACCTGCTTGTCACCATAGACAAGTTTACAAAATGGATTGAAGCTCGACCAATATCCACGATCAAATCCGAGCAAGCCGTGCTGTTCTTCCTCGACATCGTCCATCGCTTTGGAGTACCGAACTCCATCATTACGGACAACGGCACGCAGTTCACCGGTAGGAAATTCGTTCGATTTTGTGATGAGCAACACATCCGGATCGACTGGGCAGCCGTCGCACACCCCCGGACGAACGGGCAGGTCGAGCGCGCAAACGGCATGCTTCTTCAAGGCCTCAAACCCAGAATTTTCAACCGATTGAACAAATTCGGCGCACGCTGGCTAGCTGAGCTCCCAACCGTGCTCTGGAGCCTAAGGACAACTCCTAGCCGGGCCACCGGCTACACACCTTTCTTCATGGTCTATGGTTCCGAGGCCATTCTCCCAATGGACCTCGACTACGGAGCACCAAGAATCAGAGCATACGACGAAAAGGGGGCCGAAGCATCTCACCAAGACGCCATGGATCAGCTAGATGAAGCCCATGACATCGCCCTCCTCCATTCGGCTAAGTACCAAAGAAGCGCCGCGACGGTGCACCACACACCGACGGGTGCGGGTCGAGCCTTCAACGTCGGAGACCTCGTCCTCCGCCTTGTGCAGAGCAACAAGGACCGCCACAAACTCTCCCCGCCTGGAAGGGCCCTACGTCGTCAAGGAAGTATTTCGCCCAGCGCCACCGGTTGAAAACCATCAACGGCGAGGTCTTCACCAACGCCTAGAACATCGAAAGCAACCACGCTGCTTTCTATCCTTAAAATAAGCTTACACTTTTCCTTATCGATTTTGTCATAACAAAACCTCGACCCTTAGTGACTTCCGACCCCCGCAAGTGGCGAGGGGTCGACCTCACCTGGGCCTGGCATGTGATCATAACATGTGACATATGTGATATAAATATTGCGCTTGCAAAAACTCCTGTGTTATACTTACAAACATTCTCTAAGTTTTCCATTCACCTCATAAACAAGTCCCAAGGGCTAAGATTTTGGGAACCGATTCTCAATACAACCGGTAGGATCATGAGACACCCACGCCCAAATGGGTCGCAACCTCTTTGCTCACCTAGTTCAATCAGAATTAGTTCACCCACGCTCCTAGCTTCTTATGACTTAGACCATGAGAAGGGCCTGGAAAGCGCTAAAATTTTTCCTGTAGAAGGGAGAAAGATAAAAAATTGCTTGCCATAAGCAAAGGATGTAATTTTGTTCATTTTTTGCACAAACTCATCACTTACAAAGCGATTTCATTACAAAAAGGAACAATATACTTATAAATTCAGAGGACTATTTACTCGGGGGCTTCCCCACAAGGTTATTTCATTACAGTCTCTGCTCAGCTCTACTACAAGTGCTACTGCGGTCGCCGCACCACGCTCTCCATCGGCGACGCCCGGGCGATACACGGGCCAGCTCATTCATCATCGTGGTCGCCGTACACGCTCTTTCATCGGCGACATCTCGATATCCCGCCGTCGCTGGATCTCTCAAGGCGCCACCATCTACGACGCCTCCGCCGAGCTGCCCGGGACTACGCCATCGTCGTCACCGCAACCTCGACAATGACGCCACCGCCATGGCGTCTCGGGGACTACGCCATCATCCCCACCATAACCCCGATAACGGCATATGAGCGTGAAACGCCCCCGCCAAAGGAGGAGCACACGGACGACGACGCGGCGTTAATCGACGACGCACGACGCCCACCGCGCTCTTCTTCTCCTTCGACAACAAGCGACTCTCAAAGAAGGGCAAGACGCATCATCTCATCTATGTTGATAACCTCCGCTCGACATCACACACCGCACTCATGAGCAAATTTGTGAGTTTTCTCTCTCTAGCATTACTCTTCCTCACTCAGAAGTGTCGCGATGACGCGGACGCTGCTCGACGGAAAGGAAGAAGAAGGAGAGATAGCGGCTCGGAGGCGTAAGACGAGGGGATGAGAACTCCTCGCCCCTCCCTATTTAAAGAGGAGACGCGTAGATAAGGAAAGGCTAAAGGTTGGACGAAAAAAACCCTCTCCTTCCCTCTTTAAATACGGAATCAATGCTGATTGATATCTCGAGGGGACGCGCGGAATCGATGGGACGCATTCGGTCGACGAGGCGCCCTCTTTGGTCAAATCAACACCGCCTGGTATGGCCCGCCATCGACCCGCCCGGACGACGGGCGATTAAGGCGCCCACATAGGCAGCACAACTTTTCGCCCCCCATGCAGACCATGGACGACCCGACGACAGGACCTTTCGGATCTCTGGCCGGGCCGCTTGGCCTGTAAGACACGATTTAACGAACATCCAAAGAAAGATAAGCATCTCAGCTTTCTTACTTTATGCATTAAAATTCATTCACGAGCTTCCGACCCCGTCAAACGGTGGGGACACGAACATCGCCGGGGATGCCGAGGATGTCAACCAGCCTAGACATCCCCTCACCCGACCCTCTCCGACGCTTGAAACTAAGGGCGCGACATACGGGCACAAAGCTTTGAGTAAAACCGATGAACTAGCAAACCCTACGCCCGATAGCTACGGTGTTTCGCTCACCGAAAAATCATACTCAACGCCCCTGCGCCCCTAGTTTCGACGCCCCGCCTTTCTCAAAGAAGGGATCGGAGGGGTCCGCTTATAGAATCTCCCCAAAGGAGAAGTCGTCAGTTACCCAAGTTAATCAAATGGCTCGGATCGCCACCGAGACACGAAAACAAAGAATAGCAAATCTTATGCGTGTTATTCCAACCTCGTCACAAACGCCGTGGCCCGAACCCATCCGGTAGGAGCTTTTCCGCCACTCATGCCACCAAGGTAACGTTATCGACCCCGCGCTTCATTTCGATTATATTATACGTAGGCAAAACATCCCAACGATTCGTGGTCGCACCACTAAACGGCTGTAGCCTCATTCGATATAGGCGCATCACGCAGCCGAGGTTCAAGGTCGGCCCACGAAGGGCTTGAGGTCGCCTCACGCCGAATAGAGCTGTGGAGAGATAACCGAGACAAGCCCCAGCTGGCCCCGCTCGACTCGCCGCCAAAGTTTAACAAGGACGTCTCGACCTTCTCTCGCTCGATTCTAACCCCGAGCCAAACCCACGTAATCTCCATCGAGGAGAGGCCATCGCCCCCGAGCTTATCGAACGACTCTGCATCCGCCGGGAGGCGGGTTAAGAAGTTGTGGAGTGCCACCAGAGGGGCTCTCGCCGACCCCATCAACAAATGATGGACCCAGATTCCACACTTAACGCATTCAAGCTAGTGAGCTCGTTGAGCGTGACACTCGAGCCGCCGAGGCAAGTGTCGTTTCACTCACCCCCTCCGATTATGTAAAACCGAGGATGGGGTGACACGCAAATAATGGCCGACCCCTATTAGACCCTAACAAGGCTCGGGGCTTGAGCCAAACAATACAGGACACAGTTCAAGGCCCCACCTTGTCGAGCCCATAGAGTCCCCAGTTGGGGATTTGCTGGAAGATAGTATGGGAATATTATGATGACATCCATGGACTTCGTCAACCCCGTCACCAAAACCACAGTTTCCGATCTCCAAGAATCCCCGACCCCAAAGAAATGCAGGGGTCGGACCTTACTCGGGGGCTGGTTAAGGAACGACTACCTCCTTTCTTTCTTTCGGAACAATCTCCTCGCATTATAACCAGCGGTATAATTCAGGGGAACAGATTGGTAAGATCGTAAAAAATCAAACAAAACGAAATTACGACTTAAAATCATTAAAAAGCGCCCGACTCGAAAAAATAATCGACACTTGTCCACATATTACATATATGTTATTCTCAAAATTGTTCGACTAATTACTTCCGTGGAGGGAGAACCATCTCTTTCAGATTGTCTGCCAAGTTTTTTGCAAGGGGAGCAACCATCTTTCCATTTCCTCCAGCTCTTCATCCTCAGAGGTGGACGGAAGCCTTCGCTCATCACCTTCAAAGTTGATTTCCTTCTCATAATGAGCGCGTATGACGGTGAAGGCCCTGGGTAATCCCGGCGTGAAAGGCACTCTCCTCAAGCTGGCCCACCCGAGCCGTGATACCGCGACACGAGCCACGAGCGGGCTGGTCTCCACCGGCTCCGCCACATCTGTGGCATTAAGGACCACCCCAACCGCAGCTCTGTAGAAGATCGTGCTCGCCGCTCTCAACCTCAAGGGCCCTTCGTGCATAGGGCGCCTCTTTTTCCAAATTTTGATGGAGGCGTTTTCAAGACTCAACCTTCGGTTCATCGCATCACCAAGCTCCGCTAGGAGAGAGCGGACCACCTCGACGCCCCTCGGCGTCCACCTTCTCGCTGGAGGGCCGTGGGCCTACTACTCTCGGCCTCCCGCCGGAGTTCCCGCTCCATCTCCAGCCTCCTTCAGACCTCGCCGGCCTTCTCATTAGCCGTGGCATTCCTCTCCGCAGCAGCTGTCTCGCTCTTTTTTGAGTCTCTAGCAATCTCCTCTCCATCCAGCTTAGACCTCGCCGCCAGTCCTCGAACATCCTGTGGGCCTCCTCCGCCCCGACGCGCCTCGGGCCTCCGCGCCTCGGGCGGTAGCAAGTCAAGGCCCATGTTCTGCTTGCAGCCGGGCCTCCTCGGAGAGGCGATCCCACTCCACCTTCTCGCTTTCATGGAGGAATTGGGATTTATTCTGCCACGAGCAACAAGAACTCAAGAGGAAGAAGACTGGTACGAAATGCGAAACACAAAAACATACGAAGAAAGAAGAAAGCCCAGAAAATACCGAGTGGCAGGGATAACGACCTCACGGAGGGCTCCTCCGGCCCGGGTCCAGTATGCTCAAAGATGGTCGAGATCCCGATGTCAAGACCCTCCCGCTCCATGCTCTCGGAATGATCATCGAGCGAGAAAAGAGCCGACGTCGGGTCCTGAGCAGCCATCCACTGGAGCGGTGGCTCCCCCCGCGCAGGGGAGCGGCTTCCTCCCGACAAAGGGGCCGGTGGCGGCTCCTCCTCGACCGCAGGCGGCACCACCGCCACACTCGAGGACCTCCGCTGGACCTCCCCGTCTGGGCCGCTCGAGCGCCACGGGTGGATCCCACCGGCCCTCGGTGGCGCTGGATTGCACCACGCCCGGGCGCCACCACGCATCCGCGCCGGCTGATCTCGGCTTGGCGCGGTCACGACCACCTCCACCGGCAAGATGCGCGGCCCTCGGCCGGCTGTTCCCACGACCGCCACGGAGGAGGCCGCCGCTCAGTGACCTCTCGCGGGCGTGGGAGCCACCATGGGCGCGTCGTCGGTCGGCCAACGTGGCCCCGACGTTGGCACCACTCCTGCCTCAAACAAGGGTGACTCAGCGACGCCGCCTCGTCCCGCTTGAAGGGCGAGACTCTTCTTGGGCGCCAGCCCTGTGGGGTGACCCGTCCGCAAGAACTCGCACAAAGGTAATAACCATTAAGTCAAAATAAAATGGAAAAAGGATGAAAAACAGAGGAATCAACAGCCTTACGTTGACGCCCTCGCCGGCGGAAGCATTTTTGGGATGGATCCCCAGATCCCCGCCCGACTCATCCGGGCGGGACCATTTATGCCCCGCCCGCCTCCCGGGTGGGGGGTTCATCTCGCCGGGCGCGGCACCGAGCCGCCCCCTCCATCGCTCTCACGGGTGCAAAGACCGAGTCGCCCTCCATCGTCGCCGGGAATGGCGCGGCAGTCCGCCTCCCCATCCACCGTCTCCTCGGCACGACACGCCAGGCGAAGCGGGCGGACTCACCGCCTCCATCGACCTCATCGATCTACTTCCTCCGTGTGGAAAGGGAAGGCCCCTCGACGGATGGGTGGCCACTCGTCGCAGGTCCTCGCCCCTCCAGACGCCCCAATCCACGCCGACGGCTACCTCATCGTCATCATCATCATCATCGCCATCATCGTCGTCGTCCTCATCGCCACGCCCTCTCCCCGATCCCGTGCCTCCCGCTTTTAGTCATTTCACCTTCTTTCATCTCTTCCTTGCTTTCTTGTCCCGCTCCACGAAGTCGATTCGCCGCCGCCACGACCTTGTCCTTCGGTAGTGGAACTGGTTGTCTTAAAGACCAAAGCACCCTCGGCCTGGTCCCAACGTCATAAAGCAAGTGTTAAAAAATGGAGATCCAGAAAAAAGAAAAGAGCACGGGAGAGGAGAGCTTATTTAATTCAAAGAATCCAGCTCCGGCCACATTGGGGGTGTCCGCACCGGATACACAATGTCGAGGACCCCGCCTCGCAGAGAATCTTCGTCGGCTCCGTCGCCTCCTTGATGCGCCGCGCCACTTCCGAGTAAGGGAGCGCCTCGTCAACAAGCACCGCCCCTCGAAGCGATATCCCGGCATCATCCGATGTGGGAAGAAGCACACGCCATCGAGGCGCCACCTCCTAGCGTGGTAGGCACCGATAATCCTCGTCCCTTTACACCCCGACCCTTCGTGGCTTGGAGGGCGGAAAGAAGGGTCGAGATGTGTTTTTGTCTTTGGACCGGACGCCCAAGCCCCATGACTCTAGAACGCCCACAATAAGACGCCCAAGATACTTTGGTAGGGTGGCACTCGCATCATCCCTAACGTAAAACCATCGCGAAGTGCCATCCCTTGTTGGATGTCGCCAGACGCATGTATGGGTAAACCTTCGACCGGTATGGCGCAGATGAATGTCGCACACCCCATCGGCGCTGCTTCACGCCTTTTCCCCAATCTTCCTCTTTGATGACTAATGTTAAAGAAATACCACCACAGATCAAAATGGGGATCGATCCTCAGAAACCCTCAAGACAGGCAACAAACGCCGCCATGTGTTGAATCCCATTGGGAGTTAGATGTCGCAGCTCTACCTCATAGTAATCCAACAGCCCCGAATGAATCTATGCGCGGGTACCTTAATCCCCGCCATGGAAGATGGCAAAGAGACAACATACCCTTCAGCGGCACCGGCTCACCCTCGCCGCCAGTAGCAAACCACCTCGGACGGCGGACAAGGTGGAGAAGGCCACGGTGGACGAGGCCCTCCAGACATCGGGAGGTGATGCTTGATCCGCCCCACAACCCATTAAAGCAAAGAGGGGGAAGGGCAGCGCGAGCTTGACGGGCGGCTGGAACACTAACGCAGCCGGTCGACGGTGGCGGCGCGGGCGCGAGAGGTCGGGACGATTGGCGGCGGATGTTTCGTAATGCAAAGGGGGGGGTTAAATACGGAACCTTGGGGTGAACCCCGTGGTTTTATAGGGGCGACGGACGCGAGAAGGGCAACCGTCCGCCTCGATCTCCGGGCCCGCCACGCGCGCCCCATCACTCACGTCATGGGACACGCGCCCGTAGTCCCTATCCTCTCACCCCAAAAATCTCGGCGGACGGATCGCCTTCCCCAGGCGAATCCGGACTCTCTACCCACCTAGGAAACACAAGCCACAGAGGCCTGTTCTTTTCTCTTTGGCCCACCTAGGCCTAGTAAGCTCACTGGCCGGCCCAACTAAGAAAGGATCCGCGAACGATCCGAAATCAAGGGCAAAAGCACCAGTTAGGTCAGCCCCGAATCAGTTCCCAAGCAAACGGGATGCCACAACCCACTCGGAAAATGTCCATTGATTTAAAAAATTAAGTCCTTCACCTTACCCGCTAAAGGATCGATATAACCCCCGGGTGACTCTACTCAAATCACCCGGGGCTCGGGGTTACACTCCATCGGAGAGCCGCTCGCCGCACCCCCGACAACAAAGTAACCTCGATTTAAATCAAAAACACCTCCAAGCGGTTCTACTCGAATCACCTAGAGGCTCGGGGCTACTGTTTGGGACCTAATATCGGGTACCCTGTAAGGTGGAACCAATAACCACCGAACGTTAAAAACTCTCGACGATAAGAGCATGTTGCTTCACCCTCACGGAATGACAGAGCTTGGTTCCACCTCGCCCGACGCCTTTGGGTGGGCTCGGTCTCGCCCGAGGGCCGAGGATTAGTCTCCGCCTCGCCTGACGCCTTTGGATGGGCTCGATCTCGTCCAAGGCCGAGGATAAACCCCAACTCGCCCGACTCCTTTGATGTGGCTCTCACCGCCCGAGGGCACAGGGCTAGTCTCCGCCTCGCCCGACGCCTTTAGGGCGGGCTCGGTCTCGCCCGAGGGCCGAGGATAGACTCCACCCGCCCGACCCCGGGAGGAGCAGTGGTCTGTCTCACCCAGAGATAGGGATTGGTCTCCGCCGCCCACGACGGCAAGGAACAAGCCTCACTGCTCCATATCTAAAGATTGGATTCATCTTACTCGACCACTTCTCCCCTGCTCCTCAAGATGATAGAGACAGGCAAGACAAGACGTTCAGTCAACCGTGGCTCCAAGAACCATACCTCGCACCTCGGCAGAAAAGTACCGCCAGGGGATGATGACGGACGGCGCTTTAGGCCCTTCCAGCGCCAGAGAGCCCGGAAGGTGTTACAAAGTGCGAAGCTCTCCACCCTCAGAGAGTTGTAGGCGCCGCTTTCAGCTTCCTGGGACACGGAACCCGACAAAGATATACGACAACCACTACGCGCCCGTAAAAGGATTTGCTATCTCCACGAACGACGGATTTTCCGTCACCACGCTTATGGACCCAAGGGAGCGGCGCCGCCGCCCACCCTCAGTCCACCAAGACAGAAGACCTTACACGGCGCTACCTGCACTCCCGACCCCCGCCCCTCCTCCGACGAAGACTCATAGGAACGTATAGGCATGTGAGCAAGGCTGGGGAGGCTCAAAAGTCAAAACCATCAGATCAAGGCCCATACCTCGTAGGGTAGCATTCTCAGAACCAACCCGACATTCTACAGAGACATCGACAGTATTGTAGGCGCTTATCTTCCTTCGCACTCATTAGAATGAAGAACCAGGCCGGGTAGACATGAGCCACAAGACTAAGTAGAGTACGCATCCTAAAGCCCTCACCCTTGTAAAGCCTGCCCCTTCATCTATAAAAGGGGATGCGCTTCCTCCATAAGGGGAGAGGGAGAAAAAAGATCGAACGATACGACTCTTAGATACACATAGTCAAGTTGTGTCGAACCTCGTGACATCCCTTCAACCCTTCCATCAGAGACTTGGGACCAGTCCCTCTCTCGATCGTTTGTACCCCTTACTACAAACCGTCCACGGTGCTAATAACACGAGCAGCAACAAACTAGACGTAGGGACTTTCAGCCCGAACCAGTATAAATCTTGTGTCCTTTAGCGCACCATCCGAGCCTAACGCGCATTACTATAAATTTACTTGCCGGTGCTTGTACGAAACACCGACAAACACCTTGACTGCTCATGCATTGCTGATCTAAGAGGGCAAAAGCAAGGCACATAGGGGTGCAATTAATCTTCTCAAGGGTATGGAGGGTTGTCTAACAGCAATACACCTGCAAGTTGTAATTTCTTGGCATGAATTACAAACACAACCGTCTAATGCAAAGGATGATCGCAGTCACAGCGAAATTGCAGATTCTGTACTCTTTTGTTTTCTATTCACATCTCACAAACTACTGCTCCAATATGCACAAATTTTGGTGGGCATGTAGATCCATGAGTCTTCAAACTACTCACCAAAATTCAACTCAACCGGACACCATTTGACCATCCATACAATTCATCTACCAAAACTGCTGTGTTCTGAAATGGCAGCAAACCGAGCCGACAAGATATCTCTCAAATCTGATATTTTATTCAACCAATACTCAAACCAACTTAAGACATTGAAGGGTCCTAAGCAAGGAATGAGATCACCAAGTTTGGGGTCAATCCAACTTCGTTTGAGTCACTAATCGCCGGCTTGAAGATAACCGGTTTAGTGCCACAAAATCTAGATAGATTTCGTGTTCTCCCTTTTCTTTGCTTCACACGTTGAGGTGTGTGTTTTGCACTCTCTAACCTTTCTCATAGCAGCAGCAGCTCTTTTCTCTGAGGATGTAGACTAAGGTTTTCCATATATGATTCTCAGGAAACAACTTAAATCGTTTGATTTAGACAGCAACTTGACTATGCACAAGCATTGGACTTGTGACTATGTTTTCGGAACACAAAGCATACTCTTCATGGAGGGACTGTCCTACAGAGATAAGGAACCATTCCTATATATCCTTCGGCACTTCATCCAATAGGGTCCGGACACATGTGTTAGTGGCACCTTGGGGCACAAAGATGTTGACTAAAACTAGGGACGTGCTTTCGCTAGCTCCTACATAAACGATACAACGTCTTGTACTATCTGTGTGATTATCCAAGATGGAATTAACTTGATAGCACAGGTTTTGGAAAACAAGGCAGTAGTTGCATTGCTAACGGCTTGCTGTTTCATTGTTTAACATTGCTCTGCACGACATAGCCTTTGTAATTAGCAAAAGTTGTCACCTAGCTGGAGGTTAACCTTATTATGGTTAACTAATCAGTTGTCTCTCAACACTCAAAGTTCCAAATTCTTACTCTTGACCACAACAATAATTGCAATCGAGGCACAAACAGATGGTCGCCATCAAAGTCTGCAGACAAGGAGTCACACTAGAGATTGTTGATCTCGACCGTGCGATCAGCATGCACATAATAATCAAGACTTGGATAGCCAGGTCATAATCATAATGTGACGTTCGATTCTTATCTGACTAACAACTTTTCCAACATTAAGTGTTGTGTGCCCTTCTGATCCAATAATGATGACATAAGTTGTTCACTAGGTGACGGACGTCAATACTGGTGGGACAACCAAGTGGAGTCACTTATCTACCACCTCTTGTAGCATGTTAATGTTTATGTTGGTGACCAGTTCTTCAAAGGTTATCCTTTTTGCGACTTCAAAAGGAAGCTCTACTACTTTTGGTCTGATATATGGATCTTCGATAAGATATGGAGAGATAACCAAGGAAGAGCTCACATGAAAATAACACATCAGTGCAGTTCTGTAATGGATCATGACTAGAAACCCCGATACCAGCGCGTGCCGAGCAGCACAGCCTTGTGTGTGCACCCACAGGAGGCTCTCGGTTTCGTCACGGCACCGTAGATCGCTAATCATGGCACCATTACTGAACATACAACCCAAAAGAATTTTCACATGGCACAATTTTGGTTGCACAGGAGCAAGCACCATGAAAAGGAGGGATAGCAAACAATGGTAGTCAAAAGGTTAGGAGTCAACAAGGAGGTGATCCAAAGATCAAAATATAGCGCAAGAGAACATAGCTTAATTGCCGAAGACAATTGAGCAGGGGACTCCTGCCAAATTTTCATATATGCCTCGTGTCCACCAAAGTGATTACCAGATAAAGATTAACATGAGATTTGGTCTTGTCGAGCAGCAACATGAGATCAAGACTGATAAACATCCAGAGACTTGAAAGGGTTGGAGACAAAATACACGAGATTCGAGGGACAGAGCCATTGCACTAACTAGGGATTCAGTTGATAAAGCAATGACATGATTTGCGAGGAAAAGGTTCCAAAGCCAGGGCAGATAGCGATTAGCATTGCACTAGCTCATCAGTAGGAGAAAGAGCAATGAGGTCCGACAAGGATTTTTGAGTAGGGTCCTCCCACACAGGAGTGGAACAACCACGACACATGTAAGCATTCAAGGGAACTAAGCTTGGGCCTAAGGTCAAGCAAAGGCATAGATAAAGTCTTTGTAGCACAACATTCAAGGCTAGCAACCACATGTACAGGCTCAGGTTCCTAAGAGAGAATCTAATTGGAGGTGACAACCGTGCGATTATGTAACTTGAGCGTTGTTCTAAGATAAAGCTATTTGACACTCATATGCTTACCGAGGACAAACGAGGTGACAACTATGGCACTAATTAGATAACAAGCATACCTACCACATCATAGTTTCAAGCAAGCATTTGAGAGATTCAATCAAATTAGCTTAAGCACAATTACTAAGCACAAGGCTCACACACATAACAAGCATTTTCCATACAAGATTTAACTACAAGCTTGGCCCAAAACCAAAGCAAGCTAAAGCATCCACTTAGTATATGCACAGAAAACTGAACAACAGTACAGTAGGCACAGGTTTCAAGCATAACTGAAGTTGTAGGCATCAAACAAAGGTGATCCTAGACTTTAGGTAAAGCTTATTAAGTTGTCTATAACTTTCTTATTATCATATGAAGATGATCCTACAGCTAACAAGACCAAACAAGACAAAGAAGACATCTCTACCCAGATTTGGACAGATTCTGTCATTCCATTTTGCAAGCTCATAACTAGAGATTTAGATCACCAAAAGCAGTGCTATTAGACATTTTGGAAAGCTTAGAAAAATTACTATACTTCCTCTACTATTTCCAAGAAATAATTCTATATGCACATAGGTAAAACAAACCAAATATTCAGATCTGTTCAGAACATAAGCAAAACCTGACAACAAACTTCTAAAATTCATAACTCCTAAACCATAAGGCCTAGGGTCATGAAATTTTAGGACAAGCAAGATACAAAAGTTAGCTACGACTTTGGTATTCTCCATAACTATAGAAAACACCGTTATGACCACGAAAACATCACTACTACAGAAATTGTTCTAGCAGCCAACGTCCCACAAGCAAAATTAAACTTGCCTTTGTTCTACTTAACAAGAGAGCACACAAACATGTTATTCTAGCAGCTCTAAATATTGTTACCTTAGAGCAACAATAAATTAATTTTATTCATAAGAACCCCAAGTACTTAAGTGAGGCCTAAAGCATTTGCAAAAGCTTGTAAGAACAACATACCCACCACTTGGCTAAACTAGAGGACATTTATAGGTTTAAACATGTAACCATAATTATTTCTAGCAAGGCTAAGCACACACTTTTCTCAAGAACTTCCTATTCAAGCAATATGGAACAAGGCATTTTGTCTAGCTTCACATAGAGAAGATAGCAACATCACATTGATCACAAGTTACTTAGTATTAGAACAAGGTGAGGGAAGCATATTTATGCACAAGCACAATCATGATGCATGCTCGTCCTATTCGTCCTCACCAAATTGCCAGCCTAAGGTGGCAATCACGTTCTATGTCAGTGGCATAACACGTACTCTCTCGATATATAGCTAGTCGTCAGCTACATTCAATCTACGCATTCGTGGTTAGCGTACCTACAGGCAAATTCATTGCAGCCCATCCCCACAAAAGATAAATAAGCACACAATGAAAGCAGTAAACTAAGATACTCTCCATATATACATCCCCAGATGTATATACTTCGATATCCATAGCTACCCGATAAATATACCCACAATTAAGTACCTTCATATATACATGGGTGTAACA
Organism: Miscanthus lutarioriparius; assembly: GCA_904845875.1. Lineage (NCBI taxonomy): Eukaryota > Viridiplantae > Streptophyta > Magnoliopsida > Poales > Poaceae > Miscanthus > Miscanthus lutarioriparius. The sequence continues at coordinate 19,569,610 of CAJGYO010000011.1, read as the reverse complement.
TGTAAATATTCCAGTAACCACAGCTAACTCTCCCTTAGACCGACAGTTGGACGATCATGCTCTCAACACTCACACTTACCTGAGCGTAGAGACAATTGATCCATACATTACCATTCAAGCGAATGGCATCCAAACAATAACATGCCGTATGGACGACGAAAGTAAAAATCCCCATGTTAGTACTTAGATAGCCACCTAATAGTCCTTAACTGGGCATAAAGGAGGATGTCACTAGCATAGTTTTGCAAATTAGTTTTGACAAATTTGCCTGTAGCTAAAGTTTTAGTTAAAATAGGCTTTTTAAAACTAAAACTTTGTTTTTAAAAAAATGTACATGACAGTATTATGCTTAATCTTGCTCTGATGCCAGCTGTAATAGAACCGCCCAATTTATACAAGATCAAGTACGGCTGTCCCCGCTAACACGTTGACACACACATACTTTCACTTATATAAACCCGGTAGTCCGCCGAGTGTTCCTAAAGACCTCGGTAAATCAACATCATAACCAAGATCGCGTGATTAAGCAAATACACATCACATACACAGGGTTGCAGCGGAAATAATATTACATATGGGTTCACAAATAAAAGTACAAGTTTGGATTTCAAAACCGCTTAGTGAAAACAACATAGCTTTCAAATGATTACATTAATATAAGTTCCAAATATATTGCTAGCATAAGTGACATCATCCAACAAAAGCATATAGATGAGAAGTAACTATAGAATCACCGATCCCACCGGCGGTTAGCCACCATCATCAACAGGCCGAGAACTCCACCTGCAACATGGTGGGATAAACCCTGAGTACTCGAATGTACTCAGCCAGACTTACCCGTCGAAAACCAAAACAAATGACACCAAGGATCATGCATAGCTTAATTTAGTGGATCTGGCTGGACAACATTTTTGCATAAAAGCTTGAGTAACCATTAGCATTATTCACCTGTACTAGCAGTGACTTTTAGCCATTACCTACCATCTATATTAGCACCTGTACTAATCAATCACTTGATTAAGTTGCAAACAATAATAACCATATCAGGTATTTCATAGCTCATTGTCATCATCATCATCATCATCCTTTAAATTTAGTGAATCTACGTTGCCGCTGCTCAGTCAAGTTCTCACTATCCGGGAGAGACGGCGATTCGAATCGATTCCTATCCAGCTGGAGGGGTATTCCTAAACACAAACCCTGCTTCCCCCATCAGGGTCGCAAACGAGTCACCTTTGGTACGATTCAGGAGTCGCGAGTCCGAACAGATCGACATTCTCAGAGAACCAATCTGCCAAGGTTGTTCGGGACTCTAACCCGCCTTGGACTTATGCCAATGGCTCCGCACATCCTTACTACCTCCAGAATGCATGCCACTGCTCGCGTCCCCGACCTGAGTCGAGCTACTAGGCTTCGCGGTCGGAACGACTTATCCGGCCAGCTAAGTGTTAGGCTGCGTTCAACATGACATGAGGACGTACAGCGTATTGGTCCTTAAACGACACAGACGGGGATAGATTCACACCCAAGACCTCCATGCCTTGTTGCTGCACTACCGTCATCCCGTCCGGTCTCCATTCATTATTAACACATGGTTCTTTTCCCACGATAGCAAATATAGCCAACCATGACCAGAGCTCATCCTACATCTCGCAGGTGACAGGAAATCACCCGACTTCTACCGGTCTATGCATAGCTAAGCATCATTCGATCCTACACTTAATTAGGATTCACATGATTTTATCTGGACAAGGTAGGGATATAATGCAACAATTGGTTCCAACCAATTCCTATACTTAATGCATCATCAACAATAAAAGATACTCAAGATATTTGTAAAAACATGGGAGGCTTAGAATGCTCCGGGGCTTGCCTGGGATCCGACACAAGTCAGTTCAGTTAGCTTGCACCGTCTTGGTGACATCTCCGATCCTAGCACTTGCTTAGTCCTTCCATCTTCGGGATATATCCACCAAACCAAATCTTCGGGTTTGGCTCCAACATCACATCCTTCACGTGGTGCATCTAGCGTACCTAGATGAGATGCAATATACAAGTGCATAAATATGAAGAATAGTACCATGAGACGCATCACAAAATAGCAAGCAAGACAAGCATAGTTTACACTAACACACTTAAGTACTTTGCGATGCTTAACTTAAACATCACACAATTTATCATGCTAAGATGGCAAAGAAGACGACAACACCAAGCATGACACAAGTTTCCCAAGATCTCAGGTGCTCTAACTCAGTCATCATTCAAGGCATAAGTCACACTTAACAATATACAAGCAAACACTATAATTGGAATCTGCCAATTTCTGGACATGCAAACAGCAGCTACAAGATTTAGCTATAACTGGAGTTACACAAATCCAAATGACATGCAAGAAGACATTTTGGAAAGCTTATGAAATTATCTACATTTCTTATATAACCATCACAGCATGATTCCCATGTTAAGTAGGTCGAAATTATACCTTTACAGAAACTGGTTCTTACAAAACAGAGAGCAACCATTTCTGGAACCCAACTTTAAACAGGCATAACTCACAAACCACAAGGCCAAATACCACAAAATTTTAACAGCAGCTAGATACATGAATTATCTACAACTTTTATATAAACAAGTTTCACAACAAAGCACATTATCATGAAGAACTTTGCAAAGTTCCCAGATCTGTCCATAAACCACATCGACAAGAAAATAATTATTAACTTATGTTGCAAACACATAATTAGGCAAAACTAACTTTACCAACATATCACACATGACTAAAGAACACCAGAAAACCTAGTGTCCATGACCAAATAAATTATTTTAATGCATTTCTTAATTTATTTTAGATAACAAGGTGACTTAATGAACATATACCAAAAGTATATAATAAATTCTACAAAAATTACAGTGGCTCACATATCCTCTCAATAGTCTACTGTACAAATTTCACTCCATTTGAATATGTATAGCAACCTCTATGAAAAAGACAAGTTGCTAAAGCAAGAAATCATGTGAGAGCAAGATAAACCAATAACTCACTCATACTTCATCCAATACTCATGAAATGTTTACCACACATCAACTATCACATGAGTAGCATGCCACAAAAATTTCACTTCATTGGGAGCCCTAGATCGGCAGTTATGGAAAATAACAAATTCAACTAGCATTACAACCTTACTGCACAAATCTATTTTTACTGCAAAATATTGAAACTAAAACATGCCATATTATAGATCTAATGCATAGATAATTTCACAAGGATTCCAAAAAGTTCCCATTTACTATTTTATGAATTTTCTACGATTTACTATGAATTTCCAAAGTTTCAGCCGATTTCCAGCAAATAGGTCCTTAACGGCACTATTTAACTGAGTCACGGCTTCGCAAAACGACCCCTGCTCTTCTTCGAATTGCTGTAGAATGTCCTTGACGCGAACATGAACAGAGGAGGCACTGGAGCTTGTCGATGTCGGCCGGAGGAAGCTTGTCGGCGACGGTGGAGTGGTGGTGGAGCATCAGCAGGGCCGCGCGCACCCGCTGGTGGTCACTGATGGCCGGTAGGCGGCCTGAGGTGGCCCGGCCACGGCAACCGCGAGCGCCAATAGGCTCGCATGGCGGCAGCCCAGCGGAGAGGAGCAGCGGCCGAGCCAAGGTGAAGGAGGAGGGCGCGAGAGGGCTGTGGAGCAGCGAGCAGCTAAGGTGGATGCGAATGGAAGCTGCAAGGGTGTTCGATGGAGGAGGAATGGCAGCGGCAAAGGAGTTCTGCATGCTGTCCATGGCTATGGCGAGCACAAGGCAACGAGGCGAGTGCTGGGAGAGCGGTTGAGGCGAGGGGAAGGGAGCGCGGAGTGGAGCTCAGGCGCTCGGCTTTCAAGCACATGGGGGCAAGGTGGCGAACGGCGCAGGCGCGGGAGGCCACGCGGCAGGGAAGTGCTGCGGCCGGTCGGACATGTTCAAAAGCTTCAGTCTAGCTCAAAAATGCGTGAAAACCGACTGAACCTCTATTTTGTCGCCTCACAATCTTCTAAACCGTTTAGTAGTGGCACAACCGGTAGTAACAAATATTGTAGATCTATATGAGGACTACAAATTTTCTTAAAGGTTTAAGGTCTAACTCGGATTATATTGGAACATAGAGAGCTTCAAAGTGGGGCTCACGAAACTGAAACTTCAGTTTTCAGTTAGAGACTTAGTAGATTTTTCGGACTCTGAAAACGACAGTAGATTCAAAGTTCGAGACTCAGTTTGACTTGCTTACAAGATGATCTAGCTCTTGGTCGAAAAACAAAGTTTGTTCTACTCCACTCAAACTTGAACTTTTATTTAGGTTCCACTGCCATGCAAGCAATCTAAGTGATTGGTCAACACAGGTCAAACTGGCATCACGATAAAGCTTAAATAAGAGTTTTAGGCCGATTGGGGCATTTTCTTGATATCTGCTCAACATGAACCTTTCACGACTTTTGTTGTAGAGTTCAATTAGAGTCCTTTGGGCAAGGTTGCAAGGTTTGGTTAATGACTTATGTTTCCATTCACTTTATAATGCAATTCAAGCACTTAGTAAAACCATTCCAACAAGGATATAACTTATCATTTCATGTAACTTTTTGATTCCAAACTTCTTGAAACTTTTCCAGTGATCCATATGGGTGGAAATTGATGTGAGGCACATGAAGGGAGCACCTTCAACATTACTTAGGTATATATCCGAAAAGGGGCAATATGCAAGCAAAGGTATGTTGCCCAAGTTTAAGTTGCAGCTCACTCTTGTAGATTTGATCTTGACACCCTCATCACCACTTAACCTGGCATGTTTGAGCTCAAACACATTGCTTAACTGGTGGCAAACACCTAGGGTGTTACAAGTGTCTCCATTTTCTACTCTCCCATCTTTATCACCATCTTGTGGCACATTTGATGAAGAAGGTGGATTGATCACTTGTACATCATCTTCATCATCATTAGGCTTGATGTCTCCAACCGAAATATTCTTCATGGCCTCCCTCAATGGTTCATCACCTACATCATCAAGATTCTCATGTGCTCCTTGGGAGCCGTTAGATTCATCAAATTCCACATCATATGTTTCTTCAACCAAGCCGGTGGCATGATTAAATACTCTATATGCTTTGGACTTTGATGAGTAATCAACAAGAAAACCAATATCACAACGTCTTTGAAACTTCCCTAGGTGTTGCCGTTTCTTGTAGATGTAGCATTTGCAACCAAACACCCTAAAGAAGGAGACATCCGGCTTCTTTCCATTGAGCAACTCATAAGGTGTCTTGCCAAGAAACTTTTGAAGGAATAGACGGTTGGATGCATAACATGCGGTGTTGATAGCTTCCGCCCATAGAGCTTCGGGAGTGTTGTACTCATCAAGCATTGTTCTTGCTAGTGTGATCAATGTTCGGTTCTTTCTCTCAACTACACCATTTTGTTGAGGAGTATATGTTGCGGAGACCTCATGCTTGATCCCAACTTCATCACAATAGGCTTCAATGTTTGTGTTGTCAAATTCTTTCCCATTATCGCTTCTAATCTTCTTGAGCTTCACTTCAAACTCATTTTGTGCTCTCTTGGCAAACTTGTTGAAGCATGATGCTACTTCAGATTTGTCATGAAGAAAGAAAACCCATGTGTATCTTGAGTAGTCATCAACAATCACAAGACAATAAAGATTTCTTCCTAAACTCTTGTATGTTGTTGGTCCAAATAAGTCCATGTGAAGGAGCTCTAGCACTCTTGTGGTTGACATGAAAGCTTTTGTAGGATGAGTGTTTGCAACTTGCTTACCGGCTTGACATGCACTACAAAGCTTGTCCTTCTCAAACTTTGCATCCTTGAACCCTCTCACTAAATCATTCTTCATTAGCTTGTTGAGTGAGCTCATCCCAATATGAGCAAGTCTTCTATGCTATAGCCACCCAAGTGTTGTTTTAGTGAATAGGCTAGTCTTCAAATTAGCATCTTCGGAGGTGAAGTCCACTAGATATAGGTTGTTGTATCTAAATCCCTTAAATATCACTTGATCATCATCTTTCTTGGATACAACCACTTCCTTCTCGGTAAATAGGCATTGAAAGTCAAGATCACACAATTGTCCAACGGATAGCAACTTGAAACTCAATGAAGCAACATATAGCACATTTGAGATTGAATGATCATTTGATATTGCCACTTTGCCCAATCCTTTAACCTTGCCCTTTGAATTATCTCCAAATGTGATTCTTTCTTGTCCATCTATTTCTTCATCTAGTGAGGTGAACATACGAGGATCACCGGTCATATGTTGTGTGCAACCACTATCAATTACCCAATGACTTTCACCGGTCTTGTAGTTCACCTACACACAAGAGATCAAGCTTTAGGAACCCAAACTTGTTGAGGGCCCTTGACTTTCTCACCAAGTGACTTTGCAACCCAAATTTTCTTAGGCCTATTCTTGTTGGGAGGTCCTAAATGAAAGGACCTTCATGTCGACTAGGAGGCCTAGAGGGGGGTGAATAGGCCTATAAAAATTCAACTCGAAACTTTGTTAGAACAGAGGGCGGCACAACCGGCCTTATAGGACGGCACTGTCGCTCTTCAAAAATAAAGCAGACAGCGTTGAGATTTCACATATAGTAACCTGACCCTCTCAGCTGCTTAATCCTACAATAGAAAGACAAAATCTAGTTCGAAGACTGGATACCACAGAAAACTCACACAAGAGAGGATCGAGCTACCAAACCCTAACAACAGCTAGCAAAGAGCTGAACCGGCAAGTGAAGCGACCTGATTTCTACGAAGGGAAATCCACAGAGTCGAAGTGTATTATGACCGTTGTAGATCATATTACCCAAAATTCTAGTCGAATATCACATCCATACAACGTAATATCAGAGTATAAATAGTGCGGAATTACATAAATTATTACATCGCCGCATTGGCGGAATCAAAAGTAGTATTCATTCAGAACAACTTGAAGACAAGATCGCCAAAACTCGAGCGTAGGAACGAACCCCTCAATCGTCAAACTCCTTAGAGTTATACTCCTCAGCAGACCCTGTGTGCCAAAATTTATCAGTACCATTTGTACTGGCCACTCCCACCCTATGAGCATTGCTTTGTGGAAATTGGATGCAAGTTGGATATAATCAAAAGGAACCTATAAGACTGGGGTTTCCTATGTTTTAGTATATCAAGTATATATAATAATAGTTGGTCAAGTTTTAACACCATTCCCGCACCCATTCCACCCCATTTCTGTCCAGAGCCAGGTTTCGATCTAGGGATCGATATACCACCATCTCCACATCATCACCATACCACCACCATACCATCGCTCAGTCGACAGGACAACTCCCTCTCGGCTCTGTCTCATGGCCCGTAGCCCCTGGCTACGTCCGAACACTCACTTCCCAGGGAGAGAAGAGAAGTACTCATCTCACTATCTAGTTTAAGCGAAACCCAGGAAAGGTCCATAGCCGACAAGTCAGCATATATATCGATCGATCAACCATACACTCTGCAGAGGTTTTACATACCCACAAGATTAGCCATCCTCGGAGTCTAGAATCTCATAGGTAGAATTCCGGTCGCTTGCTAGCTTAGAACGATGCCACCCCACCTCTCAGCCCTGGAACATCCCAAGTCTAGTCTGGGATGGCTGATACTGTGAGTCATAGACAGAGCCGAGGCCCTCCGAATGTCAAGAGCCAGGTCCACAAGGCCTCCTGAAGTCTAAGAAGGGTGTGGGGGAAAAACCGTGTGCCCCATACCTCCTTGCACACGTTCGCCTAGCAGTAGTGGCATCGCTCTACCAAGTAGTCCGACCATCCCGCACCATATAGGGCGAGTGGGATGTAAAGGATTCCCAGTGAGTCTGAGTACTAGTAAGTCCTTAGGGGTGACCAAGCCAGAATGTCTTCATCAGGGTTTCTATTTACCGTGCCACCACAGCACCTCCACCCTGGGCTCCTCCCATCACAGGTTCACACCTAGGGCCACCTCATATTCCATTTACCCCCCACAAGTATCCATTCCAGGGGTGCCCAAGTAGCACCCCACGGCAAGACTTGCCCCAGGCTCGTCGTATACTCCAACTTGGTCGACACAACCCTCACCCTCCATGCACCCAGGTCACACACGCAGCACTCTTCCCATAGTCCAAATAACACCAGTTTCCACCACGCATCAATGTAGTTCAAGCATAGTAGAAGTAATAAGCAATAAAATATAGCAGCAAGCGTGTGCCTAGCCTAACAACAAGGTGAGCAGGGGTAAGGTTGCGTCAAGGTAAAGGCCATCAAGAAAGCATACTACCATGCAAGTCCTATCATAGTGTGGATATAACAATAAGATAAAGCAATAGTGGTTCTATATTAGCCATGCGTAATAGGTGCTACAAAGTTGGGTGGGATGTGGCACCTTCAGTGAAGTCATCTCCATACTCCTCACGGTACTCTCAATCCTCGTCCGTCTGGTTCTCCTCCGAGTCTGTAAACGATCGCATTATAGTCGCGTTAGCGACGTCTATAGAATAGCACAAAGAAGCAATGAAAATTCAAAAGAGCCAAATGCACTCAAACATGGGTTCATTGCGTAGAGCTCAATTTTAGATGAATTTTGGTCCTGGTCTTATATTTTTCTGAGGTCATATAAATTAGTTATGAATTTCCGAAGATTAAATCCATTTCTGAAAATGGGAAAAAGGCTGAATTAATATCGTGCTGACACGTGTCACACTATGACTGGTTCACGTGGCATGTAGGGACTTGGAGTGGGGTATCGGCTGGTGAGGTGGTCGAAGAGGTCGCCGAAGTGGTCGGAAAGGTTGCCGAGGTGGTCGGAGGGATCGTCGAAGTGGTCGGAGAGCTTGCCGAGGTGGTCGGAGAGCTCGCCGTGGTGGTTGGAGAGCTCGCCGTGGTGGTCGGAGAGATCGCTGAGGTCCCCGACGCTGGCATGGTCTCATCTTTGGCATGACGTCAGCGTGGCGTCATCAGGGCTAACCGCGGCTGACAGGTGGGTCCTGCTGACGTTAGCATGACGTCATCATCTCGGTTGGTCACTGACAGGTAGGTCCGGGGTCAAACGGTGACTGACAGGTGAGGCACGGTTCATGGTGAACCTGTCTGCGTTGGTCCATAGACCACAGAGCCGGTCTATGATGGACTTGGTCCACTTACTCCTTCCCAGGGTTTGGTTCACGTGCACCAAGTGCACGGACGTGTGGCCGGCGAGGGGAAAATCCCTTTCTCTTCCCTGATGAGGCTCCCGCCGGTGGTGAGGTCACCGGCGAGACCCTCCAGCGGCGCGGGTGTGAAATTAAGGTAGGCAATAGCTTGGCCTTGCCATGGCGGGTGCCCCAGTGAAGTTAACGTGGTGACCGGGCGGCTCCAGTTGCCTGGCCGCGGTGGCGGCGGTCCTCGTACACCGGCGAGCGGCAGTGTGGTGGCTGTGGCGGCGGTACCGAAGATTGGTGGTGCGCATGAGCTCCCCGACGCTGCTACCCTTCCCAAGCAGAGGGCCGTAGCAGCATCGGGGAGCTCGTGCGCACCACCAATCTTCGGTACCACCGCCATAGCCACCACACCTCCGCTCGCCGGTGTACGAGGACTGCCGCCACCGCGGCCAGCCAATTGGAGCCACCCGGTCACCACGTTAACTTCACCGGGACCTTCTGTGGGAGTACCAGGAGCGGGACTCATAGGGAGCACAAGAGCAAGCTAGTCTGCTTGAGACAGTTGCCAAACTACAGGACGAGCTCAACCGTCATGAAGAAGTCCACAGAGCCGAGGTCGCTGACTTACAGGACAAAGCAGCCGACCTAGGCAACATGAACTGCTACCTCGACAGCAAGGTCTTGGAGTTGCAGAGAAAGTTGGACGACAAGAAGGCCGAGTTCAACCATAGAGGAGACAGAGAGAGGTCCAAAGGGATTGATATGCTGAAAATCCAATCTCGGAACAAGACCATGACCCAGGAGCTAGAGGAGTTTAGGAAGAAGGCCATTCACAACCAGGGTCACCTGATCGAGGCACTCAAGCAGAACGAGTACCTACAGGACAAGTGTGAGAGGACTTGGCAGGCTTGGTAGAAGTCTGACAAGAAGCGCCTCAAGAAGATGAAGGGTATGTGGGATCAGCTACCCAAGGAGATTCGTAGCAAGACGAAGCCTAGGATAGAGGAGTTTGAGTTAGCCCCGACTCGCCTCAACCTAGACGCCTGCCCTACCCTACCTAGAGCCAAGCCTACTGAGGAGCTCGCCGTGGCCTTGAAGTACGTGTCCTGACTTCACAAGTCTGACAAGGAGATCGAGATCGAGAACAGTCGTATTCCAGTTGCGGTGTACGAGTTAGAGTAGATGACCCTGCGTGGTCATGAGTCATGTCAGTGGCTTCCATAAGTTGTACCCCATGATGTACCCCTTATGAGATGTAATATGAGACACTATGCGTAGTACGATTCTCACGAGTCTTCAAGTGTAGCTACTGGAGATGATGCTATGTAATAAAACCCATGTAATGAATGTTTTGGATCATATTGCATCTTATGGATCTTATTGCTTCTTTGTAATGAGTGTTGGATAGTATAAATGTTTTTCTTTAAATCATCAAAATCATGTAATCATACTGAATTATAAGCACTTATGGCACAAACACTAAAATTCCTACGATCCGTGTTGCAGATGCCGAACCGCCAATCTGCTCGCCTAATGAACCGTAGACGTGCGCCCACCCCCGAACCAGTCGAACCAAACGGGGGGCGTGGTGGCAACAACCGTGGCCGTGGCCGTAGACGTGGAGGGATACCCTTCAACTTGGAGAATACCCCGCCGCCTGTTGAGGAGAACATTCCGCCGCCACCACCACTAAACCTGGCAAAGGTGATGGCGCAACAGACCCAGCTTCTTGTAGCTCTTGTAGACGGAGCAAACCATCGCCAGAGAGGTCGACTTCCAAAGGAAGCTAGAGGGATTTCTGAAGCTGAGGCCACCTACCTATGATGGCACCGACCTTGACCCGCTTGTAGCCGATGACTGGCTCAAGGAGGTGGAAAAGAAGCTCGACCTCACCACCTTCACCGACGATGAGTGTGTTGGAGCTACCACACACCAGCTCATAGGTGCAGCACGCGCCTGGTGGGATAGTTTAAGTGATTCCCATGAGGACCCTGCCAACATCTCGTGGGATGAGTTCGCCGAAGCATTCACTGAGTATCACATTCCCAAGGGTATCATGGAGGCCAAAGCCAAGGAGTTCTGCAACATCAAGATGGGAAAGGACAGGGTGACTGAGTACACTACTCGTTTCACCAACCTTCTACGCTATGCACCTTCCTATGTTGTGAACTCTGAGAAGGATAAGCTATACTATTACCACAAGGGACTTAACCCGCACATCAAGCTGAAGTTTGGCGGAATTGAGAGTAGCACGCTGCATGCTCTGGTGGATCACTGTATCTAGATTGAGAAGGACCATGCTGAAGCTGGAGAGGAGTATAGGGAGAGGAAGCGTAAGCCTGAGGAGTCTTTCTGTGGCCGTGACCGCAAGAGGTTCCGCAGAGATGCACCATCTAGGGAACGCTCACACCACAACAGGGATGACAACCCTAGATCGAGTAGGGGTGGTGGAGGCTACACCACCAAATACTCCCGCCCTGCTCAGGATCATTACACCCGAGACCGTTATGCTCAGGACCGCAACACTCAGGACCGTTTCAACCGTCCCCGCTCTGTGAATGAACGCCCAGCACAGAACCGCTCCGCACCAAGCACTAGAAACTGGAAGGCACCCGCGCCAACCCCTACAGGCGGTGCGCCTTTCACCTGCTTCGCTTGTGGCCAACCAGGTCACAAAGCCACTGAGTGCCCTCAGAACTCAGCCGCTCAGAAGTCTCAGTTCAAGGGATCTGCTACTCATGGATGTCTCAACCATCTGGACGTCGAGGAAGCATAGGCTGCCCCTGACGTTGTGTATGGTATGTTTTTAGTTAATGGCAATACTGCATCAGTTCTATTTGACTCTGGAGCAACTTGTTCTTACATATCATCCAAGTTTGCATGAAAGCATGACCTGCCGGTAACCCCACATGGAAAACCTATCATCACCAGCTCACCTTTAGGAGACCTAAAGTGCACCCACATCTGTAAGGAAGTGAGTCTTACCATTGAGGGTCTTATCTTTGAAGCTGACCTAACCCTGTTACCTTCCACGAGCCTAGATGTCATTTTAGGTATGGATTGGCTAACCATTCACCGAGGTATCATATCATGTTCACCTAGATACGTCCAAGTGACCCACCCATCAGGCTAAGTTATTAGATGTGAACCCCAGTCCGGAAAGTCCACTTCTATCCTATGTGCCCTTAAAGCCAGTTCAGAATCACAAAAAGAGGAAAAGACAGTTCATGATGTGCCTGTGGTTAGAGACTATCCCGATGTATTCCCTGAAGAATTACCGGGTATGCCACCAGATCGTGATGTAGAGTTCATCATTGATCTTTTGCTGGGAACAGGACCCATTGCCAAGAGACCCTATCGCATATCAGTTGATGAACTAGCCGAGCTCAAGAAACAGCTTGATGAGCTCATCTCGAAGGGATATATCAGACCCAGTGCTTCACCCTGGGGATCCCCTATTCTGTTTGTTAAGAAGGATGGCTCAATGAGAATGTGCATTGATTACCGGAACTTGAACGCAGTCACCATCAAGAACAAGTACCCCCTGCCAAGGATTGATGATTTGCTTGATTAGCTTTGAGGTGCCAAGTATTTCTCCAAGATTGATCTCAGATCTGGCTATCATCAGATGAAGATTCGAGAGAGTGACATCCCGAAGACAGCTTTCGTGACTAGGTATGGGCAGTTTGAGTTCACTGTGGTGTCCTTTGGACTCACGAATGCTCCCGCATACTTCATGAACATGATGAATAAGGTTTTCATGGATGAACTGGATAAGTTCATGGTAGTATTCATTGATGGCATCCTTGTCTATTCACCCACCGCTGAACAACATGAACATCATGTGAGAACTGTGCTTGAGAAATTAGCCCAACATCAGCTCTACGCAAAGTTCAGCAAATGCGAATTTTAGCTACAGAAAGTTGCCTTCTTAGGCCATGTACTATCAGCTAAAGGTGTTGCAGTTGACCCAGCTAAGATTGAAGCTGTGAAAGAGTGGGATCAACCCCATAATGTGACAGAAATTAGAAGTTTTTTGGGATTGGCTGGATATTATCGCTGATTCATTGAAAACTTCTCCAAGATAGCCCGTCTGATGACCAACCTTCTGAAGAAAACCAAGGAGTTTGAATGGACGCCCGAGTGCGAGCGAAGCTTCCAGGAGTTGAAACAGAAGCTTACCACAACTCCTGTGCTAGCATTGCCTGATATCAGCAAAGATTTCGTGGTCTACTATGATGCATCCAGTCAAGGACTTGCTGTGTATTGATGCAAGATGGAAGAGTGATAGCTTATGCTTCTCGATAGTTGAAAGAACACGAGAACCGTTACCCCACTCATGATCTTGAGTTAGCAGCAGTTGTACATGCCTTGAAGATCCGGAGGCACTACTTGATAGGCAACAAGTGTGATATCTATACTGATCACAAGAGCTTGAAGTACTTTTTCACTCAGGAAGATCTAAATATGAGGCAACGCTGATGGCTAGAATTGATCAAGGACTATGACCTAGAAATTCACTATCATCCAGGAAAGGCTAATGTAGTCGCAGATGCTCTCAGTCACAAGAGTTACTGTCACACTTTGATCACTGAATCTGTACCACCTGAGCTCAAGAAAGAGATTGAAGGTTTCCAACTTGAGATACTGCCGCATGGCTTGTTGAATGAGCTCCGCATACAGTATGATCTCACATATCGCATCCGTCAAGCTCAGAAAAATTGTGAAGAGATCGAATATCTCCGTGGTCCGATGAAACTAGGCTACAAGACCAACCACCATGAAGATGAACAAGGAACCATCTGGTTCAAGGATAGAATCTGTGTACCTTCTGATCCAGCACTACGAGAGGAAATTCTATCATAAGCTCATGATTCTAAGTACTGTATTCACCCTGGAGGTTCAAAGATGTATCAAGACTTGAAGAAACACTTTTGGTGGAAAGGCATGAAGATAGATATTGTGGGACATGTGGCACGATGTGACACCTGTAATAGAGTCAAGGCTGAACATCAAAGGCCTACAGGATTTTTGAAGCCTCTTGACATTCCCGAGTGGAAATGGGAGAGCATTTCCATGGATTTCATAGTCGGTTGCCCCGTTCACAGAAAGGCAATGATTCCATTTGGGTGATTGTTGATCGTTTGACCAAGGTTGCTCACTTTGTACCAGTTAAGACCAAGACCGATGCCGAAAAGTTAGCAGATCTATATGTTGAGCATATCCTTAGACTACATGGAGCTCCCTCTAGTATTGTATCTGATCGTGGTCCTCAATTTATGTCCCGATTCTGGGAAGCTCTGCACCAGTCCATCGGAACCAAACTTGATTTCAGTACCGCTTATCACCCATAGACTGAATGAGTAAATTAGATCTTAGAAGACATGCTTCGCGCTAGTGTACTGAATTATGGCTCTGATTGGGAGAAATGCCTACCCTATGCAGAGTTCTCTTACAACAACAGCTACCAAGCCAGCATCAAGATGTCGCCATTTGAAGCTCTATATGGCAGACCTTGTAAGACACCTTTGATGTGGTCTCAACCAGGGGAAAGATCGTTCTTTGACTCCGCCAAGATTCAAGATGCCGAAGAAGGAGTTGCTCAAGTAAAGGAGAATTTGAGAATTGCTCAAAGTCGATACAAGAGCTATGCTGACAAAAGAAGAAGAGAACTTGAGTTCGATGTGGGAGATTTTGTCTATCTCAAGGTATCCCCGCTACGTGGAACTATCAGATTCCATGTGAAAGGAAAGCTTGCCCCTAGATTTGTTGGCCCATACAAGATTCGCAAGAGGATTGGAAAGCTCGCCTACAAACTTGAGCTACCTGAGGAATTGGCGGGTGTACATCCCGTATTCCATGTCTCACAGCTACGCAAGTGTTTGAGAGTGCCCGATGAAGTAGTTCCAACTGATACACTTGACAATCAAGATACTCTTGAGTATAAAGAACATCCTATCCAAATTCTAGGTAGAGACACCAAAGAAACCCGAAGCAAAACTATTCCTATGTGCAAGGTCCAATAGAGCAATCACACTGAAAGAGAAGCAACATGGGAGAAAGAGTCTGACCTCCGGCTACAATATCCTTATCTCTTCGAAGGGTACGTTACGCTTTAATCTCGGGGATGAGATTCTGTTAAGGGGGTAGGATTGTAACAACCCAAAAATCCACACACCAAAAATCACAACTACAAAATTTTTTGTTTAAACCCTATGTGATGTTGAGTGACACATGTAGAAGCTAAACCCTAGTATTGGATTAGATGTGACCCAACTAGGTTAAAATCATAAGCATAGCTTGGTTTTATGCCACATGTGTAATTAAACTCCTAAATAAATAAATCATGCATGCATCCTTAATTCCACTTGTGATTTGGATTCTTTTGCCTTATGTGATGTTTAACTAACTTACTTAATATTTATGATAAACCCTAATATATGGGATGTATTTTGACCACCATTTGAATCACCTTGTGGGATCCACTATATAACTCGAAGCTCAAGTTTAAACTCTAACTAAAATTGAATCAAAGCAAAAGAAAGAAAAGAGAAGCCTATGCTACCACACGCGGACCGTCGGATGCGCCGCACGCTCCACCACCGCCCGATCGTAGTCCGCCATTGGAGCCCTTGGAGCTCGGCTATAAAAGCCAACGCCCACGAGCCCTAACCCTCAGCCCATTCGCCGCCGCCGCTGGTGGCACAGCACCACACCGCATCAAGCCGAGAGAGAGGGAGGAGGAAGAAGCAAGGAGGAGAAGGAAGCCGCTGCAGAACCGGGCCTCGCCGGAGCTAGGAGCGCCGCCCCGATCGGCTACAGCGACGTAGCTGCTCGGCACGGCACTGCATCACCTCATCATGGCCTCGCCTCGCCACCGCACCACCATCCTACCGCCATGAGCCCTATAGTAAGCCATGTCGTTCGCCGCTCACCGCGACTAGCCGTACTCGCCATGAACGCCACCGCATTCTCGCACCTAGGGGACACAGAGGCGGAGCATTCCCGCTCCTGGACACGCTGCACACGCACAGCACGCGCACAAGCCAAAGGCCTGGCCTCACCGACCCCTATCGGCTCAGGAACACCGGCACAACCACTCCTAGCCTCTCGGACGCCATGAATGGACCACGCCAGAGCACGAGCTCTTGCTCCGGCTTAGCCAACCGGTAGCATAGAAGGACCACCACGACCCTCTTGTTGAGCCAAATAGAAACGCGAAGCAAAGGGAAGAAAGGGGCCGACACCGAGCCCTCTGCTCGGGAACGCCAGCATCGAGCGCTCTGCTCATGCCATGTATACGCATCGCACGCACACACGTGCTCACCATGGCTAGAGCACAACCATGGTGAGACCACCGCGTCTTCTACGTCGCGGTAAAGGCGACGTTGACACCCCGACTGGCTTTGCCATGACAAAAGACACACCGCGCTCACCTTAGCCGAGCAGAAAGCCCACTAGAGCCCTGCGTTGCTGCACCACACCTCGTCGGAGCGCCACCGCCTCCGCTTTGCCCCCACCACCGTGGCCGGAGGCGTTGAGAGCTCCCGGAGCCCCTTCAACCTGCTTGCCATGGCCGTAGCAGCGTCGGGGAGCTCGTGTGCACCACCAATCTTTGGTACCGCCGCCATAGCCACCACACCGCCGCTTGCCGGTGTACGAGGACCGCCGCCACCGTGGCCAGCCAACTAGAGCCGCCCGGTCACCACGTTAACTTCACCGGGGCACCCGCCATGGCAAGGCCAAGCTATTGCCTACCTTAATTGCACACCCACGCCACTGGAGGGGCTCGCCAGTGACCCCACCGCCGGCGGGAGCCTCGTTGGGGAAGAGAAAGGGATTTTTCCCTCGCCGGCCACACGTCTGTGCACTTGGTGCACGTGAACCAAACCCTGGGAAGGAGTAAGTGGACCAAGTCCATCATAGACTGGCTCTGCGGTCTATGGACCAATGTAGGCGGGTTCACCATGAACCGCGCCTCACCTGTCAGTCACCATTTGACCCTAGACCCACCTATCAGTGACCAACCAAGATGATGACGTCATGCTGACGTCAGCAGGACCCACCTGTCAGCCGTGGTTAGCCCTAATGACGCCACGCTGACGTCATGCCAAAGATGAGACCACGCCAGTGTCGGGGACCTCAGCGATCTCTCCGACCACCATGGCGAGCTCTCCGACCACCACGGCGAGCTCTCCGACCACCTCGGCAAGCTCTCCGACCACTTTGGCGATCCCTCTGACCACCTCAGCAACCTTTCCGACCACTTCGGTGACCTCTCCGACCACCTCACCAGCCGATACCCCACTCCAAGTCCCTACATGCCACGTGAACCAGTCATAGTGTGACACATGTCAGCACGATATTAATTCAGCCTTTTTCCCATTTTTAGAAATGGATTTAATCTTCAGAAATTCATAACTAATTCATACGACCTCAGAAAAATATAAGACCAGGACCAAAATTCATCTAAAATCGAGCTCTACGCAATGAACCCATGTTTGAGTGCATTTGGCTCTTTTGAATTTTCATTGCTTCTTTGTGCTATTCAATAGATGTCGCTAACGCGACTATAATGCCATCGTTTGTAGACTCGGAGAAGAACCAGACGGACGAGGACCGAGAGTACCGTGAGGAGTACGGAGATGACTTCACTGAAGGTGCCACATCCCACCCAACCTCATAGCACCAATTACGCATGGCTAATATAGAACCGCTATTGCTTTATCTTATTGTTATATCCACACTATGATAGGACTTGCATGGTAGTATGCTTTCTTGATGGCCTTTACCTTGACGCAACCTTACCCCTGCTCACCCTGCTGTTAGGCTAGACACACGCTTGCTGCTATATTTCATTGCTTATTACTTCTACTACGCTTGAACTATATTGATGCATGGTGGAAACTGGTGTTATCTGGACTATGGGGAGAGTGCTGCGTGTGTGACTTGGGTGCGTGGAGGGCGAGGGTTGTGTCGACCAAGTTGGAGTATACGATGAGCCTAGGGCAAGTCTTGCCATGGGGTGCTACCTGGGCACCCCTGGAATGGATACCTGTGGTGGGTAAATGGAATATGAGGTGGCCCTGGGTGTGAACCTGTGATGGGAGGAGCCCAGGGTGGAGGTGCTGTGGTGGCACGGTAAATGGAAACCCTGATGAAGATATTCTGGCTTGGTCACCCCTAAGGACTTACTAGTACTCAGACTCACCGGGAATCCTTTACATCCCACTCGCCCTATATGGTGCGGGACGGTCGGACTACTTGGTAGAGCGATGCCACTACTGCTAGGCAAACGTGTGCAAGGAGGTACAGGGCGCGCGGTCTTTCCCCCACACCAATCTGAGACTTTAGGAGGTCTTGTGGACCCGGCTCTTGATATTCGGAGGGCCCCGGCTCTGTCTACGACTCACAGTATCAGCCATCCCAGTCTAGACTTGGGATGTTCCAGGGCTGAGAGGTAGGGTGGCATCGTTCTAGGCTAGCAAGCGACTAGAATTCTACCTAGGAGATTCTAGACTCTGAGGATGGCTAATCTTGTGGGTATGTAAAACCTCTGCATAGTGTATGGTTGATCGATCGATACATATGCCGACTTGTCGGCTATGGACCTTTCCTGGGTTTCGCTTAAACTAGATAGTGAGATGAGTCCTTCTCTTCTCCCCCTGGGAAGTGAGTGTTCGGACGTAGCCAGGGGCTACGTGACATGAGACAGAGCCGAGAGGGAGTTGGTCTGTCGACTGAGCGATGGTATGGTGTTGGTATGGTGATGATGTGGAGATGGTGGTATATCGATCCCTGGAGTTCCAATGTCTAGTTTTCAAATGAGCTGAGGGTCAGGAGTTCCAACTCGAGTTGGTCAGGAGTTCTGGCAGTCGGAAGTCCTAAAAAGCGTCAAGAGTTCTGACACCTCGCATACTTTAACTCAGTGACCATTAGCGCAGTGCAAGTCATATCGGACGTGTCCGGTATGGCAACGGCTAGAAAACAGCTAGTTTTTTCAAGGAGGCTATAAATACCCCCAAGCCTCCACCTTTGGATGTCTTGATTCTACTGATCCTCTAGCATGTTTTTGAGCCTTGCAAACACTCTCCAACCCTCTCTTAGTGAGTGATTCATCCAAATTGCTTAATCCTTTTGTGGGTTGAAAGAGAATTTGAAAAAGAGAGCAAGCCACCACATGAGCACTTGTGCATATTGTTAATCTCATGATTTGCATTTGTTACTCTTGGATTCTTCAGTCCTAGACGGCTAGGCGTTGCCGGAGAGCACCTGAGAGATTATGGTGTGCCTCAGAAAGTTTATAATGGTCGATTCCGCCACCGCAAGGGAAGGAATCAACTAGTGGAAGGAGGAAAAGGAGTTGGAAAAGACTTTGGCTAGAGTGACCTTCATGGTACCCTCTAGGCTGACCTTCGTTGGGTCACCCGTAGCCCCCTCAACGGAGAGTAGGACAAAACCGAGTCCAAACTTTGGTAAAACAAATATTGTGTCTCCATTTGCATTTCTTTTGATAGTTGTGTTGCTCTAGCTCTTCTACAGGTTCTCTGTATATCATATCATTTCTAGTAGGTACCTGCAGCTTGGATTGAAGATTGAAATCGAAAGGAGCAAGTGTGGGGCCGTTCCACTAAACACGTGCATATTGGACATGTCTCGTATACCTACTCGGACACATCCGGTATTGGTGCCTATGCAAAACTTAATTGTATTTTGATTTAACTCTTTGGTTGACAGTGTCTGGCTCCCTAGATTTTGTTAGTATCTTTTACATACTCTATGGCTAACTTGTGAGGTGTGGTATTACTCTTATTTGGAGTTTCCCATTACTAATCACTTCCACATTTAAAGGTGTTAATTTTTAGAAATGCCTATTCACCCCCTCTAGGAGGCATCCTAGGTCCTTTCAAGTGGTATCAGAGCTAGACCTCACCTAAAGCTTCACCGCCGTGAGAAAAGGATGTCAACGCCTATCGAGTTGGAGCCGGTGCCTCTCCAGAATGATGGTTCAAACTTTCTACCTTGGTCAATTCATGTACTCAATATTTTTAGGACTATTAGTCCTCTTGTTGAGCATATTGTGTATGCAAGCATACCTCTTCCTATAGTTGATTGGAGCAACTACAAAAATCTATCAAAAGAGGAAGAGATATGTGTGCAACTCAATGCTCAAGCAATTAATATCATTTTGAGTACATTGAGTGCAGAGGTTCAAGATGAGGCAATCTTCAATGGACAACCATCTCCAGAGAGTGCTCATCTCATTTGGACTAGACTCATTGAGTTATATGGAAAATCCAAATGTGATGATGCACATGAGCTCGAGTCAATGGAAAAGTTGTTCGTTGTGTCTTCATGCAGCAAAGAAGCCTCATAAGACCTCAAGAGCGTCGAGCCAGAGTAAGAAGCACAAGCAGCACATGATCTGTTGTCTGCCTGCACATACCAGATGTGTCCGGTATCCCTACCGGAGGTGTTCGATATGGCCGAGACAGCAGAGCAGCAAACCGTTGTTTGCAATGATGCTCAAGACCGGTGGAGGCCAAATGATGAGTCAACCTCAGTATCTCATGACACTCATCACTTATGTCTCATGGCCAGGAAAAGCAAGAAGAAGTGTCGGGGACCAATACTAGGGTACCCGAAGAGGAGGAGCCAATGATCATCAACATTGATTCATCCTAGCAGTCAAGAGCGCAACTACAGCTCCACCCGACCCCAAGGCCATAGGCTCTGCCTCGCTCGACCCTTGGGTTTGTGCTCTGCCTCGCCTGACCTCTGAGGGCGAGCTCCGCCTTGCCCGACCCCAAGGCCACGAGCTCCGCCTCGCCCAACCCTTGGGTTTGTGCTTTGCCTCGCCCGACCTCTAGGGGCGGGCTCCGCCTCGCCTGACCCCGAGGCCGTGGGCTCCGCCTCGCCCGACCCTAAGGCCACGGGCTCTGCCTCACCTAACCCTTGGGTTTGTGCTTCGCCTCGCTCGACCCCAAGGCCACGGGCTTTGCCTCACTCGACGGGGACCCATACCACTGCCAACCACTCCAAGTCCAAACATATGGGCCTGGGTCAAAACTCTGACACCAAGGAAAAAACCGGCATGCCCCGATGTAACCCATGGCCATGATGGGCCATACCTGAGGATTCACATCAAGAATAGCGTCGGGCGTACCGATGTTGTTCTGCCTAACCCCCGTACGAACGCTGATAGGCATGTCAGCTCACCACGATGTCCGCTGCGATGGAATGGAACGCCATGATCGGCAGACGATGCTTGCGCATGGCGCCTAGTAACAGTCAGGGCCGCGACACAGAGCTATCCCTGTTGACATCTACAAGGTCGGTGGGACCCACATGAAGGATAAGAAGGACACGGCGATCCTAAAGGACTTGTTCTCTCTCTTGTTATTCTCTTTTCCTCCACTGTAACATGTGCTTTTCCTTGGCCTATAAAAGGGAAAGTAGGACGTCCCATGAAGGGGGGTTGATCCAATTAAAATCGATCAATCGAGATCAACACAAGAAGCATAACACGAGCACTCGACTGAGTAGCAATCGAGCTCTCAACACCCGTTCACTCCTTTCACTAGAGACTTGGGATCCTTTCCCTCTCTTGTCCGTTTGTACCCCCTACTATAAACTTTCAGTGCTAGTAACACGAGCAGCAGCGACAAACTAGACATAGGGACTTTCTGCCTGAACCATTATAAACCTCGTGTCCTCTAAGCACACCATCCAAGCAAGACGTGCAATAATATAAATTTACTCATCGATGGTAACTCGAAACACCAACAAGAAGGCTAACAAGAAAGAACAAGTCAAAGAGATTGCACAAGTGGATGATCAAGAAGAGAGTGATATTGAAATTGAGAATAGTTACACTCTTGATCATCTAAGTAGCAAAGACAAGCTCATCCTCATGAAGCTAGTTGAGAAGAATGATGAACTAGAGGAAGAGAATGACAAGCAAGAGCAATCACTTCAAAAGCAAGAAATGTTTCTCATCCCCAAGCTAGAAGAACTAAAGGCAATAAATGCAAGGTATGAAAAATTGTCAATTGAGCATGCCTTAGTGACTGACTCCTCTTCTAGTGTCTCTCAACTAGAGAAAGAAAACTTTGAGCTCAAGGCAAGGCTAGATGAACTATCAAGCAAATATAATATCCTCTAAGCCAACTATGTTCATCTAAAGTGCTCTTATGAGGAAGTAGTAGAATCAAGCATCATGCTTGAGGTGGCTCATGAGGTTGTGATCACATCGGTAAAATCTTCTCAACCTCTCACACATTCACTCACTAGTACACCATCTCAATTAAATATTTCTTGTACTAATGAGTGTGCTCAAGCAAGCCAATCTTCGATTGAGCAAAAACTTTTAGAAAATCATGAGCTCAAAGAAGAAGTGGAGAGATTAAGGAAAGACGTGATTTGGTTGAAGGGAAAGGAGGAAGCACAACCTTCTCAAGGTAACCGTGATAACATGGTGAAGAAGCTTGAGAAGGGTTCAAACCTTGCTCCCTCCAAATCTCAACAAAAGAATCACATTTCAAGCAAGGCCAAAGCAACCAAGAGCAAGAAACATGGAAAAAGGTTATGCTATGGTTGTGGAGTATATGGACATGAGTAGGCTATGTGTCCACACAAGAGTTGGGCTAACAAAAGGCTTCCACCAAATTGGCCAAGCAAGTGAAGATTGATAAGCCAAGTGCTTGTCTCATGTGCAAGAATTTGGGCCATTCAACCAAGAAGTGTCTCTTGTACAAAGAGGCAAGAAAGGAAGCCTAAGTTGCAACAAGAAGATGCTATGGATGCAATGAGATGGGCCACAAGGTTGATACATGTCCATACAAGCAAAACAAGCATAGAGCAAACAAAGACCGCATATATTATGCTTGTAGTAGAAAGGGGCATCTAAGTTATGATTGCCCAAATGGTAACACTCCTAAGCCGAACACATTTGTTTATAATGATATGCTTAGGAAGACCACAAATGGAGTTAGCACTAGCAAGGTGATGAGTTCACCACAAACTAGTGCTAAAGCCATTTGGGTGCCTAAACACTTGTTGACTAACTCAAAAGGAGCCAACAAGAGTTGGCTACCAAAATGTGCTTAGGTTGTTGATGTAGGTACTTGGTGGTGAGATGAAGACTTCGGGGTGCTTGAGCAAGCAAATTGAAATTTTCACTCAAACTATCAATCTATTTCTCTCATATTATTTCATATGGTTGACCTGAAGACAAATTAATGAACTTATCATCTACCTCATCCTCACCATTGGTAAAAAGTACCTAAACCTTTTAGGATAGCCACATTGTGTGTTTTGTGCTCAATGGCTCACAAATAGGCATATTTGTGAAATATTGAAAGTGGCTAATTAGTTTCACTTGATAATTATCATGTTTGCTATATGGTGCTTTTAATAGCTCTCTAGTAGAGCAATTTATTTGTTGAGATGCAGGGCATAAGAGAAATACTAGAGCTAAAACGAAGAATCACAAGCAATGGTTTAAATGCTTCTGTCCTACACCTATCGGACGTGTCCGGTATGACTACCGGATGTGTCCGGTATGGCAAGGGACAGAAAGAAAAATGCTTCTGTTCTGCACATGCCGGACTTGTCCAGTATGTCTACCGAACGTGTCCGGTATTGCAGAAATTAGAACACTAATTGGGATGCAACTGAGTTTTGATACATATAATTTCTAATATCTAAAGTTAACTCAGAAGCTTGTGATTTATCAAATCTATGTGGATTGTGAGCATCTCTTGAAGTCAAATTTAAATATGGCATTATTACTTAGTGTTGGTCAAAATAGGTGATTGACTCCAAAATTCTTAATAGAATTAAGTGCTTGTTGAAAGTCATTCAAATCACTTGTGACACTTATTTAGGGGGAGCTCAGTTTCTATTTTGCACCATTGTGGTCTAACAAATTTATCTAGCATTCTTTGTAGTCCTTTGGATGAAAACTAATTTCATATATGGCATGACTACTTGGCAAATGTGGTCAACATAATGATTATCATGCTATGTATCTCAGTGGTGATCTTGTGGGTTCAAGGCAAAGGTATGTATTTACATACGTGCATTGTAAGTGCATCTAAGGCCCTTTATATGTTAGAGTGTGTATTTGTGTGACATAGGATAAATGTTTTTCAAAATCCCTAACTAGAATGCATAGGTGGTATGATTTTGGAAAACCTATTTGGTTCTTGGTCTTTGTGACCTAAGTCATGTCATTTGTGATTATTGCTCCCATTGATTGCTTGCTTGACTAATCACAAGTGGAATGACCCTCTCAAGTCCATAAACTCCTATGTCTCTCTAAGTCTCTCTCAATTTTTTCAAAATCATAAATATGCCAAATATTTGGAAAGAGAAAATCAATTAATGGCATTAGATAAGAAAATTGATGATACTCAGTTTGGATCAAGATTGTATACCTTTTTGGACTAAGTAATAACAAGAACGGGATTGGAAACAAGAGAATGAATTTTTAGAACAAAAATAGCCAGCCCGCAAATACCGAATGTGTCCGGTATGCGTGGGTTAATAAAACCAAACATACCCCTTCGGCCCTAGACCTCTCTGTCTCTTTTCCTTCTTCCTGCATACACCCAGCCACCTCTCATCGTCTACCATTGGCGATTTCATGATTCCACCAAGAAAAGAAAGAGAGGGAGATTGGATTGGAGGAGGCTTGCATCAAGATTGAAGGCTCGGGACTTGGATTTTAGTTTGCAATCTCTTCTCCATTCTCAAGGTACCCTAATCCCGGAACCTGTCCGATCTATGTGGTTAATGCTTCAAAGTCAAATCCCTTTAGTAAAGATGCTACATTACCTGTATAGAAGCAATGCCCATAGTTTAGATTGGATTGGTTGAAGATTGAGCCAAGGGCCCTGGTTAGGGTTGTTGTCCGCTCATACCATAGCATACCGGACATGACAGCAGAGCAAATTTTGCTCTCTTGTTTTCAATCTTCTCAATGGTTGATTCTTAAGACTAAGTTTAATTATCTATTGTGTTTTGTGAACCTTATGACCTAGTTTGGTTGATGTGCTTGCAAAGCATAGGACAATTACGCTTATTTCTATATTTCAACCGAAACAGGCTATCTTTTGGGCATGTATCTCAAATTCCTTACAAATCTTTGGATACAGGGTAGCAGCCATGAGTGGAAGATGGGAACCCAGATCCAAGTTCAGTCATGATCCTGCATTGGACAGACACAAGAAAGCAAGGTAGGACATGCATCCTAGTTTTATTGTGCAGCAGACCAGCAAGAGGTCTTCTAGAGCAGCTGTCCAGTATGGCTCCACAGTACAAAGAGGGAGGTAGTAGTTCTTCCTTTGACACTAACATAGATGAATACAGAGTGGAGCCCAGAGATAGAAAGAGGAAGAGCACTGACAAAGGCTCAGATGGTGGTAGCTTAGATGATGAGCAAGAGATTGAGGAGGAGCAAACAGTACCTCTAGTGCAGTACCCACCTCAGCCAGGGCAGCCCGCTCTTGGTATGCACTTTGGTCTTCTTGAGGTACATGCTCTAGTCTTACCCAATTATGTTGCTAGAACTGATTATCGTGGTAAGGGTATGACCAAGAAAGCTAGGGATCAGAGGAGGTTAGATCCTAGAGGTTTGCAGAGGATTTAGTATGATCATCGCTTTCACACTATGTTTCATATGGACTTCTACTCTAGTGTGATACTCACCAGGTACCCAGTGATAGCTAGATCTTAGTGGATTGATTGGCAGTATGTTAGAGAGTTGCAAAAGCCCTCCATAGATCATGTAGTTGCCATTTGTCAACGTACAGGGGTATATGAGATCATGGAGTTCTAGCATGACTGGAACATAGAGGTGATAGCTCAATTCTATGCCATCCTATTTATTGAGGAGGATGAGAGGCGGATGCACTGGATGCTTGAGGGCTAGTGGTACAGTGTTGATTACGACGCCTTCAGAGCTCTACTTGGTTTCTTAGAGGATGGTCTCTAGAGAGACAGGATCCACTCAGAGCAGGTGCTACCTCTAGAGCAGCTCACCTATATGTATCCACCAGGGTGTGAGAGAGGAGTAGTGGGGAAGGTTCTAGGTCTTGACCCTACCTATAGATACATGAATAGGATGTTTAGGAAGGTCATTGACTGCAAGGGTGGAGATAAGGCCAACATAGCAGACTATTCTAGGAACTTACTCCACAGGATGGCACCAGATGCATGACACTTCAATGTAGTCGACTTCATCTGGTGTGAGATTAGGAGTGTTGGAGAGAGGCCCCTCAAGGGTTGTGGTTTTGCTCTGTACTTAATGCATATGATTGAATAGGTGATAGGGCATACCTTCAACTATAACAAGATTCATAAGGCCCTAAAGATAGTTGTAGACCTGTCTGAGATTGGAGTACCTCCAGCAGTCTAGGGAAGCAGCAGCAGCAGAGGAAGATGCACCTATAGGTAGTGCAGCAGGAGGAGGAGCTTCCCCTCCGCCATGTGCTTCTCCACATTTTTCTTCACGTCATGGCGGTCCTCCCTCGCCTATCCGTAAGGTTTTAGCTCCATATTTGGAATGTGCAAAGACATACAGGTTAGGCAACAAAAGGAGAGGGAGGCTAGGAGGAAGGACACTTGGACTCTGAAGCAGATTGCTGCTAGACTTGAGCTTGAGCCTCCTAGGTCTCCACTATCAGATGAGGTAGCCAGTGAGCCTGAGACTGAGGAGCAGCAGCAGGCTAGGTATGACAGATAGTTTGTTGAGTTCTTTCAGCGTTAGCAGGCTCAGCAGTAGACTCAGCAGCAGCAGATTCAAGAGCAGGCACAGCAGCAGCCACATCCTAGTGCTAGAGAGGAGTTTGGTTCCGCTTTCTGGCAGGATATTTTTGGTAGTGGTCCCGGGTACTCGACCAGTGACTACGGCTTTGGTGGTCAGGGCTTCTACGGAGGTCTTGGTGCTCCAGGTCAGAGTTCTTCTCGCCCACCTGGTGCTCCATGCTCAGATAATGATGAAGGTAGAGACAGATATGATGATGATGATGATGATGATGATGAGTGATCTCAGTGATCAGATGCAGCTTGTAGCCCCTCTTTGTGCTTAGTTCTTTTTGTCAAACCTTTTATGATGATGGATGACAAAAGGGGAGAATTTGTGATTAAAGCTTTAGGGTTGTGCTTTATGAGTTTGTCTTTTGTACCTAAAGATATGTACTATAGCTATAGTCTTTTCAAGTGGTATCTTCTTTGTTATATCTTGTTGAGACGAGACAGCTTATGAGCTTTATCTATGTATCTCATGAGACATGATTTAAATTAGTGGCTTGTGGACTTGAGAAATCTTTGTGATGAGTGCTATGTGTGTGATATATATGATGCATTTACTTTCATAAGGACCATGCATGTTTTAGATTAAAAATGTATGGTGTGATGCTTTCTATTTATTCTTATGTAATATATCATGTCATATGCATCATGATTTTTATTTTGTCACACACACTTGCACCTCATGGATGTAATGATTTAGGGGAGTCTCCTATGTGTTTTAGTATGTGCAAATCAACATTTGAGGTCATTTGTGAATTTAATTCATATTGCACACATTAAGGGGGAGCCTTCCATAAATCATTGAACCCAAAAATCCTAATTGTTTATATCATTTTGTAAGCTTTAATCGAGTTGTCATCAATCACCAAAAAGGAGGAGATTAAAAGTGCATCTAGCCCTTTAGTGGATTTTGGATGATTGAATGACAACACGATTAAAGATCTAACATTTTCTCTAAGTGTGAAACAGGAAATTGGTTATCTCATAGATGCTTAATGAAGCCAAAATGATGTGTTGTTATATAAGCAGTCTAGTTCAAGCATAAGACAACAATGCAAATGTAATTCATGCAAATGCTTAATTATGGTGGGATATCAATGATTGATGGTGTTCTATAGAATTCATTGTATGATTCAACACAAGGTGTGACTTGATGGCTTGAGATGGTGAAGATAGCAGGAAAAGGCTTCGAGGTACTAAGCAATGGTGAAGGGCAAGCGATTGTTTGGTGGCCAAAGAACCTAGCTAGGGTGAAGAAGGAAGTACTTCCATTTAGTTGAGGTACTAATTAAGCTATGAAGGTCATATTGATGTGGAGGATCAAATCTATATTAGACAAGTTGATGGAAGTGACTTGATGCATTTGGAGTTATTCATATTTGATGAATAGAATCAAGTCACGTGCTCAAGATGGCTATGTTCAAGTAAAAAGATCAATATCGACATGTTGGCACCCTCACTTGATGAAGATTGAAAGAGACGTCATCAATTCGAAAGAAATCAACTCAAGCTGTATAATCTTGTTTTTCCTTTTAATCTTAAGTTTATAGGAACGTCGTACTATTAAGAGGGATGCATCATGTTGATAGATGATTATTCATAAGTGCTCAAGCCAACCTATGTGAGGTTTGTGTGTGAGAGACAAGATATTCTAACTTTGTGCATAGTACCCATGCATGCCGGACGTGTCCGGTATTTGGGGTGTGCACTTTTCTGTCTCTGTAGTTTTGGAAGAGTTGTGTGTCGGAAGTCCTGATATGTGTCGGGAGTTCCAGGGGTCGAAGTCCCGGAAAGCGTCGGGAGTCCCGACACCTTACTGACTTGAGAGTTCTCTGTCCTGGTCATACCGGACGTGTCCGGTATTCATAGCCCAATGGCTAGTTTTCACATTAGCTGAGGGTCGGGAGTTTTGACTTCAGTTGGTTAGGAGTTCCGATAGTCGGAAGTCCCGGAAAGCGTCGGGAGTTCTCACACCTCGCATACTTTAACTCAATGACCGTTGGCGCGGTGCAAGTCATACCGGACATGTCCGGTTGGCGTGTCCGCTATGAAAATCGGCTAGTTTTTCCAAGGAGGCTATAAATACCCCCAAGCCTCCACCTTTGGATGTTGTTGATTCTGCTGATCCTCTAGCACGTTTTGAGCCTTGCAAACACTCTCCAACCCTCTCTTAGTGAGTGATTCATCCAAATTGCCAAATCCTTTTGTGGATTGAGAGAATTCGAAAAAGAGAGCAAGCCACCACTTGAGCACTTGTGCATATTGTCAATCTCATGATTTGCATTTGTTACTCTTGGACTCTTCGGTCCTAGATGGCTAGGCGTCGTCGGAGAGCACCCAAGAGATTGTTGCGTGCCTCGGAAAGTTTGTAACGGTCGATTCAGCCGCCGCAAGGGAAGGAATCAACTAGTGGAAGGAGAAAAGGAGTTGGAAAAGACTCCAGCTAGAGTGACCTTCATGGTACCCTCTAGGGCTGACCTTCACTGGGTCGCCTGCAGCCCCCTCAACGGAGAGTAGGACTCAACCGAGTCTGAACTTCGGTAAAACAAATATTGTGTCTCAATTCGTATTTCTTTTGATAGTTGTGTTGCTCTAGATCTTCTGTAGGTTCTCTGTATATCATATCATTTCTAGTAGGTACCTGCAGCTTGTATTGAAGATTGGAATCGAAAGAAGCAAGTTTGGGGCTGTTCCACTGAACACGTGTATACCAGACACGTTCGGTATACCTACCGGACACGTCCGGTATACCTACCGGACACGTCCGGTATTGGTGCCTGTGCAAAACTTAATTGTATTTTGATTTAACTCTTTGGTTGCAGGTGTCTGGCTCCCTAGATTTATTTAGTATCTTTTACATACTCTATGGCTAACTTGTGAGGGGTGGTATTATTCTTATTTAGTGTTTCCATTTTGGAAACTCCCATTACTAATCGCTTCTACATTTAAAGGTGTTAATTTTCATAAACGCCTATTCACCCCCCCTCTAGGCGGCATCCTAGGTCCTTTCAATTAGGCAATGGCTCGTTGTGCTTCTCAAGGGTGGCTATGTCGTGGATTTGAGACATGTAAGACTCTCATTTGTGCTAGTGGCGGACTGTGTTTTGCGTGTAGGTAGTGGATCCGGTGCCATGGAGGTGTCGGTGATCCTATCGGTCTCGATAACGATGACACCTTCGGATGTCGTTTTTCTTTTCTAGAGGTGCTGCCATGGCATTTCATAGTCGACTATGGCGATCTTCAGGTAAAAATCCTTGCCTTAGCGAGATGGGCGGCAGCGGCGGCGACCCTCATTGTTTTTCTCCTTGGAGGTCCATCTTTCACGCAAAGTCGACCGCAAGTTTGGTTGTCGCGATCGGACAAGATCAAGGACTTAGTGTCATTCTTTTGTTTGGAAAAGCCGGTGTGGAGAGGTGTTGTTACGCGAAGATAAAAACAAGTTGAAAGTAAGGGTGGAGAAGAAATTCTAAACCTTAGTCTTCATAGATTTTTTTTCCTTAGTCCATGAGCTCTTTTTCTTGTTCTATCATTTATGCTCCTCATGTTTGAGGTTTTGAGCCTAGGAGCTCGTGTATCTTTTGGGTACATATCTCCCATATGGATACAAAGATCGGATTTTATATCTTCTATCTAAAAATGAAGTAGTTATTTAGGACACATGGTCGAGCAAAGTCATCAGTTTCTGGTGGAGAAAGGGTCGCGAATGTACATTGGGTAGCCATGGTAGTGGCCCGCCTACTTGCTGATAGGATTGGGCAATCGATTTAAACCAAAAAATTTGGTTTGGTTTATTTGGTTATCAAAACTTCGGCTTTTAAAAACATTGAACTAACTGGTTTCTTATGGAACAGAAGAGGTTTAGTGTTAGTTTTCTACCTCAGTTTTTCAGTTTAAACAAAAAGACTGGACTTTCCTTTGTGTCGCCCAAGTGCACATGCGATCCTTGTTGGCGACGGCGCTCATGCAAGCAAGCCCTGCAAGTGCTGCCCGCATGCCGCGCAAGCACCACCGCCCTTGCATGCCATGTTCGTCACTCCTTGCTCACGCCGCGGCACTACTAGAAGGCCAAATGCGTTGCACGCTGCCGCCAGACTTGGGGTGTGGGGTTCCATCTGGGGCTAGGGTTTGCAGATGGGAGTTTATTTGGGTTGTGGGACAAGGTCACATGGGGCAGGGTTCGTCTATGAGTTGTGGCTGTTTGAGTTTGGCGTTAGATGGTTCATGTGTTTTGTTCCTCAACTACTCAGTTAGGTTATATGTAAAATCCGATGAAGGGGCGAGATCCGAACTTCGTAGGTTCAAAAACCGAAGCCAAACAAAAAAAACTGACAGTTCGGTTCGGTTTCCTTTCAATTGGGTTTGGGGTTCGGTTTTCGGCCATATGGTGCCCAGCTGCTACCGGCTGAGGTGCAAAGGAAGGGGAGCAGCACAGAAGTGGATGTGCCACCCGTCACGTGTTAAGACATGTTAAGTGGGTTTTTTCCATCCAAAATTCGAGGTGCACAAATATTTTTATATCCGCAGCCCCCTTTGGCAAGAACGCAACTAGAGCCTCAAACTCCCTGAAGAAATAATCAATCCAGGTGCAGATTTTGGCCCTGTTTGGTACAGCTTATCTGAAAAGCGCTTTCCAGATAAGTTGCATAAATAGAGTAAAAGCGACGGTCAAAATAAGCGGGTCTGATTCAGCTTCTGCTTTTTAAGTATAAATGGAAGCTGTGAGAATAAACATTATCAGAATAAGCCGCTGACGTTTGACCGTTGATTTCAGCTTATAGACTGGACCACCGTCTGACGTCCGTTGCTCAAATCTGATGCGCAAAAACGTCAGAGAAGCATGCAAACATACACTGCACTGTGCCAAGATCTCAAAGCAAACTCTTGCCAGAAAATTACTCGAGCGCGTCTGAGCAGCACCAATCACCTCTGCGCCTGTTCAGCTGTCTTCTTCAGCTTTGGGCATGTCTCCGAGACAGGGACCATGCCTTTACTTCAATGCAACCACAGAACCAGAGATAGACAAGCATTGATCCCGTGCCATGTTTTTCCCCCCTCGTGGCTTCCTGGTTCAACATCAATTCTACGTGCCTTCACTGTTTCTTTTCAGATTTTGTGGCCTCTGCTCTTTTGCAACGGTTCGACTGTAGTAGTACGGAGTACTTCATTAGCCCTGAGCCCCTGACCAGACTTCATTGAATCGCGCCACAGTCCATGACAAGTAGGAGTAGTTAGTTACCTTAACCACAAGTAGTTGGGGGTCTTGGGGAGATCTAAACCGGTATGATATCACTGGGTAATAAGGTCGTAATGAGCTGAATCGATGTTTATTCTTCTCACTTAGGCCCCACCCGAATAAATCCATCATGCAATGCAGCTCATCGTGGCCCCAGTTGGCAGTAGTGGAGTAGGGACTAGGGAGCAACAGAAAAAGGTTGCATGTCAATATGTCATTCACTCACGATCATTTGTACACGCTTGAGACAAGAAGGCCATTAGGCCACATGCATGATGAACGCAAGCTAGTAGGGTAGGGCAACAAAAGGTTTATTTACGTCTTGTTGTAGGATCACCTCTGTTTTCTCCATCGAACGGCGAACGCAGCCATTTCATTTCACCTTGGCTGGAAGACGATCGCAAAATGTCAGAACCCAGCAAGACCGTAAGAGGGTTGGTTAGCAGTCCTTGGTCCTAATGCGGGGGTGAGCAGTTGATGCAGTGGCAACTGGCAACAGAGGATTCGGGACAGTATCCACCGACCACAGTGCATTCAGAATGGTGCCATGATTGTGTTGGTGAGGGAGGCATAATTATATAGTAATCACGTTCCCGATCGACTCCTAATTGGCACGTACTCAATTGTCGATACGCTTCAAGATGCGGCAACGTCTCTGCAGTTTTAAAGGATACCCGAGGGAGAGCCATTGCTGTCTGCTGCTTGACAGTACCTTCCAGACCTCCACTGAAGTCATCATTGCCTAATGCTCATCTGACCAAACCTAGTAACCTAACCTAAACGGTAACACACAAGTCCTGCTTCACCATGCATGTTCTGCAGCGATGCTGAGTTGCTGACGATCAGGTTCGATCTGAAGTGTTAGCAAACCAACTCGATTGACTAACAGATAGCTCGAATCTAGTAGGGATACAAGACCTCAGGGAGAGGGAGGTCTGGAATCAGCAAGGGATAGAGAGGAAGAGGGAGGTCTGGAATCAGCAAGGGATAGAGAGGAAGAGGCTCGAGGAAGAAGAACAGTAACTAGTAAGGGTAAAAGGTAATCTGATAATTTGTTCGATATCCCTGGTTCTCTTGGCCTGTGCCTTTTGTACACCGGCGGCGCCCAGCCACCGAGCAGCCTTGGCCCACGGCCCATAAGGCCCAGCAACACTTGCTTCCTGACATTCCCCTCCTTAAAAATCGGCTTGCCCCCAAGCCGATGTCATGG
Organism: Miscanthus lutarioriparius; assembly: GCA_904845875.1. NCBI lineage: Eukaryota > Viridiplantae > Streptophyta > Magnoliopsida > Poales > Poaceae > Miscanthus > Miscanthus lutarioriparius. The sequence continues at coordinate 19,536,178 of CAJGYO010000011.1, read as the reverse complement.
ACTGATAATGATTGACTGTATCTCTCAACTAGAATGATCCTCCGCTGAATTCTGAGCTGAGAAGCAACCACCATTTGGCAGTCGTAGCAGTGAAGATTGACACTCCATTCCAGCAATGCTTCCTGGCCAGGCCTAGAAGTTGGGGCAACAGAAGAAGTGCAGGCCAACCAGTTGTGTGACTGTTCACCAGCGCACACTGAAAGCAGCTTCCTGGATCCCAAAGCATGTGTACTAGCTGTATAGCAAGGAGCTTTGTAGCAAGGAACAGCATAATGAACTGAGTAGTTGCAGGATTGCTAGCATTGTAATCTGCTTTATGCTGCAACAATAGCTTCAACATTTTAGCATGTCCATTTTCAGTAGCAATATGTATCAGCGCCCCACCCTTGTTGCCGATAATGACAACCTTAGCTTCAGACTCGCTGCTGCGATCAACCAGTGGCTCATTTGGTCCTCCAATTAGTTGTCGACCATGTTCTGTATTCCCAGGGTTAAACCTCTCAAGCAAAGAAGTCAGACAAACACCACCACGTTGCTGTTCTGTGTTCGCTTGAATTAGCAGAATAGAACTCATGGGCCAAATTGTAGGAGCAGTAATAGAACCCATTGAGGTCACCAACTCCGGGCAAGCAGCCACTGAACTAAAACTGTTGGAAGCAGCTGCAGAAGATTCTTCTAAGAATAGCCACCCATTACCATTGTGGTATTCTGGTAGGTTTGGAGCTGCAGAACTTGGTAAACAATTTGATTGAGATGAAGCATTCCATGTCACACACTCAGGATTCTGAGGCACGTGAACAGATGAACTTGAGCCAGCAATTCCATGAAGAAGATGATAGTTTGCAGCAACTACAGCATTTTCCCCTTCATGAATCCAGAAGCACCATCACCCAAATTGACACTACTGCTACTCTCATCACCTCTCCCTGAGATTCGCACATTTGTCTTCAACTGAAACGGTAATAAACTGATTTGTCCGCGAATATGTATAGGCCATGGGGGCTTCCAAAGGCGACTACAGGAACTCCTAATAGAGAACCTCGCAGCCATGTTGAACGACGTCCATGGTGTAGGCCGTAACTCAGCATCACAACCCGTCAACCTCAGTTCGTCAGGTGGTGGCCATGGTTGGTGTTGATTGACTTCCAGTGACATATGACCTAGCAACCCAAAGCCAATACAGAAGTTGCAGAAGATGTCAGCATCTAGTGACAATACCTCGAACACCTGGCGTACACCCGGACTGGCATGCTCCATAGTGACGTCAGGAGTCGGTAGTGCGTCGACGAAGAGCAGCATAGCGTGGAAGTGGGCTAGCTCGATGGAGACTGGCGCGAGCTCGACGGCGTTGTCAACACAAGTGCTGTCGTCCCAGCAGAGGAGGTGGACGTGGAGGTCGGAGGCGGTGAAGAAGAGCTCGTGCTGGGGGCTCCCGAGCTCGGCAGAGGCGGATGCCCCCACGGATAGGGTGGAGAGCGCTGACACGGCGTCCCCATCAATGGTGAGGGCGGGCACGAGCTGCGCCCGAAAGTTGCAGGTCCATAGCAGCACCGGCTCGCGCTGGAGGAGCCCCGAGGCGGACGCAGAATCCAGGAGGCCCAGGTCACGGCGGAGCATGTGCTTCTGCGACGCGATCGCCCCCAGGACAGCGGAGGGGCCCGCGAGGTGGGAGTGGGCCAACAGCCTGAGCCGCGGCGGCGCGGAGGGAAGCGGGGAGAGGATGAGCAGCGCGTCCGCGTGAACAGCGACGGCGTAGGCGAGGAGCGCTCCGCAACGAGCCAGTCCATGGTATAGAGAGGAAGAGGGAGGTCTGGAATCAGCATGGGATAGAGAGGAAGAGGCTCGAGGAAGAAGAACAGTAACGAGTCTCCTACAACTAAAAGAACAAAATGTGGATATTTTTTTTTTTGCGATATTGTTTTGGTTCGTCCGTCTGCTCACGCCTGTGATCCCACAATATCTTAATTACTGATTGATCGTGCCGTTCTACTTGATTGAATATTGCTTATCATGTGATAGAGGAATCACGGTAAAATAGGAAGTAGAAAATTATTGTGCTATCCATACACACATTGCATGTTTGCATGCACCAGCATACATGGCAATGAGCAAAAGAAAAGAGAATTAACACAGAAGGAAAGAGAATTAAGACAAAAGGAACATCTTTGTATTTCTGAGAACCTTGCCAAATCTGTCTACATTTAATTACTTCCCTTCTTTGCATTTGCAAAAGGGACATCTTTTTCCTCCTTTCATTTGGTTTCACGCTTACGTGTTCCATCGCCTTCGCTTGCTGTTTCTTGCGTGAACCATAGTTGATGTCATCTGTCTTCCATGGCTCAACCTCCCAATCCCAAGAGAAGGTCCCTACCTCTCCCCGACTGGAGATTCGGCCTGCCAGAGGATCTCCTCGAGTCCATCGGGCAGCGTCTCGCGTCAGGCCACGACGCGGCGTCCTTCCGATCCGCTTGCTCCCCATGGCGCGTCGCCGTCCCGTTCGCGACATTCGGGCCGTCTTGCTACTCCCGTTCGACCCGACTCGGACCGCGTCGGCTTCTACTGCGTCCCGGAGAAGAAGGTCTTGTCCAAGACGTTGCCCGACGTGCGCGGCAAGGTGGCGTGCGGCTCCTCGTGTGGGTGGTTGGCGCTCATGGACGAGGCGGCGTCCATGACGCTGCTGAATCCATTCGCCGGTGCCCGTGCCCCTCGCGTTGAGCTCGCCAGCAGGAGAACACGTCGCGGTGGCATCCTCATCGGAACACGTGTCTAGGGTCCACGGCCGGTGGGTTCTCCATCCCACCAATGGCTAAGGGGACGCAGATGCCGCAGGCAGAGCCATCAAGCTAGAAGACATGAGGGACATGTTCTTTCATGAGATTGTGCTCTTGGAGCCGCCTAACGCCGCCGACCACGAGTGCGTGGCCATGGCCATGCTTGGGTGCTCCACGGAGATCGCGTTCTGCCGGGTTGGAGTCGACAGCGCATGGACGCTGCTCGACACCAAACTGGAGTTCTCCGTGGAGTCCATCGTCCACTGCCATAATAAGTTCTTGGCGATCGACTGCACTGGAGAAATCTCCGTCTGCAGCAGCAACGCCGGCGGCGCTACTACAACCGCGACGTTGCTGCCATCGCTGTCGCCACCTGCGGGCTCTGCCACCGCAGCTACCTGGAATCAAACGGTAAGCTGCACATTGTGGGTGCCATGGTGAGCACGTTCCACGAGACACAGAGCTTCACCTACAACAGCGCGATCTACAAGTGCAACCTCTACGACCGTACGCCGGAGTGGTCCAGGGTGAGGGGCATCGGTGATCAGACACTGTTCGTGTCTAAACATTTCAATGAAAGCTTTAGTGGAATAAGTGTATCTAAGTACAAGGAGAACAAAATCTACATGTCTGAGCCATTGTATGGGGATCCATACGACTTGGTCCATCGACTAGAGATCGTTGATATAGCTACCGGCGCATCCGAAGTGAAGCCCGTCCAGGAAAAGATGCAGGGTTCCGATGCTCTAGGTTGGATTTGACCCAATCTCTGGAAGCTCTAGAGTTTGTGAGCATGCGACGCCGCGCACTCCGTGACTGTGTTAAATTCATAAACTTTGCTTTTTGGATTAAATGTCACTTTAACGTTGATATTTAATTTAACAGTATTGTTATCTTATCGTACGATCTATGTGTTTTTAGTATAAATTGTTAGTTATCCCATTTATCTATGTATCGTTTCCAGTAAGGGTAAAAGGTAATTGATAATTTTGTTATCCTGGTTCTCTTAGCTTGTGCCTTTTGTACACGGCGCTATCACCGAGTAAGCCTTAAAGGGTACTCTATGACATGAAGGGGGTGAGTTTTGTATCATATGGCCTAATTAAGACCCTACCATGATGGCGGCGTGGTTATATATGGAGGATTTTTTGTATCACCTAAACTCCTATTCGAGAACACATGGGGCCAATGCGAGCAGCAGCAGCAGCAGCATGACTGAATAGGACCCAGTACGTAGCGTTTGACTTGCTTAAACAATTGCGCTGTAATAACTGCGGGGACTTAAAATAATCGTTTCACTAATCACCACGTCCGGCTATATTGATGCCCATCTCTCTGTTCTCCTTGCCGCGCTCGTCTCTCCTGAATCCTATGCCAAGCTTTCACTGCAGATTTCTGCTCCTTTGCCGTTCCTCCCTCGCTCACTTTTCCTTTTCCCTTCCATTTCTGAGCTTGTTTTTCCCGTATCGTGGAAAAAAAAGGTGACGCTGACGCCGTATTGTTCACACCGCAACAAGCGAAAACGACGGGACCAGACATACACGTGACGCTGGCAACCGACAGTCGAACCCACGGATAGGAGATCACATGTACAGAGATTTTCGCTGCAAATAGGCTTGCTTAGAAAGGATCCAAAAGTATCCAAGCTGTTATTGGTTATCTCTGGTATACTCCCTCCATACCTCAATTAGTTGTCGTTTAGGATATGATTGTGCTTACCAAGAAGTAATTAATTAGAGGATATTTTTCCCTGTCTGCCCCTATTAAATACGGTTGTGGATGCAACCTATATGAGAAACAATCATGGTTCAGACTGGCTAGTGCATTGAGGCTAACGCCATGAGGACAAGGGCGCGGGTTCGATCCCTGGCAGCCACATCCTTTTTTGCTGTCACTGGCGATTTTGCGTGTGTGGTATGCCTTGACGCGAGAGCCGACGGGCGGCGACGCAGCGAACCGAGGCGACGCGCGATTAATTGCGAGTAGTTGGCGAGCGCAACGGGCGGCGATGGGAGGGGCATTCGCGTCTATAAGGCACTGCACGGGCGAGCGACGACAGGCTTTGTGAAAATAGGCTTAGTGCCCAGAACGACAGCTAATACGGGTATGGAGGGAGTACTGAGTACAAGAGCACAATGCAACCTGGATTAAAAGAGATCTACATACAGGCTTATCCCGAAAATGCACGCAAGCTTCTGTGCTGATCAGACATCATTTGCAACATGTGCGGCGTGGTCTCTGGCTGACCAGATCGACTTTCAGAGATCCTCTGAAGCCAAAGCAAGGAGCTACCGCTCCATAAAAGACCAATGGAGTTGCGGGCATGAAACCAAATTGGTTCAAGAGACCAGCGTTATTGCTCTCAAGCGATATTCGTTAAAGCTTTGTTGGCTTATAATTCCCGTGTATGTCTACAAAAGTATCCCCTTTATTCGGCTGATTTGGTGTTTGAGAAAAATATTATCAACCATACTATATGACTCGATTGGGCGGTCCCATCGCCTTATCAAAGTCGAATTCGATCAAACCTAACAAAGTCATGCGTGACTTGCACCACACCAGGAAGTGGAATGATGTGCGTTAGCGTTCACAGCCCATCATCGGTTGGCAGCCAGGAACTGAAAGGCCATGATGACACTGGTTTTAGCCCACTGTGTAATCAGGGGTTCAGTTCAGGATAACCACGGGGATGCTGGAGCCATGGATAAGTAGAGCATTGGATACCCTCCTCCTATAACCATATTAAAGAATCGTCAACCATTCACGTCCAACCATTCATCTTGTCCCCATATTGTTTATGTCGTTCCAAGAAAATAAATACCTCGGCGTCTTTCCTGGTTTCAAATCTTGATTTGTTTGTGAGAGAAAAATATTGTTCAAATTAAAAAAAAAAATTGAAAAAAAATTGAAAAGTACGGATTATGAGAGAAGTGAACATGGTCATAGGAGAATGCTTGTATTTTGTGAAAAGTATAGATTGTAGCTGTATTTTGTGAAAGCTTGCAAAGTCAACCTTTTACAAGGAGAATGCAGAGGCGTACTTCAAGATATCCAAAGTAACCGACTTCAAGCTATCCAATAATTTGTGCCTAAAAAATATATATATAAAACAGGCCCTCAATCTTTGTAAAGATCTACCTGCCTCGGTGCCTCTCAGCGAAATTGGAAGTCTGTAAAAATGGAGCTCTATCCGAGGCTAGGGGCTGCATGAGAGAGTAATTTAGGGTGATGTTTGAAACTGCTTTACAAACTTCATCATAGAGTAGCTTAAAAAATTAGAGTTTGTAGAGCATCTTTTTAGGTGTTCTCATAACTCCATTATTTTTTTCTCGAACAGAATATGTGGAACTAAAACTATTTAGCTAAAACACGTGAAGCAAGAGCTGAAAAGCGTGGAGCGGATCAGTCAAACACCCCTACGCTCTCCGCTTCTTGAGTCTCGTTTACCCGTACGGTCGTAGTCGGTACCCCCACCCCTTCTTTGTGAACGGGCACTGTACTTGTTCCCTGCTTTCTAATGTGGGTTGCAGTAGCATGAAATTCTTCCGTGCTCCGTCCAATGCATCATACTGTTTTGCAAGCGCCGCCGCCGTTGCGGCTCGGTAGACTGGGCATAGGCCTTTTAGCCGGTGTAGCAACTTCGGGTTGATCAGTGTTCAAATGTAACAATTATATTAGATGGGTCTGAGCGTCTATCTGTAACTTTTCTGACCTTCTAGGATGCCGCTAAGGCGTGTTATATTCAACTTTTTTCTACTTAATACAAAGACGCGTAAATCTTTTGTTGAGAAAAAAATGCATCATACTGTTTTGGGCCCGGATCAGTCAAAATGCAACAAGCAACTGATGTCAACGATCGGCTGATCGGAGCAATCAACTGGTCCAAACTCTTTAATATAATCAATCAATAGAATGAAACAGCTCCAAAAATAAAAATAGTTTCTAACTCCAAGGGCTGCAGAAGAAACAAAAAGTCAAAAGCCCGGTATTTCAAGAGAATTGGGCCTGGACTGGTTCAAAATACAGCCCAGCATGACTCGACTTGAAGTTGAAGCCCAAATTTGACCTGCAAACGTTCATGTCGGCCCAATCTGATGCGATCCAAATTTGACCATCCGGTGCGTCTCCTCTACGATGACGTCGGCTCTCACTTCTAGGCTTTTTAGGATCACATAAAAATAAAATTTAGTTGTACTAAAATTTAGATACTTTTAGTTTAGTATGTTTGATACATTTGAACTAAAAATAAATTAAAGGAGTGTCTAGTTATCGGTCGATAAATTTTATATGGTCAAATTTGTTAGATTTTTTCTAAATGCTACCTAGTAGTAGACAATTGTAGCACAAATCATGAAGCACAATCACACGTATAGGAATCTAACAGATTTAATACCGAAAAAATCTATCAACAAATAAATAGCAAAACTCATAAATTAGAAGTAAAAAGATTCCTTGGACATATATTCATAGTCACTTTTTATTTTACATTAGTCTACATTTACCAACTAATGGACCAATGGCTAGTTGGGTTGAAACCTAAAAACTAGCTAGTTCACATGTTTAGGTGTCTACGTTTATATTAGTCTACATTTATCAACTAATGGACCAATGGCTAGTTGGGCATGATTGGTCGGTTTCTTGCCCCAAGAACCCATCCAGTGTGTTTGGTTGGATGGTGAAAGGTCCTTGTTTGGTTTTGATAATTGAGTGACAACTTTAGGTGTGTTTAAATGTGAGATACATAGGTGATTAGTCCACATGTACATATATGTGAGCAACATATGCCATGGAGGTGAAAATGGCTCGGAGATATTGCAAAGCTCACACATGTTATGAAGGAGCTCATTGCATGAGACATGACATTAAGTAATGTGACCAAAGTAGAGAAGATCCAGACAAGGCTTGGCTTGACGGATCGGTTGCAAGTGTGAAGGACAAGTTGAGTGATGACTTGGCGCCGATGAACCGAAGCAACGGTGAAGAGCAAGTGAAGTCAAGATCGATGAACCAATATGGTCACTTGATGATATGGAGTGGATCATATCATTGTTGATCATGTTGGTGCATGTGTTGCGTCGACATTGAAGGAGATAGAATGGAATGCGCAAGGCAAAGGTATAACCTAGGGTATTTTATTTCACCGGTCATAGGTGTGTAGAGAAGTTTATGACCGGGTTTAGATAGATGGCCGTACTATCAAGAGAGGCAAACTTGTTTACATATCGGCCATCTAGTACCACTTGAGCGATCTAACTTTGCATATGTATTAGGATCGAGTGGCGTGCTGAAAGAAGTGACTAACCCTTTGAAAAATGTTTCTGAAAAGCTAACACACGTGCACAAGTTGGTGAACACTTGGTGGTGTTAGCACATTTGCAAAGGTGAAGAAGTTGGTAAAGAAAACCAGGCGAAACTGGGCTCGGGGTGCTGCCTGGGTGGCACCGCCACCCCCTGTTCGGTGCACCGCCACCCCTGTGGCAGTGACCGGCTGGCAGTGGCGGAGGAGGTGTTGGGTGCTGGCACCGCCAGTGGCGGTGTACACCGCCCTATGCACGACGGTGCACCACTGGGTGCTGTCCGGTGCCACCGTCGTGTTTTTCCCGAGGCTGGCTATTTCGTGTTGAAGCAAAGGGGGTCACCGCTAAGGGCATCGCCGCCCTATGTCCAGTGCACCGGCCTATGAATCTAGAGAGGGAGAAAAATGGGCACGGACACCATTAGGGGCACGACCACCCTGTGGCGGTGGCACTGTCCCTGCTTGTCCGGTGCTAGATCTGCAACGGCTAGTTGAAATAGCCATTGCAATTCGACCGTTGGGGCACCGCCGCCCCTTGTCCAGTGCCCGCACGTTGTTGTCCGGTGCCCTCGCAGAAACCAGCAGCTTTGTTCTGATAACTCTATTTGGATTGGGAGCTATAAATAGAGGTGGGGCTCAGGCTTGGGCTGGTTGCTGAGCACCCTTAAGCCTTGGTGGCTTGTGTAGGTGTGCTTGGAAGCCCTCTAACTCACATACGCTTGATAGTGATCATCCGATTGGGTGTGAGTGTGATGATAGTGCGATTGCATCATGAGGTTACATCGAGTGGCATTAGATGATCGAGTTGCAAGCTAATGGTGCTTGTTACTCTTGGAGGTTGCCACCTCCTAGATAGCTTGGTGGTGGTCTCTGTCACATGTTTGTAACCCCTACTACAAACCAAGTGTCGGTAACACGAGCAGCAACAAGAATTGATGAGTTGTGTGATGAATTTGGAATTAGACATCAATTCTCAGCCAAGTACACTCCACAATAAAATGGTCTTGTTGAGAGAAAGAATAGAACACTCATTGATATGGCAAGATCAATGTTGAGTGAGTACAATGTGAGTCATTCATTTTGGGCCAAAGCAATCAATACGGCTTGCTATTATAGCAATCGACTCTATTGTCACCCCATGATGGAGAAGACACCTTATGAGCTTTTGAACCGAAGAAAGCCTAACATAGCATACTTTCGGGTTTTTGGTTGTAAATGCTACATATTGAAGAAATGCACTAGATTAAGCAAGTTTGAAAAGAAATGCGATGAAGGTTTCTTGCTTGGTTACTCCACTACTAGTAAGGCTTATAGAGTTTGGAATTTGGCTAGTGGTACTTTTGAAGAGGTTTATGATGTGGAATTTGATGAAACAAATGGTTTCCAAGAGGAAGATGAGAATCTAGATGATGTAAGAGGCACTCAATTGGTAAATGCAATGAAGAACATGGACATTGGTGATATAAGCCCTAGAGAGGTGATTGATGTTGAAGATGACAAGAATCAAATGCTCTCTAACTCAAATGTGTAAGCTAGTGGTTCTCATGATCGAGTTCAAACAAGAACTAGTGATGGCAAAGTGCAAGATCAACAACAAGTAGCTAGTTCATCATCTCAACCAAGTGATCAATCAAATGCAAGCAATCAAGTGCAAGTGCTTCAACCAACCAATGTTGCAAGAGATCATCCATTAGACACTATAATTGGTGATATTTCAAGAGGTGTGCAAACTAAATCAAGATTGGCCTCATTTTGTGAGCATTTCTTATTTGTGTCATCCATTGAACCTAAAAAGATAGATGAAGCTTTGAGGGATGTTGATTGGGTCAATGCTATGCATGAAGAGCTAAACAACTTCATAAGAAACCAAGTATGGGAGTTAATTGAGAGGCCTAAGGATTATAATGTGATTGGAACAAAGTGGGTCTTTCGGAACAAGCAAGATCAAGATGGGATAGTAATAAGGAACAAAGCAAGATTAGTGGCTCAAGGTTACACTCAAGTTGAAGGTCTTGACTTTGAAGAAATATATACCCCGGTTGCAAGATTGGAAGCAATTATGATCTTGTTAGCCTATGCTTGTGCCCACAACATCAAGTTGTACCAAATGGATGTGAAGAGTGCATTTCTCAATGGGTACATCAATGAGCTTGTGTATGTTGAACAACCTCCCGAATTTGAAGATGACAAGAAACCCAACCATGTTTACAAGTTAAGAAAGGCTTTGTATGGATTAAAACAAGCACCTAGAGCATGGTATAAGAGATTGAGGGACTTCCTACTCTCTAAGGGATTCAAGATGGAAAAGGTTGACACCACTCTCTTCACCAAGAAGCTTGGAAACGACTTGTTTGTAATGCAAATCTATGTTGATGATATCATTTTTGGGTCAACAAATCAAGTTTTTTGTGAGGGGTTTGGCAAGATGATGGCAAGTGAGTTTGAGATGTCCATGATTGGAGAGCTTAGCTACTTCCTTGGTCTTCAAATCAAGCAAATGAAGAATGACACATTTATGAGTCAAGGCAAGTATATCAAGGACATGCTCAAGAAGTTTGGAATGGATGATAGTAAATCTATCAGTACATCAATAGGGACAAGTGGAAGCTTAGATAGTGATGCTAGTGGTAACTTGGTGGATCAAAAGATGTATCGGTCTATGATTGGAAGCCTACTCTATGTGACCGCATCAAGGCCAGATGTGATGTTTAGTGTATGCATGTGTGCTATATTTCAAGCCTCACCAAGAGAAAGTCATTTGAAAGCAACAAAGAGAATATTGAGATACTTGAAGCATACACAAAATGTTGGATTGTGGTATCCCAAAGGAGCAAGATTTGAGTTGATTGGATATTCGGACTATGGTTATGCGGGATGCAAAGTTGAGAGAAAGAGCATATCGGGCATATGTCAACTATTGGGAAGATCACTTGTGTCTTGGTCATCAAAGAAGTAAAATAGTGTGGCACTTTCAACTGCCGAAGTGGAGTACATTTCGACCGGTAGTTGTTGTGCTCAATTACTTTGGATAAAGGCTACTTTGAGTGATTTTGGAATCAAATTCAAGCAAGTGCCATTGCTATGTGACAATGAGAGTGCCATAAAACTCACCAACAACCCAGTTCAACATTCAAGAACAAAGCATATTGATGTCCGCCATCATTTCATAAGAGATCACCAACAAAAAGGGGACATTTGCATTGAGAGTGTGGGCACCGAAGATCAACTTGCCGATATCTTCACCAAGACACTTGATGAGAAGAGGTTTTGCAAGCTAAGTAATGAATTGAACATACTTGACTTCTCCAATATGTGTTGATGCACCCCCCCAATTTATATGACATGCCTCTCCTTCGAGCAATCCAAGGTAAAAGTTGATTGGCATGGCATACATCCTTGCTAAGGACATGTTTAGTGCATCTAGACATATTTCACATTTAAAAAGGCTCATTCATGAAAACAAATGAATTTGATGCTTGTATAATACCACTATTGCTTGTATGCTTGAAATTATCTAGTGGTAGCATATGACATGTTTATGGGCTTATAAACCTAGTATTTGATCTAGAAAATAAGCTCTAAGTGTTTAACTCAATATGGTATAAGATAACCCTTATTTAGAGGTGTGGAGAAGCTTGTCCTTGGATCAAACCGAGCTAAATATCTTTTGCAAGTGATCTAGATTGAACCAAATTAGAAAATTGAACCAAATTGGGAAATTGAACCAAATTGGGAAAATGATCCTCATTTCACATGGTTTCACCCCAACCTATTTATAATTTGAGCTCACCTTTTGTGCTAATTGTTGACAAAGGAGGAAAGAAATTCACAAAGATAGTAAGATAGGAGAAGCAAACAAATGAAATGACATTGTAAGGGGATCAATAAAAAAATGCACACAAGTAGGGGGAGCAAGCTCATAAACTTATATGTTGCATTTAAATGTGCATTTCATATATTTGCTTACATGGCACAAGTTCTAAATTTCAATATCCATGCTTGTATGGTGTATGCTAGTTGTAGGATTGAATGATGAAATAAAAAACTAGTATGCATAGGTTAAGTAACTAGACTCATGCTTACATTATGTAAACTAGACCCTTACTTATAACGTTGATTCAACGGGGTATTCTAGTTTTTGTGAATGTCTAGTTACTAATGATGCTAAGGATGGTATATTGGTGCACTCCGATTGATATCACGCTTCAAAGGTCCATCTCTTATACCTTAGCATCATATGGTAGACATTGACTCCTATATTTCCTATCTAAGCATATGTGCAAGCTACAATCCAAACTCTTAGCACATATGTAGGGGGAGCAATTGCTACCATTTGGGATTCATAAAACTTGTCCGTATTCTTTTACATATGGTAAAAATGCTTGGACAAGCAATATAGATTCAATTAAATTACAATTTATATCTTTATGAAAGAGTTGTCATCAATTACCAAAAAAGGAGAGATTGAAAGCTCTAGTTTGGTTTTGGTTAATTGATGAAACCCTAAGTGGTAACCTAGTTTATCAAAGTGATTATGAGATAGATAGCACTACTCCAAGTGATGAAGCAATGGCGAAGATCATGACGATGGTGATGGCATGGTGATGATAAAATGCTTAAACTTGGAAAAGAAGAAAGAGAAAAACAAAAGGCTCAAGGCAAAGGTAAAAATTGTAGGAGCCATTTGTTTTAGTGATCGAGACACTTAGCGAGTGTGATCACATTTAGGATCAATAGCCGTACTATTAAGAGGGGTGAAACTCATATTGAAATGCGGTTATCAAAGTACCACTAGATTCTCTAACTCATTGCATATGCATTTAGGATCTAGTGGAGTGCTAACACCCTTGAAAATGTTTGTGAAAAATAAGCTAACACATGTGCGCAAGATGATACACTTGGTGGTTAGCACATTTGAGCAAGGGTAGGAAACTTCACCGGCGGAGTGTCCACCCGTAGAGTGCGGACAGTCCGCCGGTGCCACTGGCGCCCTAGACAGAAAAGGCGAAGGTCACGGTAAGTGACTAGACACTGGTCTCGGTTGGACCGGCGCGTCCGGTCAGTGGCAACAGAGGGCACGAGTTTTGGTCTTCGACCACACGCTGGTGCTAAAAGTGACCGGACGCTGGCAGGGTGCGTCCGGTCAGTGCTGACGTATGCTGACGTAAGGCGCACAGAGGAGACATTGTGTGACCGGACGCTGGGTGAGTCCGGTCGAGCATGACCGGACGCGTCCGGTCGTGAAATGTGGCGTTTGGAACCTTACTGGAAATGACCGGACGCTGAGATCCAGCGTCCGGTCACTTTCTAACTGACGCGTCCGGTCATCTCTTGACCGTTGAAATCGGGCGATCGGCGTTTGAAGCCTATGACACGTGGCGCACATCGCACGACCGGACGCTGGGTCCAGCGTCTGGTCAATATGACCGGAGCGTCCGGCCGTCCCGTGTTCAGTGCAGTGAGGAGCCAAACGGCTCTATTTCATGGGGGCTTCTATTTAAGCCCTATGGCCGGCTCAAGCTCACTCTCTTGGCCATTTGCATTGACATAGTAACCTTGTGAGCTTAGCCAAAGCCCTCCCACTCATTTCCATCATTGATTCATCATCTTTGTGAGATTGGGAGAGAATCCAAGTGCATTGCTTGAGTGATTGCATCTAGAGGCACTTGGTATTCGTGTTTTGCTGTGGATTTTGCTTGTTGCTCTTGGTGGTTGCCACCACCTAGATGGCTTGGTGCAGCGGTGGAGGATTGGCACGAGTTGATGATTGTTCGTGGCCATCTCCGGTGATTGTGAGGGGATTTGTACCTTCCCCGGCGGAGCGTCGAAAGATAACTCTAGTGGATTGCTCGTGTCATTGAGTTACCTCACTTGCAGGTACATTCTTGCGGTGTCCAATCATGTGGACGAGGTTTGTGCAACACCTCTTAGCCGTCGAACCACCAAGTGTTGGTCGACACAACGGGGACGTAGCGTGTTGGCAAGCACGTGAACCTCGGGAGAAAATTGGTTGTTTCTTGCCATTTGGTATTCTCCCGGTGATTGATTTAATGTTCACCTTGTGATTGGTTCACCCCTCTACACGACGGTATAATCATCCTACTCACTCATTTATATTCTTGTAAACTAGTTATAGCAAGCTCTTTAGTGTCATTAGAATTGAGAGCTTGCTTTGTTATTTTAAGTTCATCTAGTGGAGCTCTTTAGAGTAGCAAGATTGAGAGCTCTTAGTGAGTAGTAACTTTGCAAGTTGTGTGCCTAGGAATCATTGCAACTAGAATTGTTGGATAGGTGGCTTGCAACCCTTGTAGAGCTAGAGCAAGTTTGTATTTTGCTATTTGTCATACTAATCAAATTGCTCTAGTTGATTTGTAGAATTTCAAATAGGCTATTCACCCCCCCACTAGCCATATTAGGACCTTTCACCTTGGCGGTGACCCCCTTTGCTTCAACACGAAACAGTCAGCCTTGGGAAAAACACAGCGGTGGCACCGGACAGCACCCGGCGGTGCACCGTCGTGCACAGGGCGGTGTACACTGCCATTGACGGTGCTAGCGCCCAACACCTTCTCAGCCACTGCTCAGCGGGTAGGGGTGGCGGTGCACCGGATAGGGGGTGGCAGTGCCACCCAGGCAGCACCTCGAGCCCAATTTCGCCTCCTTTTCTTTACCAAATTCTTCACTTTTGCAAATGTGCTAACACCACCAAGTGTTCACCAACTTGTGCACGTGTGTTATCTTTTTAGAAACATTTTCCAAAGGGTTAGTCACTTCTTTCACCACGCCACTCGATCCTAACACATATGCAAAGTTAGATCGCTCAAGTGGCATTAGATGGCCGATATGCAAACAAGTTTGTCCCTATTGATAGTATGGTCATCTATCTAAACCCGGTCATAAACTTCTCTACACACCTATGACCAGTGAAATAAAATGCCCTAGGTTATACATTTGCCTTGCGCATTCCATTCCATCTCCTTCAATGTCGATGCAACACATGCATCAACATGATCAACAATGATATGATCCACTCAATATCATCACGTGACATATTGGTTCATCGATCTTGACTTCACTTGCTCTTCACCGTTGCTTCGGTTCATCGACGCTAAGTCATCACTCAACTTGACTTTCACACTTGCAACCAGTCCATCGAGCCAAGCCTTGTCTTGATCTTCTCTACTTTTGTCACATTACTTAATGTCATGTCTCATGCAATGAGCTCCTTCATAACATGTGTGAGCTTTGAAACATCTCCGAGCCATTTTCACCTCTATGGCATATGTTGCTCACACACATGTACCTGTGGACTAATCGCATGTGTATCTCACATTTAAACACATTAGTTCACCTAAAGTTGTCACTCAATTATCAAAACCAAACAAGGACCTTTCACCATCCAACCAAACACACTGGACCAGTTGATTGCTCCGATCAGCCAATCGTTGACATCAGTTGCTTGTTGCATTTTGACTGATTCGGGCCCAAAACAGTATGATGCATTTTTTTCTCAATCGTGCCAAAGATTTACGTGTCTTTGTATTAAGACAAAGAAAAGTTAGGAAGTGTCCATACAACATCCGGCTGTTTCAGTAAAACAAAACGAGAAAGAAACGGCCGGATGATACTGGAAAAAATCTGGCTGTTTTGTTTCAGTAAAATAGCCGGGATTTGACATCCATTAGCATCAAAGGGCAGTAAAAAAAAAGAAAATTAAATCCAAATTGGTAGCAGTGAACAAAGAAAAAGAAAAGAAATACAGTGACATTTTATACAAATATGTAGTTCAGTCAGATATTATGAAAAAAGTGACATAAAGAACAGACTCACATATGGAATTTGGAAAAATAGCTATCCATTGTGTTAATAAATGAACAGTGATAGCTGCTCTCAGAGTCTCAGTAGAGGGGGTAGTGTTCTGCTGTCATTGTGGTCCCTCCAAGATGCCGATCAAAATTGGTTGAGCATCTGAATCTCACAGAGGAGGGTCTTTCTCCTTTCAGTTCCACTATGGTTTTCTCTGCTAGGAACCTTACTGCATTGAGATTCTACACAAAAGAGAGGTAACAAGCTTGGTTATAAAAAGATGCATTCAATCATACTAATTAGGTATGGAACAATTCAGACAATACACAAGGGCAATAAATGAGGATAAAAACCCTTTGTTTAAGAAACAAAACATTATAGCTAACATTGGTCAAGAGAACTAAATAACTCGGATAAAGAAACTGAACTTAAACCTGATTATGAAACTGAACCTGAACCTTTAATCAATAGAATGCAGTGAAACTAATAATATGCACTAAGCCTGAACCTGAAACATAAACCTAATTCCAAATCAAGTTTAGGTTCAAAAATGCACTAATGAGCTATTTATTCCAACATCCGAGTTTATATCAGTATATACAATTTAACATTTTTTAATGAGTTTCACATACTTCCAAAAAACTCGTTCGACAAAACCACAAACCTGACAAAATCTGATATGTGTTGGCACAAATACAATTTAACAACTTACAATTATTTATATGGACAGAAACTAAGACCCAAAAGACAACTGAAACTAAGACCCAAAAGACAACTGAAACTAACCCCCAACCCACGAATATCCCCCCCAACCCCTCCCCCCGCCGCGCAACCGCTCTCAGATTCGAACTCATTTCAGATTTCAGATTAAACAACATAGAAAAAAAACAGCGCTGGGGAACATGGAAACAACAACGAATCAAACAATAGACTAAAACTAAGAATGAAGCAACAACTCAATAAACTGAAAGCACTGAACACAATTTCCTAAATTTATTTAAACTGACTAGGACGGAATCTTTCCTAAATTTGAATAAACTGACTAGCACCGAATCTTACTATAACAAAAACTAAATAAACTTACTATGACTACAAATGACTAAGACTAAAAACTAAAAATGAACAAAATAACTGAATCCAACATTAGAACTTCTTGATTTACACTAAATAAACTGCTAAAACTAAATAACCTCAACTCTACAAGACTGACTAGGACTGAATCTTACTAAAACAGAAACTAAATAAACTGACTATGACTACAAATGACTAACACTAAAAACTAAAAATGAACAAAATAACTGAATCCAACATAAGAACTTCTCGGTTTACACTAAATAACCAGCTGAAACTAAATAACCTGAACTCTAAATGACTGAAACTATATGTCAAAAGATAGGGGGAGGAGAAAATAACAGGGCTAGGGGAGGGGCAGCTGGAGAAAAGGTAGGGAGTAAATGGAGGGTGCAAACAACGAGAAAAAAAACAATTTGAGCCAAGAAAAAAAGCGCTGAAATGAACGGTTTGCTGCCAATAAAGGCCATCCAAAAAAAAGGCCCATAAAAAGGACAAAAGCCCAACAAGAAAAAATGAAGCCCAAAAAAGACAATGTAAAAAAAAGCCCATGAAAAAATTAAAAACGTCATAAAGGGAAGGCCCAAGCCAAAACCAAAAAAGAAAAACCCAAAAAGGCCCCAGCCAAAACTAGAAAAAAGAAAAGCCCAATTAGATAAACTACTTGACCGAGCACACCAACCTCTTCTCCAAAACCACACAACCCCCCCCCCCAGCAGCCGCCGGCTGCCAAAAAATAGATCGAAGAACAAAACCAAGAATAGAAAACAGGAGAGACCAAGATGGAGGATGAGGACGACATACAGCAACATCAGACTGAACTTCACGGGGCAAACCAAGTAAGTTGAAAAAATCACTAACCTTCAAAATCAACCTTTGGAGCACATGGGGATCCCCATCATCTTTCTGCTCCTATGATCACGATAACACTGCAGGATCCCATTCATCTTGCCTGCTGCTATGATCACAAATAACACTACAGGATTTACACCAAAAAATGATAAAATTGGGATCACAGCCTGACAAAACACATATCATCTAATCCCTCACCCAAAAAAATAATCTTATTGGCAGGAAAATCAGATTATTAGAAGATTCACAAGCAAGAAGAAGGAGAAGCAACAACAGCAAATCAAGACAATAGATTCTAATACCCCAATCAGCTCAGGAAACAACTGGCAGGGGAGTTACACATAGCTCATAATTGAACAGATAAGAAACTCCCAGGAAGAAAACATCATACCTGCTAGTGTTCAGGTAAAAAAAATACTACCATCATGATGAATTTACAAGACATAAAAAGAATAAACCCTGATAGTGTTTACTGTAATTACAAAAAACAAAAGAACTAATCTCATACTTAATGGAATTGAATATGCAGCATACATTTGGCCCACATACATCTTTGTTGTTGGGAGACATGAACACACAGGTATGACATTGACAAAAACATTTAAATATGCAAAAATTATATAGTCGCAATCAGTAAGAATAGTTTGTTTGCAGGGGTCACCAAACAATAGCAAGTGCATAGATGAGATCCAGTGGACATGTGCAGGTAAAAAAATCTTCTAAAGAAAAAAAAATATGATAACTTTTTGCAAGTTACATTTTGATAATCACAGTCACCCAGGAGCATGAAAGCACATTACCAGACTTTGATGACTTCAGCACCTGGTACTGCAGCCAATAAAGTCATGAGGTAAGCCGATATTGAAAAGAACTAAGTTTCAAATACACTAAATATGGAAAAAAACTTATCTTCAACATAAATGCATTAATACAGCTTGTAGGGGGCGACTGTGGTTTGTCTATGGACGAAAATAGCATGTATATAACAACCAGCAGATGCAAGGAGACCAAGAAACAATGAATGGAATGGAGACAGGACAGTATGCACCCAATACATCAATGTGTCCTGCTCTAGAAAAAGACCCCCGAAGAAGTGACCTGCAGAAAAAAGTAGAAACCATTAGCAATGGCCCTGAAAGACATGAAGAACTGCAATACTCAAACAATGGATATCAAGACAATCAACTCATAGAGTGGGGTGAAGATTACTTAATTGATAGTGAAGAAGAACAATGGCAGAATAGCATCTTTAAAAACATGAAGCTACAAGAAGTTCAAGGAACATCGACAATATCAGTAACATTTCAAGCAGTGAGCGTGCCACCTGAAGATGCTGACAGTGCAGAAACAAACAACATCCAAGAACTTACTGAACAAGAAATTGAGGAATTCATTGCTACAGAACAGGTAGCAGCTTCTGCAGGAAACAATGCTAACATCAATAGCATCTACACTCCACAGATAGGGATGGAATTTGAAACAAAGGAAGCTGCTCAACATTTTTTCAACTTCTATGCATACCTGGCTGGCTTTGGAACGGCTGTAGTAAAAGTCTTCAGGTCTGGAAGCAAGAAAAAAAATAAGAGGTCACAAAAGTCGCAGTTAAGTGCAACAAGTATGGCAAAAACAAAGAACCAAAGACCTTACCACAGCAGGAGGCAGAGGTGGACAAGGACATTGGAAAAAAGAAAGGACCTAAAAGGAAAACAAATATGGTAGTAAAAACAAATTGTCAGTGTACTATGGTTGCCAAAGAAGAAGGTCAAATCTAGAGGATTACTGGACTAGAATTAGAACACAACCATGACCTACAGCCAGGAAAGCATTTTGATGGGCATAAGTATTTGACAGACATGGAGAAAGCACTCATAAGAACATTAAATGAAAGCAACATTCCGACAAGAAAGATGGTAACCATCCTGTCCAATCTTAGAGGAGGACCCATGGCACTTCCTGTGAAGAAGAAAGACATTAGTAACATAAGAACAAAAAATAACAGAGAAGTCAGGGGATCAAATATGACTAAGCTATTGGACAACTTCAAAAACAAAAAGTCTAATGACCCAAGTTTCTTCTTCAAGTTTGATTTGGATGAGGAAAACAGAGTTAAAAACATTTTTTTGGAGAGATGGACCATCACTTAAATATTATGAAGAATATGGTGATTGTGTCAGCTTTGACACAACATACATGACTAACAAATACAGGCTGCCGTTTGCGCCATTTGTGGGGATAACTGGCCATGCTCAAACTTGTTTATTTGGATGCGCTTTCCTACATGATGAAACAGCAGAGACTTTCAAGTGGGTATTTGAAACATTTCTGGAATCAATGGGAGGCAAGCACCCTAGGTCCATCATTACGGATCAGGACAAAGCAATGAAAGCAGCCATTCCAGAGGTGTTCCCAAATACAAGACACAGAAACTGCTTGTTTCACATAAAAAACAAATGCTACAACAAGAACCTAAAAGTCTTCGTAAAAAACAAATGCCTCTATGAAATATTTGAAGACACAGTAAACAACTGCTTATCAGAACAAGAATTTGAGTACTTGTGGGGTAAGATGATTGAAGACAAAAAGCTAGAGAACAACAAATACTTCACAAGGATGTGGGAGACAAGGGAAAGATTCATCCCAGTATACTACAAACATGATTTCTTCCCGTTTATCCAAACCACATCAAGAAGTGAGGCTGTCAATGCAAGATTCAAAGAGAATGTGGTTCCAACCTATAGTATACACAGCTTCTTCTCAGAGTACCAACGAATGATAGAAACAATAGACAGAGCAGAAAATCTAGAGGACCACTACAGTGTACAAAAAAGGCAGAAGGACCTAATGTTTGGCTACACATTTGACATTCAGGCAGAAGAATTGTACAACAGGAATATATACAAAAAATTCCAGCTTCAACTAAAAGCTACATCTACATTAGCTTACAAAGAAATCCAAGAAGACAAAGTATTTCAAGTATGGAAGAGAAGTAACCAAGTTCAGAAACTAGAGAGGATAAGAAAGTACACTGTCCCGACTGACCTTAGAGAGGGAGTAGAGGAGATGAGTTGCATCTGCGCCAAATTCAACAAAGATGGAGTACTCTGCTCGCACATCCTGAAAGTGATGATTGAAAAAGAAATTAGCAAAATACCAGACAAGTACATAATAGATAGATGGAGGAAAAGGGATCTTAGAATGATCAAGCAAAGAATTGGAGAAAACATAGCTGCCGCGAGTTCACTGCTAAGATTCAATATGCTATCAAGGCAATCTACAATAATCAATTCAAAGGCATCGAAAAGAGAGGAAGCAACAAAGTACCTTATGGCATAAATTAACAGGATTGACTTGCACCTGGAAACAATTCTGATGGCCGAAACAACTGAAAACACTCAAGAAGAGGTACACTCCATTGAAGTGGAACAAATCAGAGGGGAGGCAAATGCAACAGTGAACAATGCAGACAACAATATTGGGGATCCAGAAACAACAACAAAAAGGGGCAGGCCAGCATTGCCAAAAAGAATGAAGCCACTGATAGAACAGGAAAGAGAGAAAATGAAGCAAAAAGAAAAGAAGAAGAAGAAGAAAGTAACAGCAAACGAGAGCACATGTAAAGAATAAAAAGCCTCAACACTATTCTTGACATTACAACAATGCTATCATAATCAAAAGTTAAAATATCCTTGCAAGATCTTTGATCAAGCCCAAGCCAAAGAGGATGAAGAAAACAACAAGAAACAACACTGATGCAAATGAAAAGAGTGTAAAGAGGACCAAGGAAGACAGTAATATAGTGCTATCATAAAGGCATTATCAGTTCATGTAATAGGATATTACAAGAGACATTACAAGTGCATGTAAACATTACTATATTGTTCTATGTGCGTGCAAACACATCTCCAGAACAAAAAAACATGTTTTTGGCTAGTACCCTCCCCTATACATTTTTGTTAATCCTATGTGATATAGCTCCAGCCATCACCCAGCGAGAAAAAAAAACCTAGTTAATGACACGTGGATTGATCCCCTGCAAAGAAAAAAAATTAATAACAATGATAACTTGTCCCTAGATAGAACCACAATCTAAAATATAAAAAGAAACATATGAATCATAAAAAAGGCTAATGCAACAAAGACTATGAGGGGACAAGTACCTGCTGGCACAAGTTGATTACTAGAGACTTGTTAATAGTGTTTGCCCTGCTGAAAAACATATTGTTTGCGAGCTTCACCCTAATATTTGGAATATCAGATTGGTCAAACACATTCCTTAGATCAATATCTTTATCCCAGAGTTCCATGAACTTGACGGCAAAAATACCACAATCAACACTAGGGGCAGAGGATGGCGAAAAAAGTCAGCGGGCGAACCAATAAGAAAGATGACTGTTCAAAAAAAAAAAAAACATAGCAAGACTTACATATTGTTCTGTTTGGGGACTGCAGGATAAGACACAGAGAAATCTTCCAAACTTGTATAGCCTTCAAAGATCTTCGATACCAAATAGCTCCTTGAAAGCAATAATCTGACAAAAAAATCGGTAAAGTACAAACAAGGTACAAGCTAAGACCAGAGAAACTGATCAAGATAACATAAAATAAACTTACAAGCTTTGAGCTAGCATCAATTTGAAAATTAGCATTGGAATCGAAGTAAGAGTCCAAGAATACAAACATCTTGTTCTTCAGATTGACAATGAACACGAACCAATGCTTATGAAGGACTACTGGAAAACAAAGCTAAAACATATACATTAAAATTAAATCACATTTCATCAAAAAAATTTAAATCACATTACATAGCAGGGCTTTTATCTGTACATAGGAAGTGTAAAACAAAAAATAAATGCAAGGATGAAAAACCTTATCTGACAAATGAAGCTTGTAGGCAGAATTGGCACCGATGAACGATTTCTGGACTATCCTCACATCATCTGAGCAGTTGTAGGTATAAAGAGAACCCTATAAATAAAAAAAAATTAGGCTGACTGACTAATGAACTTGAAAAATAAATAAATTAAAATTTTAAAAATTGAACAAGAATAAGAACAAAACATACCCCAACTTTTGGATACAAAAAGTGTTTTTTCGACTGCCGAGGGTGAACATCCTCAAAAAAATAACGACACATCCCGCAACAAAATAGTTATCAACTTTGCCCCCAGGCTCAACGGATTCACCCAGTGAGGAATATGTCACACTGGTCAACAAAGAGAATTCGACTGCCTTCCAACTAAAAAAACAAAAGAGTCAGCGAAAAAAAACATGATTGATAAAAGAGACAATACCAAAAAAAAAGAAACTTAACTTACCCACTCTATTGGCTATGAGCAAGCCCACAGATTGCATTATAGTAACAAACCTCTTCTTCAGTTATAGGAAATCTCTGGCCAGATCCGGTCCTCATCCTATATCTGACCTCTTCAAGCTTAGGTCTCTCATCAGAAATATTGATAACCGGTCTAACTGAATTACCAACTTCGACCTCAAGTGGTAAAAAGAAAAAAAATGAAATAAAAAAACTTACTAATGGTTTGCAAATGCTTCTTTAACAAAAACAGACTACCCACGAGCGGGCTAGTCACAGCATATGGAGCAACGTCATACCTTTTGTTTCTTGTTCATGATAGGACCATTATCTACCATGGATGCAGCCTCATGAAACATATGATTGCCCTTACACATCACCAAAGGAGTGTCCAGGACCAGCATTTGCTTGTTCATTTTCAAACCATGTAAGAAATCAGAAGCTTCTTTTGGGTTCTATATAATAAAAGAAATAAGAAAAATACATAAAAGATGGAAAACTAAACAAGATGACACGAATACAAAAATATATTGACATGAAAAAAACGGGAGGATTACACAACCTGAGGGTGAGGACTGATCCTAGCAGAAACAGGAATGTGGCCATTGTTGTGAACTCCTGTAGACTCATAATTTGGGGGCCTTGTGCAATTAACAGGATGCTGAAACCCTTCACCACTGCACATAAGGGGCTGCTCGCCACTGTGCATTTGGAAGTTGTTAACAACAGAATTCCCCTCAATACCTATACAAAAATATATACAGATATATTTCAGAACCAATGATTAGGTAAAAAAAGTTAATATAGTACATAAGAAGAAAACAAACCAGTCTGTGTTAATGGGAATGACTTGTCCTTACCAGCAACATGAGTGTGCGCATTCTTTGGGTCTCCTGTAGTCTCGTTGATTGGAATTCTTGTGCACTTCATGGGTACGGGGAACCCTGCACCACTGCGCCTGGTGAACTGCTGAGAACAATGCACGGATGGGCCTTTTACAACTGAATTCCAAAAAAGTATAAAAAAAATTATTACTACTTATAAAGAAAAAAATTAAAACAAAATGCAATAAATTAAAATTAAAGAAAATACTAAAAATACCTCCAACATTAGGATCTAAAATAGGAGGAGCAGCAGTGTTTCCTTTGGAGTCTTTGCTGATCTGTGCAGCATCTGACAATATACGAAGGACACTAAGGACTAAGCTCTCAGTGGGCATCTTACAGAACCTACACTTCCCATATGAACTCTCATTCACGAGCTTGCATAGGTCGTCAATGACCTGAAAAAAAAAAGTTAGAACTACCAAACAGACAATCAGTAA
This sequence comes from Miscanthus lutarioriparius, assembly GCA_904845875.1. Taxonomy (NCBI): domain Eukaryota; kingdom Viridiplantae; phylum Streptophyta; class Magnoliopsida; order Poales; family Poaceae; genus Miscanthus; species Miscanthus lutarioriparius. The sequence continues at coordinate 19,511,747 of CAJGYO010000011.1, read as the reverse complement.
GTTAAAAAAGGCACCTAAGGGAAAAAATTACATTAGGATGCAACTGATCACCAAAATACAAAATGATATCCTCCTTAAATGATGATGAATCAGGAATAGCATTAGCTTGATCATGGCGAGATGTACTCCCTTCTTGCACAGGGTCATTATGCAGATTTATTTTCTTGGCCTCACAAAAACCAACAAACTCCTCCAGCAAATGAAGATTCGCAGATGACATGGAAGCCTGATAAACACAGAAAAAGCTAATAATGTATGAAAAAGAGCTAATTCCATACTAGATTTATTTAAAAACAAAATAAAGAAACATACATTTCTAAAATAATTCACATAACGAAGAGCAGGGCCAACTCGATTGTTATCCTGCAGCCCGTGATTGCCGCAACAGGGATTGCTCGTATGAGCCATAACCCTAAAAAACAAAATGATATCCATGAATTCAAAGTCAAACTAACAAAAGCAAGTGACTAATTTTCATTACTTGCTGCTGCTGCTGCTACACACATCCTACATGCGACGACGGCCTCTCTGAAAATCAACAGAGGCCGGCATCATCAGAAACTAACTAAAACTCTACAATAAAATAATACATCACTATTCTAGAAGATTAACTATAAAACTAAATCTATAACTGAAACTATGCAGCATCAGAAACTAACTAAAACTCTACAATTAAATAACACATCACTATTCTAGAAGATTAACACTAAAACTGAATAGAAACTAAAAAATAAACCTATAACCTGAACAAAAAGATTGCAATGGTTCACACTGGTAGACTCTGAAGAAAACTAAAACTAAATCTAAAACTCAAACTATGCAGGATCAGAAACTAACTAAAACTCTACAATGAAATAATACATCACTATTCTGAAAGATTTACAATGAACTAAACATATAATTTACTGGAAGATTCAAAACCACCGAGGACATGACTAACAATTCACTAGAACTAAACAAATAGTCAGCAAATCAACTTGAGCATATATAAACTATTCACTTGAACTGAACAACTGAACATGTAACAAAGGAGATCGATCTAGCTCCTTGGTCACAGAAACAACAGAGAGGGAGAGGGGCAACGAACGGATTGCTTCCAGACAAAAGAACAGGCCACCAGGCCTAGTGGTGCTTGGGCGCCTGGAGCGTGCGGCTCCTGCTGTGCGCGACTCCCTGGAGCCCGCGCCGGGGACACCACGCGGCCGTCCTGGTGGTAAGCGGCGGCGGACGGAGCAGGCTGTGGTCCGCCAGGATGCCGCGCCCGTCGCGTCGTGAGCAAAGCGACAGAGGAGGCAGCCGGGTGGCTAAGGATCTTTACGACGACAGCGTGGACTCTCTCAAATCAACAGAGGCCGACGACGACTACTCCCTCCAATCGACGGCGGCCGCAACCCTCCCTGCGTCAGACAAGATCCACCGGCGCACAACGGGAGCGGCAGTGGCGGGGATTTCTTCGGTACCAGCGAAATCCTCGAGAGACGACAGATACAAACAGCGGTGACGCCAAAAGGAAACATGGGAAGGGGAACAAAGGAACTTAGCTCGACGAAACCCTTGACAGCGCCGGCCGCCGCACTGGACCCGCCGCGAGTCGCCTCAACTCGGTTGCGGGGGGGAGCCGAATCGAAAATGGGGGAATCGGGAAAGTGGGAAACGGCCGAGAAAATTCGGACGCCGCTACCAAGAAAGTCAAAAAAACCACGCTGGCCCACAGTCAGAAACTGAAGACGACGACGGAGCTGGGTGCCGCGCGCTAAGATGGATCAGACGATCGAAATGAAGACACACAAACAAAACGAACGGCCACAAAACTGGCTATTTTGAGCAAATGAAACAACCGGCTAATGTATAGCATTTCTCAAAAGTTAAATATAACATGCCTTAGCGGCGTCCTAGGAGGTTAGAAGAGTTATACATGAACGCTTAGACCCACCTAATATACTGAAATCTATATTGTTATATTAGACACTGATCAACCTAATTTACTGTGCCGGCTAAAAGGCCTATCCCCAGTCTACCGAGCGGCAACGGCGGTGGCGCTTGCAAAACAGTATGATGCATTGGACGGAGCACGGAAGAATTTCATGCTACTGCAACCCACAACATTAGAAAGCAGGGAACAAGTACAGTGCCCGGTCACAAAGAAGGGGTGGGGGTACCGAGTACGACCGTACGGGTAAATGAGACTCAAGAAGCGGAGAGGTTAGGGGTGCTTGACTGCTCCGCTCCACGTTTTTCACCTCCGCTTTATATTTTTTAGCTAAACGATTTTAGCTCCACACACTCTGTTCGAGAAAAAAATAATAAAGTTATAAAAATACCTATAAAAATGCTCCATAAACATCAGTTTTTTTAGCTGCTCTACGGTGGAATCTGTGAAGGCAGTCCTAGACACCCCTAAATTGCTCTCTCATGCAGCCCCTGTAACCTTGGACAGCTCCATTTTTACAGACTTCCAATTTCGCTGAGAGGCACCGAGGCAGGTAGATCTTTACAAAGATTGAGTGGTTGACGATTCTTTAATATGGTTATAAGAGGAGGGTATCCAATGCTCTACTCTATCCATGGCTCCAGCATCCCAGTGGTTATCCTGAACTGAACCCCTGATTACACAGTGGGCTAAAACCAGTGTCATCATGACCTTTCAGTTCCTGGCTGCCAACCGATGATAGGCTGTGAACGCTAACGCACATCATTCCACTTCCTGGTGTGGTGCAAATCATGGTCTTTTACCAGTAGTTCCTTGCTTTGGCTTCAGAGGATCTCTGAAAGTCGATCTGGTCAGCCAGAGACCACGCCGCACATGTTGCAAATGATGTCTGATCAGCACAGAAGCTTGCGTGCATTTTCAGGACAAGCCTGTATGTAGGGCCTTGTTTAGATGCCATCTAAATTCTAAGTTTTTTCACTCTCTCCAAACATCAACCCGATGATAATTGCATAGAGTATTAAATGTAGCAAAAAAATAACTAATTACAGCTCAGTAGGTTTAGTTGGAAATCAAAAGATGAATCTTTTGAGCCTAATTGGTCTGTGTACGATTGGACAATATTTATTAATACTCCAAAGTGGTACTAAAAATCGATGGGTTCAAAAAATTTGAAAAAAAGTGAACCAGGCCTAGATCTCTTTTAATCCAGGTTGCATTGTGCTCTTGTACTCAGTATACAAGAGATAACCAATAACAGCTTGGATACTTTTGGATCCTTTCTAAGGGCATGTTTGGTTTCTACAGGATCTCTAAAATTCCTATCACATCGAGTGTTTGACATATGTATGAAATATTAAATATAGACTAATTACAAAACTAATTGCATAACTTATGACTAATTTGCGAGACGAATCTTTTAAGCCTAATTAATCCATAATTTGACAACGTGGTGCTACAGTAAATATGTGCTAATGACGGATTAATTAGGCTTAAAAAATCGTCTCGCAAATTAGCCTCCATCTATGTAATTGGTTTTATAATTAATCTATATTTAATGCTCTTATTAGTATGTAAACATTCGATGTGACATGAATTTTTAAGCGACCAGAGAACCAAACACCCTCTTAAGCAAGCCTATTTGCAGCGAAAATCTCTGTAGTGAAAGCTTGGCATAGGATTCAGGAGAGACGAGCGCGGCAAAGACAGAGCGTACTTCGAGCATGTGGCCGCTTGCACGAACGGAGGCTTTTAATTCGGAGTGGCCGAGTGGGGGCAGACCTCACCAACTAGCGCTCGCTACTCCTATGCTATGAACTGTGCTGGTGCTGCCACCACACCCCCACACGAGCCGAGAGCACTTAGGCCATGTTTAGATCCCACCCAAAATTCAAAATTTTTTAAAATTTTTCATCACATCAAATCTTATGACACATGTATGAAGTATTAAATGTAGATAAAAAGAATAACTAATTGCACAGTTTGTCCGTAATTGACGAGACGAATCTTTTAAGCTTAAATAGTCCATAATTGGATAATTTTTGTCAAATACAAACGAAAGTGCTACGGTAGCCAAAAGCTAAAAATTTTCGCATCTAAACAGGGCCTTATTGGGGTGAGCATAGGCTTGTCTTGGGGTGCCCAATCAATGATCACAACACAAGGACCATTAAGGGATACGATGGAAACAGTGTAGCATGATTTTGCTGGGGCATGCATTGTCCCGCTGCATGAAAATCTTGGTTCAGGACGCATGCATTATTGATCTGCTGAGTAGCTGTTAATGTGCGCAAACGTGTATGGTCGTATCTCTCTATTGACGATCCCTACTTGGAGAGATTAACATATATGGTACGTACTACTAGTATACTCAGTTTTCCATGCACGAATTAACTTTGTTGTCTGTCAAAAAAAAAAAAGAATTAGCATTGTTGTCAAAACATTTTTTTTATCGAGAATTGACTATGTTTGGGCGAGAAGATCCGAGCATTTTTTTGTATACCGGCTGGCGAATCCAAAGGAGCTCGTGCATCGAGCATGACTTTTTGCGAGGAGAAGAGAGAAATGGGCATCGATATAGCAGGACGTGGTGATTAGTGAAACGATTATTTTAAGTCCCCGCAGTTATTACAGCGCAATTGTTTAAGCAAGTCAAACGCTACGTACTGGGTCCTATTCAGTCATGCTGCATTGCTGCTGCTGCTGCTCGCATTGGCCCCATGTGTTCTCGAATAGGAGTTTAGGTGATACAAAAAATCCTCCATATATAACCACGCCGCCATCATGGTAGGGTCTTAATTAGGCCATATGATACAACACAAACTCACCCCCACCCTGGCCTCGCGTGGCTCTAAGCTCTAATCCTACGAGTAGTGTGCGTGATAATTGAAAGCACGGCTTCAGATCGAACGGGAGTCACCCAAAGTCTAAAAAACTTGATGGGCCTCGCGTGCATGGAGCATTAAAGCTCGAAAAGAAAATCCTACGAGTAGTGTGCGTGATAATTGAAACGTCACTGCACGGCTTCAGATCGAACCTGATCGTCAGCAACTCAGCATCGCTGCAGAACATGCATGGTGACGCAGGACTTGTGTGTTACCGTTTAGGTTAGGTTACTAGGTTTGGTCAGATGAGCATTAGGCAATGATGACTTCAGTGCAGGTCTGGAAGGTACTGTCAAGCAGCAGACAGCAATGGCTCTCCCTCGGGTATCCTTTAAAACTGCAGAGGCGTTGCCGCATCTTGAAGCGTATCGACAATTGAGTACGGGCCAATTAGGAGTCGATCGGGAACGTGATTACTATATAATTATGCCTCCCTCACCAACACAATCATGGCACCATTCTGAATGCACTGTGGTCCGTGGATACTACTGTCCTGAATCCTCTGTTGCCAGTTGCCACTGCATCAACTGCTCACCCCCGCATTAGGACCAAGGACTGCTAACCAACCCTCTTACGGTCTTGCCGGGTTCTGACATTTTGCGATCGTCTTCCAGCCAAGGTGAAATGAAATGGCTGCGTTCGCCGTTCGATGAAGAAAACAGAGGTGATCCTACAACAAGACTAAATAAACCTTTTGTTGCCCTACCCTACTAGCTTGCGTTCATCGTGCATGTGGCCTAATGGCCTTCTTGTCTCAAGCGTGTACAAATAATCGTGAGTGAATGACATATTGACATGCCAACTTTTCTGTTGCTGCATTAGTGGATTTACTCCACTACTGCCAACTGGGGCCACGATGAGCTGCATTGCATGATGGATTTTTATTGAGAAGTAAACATCCTCAGCTCATTCGACCTTTCGGCTGGTACCAAAATTTCCCCAAGACCCCAACTACTTGTGGTTGAAAGTTACTTATTTATGGATGGCTGATTTTTCTCTCAAAATTTTTTTTAGATAGTTATTCAGTTTTTTTGGATACGGATACTCGATATCAAATACGGATGTAATATCATCGATATCCGGCGGATATCGGATAATCCGGATAAGTATCGGATAACGGGAGCCTCAAAATTTAAAATCACAAAGAAGAATAAACATCGATTCAGCTCATTACGACCTTATTACCGAGTGATATCATACCGGTTTAGATCTCCCCAAGACCCCCAACTACTTGTGGTTAAGGTAACTAACTACTACTACTTGTCATGGACTGTGGCGCGATTCAATGAAGTCTGGTCAGGGGCTCAGGGCTAATGAAGTACTCCGTGCTACTACAGTCGAACAGTTGCAAAAGAGCAGAGGCCACAAAATCTGAAAAGAAACAGTGAAGGCACGTAGAATTGATGATTGAACCAGGAAGCCACGAGGGGGGAAAAACATTGCACGGGATCAATGCTTGTCTATCTGTGGTTGCATTGAAGTAAAGGCATGGTCCCTGTCTCGGAGACATGCCCAAAGTTGAAGAAGACAGCTGAACAGGCGCAGAGGTGATTGGTGCTGCTCAGAGCCTCAGACGCGCTCGAGTAATTTTCTGGCAAGAATTTGCTTTGAGATCTTGGCACAGTGCAGTGTATGTATGCATGCTTCTCTGACGTTTTTGCGCATCAGATTTGAGCAACGGACGTCAGACGGTGGTCCAGTCTATAAGCTGAAATCAACAGTCAATCGTCAAGTTTTTGGCTTATTCTCGACAACGCTTATTCTCATAGCTCCAATTTATACTAAAAGGCAGAAACCGATTGACCGTCGCTTTTACTCTATTTATGCAACTTATCTAGAAAGCGCTTTCCAGACCAAACAGGGCCAAAAACTGCACCTGGATTGATTATTTCTTCAAGGAGTTTGAGGCTCTAGTTGGGTTCTTGCCAAAGGGGGCTGCGGATATAAAAATATATCTGCACCTCAAATTTTGGATGAAAAAAAACCCCGCTTAACATGTCTTAACACGTGACGGGTCGCACATCCACTTATGTGCTGCTCCCCTTCCTTTGCGCCTCAGCCGGTAGCAGCTGGGCACCATATGGCCGAAAACCGAACCCCAAACCCAATTGAAAGGAAACCGAACCGAACTGTCAGTTTTTTTTGTTTGGCTTTGGTTTTTGAACCTACAAAGTTCGGATCTCGGCTCCTTCATCGGATTTTACATATAACCTAACTGAGTAGTTGACGAACAAAACGCATGAACCATCTAACGCCGAACTCAAACAGCCACAACCCATAGACGAACCCTGCCCCATGTGACCTTGTCCCACAACCCAAATAAACTCCCATCTGCAAACCCTAGCCCTAGATGGAACCCCACACCCCAAGTCTGGCGGCAGCGTGCAACGCATTTGGCCTTCTGGTAGTGTCACGGCGTGAGCAAGGAGTGATGGAGCATGGCATGCAAGGGCGGTGGTGCTCGCGCGGCATGCGGGCAGCACTTGCAGGGCTTGCTTGCACGAGCGCCGTCGCCAACAAGGAGTGCACGTGCACTTGCGCGACACAAAGGAAAGTCCAGTCTTTTTGTTTAAACTGAAAACCGAGGTAGAAAACTATCACTGAACCTCTTCTGTTCCATAAGAAACCGGTCAGTTCAATGTTTTTAAAAGCCGAAGTTTTGATAACCGAATAAACCAAACCAAAATTTTTGGTTTAAATTGATTGCCCAATCCTATCAGCAAGTAGGCGGGCCGCTACCATGGCTACCCAATGTACATTCGCGGCCCTTTCTCCACCAGAAACTGATGACTTTGCTCGACCATGTGTCCTAAATAACTACTTCATTTTTAGATAGAAGATATAAAATCCGATCTTTGTATCCATATGGGATATATGTACCCAAAAGATACATGAGCTCCTAGGCTCAAAACCTCAAACATGAGGAGCATAAATGATAGAACAAGAAAAAGAGCTCATGGACTAAGGAAAAAAATCTATGAAGACTAAGGTTTAGAATTTCTTCTCCGTCCTTGCTTTTGTTTACACAAAATTTGAAAGAAGAGTTGCAGGGACTCGAAAGCTCCCAAAATCATGTCGTCAAGGAATCAATTGCGTGCAGATCGGAACCAGCTGATTCGGATGCCAAAAACTAGAATCGACTTTCTCCGGATATCGCCAACGGATAACGATGAAGGCTACGATATGTAGGACTCTGCAAAAGGGAAAAGATTGGAGTCCAAGTTATCTTAAATTAGGAATGTTTTCTTTAGAGTCAAAATTTGTGATGAGTCGTGCTTAGATAGGAGTCGTGCGCAGGTCCCGGGTATAAATACCAAACCCCGGCTATTGTAAAAAGGACAACCAATAAATCCAATATACAAGTTATTTACTTTTTCGGCTCCGGCCACCCCTTAGGAGTAGGAGTAGAGTAGATTTTGGCGAGTTTTTTAGCAAGTACGGCTGCATCGATCCGGTCGACCTCCACTGCTTGTTGTAAGTACCGTCATGGTTTATACCTACTGTCAGTATGGTCAAGATCGATCCAATCGAACCCCCACCGCGCCCCGGTATAAGCTAGTTATCAACTCTTGTTTAATTCAAGTATGGCCTGTGTGATTCTGCCTCACACCCCACTGCTTGAATTAAATCAAGGTCAAGTTATTGGCTCTACCTTAGAATGGAGTCTTTGGTAGATTCATTAAGTTACCGATATTGCTTATTGCTTTCATTATTTATCTATTTACAGCAATATCACTCTGCCCGATTGAGATTGATTTAGATCGGCCTTATATCTTATTTGACCCATCGTTTGCTAACCTAAAACTAATCTAATCTACACCTTAAATGATGAGTTATGTTTTATCGGCTGTTTTACATCAATCTTAATCGTGCATAACGTGCGGTTAAGGCATGTTGCGTCTTGAGTAGATCTATTGGTTATCGAGAACCGTTCCACGGCCCATTATCACGACCTGTGTGATTTTGCCTCACACCCCACTGTTAGCACTGTGGAGTGGAGATCGTTATTTAGTAGATCTATTCATGGTAATGCATGACTTTAACTGTGCGTTATGCCTGAATCGGCTGTTTTAGCCGATATCAAGTGCTTTCACGAACAGTTCGCATCATGAGACCGTTGAAGTAAAGATAGGTTGAAAGATATGTTAGCCCCATGATCTTATTATTATATTACGGCCTGCATGATTCTGCCTCATGCCCCACTGATATTAGTAATGAGTTAGGGTCGTCGAGTCTATTGTTATTTCTACGGCCTGAATGATTCTGCCTCATGCCCCACTGGTCATGATGATAGATGAGATCTAACCTGTCCATTAGATTTATCTTTATTAAACGGTTAAGTGGTGTTGAATTGTCTCTTTGTATAAAAAGGGGTTTGGTTACTTATAATCATTGGCTCAGCACAAACTGATCATTGTTGACATCTTATTGCCATTGGTTAATATTTGTTCGATTAATGATATTTATCCTGAATGATAACTGATTCTTCTTACATAACCCCATGAGCTTTAACTGATTTATTCTTATGAATATACTAGAATCGACTATTTAGTCGATCTCCTTTCATATCGGCTCTCATAGCCGCACATTCGGGACTGTTTGGCAACACCGACAAGTTCCGCCCTTAATTACTGATGAACTTTCTCTCCTTGTCAATTGCAGGGTCAAATTGACTGGCACGTCTCGGGAGGATCACGCAGGATCGACCATCCCTATGCTGAAGCTAGGCGGATCTGCTCCATCAAGCGGACCCTTCCGGCTTGCTGCGTGTGTCCTCGACATGGGACAAAAATTCTATGTCGACACACGTTTCTAGCACGCCCGGTGGGACCCCACAATCATCATGGCGGTTCACAACAACGATGACATCCTTATGCTACATTATGGAGATCTACCTGATAGAGATAAGGGTATTATCAGCAAAGCTATAAAAGAGTTTCAGAACAAATGTTTGTTGTCCTACACCAAAACACGTGACAACATAATTATTTAGAAATTTCAATTACCAAGAGTTCTGTTACATGGGCAGACGGACACAGTTGAAGTTGAAGACAGGCATTTCTTTAAAGAAGTTATGGACAAATCTATTCGTGATGCCATATCAAGCCATAACGAAGCTTTCGTGGACGTATTCCATAACACCTTGAAAGAGGCGATTCATGGATTTCTAGTTGGTCAAGGCGGACCGACTTACTACAACATTCTAGATCCGTCCACCAAAGGAACCAATCAAGTCGGTACCAGCCATCAAAAAGCAGCACCAGCTAGTAGTGGTGATGTCTAGACAGTTCAGGGTTCATCTGAACAAACTCAAGGAACTACTACAAATCAAACACAGTACCATCCTAGACCACCAGTACAGCATGTGCAACAACCGGCGGGGCAAAGTCAGAACCAGATGATCAATTTTAGAACATCAGGTCACATACCATCGTCGGCTCAAAAAATAGCACCATCAGTTCAAAGGATCCGTAGAGATATAGATCCTTATATCTATAATCAGAGACTTCAAGCAGCAAGCCAGCAAAGGACCCAGCAAATTAAGATTCCACAAGGGTATCACTATGGCACAGATTATAACACCCTCCACATGATGCCAAATCTAGGATATCAAGGCACACAAGATTTCAATCCATAGATGCTTCAGCAGGTATAAACAAATCTAAATCCACAAGCTGATGAATTGTTGCTGAGGGTGACTGAGATGATAAAGAATCAGTTCGGTCTGAAGCCAAAAGGGCTGACCTTTTCATACAAACATCCATATCCAGAATGGTATGATTTGATCGCTCTTCTAACAAATTACAGGCTCCTAGAATTCGCTAAGTTTACTGGCCAAGATAGTACAAGCATGATAGAACATGTCAGTTGGTATCTTACATAATTGGGCGAAGCGTCAGTTGAGGATGTCCATCGAGTTTGTTTCTTCTCTCTGTCCTTATCAGGGCCAGCCTTCACTTGATTTTCATCATTGCTAGTCAATTCCATCGCCAATTGGGCTGACCTAGAGAAAAAGTTTTATACATATTTTTATACTGGGACTGGAGAAAAGAAGATTACCGATCTGACAACCATAAGACAGAAGACCAATGAATCGGGCACTGAATTTCTTCAAAGGTTTCGAGAGACCAGGAACTTGTGTTTCTCCTTAAACTTGGCCGATGATCAACTAGCTGCTTTAGCTGTTCAAGGAATGCTGTCAATGTGGAAAGAAAAGCTGCTGGGACAAGAATTTGACAACTTAGGACAATTGGCTCAACGAGTAGCAGCGCTTAATAGCCAATTTCAGAGTATTCGTAGAGATACCCGGTTCTAGAAGAGTACCTCAGTAGCTGAAGCTTATGATCCATACTCAGTCGATGACGGCTATGAAAATGAAGAAGAAGAGGTTGCTGCAGCTGAATGGAATTGGGGCAAGAAGATAGTGGTGGTGCCAAATCCTTAGGGAAGAGGAGTCGAGGAGAGCTATGACTTTGATGTCACCAAATCAGATAAGCTCTTCGATTTCTTGCTTGAGAAAGGGCAGATCAAGTTACCCGATGGTCATGTCATGTTGCCCCCTGATCAGTTGAAGAATAAGAAGTTCTGCAAGTTCTATAATGCTACTTCTCATTCCACTAATGAATGCAGAATCTTCAGGCAGCATATACAGAGAGCTATTCAGCAGGGGAGGGTCAAATTTGATACGCCTCAAAAAATGAAAGTTGATGATAATCCTTACCCAGGAGATCAAAACATGGTTGATGCTGGGCTATTCAAAGGAAAAACTAAGGTCCTAACATCAACCAAATCAAAAGAAGCTGGAACAGTCGATCCCAAGATGCAGATATCGGCTGACGAGTACAGAGAAATTAGGAGACATCGTGACAAGCAAAAGAGCCGATACGAGCAGGGGAAGACGTCAAAAGCAGAGATGACAAAGCCGCGGGTCACATCTCGGGTTCTGTTGAATAAATGGCAGCGGCAGAAGGAAAAGGATTATCAACGTTGGTTGAAAGATCAAGCGTACCAGCATCAACCGAAACAAGAGAGGTTTGAAAGGGAACAGGCCGAATTGCATTGGCATTGTCCTTTCTTCAGACATTGCTAGAATGAAGGTTTGAAATTGCCTACCAGGCATGACTGTCCAGAATACAACAATCAATATTGGAAGTATAGGCAGTCTCAAACTAACCACCGATCTATCCATGCTCAAGACGCATATCATCCTAATAACATGGATCGGTGCTTAAAGAATAAAAGTATTCATGATCGGCTTGGAAAAAGAGTCATTGATCAGGACTAGGCTGATCATGAAGAAGAAGGCACTGAAGGAAGATATGTGTGGCTGGGAAACCAGTAGTGCCTAGGAGGTTTAACAAGAAGCCAGAAGAGAAGGGTGCGACGCCTAAGGAATAAAGAGATGGAACAGGCTCAGGCATCTGGTAAGACTCAAGTGTGGCGTACCAAGCAAATAGCCGATATAAAGCAACCATCGGCTAATATCCAAATGACTTTTCTGTTGCCATCAGAATTCAAAGCTCCGGCAGATCAAGAAGTTTATTTGGAATTCGATGAATCAGAGTATGAGGAGATGGTTGCCAAGTTGATGGTTGTACAGCAAGCAATATTTGATAAACTAGTCAAACATCGGCACTTAAAGGCGTTGTACATGAAAGGTCTTGTCGATGGGAAGCCGATGAACAAGATGTTGGTGGACGGAGGTGCTTCTGTCAATCTGATGCCTTACACCACTTTTCGTAAACTTGGCAAAGAACCAGAAGATCTGATGGAGACTGACATGATGCTTAAGGATTTTAGAGGTAACACGTCTAAGACTCGGAGGGCAATGAACGTCGAACTAACAATTGAAAGCAAGACTCTGCTCACTACATTCTTCGTCATCGATGGGAAAGTGTCTTCAAGTTTGCTCCTCGGTCGAGACTGGATTCATGCGAATTGCTGCATACCATCAACCATGCATCAGTGTTTGATCCAATGCCATGGAGATGACATTGAACTGGTTCGCGCTGATGAGTCCGTGAGCATCGTAACAGCCGATCTAGTCTTTTGGGAATTAGGAGACTTCGAATGTTTTTTTGGCAAGTCATGGGAAGGAGGCTTCATTAAGATCACCAATGAAAGTCAATAGCCGATGCAAGCAATCGGCTCTGAGAGTTTATTTTAGTAGAAGAGTCACGGCTTCACGTCGGCCATTGGATCAAAGGAAAAATAAGCGTTGAGTCTTAGAGATGGATTTAGTCCGACGTATGTGAATGCTGAGTCGAAGTGTGAGTGCGATTTAGAGTTAATGGATTTCTTATGAAGTTTTGTTTCGCTTAATAGGATGCTTGACCTGGTTTCATTAATCGATCGACCTTTGATACAAAAGTTCTATGGTATGTTATCCTGACACCCGGTCAACATTGGATAGCCGATTCGTTCTCGGCTCTAATAGCCGGTACCAGAAAGGTATCGTCTCTAGTTCAAAATATGAGAATCTTCAAAGATGATGAAAGCCGATACGATATGTATTGCCTATAGAACAAAAAACAAAAGATAAAAATGGTAGGGCATTACACTAAGGCGCATTCATAAAAAAGAAGTCTTTTTTCATTGGTTCCCCTAAGTACAATCTAGTCAAAGACTTTGTTCACCACATCCTGAGCGGATGTGATGTCCACGATGGCCTCCGACGCTGTGGTGAAATCTTCTATCAAATCTTCATGTCCCTCAGGGCCATCACCAATCGGGAAGCCAACCTCCATGGCGTGGAGATCATGCCCGGTTTGGACCTGTGACATAGTTAGCGCCACCGATGCGCCATGATGAACATCGTAAAGAGCAATCTCCTAGACGCGGGCCGGGATATCTTGGAGATGAGCATCAATGGGGGAACCCCTCGCATTGACAGCGTCTGTGGCCGCGTTTGCTGCCGATTGGAGAGATTCTAGTTGCACCGTTTAAGCTGACAATTGTAGAAGAATATCAAGGCAAAGGCAACAAAAATCAAAGAGGAAACATTCATGGAGCTCATCTTACCTGCTACCATGGCGTTAGACTCAGCCTGCCACGCTCGAATGGCGCTAGCCTCCTCCTCAGCCGCATTAAGGGCCGCTGGAGGACTCCTAGATGAATCTCTAGTTGGCCGTTGTTCAATCACCTCGAATAGCATATGAGTGAAGAACCGACCGAAAGGTCCGTTTGGTTTTCCTCCATTCTTGGAAGAAACGCAGTAATTATCATCATGAGCAACATATGCCATGAGGTTAGAGAGTTGGAAGAACCCATGAGACATGATGAGTCATGTGATCAAGGTGGAGAAGATGCAAGCGTGAAGGGCAAGTCGAAGGCTTTGGAGTGATCTGTGGGTTTTGTCGGTCTGGGGAAAGAATGAAGTCAAGATCGATGAACCAATATTCAGTGAATGAACCTATAGGTTAGTCAAAATAGATCATCATCATAATGGAATGCAGAGGCTATCAATCTCACCTCATGCACCGGAGATGTTGGTTCTTGCAAACTTGTTTGCATATCGGTCCGTGCCGGGATCTCTTTGCTCTCGCTAGGATCGAGTGGCGTGGCAAGTTGAGTGGCCTCCTTTGGGAAATGATTATCTAACACACATACCATGGTGAGAAATGATTGGATCTACAAAGGAGGTGGTGTTTGCGGGGTGAGATGGGAAGAGAGGAAGAGAATGCCTATTTTCTATTGGAGTTCTTTTTGGCAAATGGAAGAGTTAGAAGCAAAGGAACAATTGTGAATAGATAAGTGTTTGAGGTCGAAGCCCTAACCGTATTTGAAGACATGAAGCGAAGAGGTGGACGCCGTGTCCGGTCAAGTCGCAAAAAGGACAAGGCAACCACAATTAATAGAAAACGCCACTTCACCAATGTCGACCGCTGTGATGAAGAGAATAGTTTAGCCCTTGGGGCTATAAATAGATGACTTAGGATGGAAGATTGAAGGACTTAGTGTCCTTAATCACACACAGCCATGTTTTTAGACCTAGATAGAATTAAAGCCAAGAGTTGTCCGGAATCTTGTTACTCTTTTGCAAAATGGTCTCGTTCGCAAGAAGCTTGAACAAAATATGACTTTCGAAGAGAAGTAAAGCGTGGAAACAAATTACCTTTAATGACCAAAGCCGAACCACCAAAGGGCGGGGATAGAGTCACCCTATAAACCCGTTGGTTTGCATAGCCATACTTTTATACATATTAAGCGTTGCTCTCCTTAGGAAGTTTAAACCATATTGAGGTGGTTTTAGTATGTCAAAGTTTACAAGAATTTTACGATCTCTAATTGCATTGGTTGCCTTGAAGATTTGAGCTTAGGTGGCTTTGTGCTTTGCCTTAGCGACTAAAGTACTAGTGGCATAGGTTTGTGTGACCTTGCTTGAAAGGCATTGAAGCCTAATGAACCAAGGATTGAAAGGTGCTAAAGAACATGATTGAGAGTAGTCTTGGCTAGACGAGCAATTTCCGAGGGAGGTTTGGTAAAGAGAGTAAAATTCACCCCCCCTCCGATCACCCTTCAAAGGACGATGCAAATCGGCAAAATAGTTGACTAATTGAGAAGGATCTTATCGGACCAAGCATTGTGCGGGATCTCCTCTGCTTGGCTGGGTAATATTTATATTTTAGAAACACAGAAGAGAGGGAAAAGATTTGGCAAATGGAAGAAGCAAAGGATCGAATAGAGAAGTGTTTGGGAATATTTGAAAAGGAATATTACCCTAACATTTGATTATTATAGAAGGTGAGCAACCAAATTCGCACCGATGACTTAGGATGGAAGATTGAAGGGCTCTAATACAGGCCATGTTTTTAGACCTAGAAGGAATAGCCAAGGGGGAGGGTATCACTCGATGCGAAAATAAACCTAGAAGGGTGAAAGTCACCCTATAAACTCGCAGATATGCAATGTGTGTCGCCCATAGGAGCAAAGCAAACATGGATAAAGTGATGCATATAGCATGAAGTATGAAACACAAGAAGAAATCATTCAAGATAGAGGAATTGTTTGCTGATATCACATATTACAAACTACGCGCCGGAAAATACTTTGGCTATTGTATCGTCGGCCTTAGGAGATGATTGACATCGAACCATGGCCAGAGCCGATTCTACGAGGGAGAGACATTCAGCGAGATTCTAGCTATGTCGATCAATTGAGGCAAGCAGATCTTCGTTGTTAATCCACCTCCTTTGATAACAAGGAGGTGGTGACAATGTGTGTCGCCCATAGGAGCAAAGCAAAATGGACAAAGTGATGAAGAAGAGGACCCTAAAGGTTCAAGAGCAGTCGATCCTATTCTCCGAGGCAATGGGGGCACCTTAGGAGAATTGACCCGAACCCTCCTAGGAGAGACATGAGATTCGAGCTATGTCGATCAATTGATGATGCGTTGTTCATTGAGTGGCCTTGAAGAAGAGGCTAAAGGCTGAATGGAGTCTTGCTATTCTCCATGATCTCAAGCTCCGCCGATGAAAGAAAGTCCGCTGGAACTATACTAAGTACGTGGAAGGTTTGAGGTGAAGTGAGTTGTTTTTCGATCCCCAGCTGTGGCCTATATATATAGCCCGGGAAGGTAGAGAGATAGATCTCGCCAGCGGTGTGAAATTGAAATCAGATATGGAAAAGGATCGACACTCCGAGAATTCAGGGAACAGATAACGAAGAGATAACAGATTCAGACGTATTGCTCTCCCAAATTACAGAATGCCATGGGATAGATCAAAAGATTTACATTGACCAGCAATCAACCCACCAAGGCCTCTTTAGATTGAAGGGAGTTCGGATCCCCACAGGGCCGAAAAATCATCATAAACCAAGTCACATCGACCCGTTAATAAAATTGTGACAGGAAAGGAAAAGACCGCTTGTCTAGCAAATGCCCAGCTGATTTCTCAAAGCTGCTGGAAAGAAGCTTATGGCTTTCTCGGTGGACATTTGATTGAGCAGACAAGGGGAAAGCGTCCACGCATTTTAGCCTTTGCAAACACTAGTAAAGCTCTGCGAGCATGGAGAGAAGACCCAGGTGATATTACAAGGATTCTTCTAACCATAGTAGCTGATTCTCTTGCTTGACAAGGTGCTAAGATGGGAGACACAATCGCCTATACACGAGAATTATTCTAGCCGCTCGAGATCTTCATAGCGAAAGGATAGACCATGGAGGGTCCAGTGGTTTTGAGAGCACTCGAGGGAGCAGATAGAAGGGAAACATGGCTGAATTGTTAAGTTGCTCTCGCCAGGGTCAAATAGGCATTTTATAGCCAGCTTGGGAAGATGAATCCAAGTACCCGTGAAGCAGTGATGCTTTTGTAAAAAGTTTTGAGGTATAGGCTCATAAATGGATGCAAGCGGCGAAAAACAGTGGACCCTAGATCAAGGTTCTCTACCCGTGACTGTGGACCAATTAGGGATACATATATGATAATTTTGGAATAAAATTACTTTTATCCCAAAATTGGGGGCATGTGTTTACACCAAAATTTGGAAGAAGAGTTGCAGGGTCTCGAAATCTCCCAAAATCATGTCGTCAAGGAATCAATTGCGTGCAGATCGGAACCAGCTGTTTCGAATGCCAAAAACTGGAATCGGCTTTCTCCGGATATCGTCAATGGATAACGACGAAGGCTATGATTCAGCGCCAAGATGAAACATGTAGGACTCTGCAAAAGGGGAAAGATTAGAGTCCAAGTTATCTTAAATTAGGAATGTTTTCTTTAGAGTTAAAATTTGTGATGAGTCGTGCTTAGATAGGAGTCGTGCATGCAGGTACCTACTAGAAATGATATGATATACAGAGAACCTACAGAAGAGCTAGAACAACACAACTATCAAAAGAAATGTGAATTGAGACACGATATTTGTTTTACCAAAGTTTGGACTCGGTTGAGTCCTACTCTCCATTGAGGGGGCTGCGGGCGACCCAGCGAAGGTCAGCCCTAGAGGGTACCACATGAAGGTCATTCTAGCCAAAGTCTTTTCCAACTCCTTTTCCTCCTTCCACTAGTTGATTCCTTTTCTTGCGGTGGCGAGAATCGACCGTTACAAACTTTCCGAGGCACACCACAATCTCTCGGGTGCTCTCCGATGACGCCTAACCGTCTAGGACCGAAGAGTCCAAGAGTAACAAATGAAATCATGAGATTGACAATATGCACAAGTGCTCAAGTGGTGGTGTGGTAGAACCGCCCAAAATAGCACGCTTATGGAGGCGCTTGTCTTCCACCAGACACTAAAGCACCCCAAAAGCAGGCTACCACGAGTGGTATCCATCGGGCACACCCCGAGGGAGAACCCGAAAGATCCACATTTTTCCCAAGGATCCAATAATGAGAATGAGTTACAATACTTGTCCATTTCATACATCAAAGTTTCTTAAAATTACGTTATTACAATACCAAATGTCAGAGTGCGGAATGATAAACAGCGGAATTTAAAATAAACATCTAGCGATAGGAATGAGGATCCGTCTAAGCCCACCAGAAGAATCCTCCACACAATGGTACTTCTCAAGCATCGCCTACAATAGGGGTAGATAAACCCTAAGTACACAATGTACTCGCAAGACTTATCCGACTAGTGGGAATAATTTCCCGACTCTAAGAAATATGAGAAACTTTATGGTTTGTTGGTTTTCTTTTAGCAGAAAGCAATACTAATAGTGAGTCCTTATTTATGTTTTTATTAACAGCCGTATTAAGTTATTATCTATCCAGTCTATACAAGCACATGTTCTACTTTCAAGCAAGAGTTGAGCAATCAGTTCCATTTTATCACTTTCCATCTTTCAGTTCTTACTACGATGCTAAACCATAGACAAGCCATACCGGAATGCCGGTGATTTGTGAATCAATGCCCCCAGCTGGGTACACCGAAAACACATGCCCCGCTTGTACCCCGGGCACAAGTAGGACTAACCTATCACCCTCCTGTCCTAGGTGTCTAGGTCCCTGTCCAAACTTGGACTCCAAGCCCCCACTCGAGTCCCGGACTCAGTGCGGTGCCAGGACCTCCACCATCCCCACCTCCAATCAGTCGGTGAAAGGACCTAGGATGCCGCCTAGAGGGGGTTGAATAGGCGTTTCTGAAAATTAACACCTTGAAATGCGGAAACGAATAGTAGAGGGAGTTTTCAAAATGGAAACTCCATATAAAGAGTAGTACCACCCCTCACAAGTTAACCACCTAGTGTACAATGTACAAAAGAATGTATCTAGAAGCTACAACCCTGCAACTCAAAGTTAGAACCGCGAATAAATATTTTTAGCACAGAGCTCTAATACCGGATGTGTCCGGTATGCATGGTTTCTGCAGAACAACCCCGAACTTGCTCCTTTCGATTTCTATCTTCAAACCAATCTATAGGTACCTACTAGAGATATCAATATACACAGAGAACCTGCACAAGAGCTGGAGCAACACAAATATCAAATGAAATACGAATTGAGACACGATATTTGTTTTACCGAAGTTCAGACTCGTTCGAGTCCTACTCTCCGTTGAGGGGGCTACGGGCGACCCAACGAAGGTCAGCCCTAGAGGGTACCACGAAGGTCACTCTAGCCAAAGTCTTTTCCAACTCCTTTTCCTCCTTCCACTAATTGATTCCGAGGCGGCGGAATCGACCGTTACAAACTTTCTGAGGCACACCACAATCTCTCGGGTGCTCTCCGACGATGCCTAACCGTCTAGGACCGAAGAGTCTAAGAGTAACAAATGCGAATCACGAGATTGACAATATGCACAAGTGCTCAAGTGGTTGGATTGCTCTCTTTTTTAATTTCACTCAACCTATAATTTGATTTGGCAAATTTGATCAAATACTCACTAAGAGAGGGTTGGGAGAGTTGGCAAGGCTCAAAAACGTGTGTGTGTGTATCAGCCGAATCAGCAGCCTCCAAAGGTGGAGGCTTGGGGGTATTTATAACCCCCCTTGAAAAACTAGCCATTTTATAGCCGTTGCAATACCGGACACGTCCGGTATGCATACCGGACACGTCCGGTATGACTTACACTGCACCAACGGTAACTAAGTTACAAAGACAATGTGAGGCGTCGAAACTCCCGATGAATGCCAGAACTCCCGACCGTCGGAACTCCCGACTCACGTCGGAGCTCCCGACCCTCAGCAAATTTGAAAACCATGTTACAGAGTTAAAGTATGTGAGGTGTCGGAACTCCCGACTCATGTCGGAACTCCCGACCCTCAAGGCTTTTGAAAACTAGCCGTTGGCCTCTGGTCATGCATACCAGACACGTCCGGTATGAATACCGGACACGTCCGGTATGACTAGGACAGTGAACCCTCCAAGTCAGTTAAAGTGCAAGACGTCGGAACTCCCGACCCTTGCCGGAACTCCCGACCGTCATAACTCCCGACGAACCAACCCGAGAACAATGTTTTTACAACTGCTGAGTTAATACCGGACACGTCCGGTATCAATACCGGACAGCCAGACCAGCAAAAATAAAGTTAGCTCTTTTGTCGCTCAAATACTCAAAACTCACATGGGTTGGCTTGCGCACTTATGAAACGTTATCTATCAACATGATGCATCTCTCTTAATAGTACGGCATTCCTATTAACTCAAATTTAAATGTATAACGAATTTAAACCTTTTGAGTTGTTCTCCTTCAACCGAAGCCGTGTATTCCAATCTTCATAAAGTGAGGGTGCTAATATGTCAACTTTGATCTTTTTCACTTGAGCATAGTCATCTTGAGCACGTGACTTGATTCCATTCATCAAATTTGAATAATCCCAAATGTATCAAGTCACTTCCATCAAACACTCCAATAGTGATTTGATCCTTCACATAAACACTCCAATAGCTTGTCTAATATAGATTTGATCCTCCACATCAATATGACCTTCATAGCTTGATTAGTACCTCAACTAAATGCAAGTACTTCCTTCTTCACCCTAGCTAGGTTCTTCGGCCGCCAAGCCGTCGCTTGCCCTTCACCCTTGCTTAGTACCTCGAAGCCTTTCCTTGCTATCTTCACCATCTCGAGCCATCAAGTCACATCTTGTGTTGAATCATTCATTCATGTATTGTTATCTTTTTCATTTCTATTTTAGCAAGATTCAAATATGAGACCATTCCATATGCAATCCCTTATGTCTCATTAATTAATTCTCACAAGCTTGCTTTTACATAGTACATGAAAATCCCACAATAAACAAGCCTTTGCATGAATTCCATTTGCATTGTTGTCTTGTGCTTGAACTAGATTGTTTATACCTGTGAGATAACATATTACCTGTCCACACTTAGCAAATAGGTTAGACCTTTAATCACGTTGTCATTCAATCATCCAAAACCCACTAAAGGGCTAGATGCACTTTCAGTCGGTCTAGAAAGAGCTGGATCCACGACAAGAGAGCAACGAGTCTTCCGCACCCATACCCAAGTATGTGCTCGGGATAATAAGTCTGTGACTTTTCTAGAGCCATATGCAATGATCGGTTCTTAATTGACATCAGACAGGGAAAAAGTGTAACTAGGCTATGCCCTATTGGTCGCAGGACACAACCCTTTACACCCACCAGTACCCAAACCACATCCCTGCCCGGTCACCAGTTTCCTTTCTACCATTTTATCATGAGTGATCATATTTATCCCCTACTTGCAAGTAACGACAGGTTACTCACACTACCGAGATCCTAAGCATAGCAACTACTCGACCTATACTAGTAGGACTCATGGGTAGATATATTTATGCATGTAGTTCCCATAAAATGCCTGTAAATTAAATGCAGATCATATATATATACTTAGTGATCATAAAATAGGGGTTATGCACCGGGGCTTGCCTTGGGCAGGCGACGGGTCAGTAAGGTCAGCACCAAAAGGCTCTGGGGCTCCCTCCTACACGAGGATCTCCTCCTCATACTCCTCAATGACTTCATCGTACTCCTGTTCGTCGACGGGCACGAATTCTACCAGCTCGTGATCTAGATGCATGAAATGATAACGCAATCCTTAGTAATATAGCAACAACAACTCTTAAAATAAAAGTACATCTATTTAGCTACTAAGCTAGTGCTACCGACTGAGGTACTAAGTTATCTATTGTTACCAATAACACGTATGAAGTATGGCACACATTATTATAGCAACTACCGGTATTCTTACTCCTAATGCGGATTTACGCTATATATGTTAAACAAGGATAATAGCTACTCTATTTATCAACCTACTCTAGGGCTACAAAATTTATAGCAAGGACAAAATAATCTAGTGAGCCTACTGTAAAATTTTCATAGCTATAGCTATCACCAATTTACCACAAAAATTCCTACAATTATTAATCTACATAATACGAAGCTCTTTAGTTTGAATTTATGACCCCACCATTATCACATCTAACTGTAATCTAGCTGTACTAACAAGTAGATGGTGTTTTTGTGAACCTAACAAAATTGGTTTTACTATTTTTGGACAACTATACAATTTACTACAATTTATCAAAGTTCAGCTAGAAATTATATTGAATAAACGTTGGTAATTTACTGGCGAATTGAAAAATGAATTCACCGCGCGGCCAGCGAGCGACGGCTCGGCCCACCCCGGCTACCCACCCGCGCGCATGCGCAGCAACCAGCGCGGCTCACTCGGCGACGCGCGACGCGGCCCATCGCAGGCGGCTCACAGCGGAGCCGCGCGCGGCTGGCTCTTTAGCAAAAAAGCCCCCGTTCTCTGCCCTATTCGCACAACCCACTCAAGTACTATTTCACTGAGTCGCAGGGTTTGCATCTAGGACCCTACTTCTATTCGAATTCACATTTTATGAAGCCCCTGGCCGGACTTAACAGGGCCGCGGCCTCACCGGCCAAACACCGGCGAGCACAGACCTCTCCAGCACTCACCAGCACCCCCATGAGCTTCTACATGCCACGCACAATGGATTGAGGTAACAAATGCCAAGAATGGCGCACCACGTAGGCGTGGCCATGTGTCGCGGTGGGGTCTGGCCGCGGTAGCCCAACGCCAGCGAAACCACCTAATCGAATGCCTCTACTGCTACTCGGTGACCATCTGTAGGCTAAAAGTAACCACCTTGAAGCCCTAATTAAATAACCGCTGCGCCCAACCGAGCTGGCCATAGGAGCGGCCTCAAAGCCAGCTCACCGGCGGCCGTCCCCGCGCTCCGACGAGCCTTGGCCCAAATTGACTCACCTAGCTATCCTAGGAGTAGGAGGGCCTTACCAGCAACACGTAGGACGGCTTGGACGCAGTCATGGGGCATGGCAAGGCAACTGGCCACGTACACGGGGTCGCTCTGGTTCTCGGCGAGAGCGGCGACAACGTTCTCGGTGACCCGCGGCTCTGCCGGTGAAACCACTGCACGAGCGCGATCACCAAGTCAATCACTACGCAATGCACAACCTAATTGAAACAGCGAAGCACCACACAACGCCCTGGTCGTGTGCCCGCTCCGGCGGCCATGGTGGACCACCATGAGGGGAACGCCCCACCTCACCTCACTGTAGGCCGAACGAATGTCGGAACAACTCCAATCGAAAGCTCACTATCCGAGCTCGTAGTGTGCACGGTTAATTGGAAAACGGTGGAGCATGTGAGGCCAATTAGTAGGGGCAACGCCTACGGACTTATGGCGGCCGACAACGGCAAAACTTAAATTGAGGCCCCTCCCTTGTACCACCGCGACAGTGGCTGGTTAGGCACGACGCTGTCCTTCCACTCGACCACCAAACGTGTTCGTTACAAGGAAATGGGGGCCAGAGCATTGGTTGGCTTTGGCGCGGCTCGACCGGCCGGTGACCTTCAAGGCGACGTGACAGGAGCCTTTGGCGTGGGCTCGCGTGCAAGCGTGAGAACGAGGCAAGCAGGATGAGCCCATGTGCGCGCACAGCCGACGTCAATGAGAGCAGTAGCTGGACGGCAGCACCGGACGGCGTACAGTGCAAGCGACGCGACGCGACGACGAGCAGCAGCTTTAGGCAAACGCAATGGAAAGGGACAGAGCAAGCAGGCATGGCCAGGCCCAGCGCGCACGTGTGGCGTGTGCCAGAGTAGAGCAGCAAGAGACCTTGGCCGGCAGCATAGAGTCAACGCGCGGGAGTGCATGCACAGGCACGACAGCGGCCGGTGCGGCAACTCCAAGAGCCATGCGGTGACCGCGCCCCAGGTGCTGGCATTGCTCAACCCGTGACTTGCATGCTTTTTAAAGCCGTTCAAAAACTCAAACCCAATGATTCAAGAGTCAAACCAGCTATTCTACACTCAAGAGGGTACCCAAGGCTATCGAACTAAGCCAAAGCATCTCGCCACTTCTTAACCCGATCGCTCTACAAAAATCACCGAACATAGCTTCGTCGACCCATTTTTAAACTTACGCGAAACGACTAAGCTTCAATGGTTTCGCGTCGAATTCCTTTACCAAGCTACTTGATACACTAGCTAGCGAACCTCATCCTCGACCGCATGTATTTTAACATTGCCTACGAAGTTCGTACTACAAACGTTATCAAAGTTCACATAAACGTTCTATAGCATTTTTGTTCGATAAAAATTCAATTAAGAGTACTAAACGATATCAAACGACATGAAATGTAACATTTGTTTCTTGTTTCAGATGAACTTTTCAAATGTCGACGTTGATTTATACACTATATTACACTCATGTACAAACAAGTATGATGCTCATGCAGTGTTTTAGCAAAAACTGTATAATGTAACACCGAGAGTGTTACAAATCTAACCCCTAAAACAAAATCTTGACCCGAGATTTCATGTGCCTAGTCTGAGAAGGAGGTAGGAATTACATTCCGACGCAGCAACTAACTATCAGAACCAGAGAGGAGGTGGGGGTAATGCTT
Source organism: Miscanthus lutarioriparius (assembly GCA_904845875.1). Classification (NCBI taxonomy): domain Eukaryota; kingdom Viridiplantae; phylum Streptophyta; class Magnoliopsida; order Poales; family Poaceae; genus Miscanthus; species Miscanthus lutarioriparius. The sequence goes on along the minus strand of CAJGYO010000011.1, from coordinate 19,487,089 downwards.
CAATATGTAACTTTCTTGTTCCCACATGGCCTCATCCTCTGAATGGTTTTTGCCATTGCACTTTGTAGAACTTTACCACACTGTTCCTAGTTACTCTTTCTTTCTCGTCTAGGATTTTGACAGGATGCTCAACATAAGTCAAATCTGGCTGGAGGGGAAGCCCTTCAATTTCCACAGCTTCATCCGGAACCCATAAACATCTCTTCAATTGAGATACATGAAACACATTGTGTACCATAGATAAGATATCGGGAAGTTGGAGACGATAAGCAATAGGGCCACACTGCTCCAACACCTGACAAGGACCCACATTTCGAGGGGCTAGCTTGCCATGGACACCAAATCGATGCACCCCTCTCATAGGAGACACCTTGAGATACACATAATCTCTAGCAGCAAACTCTAAGGGCCTTCTTCACTTATCGGCATAAGCTTTCTGTCGGCTTTGAGCTGCCTTCAAGTGACTCCAAATAATACTTACTTTGTATTGAGCCTCTTTGATGAACTCATGCCCAAAGTACCCACAGTCTCCCACTTCAACCCAGTTGAGTGGTGTCCTACACTTTCTTCCGTATAGAACTTCAAATGGTGCCATGCGAATTCTTTCTTCGTAGCTATTATAAGAGAGGCCATCATTGCCCCGAAAGTCTGATAGTTCACAGTGTACAACTTCTCCTGAAGGATATAAGAGAGGCCACGAAAGAAACGGTCCTTCTTCTTCTCGTCAGTGTCCACATGAATGCCAGCATACTAGGACAAGTGATTGAACTTATTCACATAATCCATCACTGTCATACCCCCTGTCACAGCTCTAGGAACTCGGTCAGCTTCTAGTTGATGACACCAGTAGGAATATAGAACTCTCTGAATGCTGTGGTGAACTCCTGCCAGGTTGTCAGATGATCTGGCTACTGCATGGCATGGAAGGTATCCCACCATGCACTCACGGACCCCAATAGCTGATGCGCTACAAAGCGCACCTTCTGCTCGTCGGCCACGTTGAGCAATAGAAACTTATGCTCCAGAATGCGAAACCAGTGCTCCACATCCAGGGGCTCATCTGTCGATGTGAAAGTGGGTGGGTGGGTCTTGAGAAAATCCTGGTAAGAGGAGGGTCCCTTAGGACGGCGGGCACCACCCCCGTTCCCACCATTGCCCCTGTGGCCACCGCGGGTGAAGCCAGCGACAGCTTGTGCCATCAGCTCCATGGCACAGGCTGACCCTCGACGAGCAGCCATTAGTTCTACCATCATCTCAGCGTGAGTCATCGGAGGCGGCGGTGGTGGAGGAGCTAGAAGTGGAGCCCCATGGCTCTTCCCGTGGTGCTCATTGGCCTAGCCACTCTCGCCTTGGCCCTCGCCAAGACCGTGAGTCGCCCCAGCACTGGTGCTCCCGTGTCCGGACCTTAGATTCATCTGTAAGAGATAGGAACCATCCATTTAGAACAACCTTCCCGATCAGAAGCAAGGGACTAGAGAAATGACAGCACATTTAATTAAAGCATTCTTTTAATTCATCCTTTCACTATACTAATCCATTTATACGTGTAGGGGGGATTTTAGTTTAAGCAAAATGCTATTATCATGATGCATGTACTGTCCTATACGTTCACTCAAGTCAGAATATAGCGGCATTCGCAAAAAATTTCGGCACATCGCACACTCACTTTTCGTATGCTAGACGATTTCTTACGCAACGTAAGTCAGTGTACCTATAGAAAACTAATTAGATAAAACCAGTGCCGCTATCCTAGATATATTGCTAGGGCTTATACTTATTTAACTAACTTAATCACATCCTACTTTTTGCAAAATTTTTGTTGGTCAAATTTTAAGTTTTGAAAAGGAGTGATGAAACTCATAACTATTATTGGCTCTGGTACCAACTGTGGAGAACCGCCCAAAATAGCACGCTTACGGAGGCGCTCGTCTTCCACCAGACACTAAACACCCCAAAAGCAGGCTACCATGGGCGGTATCCGTCGGGCACACCCCGAGGGAGAACCCGAAAGATCCACATTTTTCCCAAGGATCCAATAATGAGAACAAGTTACAATACTTGTCCATTTCATACATCAGAGTTTCTTAAAATTACATTATTACAATACCAAATGTCAGAGTGCGAAATGATAAACAGCGGAATTTAAAATAAACATCTAGCGATAAGAACGAGGATCCGTCTGAGCCCACCAGAAGAATCCTCCACACAACGGTACTTCTCAAGCATCACCTGCAACAGGGGTAGATAAACCCTGAGTACACAATGTACTCACAAGACTTATCCGATTAGTGGGAATAAGTTTTCGACTCCAAGGAATATGAGAAGCTTTATGGTTTGTTGGTTTTCTTTTAGCAGAAAGCAATACTAATAGTGAGTCCTTATTTATGTTATAATTATCAGTCGTATTAAGTTATTATCTATCCAATCTATATAAGCACCTGTTCTACTTTCAAGCTAGAGTTGAGCAATTAGTTCCATTTTATCACCTTCCATTTTTTAGTTCTTACTACGATGCTAAATCGTAGACCAGTCGTACCGGAACGCCGATGATTCATGAATTAATGCCCCCAGCTGGGTACCCCGAAAACACATGCCCCGCTTGTACCCCAGGCACAAGCAGGACTAACCCATCACCCTCCTATCCTGGGTGTCTAGGTCCCCATCCAAACTTGGACTCCAAGCCCCCACTCCTGAGTCCCGGACTCAGTGCGGTGCGAGGACCTCCACCATCCCCGCCTCTAATCAATCGGTCCAAAAAAAAGCCGAATCCATGACAAGAGAGCAACGAGTCTTCCCTGCGCCCATATCCAAGTATGTGCTCAGGATAATAAGTCTGTGACTTGCCTAGAGCCATATGCAATGAACAGTCCTTAATTGACATAGACAGGGAAAAAGTGTAACTGGGCTATGCCCTGTTGGCCGCAGGACACAACCCTTTCAAGCCATCAAGTCATACCTTGTGTTGAATCATACAATGAATTCCATAGAACACCATCAATCATTGATATCCCACCATAATTAAGCCTTTGCATGAATTATATTTGCATTGTTGTCTTGTGCTTGAACTAGACTGCTTATACAACAACACATCATTTTGGCTTCATTAAGCATTTGTGAGATAACCAATTTTCTGTTTCACACTTAGAGAAAATGTTAGATCTTTAATCGTGTTGTCATTCAATCATCCAAAATCTACTAAAGGGCTAGATGCACTTTCACTAATGCCTAGTGCCTGCAAAGCCTACCGCTATAGAAGCCACCATAAGACGCCTATGCGCCACCACTAAGTAGATTCGGAGACATGAGCCATAGATCTAGCTGCCCCAAGAGTGGCGCTATTACTTGCCAAATTGTCGGCTCAACATTGACCAACAAACACCATAGGCCTTCACGTCAAAAAAATTACGATAGCGGTGGAGGAAGAATAGGAAGGAAGAGCCCCACCGTTGCCTTTCTTGCGACCCCATAGAGGTCCAACAGTGTGCTTCGACGATGGCAAGAGGAGTGGTGGAGGAAGAAAGATTGGCAGCGCTAACTGTTGTGGCAGAACCGCCCGAAATAACATTCAAGGCGCTTGTCTTCCACTAGACACTAAGCACCCCAAAAGTAAGCTACACCAGGCGGTTCCATCGAGCATACCCCAAGGGAGAACTCGAACAATCCACATTTTTCATCCAAAATCCAATAATAAGAACGAGTTTATAATACTTAGTCTATTTCATACAACAAGTGTTCTTGGAAATACATTTTTACAATACCGAGTTCAGAGTGCGAAATTTAAACAGCGGAATTGAAATAAACATCTAACGATAAGATACAAGGATCCATCTGTGCCCACCAGAAGAATCCTCCACACAACAATCACTCCTCAAGCTGCACCTGCAACAGGGGTAAATAAACCTTGAGTATACAATGTACTCGCAAGACTTACCCGACTAGTGGGAATAATTTCCTGACTCCAAAGGATATGATAAGCTTTATGGTTTGCTGGGTTTCCTTTTTTGCGAAAAGCATTACTAGTAGCGAATCCTTATGTATGTGTTTTATTAGCAGTCAAGATTAGTTCATTAGCTAACCATTCTATGTAAGCACCTGTTCTACTTTCAAGCAAGAGTTGAGCAATCAGATCCATTCATCCCCTTTCATCTTCTAGTTCTTACTATGGTGCTAGACCATAGCCAAGTCGCATACCATATCACACGGCGATTCGTAAACCAATGTATCCCCAAAACACACGCCCCGCTTGTACTCCAGGCACAAGCAAGACTAACCTACCACTCTCTGTCAAGGGGTCTAGATCCCCGTCCAAACTTGGACTCCAAGCCCCCACTCCTGAGTCCCGGACTTAGTGTGGTGCTTAGACCTCCACCGTCCCTGCCTCCAATCAGTCAGTTCGGAAAGAGCCGTAACCCACGACAAGAGAGTAACGAGCCTTCCTGCTCCCATAAGCAAGTATGTGCTCAGGATAATAAATCTGTGACCTGACTACCATCCACAACAATAGACGGTCCTTAATTGGCACGGACAAGGAAAACAGTGTAACCAAGCTATGCCCTGTTGGCCACGAGACACAACCTATTACACCCACCAATACCTGTATCATATCCCTGCCCAGTCTCTATTTCCTTTCACAATTTTATCATGAGAGTAATAATAATAATCACCTATTGTGAGTAACGACAGGTTACTCCCGCTACTGATAGTCTAAGCATAGCAGCTACTCGACCTATGCTAGTAGGACTCAGAGGTAGGTTTATCTATGCATATAGTTTCAATATAAATCATGTAACGTAAATGCACATCACACACACACACATATACATATACATATATATATATATATGTATCCAGTGATTATTTAAAATAAGGGTTACGCACCGGGGCTTGCCTTGGGCAGACGGATTGTCAGCTATGTCAGTCATCGGTGGCTATGGGGCTTCCTCCTGTACGAGAACCACCTCCTCGTATTCCTGCTCTTCGGTGGTCACAAACTCCACCAACTCGTTCTCTACATGCATGCAACGATGATGCAACACTTAGTATTTTAGCAACAACAACTCTTAAAATAAGAATACACATGCTAAGCTACTAAGCTAGCTCTAATGACTAAGATACTAAGCTAATCATTATCTCTACCAAATAGATTTCAAGCTCACCCTACAAGTGCTTAACTTTTATAAACCAATATTATGCCATTATTCTTTAGCCTTAATGGGTATTTAGCTACTGTCGATGCGGGACCCACAGGATACCCCGCAAGGGAGAGAGAAGATCTAGTTCAACTAGGATTCTTCCCATGTAATCTTAGTAATAGAACTATTAAGTAATCCTACTAGGAAATCTCATTGTAAACCAACTAGGACTCGCCTCCCGACTATATAAAGGAGGGCGGGGCTCTGAGAGAGGACGACAATTGTACAACATAACACTTCATAATCAATCCAACATAAATGCCAGCGCCATTTGGGCGTAGGGTCGTTACTCGATCACGATCGAGGGCTGAACGAGATAAATCGATTGTCTCTTGCGTTTACCATCGAGTTCAAAGATACGCCAAAGCTCGAACATCGCCCGGTACCCCGTGGCGGAGCTATCGATGGTGAAACATCGACGGTGGCGGCGCCGAGTAGGGCTTTCGGCGACTTTGCATCCGAGAGCTCGATGGACCTCGATAACATGATCTTCCCAACGAGATTAACTTTCATCTTGGCTCATGGATCTGCGAGGCGGACAACTACTGGCGAAGCTTCAAAGCCACCTCCTCAAAGATCCGGATCATCATAAAGAATTTCCTATTTCGACAACTACGACGGATCAGCTCACGTAAGATCCGCTGACTCATAATACCCGATTCGAATAAGATTTCACGGCTCACGCGCATCCGACTCGAATTCAAGCTCCGTGTCCGAGATGAAGTCTTATTCGAGTGCTTTCAAGAAACCGAGTTCTTTTTGGCGAGGATTCAGAGCATAACCCAAAACAACTCAGATTATCCTCGAGTTCTTTCAAAAGGTCGAGTTCTTTTCCATTTGGGCTCGACAACAACACGACAAAATCCTATCGGGGACAATTGAAAGGTCTTTCAATCCAATGCTTGGGATACCACCGCGGGGAGCTCGGGGAGGGTCTCGTGCTAACGATAACATCGCAAGATGTATCATCCATCGGCGAGGTTACATTTCTCGAAGATAGCGGAACCCAACTAGTTGGCACAACAACAAAAGCTATTCTACCTTACCAAGAAGGAGACTCGATCCGTGACATCGAGGCACCCTCTGAGTCATCAACAACTCGACGGTATGAAAACTAACACCAATAATGGAGCGGCTCACGACGGGAGGTGCTCATGGTTCGACGTCCTCGGTCACCATTAAATCCCCGAAGCACCCGATGTCAGGTCATCGATGAATCGAGTCCAACTTATCACCCTTTGCCCGGGGCTACGATGGAGAAACCGAGAGTCGAGACAAAGCTAGAAAGGAAAAACAAGTTAAAACAAAGGCGCCAACACGCGCTAGGCAGAGAGAAGCTGGACCAGACATCTGAGTCGAGTTGGTGAATACGATAAAAGAAAATCACAACAAGAAGTCAAGAAAGACTTACGGTGAATACGCCTTTACGATAAGATTCGAGAAGCATTAGAAGAACTCAGGGCAACTTCACATTATAGAGAGAAGTACGAACAGCTCCAGGATTTGCTCCGGTCGACGATCCCAAAAACACATGAAGAGAGAGCCCGATCGAGACTACCCGCTAGATCAACAACCCGTAGGCAAGAAGATCAAAATCAAAGGAAGTCCCCTTTTGAAAGACTTGGGCCAGGTGGAAGCCATAACGGAGAAAGTAGGAAGGAACATAGTCGGGGCCACCAATTTGAACAACCAAGGAAGACCAGGAGTAGGGTGCCTACCCAGACAGCCTCGCAGACTTATTCCCATCAAAACAACACTTGGCCAGAAGAAGGAGCCGAATCTGAATTCAAAGAAGCCGGAATGCACGACAGATTCCCCTATTTTGCAAACAGGTTGGCATCAGTACGATTACCTCACAAATTCAAACTGTCTAACCACTCCAAGTATGATGGCAAAACCGAACCAAGACAATGGCTCAGAATATATTCACAATCAATTGAACTAGCCCGAGGAGACGATGATATCAAAACCTTGTTCTTTCCCATGGCACTGGAAGCGATGCCCCTCAATGGTTCGACAAATTGAACCTGTGGTCGATCAGAACTTGGGAAGACTTGCAAAGAGCTTTTCTGTGAAAATTTCATGGTATCATCACACACCGATCACTCTTGCAGAACTCGAAAGGACTCAAGCAAAAGGGGCGAAAGTCTCGTAAATTACTATCGACGATTCGCGAATGCGGGCTCAAGTGCATGACATCACCGAACGAGAGGTAATTGAAGCTTTCTCTCACGGAATCATGGCTAGGTGGCAATTTCAAGACTTCTGCAAAGAAAATCCGAGAAATAATGAAGAGTTCAGACGAACAGTAGAAAAAATGATTACTGCAGAAGAAAAAACGCGAGAAAGGTTCCCGGATAGAAGCAACCAAGACAACCCGGACAGGCAAAATCATCGAAATAGCAGACATCAAGAAAGAAAATGTAGACCAGACAATACCGTGGCAATGGCTGACAAATCAAAAAAGTTTTCCAAACCCAGAAGATATGATGACATTGAAAACATACGTTGCCCATTGCACCCTAACGGGAGACACACCATCGGAAACTGCTACACTTTCAATGATCGATACACAAGAAAAGATAGTAAGGAGAACACCAATGAGGACAATCAGAAGAAAGATGAAGACAACCACGAGGACAAAGGATTTCAAAAACATAGGGGGACGGTAGCAGTGATCTTCTCAGGGTCTCCAGATTGCAGAAGCAAACATCAAGAAAAACTAGCACTACGGACTGTCATGACGGCAGAACCGGCTACACCAAGATATCTCGATTGGTCACAATATCCAATCCAATTTTCAAGAGAAGACCAATGGACTAGCGTAGGGAACGCATGCCATTACCCACTAGTTCTAGACCCAACTATTGCCGGTATGACTGTCACCAAAGTACTAATCGACGGGGGAGCTGGACTCAACATCATCTTTTCAGAAACACTAAGGAAGATGGCACTACAACTCGCCGGAATGATTACACCAACAAGCACTCCTTTTTACGGAATAGTACCCGGCAAAGCAGCCATGCCACTCGGACAAGTTACTTTACCCGTTACTTTTGGAACTCCTTCGAACTACCGAACAGAGTTTATCAAATTTGAGGTCGCAGACTTCGATTCATCATATCATGCAATCCTCGGATGCCCAGCACTGGCAAAATTCATGGCAATACCACATTATCCGTACTTATTGCTTAAGATGCTAGGACCCAACGGTATCCTTTCTCTTCGAAGCGATTTGAAGCGTGCTTTTGACTGCGATGTTCAGGCAATCCAAATTGCGGCCAAAGCATAAGCCGACAATGGAAGAAAAGAAATAGCCACAATTGCTGCGGAGATGAGCCAAGAAGAATTAGAAATACCGGCTAAAAAGCCCAGCATCATCACACCACCAAAAGAAGCCGACGTCAAGCAAATCGACTTGGGCACCGGCGATACCTCCAAGACAACAACCATCGATTGCTCACCTCTCGGCAAAAATAAGAACTCGCGCCACCAACTTTCTTCGGGACAACAAAGATATCTTCGCTTGGAAGTCGGCCGACATGCCGGTGTCCCAAGAGAGTTGGTTGAAAGCTGTAATTGATGTTAATGAAAACTCCAAGCCTATAAAGCAACGGCTACGACAATTCTCACCCGACAAAAAGGCAGCGATTAAAAAGGAAATCACAAAACTGATGGCAGCCGGATTCATCAGAGAAATCTGTCGCAGAACCGACCAATTTATAAGAATACAAGTATAATGGCAATCCGCAAGCGGTCGCACTGTCATACTTGAACCCATATAAACCCCAGTAGTCCGTCGAGTACCATGCGGGTCTCGATAAAACGATTTACAACAACCAAGATCGCATGAGGATTCAACATACATGCCACATATTACATAAAGTTCACAGATACTTTCATCATCGTAGTACGAATAGAAAGTTATTACAAACCGAGTTTGATAATTAAAGCGGAAGCAAATAAGTTTGAAAATAAGTTTTCCAACGTAGTTTGATCTGATGCGTGCCAGATCACGATCCACAAAAGCAAAGATAGGAATTTCTAAGGAAGCTCGCCCAAGGCTTACTCCTCATCCACAAGCGGGATAGAAGCAACTCTTGCAATAACCATGATACACAAAGTGCCATCTCGCAACAATGGGAAAATAAACCACGAGTACGAGAAGGTACTCACTAGACTTACCCGTCATGAACCAGAAATAAAATGACTCCAAGGATCATGCAAAGTTTGTATAAGTGGACGTAACTTGACAACATTTTGCGAAAAAGGCAATTAACCTTTGTACACTTGTGATTCCTTTATCAAGTTAATTATAACTATCCATTTCTAGATTAGCAACTACCACCGTGCCAAACATGTGGTATATTATTTAGAATCATACAATAGTAACCATAGCGGTATTGTAATTCCACATTCATCCGAACCACCATGTTTCATAATATAGTCGCTACGATGTTGGGACTAGCCAAGTTTCTCACTATCTCCGGAGAGACGGCGATTTGAATCGATTTCAACCGGTGGGAATTTCTTCCTAACACAAACCCAGATCTACCCACCACGATAGTCTTAGGTCACCTTTGGTACAACTCCGGTACACATTTGGGCGGGTTCGATTGCGCCGCACTGTCTGGAACACCGGATGCCGGGATGCTCGAGCCAAAAACCTGCCCTTGGGCTCGGTCGATCGTTCCCGGAAGGAGCGCTACAATGAACGATTCCCGGCCGAGTTGAATTACTTCGGCCTGCGGTCGGAACGAGTTATCCGGCCAGCTAAGTGAGAGTCATGCGTTCAATCTTGTCGAAGCGCCAACAACGGTGCGGTCCTTAAATCGACAGACGGGGATAAGTCCACACCCAAGACCTCCATGCCTTGTTGCTTCCCTATCGACCTCCCGTCCGGTCTCAATTTACTTGTACCTCATGGTTTCGTTTCCACGATAGCAGAGATATAGCCAACCGTGTCTCGGTATCCACCTATATCTCGCGGTGACAGACATCACCCGACTTCTACCGGTCTAAGCATGGCTAAGCATATATATATTCGATCCACGGACCTATACCGGTTAAAGGTGTAATATACGGACAAGGAATGTACATGCATCAAGTGGTTTCATTCAACTCTTATAACCTAATGCATCAATCATAAATACGTAAGTAAACATTTGTAAATTCATGGGAGACTTATAATGCTAAGGGCTTGCCTCGCATGAGAAAGGAAGTAGGACGGTGGTCGTGGCACTCGGAAGCTCTTTCGTGGTTTGCGCCCACGCCTTCGGGAGCTGCGGCTATGGATCCTCCTGCGGGTTCCTTCTCTCGCTTCTTGAATTCCAGCAACGTGATCTCTTCCTCCGATCCTAGATGCATGAATATGGTATAAGTATTATGAATGCATATATGTTAACAAGTGCATCACGTTGTTTGAGTAGGTGCATATCTCTTCTCGCTTACTACTTAACTACTTCTACAAGCATCGACTATGCCATAAACAGTATCCACTTGTTTCACTCATAACTGAGTTCTACAATTCCAAATCTAGTGATCCTGGACTTTCTGGAAAGCTTATCAAATTTTCTACAACTTTGTTATTAACCATTTTTACAGTCTACATCAGTTTCAACATGTAACTCCTCATACTCTAGAATCAGTCCGAAAATGATTTATCATGCAATATAAAGTAACAAACACCTCTACTTTATGTAATCATCCACAAATTGACAACCTAGAACCTACCAACAGTTTAAGCATACCAAACATAGTTAAGATAATAAAATGGCAAAGCCCAAACTATTTATTAAATTGCCTTTATTATTTTATTTAGATATCTAGGTTAAATAATAAATATATATCAGATGGGCTGAATAAATTCTCAAAAATTTACAGAGCCTTAATAATGCTATCAAAGGACTACTATAAAAATTTCATGTCATTTTACCAAGTAGAACATTCTATACAAAATGACAAGGCAGCAAGGCTTGAAATAGCATAAATGGAAAATCCTATTGAAAAGTGTCAAACAACAGATTTCATATTTTCTTAGCATCCATATGGTACTAGTATCACCTCCAATAAATTTCATGAATTTTGGACTCATAATTAATTTATAAAAATTCATGCAAGGATTAACTATTTATAAAAGAAAAATCTATAACTATAGATCTACACATGCACTGGTTCTAAAATTTTTATCCAAGCTCATGTATGATAAGAATAGCCTACCACAAAAATTTCATAATTTTTGGAGCACAGGAACTCTAGATATAAAATAAACAAATTTAAATGCATTCAAAAGCACATTTGAAATCCCTATTTAAATCTCCAAAATTTCTACTGTTGAAGCCAAGAACATATTTTTCCTAAATACTACACTCCCTAAGGAACACAACCATATTTATTTCAACATTTTGGAGCTACCAATCTGCAGATACAAAAATAACAAAACCAATCAAAACTGGATTCAAAATGGTTTAGCCTACACTCTGTTGTCACGTGGTGGGACCCACTGGTCGGGGACCCCACGCGTTGATGACACGGAGCAGAGCAATGGCGCTCTTTGGCATCTTCTTGCACTGCGCTGCTCGACGACGGCGAAGCTTCGGCTGCGTGGTGAGGTCATCGGTAGGACCTACATGACTGGCGAACCTATTGAGCCACTTGGCCAAGCACTATTGTCGACCCTAGAGCTAGCGGCGGCGGCCATGCATGAACGGGCGAGGTGGACCACGGCAAAACGCCGGCGACGTCCTCGGTGGCCCGACCTAAGGCTCGGACGAGCACCGGGTACTATGGCGGACCTATCGCGCTAGCTAACGCTTAGAGAGGGGGACTGTGGCGCTGCGGCCACGGTGACGGGGCTTGCGGCGGAGCTCCGGCGAGCATGTGCGCGCGGTGATGGCTTACCAAACGCGAATGGCGGGCACTGGAAGGAGCTACGGGGTGCTGGGGAGATGGTAGTGCTATTGCGGTGGCGAAGGAGCAGCGAGGACGAGCTGGTGACGGCTATGGCGACGGCGGAGGTGCGGGCCGAGCTCGGCTGTCGCTGCGGCGAGGAAGACGGAGCAGAAAATGGAAATGAGCCTTGAGGCGACTCGGGCGATATGTTGGCGGGGTTAAGGCCGCACCAAAGTGGCGTGGCCTGCTGTGGTCAGGCGCCGGCGGCGACGCTGGCGCCGCCGGGGACACGCGGCGCACAAAGCCTGAAACCGGTCGGCCATGTTCATTCGCGATTCAGTTTCGTCAGAACGAGATGGCCGAGCCTGACGACGAGAATTGCTGCCGAATTTCCCGCTAATCCGTCGCTCCAAAGCACAAGACGTCTAAACAAAATTTATAGCCCTATGTACCAGCTTCAATTGTTGTTCAATGATCGAGCTCTAATTCGCAATAGATACGGAGTAATCTCGTGCCCAACCTCATTTGTCACCGGTTAGTTGATCAAACACTTCAAAAAATTTCCTAAGTGTTGAAATTTGGATTTCTTTGGTTTTTGTGGGACCCATTCAAGCATGTTAGAAGCAAAATCAGTCCATGACTTAAAAATGAAAGTTGTTCCTTATGTCAAATATTACAACTTTGCTTTAGTGAACTCCTCCATGCAAGGTCTCTAACACCTAGTTCAACTTTAGTCAAACATGTCACTTTGAAATCAAGATACACATTCAAACTATGGCTAAATGACCAACTTAGCCCTAGCCCTAAATACCAAAGTTGTTCCTAATGATATCCTAAGCATGTTTAAACAATTTGCCAGGTCATTTAAGCATTTCATGTAGTAGTCACACATATAGCCATTCAAGTCAACACATGAAATAACACTTAAATGCTTGATCAAGAAATGTGGTCTTCATGAACAAGGTTCCTTTTGTTAACCTAAGTGTAGCTAAGGTGTTATAGTGACCGACATGACACACTAGCATTTGTTTGCACATGATCATATGCATATGTTACAAGGAACATGAAATAACAAGCAATGTTTCATATGTTTCGATCGAGATGTTTCAATTGTAAATGATGATTTATGAATGCTTGATGCTCATGCTCATGTTATGCAAGTCAAGTTATGCAAGGCTAACACCCGAGGTGTTACAGCCCCTCCCCCTTATAAAAATCTCGTCCTGAGATTTGCAAGACCCACCATTCTTGGAAAAAGGCGGGATAAACTTCTTGCAGATAATCTTCTCTTTCCCATGTAGCATCTTGTTCACTATGATTGTTCCACACTACCTTATAGAACTTAATGATCTTACTCCTTGTTACTCTCTCCATCACTTCTAATACTCGAATTGGCTTTTCTTCATAGGTCGATCCGATTGAAGTCGCACGTTGGTGGGTGCAATAGCTTCTTCCGGTATCGAAGACATTTCTTGAGTGAGAAACATGGAACACATCAAAGATTGCACTCATCTCTCGGTGGTAGTTGTAGCTTGTACGCATAACATTTCCTTTTCGTTCCAAAATTTTGTATGGCCCTACATATCTTGGTGAAAGCTTCTTTTCATCCCAAATCTTTTCACGCCTTTCATGGGTGATACTCTCAAGTACACATAGTCACCTACTTCAAAAGTTAGTGGTCTTCTTCTTCTATCGGCATAACTTTTCTGTCTTGATTGATTTTGCCTTCATGTGTTGTTGGATGATACGTACTTGTTCTTCGGCTTCATTGACAAAATCAATACCAAAATATCTCCTTTCACCGGGCTCAATCCAATTCAATGGAGTTCTGCACTTTCTGCCATACAAGGCTTCAAATGGAGCCATTTTGATACTCGCTTGATAACTGTTGTTATAGGAGAATTCAGCTAAAGGTAACCATTTCTCCCATGAACCTTTTGAAGATATAACACAAGCCCTAAGTAAATCTTCTAGGATTTGGTTCACTCGCTCTGTCATCATCTCAAGTTTGAGGATGATAATTTGAACTTCGATTAGCTTGGTTCCCAAAGCTTGGTGTAAGTGCTCCCAGAAACGAGCTATGAACTGTGGTCCTCTATCTGAGATTATAGTCCTGGGTACTCCATGCAATTTCACGATCGGGCAACGTATAATTCAGCGTATTTCCCAACTATATACCGCGTGTTCACGGGTATGAAGTGTCTTGACTTGGTGAGACGATCAACAATGACCCAGATTGAATCGTGACCTTGGGGTGTTGTTGGAAGGCCGTAATAAAGTCCATATTGATCTCTTCCCATTTCCATCCCGAATAGGCGGTGGCTGAAGTAATCCAAATGGTTTTCATATGGACGGCTTTCACTCTCTCTGCAGTTTATCACACCTTGCAACATAGGTCATCTCTTTCTTCATCTTAGTCCACCAAAAACGGGTTTTCAAATCTTGATACATCTTACTACTACCCGGTGGATAGATAATTTGGAGGAGTGAGCTTCTTCTAAAATTTGATTCCTTAGCTCACGGTCTTTCGGCACCACTAGTCGGTCCTCAAACCATAATACACCTTTTTCGTCCAATCTAAAATGTTTGGTCTCTTGCTCTTGCATTTTTCTCTTGATGTGACTTATTCCTACATCATCTGCTGTAGCTCTATGATTCGCGCTTCAAGCGAACAACTGATTGTGATATTGTGTAGCACAAACAGGATGTAGCAAGTTGAATCCATCTTCCAATAGCGCTTCCATCGTGTGTTGCAATGGGACTTTCGACTAAGTGCGTCGGCTACTACATTAGCTTTACCCGGATGGTAATGCACTTCCAAATTATAGTCCTTAATCAATTCCAACCATCTACGTTGTCTCATGTTCGAGTTCTAATTTGGGTAAAGATATACTTGAGGCTCTTGTGGTCGATATAGATATGACATACATTGCCCAACAAGTAATGTCTCCATATCTTTAGTGCATGGACAACGGTTGCAAGTTCCAAATCATGTGTAGGGTAGTTGACTTCATGTTTTCTCGATTGCCGAGAGGCATATGCAATTACTCTCCTTCTTGCATAAGTACACATCCCAAACCTACTCTCGATGCATCACAAAATACATCAAAAGGCTTTTCAATGTGCGGTTGTGCTAGTAATGGTGCGAGTAGTCAACAAAGTTCTAAGAGTGTGAAAAGTTGTTTCACATTCCGTGTCCACTTGTATTTTCATCTTTACAAGTAGTCCGGTCATAGGCTTAGCTATTTTGAGAAATCTGGAATAAACCGACGATAGTATCCTGCTAACCCTAGAAAACTCCGAACTTCATGCACGGAAGTTGGGGCTTTCCAATCCATGACCTCCTGTACTTTTGATGGGTCTCATCGAGATTCCATCTCCGGATAAAATGTGACCTAAAATGGTACTTTGCTCAACCAAAATTCACATTTGCTCAACTTGGCATATAGCTTATGTTTCCCGAGTGCGGATAGGACAATCCTCGGATGCTCTTCATGGTCCGACTCATTTTCGAATAAATCAATATGTCATCAATAAACACGACCACGAACTTGTCAAGTTCGGGCATGAATCCGAGTTCATCGTGTACATGAAATAGGCTGGAGCATTCGTTAGTCCAAAAGACATAACCAAATACTCGTATAAGCCGTACCTAGTAGAGAAAGCAGTTTTGGGTATATCCTCCGGTCTGATCTTTATCTGATGGTAACCTGATCTCAAGTCAATTTTGGAGAATACTTTTGCCTTTGCTAGCTGATCGAACAAGATGTCGATGCGGGGTAACGGATATTTGTTCTTGATGGTCACAGCATTGAGTGGTCTGTAATCTACACACATCCTCAGTGACTTATCCTTCTTTTTCACAAACAGTGCTGGACATCCCCACGGAGATGAACTAGGTTGGATAAGACCTTTGTCCAATAGATCTTGCAATTGAACCTTGAGTTCTGCTAACTCATTGGGTGGCATTCTATAGGGCCTTCTGGATATGGGTGCGGTACCTGGCACTAATTCGATCTTAAATTCCACGTCCCTATCCGGTGGTAGACCTGGTAATTCCTCTGGAAATACATCCGGAAACTCACAAACCACGGGAATATCACATATGGTGGTGGCTTGGATAGCACAGGCTAGATGTTGGGGTTCGAACTCGCGGGAGAGTGGAACTAGAAAAGCATTCCCTCCCATGGGTTCTCTCAACATGATAGTACGGGTGCTAGTGTCAATAAGAGCACCATGATACTTCATCCAATTCATGCCTAAGATTACACTTATCGACAATCCTGGCAATATTATCAAATCATTGTGTACTCCTCCCTTGTATCAAAATGAGTACATTTTGACTATCTTTTGGTAGTAACAAGACCCTCTTTGAACTTATGTTAAAACCCCTTTACTTACTTCTATTATTTCTTGATCATGTCTAGATGCAAATGCTTGACTCATAAATGAATGAGAAGCTCGGAATCAAATAAAACAACAAATGGGTGCTTGTTGACAAGAAACATACCACCGTGACAACTTCTCCCATGGGCACTTCCTCCACAATGTATAGTGCACTTGTCCTTGACGTGCCACAGCATTCACCGCCTCGATTGTTCTGCGTGGGGTTGCCATTCCTCTTGGGGTGGGGGCATTCCTTGGACCAATGACCCAGCTTGGTTGCGATTGAAACATGGTTGATTACTTCAACTCTGTGGAGTTGTCACGATTACCATTTCCTTTTGGTAAGGCAATAGTGAACGCATATACGGAATGGTTTTCGTGGCTTGTTATTCGAGCTTTCGGTGGTGGAGGCCTGAACTTGGGTGGTGTGGACGGAATTGTGGCCTAGCATTTGTGATAGGCGCTTCATTGGAAAGATCCGGATGCACCGCCTCATAGGCCCTCTTGCGACCTTTTTAGCAACCGCATGCATGTTGTTGTGGTTTTCTTGGGTCAAGGCATCACTAATAAACTTCGTTGTCGTGGTACATCGAGAATTTGCCATAGTCTTCATCGGTTTGGTACCCAACCCTCGCTTGAAACTCTCTATCTTTTTTCTTCAAGTATCCACAAAACGGGAGCATATCTTGACAAATTGTTGAATGCGTGCATATACTCGGTGAGTGACTTTGTTCTCGAGTGAGCCTCATAAATAAATTTGCTTTCATACGCGATCGGGCCCGGGGAATATGATGTCCCCTAAAAGCCAGCTTTGAATTGTTCCCAGTCACTCGTGCATTATGAGAGACGACAGAAGTGTGTCCACAGATTCTGCTTTGGTCCTTGCAATTGGTGAGAAGCATACTACCGCTTTCAGATGCTCCGTGATCCTCAACAGACGGAATTTTCGCTCAATGGTATTCAACCATTCATCGGCCTCTGATGGTTCCTCACCACCTTGAAGATTGGAGGCTTCGTGTCCGAAACTCCTTGAAGGTATTTGTGTTGATTTGGCTCGGCCCACGGTTCTTTGTGGGTGGCCACAGCGTGTTTTTTGCGCGATTAGGTGCAAAGCTTCTTCCATTGTCCTTTGGCTTCCCAAGAATGAGCAAAGAACTCCCTGAGCGACGGCGGCGGTGGTGGTGGTAAGTCATCACCATTGCCATCGTGGATCGCTACCACTCAAAGACAGGTGCGCGTCATCTGCGAAGTTGCAACAATAAGCGATTATTGGTTGATGTCAAGAGATTGCAGATGAATCATAATCATGCCGGACTGAAATTGCGGAGAAATTCTCAAATTCACAATAAAAAGCAGAGGCATAACAATTCATTCTCGCAACATGGCATCCCCAATTTGACCACTTATCGCGCTCATAATGCAAGCAAAGTTAAATCGTGATCACCGACAAGGAACGGAATTGCATTGACGCGTTCATCCCAACATGCGATTGACATTACATGATAGTCCGGTTACTAAGGCCAAATTCGAGCTGGGGTCCATTACATGAATACTGGTGATACATTAGTCCTTCCACTAAGTGCTAAGCGATCTAATCCTCATCATGATCACTATCAAGGTCGACGCAGGATCATCTCCTTCCTCGAGTTCTACTTCTTCTTGGGATCCACTTCTTCTTCTCCTTCCTCGTACCCTTCTAGATCCATTTCTGCGGCTCGTGTGGGACATAAGGGTGGAGCTGATTGTTCGGAAGATGAACCTCTTCATGCAGATTATCATTGTATTCTTCCGCATTGGCCACCGTTGTCCTAGCTCAAACTGTCGAGCTCTTAGGACATTTTCCCTTGTCCAAGCTGCATTTATTTGGTGAGTTAACCGAGTCATCTCTTGATGAGCCTTTCAATCTCGGCGTCGTGCTCCCTCCTGGAAAGTCGACGTCGGTCCTCATGAGCATGACCAAGAGCACCGGACACACGTCCGAGGCTACCTTCAACTCCATCCAACACTCTCATCATTGCGAACATAAGCGCTCATGGAAGGGTTATCAACATTACGCCTCTCCGCCGCACCAATCTCCAAAGATTTTCCTCTTGTTCTGCGCCGCCATGAGTCGATTGGAGGGTTACCTCTTGGAAAGACTCCAACCAAAGCGGCTGCCAGACTCCCGAGGAAAACGTTCCATGATGTCTCTCGGGATCCCAAAGGCTGCCTCGCTAGTCGCTTCTTCAAGCAGATCCTACCAGTTGACTCATAACACCAACTGTCCACTCAGAATCGTCACCTCGGGGACGAACAACGGCCTCCACAGTAACTAAGAGACCTTCTCCCAACTGCTCATTCGCCCAGAAGTAGCGGGGTTCCATTCCATCAGGATAGCCTACATAACTAAGTACTCTCCACAAGAGTGTAGGCATCCCAAACTCTCCAAGGAACGTGTGACGTTGACGGGTACGTGGAGCAAGCTGACGGCGGGGAGCTCTGCCTCCGGTGGACTTGCGAGCGGTCTGCTTTGTGCGTGCCATCTGCACCATTAACATGTACCCCTTGGTGAGACAATGCCATAATGGATAAGAGTTACATAATCGAGTAAGAATTTTATAAGGGGAGGAACAATGCAATTATGGGAATGGTAATTATCATGATGCATGCTCGTTCCGTACGTCCTCACAAACTTAGGAAAAATTTGTTTCTAGCGGTAGACACGGTGGCATACATACGTTCTCTCATAAATAGCGTAACTAATCGAGCTACACGTTTCGTTGTTAGTGTACCTGCATAAAATTTCATTTCAGCCCTTAAACCCATAATGAATATGCATAATGTAATTGTAAATACTTCCATATATGTATACCCATACATATACTTCCGTATCAATCTACCCGACAGTAATTTAAACCCACAATTAAATACGTACCATATACACATGCAAGCATGCATACATAGCCGTACCAAAGCTACTCTTCCCGACCGCATGCTCACATCTTGCGGTCCTACACTCATCTTACCTTGGCGTAGAGGCATTTGATCCATACATTACCATTCAAGTGAATGGCATCCATACAATAGCACGCCGTGTATGGACGACTTAAGTAAAACCCCATGTTAGTACTTAAGTAGCCACCTAAAAGTCCTTAATTTGGGCATAAGGAAAGTGATCATTGGCACACTTTAGATTTCAAATACCTATTATATAACTATTAGTTGCTAGAGAAGGGTTTTCGGAAAACAAAAACTTTTGTTTTAAATACACTTGTGACAATTAACGTTGAATCTTGCTCACGATGCCACCGTCATGCATGAATCCGACCAATTTATAAGAATACAAGTATAATGGCAATCCGCAAGCGGTGTCGCTTTGTCATACTTGAACCCATATAAACCAGTAGTCCGTCGAGTACCACGACGGGTCTCGATAAAACGATTTACAACAACCAAGATCGACAGAGGATTCAACATACATGCCACATATTACATAAAGTTCACAGATACTTTCATCATCGAGTACGAATAGAAAGTTATTACAAACCGAGTTTGATAATTAAAGCGGAAGCAAATAAGTTTGAAAATAAGTTTTCCAACGTAGTTTGATATGATGCTGAGCCAGATCACGATCCACAAAAGCAAAGATAGGAATTTCTAAAGAAGCAGCCTCGCCCAAGGCTTACTCCTCATCCCTGCTGGATAGAAGCAACTCTTGCAATAACCATGATACACAAAGTGCCATCTCGCAACAATGGGAAAATAAACCCTGAGTACGAGAAGGTACTCAGCTAGACTTACCCGTCATGAACCAGAAATAAAATGACTCCAAGGATCATGCAAGGCTGTATAAGTGGACGTAACTTGACAACATTTTGCGAAAAAGGCAATTAACCTTTGTACACTTGTGATTCCTTTATCAAGTTAATTATAACTATCCATTTCTAGATTAGCAACTACCCTGTGCCAAACATGTGGTATATTATTTAGAATCATACAATAGTAACCATAGCAGGTATTGTAATTCCATATTCATCTGAACCACCATGTTTCATAATATAGCTGCTACGATGTTGGGACTAGCCAAGTTTCTCACTATCCGGGAGAGACGGCGATTCGAATCGATTTCAACCAGCTGGGAATTTCTTCCTAACACAAACCCAGATCTACCAGCCACGATAGTCTTAGGTCACCTTTGGTACAACTCCGGTACACATTTCGCGGGTTCAGATCTTTGCGCGCGCTGTCTGGAACACCAGATGCCGATGGATGCTCAGCCAAACCGCCCTTGGGCTCGATCGATCGTTCCGGAAGGAGCGACAATGAACGATTCTACCGAGTTGAATTACTCGGCTTCATGCGGTCGGAACGAGTTATCCGCCAGCTAAGTGAGAGGCATGCGTTCAATCTTGTCGAAGCGCCAACAACAGATACGGTCCTTAATCGACACTGACGACGGGATAAGTCCACACCCAAGACCTCCATGCCTTGTTGCTTCCCTATCGACCTCCGTCCGGTCTCAATTTACTTGTACCTCATGGTTCTGTTCCACGATAGCAGAGATATAGCCAACCGTGCTCGGTATCCACCTATATCTCGCGGTGACAGAGGACATCACCCGACTTCTACCGGTCTAAGCATGGCTAAGCATATATATATTCGATCCCGGACCTATACCGGTTAAAGGTGTAATATCCGGACAAGGAATGTACATGCATCAAGTGGTTTCATTCAACTCTTATAACCTAATGCATCAATCATAAATACGTAAGTAAACATTTGTAAATTACTGGGAGACTTATAATGCTCCGGGGCTTGCCTCGCAGAAAGGAAGTAGGATGGTGGTCAGGGCACTCCGGAAGCTCTTCAGGTTCTCGCTCCACGCCGAGGAGGCTGCGGCTTGCGGATCCTCCCTGCGGGTTCCTTCCTCTCGCTTCTTGAATTCCAACAACGTGATCTCTTCCTCCGATCCTAGATGCATGAATATGGTATAAGTATTATGAATGCATATATGTTAACAAGTGCATCACGTTGTTTGAGTAGGTGCATATCTCTTCTCGCTTACTACTTAACTACTTCTACAAGCATCGACTATGCCATAAACAAGATCCACTTGTTTCACTCATAACTGGAGTTCTACAATTCCAAATCTAGTGATCCTGGACTTTCTGGAAAGCTTATCAAATTTTCTACAACTTTGTTATTAACCATTTTACAGTCTACATCAGTTTCAACATGTAACTCCTCATACTCTAGAATCAGTCCGAAAATGATTTATCATGCAATATAAAGTAACAAAGACCTCTACTTTATGTAATCATCCACAAATTGACAACCTAGAACCTACCAACAGTTTAAGCATACCAAACATAGTTAAGATAATAAAATGGCAAAGCCCAAACTATTTATTAAATTGCCTTTATTATTTTATTTAGATATCTAGGTTAAATAATAAATATATATCAGATGGGCTGAATAAATTCTCAAAAATTTACAGAGCCTTAATAATGCTATCAAAGGACTACTATAAAAAATTTCATGTCATTTTACCAAGTAGAACATTCTATACAAAAATGACAAGGCAGCAAGGCTTGAAATAGCATAAATGGAAAATCCTATTGAAAAGTGTCAAACAACAGATTTCATATTTTTCTTAGCATCCATATGGTACTAGTATCACCTCCAATAAATTTCATGAATTTTGGACTCATAATTAATTTATAAAAATTCATGCAAGGATTAACTATTTATAAAAGAAAAATCTATAACTATAGATCTACACATGCACTGGTTCTAAAATTTTATCCAAGCTCATGTATGATAAGAATAGCCTACCACAAAAATTTCATAATTTTTGGAGCACAGGAACTCTAGATATAAAATAAACAAATTTAAATGCATTCAAAAGCACATTTGAAATCCCTATTTAAATCTCCAAAATTTCTACTGTTGAAGCCAAGAACATATTTTTCCTAAATACTACACTCCCTAAGGAACACAACCATATTTATTTCAACATTTTGGAGCTACCAATCTGCAGATACAAAAATAACAAAACCAATCAAAAGCTGGATTCAAAATGGTTTAGCCTTTACACTATCATTGCTGGCCGTGTGTGGGACCCACTGGTCAGGGGACCCCCACGCCAATGATGACGGAGCAGAGCAGCAATGGCGCTGCTGGGCCTTCGCTGTGCTCTGCGGCTCGACGACGGCGAAGCTTTGGCGGCGGTGATGAGTCATCGTGGTAGGACCTACATGACTGGCGAACCTATTGAGCCACTTGGCCAAGACTATTGTCGACCCTAGAGCTAGCGCGGCGGTGGCCATGGCGGAACGGGCGAGGTGGACCACGGCAAAAACGCCAATGACGCGTCCTCGGTGGCCCGACCTAAGGCTCGGACGAGCACCGGGTACTATGGCGGACCTATCGCGCTAGCTAACGCTTAGAGAGGGGGACCGTGGCCGCTGCCACGGTGATTCGGGCTTTATGGAGAGCTCCCGCGAGCATGTGCTTGTGTGATGGCTTACCAAACGCGAATGGCGGGCAATTGGAAGGAGCTACGGGTCTTGGGGAGATGGTAGTGCTATTGCGGTGGCGAAGGAGCAGCGAGGACGAGCCGGTGACGGCTATGGCGACGGCGGAGGTGCGGGCCGAGGCTCATTGTCTGTCGCGCGGGCGAGGAAGACGGAGCGAAAAATGGAAATGAAGCGCTTGAGGCGACTCGGGCGGACTTGGCGGGGTT
Source organism: Miscanthus lutarioriparius (assembly GCA_904845875.1). Classification (NCBI taxonomy): domain Eukaryota; kingdom Viridiplantae; phylum Streptophyta; class Magnoliopsida; order Poales; family Poaceae; genus Miscanthus; species Miscanthus lutarioriparius. Next base: position 19,463,896 of record CAJGYO010000011.1, on the reverse strand, counting down.
AAGGCCGCACCAGTGGCGTGGCGTGGCTCGAGTGTGGTCGGCGGCTGGCGACGCGCGCCGCCGGGGACACGCGCGCGACAAAGCCTCAAAACCGGGTCGGCCATGTTCATTCGCGATTCGGTTTAAATCGAGTAACGAGATGGCCGAGCTCGACGACGAGAATTTCTTGCCGAATTTCCCGCTAATCCGTCGCTCCAAAGCACAAGACGTCTAAACAAAATTTATAGCCCTATGTACCAGCTTCAATTGTTGTTCAATGATCGAGCTCTAATTCGCAATAGATACGGAGTAATCTCGTGCCCAACCTTTGTCATCAGTTGTTAGTTGATCAAACACTTCAAAAAAATTTCCTAAGTGTTGAAGGCTGGATTTGCTGGTTTTTGTGGGACCCATTCAAGCATGTTAGAAGCAAAATCAGTCCATGACTTAAAAATGAAAGTTGTTCCTTATGTCAAATATTACAACTTTGCTTTAGTGAACTCCTCCATGCAAGGTCTCTAACACCTAGTTCAACTTTAGTCAAACATGTCACTTTGAAATCAAGATACACATTCAAACTATGGCTAAATGACCAACTTAGCCCTAGCCCTAAATACCAAAGTTGTTCCTAATGATATCCTAAGCATGTTTAAACAATTTGCCAGGTCATTTAAGCATTTCATGTAGTAGTCACACATATAGCCATTCAAGTCAACACATGAAATAACACTTAAATGCTTGATCAAGAAATGTGGTCTTCATGAACAAGGTTCCTTTTGTTAACCTAAGTGTAGCTAAGGTGTTATAGTGACCGACATGACACACTAGCATTTGTTTGCACATGATCATATGCATATGTTACAAGGAACATGAAATAACAAGCAATGTTTCATATGTTTCGATCAGATGTTTCAATTGTAAATGATGATTTATGAATGCTTGATGCTCATGCTCATGTTATGCAAGTCAAGTTATGCAAGGCTAACACCCGAGGTGTTACAAAATCCTTCATCCGGACTGGCAAGCAAACCCGGTCCTTGTGCAGAAGAAGAACACAGAGACGAGTGGCGTATGTGCGTCGACTACACGGATCTCAACAAACATTGCCCAAAAGATCCGTTCGGGCTACCACGCATTGACCAGATAGTCGACTCGACAGCGGGGTCTGCACTATTATCCTTTCTCGATTGCTATTCAGGGTATCACCAGATCGCATTAAAAGAACAAGACCAAAGCAAGACATCTTTTATTACTCCGTTCGGTGCTTACTGTTACAAGACCATGTCGTTTGGACTAAAGAACGTTGGTGCCACATACCAAAGAGCTATCCAAACTTGCCTTGGGGATCAAATTGGTGAAAATGTGGAGGCATATGTGGATGATGTAGTGGTGAAAACAAAGAACCCAGACACTATGATTGAAGATTTAGAGCAAACATTCGAAAACTTGAAGAGATGGAGATGGAAGTTGAACCCAAATAAATGTATATTCGGAGTTCCTTCAGGACAACTACTCGGATTTTTGGTCAGTCAGCGCGGGATTGAAGTCAGCACCAAGCAAATTCGAGCTATAACAGAAATGGGGCCACCTAGAAGTATCAAAGATGTACAGAAACTAACAGGATGCATGGCGGCCCTCAACCATTTCATATCAAGACTCGGCGAAAAGGGGTTACCTTTCTTTAAACTACTAAAGAAGACAGACAAGTTTGAATAGACAAAGGAGGTCGACGAAGCTTTCAAGAAACTTAAGGCATATCTCACATCCTCACCAATTCTCACACCCCCAAGGAAAGACGAAGATATGATGCTATACATTGCGGCGACTACTGCTGTAGTCAGCACGACAATAGTCGTAGAAAGAGAAGAAGAAGGACGCGTGTATAAAGTACAACGACCCATATACTACATCAGCGAAGTATTATCTGAATCAAAAATCCGGTACCCGTATGTACAAAAACTACTCTACGCTCTACTTATCACCTCACGCAAGCTTCGCCACTATTTCGAAAGCCACAAGATTACCGTGGTGACAGACTTCCCACTCGGAGACATCTTACACAACAGAGATGTGACGGGACGCATATCAAAGTGGGTAGTTGAACTTGGAGCTCTTAACATCGACTTCACCCCACGGAAAGCAATCAAATCTCAAGCCCTTGCCGATTTTGTGGCCGAGTGGACAGAGATTCAGCAGCCTTTATCAGATACAATCCTTGACCACTAGAAGATGTACTTTGATGGGTCACTCAAACTAGGCGGAGCCGGTGCAGGCGTTCTCCTCATTTCTCCAGAAGGAAAACAACTCAAGTACGTCCTTCAGATATTATGGCAAGCTACAAATAACGAAGCAGAATATGAAGCCCTCATCCATGGGCTACGAGTGGCAATTACCCTCGGAATAAAAAGATTACTCGTATATGGCGATTTAGCAGTAGTCATCAACCAAGTAAACAAAGATTGGGATTGCACAAAAGAAAACATGGGTGCTTACTGTGCTGAAATACGGAAACTTGAAAAACATTTCCAAGGATTAGAAATTTTACACGTCCTGCGTGATTCCAACATTGCAGCAGATGTCCTTACCAAGCTCGGATCGACAGACAGAGCAAAGGTTCCACCGGCGTATTTATAGAAGAGCTATCGGCCCTCTATCAAACAACCCGGTGAGACAACCCACGAAATTCAGGCTAAAAGCGTTCAGATCTTGGTAATCAACACCTCATGGAGCCAAGTTTTCATCGACTATATCAAAGAAAATAAATTACCAAAGAGATAAAGCGAAGCCACCCAAGTTGTTCGCAGAAGCAAAAACTACGTTCTAGTAGGAGATAGACTTTCTGGAAGAACAAAGACATCATCGGGGTACTCTGAAATGTGTCTCATTTGAAGAAGGCAAAGAGATCCTAGACGAGATACACTCAGGTTGCTGCAGAAATCATGCCGCTTCAAGGACACTGGTTGGCAAAGCCTTTCGCACCGGATTCTACTGGCCAACCGCTTTGAAAGACGCAGACGAACTTGTCAGAAAATGCAAAGGTTGCCAAATGTTTGCAAGACAAGCCCATGTGCCGACTCACAATCTTATCTCGCATCCCACCCGCTTGGCCTTTTTTTTTTCCTGCTGAAATTTGGATCAAGTGGGACCCTCAAGAAAGCAAAAAGGCGGCTTCGAGTACATCTTTGTAGCAATCGACAAGTTCACCAAGTGGATTGAATACAAACCACTCATGAAATCTGGCGCAACCAAAGCAAATCAATTCATCCAAGAAATTACGCACCGCTTTGGCATGCCTAATCGAATCATCACAGATCTAGGCTCCCCTTCACGCATTTCTGAATTGAAGTTGGGCACAAGACTGTGGTTTCAAGTATAGACTATGCGTCTGTTGCACATCTAGAAGCCAACGGACAAGTAGAAAGGGCCAATGGACTCATACTAGCGGATTAAAACCAAGGTTATCTGAAGAACTAGTGGACTATGGGTCCAAATGGATTGAAGAATTACCAAAAGTAGTATGGGGCTACGAACTCAAATAAGCGAGCAACAGGCCACTCACCTTTCTTCCTAGTTTACGGGTCGAGGGCCGATCGTCTGCTGCCGACTTGATCTGGACATCACCAAAGATAGAACAATACGATGAAGGAGAAGAGAACACACAAGAAGATTAGAGAACTCGACAACTCGGAAGAAGTCGAGTAAACGCTACCCTCAATCAGCCAGATACCTACAAGGTTTAAGACGGCACTACAACAAGAGTACCCATCCTCGATCACTACAAGTCGGAGACTTAGTGCTAAGAAGGATACAAAAAGACCTGACAGACGACATAAGCTTCTCGGTCCATGGGAAGGTCCGTTCATTGTCACAAAAGTCACCGGACCCGAGCACATACAAGTTAATAACCGAAGATGGAAAAGAAGTCGACAATACATGGCACATCACGACTAAGAAGATTCTACGGCGTAAAAACAACTCAAGATAAAAGCAGATATGCAAGCCACAAGGGACCAACATTCACAATCGACGAAGGACGATATTCTTCGACAACATATGTATTAGTTCATATTCATGATCAATAAAGATGATATTGATCCACAAGCATGTCTTGTCATGACTTCCAACGAAGTTGTTTTCCAAACAAAAAGCAAAATGGTGAAAACATGCCCGAGCATCCCGGCCGAGAGCAAAATAGTGAAAAACACGCTTGAGCGGCCGATGAGGGTAGCTAAAAGCTAACACCCAAAACAAAAAGCAAAACGGTGAAAACATGCACGAGCATCCCACCGAGAGCAAAATAGCCGAAAACACGCTTGAGCCGCCGATGAGGGTAGCTAAAAGCTAACACCAAACAAAAAGCAAAAAATGGTTGAAAACATGCTCGAGCATCCCGGCCGAGAGCAAAATAGCTGAAAACACGCTTGAGCTCCGCCGATGAGGGTAGCTAAAAGCTAACACCAAACAAAAAACAAAATGGTTGAAAACATGCACGAGCATCCGGCCGAGAGCAAAATATTGAAAAAGACGCTTGAGCCCGCCGATGAGGGTAGCTAAAAGCTAACACCCAAAACTAGTCAACCGAAATTGAACTTCAAAGACCCTCCGACTCTTCGTTCGAAAAGCAAGAGGCTCGAGGGCTACATCCAGATAGGGACTACTTTTTCCTCGAGAAAAGTACAAGCGCCACTCAAAAGGCGACATTCTATGCCGAAAGTCATTTTACATAGCAGATTTAAAGGTTGTCAACACAAAGATTTACATCTAACAAGTCACAAAGCATGGACAAAGCACTCGACGGATCACAAAAGAGGAAGAAAAGAAAAGTACTCGACAAATCGAGGGTCTCGTCCAGACAACACACAGAGTTGTTTTGCGGAGCGTAAACAAAACGGACAAAGTACTCAAAGCAAGTCAAGTAACTTCGACCACACCTGGCAAAGAATACATCAACGAAAACAAAGAATCTTCATTTAAAGAGGAGTGTAATATTACAAGAAGCTGGTCAATCGGATTAGGCATTGTCATCGGGAAGGAAATGTCAATATTTAGACCTGTCTACAACCCCTCTTGGCTAAACCTTCGACCTCAGGCTCCATCCTCTCAACGGCGTCAAGGTATTCTTGGCTTTCACTTCCTCTGCTATCTTGGACAGAGGCGCCCGGAGCAAGGACCCGGACTGGCTAGCACATTCTTGGTACATACTTGGGCACACTTCTTCGTGAACTCTTGGAAACGAAGTCGAATCCGGGAATGAATGCGCCTAAGATTGCCCGTCATCCGCCGGAGTCAGGAGAACATCGACCATCGAACGAAAAGATTTCCACAAAATGTTCCAATTTTGATGAGCTGCCGCCACTTCTCGGACAAGCCTTCAATAGTTTTTGGGCCTGCACAAGATCTCTCGACGACTCGCGCCCTAATCGACTTAGCAAGGGTGAGTTCTTCCATGACATGAGTAATTACCTCCTCGGCCTTATTATGACTAGAGTGGACAAGAGCCTTCATTTCATCGATACTCTCCGAGAGCTTCTGCTTCTCAGCTCGGAGAACTAGACAAGACACCCAAGAACAAGTCAGCGAAAAAAAAGAAAAAAAAGAAGTCAAAATACAAGAAAAAATAGGTAGAACCCGCGGCACCTTTGCATTCATTCTTCGCAGACTCCACCGCAGCATCTCTCTGCTTCTCCGTCTCCACTACCCGGGCACGGAGGGTCTTCTCCTCCTTTTGGTGCATTTGACGCTCTGTCTCCAACTCAGCCCGGAGAAGGTCGAGATCGGCTTTCAGAGCGTCCACCTCAGAAGACAACTTTCTCTCATTTTCAGATGAGAAAAAGAAGCCCGAATGATCATGAGAGAAAGACTGAGCAAAAAGAGGCAAAGAGAAACAAGGCGTAAGGACAGAAGAAAAACGAGCATGCAAAAGAGGAGTGGCAGTAAAACCTACCTGGAGCTTTTCACCAAAAGAAGTCGCGAGGGTCGACAAGCTCCCCCAGGCTGCGGTCAGCTCCGATAACCGATGGGTGGCATCGAACTGTTGCACCACGTCACCGGAAAAAGAAGGACCGCCGGAAGCAAGAGAAGGGGAAGGAGAGGCCAGATGGGGCGAAGAAGGAATGACCAAAGCAACCTCCAGGGAAGCCGGAGTCAAACCCTCAGAAGGACCCGGCGCGACGGCCACAGTCACCTCTGGAGCGGCCAAGACCGCAACTTCGCCAGGTAGCTCTGAAGCCCCCGCAGCAACTTCATCAACAGAATGTTGTGAGTCCTGAGGCTTGGAACTCGTTGGCACGGCGGGAGGCAGAGAAGAAGTCGATGAAGAAATGAGAGAAGACGAAACACTGAAAAGTGATAAAAGGAAGCACCGATAAGAACCAGAGGAAGGAAGATAGAAGCCAAAACGATAAAGCTAGAATCTACTCACCCAACCACTTTCTTCTTCGCGAAGCCAAGAGAAGGCCTCGCAGGGGGAACCATGACGGTGAAAACGTCCCCGCCACCCGGCGACGGGAGCGGAATAGCCGACAACGGAGCCGCAGAAGGAGCCGGGGCTGGAGCCATGGAAGAACTCCGTACTGGAGGAGCGGTAGAGCTTGGTACCGGGGCTACCAAAGAACTCGACATCGGAGCTTCAGAAGAAGTCGGCACGGGAGCCTCGAAAGAACTCACACCCGACCTCCGATTACTTCAAAAAGTTCAAGACTAAAGGTTAAGACAAAGAAGAGAAATTCAATGCAACAGGAATATGAAAAACAACTCACCGCCGCATGGTGAGGGGTACTTCATCATCCTCTTCTCCCTCAGCCAAGGAAACCAGAGCACCTGCTGAAAAGAAGATAAAAAGCACTCAGTTCAAGAGAGAAACAGGAAAATAAAGGAACAAAGAGTATTAAATGTGCTCACCTAAGAGCATGCTAGCAACAACTGGAGTACCTGAGGGAGTATTTGGTTTGCGAGGCTTCTTGGAGACAGGCAGGCCAGATGAAGACCCATCCGTTCGCCCCCTCTTCGGGACACTGCGAGGACCGCGAGGGACTAGACGAGGAACATATTCTTCATATACATCAACAAATCCGGAAGAAACCCCAGGAAGGGCGGTAGAGGTTTGGGACTTACTAATTGCAGAAGTTCCAGCAAGTTTATCCCTAGTCTCCGCCACGGCGGGGAGAGCATCAAGAGGGACCGGGTCGACAAAGTTCCGCCCAAGCTCCTACGAAAAAGGATAAAACACCGAGACAAAGAAAAGCTAAGCAAGAACGGATGCTACAAGAGTACATACAGTACTCAAACAAAAAGATAGACAACTCACAGCTGGGGGCGGGTTGTTGGCTGAGAACTCGGAGATAGCAGGAGGAATGACGCTCACTCCTTTCAGCATCTTCTGGAGACGCTCGAGTACCTCCTCACCGGTCAGCTCAAGAGCTGGGACCATACGTGAAGGATCCTCGGCCCCAGAATACTCAAAGCCAAGATGCTCCCGCTCTTTCAAAGGCTGAACCCGGCGACGGAGAAAGCTCGAGACAATACCAAAGCCGGTCAAGCCCTGCTGTTTTAGCATGCTAATCCTATCAAGGAGTGGCTGGATCACTTGAATCTCAGCAGGTGACTCAAGCTTCTTGTCCCATCGGTCATTCACCACAGGACCAGATCCGGAATGGACGACAAGGGAAAGAATCAAATTGGCGGCAGAAACCACTCAAGACGCGCCAATCTTTTCTGAGAATCGACAGGTCATAGTCAAAAACTTAATTTTGAGACCACGGCAAAACTGAATCCATAACCACCAAGAACATTTGGTTTCTTCACAGTAGGTTGAGGTTTCAGACGAAAGAAAAAGCGAAAAAAGAGGCAGAGAAGGAGGATTCCAGGAAAGCTTCGCAAAGATGAACGAAAACAGAAAGATGGAGAACGGCATTGGGGGTTAGGTGGTTCAGATTAACCCCGTAATGACCAAGAAACTGATGAAGGAAAGCGAAAGCAGGAAGGCAAAGTCCGGCGCGGACAAAGGAAATGAAGAGGACAATCTCACCAGGACCCAGAGCTGGAACCCGATGCTCGCCCGGAACTCTCCATTCAGCGATGACTTTGCTTTGGATCAAGCCATCGCTAACGAGCTCGCGCAGATGGTCTTCGCTTGTTGTTGGAGACGGCCAAACCTTCCGAGCGACCCTCATAGCCACGAACTCTGGTTTTCGATCAAAGAAAGGATGACTCCTCGCTCACGAAGGTCGCTTTGAGACTTGCTTGCGGTTTTCTTCTTTCCCATGAACTCGCGAAGCAAAAAAAGGCACTAAGGAAGATGAAGCTAGGATGATGGTGCTCGGGTGACGGCGACGATGACGGCGGCAGATTTAAAGCTAGGGTTTAAAGGCAAGAGCTCAAAGCAAGGGTCTTTAAATAGATTTTTTTGATGATACAAACGGCCCACAAGGCCCGATAAAACACAGTGTGGGAACATAGCGGTTCATTTACCGACGCAAGCTAAAAGCGATGGAGGCATAAATCCACACAACGGTACAAACCAAGCAGGCGATTTCAGACTTATCCGTCCAAAGACCACGGCGGGGGTTATCGGATCGCTACAAGAACAACTCGTCAAACCAAGAAGAAAGAAAGAAGAAAGAAAGGGCTACCTCACAAGGAACAAAAGAACCCGGTTATTTAAGAAAGAACTCGTAATCTCATGAACAGCAGGGGATCACAGAAAAGTAAAAAGTAACAACTCGAGAAGACAAGACTCATTACATTACCAATGACTTCAAAAATAGAAGATTACAAATCTTAAAGACAAGATTCGTTACATTACAAGCGACTTCAAAAATAGAAGATTACAAATCTTACAAGACCCAACGAACTCGGCACCACGAAAAGCAAGGTAGCAAAGAGGAACGCGGACACGGCTAGGCTCTCGAACGACTCGTGTCCCAAATTGCTACTCGGAAGGACAAACCGCCATCAGCTACACTGTTTTTTCTTCAAAGGACGGACACACAGGCACCCAAGGCGTAAATCGGCAAAGACGGCAAGACAACATGGAGCGAGAGAAGGCGGCGGGCATCTGTCTACCCAAGACCGATGTGATGATGCATATGGTGTTAATCTGCACCTGATACGATCTCAAGACAAAGCGATGAGGATCAACCCAGAAGCGCCAGATGAAGAAACGAAGCCCACATCACAAGACTTCCTCCAACTACCACCACGTACATCCCGGCACAATATTTGTGTGGGATTAGCCTACCTCTAATCCCTATCACAAGACTTCCTCCACCACGATATAAGACACACAGAACTATAAAATATGCCCGGGGCTGCTCTACTTCACAAACTACCATGTTCATGACCACGAAAGTTTCAACAGAATATCCAATAGATGAAAACAAGCACTCCGGGACAGTATTTATAGACCAAAGGAGCGGCGCACATGGACTAGGAGTACCAATGAAATAAGCCTAACAAAGGACACAGTGAAAAGACAGGACTCAATAATGGATGACTCGTAGAGAGGAAGCGAAGATTCGAAGACGGGCATATTCGGAAGAATATACCAGCACAGTACAACCCGTGAACAAAAGGTGTTTACACTCAACCACCACCATACAATTATATCTGACAATAGCAGACTATCAAAGAATATGCCAAGACCTCGCATCCGAGTTCTTCCTGAACGAAACAACACGGATATATGCTCGGGGGCTCGGCCAGCATCATAGCTTAATCAACACTAAGCTAGGGAGCTCGACCTTCATTTCAACTACTCCCGGAGGCTCGGAACCAAAGACAAAGGACCAAGAATACAAGAAACTCAAGACTACAACGACGACGACACATCAAGACTATTCATCCGACTTCTTTTCTAAAGAGAAGAACTCGGAGAAAGCACGGGGCTGCGGGATACATAGCCCCAGAATTTTTTGAAGACAAGAATTCACCCAAAAAGAACTCGAACATAGGCTCGGAGGCTGCATGCCGTGAAACTACTCGGATGATGGTTTAATCCAAGACTAAAGGGCCGCTTCGGAAAGATGCCACAAAAACTACTCGGATGATGACATAATTCAAGTCTGGGGACTACTTGAACACAAATTTTCAAACAACATAAAGGATCAAGACCCTCCAACTTTTTGTTCCAAATAGCAAGAGGCTGGGGGCTACACTTTCAGTGAGTGCCCTTTTTCTTGAAAAAGCGACGCGTCACCAAAAAGACTTCCTCAACGCAGACCACTTCAAGACATTACGACAAAAAGAAACTGGAACGAGCCATATTCGAGTTCTTTTTACAAAACTTCAACGAACAATCAGAGCAACTTCAAGACAAGATCCTCCAGCTCCTTGTTCCAAATAGCAAGAGGCTCGGGGCTACAAACCAGATGGATGTACTTTTCTTCACAAAACACTCACCTCTCGAAGGTCCCAAGAAGCGCTACAAGGTTTCACTCCGTAAAGCACTCGGATAACATTTTGTTCCTACCTAACAAGACTTGAAGGAGCAAAGCGAGGCTTTGAGCTCAACCATGAAGTGCTGGGGGGCTTGTCGATGCGGGACCCACAGGATACCCCGCAAGGGAGAGAGAAGATCTAGTTCAACTAGGATTCTTCCCATGTAATCTTAGTAATAGAACTATTAAGTAATGCTACTAGGAAATCTCATTATAAACCGACTAGGACTCTGACCTCCTGACTATATAAAGGAGGGCAGGGCTCCTGAGAGAGGACGACAATTGTACAACATAACACTTCATAATCAATCCAACGCAAAGGCCAACGCCGACTGGACGTAGGGTCGTTCCTCGATCTACGATCGAGGGCCTGAACCAGGATAAATCGACTGTCTCTTGCATTTACCATCGAGTTCAGCATACGCCGAAGCCCGAACATACTGTCCCGGGTACCCCCGTGGCAGGCTATCGGTGGTGAAACATCGACAGCTATCATATTAAGTAGTCTATTCTAGAGCTACAAAAATTACAGTGAGCACATAATAATACAATGAAGCTACTATAAAAATCTCAGGGTTTTTACTATCACCAATCTACCACAAAAATTCCTACAATTATTAATCGAAATAATACTAAGCATCTCAACTATTTTAATGCTCCTTAGCAACCACATAGATATGTATGAACTAACTATACTAACAGGTAGACAATATTTTTGGGAACCTAACAAAATTAGTTTCACAATTTTTGGATATCTACATTATTTTATATTAATTACCAAAGTTCAGCTCATAATTAAAATGAAAAGCTATTTTATTTTCCACGAAAAAACCCCGATTTTGGCCCAACGCGGCCCACGCGGGGCGTGGCCCATGCGTGGAGGTGGCACGCGGTGGGGAGCCCGCATGCGCGCTGACATATTGGCAAAAGCGCCCCTGGACTCTGAACAAAATAACCCATAGTCCACGTTACTATTGCTAGAGACAGCACCTATGTAAAAAGACCCTTGCACTCTCTCCTCTTTACAACGGCATGGTCCCTAGCCCCCCGCACACTCTGGCGCGGTGAGCGGTGGAACTGGTGACAGCGCCGACCACCCGGGACCCATGCCGACCTAGCTAAGAGGTTGAATCTCACCAAGGGGTCGACGCAAGGTGATGGGCGGTGGTTGCACGAGCCGGGACACCGTAGAAGGACCTCTCCACGACAGCGGGCACCCTACGATAATGGCGACGGTGTTCTGGTGAGCCACAGCAACAACAAGGCAGTAGGGGTAGCAGGTGAGGAACGATAACTCACCAGTGACCTAACCGAGGTGCCGGCTCGGTCGGAGATGACCCGAGCGAGGCTGGCCACGTGTGCGCTGCGAGGTGAACAGCGGACCATGAAGGCATGACCACGTCAGTGCCTGGAGGTGTCACTAGAGCTATGACTAGCGCGCGCACAGCGCAGAGAGGCTCAAGGCGGAGCTATTGGTGCAGCCAATTCGACGCGGGACTAAGTGGGAAGGACTAGCCATGGTCGCTGGCGGTGATGGGTCTTAACACGGCGCGGTGGTGGGGCAAAGCTCCAAAATTGAGGCTCGGCTAAGCTGCAATCAAAGCGGGGTGGGGACGACCAGAGAGGGGACATGAGGGCAGAGGCGCGAACAAGAGGGATTGATGAGAGGTGACCCCTCACAGCTGCGGCGTCGGTGCGATTCGACAGCATCAGGGAGACGAGAACAGAGAGAGCAAGGGAGCAATGGGGGAGGGGCATCTAGCGACTCAGCAAGGGTGTGCCTTGGTGGGACACGATTGGCACGACCAGCACAGCCCGCAGCCAGGCACTAGCCGATAGACACGCACGCTCGCGATCGGCGTGGCCTGCGCGCCGTAGTGCCATCAATGGCAAGGCGATGGCGACACAGCCATGTGCGCGCAGCGTCAAGGCGGGCCAGCGCGCAGCGTGGTGATGCGACGGTGACGGTGGTGCGGCACGGGCAAGAAAGTAGCAGCACCACCAGTGGCGGCCATAGTGGCAGGGGCGGTCGGGCATAGAGCGGACCGACGACCTAGCGATGCGGCCAGAGCGGCCAAGCCACGATAAGGCCATGGCGGCGACGGCCAGGTGGTGCGCGGCCACACGCACACACGGCACAACCACATGGCGATGCGGGTCGGCCATGCGTGGTGACCACGCGCACGACGCCAGACATCAAAAAGTTGTGACATGCATAAATTTTAAAGCGTTGATCACGACCAAACCGTTGCTCCTAAACCTAAACCGGCTTCACTACACTCAAGATAATATATGGAACTACTAAATCCAATTATAGCACTACACCACTCCTTTATCCAATCTCTCCAAATAAATTGCTAAACATAGCAGCGTCTAGCTGTCCACAAACTTAGAAATTTTCTAAGCGTTTGAGCTAATCTTAATTTCATGTTGCATATCTAAGCTACTGAAAATATTACTTGGCAATATTCTTTTTCAATAGCAAGTATTTTATTGTCATCTACAAAGTTTGCACTTCCAACTTTATTTAAGTATCACACACATGTTCTATAGTATTTTTGCTTAATAAAAATTGGTTTTAAACCCTACTTGATATGCATGAACCATCGAATCAACTTTCGTTTAACATTTTAATTGATCATTTTGAGTTACATAAATTGATCTACACACTTCACCACATGTATTAACACACAAGTATGATGCTCATGACATGTTTTAGTAGATGATTAACGAGGTAACACCGAGGCTGTTACAACTGTCAGGTTCCACCCAAGTCACTCGTAGAATTAGTGCTTCATTCACTCTAAATTATAAATCATTTTAATCTTATCCTAAATTGAACTTTCTTTAACATAGGACCAAGTGTCGGCGCAAAAACGTGTCAATGCGCCGGGCACACAGCAAGCCGAAAGGATCTGCTTAGGATGAGCCCAAAGATCCGCTTGGCTTCAACGCAGGGTTAGCCGATCCTGCGTATTCCTCCCGAGGCGTGCCACTCAATTTGACCTATAATTGATAAGGGGAGAAAGTTTATTAGTAATTTAAGGTGGAACAAGCCGGTTTTGCCCAGACAGTTCCAAGTGTGCCGCTTCGGGAGCAGCCAGACGAAAAAATCGACTAAATAGCCGATACGCACAGAAATCGGCTCTTATGGACTGTAAGGCTCATGGTTCGTGATTTGATTTTATGTTGACAAGTACAGTACACGCAGATGTAAGTAAGATCATCAGCTAGGTGGGTATTACTAGTGTAAAGCGTTGAGCCAAAGAATCTAACGAGAAATGATATAGCATGTGGACGAATCGACTGTCTTGTGTAAATGGACCTACAAACGTTCTGAATCTAATCTGTTACCATCAACAGCGAGGGTCGACCAGATCGATGACAGCTATGATGATAATAATAAACTAAAATCAAAGAATCCGTAAAATCATCTATACATTGACAGGCTTTCCAAACGACATGCTATATGTGTGGACACTCCGGTGAATCGGCTGAAATAGCCGATTCAGATGAAAAAGGACTACAACATGTGAACAATCAACTATTTAACATGGACAAATCTATAAACTCGTCAGACTTAACCTGCTATCTCTAACAGTGGGGTTCGATCGGATCGATGGTAGCTGTGATAAAGACAAAAAATCAAACCTTTAAAGTACACAGATCTATACATGTTTAACAGAATCATGAAGACACACTGTAGGCGTTAAAGCATAGGCGATCGGCTATTTAGCTGATGCAGGCATAGCAAACAGTTAAGGTCACGCCTGATCGAGAACAAATCTACCAATTAGCATCCTCCAATCTAAAGTGCCATCAGTGGAGATCGACCGAATCGTTGCAGCCATAATAGCGAACTATAAACCAGATTTAACTAGCTAGCAAACATCTTCAAGAGCATACATGCCTTAACCGCGTCCTATGCACGATCAAGATCGAAATAGAACAGCCGATAAAACGTAGCCCGCCGCTCATTGTAAGAAACATCGTATTGTAACAAAGCAAACGACGGACTAAAATGATGTGAGGCCGATCTAGATCGATCTCGATCGAGCAAATGGATGTTGCTAAAAACTAAATAACAATAAAAACATCGGCAAGATCAGTAACCCTTTAATGAATCTACCTAAAGGATGTCACTCTTAGGTAGAGCCGATAACTTGACCTTAATCTAATTCGAGCAGTGGAGGTCGAACTTAACCGATGCAGCCGTACTTGAACTAGATAAGAGTCGATAACTAGATTATACTATAGTTCGCAGTGGATGTCGAACTTAACCGATGCAGCCGTACAAACAGAAGTATAAGCCATGACGGTACTTACAAACAAGCTGGAGGTCGGCCGAACCGATGCAGCCCTGCTTGTTGAAGAACTCGCCGAGATCTACACTACTTCTACTCCTAAGAGTTGGCGTAAAGCCAAAAAAAAGTAACTTGTATTGATTGGATTGATGTCCTTTTTATAATAGCCGGGTCCAATATTTATACCCGGAACCTAAGCATGAATTCTACTTAAGCACGACTCATTATAATCTTTGGCATAAAAGAAAACATTCCTAATTTAAGATAACTTAGACTCTAATATTTCCCTTTTTTAGAGTCCGGTATGTTTTTCCCGACGCCAACCGTAACTTTTCGTCGTTATCTGCTGGCGTCATCTGAAGAGAGCTGATTCCAGTGATGTATTTGAATCAACTGATATCGATCCTTATGTAATCGATTCCTCGATGACTCAATCTTAAAAGTTTCGAGTTCCCGCACTCTTCATCCTAAATTTTGATGTAAACACCAGGTTTATACATCGTCAGGTTACTGGTGACCGAGAACCCAAAAACCCTGACTCTTGGCCAGACCCTCAACTTCTTGGGTGGCGACAGCTGACACATTGTGGAGAAGCTTTTGAGCAAATTTTACCATGGGTACAAATCAGAAATTTCACACATAACAGTTTTGTACCCACATTTATATTTGAAGACAGAAATCAAACGGAGCTGCCGTGTTACCTAGGAACACTTTATTTCTACAGTCCTGCAACTGTAGTAGTTCTACACTACGCCAGCACTACTAGTACCAGCACAGCAACCAGTTGACGAAGGCCTTATTTAGATTGTAAATTTTTGCAACCTGGACATTGTAGTACGTTTTATTTGTATTTGACAAACTTTGTCTGATCATAGACTAACTAGACTCAAAAGATCCATCTCGTGATTTATAACCAAACTGTGTAATTAGTTATTTTTTTACCTACATTTAATGCTCCATGCATGTGTCAAAAATTGATGTGATAGAGAGAGTGAAAAAACTTAGAATTTGGAGGTGACGTGAACAAGGCCGAAAGCCATAAGAGCTGGACTTCTGAAGCTCCCGTGCGTCTACGGATCCACCGATCCAGCCGTCCCAGTCGCGTACGTACTCGGTTACTACAACTACTACTACGAGTCTACCACCACTACGTTGGCCCCATCCCAGTAGCGGCAGCAAATGTTTGACGCAACAGGTCGGACCGGTTTAACTGCGGGAGACTGGCACTCCGGCGACACGACGCGCGCCCTGACTTCCCGGCCCAAATTCAATGGCGTTCTGGTATGGTAAACCGTAAACACGAATATTCGCCCTGCTTCAGTTCATCCATCGAAATTTTACATCCTATTATATTAAATGTTTGACATATAGTATTAAATATAAACTAAAAAAAAAACTAATTATACGGATTACGACTACGGTAATATTTTAAACATAATTAGTTCATGATTTGACAAAAGTGCTACATTATACACATGTGCTAATGATAAATTAATTAAGGCTTAATAAATTCGTCTCGTGGTTTATCGACGGATTTTTAATTTGTTTTTTTATTAGTATCTGAACATCCATGCGACACCCCACATGACACACCAAAACTTTACGCATATGTTACTGTAGCACTTTATTATCAAATCATGAACTAATTAGGTTTAAAAGATTCGTCTCGTAAAATAATCATAATCTGTATAATTAATTATTTTTTAATCTATATTTAATATTGTGTACATATGTAGGGTGTAAAATTTTGACGAAGGAACCAGACAAAGCCTCAGTGCACGGCATGGCCACAGCGGCGGGGCTGCGCAGCGTGCGCCCCGACCAGCCGGCAAGCGCCGGCCGCCCTACCACCTGACCTGGGTGTACCAGGCCGCCCGAGCGAGACAAGCGTCAATGCGCCGCGCAGCGGCCGCGAAGCCACCCTCCACCCGATCCGGACGTCCACCGGCACCGCGCCGCGCTCCGACCCGGCGAGCACAACGAAACCATTACCCGTCGGCGTCGCCCACTCCTCCGTGGACCGTGGCCGAACCACCGAGGTCAGGTCCCCGGTGGAGTGGCGGGGATGGCCTACTCCGCTCATGCGGCCTGTCGGTCTGTCCGTCGCGATCCAAAGGCTATGGGCGCGTCACATTCCTCCATCCTGGTTCTTGGACTTTTCCTGCTGCGGCTCCTCCGCTCCGCAGTCCGCACCACACGGTCCACGGTGCACGGACGAGACGACGGCCCCCGCGTCCACCACTCGCGCGCGGACTCGCCCGTACTGCTTGCGCTAGTACATGTACATGCAGTAGGCAACAAAAAACTGTGCGCTGCCACGGCAACGCCCCGGGAAAAAAAAATGCGCAAACAAATAAGATAGAAGATTCTGACCTCCCTGGATTGATCTTCCCGCCGCCGTCGTCTCGCCCTCCCAACTCCCAAGTGGCCAAGCCCCAGCCCGCCTTCTCCTCTCCACCTTCCGCGTGGGACTTCCACGTTAACCTCCCCGTCCGTCGGCCCGCCCGCGCGCCGCGCGCCTGACCGCATCATTGCGCCATCGGCTAGCCGAGTCCCCCCCATCGCCGCGCCGGACGACTAGACCAAACGCCACCGAACGCCATAATTGTGGGCAGCTGCCTCTGCCTGCCTGCTCCACTTCACTCCAGACCTCTGAGCGCGCGTCGTATTTGTACCGTTCGTTCGTTCGCGCGGCTGCACCAGCCACCAGCGCCGGCAGCCGGCAGGCACGCACGCGATGGGGTGCAAGGGGTCCAAGCTCGACGACCAGGAGGCCGTCGCGCTCTGCCGCGCCCGCGCCGACCTGCTCGCCGCGGCCGTCCGCCACCGCTACGCGCTCGCCGACGCGCACGCGGCGCTCGCGGACTCCATCGAGTCGGTCGCCGCGCCGCTGCACCGCCTCCTCCGCCTGCAGGCCGAGTCGCCGGGGCTCACGCTGCCCTCCGCGCGCAAGGGCGGTGGTGGCGCGCCCGCGAACCGGCCGCCGCGCTCCTTCGACCCGTCGTCTGCCCACGGCCATTCCTCGCACCTCCAGTTCGGCGCGTCGCCCGGATCCGAGCCGGCGGCGTCGCCGGTCGATTCGCCTCCGCGCCGCGTCCCCGAGCAGCTGCAGCACCCGCACCCGCATTACGCCGCGTACGGGTACGACTACGCGGCGCAGCCCGCGTACGCGTCGTACCCGGCGCCGGTGGGTTCGTTGCAGTTCTATTACGCTCGCAGCCGCCCGCCCCTCGCGTCCGTCGCCGTCACGCAGCGCGCGCCGGGGCCGCCGGAGCGCGTGGTGCGCTTCGGCTCCTTCGACGCGGCGGGCGGCTACCCGCAGCACTACGCCTACAGCGCCCAGTGGGCCCCGGTCCCGCCTCCGGCAGCGCTGCAGCGGACGGCTCCGCCTTCGCCGCCGAAGGCGAGCTCGTGGGACTTCCTCAACGTATTCGAAAAATACGACTCGTACGAATACGACAGCTACTACTACGACTCCGCCACCGCAGCTACTGCGGCCGCGGTGCCGTATACGCCGAGCCGGAGTTCGCGGGAGGTGCGCGAGGAGGAGGGCATCCCGGACCTGGAGGACGACGACGAGGAACACGGCGTGGTCGTGAAAGAGGTGGCCGGGCAGTACACAGCGCCTGGGAGTGGCGGTGCCTGCAGCCGGCGCTGCTCGCTCGGCGGTGTCAGTAGCATCGCCGAGCTCGACCAGCCGGAGAATGTTGTCGCCCATAAGGACGTCATCGGCGAGTTACGGCGAAGGCAAACAACAGCACATGGTAATGTGTCGGTGCACGCTCCACCACCTCCCGCGCGGAGGGTCGTCGACAATGCGAGTGTAGCTGGCGAAATCAAGGCACAGCTTGTCCGCACGGCCGAGGCGGCTAGGCAGCTCGCGCCGATGCTCGAAGTCGGGAGGCCAAGCTACCAAGGCCGCAGCTCAGTCTACCAATGTGAGCTACATCTTGTTTACTTCACGTCCAATTTAACTTGGATTGTCAGTTACTCATTATGCCACTGGATGCTTAATTCTTTGATCAGCTTCCTCAAAGATGATGTCGGCTATCTCCGTGCCTCATTTGGGGTGCAAAGACATGGACGTGTTGGACGTCGGAGTGGTAGGGAAGATGGTGGACACGCGGAGCCTATCCTACGCACTTGAGAAGCTCTATTTCTGGGAGAGGAAGCTGTATGGTGAGGTCAAGGTATGGTCATCATCTTCTGATAAAAAACTGGCCTTGTTTTAAACTTTATACTACAATAGAACTGATCTATGAACTGGAGCTATGATAATGGTGGTTTATGGAAATTAAATGATAATATTGTATGGTATGCTGCATATCATGTCACTCCAATGTGTATTGTTAGTCTTAATCCGCATTAAACTATGCCCTTCGTCTTAAACCAACCTCTACTAAATTAATTAATGGTGCTGATCAGCAACAGTACTTCGCTATGGGAAGGTTGATGTTATTTTGACTTTTGCATATGAAGCAAAATTCTTAACTTCGTACTTTTAAGAAAGGCCGGCTGCTAAGTCTCAGATTTGCAATCTAATATGTTTCTAAATAGTGTTAACTGATTAGTTTTTACTAACACAGTGGTTTGCTAGCAGTATTTTTTTTTGTGTACTTTAGGTCATGCGCATGTTTAACCAAGGGTCCAATTAGGATAATACCCACCACGGAAAGTGCTTTCTGGAAGCCTAACGGTCAGATTTGGAAGAACATGTCTCATTAACCTTTTAAAATATTTTTCTGATCTGTAGTAGTGGAGTTTTATTGGTCCAGCTAGTGGAACATGGGAGAACAAGTGGATATATTTTGAGAATCCATTTGCTTTCAGCTTTATGTGTCACAGTAAATAGAACCAGTTCGTTCAAAACAGTAAATAGAACCATCTTTTGTTTATTTAAAACTGCAGCCATCTTCTTGAATTGGATATGCCACTTTATGAATCTATTTGTTATCATTGATTTTGATAATGTTATAGTTCAATAGATTATGTCCATGCATATTTTCACCCTTGCTATCTTGTTTTTATATAATGTTCTTTTCTTCTTTGGTCTAATGTACTTCTCAATTTCTCATGCAGGCTGAGGAGAAGATGCGCTTACTTATTGCCAAGAACTCCAAGCGACTAAAATTATTAGATCAAAAGGGTGCAGAGCCTCAAAAGATTGATGCAACTCGAAATTTGCTGAGGAAGCTTTCAACAAAGATAAGGATAGCTGTGCGCGTTATAGCCAAGATTTCAAGAAAAATAAACAAATTAAGGGATGAGGAATTGTGGCCGCAAGTTAACACTTTGATCCAAGGGTATGCCTCTCTTTTAGCTCAAGGAAAGTGCTAATTTCTTGTTGTTGTTACTGTCATTGCTATTATTGCTATTGTTGTATTACTACTACTCTTACTCTTAATATTACTATTACCAAAACTACTAATATTATTGTTTTTTTTTGTGTGTGTGTGTGTGTTGGGTCTAGTCAGTGTCGGAGATACATATCGAATTGAATCTTTTTACACAATTGATAGTGACCTGATGTATGCATTCATGCAAACTAAAAATGGATTGAGAGGAAACCATAAAACATGGATATCTAGGAAGTAGGATTGTCAGAGTGTTTTTGTATACCTAGTGGCATGTTATATGTCAAATCGTGTTAAGTGATCTATAATAAATTGAAATACTGATTTACTTGCTTTCTCCCTTTGGTTGCTCCCTCCTCTTTTGCATTGTTGGGCCCTTCCTGAACAAATTAATGGCTTATTTCCAGGTTTGTATTAATGTGGCAAGATAAATTGGACTGTTACCATAGTCAGTGTCAAGTGATATCAGAAACCAAAAACTTTACTTCAGTTTTGTCAGGTGGAAATGGCCAGGATTTGGTGTTGGAGCTTGAGGTAGAGCTGATTAAATGGATCATCAGTTTTTCCTCTTGGGTGAATTCACAAAGAAACTTTGTAAAGGCACTGAATGGATGGCTAGCACTCTGTCTTAACTATGAGCCTGAGGATAACACTACTGGAGTTCCATCTTATTCACCAGGAAGCATAGGTGCTCCATTGGTTTTTGTTACCTGCAACAAATGGTCTCAAGCCATGGATCGGATTTCTGAGAAGGATGTGGTTAACGCCATGCAAGCTCTTGTGTCTAGCGTGCGGCACCTGTGGGAGCAGCAGCATCTTGAGCAAAGCGAACAAATAATCTCGATTCGAGAAAGGGAAAAATGGATCAAAATTTTGGAGAGGAAAACCCAGGAGATTAATAAAGAGGCAGATGAACTAAACAGGAAGCTGGCGTTAATACCAAGCCAGCAGAGACTGCATGTGCCTCGGACCGTACAACTGTACGAGGCGCATTGTGTTGAGGCAAGTAACTTGCACATAAATCTGAGGCTGGTTCTTGAAGCTTCTGAGAACTTTGCTGCCAATTCACTGCAAGCTTTCCAGGATGTGTCAAAAAGTGCTGAAGGGACAAGGCTTCCAAGAGATAATGTGAGGAGAGAGCACCGTAGTAGTTTGAATAGAAGTTCAAACTATAAAACCAGCTCGTAAGATTTAAACATGTTCTATCTAGGTGGGATGAAAATATAAGACAAGATACAGAGCTGGTAGCATGATGACTCGTTCAGGTGTGGTGGCTTCCTGTGCAGATGAAACTTGGATGGGGTCTTGTGCCAGAGACAAAACAACTTGAATGAGGGTTTTGAGCCGTTGAAAATCTGACATTCAAGAAGATTGGGTTGGTGATACAATTTATTTCTGGGGGCAAGATTTTTTTTTTAAAAAAAAAATCCTTCCAGTCAGAGCATTTTGCCCAGTGTTCAGGTGCGTTGTTTGCCTTGGTTCAGGGACGTGTGTGTATACCCCTTTGTTGAACAACCACAAGGTTATAACGGTTGCGAAGACTGAGCAGAAATATGTGGTGCAGGCTGGAACCATCCCTAGATGCAGCTGTCGCTTCTACGGACCCGGCCACACGGGTCCTCCCCAAAAACAAAAGCAGTTGGATTTTGGTGACAATGTATGTAAAGTGACTGAATGTAAAATCAGTCAAATGTGCATTCCTGAACGATCTTTTGCTACACGAAGTTGTACATATTTATGGTGTATTTGCAATCATCTTACTTTGCAGAAGTATTGTAGGCTTCGTAGCTATTAAGCAATCCGTGTCTCCAACAGAGTGAAAATTTGTTATTTAGCTGCAAATTACATTTAACTTTTCCTTCTCCAAGACAATGCTAACAAAAACATTTTGGCAGCAAAATTGAACCATATAAGTGAACTCAAAAGAGATGACCCCACGATCGACGACGAAATGCAACTGTTAATGTTCGTTGAAGAGGATGTATGACCAGTTTTTTTTTTTTTCCTAGGGAGCATTTTTCACGGGACCTTCGGTGGCAATGGGCCCAACGCAAAAGTTGCCATGCCATTTCGTGGGCCGTGGCCTAAGGCCGTGTTTGTTCCTCAGAAAAAGTCCATTTGACTTCCGTTTGAGTCTGATTTACCTCTTGGGACTCCGGCTTTGATTTCTTGTTGCTCCTTGCAATGAAGCCTGCCAAACCTCCATGGCTCCATGGAAAAAATGGTTCATCGCAAGAAGCTATAGCCGTTTTTTTTATAGAGCCGGAGCTAAAAAAAATGTCTTCCGGCTCTTTCTGATGAACATAATATAA
This sequence comes from Miscanthus lutarioriparius, assembly GCA_904845875.1. Classification (NCBI taxonomy): domain Eukaryota; kingdom Viridiplantae; phylum Streptophyta; class Magnoliopsida; order Poales; family Poaceae; genus Miscanthus; species Miscanthus lutarioriparius. Next base: position 19,441,511 of record CAJGYO010000011.1, on the reverse strand, counting down.
GTTATTATGAAACTGTCTCTGGAGCTGTTTATGCCAAATGCTTTTCATGGCTTCAACTCCACCAAAAGAAGCTGCTCCACATGAGGAATCATCGCCCTTTTAGAGAAGCCGGAGCCTTACCAAACGGGTATGGCTGACGTGGCACTATATCAGGTAATCCGATTTAACTCCCGAGTGGTTTTAACTTTTAAAAGTGGTTATGGCTGACGTGGCACTATGTCAGGTAATCAGACTTTCATGATAGTTTAGGGAGGTTAACTAGATTTTATAAAAAAAAATTATAGAAATATTTTTCAGAAAATTATTCAAAAAAATTTCTAAAATAAATATGCATTTGAAAAATACTAAAATCAGATTTAATATTAGAAAAATTATAGAAAATTTGTTTTAACTTCGAAAAAAAATCCTACCAAATTTCTAATCTCTTGTCTTCGTTGCTTCAACATCGTGATCTATGATTTTCTAAGACATTATTCTACGTTGTTCTTGATACAGTGCAAATTTATATCATACTCGTAATATCCTTTCAAAGATTCAAGAATTGTTGCGAATAATTTGGGATATCAGATTCCAACAATACAATTGTGAGATTTTTTAATCAAGTTTTTATTAGAACCGAGTCAATTCTATTCCTCGGAGTGAATAGAAGAAACTCTCTACCCTCTTGGAAGATGTTTCTTCCAGGTAAAAAATAGCAGCAGCTCCATATGACGACAGTGTACTGCAACCTTCCCTGTCTACTCGAGAGATTACAGATCCAGCCTGTTCGTTTCGAGCTGGATTGACTTATAAGTCATGGCTGAAAGTATTGCGGGCTGTTTTGGTATGAGAGAAAAATATTATTTGTTGGCTGATAAGTCAAGACTTATAAGCCGAATACATGCTGCCGAACAAGCTGATTCAGTGGCATGGTATCTCCGGGTATACTTGTCCGGAGATGGACACTTGTGCGTTTCGGCAGCGGGCGAATGTTTGCTGGCCACCGGATCTCGTGATCATGACGGAGTTGACATGGATGTCTGTGCAGCCGCCGCCGCCGCTACAGTCAAACGCCACGGCGGTTGGTAGGCTTGACGTCCCCTTCAGGTTGGTGTACGTTACGTTGCTGATCGCCACGGCCAGCTGCAAACCCAGAGATACATAAGCGTTGGTTGCATTGCTCGCTGTGCTTCTCATATAAACTGCCTGTGAATTGTGATAGCTTGAGCAGTGTGTGCGACTTCAATGCACTACTTTGTCAGTAAATGGAATCGAGCTGATAACAAAGATGAAATACACGGTACGTACCTCGAGAGTGCGGTCTCGGTAGAATTGGTCGATGATTACGGGGTGGTCCACGTTGTCGAATTCTATGTCGGTGAATGAGATGGATCTTGCGTACCCTTGCGCACCCTATGGCTATTAGACAAGAAAAACACCAAATTAAACACAGCCTTGACATTTTACTCATAATAGTGGTAGGTTTTTTATCTGTCATTGTTCAGTAATCACAACTTTCACTTTACCTCCCACGTCTTGATCCTAGCTCCATTCGCTGTATTTGTAAAGTAAACGTTGTTCACGTCGATGTACTCCACGGCGGCGATTTCGCCATTCTTGCCGAGACTCCCAATGCTGGCCAACACGAAAACAATACATAGGTGCTGGGTTAGTACACATGCATCATCTTGTGCTAGACCGTCCACGCAGCACCGGATTGCCCTTTTCAGTCGCATCGATCGATGGGTTACCTTACTCCGTGGCCAGGCCCGCACTGGATGCCGTCGACGGTGACGAAGCGGCTGCCGGAGCTTATGGAGACGCAGTCGTCGCCCGTGCCGATGGTGGAATTGGTGATCCGCACGCCCTGGCTCCGCTCGACGTGGACGCCGTCCGTGTTGGGGCTGTTCCCCGGCGCGGCGATGTTGAGCCCCCACACGTTGACGCCGCTGCACTCGATGATGGCGATGTGCATCTGCGGGCTGTTGCGGCTGCTGAACTGGCTCAGCTCCAGGTTGTTACAGCTCACCAGCTTCAGCGCCTGCCAGAGACGAACAGATTCTTGAATGCGAGCTTCATCGAGAGAGAAACGCATGAAAATAATCCGCGCGCACAATGTTGCGTACCGTCGGTGCAGATTCAACGCAAGCCTGCGGAAGTGACAAAAGATTAGGTGCTTGGAAACTGAAACAACATAGAAGAAGCATGTAACACGTAATGATACTCACGGCATGGGCATCGCTGTGGCATCTCCTGACCCACCAACTCTGACCACTGCCGTCGAGCACGCCGTTGCCGGTCACCCTCAGCCCGTCCACGCGATTGAACATCAGCCAGTAGAGGTTTGTCCCGCTGCTCCATGCGCTCGCTGCCGTCGACAGCGGCGCCATGATCGTGCCCTGGATCTGTGCAGGGTAAAGCCGGCAAGTATTGGTGTTTGTCATAGTCATTACACGTGGTGACGGAGCTGGAAGATTTTGTTTTTATAGGAATCAAGGAGGGGCAAAGCGCTCTACATCTACTAGGTTTTCTCCTATGCCATTTTTTAAGTTTGACTATCCATATCTACAGTCTAGCTAGCAGTCCAACAGACGACGAAGAGCGTTTCGAAAACATTAAAAAAAAGAACAGAGGACACAATCTGTCTGTTTGTCACGGTGGAGCAGAAACGGACTGACAACTGACATGCACGACATGAGCACTGGACGGGCGCGTACCTGCACGGTGACTCTTCCGGAGGCGCAGGGCCCCTGGAAGCTGACGGGGCCGACGAGGAACGACCTCTGCGCCGGCACGACCATCACCGCGGACGGCCCCCTGGCGCCGCACGCCGCGTTCCACGCCGCCTCGAACGCCTTGATCGAGAGAAACCCACGAAAAACGTACGTGAGCACGATCGTCCTCTGCCGGCCTGCGCCGCCGGCCGCCGGACGGACCAAGAAGATGAATCGCACGCGCACGTACCTTGGTGTCGTCCGTGCTGCCGTCGCCTCTCGCGCCATGGGACACAACGTCAAACATGAGCTCCCCGCCAGCGTCGCCGGCCGCGCAGCAGCACGCCAGGGCGAGGCCGGCGACGGCGAGCAGGATGCACGAGCAGACTATGCCGGCGGCGCGCTGCAAGATTCATCAGCGTCTCCCGCATGAGCATATACGATATGGCATCGATCGTGCTATCTAGTTTCGCAGGCCTTACCATCGTGTACGTCTGTGTAGACTTGTAGGTGGATCGCGTATATTGCCAAGGGTTTAGGGGATGGAGTGGAGTATACAACTACTGAACTACTTCAGCTACGTTTAGGGGATTGCATAGAACGGGCCTTCAAGGAAGGATATATAGACCTGTCCTCGTGACCATGTGGGGAGATGAGAGGAGAAATACGTTGACCTAATAGCTAATGTGCATTCATGTGGTAAATGTAGAGAGATCCTTAAAGTTAATAGATGCGTTTACTTACTGATAGAATGATGCGCTTACTGATATATTTAGGTGGGACTGGAGATTTGAATAAAGCCTGCTGAGTCACTCTTTAATTTCAGTAGCGCATCTCTCATTCTCTCCAGCTCGTGCAACCACTCCAGCGGTTACTACTCACTGACAAATATTTTCGTGGGTTGAAATGGGAAAAAAAAAAAATATTTTTTGAAAATCCATAATTATATAAATCACTTTAGCTAAAATATAATAATAAATTATTAAATTGCTTTTTAATATAAAATGGGCTATAGTTCCTTATCAAGATTCATCGTGGATCCATCACAAAAAGTATTATAGGCTAGAATCAACTTAAATCGAAGCATTATCATAATACCATTTTTTTTCGTGAACATGCACTGTAGCACATATTTCATTAAGAGAAAAAAGAGAACATCCAAACAAACAACGCAACATAAAACAGAGCGGCAAACGAAAAAACAAAGGAAGCCGGCAGCGACCACACAAGAGATTAATTACATGAATGAACTGAGCAACGACAGGGTCGAATACCTGGCCTGCAACCACAAGGCGGCCTCCTGTAGGATCTCCAAACACAGCTCGCGAGCGTCCTTGGCTTCATTCCTGAAAGTATGTGCGTTGCGCTCCTTCCAAAGCACCCAACAGGTTAGCATGACGAGCGGATCAAAGCCCTTCCTGCTGCCTCGGGGCACCCTACGCCTAGCCCAGGTCGACTAGAGGAAGGGGTCGACGTCACCGTGAGCGACCACGGTTGTGAGCCTAAGCTTGGACAGGAGCATGTCCCAAACCTGACGGCTGAGGACACAACCCAGCAGGATATGATCCAGAGTTTCGGAGGCTTGAAGACACATGATACAAGTGTCATTGTCCTGCAGCCCATGTCGCATCCGCCGATTCGCGGTCCAGCAACGACGATGCAGAGCCAACAAGAAGAAGAACCTGACTTTGGGCGGTGCGCGCGTCTCCCAAATCAACTTAGCACCGAGTGGCAAGGTCGATCCGATGAACATCGCACCATACGCCGACGCCGCGGAGTACTTGTGGTCAGCGGACCAACGCCAGATGACGGAGTCCGGAACCCCCGGCATGAGATGGACACCGCGAACCCGCTCCCAGAGGCCCAGGTACTGGAGGAAGACATGAACAGTTTGTGCCCTAGTTATGTCGGACACCCAGGCGTGATCAGCCAGACCCGACGCCACAGATCGTTTCCTCGCCTTCGCCCGGGGGACTGAGGCGAACACCGCAGGCGCAATTTGGTCAACACAGCACCCATGAATCCAGGAGTCTTGCCAGAACAGCGTTGAGCACCCGTCTCCGACCACCATCATGGTTGCTGCACGAAAGAGGGCACACGTGGCCTTGTCTGACGACGATGGAAGGTCGATCCAAGTTCTGTTCGGGTCAACCTTCCGCACCCAATATATCGGAGACCTAATACCGGGGTACCCAAGGAGGTGGAACTAATAACCATCGAACGTTAAACGCTCCCGGACGGACAAGAGCACTACTACGCTTCTTGCCCAAATGACAGGAGTTTGGTTCCGCCTCGCCCGACGCCCGTGGGCCAGCTCCGCCTCACCCGACGGCTGAGGGCCGGCTCCGCCTCGCCCGAGGGCTGAGGGCTAGTCTTCGCCTCACCCAAGGGCTGAGGGCAGGCCCCGCCTCACTCGACGTCCGGGGCCAGGCTTCGCCTTGCCCCACGACTGCACTCTGATCCTTCCTAAAGACGAAACACGGGGTATGACAGGATGTACGAGTCAACCACGATGTCGAGGGCCATGCCCTGTGCGACTGCAGGAAGGCACCGTCAGAACACGATGGGACGGGGGCTTTAAAGCCCTTTTCCTCATAACAGTGCCCAAATAGTATTAAGGGCGCCGGCTTTTGTCCCACAGTGTAGTAGGCGCCGCCTTTAGTCCTCGGGCGCGGATACTAACACCGGCATACGACGACCGCTACGGTCCAAGACAGAACTCACATCATCTACAATAACGGACGTATGGTCGCTTCCCCGATTACTCCCCGAGGGGTCATTGCTCGGCTCTCCGGCACGCCGCACCGTCCGCCGGCATGGGATGGGATGGGAAGCTCAACAAACACGCCACTTCTGACACGGTCTGTCATGTTAAGCAGGGCAGACGCGGGAAAAAAGGAAGGCACGGATCCTTCGAAGGACCTCCTATACCCTTGGTATTTTCCTCTTTCTCCCATCTGTAACCCCTGCTCCCCCCTTGGTCTATAAAAGGGGGGGCAGGGCTCCCCACTGAAGGGACCGACTTTTGACGGACAACTCACACACAGACGAACTCATAGAGAGTTCGGTTCGACACATCACGCACACAGCCAGGCCACCACCTGGCTCTTGGCATCCTTTCGACCCTTCCATCAGAGACCTGGGACCAGTCTCTCTCTCGACCATTTGTACCCCCTACTACGAACCATTTTCGGTGCTAATAACACGAGCAGCAACAGACTGGACGTAGGGACATTCAACCCGAACTAGTATAAACCTTGTGTCCTTTAGCGCACTATCCGGGCCTGACGCGCATAAATATAAATTTAATAGCTGGTGTTTGTTTGAAACACCGACAGTTGGCGCGCCAGGTAGGGGACTTTGCGCGTTCCAAACCAGGCCACAGATGGCTAATCACGACATCAGTTGGGTCCCAGGCGCACACGTGCGCTTCGGGGACCTAGATTTCATCATCACAGTGGGAGGAGAGTTGGTACGGGCTCACGCTGCCATCCAATCTCTCCCCCCATCGGCCTCGACGACAAGAGGCTTGGGCGCCAGCTCGGCGCCTCCCTTGGGCTCCTGCAGTCCAGGGAGGACCAGCGTCGCCTCGCCCTTTCCAACGACAATGATATGGCGTGGCCTTCCAGAGAAGGACTCCTCCCTCTGGAACATCACGTACGGAGCGCCCCAATAGCGTTTCCGTTCGGTCTCCGCAACGCCGCGGCGACCGTTATTCGCCTTGTGGCACAATGCATGGTTCAGTCGCCCGCGGACAGCGAGTTCGTGGGGGTGATCGAACACGACACGGAGTCTCTCCACAAACTCCTCATAGAGGAGCCGGGATCATCCTCTAGCTCTGACTCCAGCAGGGGGAGCCATCACCCTTCCTGGGAATGCTTCATGGCGGAAACCCCCGAGGGGCGCGTCGAAAGCGTCTCCGGGGAGGAGGCTACCCCGACAAGCAACCCTGACGGTAGGACCGGAGGGTAGGCAGTAGCCCCATCTCGCGTGAGGATGGAGCAGCTGAGAGCCTAGAAGCTGGAGATCGATGAGGCCGAACAAGGGCTCGTACGGGAGTACGCGGAGATCAATCGCGAGATCGAACGTCGTGGAAACGGTGGGCGCGCACGCGCCACGGCCCGCAATGTACACCAAAGGATCCTCACCAACAACGGGACCCTCCCTCACTTCGCTCGGGCAAGCCAGAACATCGCCGCTGCGACGGCCTTGCTTCACAGCCTTCTAGAGGCCGCGACGTTCGTGGATCACCGGGCCCGCCGAGAAATTCGCACGTTGCTCGAGCGTGCGGCGACACAGCAGGCGGAAAGCTCGTTGTCTCGGCGATGCGAGCTCGACGCCAACCAGCGCACGCCCTTGGTGCGCCCCGCCAAGGACGCATCGGTTCACCAGACACCGCCAGGCGACAGGCAGCACACCGCTGTCCCGGTGCATCAACGTCTCGGCCACAACCGTGACGCACGTAGCACCATCGACGCCCGCAGACGTGCCTACAATGACTCAAGAGAAGGAGCCCGCCGTGGCTATCATCCTCGACGTGGCGGACGCTACGACAGCGGCGAGGACCGGAGCCCGAGCCCCGGCCTGCCGTGGCTATCATCCTCAATGCTGCGTTCCCACCAAGGTATCGGCCACCTACCAACATCCCTAAGTACTCCGGGGAGACAAACCCCGGGCTTTGACTTGAAGACTATCGGCTTGCCTATCAAGCCGGTGGTGCGGATAATGACGACTTCATTATCCGCAACCTTCCACTGTTCCTCACCGATTCGGCACGAGCGTGGTTGGAGCACCTTCCGTCCGACGCCATCCAAGGTTGGGCGGACTTGAGGGAGATCTTTGTGGGGAACTTCCAGGGCACGTACAAGCATCTTGGGAACCCCTGGGACCTCAAGAACTGTTGCTAGAAGGGCGACGAAACCCTCCGTAGGTACATCCGGTGCTTCTCCCGATAATGCAACGAGCTCCCTAACGTCGCCGACGCCAACGTGATAGGAGCCTTCCTGTCCGGGACAACCTGCGAGTCTTTGGTTCACAAGCTGGGGCGCAAGGGCCCGTGGACCACTAAGGAACTCCTGGACATCGCCACCAGCCATGCCTCAGGAGAGGAGGCGGTCGGAGCAATCTTCGACCGTTCCGACGGCAAGGCGAGGCGGGACGTGGGCGCCGGCGAAGGCGTCTCCAACCATTCCGCCAAAAGAAAGAATAAGAAGCAACGGCGCGATGACTCGCTCGTGGCCGCTGCCGACCGCAAGGGGGGTCAGAAGCCCACGGAGGGCACTCCGAACCACTTCGAAAAAATGCTCGAGGGGTCATGCCCAAACCAAGCTTTCCCAGCCAAGCATCTGTACAAGGATTGTGGCCTCATGCTCAAATTCTTGTCCGGAAGCCCCAACAAAGGGGAGCAGGGGAAGGATCCACCCCCCGCTACAGACGACGCCGAGGAGAAAGACGACGCCTTCCCGACGCCGAATGGCGCCCTTATGATCTTCGGAGGATCAACGGCCTACGACTCTAAACGCCGCCAGAAGGTTGCGCGCTGCGAGGTCTATACGACCGGACCAGCCACGCCTGCCTTCCTCCGGTGGTCAGAATCCGCCATAACCTTCGACTAGGCCGACCATCCGGATACCGTCCCGCACCCAGGGAGGTATCCGCTTGTAGTCAACCCGATCATTGGCCCGAAGCGACTCACGAAAGTACTGATGGACGAAGGTTGTGGCCTCAACATCATGTACGCCAAGACGCTCGACGAGATGGGCGTCGACCTGATGAACCTCCGCCCGATCCGAGTGCCTTTCCATGGTGTTGTGCCTGGTAAGCAGGCCGTGCCACTGGGGCAGATCGATCTACCCATCACCTTCAGGGATTGGCTCCATTATAGGACTGAGACCCTCACCTTAGACGTGGTGGGGTTCCCCAAAACCTTCCACGCCATCCTGGGACGTCCATATTACACGAAGTTCATGGCCGTCCCCAACTATACATACCTCAAGCTGAAGATGACGGGTCCCTGCGGGGTCATCACCGTCGGCACCTCCTTCCAGCGCGCTACGAGTGCGAAGTCAAATGCTGCAGCCACACCGCAGCAGTCGTCGCCTCCGGAGAGCTCGCCACCCTCATGGAAGAGGTCACCGAAGAAGCACCTGACGCCAAGAAGTCCACCGGGTCGTTCAAATCGGCAGAGGGTTCCAAGGAGGTCCTCATAGATCCCAGCGGCTCTGAGGGTAAAACGGTACGCATCGGTACCACGCTGTCCTCTGAATAGGAAAGCGCGCTCATCGACTTCCTCCGCGACAACAAAAACATCTTTGCGTGGAAACCCTCGGATATGCCAGGCATCCCGAGGGAGGTCGCCGAGCATAACTTGAAAATCCACCCAGGCTCAAGCCGGTGAAGCAACGCCTGCGCCGCTTCGACGAGGAAAAGCGCAGGGCCATCGGTGAAGAGATAGCAAAATTGTTGGCCGCCGGATTCATCAGGAAAGTACACCACCCAGAGTGGTTAGCAAATCCCGTTCTTGTATGAAAGAAGAGCGGGAAATGGAGGATGTGTGTCGACTACACGGGTCTCAACAAGGCGTGCCCAAAGGACCCGTTTCCTTTGCCACGCATGGACCATCTCATCTATGTTGGATGACCTCCAGCTTGACAGCGCACTTCGGATTCACGAATGGATCTGTGAGTTCTCCGCCCCCTCGCATTACCCTCTCTCACTTAGGGGTCGCCATGACATATGAAGGCGCTCGGCGAGAAGGAGAAAGGAGGAAAGGCAGTAGCCCAAGAACAAGCAAAGGAGTGGGATGAGAGCTCCCCTCCCCCTCCCTATTTAAGGGAGAAGCACAGCGGCTGAGGAAAGACGAAAGGTTGGGACCAAAAACTCTCTCCTTTCCCTTATTCAATGCAGGTGGGAAATCAATGCTGATGGGAACCCGAGGGGACACGCCAGAACCGACGGGATGCGCTCTGAACTGACAGAATGTGCTCCAGTCAAACAAGACGTTACCGGGGCATGACCCACCACTACAACGCACCGGGCACGGGAATCAAGGCTCACGCGTGCTGGCGACCCTCCGCTTCCCTAGGCAGGACCACGGAATGATCCGACGATAGAACCCCTATCCACGGGGGCCAATGGGCCACCTAGGCCAATCGGACGGCCCAAGCAAAACGACGAACCAATGGCCGCTGAAAGATAAGCACCCCTATTTTTCTTACTTTGCGCGTTAATTTCATTACCAAGCTTCCGACCCCAGCAACGGCAGGGGCACGGACATCGCTCGGACGCTGCTGAGGGTGTCTACCTGTTTAGACATCCTCTTCGCCCGACCCCTCCGTACATTTAAAACCCAGAGGCACGACATGCGGGTATAAAAGTTTGAGTAAAACTGGATGAACCGCCAGACCCTACGCCCCGATGGCTATGGTGTTTTTTGTTCACCAGAATAATCGAACTCACAATCCCCCGTGTCTCCAGCTTCTGCATCCGCCTTCTCAAGAAGGGTTCGGAGGGGTCCGCCTAAGGAATCTCCTCCAAGGAGAAGCTGTCAGGTCGCCCAAGTCAATCGAATGGCTCAGATCGCCACCGAGATTACAGAAACAAAAATTATGATACTCATACAGGTTGCATCAACCCCATCGCAAAATGTCAGACTCGAACCCCGCACGGACACGTTTGGTAGGAGCTTCCCATCGCTCGTACCACCAAGGTAACGTTACCGACCCACCTTCATTTCGATTAAATTATACATTCAAACATTGCATATGCAAATCACTGCATCCCAACGCTTCGTGTCGTGTCACGAAACGACAGTCGCCTCATTCGATATGAGTGGCAATGGGCCGAGGTTCGAAGGCCGGCCCACGAAGGGCTTGAGTCCGCCTCGCGTCAAACAGAGCCAGGGGAGAAAAACCGAGATGAGCCCCAGCGGCCTCACCCGACCCCGCTCAGAAGCGGACAGGGACACCTCGACCTTTCTCGTTCGATTCTAACCTCAAGCCAGGCCCACAGAATCTCCATCAAGGAGAGGCCAACGGGCCACCTGAGCCCAACGAACGACTCGGGCATCTGCCGGGAGGTGGGTTAAGAAGTAGAGAAATACCACAAGAGGACTCTGCCGACCCCGTCAGCTAATGATGGACCCAGATTTCACACGAACATACCCGTTAGTGAGCTCATTGAGCGCGACACTCAAGCCATCGAGGCAAGTATCGTCAACTCAGCCCCTCCGGTTGCGGAAACCGAGGACGAGGTAACGCGCGAAAACACGGCCGACCCCCATCAGACCCTAAGGGGCTCGGGGGCTCGAGCCGCTCGACCCAAGATCGAGAGACCGAGGTTTGAAGGCTGACCCACAAAGGGTCCGGGGCCGCCTCGCGTCGAACAAAAGCCAGGGGAGAAAAACACAGATGAGCCTCAGCGGCCTTTGCCCAACCCGCGTTGAGGCAGATAGGGTCATCCCAACCATCTTGTTCAATCCAGCCTCTAGTCGAGCCCATAGAAACCCCATTGAGGGGGAATCTGTTGGAAGGCGGGGCAAGGAGCAACGGAATGCCACCCGAGGGCTTTGCCGACCCTGTCGCAAAGCAACGGGATCAGATTCCGTCTAAACATCCCTGTTAGCGAGCTCATCAGACATGTCACTCGAGCCATCGAGGCAAGGGACGTCGCCTCAACCCCTCCAGTGGCGAAAACTATGAATGGGGCGACAGCCACAAAACGAGCCGACCCTTAACCGAATCCCCACCATGCGTGGGGGCTCGGGGAAGGCCGGACTGGTGATAAGACCAAACGCACGGTCACGCAGTGATCGCCAAAATCCTAAGTAAAGGGTACGAGCAAATACAAACGTATGTTCGCTTCCGTCGCTCCGGTCTCCAGTAACATCCAAACCCAGCAACCGCAAGGGGTCGGATCTCACTCGGGGGCTGATGAAGGTACGGGTACCTCCTTTCTTTTTTCAAAAAAGTCATTTCGTCAAACCTCTTCCTCGCATCAAGACTGATGGCAAGGTTCGGGGTAACAGATAGGTAAGACTACAAAAAACCCACGCCCAGATGGCTATGGTAATTTTCGCTCACCAGCACAATCAAAACTTCCCCTACACACCTCTGGCCTTACGGTCTAAATGAGCGGAAGAGTCAGATCACATAAACTTCTTTTCATCACAAAAAGGGAAGAAGTTTAGACCGAACAAACAAAACGAAAATTACGAAACGAATCCACGAAACCGTTTCCAGGACACGAAAGTACCGACACTTGTTCACATATTACGAATAAATGTTTATCAAACTAATTCAACTAACGACTTCCACGGAGGGAGAACCGTTTCTTTCAGCCTGTTCGCCAGGTTCCGCGCAAGGAGAGTCACCGCCTTCTCCATCTCGTCTAGCTCAGCATCTTCATAGACAAGCGCGAAGCCTTGGCTCATTATCTCCAGGTTGATCTCCCGATCACAATGGGAACGGGCGACAGCAAAGCCTTGGGTGATCCCGGTGTGAAAGGCGTCCTCCTCAAGTTCGCCCACCCGCGGCACGAGCCACGAGCGAGCTGGTTTCCACCGGCTGCGCCACCCTCAGGGCATCGATGACCACCCCAACAGTGGCTTGCAGAAGGTCATGCTCTTCACTCTCGGTCTAAAGAATCCCTCACACTTTGGTGAGCTCCTTGTCCAGCCTTCGGTTCACCGTGGCTCCAAGATCCGCCCGGAGGGAGTCGACCACCCGATGCGCGTCGTCACGCACCCGGATGGCCCGGTCACGATCCTCACGGGCTGTGCCGTGCTCCGAGCAAAGTCTTTCCTCGGTCTGGCGTAGCTCGTCCCGCTCCCCGTGCAACCAGGCGATCACCTCAGCGTCCCGGTCCACCCTCTGCTGCAATGTCGTGGACCTCTCCTCGGCCTTCAGCTTGAGGTCCCGCTCCGTCTCCAGCTCCGCCAGGAGCTCGACGGCCTGCTCATTGGCCGTGGCATCCTTCTATAGCAGCTCGTCCCGCTCCTTTTGGAGCCTGGCGGTCGCCTGCTCGTCTAGCTTCACCCTCGCTGACAAATCCTCAAACATCCCATAGAACTCCTCCGCGTCCCAACACGCCTCGGCCTCCCGCTGCTAGGCGGCAGCAAGCTGCGCGCCCACATCTCCTCGCAGCCGGGCCTCCTCAGTAATGCGGTCCCACTCCGCCTTTTGCTCGCGGAGGAACCGGGATTTGTTTCGGCTACGAGCAACGATACACTGGAAAGAAGACCGATATCAAAAATACGAAAACACAAAATACATGGAGAAAGAAGAAAACGAAGGAGAAGATTAAGCGAATACCCCTCCAGTAGGAATGAGGATCTCGCGTAGGGCACCACTGGCCTGGCTCAAGGCATCCATCATAGCCGAGAACCCGATGTCGAGGTTCTCCCGCTCTAGGCTCTCGGCAGCATCATCGAACGAAAAAAGAACCGATGTTGGGTCCTGAGCGGCCATCCACTGGAGCGGCGGCTCGCCCCGCGCGGGGGAGCGGCTGCCCCCCGACAACAGGGCCAGGGGCTACCTCCTACGGGTCCTCTCCACCACCGCCATGACGCCTGAAGACCCTCCAGCCATGTCCTCCTCCATCCGGCCCGCCTCGGGCGCTGCGGCCTAGGACGCCGGTGGCACGGATTGCGCCACCCCCTCGGATGCCACCATGGCAGCATCCGACCCCGCCGGGCTTGTCGCGGTCGCGGCCACCTCCGTCTAGGCCTCCGGTGGCATGGATTGCGCTGCTCCCTCAGACGTCACCGTGGCTGCATCCGACTCCGCCCGACCCACGTCAGGCGCCGTCACTGGGGCCGCCGAGGGCACGGATTGCGCCACCCCCTCGGACACCACCACGGCTGTGTCCGGCTGCTCCTGGCTTGGCGCAGTCGCAGCCGCCTGCTCGGCAACCACCGAGGGCACGGGCGCCACCGCGGGCACCATCGGACCGGCCAACAAGGCCGCAACGACAGCGCCGCTCCTGCCCGCAACAGGGGCGACGTCGGGCAGCGCCATCCGTCCCACCTGAAGGGCAAGGCTCTTCTTGGGCGCTGGCCCTAGAGGATGGTCTTGTCGCAAGAATCTGCAAAAGGGAAAAAGGCATAAGGTTGGAACAGAAAAATAAAAAGGGGAAAAACGAGGGGAATCGGTGACATACTCTGGTGCTTTCGGGCGGCGGGTATGTTTTGGGGACGAACCCCCGGACCCCTGCTCCAACTCATGTGGGCGGGACCATTTCGAGCCTGCCCCCTGCTCCACAGCAGGGGGCTCGTCTCCCGTGTTTCCGAGGGTGCGACGACAGGGCCGCTCCCCTCCATCGGCTCATGGGGCGCGGCGACAGGGCCGCTCCCCTCCATCAGCTCATGGGGCACGACGACAGGGCTGCTCCCCTCCATCGGCTCACGGAGCATGGCATCGGAGCCGCCCCCTCCATCAGTACCTCAGGGGCAGCCGCGGATCCGTCCCCTCCCATCCACCGATCCCTCGCCGGCACCCCGAGGGTGACGGCGGATCCACCGGCTCCCACCGGACCTAGGGGCAGGCCCAGCTCCACCGTCCTCGCGGACTCGCTTCCCCCCACGTGGAACGGGAAGGGTCTCTGCGTGGACAGCGAGTCCTCGTCCTCCAGGTCACCCCAATCCATGCCGGTTGCCGACTCGTCAGACTCGTTGTCATCGTCATCGTCTTCACCGCCAGTCTCCTCTCCTCGATCTCGAGCTTGCTGCTTTTGTATCACCTTTTTCTTTGCGAGCTCCCTTGTCTTCTTGTCCCAATCGGCCACGGCGCGGTTCGCTACCGTCCGGGTTGGGTCCTTCGGCAGTGGAGTCGGGCTATCTTTAAAGAACAGTTCCCCCGGCTGGTCCCGCTATCCTGAGGTTAGCATCAAGGGGTCAGAAAATTCAAGTGAAAAGAGGAGCAAGGGGAAAGAAAACTTACGAAGTCAACAAACCCTGGTTCTGGCCGCATTGGGGGATGCCCCGGCACCGGATACACAAAGTCAAGGATGGCACCAACGGAGTCCTTCGTAGGCTCCATCGCCTCCTTGATGCGCTGCGCCACTTCACAGGGAGGGAGCGCTTTGTCGGCAAGCACCGTCCCTTCGAACGACGCTCCGGGCACCATCTGATACAGGGGAAGCGCGCGCGCCATCAGCAGCGCAACCCTCCTCGCATGGTAGGCGCCGATAATCCCGGATCCCTTCATGCCCCTGTCCTTCAGAGTTCGGAGGGCGGCAAGAAGGCCGTTGAGGTGCTTCTTTTCCTTGCCCGTGACACCCCACCCCCACGACCCCGGCGTCATTCTTGACATAGAACCATTGCGAATGCCACCCCTTGTTGGAGGTGGACAGACGCATTAGCGGGTATGCTCCTGCCCGGTTGCTATGGAGGTGGATGCCGGCGCACCCCACTGGTGCGTGTAGCTCTTGCTTCCCGACCCACCTCTTCAGAAGATTGACGGCAAAGAGATACCGCCACAGGTCAAAATGGGGACTGATCCCCAAGAACCCCTCACACAGGGCAACGAGCGCCGCAATGTGCTGGATCCCATTGGGGGTAAGGTGATGTAGCTGCACCTGATAGTAGTCCAGCAGTCCCCGAAGGAACTGATGGGTGGGCATGGCGAATCCTCGCTCGTGGAAGTGAGCGAAAGACACGACATACCCTTCGGGCGGCTACGGCTCATCCTCTTCACCGGGCAGCCGTCACTCCTCGGCGGCAGTCAACAGGCGAAGGAGGCCTCAGCGGACGAGGCCCTCTAGACGCTGAGGGGAGATGTTGGATCTGTACCCCGGGTCCATTGCGATGGCGGAAGCAGCATGGGGAAGAAGGCAGCAGCGAGTTTGACGGCAGGAGCAGTACGGGTGCGAGAAGCTCAGGCGATTGGCGGTGGAGGCTGAGAATGCGAGGGCAAGGAGGCAAAGTATGGAACCCTAGGGGCAAACCCCGTGGTTTTATAGGGGCGACGGATGCGAGAAGGGCAACGGTCCACCTCGATCTCTGAGCCCGCCACGACACACCGTCGCGTCACGTCACAGGACACGCGCACACGATCCCTATCCCATCCCACGAAAGTCGCTCCGGGCGCTTCGCCTTCCCTAGGTGGACCAGGACTCTCTTCCCACCGAGGGAACATGGGTCACAAAGCATTTCTCTCCGGCCCGCCTAGGGCCCCGGAGCCCAAGGGCTGTCCCAACGAAGGATGGGCCCTTAAATGACCAGGACTCAAGGACGCGAGCATCACCGGGGCCTCGATCCGTAGTCGAGCCCTAGCCAGGCCGGCCCTAAATGAAATCCCCGCGAATGGGATATCTAGTTGACGAAAAACCAAGTCTTACGGCCATACCCGCGGAGGGTCCGATACTACCCCCCGGGCGATTCTACTCGAATCACCCGAGGGCTTAGGGGCTACACCCACCGGGTACGCTCACACGCACCCTCTGGCGAATTAACTCTGACAAAATCGAAACACCCCCAGGTGATTCTGTTCGAATCACCCGGGGGCTCGAGGGCTACACCCACCGGGTGCGCTCGCTCGTACCCTCTGGCAAATTAACTCCAACGAAATCGAAACACCCCTCGGGCGATTCTGTCCGAATCACCCGAGGGCTCGGGGGCTACTGCCAGGGACCTAATACCGGGGTACCCAAGGAGGTCGAACTAATAACCATCAAACGTTAAACGCTCCCGGACGGACAAGAGCACTACTACGCTTCTTGCCCAAACGACGGGAGTTTGGTTCCGCCTCGCCCGACGCCCGTGGGCCATCTCTGCCTCACCCGACGGCTGAGGGCCGGCTTCGCCTCACCCGAGGGCTGAGGGCTAGTCTCCGCCTCACCCGAGGGCTGAGGGCGGGCCCCGCCTCACTCGACGTCCGGGGCCAGGCTTCACCTTGCTCCGCGACTCACTCTGATCCTTCCTAAAGACGAAACACGGGGTACGACAGGACGTACGAGTCAACCACGATGTCGAGGGCCATGCCCTGTGCGACTGCAGGAAGGCACCGTCAGAACACGATAGGACGGGCGCTTTAAAGCCCTTTTCCTCATAACGGTGCCCAAATAGTATTAAGGGCGCCGGCTTTTGTCCCACAGTGTAGTAGGCGCCGCCTTCAGTCCTCGGGCGCGGATACTAACACCGGCATACAACGACCGCTATGGTCCAAGACAAAACTCACATCACCTACAGTAACGGACGTATGGTCGCTTCCCCGATTACTCCCCAAGGGGTCACTGCTCGGCTCTCCGGCACGCCGCACCGTCTGCCGGCATGGGATGGGACGCACCCACTTGCTAAATAGGGCCAGGGCATGGCCTACGAAGATCAACAAACACGCCACTTCTGACATGGTCTACCATGTTAAGCAGGGCAGGCACGGGAAAAAAGGAAGACACGGATCCTTCGAATGACCTCCTATACCCTTGGTATTTTCCTCTTTCTCCCATCTGTAACCCCTGCTCCCCCCTTGGTCTATAAAAGGGGGGGGGGCAGGGCTCCCTACTGAAGGGACCGACTTTTGATGGACAACTCACACACAGATGAACTCATAGAGAGTTCGGTTCGACACATCACGCACACAACCAGGCCGCCACCAGGCTCTTGGCATCCTTTTGACCCTTCCATCAGAGACCTGGAACCAGTCCCTCTCTCGACCGTTTGTACCCCCTACTATGAACCATTTTCGGTGCTAATAACACGAGCAGCAACAGACTAGACGTAGGGACATTCAGCCCAAACTAGTATAAACCTTGTGTCCTTTAGCGCACCATCCGGGCCTGACGACCATAAATATAAATTTACTAGCCGGTGTTTGTTCGAAACACTGACACAATCCTAGCGCAGTCTGAGAGCTAGACCGAACCTTCGCAGGTTGATGATGCTGAGACCACCGAGCTCCTTGGGCCTGCAAACCACCTCCCACGCCACGCGACACATGCCCGCACTCACTGTGGCCGACCCAGTCCAGATGAACGATCGACGTAGCTTATCGATGCGGTCGACCGCCCATGGCAACAGGCACACGGCAATGGAGAGGTGCACCAGGATGGCCGAGAGCATCGCCTGTGTCAACGCCACCCTGCCCGCAGTGTTCATGAGATGACCTTTCCAGAGCGGAATACGCGCCGCGACGGCGTCAATGAGGAATTGCTCCTCGCTCCGGCGCAGCTTGCGAGTAGAGAGAGGGATGCCCAAGTACTTGCACGGAAAGGCTCCGATTGTGCAGGACAGCATGTTCTCAACCAGCTGAAGCTCCTCCTGTGAACATGCAATCGGGTTGGCGACACACTAGTCCAGGTTTGTGTACAAACCCAATGCATCGCCAAAGATCTACAGGATGGTTTTGATGGCGACGATGTCGTTCACATTTGGCATAATGAACATGACGATGTCGTCCACGTATAGCGACACCCGTGAACGCACCACGGTGCACCGGAGAGGTGAGAAGATCGACTGGGACTCAGCCCACCGGATGAGTCCACCAAGCACCTCCATAGCTAGGACGAACAACATCGGGGACAAGGGGTCACCTTGCCGCAAGCCTCTGGCATGGCAGATGCGGTTGCCCAGTCTACCATTGAGGAGGACCTTGGTGCTTGCCGATCCAAGGAGGATAGACATCCAGTCCCTCCACCGCTGACTGAAGACGAGCCGTTGTAGGACCTCCAAAAGGAAAGGCTAACAGACCAAGTCGAAGGCTTTCGCAATATCGATCTTGAGGAGGAGGCAACTACGCTTCTTCTGGTGCAAGGTCTTGCAGGTCAGGTGAACGGCGTGGAAATTATCATGTATGGACCGTCCCTGGATGAACGCGCTCTGACAGGGATGCACCAGATCATTGAGCACCAGAGCAAGCTGACGGGCAAGACATTTGGCAATAAGCTTTCCAAAGCTCTGCATTAGGTTGATCGGGCGGTAGTCTCTGATCTCTTGGGCTTCATTCTTCTTTTTTAGGAGAATCATGAAGGCATCATTGATTAAATTGAAGCTGCGCCCATCCAGCGACCAGAACGCGTTGAAAGCGTTGACGACGTCTTGTTTGATGATCGGCCAGACTACTTTGTAGAACAGCCCAGTGAAGCCGTCCGGCCCCAGAGCTTTGTCCGACGGCAACTCTGAGATGGTCGCCCAGATCTCGAACTCGGAGAAGCAGACATCCAGCATGGATAAATCATGCTGGGCGAGACCCAGGTTGTCGAAATTCACAGTGGCCGCTCGATGGAACGGAGTGCTAAGCAGGCCGTTGTAGTGGTCATACACTGCGTCCGCCATCTGCTCATTGAGGACAAGGTCATTCCCCTGGACCCTGAGCGAGGTGATGTGGTTCTTTCGACTGCGGTGGCAAGCCTAAAGATGGAAAAACCTCGTGTTGGCGCCCCTTCGGCTAGGAACATCAATCTAGAGCGCTGCCTGGCGATTGTTCTTGTGAGGGACGCGAGGCCAAGGCATTTGCATTTCATGCCCTTTCTCAGCACAACCTCCTTAGTCAATAGGGGTCGTAGGTCTTGTGCGCAGTCCAAACACAAGATGACCTCGCATGCAATGGCTAGCTGCAGCCTGATGCTCCCGATATTGCGCATACTCCAACTTTTCAGCGCGCGCGCGACGTTCCTGAGTTTGTAGTCCATGATACGGAATGCGTCTGCATGAAGCAAGGTCGGTTCCAATGCCGAGGCGATGACGTCGAGGAACCCAGGTAGATTTGTCCAGAAGGATTCTAACTAGAAGCACTTGTGCGCCTAGGGAACGACATTCGTGCGTAGGAGAAGGGGTGCGTGGTTCGAGCAGTCCGACGAGAGCACTCGCAGCTGGTGATTCGGGTACAGTTCCAACCAATCCACCGAAGTGAAAGCGCGGTCAATGCGCTCGAGCATTGGGTGCAGGCGCTCGTTAGTCCATGTGAACAGGCGACCGTTGAGGTGTAACTCCTTGACCGCCACCGCTCCAAGAAAATGCCCGAAGCGACGCATACACTGGCGATCAAGGCGGTCGTTGTTTTTATCCGCCGCGCGGTAGATCGTGTTGAAGTCCCCGCAAATGAGCCAGGGACCCAGTAGCGAGGAGCGGAGAGCCGCGAGCTCATTAAGAAAAGCCTGCTGGGCATTAGCATCCAGCGGCCTGTAAACGACTGTGATCCACCAGGGCAGCCTGGGATCAGAGCAACTGGCGATTTTGGCAGTTATCGAGTGTGACTGCAGAGACACATGCGACGTCGACCAGGCGTCCGTCCTCCAGCTGAGGAGAACTCCACCGGCGGTATCCACAGCAGGCAACAAGGCATACTCAAATGATGTTCCTAGGCATTCAGAAGCAAGTTGGTTGCAGACATTGGAGAGCTTAGTCTCCTACAAGCAAACGAGCGACACCCTCTCCTGGTCGATCAAGTCCCTAACGACGTTGCGCCGCGCACGACCATTGAGGCCACGGACATTCCAGACGAAGATGTTTTCGTTCGACATGGACAACAATTGGCGATAAGGATGCAGAGGTTGCCTAGACCACAAGCTCGACCCCCTCGACAAGTTGGATGCCGTCGATCGCAAAACAGGCCGGGAACAGCATCCTGGTCGCTTCCCGCTTGGACTCTGAGAGGGGCCCGTCGAACAGGGCCAGGTACTTGTCGAACTCGCCGTCTGCTCTAGTCTATGCAGCCGGCTACCGTGGGCGTTCTCCCCACTTGGCCATCAACACATTCTGTGCCTGCACCATTGGGTTGGGTGCCCTGCGTCTGCTCTTGGCTGCGAGCCTGCCGCTCCGACGCGGCGGTGAGAGCGCGTTCTCCACCACACAGCGCCTCCTGGGGGCACGTAGCCATGGGGGCTCAAGTAGAATAGGCTCCATGATGACGGAGCACAGCTACGACTGGAGGCACCTTGAGATCTCCCGCGGTGTTGCCAGAGCCGGCACCGCCGCCGATGCCGCCGCATGTTGCCTAGGCTCGGGGGGAGAGGTCGTAGGTGGTGTAGTAAGCCTGGGTGGCGTCCTCACGTGATCAGGCCTCGGCGTCGTCTAGGTTGGGCCTACGAACTCGGCCTCGATGCAATGAGCCCACCGGTCCTCGGGGGCCGCCGGATAGGGGGACGCCTGGATGCCACGGCCCCCATGGAGTAGCTGCGGGTCGCCTGCGAGTAAGCGGCCCACAATGCCAGCCGAAGAGCCTTCAGGCGCATGCAGCAGCATAGGAGATGGGCTCGGCGGTACCAGCAGCCGGCAGACGCCCTTGGCACCCGAGGCAGAAGTTAGCGCTACAGCGACCGGCGTGGCCGGCGTGGAAGCTAGCTAAAAAGGAGATACATCAGTGGGGTGTGGAGCGGTGTCCGATAGTGATGGGGCCTCAGGCACGCGCTGCCGAGGACGCACAGGCGCACACACTCGAGGTCGCGGCGACGCGACATCTGAAATCTCGCGTGGTCCACCAATTGCGACACCCGCACGCATGAGCCCATGCCTGACTTCATCTCATGCCATTCCATTCTTGTTCTTATCCATAATATCGTTCTCATGCCCACGCCTGGCCCAAGTTGTCCCCTCCTCTTTGTGCTCGCTCGCCTCCTCCTCTCCCTCTCCGAGTCTTTGCCTCTCTCTTCCCTGATCTCCTTTTTTTGATATCGCTCTCCATGAGCTCTCTCTCTCTCTCTCTCTCTCATTCCTGCTTCTCCCTTTTGAGTCATCATCGTCACCGTGGGATGCCACAAGCAAATGGCCATAGCTATGGGGCACTTGTAGCAAGCGATGTGGTTGAGGCATGTGATTGCCGGTGTTAGGGCACATGGAGCGAGGCAAGGCTAGGCACGAAGGTGAAGTCGCGGGGCCCAACAACACACATGGAGGTTAGGGCGCTGGCTAGAGCGAATCCATTATCCATTGAGGCGGCAACGATGAACTGTAGCACGACTACATCCTCCTCGACAAAGATGTCCATGTTGGCCGCGAATGGGAGCTCCAGCTCCAACACCAACAATACACAAGGATTGTCCAATTGCTCTTGTTTTCTGGACAAGGTTCGATCTCATCCGGTTCAATTTAGGGTCATTGGTTTGGGATTCGATTGGATTTCATTTGGTTCATTTGCTAAGTTCCTACTTTTGTTTACTGGTGGACAGGCTTCGATCTGATCCAAATCAATCTAGGATCATTGAATTTCATTTGATTTACTTCAAAAGCTTGGATCCCGCATGATAGTACTGTGGGAGGAGGCTCTAGGATCGGCGGTTAGGAGAACTCGGTGACAATTGGATCGGAGATCGGATTTTTAAAACCATATGATGGAAATTTAAGATCTTGATTGGAGTCCTTCGGTGAAGCTTTTCTGTTTTATAAGCATATATGATGCCACACGATTTGGGGATAGGAGGAGAGGGCGTCAATGAAAACACATCACCGTATTTTGAGCAGACTCGGTCAAGACACGTATCTGCAGGCCATAGAAGCCTACCCAACTGATATGGGTGGCAGAACAAAAAAAATATGGTGGAAGGAATTTGGATCTTTAATATTAGGTATAAATTATTTTTTTGACTCCACGAATCACTTTTTTGTTTCGTTGGATGGATGAGAGTGCATGAGATAAGAATAGTTGACTAATTTTATCTATTATTTAATATCATGATAGTCACTAACTAAACATAAAATATATTAATTAGCACTACAACTATCCTAATTGGCACACAAAATGTACACTAATCACACCTTAGCACTTATCAAAATTAATATTACCTAATGATTCTTAATTTACTTAGTAATAACAAATACTAGAAAGCATGGATGAGCTCACCTGGCAATTTTTAGTGGCAAGGATATCCAGCATCTAAGAGAATATTCTCCTATTAGGGATATTGTCGGTGTTTTGTCAACCGACTAGTGAATTTATACGTTTGTCGCGCTGCTCTAGGAAGATGATGGTAGCACTCGAAGACACAATGAATTATACTGGTTTAGGCTAGAGCCCTATGTCTAGTCTCAGAGATGGATCGAGTTCGTGTTTCTCGGTTAAATGCTCTAAATTTCCTACAATGGGTGTGTAACCGAAGGGAAAGAGGTAGGAGGAGTGAGGTGAACGAATGTCCGAATGAAGTCTCGAGAGTTCGTCCCCTTGGAAGGGAAGCCTGACTACCCTTATATAGAGTTCGGGGGCCAGGTTATATATATAGAGAGGGGTTCTTCCGACCGAGTGGTCGTGAGCCCAAGGGAGGGAGAAGCAAGTAAACTTGGCTTCCAAGCAAGCCCGTCTTGTCCTAGCGTCATCGTACGTTTTGGTATGGTCATCGTCGTGGTCTTGCTCCCATGTCGCGGCGTGGCATGGCGTGATGCTACAGTGCCGGTCGTGACGGCACTGTTGGCACGGTGATGGTTCACCAACTGTCCTGCGTGATGTGGTCTTGCCGTGGCCTTCATCATCGTCTCCTGTTCTCCTGGTGGCGTCGTGGCGACAATGTAGGAGCAGGTAGCCGCTCCCGGGTCATCAGTTGCCTTTGTTGGTCATGATGTCGATGGCATCGACCCTGGATTGCGAGGTCGAGGTCCCCGGTGGCCTGGGCGGCCTTGAAAGTCAAAGCCGGGGTCATGTGCCCCATCCCGTAGCGAGTGGGGCCATACGCCCGTCTTGTCGTGCTGAATTTGGACGGTGCGGTGCCGTACCGGTCGTCACTGCCTGGCGGTGTAGTCTTGTCTGCGCAGGGGTGCGCAGGGATGGCGTCTGTCCCCGAGATGGCTGTTCTTTCAATCCTGACAGAGTGAGTGGAGCGTGCCTGCCTCTGTCAGAGCAAGCATACTCTGACCGCGTCCAACCTCTCCATGTCCCTCCCCAGGGGTCGAGACAAGGAAGAGGTCGAGGGCGGCTGTGTGTAGTGGAAGGAGAAGGGAGAGGTCGTGGTGGACCGTTTTGTCTTGGCGTTTGGCCCGAGGCCTTTGTGGCTTGGGTGGACCGCGGCTGCTGGACCTCAGCCAGTCGGGCCGCTCGAGAGGCTAACTAATCGGTGTCCTGAGATACCCGGGGTATCTTAACCCCGATAGATATCATATTTTATATCAGTAAACCAAACAAAGACATGTCAATAGATGGCTATATCCCAACCAAAGATATCAATCCAACAAAAGGCACCCTAAGCTACTTTCTTG
Organism: Miscanthus lutarioriparius; assembly: GCA_904845875.1. NCBI lineage: Eukaryota > Viridiplantae > Streptophyta > Magnoliopsida > Poales > Poaceae > Miscanthus > Miscanthus lutarioriparius. The sequence goes on along the minus strand of CAJGYO010000011.1, from coordinate 19,417,706 downwards.
TTGGGCAAAAAAGTTCTCCACCTGGGCCAAAGTAAAAGGGAAGTCTGATTGGGCTGTATAAATGGACCGGAGGCCATTTTCGAAGCCCGCCAGGGGAGGTGGTGGAGGATGATGACTAAAGGCAAGATTGCCCGGAGTGGCAACCGGAGTACGGGTACCGGCCGGGTGGCCCAGGAGCGTTGAACAGAGGTGGACGATGAGGCAGCCTGCAGAGAGGGTGCCGTCAGCCCATCACGTCCTCGCGGTGTCGGACCTGCCGCGACCCTCCGCTCGTAGCAGTTTTGATCAAATCCGCTCAAAAAGGACACTAGTTTCATATCACAAAACAGATGAGGACACGACGGATAGGATTCTATATACATGCTTCGCAGAAAACAGAAAAGAAAACAAATGACCACAGATACGGAGTATGGAGAGTATCAGTGTGTAAAGAACAGTCTGAAGGAATATTCAGCGCACTGAAATGTTGACAGATGAAGCAAATGGAACATGTCAATGAAACTAATATGGGGACAGGTGCAGTGTTTTTTTTTAAGGAGAAACTGTAAGACAATTCTATATTTGCGAAAGGGGAAATAAAATGATGTATGCTCGGACAAAATTTCCCTTTACATTCTCATGTTTCAGTTTATATATACAGATTTAAATGGAGGCCAGCAAAATTGGTAACGGACATTTATCAAAAAATAAAATCAAGAATGATGGTAGACCCATCAAAATCTCATTATAACACTACACAGTAAAACATAAGAGGGAATTCTTTTGTTTCTATCTACGGTACAAGCTATATGAAAGAGAAACCATGACTGGCAAAATGACTCCCATTTCTCCAGTCAGCATTGTTTGAGGACCGATCAAACACTGTACAGTTGCTACCTCATACTGAACTATAGGCTTCCTCCTGCATTCACAAGACAGAGAGTGTCAATACTGATGATTTAATGCCAGTTGGGTCGAAGGTATGATAAGACTGAAATTATGTGATGATCCAAATATATGGAGATTTTGATGAGGTAAACTTAAATTTTTCAAAGAATCAAGTGCATTGAGACCAGAAATAACATTGGCTTACTTCAAGAATTTTGTATTTACCTGTCTTTTCTGAAGGAAGCTCTTCCAGGCCTTTCTTCTTTGTCTAGCTGGCAAAAACTTGTTTCTATGTGTCTCCAATCTCCAAGAATAAACAGGAGAAAGATAAATTATGTAGCAGCTTCTGTCCTCAAAATTATCACCAAGCCCATTTGTAAATAAAAACAAACCTATAATGAACTATCTATCTGTGTCTAGTCTGACATCATATCCTCCAGTTCAGGAATGTCTGATCCACCAACACGAATATCATCTGATTCGGTTTCATTAGATGAATCCCTGCCCAAGGGTGTATGCTCTCCGTAGTCCAAATCCTTCCAGTCAAGTTCCCCATCAATAGAATGATTCTCCACAGCTTCTCCAGCACCTTTAACTAGGTGAGGCCTGCTCTGTCCAGTTTTCCCCTTCGATCTTGCACAAATGCAATCTACAGGATGCTCATGGAATTCGCCTCTTCCTAGTTTAATCTCATTGGGCTCCCCCATGAATCCCTTTTGGAAGGTCTGAACTTTAGATGCAAATGTGTCCCAACTCATGCTGGTTCGATTCAGAAATAACGAGTCAAGTTTCTTAGTGTTGGGCCTTATGGTCCTCCTGTGCCCAAAATATCTCCTGAAAATCCACAATTTATCAGTCAATCACCATTGCCTTAGAGTGTAAGAAAGATAAAGCAAATTCACTTTGTTCAATCAATTGCCACTGAGTTTAGGTTAGCACTAAAGGAAAAACAGAAAGAAAAGAGTACCTTCGACCAGCCAACATTCTGGCCATGTTGCCATTGTTGTTTGTCACAAAAACATCGCTCCTATCACATACAATAAAATCAAGAGCAGCCATGCGAGATGAATATGGTAAGAAAGGAGCTAACTCCTTGTTTGCTAGAGTTTCCTTTGAGTGAAAGTTTGGGAAGAGTGCTTTCAGAGGTGCCAGTGTCTCCTCGCCTCCATATACATCTCCTGATGCAACATAAAGGTGCACGTCCTTCCCAAATCCCAATGCCCTGAGCATGAGCCCTACTTCCTCTGGTGTTAGAGGGCACTTTCCGTGCCGCCGTTCTCTGTCAGGGTTGCCTGCCTGTACAATATTTTCAAATGTGTCACATAAAAAAACTAAAATGATTTTACTTTCAGAAGCATTACTAGTTAAAACGGAATACAATACTACTCTCTTACATGCAGGGTCTTCCACCTCTTACGAATCTCACCAAGTTCTCTTCTCTCAATGTCTCCACCCCCATAGTAGCAACCAGAGAACGCAAGCATGTCAGGCTCAAATCTGTCAATAGATGGGTAATCAGAGTTAGTGTGTACTATATATGAAACAAGAAGTGTTGGACAAGAAAAAGAAAAGGTGATCTAATATCACCTTAGGTGAAGAGCAATGAAGCGCCCACTTTTTTCCCTCATTCTTTGGACAAGCATTTCACCCATTTTGAGGATTGGGTCTGTAAACCTTAGTGCATGATAATTGACTCTACACCTAAGCTTTTGAAGATTAGTCTCTAGCTTATTTGACAACCGGTAGTCAAATTTGGTTAACTGAACAACCTGTGGGTCAAAATTCAAGAATTGATGTCAGAATTGAGCATTTTTCACTGAAAAATGTCAAACATAAGGAAACATGTCAAATTCAAAAAACCTTAATGCTTACATGCTTCTTTAGAAGAGCAGGCAACACTCGGCTCTCATAGCATTTAGGAGTACACTTTCTAGGAATACGCATCTTATATGGCGAAAGTGGTTTCCCATTCCTGTCAGGTACTTGTCGTACGATCTTTACATCATTCGAGAGTGAGGATATGAATGAATCGACATCAAATATCTCTGCAAAGTCACTGCAATGCAGAACTAAAGATTGGGAGTAGGTTCTTTGTTACAACAAACAAGAGAGAGTAATGACTCTGAGGTCTGACCTCGCATCTTTCCAGAAGGATTCTTCATCCAGCTTTGGAATGACAAGTGTTGCATTCAGTATGCGGGCTGCAACAACAGCATCTATGATCTGGAAATCAGATAAGTAGCAGAACTTCCCGTTATTTATGGGAGAAAGATTCAGTCAAAAGATAAATCGACAAATCATCATTTCAAAACAAATGGTGTTGGAAGAGAAGTTTTTTTGTTATGTTTAATTTATTCTCCAATTATTGAAAAACGAAGACATGAGATCTCACACACATTCACGAGCTTGGAAAATAGCTAACTTTTCAAAACATTGAAGAAAATCAACATAAACATACTATTTAGATTAGTTATCAAAACTACTTCAGTGTAATTATACTTTTGTATAAGTTATGCTACAGAATTGGAAACATGATAAGATTATTGACGACCCGAGTTGGCAAGCATTATTTACACATTTCTGACAGTAGTACGCAAGTGCCAACTGGCAGGAAATGAAACACATATACAGGCCGCTGAGGGCGCCAGAAAGTAGTTGGAGGATACCAACAAAAGACAGAAATGCACGGGCGCGGTGACGTACGAGGCCAACAAAACAAGTGGTTGGAGTATAGGAGTGACTAGCTGATTGCCGATCGCATCAAATAGTAGTTGGATTAAATGATTAACTTGTACACGCTGGACGAGTACAACTGAAGAAAAGCTACAATGGTAGCATGTAGATCAGTACATGCTGCTAATAACTCTCATAATTGTCAGACATAGGCACAGGCAATAAGATTTCAGATAAAAGCTCCGTTTGTACTGGAACCACAGCATAACTTGCTTAAATTTAACCACAGCACAACCAGATAGCTTTTGATTTTTTTTTTTTTAACTGAGATGAGATGCTCTGATGGTATACCAGCCAGCGCTGTTCGTTTGGCAGTTTGTATTGTTCTTACCCCTGTTCGCTGCTGATTCAGTCCGCCGCTCGTCGCGATCATCAAGTAACGGTCCGACTTGGTCACAGCCTCGGCATCTAGAGAGAAAAAAAAATGTAAGCTTTTATTGGCAGATTGGCACCCAACACACGCGCAGCATCAATCAACTCTTCCCCCAGCGCGGAACGTTAACGTAGATGAAAAGAAATCACCATATGTCGCGTGGAACGCGTACCGCTTAAAAATTGATGTGCTTGGTGGCGAATTTTTATCTAAACAAGCCGTAGATGAAAAGAAATCACCATATGTCGCGTGGCCGCCTTGAATTGCTTTGGTGGCGTTGCCGAAGAGCTGCCCGCCGCCCAGAGCTCCTGCTTACTCCCACCACTCTGCAAACCATCACGAAATAAATTCGGTGAAATGACCGCTCAATTCCCCCGAGCGAGGAAAGAATAGAACGAACCGAACACGGAATTCTGCACTCACGGGGACAGCGAAATCCACGGCGCCGATTACATTTCTGCGCACCTCCGCTGGCTTGTTCAACTGCTCGGAGAAACAAAAGGAGGGGAGAGAGAAGAACAGGAGCCGCGCGTTAAGCAAGGAGGATGACGAAATCGACGACGAGCCGGGTACCCGGGTTTGACCATTCATGAACCGAAGACCCCCGTCGTCCCCGGAATCGTAGGAAGCGAGCGTACCAGGAACGGCGGGTTCGGGCGCCGGAAGACACGGGAGCCGCCGCCGTCGCTTAGCGGCGGCGACAGGAAACAGTGGAACGCGACGACGACGAGGAGCAACCCCGCCGCTGCGAACGCCGCCGCAGCCGGCGCCACGGCGGGCACCACCCACCGGCCGTGGTTGTGGTGCCGCCGCCGCCTCGACCCCATACGCACGTACGCGAGCGCGCGCCGCGCACGTACGCGGCCGCCTCTGGTCCCCGCGCCGGGACTCGGGGCCTCCGCTTCTCGGCCGGCCTCCTCCGCGCCCCCCTCTGCCCCTCTGATGACTCGAGCGTGCACCTGGCGCCTGCAGGAGAGACGCGAAGCGCTGGCGGTGGCGGAGGCGGAGGCGGAACCGGGTGGCGGGCGGCACTCGGAAATGGGAAGCAAGGCAAGGCAAGTGAACGAGAAGAGCACGAGGCGGCGGGCGAGGCGGGGGCTGTAACTGAGAAAACGCCGGGGTTTCAGGGTGTGGAGTGCAACAAGAAATGGACCAGCAACTAAAACAAAAAAATAGTGAGAAAAAATCAGAGGAATCTTCGCATGCTAGCAACCGTTTTTCAATATTTAAATTTGCGGCGCCTGCTGGTTTTGGCTAGAAAGCGGGATTAACATGCAATTATTAACAATATTATATTGATTTCTTTTGTTTTTTCCGTGCTGAGTCGATCGATCATCGATCTGGCTTGTTCTGTCGATGTCTCTTGTGAGAGGGTGAGTAGCGCGATGGGTGGTGTCCAGTAGTGGCTGGTTATTAGTCAGTCACACTGGGTAAAGTTTAGGGCGTTGGTGGGGTAACATACAATTACGCAGATTTTAACCGTTGCAAAATACTAGTAATCACTAGCCATAGATTTGACTACGAGCACATTTAATGTGCAGACCATTTTAGTGCTTAATTGCCTTCATTGTTTCAGATATTGCATGGCATTTTTTTTTTGTTCCTGTGATCTTTTTCAATATATTCTGTCACGCAAATGTCAAGAGGTGTTTGGGGTTAAGCTTGTACCATCTACGGTAGAAACAGACATTACAAGTGGGTGTGGGTGACTGCTGCTGTAGGACGTGCTGGATGTCAATCATGTCGCGTCTCATCATCAAAAAGCAGGAGGTGAATGACACGGATTTTGGACATGTCATCGGTCGTCGGTTCAGGCTTCTCTCACAGGAGGGAAAAAAACGCACGAAGGGAACAAACAGTCCACGTTGGTGCTGGGTGCGTGTGTGTACTTGGTTCCGATCCGATCCCAACAGCAAACCGATCGGTGTCGTCGTGCCCGACTCGCTCGCCTTTCCGTGTGTCACACAAAAGGTGTGCTCAAAAGGACTCGGTGTTCCAGCCTAGTTTCATGTGAATGGATTCGTGGAACATGCAAGATGAAATTTTCTACGGATGAACGCCATCATTGGCTACGAAAAGGTTGACAGTACTATTAGCCTACTAGTAGCAGAGTATCCCATTCTCGGGTAAAAAAAAAGGAAAAAGTTGTTTGGGATTCGCATGCAACATCGCACACATGCATACTTCAGTTCGTGCTAGCTTGCATTAGAGTAACAACCGCGATCCAGAGGGTCAGAAGTGCAGCCTATAGTGTTTTACAAGATGGCTAGGTCCAAAGCTCTCTGTCCGATGTACCATTTCACTCGAATATGTTCGGGCCAATCATTTCTAGCAGATCCTTTTGATAAAAAAAAAATCTTAACTAGTACTTGCCCCTGTTAATTTCGAATCTAGACACATAAACCTTGAAGATATCCGAAGTTTGTGGTTTCTTTAAGAAAAGGCATGAAATCACATATTACCGGCAGTAAATTTTGAGTTATGTTCAGTGGCATAGCTCCAAAACATACGACCTAATCGGCACTGGCAGAGGTTGGGCATGAAATAAGGAGGGGACAACGTGATATGAAATGTAATGAGAGGGGGCATATTATTATTTTATTATGACTTAACGTGGTGAAATTAAAACATTCATTACCAATTTCTCTAGCTTAGGGGGCCATGCATGGCCCACTATGACCTAACTAATTAAGCTCCGTCGGTGCTAATCGGCACAATGTGCTCGCTCGGGCTAGCTACAATAATTAAGCGTTGGGTCCGTTATTGTGGTTATGTTTATGAGCATATATCATAGGCCGAATTATTTATTCAGTTGTTCTCTAAAAAAATCATTTTTTCAGTTATGTAATTTGTTCAAGTGTATGCATGTTCCCATCACTGCTGAGAATAATAGCCTGGAGCGAACGTGACCAGTGAACTAGCTTACAAGATGCGCATGTGACGGCCTGCCTGACGGGCATGGATGGATGCTTTGGTGGGTGCCGTACTACACATTTTATTTTACAAAAAAAAAAGGGTCTGATGCGCACAAGCGGAGCTAAGAAGAAGCCAACGCTGCGGCGACGGAGACCTCTCTAACAAACTGTGCACGCAAAAAGGCAGCAAAATTATGTGCTGAGAGAGGGTGGATTAGAAGGCAAGTCACCATCAATCATCAACCCAAATTCAACCTGGTCCCGGCCCACCCATGACTATATGAGCTCAATCGCGAGGGTTTCGTGATTTCGTCTTCATAATTGGCTTGCCGAAAAATCTGTTTGCTACTGTCGTGCCCACATTTTTAGCTTCATCCATTTGATATGTGCGATCAAATCTTAGCCGTGCATATTGTAAATAAAACATTAATCTGGTTGTTGAACTGTTTGTAACCAGTCCAATTTTCTCTTTGCTTATTAATACGATGATGCACGATTCTTCTAAGTATTGGAAAAAGGCCATGCTTTTTTGGGGTGACTCCATGTGCATATGACTTGGAAAATTATGTTGATATCGACCAAGCATTGAGCTTATTGGATAAAGCATACAATTAAACTGCACAATTTTGAGTGCCGGTGTGAACCAGTGAATGGAGAACAGGTCTTGTCGATGACTTCAGACTTTGAAAGAGCCTTTTTCTGATTTGCCTTTTAATTCTTCTAGATTGATGTAGCAAGATATAAATACTTCTATGACTAATTGTAGCATAGTGCTAAGTCAAATTATCTTAATTTTGACCAAATTTATATAAAAAACAATATTTATCATACTAAACAAGTATCATTATATTTTTTATGGAATATGTTTTCATAATATATTTATTTAAAGTCATAAATATTGATATTGCTTTATTTAAACTTAGTTAAAGAAAAGATAGTTTGACTTAGACCAAACTTAGAATTGGATGGAGGTATTAGAAAATTTGAACAATAATTGTTGGTCACAAACACTGTTTTCTTTTAGCAAATGGCGGCCGAATATTCATACGGAGAAAAGGTGATGTTCTATATAATACATAATGCTGTCCCCGTCCATGGTTTTCAGTATCTACGACTAAACAACGTAGGAGACATTGTACCTAAGAGGATTTTTAGCTTAATTCTACACCACCCAATTAAGCACAAATAGCATATGTTCTTCCACAACCAAGACGACAAGGTGACAGCCAAAGTTATGCCCAAAAAGAGCAATGATGAAATGCCAAGTGCACGACCAAAAGAAAGGGAAATATGATGAAATGCCACCGGCTCCTCTCCGCTACTAGAAAATTAGCAATGTTTTCCCTTCCTCTATCTAGAAAAATAAACAAAACACATTATTATTATTTTTTTGCTTTTGATATGAGTGGAAAACGCATCATTGTTTTGCCACTACTGCACCATAGCACACCTGGTTTCCCAATCCCAACAGAAAGAAATGGACGAAGAATCAATCTGCCTCCACCTGCCCACTGCGGGCAGAACACGGCAGCACAGCAGCCGAGATCGTATCTTTGCTCAGCAGCCAAATCGGCCGACCACCAGGACCGTGTCAGTCAGGCATCCGGCGGTTACGTGCAACTGGGACAAAGTTGGCACGCAGAGGCACTACTCACGCTGCCAGGCTGCAGCATTGCAGCACCGATGCACAAGCACTGAAGCTGCTCCCTGCTCCCATCCCCGCCATTTTTTAAAGACGCCCACGGCGATCCCTCGCAGGCCGCATCTGACCGACACCTTGGCCGGCTGCTTTCAGATAATCTTCGGCGATAACTGCCTCCTGCACATCTCTCCAGAAACGAACCCACGCATGGCAATTGGCACTTTGGCAGTGCACCAGTGAACTCCATGTCCTCGACCAATCTGCCGAGCTCCATCGCGCTGACACCTAGCAGCAGCAAGCATCGTCACCTGACCGATCCATCCAACCCTTCAACTTGAAGATAAACAGGGGGCCCAACACAGAGACACGCCATGCTACAAGTAGTAAACAAGGCGAGAAAAGGCAGCGTAACTAAACAAAGAGACGGGATCGGATGCTTTAGGCTAGCTAAACCAACCCTGCATCGATCTTTATTAGTAGAACGTGACAGCCTCCCACCCTTCGCATGCCTTTTTCTTTCAATCGTGCCCGGAGCTTTGCTCCTCCACCGGCGGTGTGGACCAAAGCTGCCTACCAATTCCATTTGTGCCCTTTCAAAAAAAAAAACTCCATTTGTGACCATCTATATACTAAATCTGTTCCAAATTATAAGACGTTTTGACTTTTCTAGATATATTGTTTTTACTATGTATCTAGATATAGTGTATATTTACGTGCATAGCAAATATAACGTATCTAGAAAAGCTAAAACATCTTATAATTTAAAACGGATGGAGTATATCTTTTTTGGAAAAATAAAAATGACTATGTACCAGTCTATGTATTGGAGAGAGTAGTATTAGGAAAGCAACTGGGTGATCGGATCAAAGAGTCAGGTTCAGCCCCATAATAATTGAAGCGGCTCCGATCGACTGGAAGCAAACTAGTACCCATTAGTACCACTTTAGTTGTTGGAACAGATAAGAAGGGTCGAGAGCATCGGAATCAACGTCCTGTTCGTCTGGCTTGTTTGATTTATAAATTATATTTTTTGTTAATAATAAATAATTTTTCTCTCACACTAAATTAACTAATAGTATTTTTAATCATAACTTATCACCTAAAGTCCAAACGAACGGAGAGAGTTGTCATGCACCCTGTTGCCGGACGGAGCAGGACAGCGGACAGCGGTGTCGCGTATGGGATGGGATGGATGCCACGTCTGGCCGGATGGAACACGAGTAGTAGGGGGCAGCGGGTGTACGTCACGTCTCGGTCTCTGCCACCTTCAATGCGAGTCGAGGACCTCGCGGGCACTTGCTGACAGAGACGGTGTGGAGTCGGGACTGGATCATCCGTCGCCTCATCCACGCCGAGTCCCCAAACTTTGGCTGCGTTTAGTTGTAGGAAGTTGGAATTTGGGGAGTCCCGTTTTTAAGCTTTCAAGAAAAGATATTTTTCAAAACGCGTTCGTCTCCGCAATTTTCCACCAAACTACGTATGTAATTAGTTTTTTTTAAATCTACATTTAACGCCTAAAATGCATTTGACCGCAAATATTTGATGTGGATGAGATCTTTATAAGCCTTTTTGAGATTTTGACTTCAAACTAAACACGCGCTTTCAAGAAAATGGCGTGTGTTTTTTCCGGATGACAAGTTTGAACAGGTGCGATCAGCACTAGTAGGAATGAGGCTCAGCCCACTGTAGGAGTAGCACAAACCAGGCATCATACATCACATCACATGATTTGGAGCATTCTGCGCTGAGAATATTCAGCCCGTGACACTCGACTCGACTACGGGAGTAGGTAAAGGTTCAAGAGATCGGCACATAATTGAATGTGTCGTGTCGCAAAAAAAAAAAAATAATAATTGAATGTGTCAGGTGAGCCAAGATAAGCTTAAACGGAAGTCTGCAAGCCTCAAAATTTGTCCACACTCAGACTTTTCAGATTCGTCAAGAACGTACTGATGGCATCCGAGTAAGGTCTGTTTGGTTTCTATGGACTAAAATATTTTGATTAAAATTTACATTTTAGTTGGATTAAACAGCTAAACATTTGGATTAAAAGTAGACTAAAACCATTTAGTCATTTAGTCCATAAATCTGGACTAAAATAGACTAAAAGGTGTTGGGGACACCCATGCCTCTCATTTAGGATGAAAATTGTATGAGCGACGGGCATGCACGGTGCGGCTGCTGCTCCCCTCGGCCGGATGGACGCCACGTATACGCGCCTTGCATCGGACGGCAGCCGGAAACTAGGCGGCTTGCATGCGTTCCCGTCGGCTCCGCATCGGCTGACAACGGCACCAAATCAGCTCGTTTCAGTCGTGTTGAGGAATATTGAACGACGCGACCCGAAGTCACGTTGAATACGGATGCCGCCGCCACTGATCAGTGCCTTGCCCTAGACGAGTTGCCGCCGCCGCCGCCGTCTCCGTGGATGAACCAAAGAGACTCCATGGATGACGTTTGGGGGCCAAGGAGGATCGCATTTATTGACCCGATGGGATCTTCTTACGTCATGGAGGATTCATGTGCATTAGAAATTGATGCTCGCTTCTGTTGGTCGTCAAGAAGACGAAGAGGTAACTTCTGTATTTGGTTATCTGTTCGAGTTGATGGGGCTTTTCTTTTATTTTCTTTTTCTTTTGATGAAACAAATGCATTTTCTTCTATATTTCACAGAACACCACGGTTATGGCCGGTGTACAGACCATCGGCACCATTTCACACACTTCTACACCCGTGGAGAATGAAGCACTTGATGAGATAAAAAATCATATAAGTAACAAATTTGTAAGAACATATGCTATTTTGTTTTTATTATAGTACACCTTCAATTACCAATTGATTTGCAGGAGGTGGTTAATAAAGCTAGGCAAAATTTGATTATTCCTGAAGTTGGAATGACTTTTCAATCCGAGGAAAAAGCTTATGAGATGTACAACACCTATGCTGGCAAGATTGGATTCAGTGTTAGAAAGAGCAGGACAAAGCACCGCAAAGATGGTAGTTTATCTCAGAAATATATGGTTTGCAGTAGCCAAGGACAACGAGAAAATGAGTCATCACAAAAGGACATTACAAGGACGGGTTATGATGCTCGTGTTCAGTTTAGTATCAACAAGGAGGGGATTTGGACAGTGCAAAAGGTCATACAAGAGCACAATCATTATCTTGCTAGTCCAAATAAGTCACACAAGCTGAGGTCCCAACGACAAGTTATTGAAGCAGACAGAAAACTAATTGAGCAGATACGGGAAGCTAGAATGAAGCCTTCCCAAGTTTATGAGTTCATGAAAGAGTTTTATGGTGGGGAAGAGAACTTACCTTTTGCTAAGATGGATTGCTATAATGAGATTGGTCGCGAGCGACGACAGTATTTAGAAGCCAATGATGCACAAACTTTATCTGAATACCTGATAAATAAGCAGTTACAAGATCCTACATTTTTTATGCTATTCAGGTAGACAAGAATGATGGCCGTATAGCAAATTTTTTTGGGGCAGATGGTCAATCCATCATGGATTACAAATGCTTTGGTGATGCTGTGTCATTTGACACCACATTTCAAACTAATAAGTTCGAAATGCCTTTTGCTCCGATTCTTGACACCAACCATCACAAGCAGACAATAATTTTTGGATATACACTTATATTTAATGAATCTATAGAATCATTTGTTTGGCTTTTTAAAACCTTCCTAACAGCTATGTCAGGAAAGCACCCAAGCACAATTTTCATTGATCAAGATGCGGCTATGGCAGGAGCAATTGCTTATGTATTTCCAAATACAAGCCACCGTCTTTGTTTGTGGCATATTTGCTTAAATGCTGCTAAACATCTGAGTCACGTAATTCATGAGTCGAATAAGAATGAGTCAGATAACAAGTTTCTATCTGATTTCAAAAAATGTGTGTACGAAGACAGATCTGAGACATACTTCATAGAGAAATGGCATGAATTGTTGGCCAAATACAACCTGGAGGAAAACTCATGGATGGCAAATCTATATGCTTTGAGGACAAAGTGGGCTGCAGTATATCGCGACTCTTTTACAGCAGACATGAACTCGACCCAAAGGAGCGAAGGTATGAACAATGTCTTCAAGAAAAGATTTCGTAGAAAACTTGGTCTTTCGGAACTCCTTGTAGAATGTGACAAGGTTGCAGCTAGTCTCCGTGCAAATGAGTTGGATGCCGATTTTCAGTCCCGCCGAAAGAATCCAGTTACATACATTCCAAACCTACCTATGTTGAATACTGCAGCTGAATCATATACAAGGAGAATGTATTCAGAGTTTGAGGAAGAATTTAAAAGGCAATTTACATTGACTTGTGAATTGTTGAAAACTGCGGGGACACACTTGACATTCTTTGTTAAGTATATGCAGTCTGACCATGGAGCAACAGTAGTATTGAACACTGAAGATTCCACCATTACATGCTCTTGCCGGATGTTTGAATCCATAGGTATATATACTACTACATTTCAATTTATACATTTAAGGTGTAATATAGGTTTATTAATTAAATAGAAAACTATATCTTACAGGTTTATTATGTAAGCATGCTCTCAGAGTCTTCAATTTGAATAGAGTATACAATTTGCCATCGCAATATATACTACCTAGATGGACAAAATATGTGAAAAATGGATTTTATATTGAAAAGCAAGGAACTGAGAAGGGAGATTTGAAATCACAGGCAACACTTATATCTCGCCAGGCCACATCTCTTGCATTGAAGTGTTCGCCATCACAAAAACTTCTTGATAAATTGCAGAAAGCTCTACATGACTTCAACTTGGAAGCGGATACTTATCTAAGTGAGACACATGAAAAATCCGACGAGGTTCCTCCAGTTCCAAATGAATGTGTTCAAGATACAGTAAATGGTAGAATATCATTTAAAATTCCTCAAGTAATAAAAGGTCCAAAGAATACACGTTTTAAAAATTTTGTTGAAAAGAAGTCAGGGAAGAAGAAAGGTTCTTAGAAGAAAGGTACTGACCTGCCCAAAGAATACAATTTATGTCTACAAGTTTTTTAGAATATTGAACTATGTTTTATTGTAGGTGACGATCTGAAAAATAATGTTGTAGAAACAATAGATGAAAGTTCTGTTCCAAACCAAATAACAGTAAGATATTACCTATTTTCACAATTTATTCCCTTATAATTACAAGCATGATTTTCTGAACACTTTCTTATGCAATATATGACAGAATTTTAATGCTGGGCCATCTTCATCCATGGATGCTCCTTTCCTGCAAAGTGGATATGCTAATTCTACAATGGCACACTTCAATTTAATTCCAGAACCTTCTGCAATGGCTGCTCCATACATTCCAGGAGGATACACAAGTCTCTTAATGGGAGTTGATCAAGATGCTATAGTGCAAACCACTGTTAGGAAGTTACATTTTGATGGAGTGTAAAATCATGAATCTATGTAACTGTGCTCATTCGTTGTCAGTGACCTTATGAAATGGAATATGTACATGTACAGTCTGTTGGCTTTGCTCTGAATAGGAACCTTACAGACAGTGCTTATTCAGAATAATGCATTCCACAGAAACAATTATTAGATTATTCAGACATGCATTCCACTGCTGATTTCAGAACATCCAAATATATTTCAGACAAAAATCGCATTTTACAACCTGTCTAATTTCGACAACAAACGTCGAAACACAGAAACTTGGACCATGTTTCTGTTATATGAAACTAAGTTCTAAACTTGCAACCCTGACATAGAAAACAGGGAGCACCTATATGCTCTGGAAAATGAATATATACTACCAGCCAGTGCTACTCGTACAACTGATTTTGCAATTAAAAAAAGCACATGCCCAAGTGCATGATACAGCTAGTGTAAGGTAGCATGTTCCTTGGCAGATGACACTCTGACCCATTCTCATCCTTCATCTGAAGATCGACATGATGCTTGACGAGCAAATAGCATTACAGTTGAGTCTGCTTGCCCTTCATTGTCCTGAACATGATAGACAGTTAAGTTCAGTTGGTTCAGTTCATTCAGCAATGAGCAATCAAGTGTCAGTACAGGAATCACCTTGGTGGAGCCAGTCGTGGTGGACGGCGAGGACGCCCAGGCATAGGCTCAGGTCGCTGGGACCGGGACGATGCCGCAGAGCTCTGGATCTCGTCCCAATCTGCCGCCGCCGCCTCTGAAGCTCCTCCCAATCCGTCTCCGCCACTCCCATCTCCCTATCCTCTCCCTTTCTATCTGCGCGGGCGAGCACTGCTCCAGGTGCCGCAGCAGACGCGCCTCGCCGTGCCATCCTCGCAACCTCCTCGCCGTGGTCTTCCCGGACACCGCAGGTACTCCGGCGACGGCAGAGTCAGACGAGAGGAAAGGGTCACGATAAGGATCGATTTTGGGCTGAGCCGTTGGGCGATGCGGAGCCGATGGGAAGGACACGCAAGCCGCGATGCGGAGCCGACGGGAACGCACGCAAGCCGTCTAGTTTCCGGCTGCCGTCCGATGCAAGGCGCGTATACGTGGCGTCCATCCGGCCGAGGGGAGCAGCAGCCGCACCGTGCGCCCGTTGCTCATACAATTTTCTTCCCTCATTTATTACCCTCTCTTTCTCCACTTTAATTCATTTTAGTTCAAAAAATCAAACACCACTTTAATCTACTTTTAGTTCATGGACTGACATGCACTAAAACTTTTAGTCCATGGAGGGCCTAAAGCGCCGCGCCGGCTCCAATAATTCAGTACGGAGGGACGGGAGGAGCAAGAGTAATTTCCTCAGCACTGACGTTTGCACCGGCAAGCGCGGCACAGGTGTCCGGCGTACTGTCTCGGCTGCTTAATTGCGAGCTCTGCTACGTTCCTAAATCCTAATGGTAAATGCATGCCCCATCGGTCGCTTTGATAGTTTGACGAGGGGATCGAGGAGCGGCTGACTTGGGAGCACATGCACATGGCACGACGAGATGAGGATTTCAGACGCGGGGCCTATTTGCTTGGCTGGCTTATGATCATGATATAGTATTTTTTCTCTTACGATAAATTAACGAATAGTGCTTTCTAGACTGGTTTTTCAGCGAAACGAACAGACGGCGACAGGGTTAGTTTACATCGGAGATTAGGAGCACATGGGGACTGGGAGACTGTACAGTGCAACGGCCTGCCCGTCACTTTGCTTGGGATGGCGCCGGGTGGCCTTTTTATGATTGTGTTGGGGAGGATCGCGTCACGTACGTAGTCACGCACCATGCGTGGCGTGGAAAACAGATGGCATGTGCAGACGAAATCGGCTCTTGGTGGGTGGTGATGGCGGTACCTGGAGGCTGGAGCCCCGGCCTGGTCCTGGACGATTATAGTCCAGGTCTCTACTGCCTTTTTTTGATTGATCAAACGAAAAGAAAACCAAAAAGTGGCGCCAAGAATTGAGTCTTCTCTACATTTCAGGCCACATTGATTTCGTCTGGATCCGATGAGCATCGCGCCACCTGTTAGTTACTAGTGACAAAGTCACTGTAACTTCGTTCGTAGAGGAACCGATCTCGGTGCCAACTGCCCAACCAAGGGGCAAAGCATCTTACTTTTTATTTATGTGTGTACATGCAAAACATAAATTTTTTTGAAGGAACTGCAGTAGGCGATTGCCGATCTGATTTCTTATTGATATAAGTGTGGCAAACCACGGAATACACACCAGAAGGGTACAACGCACCTAGGCACGGTTACAGCTGACGCTGAGGCATGACCGAACACAAGTGAAAAAAACACGACCCACGAATGGCACACATGATTTCACACAAACAATGTCCAAAATAGCAACATGCTATTGGGTAGAGCGTCTTTAACAAAGCCCTGTGAGGTCAAACCTCCCAGTCCCAGCACAAAAAAAAAGGTTCATTAATTAAGAGCTGTAAGTTGGCCTGCAAAACTGAATGCTTTGCTGTCCCTGTCCGATCCGAATACTACAGGGATTAAACAACTTCAGATTCCCCGGAATGGAATCAGTAGTGGCTCGCTCGTTCGTCCCTACCTCGGTCAACGATAGGTTTAGCTGACCCTGAGACAGCGATCAAGCAGCGCAGATCGCCAGATCGTGCGCCCATGGACAGGAGGGCCAGGGGCCGCACGCGCAGGCGCAGCCGCGCAGGAGGCATGGAGTGGTAGACCACGCCAGTGTGGGCCCGTGTGCCAGGGAGAGAGAATGTGGCGAGCAGCCGATTGGAGCACGGAGGGGTCCCTCTCATCACGTCATCACCTTAGACCGTCTCCAACAAGCCAGGCATACCGCTACCTAAACCTATTTTACGTCCTGCACAATAAAAAAACACCATCCAACAGAATAGGCAAAGGGAGCACCTATTTTGGGTAGAAGGAGAGAGGGAACCAGATATGCGTCCTCTTTTCGTCGTCTCTCTCCTCGACCCAAATCCTTGCGTCGTCGACATGCTGGGCCCGTAGGAGGTGGCGAGGAGCGGGTGGCGCGGCGAGGCAGGTTCGTGGCAGGGAGCCGTCGGCACGGCGAGGCGGGACCACGACAGGGAGCCGCCGGGGCAGCGAGGCAGGTACGCGGCGGGGCCGTGACGAGGAGCGGCCAGCGTGGCATTGGCCTTGGGCACATGGAGGGCGAGGTCGAAGTCGCCGAGGTGCGCGTCGAGGTTGGTGTCGAGCGGGACGTTGGCGGACTTGACGTCATGATGGATGATGGCGGTCGGCGTCGTGGGAGCGTGTAACGCCTTGGCCGTTGCTTGGCGAATGAGCGGTGACTCGGCCACCACTGGCTGGCCAGCGGGTTGGAGTGGAGCAGTCGTAAGAGTGCCGTTGGGCATGTACTGACGGCAACAGCGGTATGTGGCATGGGGCGGGGTTGGAGAAGCCGAGGAGGTTGACGAGGTGCGCGGTGGGGCCGGAGAGAGAGATGCGCATGTGGCGTAGGGGGGGTGGAGGCGTAGTGGTTGCGCCCAGCAGCGAGGCCCGGCGCCTCGCCGGAGGACGGCCAGCGGGACGGTCTGCCCGCGCTGTGTGTCTCCGTGAAGCGCCTGCACAAGGCCGGACGAAGCAGAGGGGGGTGTCTTTGCAAAGGGCTTGGCGTGGGGGGGGGCCGCCACGCTGCGCGCCATGGGCAAGTGGGCGAGAGCCATGACCATCGGGACAACGAGCGAGGGCGAGAGAGAGAGGGAGGGGAAGGGAACACTGGAAGAGTTGAGACGGAGAGAGAGAGAGAGAGAGAGAGGAGGGCAATAGATATTTTAGGTTCGCTGTTGGAGAAAGAAAGTGACTATGTATGACCCAATCCTTAGAATGGGTCTTGTGTTTAAGTTTGGACTGTTGGAGATAGTCTTAGTTGGAGCAGGTCTCAGGTCTGTGCTGTGGCTTTGGATGGCTGGTCCATTTGAGGTTCTGTCGACCGTGCGATACGAGTTCTATCCACTGACTCACTGAGCGAGTGAGTGGTTTGTGGTTGCCTGGTTGGTTGATGCAATAATTTCCTCTGCATGAGTTCAAAATCTAGCTGCAATTTTTCTTCAAAAAATATCTAGCTGCATACAACACATTTTGAAAAAAAAAAAATCATCCGTCACACCCTACTCTGTGATACGCCTGCAACGACTAAAGACTACGAGATGAACTGAACTTGTGTGGAATTGTAACCCTCGCCCCTTTTATAACGTCAAAATAAAGGGTGTATACAAATGTTGATTTAGGCCTTATCGGCCCATGCGCAGCAGTCAGACAGGCCCATTATTGGCTAAAGTTTCAATTTTTTAACAGAAATTCAATTCTACACATGGAGGATGCAATACAGATACTCCGTATTAACACTTTATTCCTCGAGGAGAAATAAAAATATAATATCAGCGTCCTTCGTTACTGTTCTGGTACTCGATTGTATACGATTCTGGCACTTCTCAGTTATGCAGTGTACTGTTGTTCAGATGAATAGTCCATGTAACTGTGTAACACTACACAAATATGTCCAAATGGACACAATTACGCAAGAACAAGCGTTTCCATTTCCAAAGAATGAAGAAAAAAAAAAACTACTGTACTTCTACATTTTTGCAACACCAAATATCAGTACGACTCAGACCAAGAAAAAGAAAAGAAAAATTAACAATCTATGCACAGAGGTTACCTATCATTATCAGCTACCTTTTTTTTATATATACCTATACAAAGACAGTCGGAACTTGCAAAGGCTCCAAAATGGCCAGTATTTACCAGCAAACGCAAACCTACCAGTCTTTTTTTTCCCACGTAAAATATGGTTTGAATTTACCTTCTCGCAAAGTAGAATCGTTAGCTTTTTACAGCCCAGCGGCGACCCCTGATCTCATATCCATCAGAAGCTTGATCACCACCTCCCCAGCTGTCCGCAGCAGCAACTGAGCTCACAACTCTGCGATGCTTTTTGCCCTTTGTGACACCACTGTCACTTGTGCTTCCGCTTAATAATGGATCATCAATCCCACGAACAGGTCTCTCTGGTGTTGCTGCACTCACCCAGTTGTCATCCTGGCTTTTCTTGCGCTTATCATTCTTTTTCATCAATTTATCAATGCGCTTCTCCACTGGCCGCACTGCTTGGTTAACAGTGAACTTGAAATCCTTGATCACCTAAGTTAAAGGAGGGAAGAAAACAAGACAACGCATGGAAATTATGCTCACAAACATATTCTGCAAACCCACACAACCCATATAAAGTAATCATAGAAGAGACCATATTTGACTGTCAAGGTAAGATTTATTCTGCTGGTTCAGATAATTCAAAACCCAACCTATAATAACATATAAGGGCGTACCCAGTGCAGAGAGCTTCCGCTCTGTGCGGGGTCTGGGGAAGGGTGTTAGTGGCAAGCCTTACCCTCGCCTGTGCAATGTGAGGAGACCGCGACTCGAACCCGGGACCTTCCGGTCACAGGCGGTAAGACTCTACCGCTTGCACCAGGCCCGCCCTTCTATAATAACATATAAAGAGAGGAAATTTGTCGGTAATGCTCAGAAAGAAGATTTGGTCCCAGCACTCACATATTCTCCACTGCCAACAACAAAGTCCCGAACACTTTCTTTTATGTTTGTCACGCTTCTCTCATCTGGTTCGAACTGTGGAAGCTTCATTTTGGTAGGCCGGTTGCTTTCCTTAATTTCAAAAGGGTCCACAGGGTCAGAGGATACGCAGTCCCCAAGTACAGAAATGTTTCCAGGTGACTGATTAGTTAAGAGTGCATAGGGCTTGGCTGGGAACACATAGAGGTGAACAACTGAAGCAATGCCCATCTGTCCTGGAGGAAGACATGGTGCTATCAGATATCTACAAATAGCCACATAAACATGAAAGAAATGGATTCTTTTAAGCAATGGCGAAGATAGATAATAAAAAGTACACCCTGGAAGGATGAATACCTCTATGCAAATAATGAAATCTTGAATGCTTGATTTTAACTCCAAGCTCTGGGCTAAAGGACTTCTAAGAAGGCCCAAAGCATACATTATTGCAATCACCACACCTTGCCACCAAGTCAAAAATACTATTGATTTGAAAGAAAGAAACTTAGCCAGAGGCTTTATAGGTGCCAATTCGTCCTTGGTAGCTGTATACCATATTACTAGACAGTACAGGGCCCAATATTGACTAAAGTTGAGAACTGCAGCAAAGTAAGGGTACCTGCATCACAAATATATGCGTTGGGTTTTTAGAACAAAAAATGTAGAAGAGGAGATGAAATAACTGATTTAGCCATCTCAACATTGGTTCATTCATAACGGAAAACAAGCAAATAAGATGTGAATTTCTTTTTCCAATGAAAGCATGACATAGTACAGTGGAGAAACAACTTGCCCCCACATCGTCAGCATCGGGCAGCTCCCATATCCCCCAGCCAGCACCCCTCCATCAACCCTATCTCTGCCTCGGCCGCTGCCAGAGCTACCTGCTGAAGGCCTGGCAAGCAGTGAGGAGGGCGGCAGCAACGCCCTCTCAGTCCTCCCCTGCGCCTTCTCCCCTCCATTCCCTTTCCTTCCTCCCCCCCCTCCTCTCTTCTGCTCTTGTGGCATTTGGTGGTTTGGCATCTAGTGCTATGTCAGGGTCAGCCAGATCCACTTGGGGACGTCGATAGCCTGGAGGGCAGATCCAGTGTTCCCTGGCATCATTACCTTCTTGAAGGTTCCCTAGGCTATTCCAGCTCAGTGGCTTGGCGATTTCCATCTGGTTTGATACCACACTCTATTTCCTTGTTAGCTTTTGGTTTTGTGCAGGCAGCTTTGGGTAGTTGCCCTGACGTTTGGACCAGCATAGTTGTCCCGGCATGCTTGGCCGGTAAATCTGTGTAAAGATAGTTGTAAGTCATGCTCAGTGATGCTCTTCTAGGCGAGTTGTAGTGCCAAGCGATTGGATTGTTGGCTTTTGGTCTTTGGACCAGAGGTGTCAGATGTGTACTCCTAGTTGTACAGTCGGAGGACCGAAGTTGTGTGGGGATGATTTGTGTACCCCTAGTTGTGTGGTCTACGAATCAAGTTGTTCGGGGTTTGTACCCCTAGTCGTACGGTTTTTGGGCCCAGTTTCCCTTATAAATTGGGCCAATTGTCTTCTTCTAATAATATTTGCAGCACAGCAAAAATCCTTCGCCGTCTTTTCGAAAGAAAAGAAGCAGGATGTGTATCATGAGGATGATGTGGCAATTGCATTCAACAAACATAGCTTGCGCATAAACAAAAACCAATGTAAGGAAGATGTGATCTTCAGATTTGAAGACAAAGAACCAGAAAGGAAATGATTGTCTTACCCACATCGTAAATTGAATTCTCCATCACAATAAACACCAAAAGGTTCTAGGAGAAGAGATAAGGTAGCTGTGAGAGTCTTTATGATCACCTGCAGGTGCAAAAAGGACATAAACATAACTAAGTCTTATTTCTGACTTCTCAGATAAAAAAATTTGCAAGGGCTTGTGGAAATACATATTGGAAGATTCCAAATTTGATAATCAGGTAGAACCGCGTCCCCAATCTCCAGGGCTTCAATACAAAATTTACAGGAAAATGATGGTGTATGATTCCCTTCTCAGAAGCATGATGCAGTAGAGGCTGCCCAGAACCAGAGCCACCTTCCCTCTTTAAAAAAGCTATTGTTTTATCTTCCCCACCTACATTTGATCAGACATAATAAACACACACAAATGAAGAGAACAAAATATGAAAGCTGCAAGTGCACCAAACAATATATATATCATGAAGTGTATCAGAAAGACAAAATGTAAGGGTTTGATTGTTTTAGCTGCAGATTGTGAAAAGCACCTTGTAGATTGTAGATTTTAAATGCTGGTGGAAACTAGATTGTAGATTGCTGTAATCTGGTATTGAAATCTAGGGGTTTCTTTTAGCCTTGGATTGCACAAAGAGAAATGATATAAATAGCCTGCCTGCCACTGGACAATGTACAGTATCTCCCAAGCTGTCACAAATATTTTTTACTCGGAAACAGTGCCTCCATTTTGCTAATGCTACAGTATCCTTATGATGGACTACCTGATATTCTTACTGGTATAATAGATATGATAATAAGATTGCATCCCCCCCTCCCCCCAGAATTACAACACATTGGTGCGACTCCGGGATGCACAATGGCAGGCCCGCAGAGGTACATACAAGGTAATTTAGGACAAAAAAGATTGCATTGTTCAAAATTATGTTACATTCCTGCTCTTTGAAATAAAACTCCATATGCAAAATACAGTGACAGCTAAGTAAGAACACAACACTACATGTATTCTCAAGAAAGCAATGTCTATAGGCATATAACTTACCTAAACATGCAGTAATATATCTTCCAAAGCAGTACATTGCAAATGCTTCATAACCATCACGGAGGATGCCACAGTAAACACTTGTATTTGGATTTATCAAAGAAATGTACTGTTCCAAAAGAAGAACATTAGACATGCTGATGGAGTAATGTAGTACATACATAGTGTTTTAGAAGCCTTACCGACTCAATTGCATAGCAAGGAACCATGAGAATAACACCCAGTACAAATTTCTGTTCCTGTACAAGTAGAACAGAACCTAAAACAGTGAAAATTATGCTTTGCCATGGTTCTGATAAACAGAATTATGTAAAAAAATGATGATAGGATGCAAAAGTAGAAACTAGAAACCTCTGGATTGTTGTATGCTGAGAGATGCTCAAATATCAGGTACATGGAGAGCGAAAGCGCAAGCAGCATGAAGAACCCAGCAACTAAAGTAGCCCATATGGGTGCGGAGTATTGTGCCATCAAGGGCACTAGGAGCCCAATATTGACCCTCATGGTGACAGGCAACGCTTCTTTGAACCAGTATGCTTTCAAATTCCTTCAGCATCATCCAGCATCACAGGCACCTAACAGCAACAAAGCCAACAGTACTGACGAAAGCTGGCACTTCAATCCAAACTAACGGGATCAAACGTCCTGGATCCACACGCCCAGTCTATTATCTGCAATTGAGCTCAAAAGTGTGAAATCCTGAACCTGGGAAATTCATTCCCACGGACTGGTCGACGATCCATGAATGAAGCACAAAACATCCAAACGCAAACAATCTAACTAGTTCCGTAGAGTTGATAATGAACCGAATACAGTACAGCTACATTGAGACCACCAACACGACCAACCCCACCAAAAACCTAGGCAACGAAAAGGGGGTGCAACCGACCAAAATTAAACACGAAACCTCATCAGATCGCTCAATCTCCTCCGAGAAGAACCAGAAGGAACGCGCAGCTACGTGACGGGCAAGAGAACCTCTCGTGGGGCATGACCGCATGAATTTGAAGGAATTGAAGGAAACAGAGGAGCTTGAAGGAAACCTGAGCCGACGAGTCGCCCAACCGGCTGTGGGAATGGGTCGGAGAGGCTGCCCCGTGCCGATTCCCCTGTTGGATCGAGGTGATTCCAGCGTCGCCGCGCGTGATTTCCCGCCAGACGGACGGGGAGGTGGAGAAGGGGGCAAATCGCGAGCGCGAATCGTGACGGCGTCGCCCCACTGTCTCCTCTTCCCTTTCGGAAAGGCGACGACGTGACGCCAATTGGCTTTTGCGCTGGCGGGCGGGGGGCGTAGCGTAGCCGGGGAACGGGGAGGCCGTCCGGGCCGAGCTGACTCTGGACAGGACAGCTTCATGGGCCGTAGCCCACATTTTGACAGTCAAAGCTCGGTCTCTTTCTAACGGCCATAGTTTAACTTTTCTCTGCAAACTTTAAGACCAACGTTGACAGCCAAAATATGATCATAAGAGTTAAAGAATAAAGATAGACTAAACAACCACGTGTACATATCGAAGGCGAGGCGCTAATTACTAGTTCCATCCCTGATGATGTATCTGTAATTGTTTCTGACGATTTGTCATCTGAGTAATGGATCTATCAGAGCTTAAAAAAAAAGGTGATCTTGAACTAAATTGGTCAAATTTGCAAAAATGGAAATTACAAAAAAAAAAACCACCCTCAAGCTAGTTTCTCTAGAAATATGAACATTGTCGAACCGGTTTTGGTAGTCCAAGGTCAAATGGAGATTTTCCTTTGGAGACCCATCCAATCTCAAAACTTATAAATTATGTGTGTGTTTGCTACTGAGATAAGATTATCATCCTTTATTTATATGACAAGATCATAGGGGATTGAGTGATCCATTTATCAGCGTTTTAGGCAGCCTCGGTGATCTTAGGGCACTCCGCTGTACTCCTCACAAGCTGATTTTCCTAGAAGGTGTCCGCGGATGTTTCGGGTAAAGAACAAGCGCCAAATCGATCTCGCCGTTTAGAGCTTCCTCCATTGCGGATCTCGACCATGTGTAGCTCAAATGATCTATCTCTTGCTAGTGCGTTGATCGGATTTAGTGTCAATAGCCAGACATCTTATAAGTTATATCTCTTTCGTTAAAGTCATGAAGGCAGGTTTGTCTTTTTTTAGTTAAATAATCGGTAAATACTTGACATGAATTTTAAATCATAGAAAACATCTCTAAACTTATTAAAATTCCCCAAAAAAGAATTAAAGATAGATTGTGATACGAAAATTTCGAATAAAATATTTAGATTCACGAAAAACATTTTTAGAAACTTCAAAAAATGAGGTTTAGCTCTAGGAAAATAAGAAAAATATATAGAAAACTTTAGAAAATTTTCAAGACAAATGTATATTATGTTTTAAAAACATTGCATGGCAAGACAGATCTCAAACCCAAGATGTCTGGCTGCGCGTCTGCACCACATTTGAGTTCACATGGCACCACTCCACCAAGACCGCGGAGGGGCGGCATCAGTCACGTGCCCACATTCAAATGTCAAATGAGAGAACAAGGTTCCAACAACATCGACACCATCGAGTGAACATCGAAATGAGAGAACATTTTGGACAAAGGCTATTGATCCATTTGATTCAGAAATTGTTTTCTTTACAAGGTTCCAACAGCACTCCTGAACAGGACAGTTCGTTATTAGCCGCAGTATAACTTGACGACCTGACCGACCGTCACTCGTCATTCAGGACATAGATAAAAAAAACAGTTAATCATAACTCTCCAAGGAAATTCGATGCACTTTTGGGCAACATCAACACGATGTTTTCTGCATCTTGTTCACGGAGTATGCTAAAAACTTGAAAAATCCACCCAGTTGAATAGGGCGATTCAACTAGATTGCACCTAAAGGAGGCGGTGTCCCTCCTGACTCCAGCAGGAACTGCGCAGGCAAAGTCTTGGCCGTGCACCCGAACTTGTAGGTACTGTACTTCCTGTGCACGCCAGTGAGCTTGCCAGTTCCAGCCTTCTGGTGAAAGTCTACCATCATCCTCGAGCACTCCCTGAGAGAACAGCAAAAGGTACACAGAAAATCAGGATACAGATGCTTGTAAATGCAGTGAAGAAGTGACTTGAAATGGACTTACAGAAGTTGGTCGCTAGTGTATCTGCTATGTGACTCGCAAACCTTTGACCAGTGAGGGCAACGATTAATAGCACATTGTGCAGTATAAACCGCAGCAGCAGCCAGATGCGAAGGCCGATAATTCAGCATTTGATATTCTACCAAGCAGAGCTCCAGCATGAAAAATGACACTAGCTCAAGCTGCGAGATACAACAGTGGGCAGTGTCAATCGTAAAACCAAAAGATCGCTACACTATCGGTGTTTTATTTATCCAAGTAGACAGAAAAAATATCAGAGTTTAGTGATATTTCACCTGTTTATCTGCATCTGCAGCTTTCAGAAACCTCTTCATGAAGACATAAGGTGTTGGAACAGACATGTTGAATTGCAGCGTGTTCAGAATCAACTTTTCCTGCTCAATCAGAAGATATTCAACTCTTAGCCAAAAATAACAAATATCACTATAAAAGAAGACAGAATGCAAGGGTATGCAAAACATGGAGAAATCATCCGAAATATTACAATTGACATGGTGCACTGATGTAGAAAGGATATAGTTGCATTTTTGCAGTAATAATCTTTGTCTGCATTAAGTAAATGTTATTTACTCACTAAGGTAGTATATATGGATATCATCATGATCAAGTGTACACCATCTTCTAAAAAAAGAAGACTGTGTGCAAGGATTTGCAGAAGTGGGAGAAATAATTCAAAAGATTACAAACTGACCAACTCTGTCATGTTCCACTTATGTAGAAAGGATATAAGTGCAATTTTGCAGTAAAAGATCCATGTCTGCTGTAAGGAAATGTTACTTATTTGCTTCTATGATCATTGTACGTTTAGATAATGCAGTATAAAAGAACCAAGCATGAATTCAGTGTGAGTGCAAATTGTATTTAGTGGATTACCATTTCTAGAATTTGCCCTTTTGTGTAGGCACGGTCAGAAATGAGCACAAGGTCCTCAACAACTGGAACTGAGACCTCCTCATATTTGCAAGCAAGAAGCATAGCTGTGACTCCAACCAGTTGTAGCTTCTTCCTTGGAACCACTTCCTTTTCCAAGAATCTATCTATTATGTTTACTGTAAGAAAGAGTGTCTCATCCATCAGATCGAACTTGTAGTGAACCTGGCAAAAGAACCAGCAAAAATATTAAAACATGCAGTTTCAGATCAGAACAATTTGTAAGGTCCATGCTTTTTGTACCTCAATCAGCCAGTCAATCAGAATTGCTCTCATCTTTGAGTTTATATCTTGTTGACTGGACATGTAATCAGGTCTTATGCAACTCTTAGCCTGCATAAAACACCACATTGGTAATACTGAAAAGATAATAGAAGCTGCGATAGAAAAGTCCAAGATAGTAGAAGCCTGCTAAGTCTTTGTGAATGTAAGATTAGTCGGCAATAAGTTTCATTCTGGTGATCATGATTTGCTTCAAAAATACTGAAGGAACCAATTTTAGTAGTACAAAGACATTATGAACTGTTGTAGCTTTCACAGTTGTATAACAGATGAAGCGGCTCCAATCGTACAAGTATTATGCAGTGATGATTTTAGCGCAGCATAACTTTCCAATGTGTTGCACATGACAACTAGCACAATAGTTACCTATTCCTGGCTGTGAGGTGGACCAATGTGCTATATCAGTATCATTCGATTCAAAACATGTTGACATTTTTTTCTTTAGATTAGTTGCTTAAAGTGCATAAAAGATGATAATTAACATTAGGCATGCATTTCCACATTATACCATACTGCAGTTAAGATTCTTGTCTGAAGTAGAATGATCCTTACAGGTTTCCGGTCTAATTTATTCAGTTTCGCAAAGGAACTTGCTCATTCTTATAAGCACATTATAGATAAAGCATCTGCGCATTCGAGATATTCATCCAAAAATTCAGAATTTATGATTTGAGATTGTTATCTACCAAAAAGGAACAAGATAAGCATCGTCTGACAATAAACCACCTCATTTTCTCTGTAGAAATTGTAAAGCTCTTCAACATATTCTGTTGCTGCAAGCGGGTTCCCCGAGTCTGCACTGTCAATATCCATGAGCGATTCATCTTGGTTCATGTCCTTGTTCTCTGTCTCACCCTGCATTGCCAAACATAACAGTAAGCCAGAGCCATGGCAAAGATGCCCAAAACCCATCCATTTCTGAGCAAGAGCACAAATCAGAAGTGCGAATACCATGTCGATGTCACTGTCACTATCGTCGACCGGCTCGTAGAGTTCCACGTCGATATCAACGGTGCCATCGCCGATTGATTCCTTATGTTGATCAACTCCGGGTTCTAGATCAGTTAGGATCGACTGACATTCAGGATGCTCTTTGCTCGCCAAGGAGGCAGCAAATTTCCTGAACAACCAAAGCAATACCCAGATCAAATCAAAGCCTGCAAGAAACGTCAGAGGTGCAAGAACAGCTAGCACGCGTCCTAACCTTGTCATGGGCCGGCTGCTTGGCAACGCTGTCTTCTTTTCGTCCCTTCTCTTCCTGGAGAGAAGAAAGGAACGCCACGGTTAAACAGATTTGGACCCCAAGAACCACGAAAAAGACACGATCTTGGGGCAGGAGATTACTGCAGCATGGGCTTCTTGGCGACGGCGCAGGGGTACGGGGCAACCTCGACGAGGTTCTTGATGTCCGTGAGCGCGCGCCGGCTCCCCATCTCTGCACAAATCAGGAGATCAGAAACCATGGGCTCGCGACGCAGCAAACAATCCAAGAGGAGATCAGCCCGGGCCGCCGCCCGCACCCACCTCGGACGCCTGGCGCAGGCTTCCCCGCCGCTGGCCTCCTGTTCTCATCAGCCGCCCTCGCCGCCATCGTCCCCGACACCGACCTGCACACAGCACACGGCGGCGGCTCAGGATTCGATTCAAGAAACGCCCACCGATCCCCGTGGAGAGAGCGCAGCGCAGCGATCCGTGAAGCGCACCCGCAGGAGGAGGAGGAGACGGAGACGGATCGGCCGGCCTGTCGATCCAGCCGAGACGCGGCGGCGATGCCTTACGGACGCAGGAGCCCCGGAGCGACGCGGACCATACACGAATGCGGGGGGCGGCGGCGGCGTTAATAATAACACAACCAGAGCAACGGCTCTCTAGTCCTACTCTCTCTCTATCCAACGGCTCTCTAGTCTAGTCCTACTCTCTCTCTATCCTCTCTGGCGGCCTCCTTGGGATTCGAAGGATGAGAGAGATAGAGAGGAAGGATTGGACAGATTTTGGAGCGGGTTTGTTCTTGGAGGAGAAATCGGAAGAGCGCGTTCCGCTGGCGTACGAGGAAGGGGGCTGGGGTTTGTCTAGGGGCTGGGATGCCTAGATGCGGCGAGGCTGCGTGAGAGGGGAGGGGGAGAATTTGAAAGGGGGAAAAGCAGGCCAACGGCTAGTGGGCCGCTGGACCGGACAGCTCGAGAAGGGCCGGCCGTCTGTCCGTCTGTAACGGTCGCCTCCCCTCCCCGAACGGGCATGCACGTGCACGTGTGTGTTTCAAACAGACGGTTCCGGTTGCGCTCTGCGCGGCTACGCTGGTGCCGTCCGACTGACCGGTGGGCCGTGGTTCTGTGGTGCGCGCTTCGCAGTGACTCGTGGGCGTGTTGGTGTACATGGGATCCACCTGTAAGCGGGTAGCGTGAGCGACTCCGAGTCGTGTCTCTCGTCACTCACGCCCGACGCCCCTCCCAGTCGACCCCCCGCTCGCCGCTCCGCTCCAGTGCTCCACTGACCTAGGTGCGATCGGACGGACGGGATCGTGTGGTCCAGTGAGATGCCGCGAGACAGGAGAAAGGACATGGTGGGCCTGCGCTAGGAGCCGCTTAGCAGAGACTAGCGAGGGCTCATCTGATGCCCTCTCATACCGATTTCTACGCTGGTACATGTTCTAGTTGCATACACACCATCTGTTTGGTAGAGTCCAACACCATGTTTTTTTAGTTCCAGTTTTTTTTTTTAATTCTCCAGCAAGATAGGAAAAAAAGAGAAATGATTATGATGGATACTACGGTTATCCGAGTAGCACGTATCATCAAACAAACTATAACTAATTTAATGAGCTATTCGTAGTTTCACTGTTCAAATTAGTTCATACTTGCACACGCATGGCTTAATCTTTGAAACAAGCATATGACTACTGGCAGGATCAACCAGGTAGCACGTCCTCACCGATGAGCCGACGCCGGCCTCCACACGAGGCATCAGCCGGGCTGGCTGTCGTTGTTTTTAAACGGACTGAGTTTTTAGGCACGGGAGGCCAACGGCCTCCGGCCTTCAGCGTCAGCCGCATCCACGACCAAAAGCACAAGCGAGGTGTCCTGGGTGGTGCCAACCTAGGCGGACGGCAGCACGAGACAACGCCACAAGCGCTTATAGTTCCTAGCTTCCGGTGTAAGTAATTCCTATTTTTGATCCCCACAAGAATTTTAGATGAGAAAAATGATTTAGATGAGCCCTAAGAAAATGATTTCACTTGTTTAGTTTGGATCCAAAATCCAAAAACTGCTCGAACGCTACATGGAGCATTAAATGTGTATTTAAAAGGCCAGGTTTGGTGGGAAATTACTTAAACTAACGCGTTTTCGTCAATGTTGGACGATTTGTCAAATTCGAAGATGCTACAAAGAAATTTCAAAATCCAAATTTGTCATTAAATTATTTGGCAGGCATAGCGCATACGCTGTCACGCTGCTCCACTGTCACTGTCCTTTTGACTGCTTGCCGTTGCGCATGAAGCCATGGACTGATTGATTTGAAACCTAGCTCCAGTGGCAGAGCCTAGGCTTAAGCGAGCGGGCCGCGGGCGCATGTATCTGACGTACCTACTCCAGCTGCAGTACGCTCAGAGTGACTCGCCCCAATCAGAAAATATACATAGCACGGAACTGTCAACAAATACTGTCTCGTGGCTTATAAGCCACACTTTTTCAACCAACAAATAATATTTTTCTCTCACAACAAATCAGCCAACGGTACTTTCAGCCATGGCTTATCAGCCAAGCGCACAGGGCATATAGCAGTGGATTTTATTTCAGTCAATGATGATTTTCAGTTCAGTATCCAGTTTAGCAGATACGTATACCATCAATTGTGGTCAACTACTTGGCATGATTTACGGATTATGGATTCTGGAGCACACAACCACAATTGCAGCTAGTGCTCGAGGATTTTCTTATCATTGACGGTCCTCATGAGGTTTCCTATTGCACGATGACAAAGGGTTTGAATTCACCCGAGCCATCGCCATAGATTTGCTTCAAATGAGACGGTGCAGCAAGAAGCCGTTGTTGCACCACCATCAGCAGTCTTTAGGGCTGTGCTAGTGGCATGTCACGGTAGCAGAGCATGTGGGTGCCGACGGATGGGGTTCAGAAGGGACCGTGAAAGTCACGTGAAAATCCACCATTCCATTGGGTTCAGAAAATCTTACCAAATCTACAGTCTACTAAACAAGAGCGTCGCGAGAGAGAGAGAGAGAGAGAGAGAGAGAGATGGTTACAATATGATTTGTTTAACTGTGCGGTCTCTCAGGCTACAGCATGTGTGTCGACAACGCCAGAAACATCACACTTGTTCTCTGTGATCCATTGTGCATGCTAGGCTAGAACGGAGCACGCATGCCTATAAAAACAAGCCTTACCGGTACCAGCATACGGAACGAAGACACAAGCTCAATGCCACAGCAATACCGAAACAGCAGCACTACTCTCGAGTCTCGACTCTTGATTCTCGGGTGACACACGGACACGTAACAAACCAGCGGACTGCAGCCAACTAGTTTCCTGCGCCATGTGTAGCACCAACTAACCTCGTTATGTTAACATGGATATGTACAATATTTTTCTACGGATCTGTAAGACTGTTCTCACCTTCAGCAAATGATGTACACCTCACTGCTGCTCCACTGGGACAGATGGATAGGATATACATGTACATGGACGCACAGAGGAAGCACCAAACTAACCTATTTCAATTTTTGAGTATGTAACCGTCCAACTCAAATAGAATCCTGTCAAGTCCGCTCGGTTGAAGCTGAAGGTGGTTGACTTTGTTCTATTGGCAACCCCGATTTTGGAGGAGGCCCACATAAACTCAAAACGACCTGAAAGATTTAGTAATTTATGGGTGAAGTTCTTTTACGGGATTCTGTAGAAACAATAAGAGATGCCAGACAAATTATCTAGACCCTAACCGGTAGGAAGATAAGCCCATGCAGGAATCCAATGATGACAAGCGCCAAATACATTTGGAAGTAATAGACCTGTAGTCATATTGACATGATAAATGTGCAATTCAAGATAATATGTAACTAGAATTTTAGGTTCAATGTGGATTCAGAAGTCGGTACCACAAAAACTTCAGATTTCGCAAAACGTAGGACAATAACTCCCACAAGTTTGGTCAAGGTGATTCCACTGAAAAGCCAAAAAGTGTGTCAGACTATGATAATAAATATTGAAGTGTAGATATAGCAAGCAAATCCAGTTGACGCCAGTTTTAAGTCTTTTGTAAGAGTAAGATTCTTGCACAAAACAGTCAAATTTTAACATCTAAGAGTTGTTGTAAAAACACTTACCCATGCACATGAATGCATAAATTCAATCAACCAAGGATAAGTTGTAAAACCAATTAAAGTGTTGCAGTGATTAAAGCTTAAATCTTCCTCCTGTTTCTTATTTCCTTAGGAGAATGCAATCTCTAACCTGAATACAGACGCACCCATCGTGGATAGAGCCTGCCTTGCACGAGTTTCTCTGTCCCCAGTGCCAATCTATAAAACAATAAGAGAAACCAAGTGTTAAGTCATGGTGTGTGCTGTGGAAAAGAACAGCTAACAAACACTTAAGCTAAATATATTTGTTTAGAAGTATGTTTATATCAGGAAAAAAACAGCTATGCAGTTCTGTTTTAATGGGTTGTGTGGCATTAGAATTATCATGTTCCTTGCTATGAGAACTTATGTAGACTGTACACAAAGTATATATAATTAAAATGCTTCCACACTGAAGTCCAAAACTGAATTACTAGATAAGTACAATTGTGTGAAACAAAGTTCAGCGGAAATGGCCTGAAAAATGTGGCATCTTCATGCCAAACCTTTTAGATTCTTCAAATGTACTATAAAGATGCTAGGTTTAGAACTTTCCAGTGATTACATAAATCAGCAAAATTCAAAGAATTGGGACTGATAATTCCAAATGTACAATGCACCTACCATAAAGGCATGAGTGATATGAACACAGAACTCGACAGCTATTCCTATCGACATAACAAGGTTTACAACAGCAATTGCGTTGAGCTGAATACCGAGGATGGCCATCACCCCCTGCAAAACAATTTCAGGGCAAAAAGGAAAATACAAATTAGAGTAAACGGTAATTTAGCACTGCAAGAGAATAGAATGAATATCATTACTAGGGGTGTAAAATTGTACTGTGATTCCCTAACATCATATAGACTAGGTTATATTATATATACAAATACCCAGGAGTGCAGTACATGCCAATAATGGCAGGTGATGTAAAGGGGACACCTTTTTAGATTCATTTATAAAGGTTTCCAGTTTTATATTTCAGCATGATTACTACATGTTGTAGTATAGCTAGGTAACATATCCACAGGCTTCACCAATGGTTGCGAATCCAATAATTTACTTAGTTGCCTCTAACAAAAAACGGCCAACCTAGGGGAAATAGGTGGTTTCTTTTTTTTTAACGGGAAATACAGCAGGGGAAGCCCCCACTGTAGGATTTTATTAAATAAAAACAGAAACCTGTACAAAAGATAGAGAAATAACAACAAACCAACCAGCCGGAGGGCTGAGGTAGCCACGGCGGGAAGGGAACCGCAGGCCAAAAACCACGGAGGCCTAAGAGAGGAGATCTAAACAGAGGAGAAAAGCTACACGTTTATCGTCTCTCATTCTATAAGCCTGAAGTTTGGCCTCTTCACAGAAGAGGTTTTTCCAAGAAGAGAAAGAAGGCCGGCCTCTGACAAATATGAAGTTGTTTCTCTGCTTCCAAATATGCCAGGCAGCAATGATGAAGGTCTCCATGAAGAAAGGATTTTGGTGCTGCTGTTTTGATTGTATCATCATTTGAAACAATTCACTCTGAAGGTTCCATTGGATTCCCAAGTGCTGCCAACATTCCTGGCTGAAGGTGAGCAGTTTCCTCAACATTATTGCTGCAGAGAACAGAGTTGTAATTATTGCCCTCCAATTTGTGCTTTTTTCTCCTGAGGATGTTTCTAGTATTTAGCCTGTCCATGAGCAGAAGCCAGGTGGCCAAACAAATTCGCCTCGACAAGGACGTGAACCTAGGTGGCCCTTGACCAACTGAGCTAGCCTCAGTTCTTCATTAGTTCAGCTATCAAACAAATCATACCATGACCCGATAAGCTCACTTGATTTTAATAGCATACTTCAAATCTGGTATGTGCATTATATACTCATTAGGAATAAATAATTAAGCTAAATAATTCTCAAACGTATTCAAACTCCAAGAGTATGAATT
Source organism: Miscanthus lutarioriparius (assembly GCA_904845875.1). Lineage (NCBI taxonomy): Eukaryota > Viridiplantae > Streptophyta > Magnoliopsida > Poales > Poaceae > Miscanthus > Miscanthus lutarioriparius. The sequence goes on along the minus strand of CAJGYO010000011.1, from coordinate 19,383,772 downwards.
CTTAAAAGAGGGTCAAACATACCATCAGATCCAAGACTATCATTGCTAGCACAATTAAAATGATTGCTGAAGCCCATAGACTGAAACCAGGAGAAGATAATGAATATAAGGATCTAATAAATAGAGTACAAATTGGAAATAGCTGGCACTAGGATTATGAATGGACTCAGTCACTCAGCTGACCTGCTGGTAACTATGAAGCAAACAACAAATATGGTACCTGCAATTTTTTTGCACAATGAACATGATCAGATTAAATGTGACAGATATCTTACTACATTATATGATTGTGTCTAGCAGTAAATTCAAAATTAAGAAAATCTATGGAGTAAAAAAAACATGTGGGATAAAACATCCCCCCCACCCTTTTTTTTATAGTGGTGATGTATTACTTTCGTTTTCATGTAGGATATAAATGGAGTGGAAATTTAGTTTCGTGAAGAAAATATATAGCATTCGTTTGTTAAAAAAACTAATACTGTAACGAAAGATTCAGCTAGAAGCCTAGCTGGATGGGACCACTTCAGCCAGAACATTGTGCAACTGTTCATAACCTGACTGGGACCTCTCCAGGTCTAGGCGGGGATCCTCTCCCTTCCGTAGTTTGCTCTCAAAAAAAAGCTGGGAAGGAACTCACCAGTTTCAAGCAAAATACCCGGAAGTTTCATAAAATACTGTCTGAATGACTAACATGTAGCAATCAATCCACTGGAAACTCAATCTAGTACTCTACCAGTACCAGTTCAATGAATCATAGGACCAGTTCATATGAATTGGCACTCAACAACCGTTGTTTCTTCCGTGCAATCTCATGCACTAATTCGAGGAGTAAACAATCATATGACAGTCTAGCAAGAATGCTCTATGCTGCGTATTTATATTAAGATACTAATTGAATATATTAGGAGTTCTCTTTTATATCAAGAATTATACTGGGTGAAAATTTCGTGAAGCAGGATACCTGTGTAACAAATATGTCATAAGACAACATTAAATAAAATAACAAATAGCGGATTTAGTTACTAACCAAGGCAAACACATATGTTCATGATAGCTGTCTTCCACACGCTTAGGTATTGCTCAAAGAATATATAGAACACGGAATATGGGAAAATATTCATCTGCATGAATAAGATATACCAGAGGGTTGTTAGAAAGTACAACTTGGAAAACTCTCAGAAGCAACCCTTGCGAAATACTCCCCCAGGTCCAAATTACAGATCACTTTAGCTTTGCCCTAATGACAACTTCTCTAACTGTGCCCAAGAATTTAGAAAAAAAAAATTAACATCTACAAGTTCAAATAAATGCACTACCAAGACATATTTCATGGAGAATTTAATTAAACTAATTTGATGTTGTAGATGTTAGTGCATTTTCTATGAGCTTGGTCAAATGCAGAGAAGTTTGACATAGGACAAAGCTAAAGTGAAATATAATTTGAACAGAGGGAGCATCAAACTATCATTTCATGCACCTCAGCTGAAAAGATAAAGCTAGCACAATGAGATTTCTCCAAATAAGCAATAGCTTGGCTGGTTGGTGCTATCAGTAAATTTCTTAGCCAGCTATCTCTCCCTATGATAGAGAAAAAAAGGAGCATAATCTATTTTATTCTTGAGTTTGCAGCAGGAGAAAGTAGATCAAGAGAACGAACAGGTCTTTGTTACACTATATAGTCAGTATCCACTGTCCAATTATCCATACTTGTTATATTTGAAGGCTGTACTTTTTATACTTTTCACTAATATTGTCCTGGTCTAAAAATGTGTTGCAGCCAAGGTACCTGTAAATCTTTGGACATTTTAGAACTGAAATCCCGGGCAGCTCTCATTGAGTTAACATAGTCACTCTAGGAAAAATAAAAATAAAATACTGATTAGTTTTGGCAATGTTGAAAGGAAATACAGGCATAATCATAATGGGTTGCATGCTAGTTTACTACCTGCTTGTTAAGGGGAGTATGGTATGTTCGGAATGCCGACGCTTGTATAATGCCACTTTCATAACCTGAAAAAGAAAGATTCATCAAGAACACTAGTTCACTACCTGCTTAGTGGAAGTCTATATGTTACACACGATTTCAGATCCTAAAAGACAGTGTAATGATAAGGTACACAATCATAAAACACTACACACACCACTGAGGTCTAAACTTGTTGAATAAGCTCCTTTTCCCCCTTTAGAACAATCACTCGATGGAAGTGCATCAAGAAACCATGGAAGTTTATCTCTGAATTGGGTTGTGGATGGACGCCCATTATCCAAGTCTGAGTGTAGGAAGCACTGAGACAAAAGCATGTCAAGTAGATCAGAAACATTTCATTTCTACTCGTGATATATAGTAGTGCGTGGATTATGGTTGAACCATATAATTTAAGCATTTGTCCATTGCATATAATAGGACACAGTAATACAGAAAACAATCATCTGGAATTGATCAATGAAGTAAAAGGCACAGAGATTACAGGTATTACCGTTGTACAGTTACTGCAGGTGCTGCTTGCGCTGCATGGAGGCTGTAAAGACAAAGTACAGGTTTGAATGTTACTTACCATATTATGAGATGAAAAAGGTGCACTCAAAAAGTTAATTTCTTAGTATAGCAACTGTTGCTACTTCAGTATGTGCAGCAATGTATTCTTATGCAGTGATCCACAGGTTTCCTGCGGTGATGAGGCAATGAAGATGCCTTTTTCTTGTTGCTGCGCTTGCCTACAGTTTGCTCCTCCAAATGTCTACACATTGGAGAAAAGATATTCCATGGAGTGACCAGCTACCGTTTTCTTGGTTAGTACTAGTCATCCTTTTTATTTCTCACAGTGACGGAGGTTTCCAGTGATTCAGATAAAGAGTTCTGTTTTGGTCAAATCCAAACAAATATGGTAAGCCAAGCAAGGAAATAGTATATAACCTGATCATCTGGAGGGCAGTAATTTCCATTCACAAATTTCCTACAGCATCCAAATGCTTCAGGGGACATCCAAATTAGGAAGTCATCAAGCCATGAAGCAGCAGGTTTAGCAATGTAACTGGTCTCAGGGGATAATGATTGTCTTGATATCTGCATGATTGAAACAATCATGTTGTGCAATCTTCACAACAAAATGAACTGTTGGACCAGATGCTCATTTTGCAGTGTACACTCTGCACTGGGTAGCCTTATACTAAACAAGCACATATCTGATATATATTGCACTACTAAATTGGGCTAAGAATAATTTACCACTGAATATATTCTGCAACAGAACTTTGTTCAATCACAGGAAAATAATATACCTCATTCAAAAGAGAATTTGAATTACAATGGTTGATTGAACATATTTGATTCATATGCACCGATGCAGAGCTGGAAAACAATATAAAAGAAACCATAAATCAAGCTTGTCTATCTCTGTTAAGCATGCAACTTAAAAGAGCTTCAGGGTGCATTCAAGAAAAAGAGCTTCAGAGTGCAATTCGGTGACCTTAAGGATCTCCACCGTCCCTATTTAGTCCAACAATTTGTACTTGTTTTCCAAAAAGAGCAACTAAATTGTCTCATGTCAAGCAACATAAGAAACTTAGTTTGTTTTTTAAAACTTTTTTGCATATCAGGAACAAAAGGATTTGCTATTGCTGTTATTATGCCCATATCAGGAATGAACGAAACCTGAAAGTTTAGTTATTCAGGACATTATTTTTTTTTCCATAAGGAAAAAAAAGCATATATCATATGCAACATTTGTCACAGGAACCACACATGACAGTGAGTTGACCATATTTGAAGAACTAAGGAAGATGGAAGAGTCAATATTACATTTGTTATATTTGCACGTAACGTAACTCTTTTCTTCGAGAAACTTTAGGAGCGCTATTTTTACACATGAATACCTGTAATTGAAGTCCTTCACAACAAAGTATAATGGTGGACCGACTTTCATGTATTTTGCAAGGTCGTCAAAATAATCCTGGAAATATGATCAGAGTGAGCTAAAGGAAGGTGACTCAAGAAGCGCTCGAAACTCTTTAGTAGGAAACCTGTAAATAGGAATTTCGTGGCAGAACAATTTGCTGCTCCAGTCCTGGTTGTAGTCTAGTAGACAATGCCTAATTAGAACAGAGGAAACACTACAGGTGAGAGATAACTCAACTGATTCTTTTGGAGAAAATGCAGAAGTGCATAAGGAGAAATGGTCAGGATGCTCAGTCACAATGAATAAGGCCTAGATCAAAGATGCGATTAGGAAATGCATGAAACCATAAAACATCAGTGCCAGGCGTGTCCCCATAATGTGATTGTAAGAAATTTTTAAAGAAAAAGAGAGAAAAATGATCCATGTTCTTAGAAGCAGGATAATCTTTGCAACGATGGTTAGCATGATGCTAGTATTGAGATATATTTTCTAAAAATTGGAAACTTGGTAACAAAACAAAACCAAAACTTGACATGCCTGCCACCATCTTACTTCAGGCTAGGTACAGCTGTTTTACGAATGACAGGGAAAAGGGTGGTGGCCACTGACGCCCTCAGTAATACTCCACACATACATAACCCATGGACTTCTACAGGTTTTGAATGCAACATTTTTTTTCTCTTGAACACGCAGGAGAGCAGCGTAATCTTTGGGGGGGGGTCATGTTCTTTAGGACCTCAATTGTTACTTCGGCAGCTAAGACTTCCTAGTAGAGAACCAGAGTTTCAGAATTAGGAAATTCCAGTCTTATACACACGAACACAACAAGACACTACCCCTGATTTCTGCTCTAATTTCTTAGATCTGCCTGTGTCTCCAGCATGCATTCCCTTTGAAAGCATCTAGGCCCCTAGCTGGGTTTCGGTGATTAATGACAATACGTGATTACTGTGACTAACGTGTGTTTTGCAGAGGCTATCATGGTGGTCATTTTCAAAGGATGGACGACAAGGTTAAGGATGGACTAGTTCTAAGTGTCGATTGGAGTTGAAGTGACACATAGAATAGTTTAGGACTTTGTTTTTCCTTTGGCCGTACTATTAAGGGGGGTATGGACGGGTAGCTTGACTTAGGCGAGTCTAGTGGGTTAGGTGTGGTGTACACTTGCTAAAACTAGCGCTAGGTAGCTCCTAAAAACTCTTAGATTCATTGGAGCAAACTTCATTCACGTATGATAATCGAGAGTTGGAAGTGAATGGAGGGTCAAATACTGACCGGACGCTGGTTCCGGTGTGACCGGACGCTGGCGCAGAGTCCGGTCAATTCATTTGACCAAGGTGATTCCGTCTGGTGCGACCGGACGCTGAAGAGGTGAGGGACCCAGCGTCCGGTCGACTCCAGTAAGGTTCTAGAGAGGGAAAATTGTGACCAGACGCGGAGTTCGGGGAGAACTGACCGGAGCGTCCGGTCAACATGACCGGAGCGTCCGGTCACCCCGTAGAGGCACATAACGGTTCGTTTTTCAACCAAGGTTATAAATACTTCCTCCATTCGTGTGAGGGGGTACTTTTGCTCATTCCAACAGCTGAGAAACACCTTTGAGAGTGTCAAGAAGAGCAAGGTCCTAGTGAGGTGATTGAGATTTGAGAATCCCAAAGAGAGCTCTCATTAGTGAGATCAAGAGTAGCAAAGTGTGCATCCACCCTTCTCATTAGGCTTGTCGTGGTCAAGTGAGAGTTCGTGCGTGTTACTCTTGATGATCGCCATCACCTAGACGGCTTGGTGGTGATTGGGAGCTTGGTGATCATCCGGCGGAGCTTGTGGATGACCCAACTCAAGTTGTGAGCGGTTATAGGTGATTCACAGCGACGGAGTGTCAAAGAATCAACCCATAGAGAGCACTTGATCCTTGCGCGGATCAAGGGGGAGCTACACCCTTGCGCGGGTGCTCCAACGAGGACTAGTGGGGAGTGGCGACTCTCCGAAACCTCGGCAAAACCTCGCCGCGTTCCTCCTTCTCTCTTTACTTTGAGCATTTACTTTGAGCAATTCAATTCTTGTCATTTACATTCATAGAATTGTCATGCTAGAGTAGGATAGTAACATAGGTTGCTAAACTTTTGTGCGATAGATCAATAGAAACACTTTCTAGGCACAAGGGGTTAATTGGGCTAACCGTAGGACTTAATCATTACAAAGAAATTTAGAATTAACCCAATTCACCCCCCCCCCCTCTTGGGCATCTTGATCCTTTCACCCTTGCCATCCCAAAGTGTCTTTTGTAATGTTTTCATATACAATAGTATCTGCAGTAGTGTCCTAACCATGTAAATATACTTGAGAGCTCTTAGGATGCTGTTGGCAAGGACTGATATCTAGACTAAATAAAGCTCCTATTTCGACAATGCTCAAAACCAATGGATAAATCATAAGTGCCCTGATCTCCATCACAGCCTTTTGATTCTCTACCTTAAGAAAGTATCACTGTGAAAGCACCTATGATAAGCCCATGAAAATATCATCTCATGCTAATGGATTCCACTTGCATCACTTAGCGTAGGTGCCATGAAGTGCCATTAACCATTTGGTAAAAAATTATATTAGTGAAAGACCACCTTGTAACATGAAACTAGATTAAAACATGCATAATATATTATTGATGGTCAAAAGGATTTCTAAGAAGTACAGATGGATTTCTTAACAACCATGATGCATGCAATGTAAATAGAAGAAAACTTACTATGCTTGCAAATGTCAATCCTACAAATACAGTGATTACAACGAACTTCACCGCCCGGTAACTGAGAATTGGTCCATGAACGTCCTACCAAAAAAAAGGGCAACTATAAGTCTGCCAAAAGAAGAGGGAGATCTGGGAACCTAAAACATGGCTGAAACTGAAGTATAAAAAACAGGAAAAGAAGACCTAAATGTTTACCCTCATATATCTAGCAAGCAAGTGGAGCCTCTGCTCATCGCCAGCTTAAGTTTGCAAGGAAGTAAGAAAAGAAGACAGTTAGTAAAGAACTGAAATTACTTCACATTTAATACAGCAGAATCTAGCAAAGCAAATGCAAGATCCTAGTTTACTACTCCTACTTACCATCACCAGCACCTTTACTTGGCGTGATTCTCGCACAAGGGACACAATCAATCCTGCCATCCTGTGCCCTCCTAAAGTCAAATACAATAAGGGCTACAAAGGCTGTCACTTGGAGAAGGAAATCCACAAAGACTGCCAGTGCTGCACAAGATAAAGTAGGTTGGAAAATCCCAAAAGCGACAAGTAGGGATACAACCAAGCCAATGTAGAGAAACCAACCAGCAAACATGGAAAACACTCTGGTTGCAGGCGTTGGATTGATTGCACTCACAGCAAAAGCTAGTACTTCAGCAAAACTGGCTAAAGTAATGGATGGTCCAACTTCCACCAGTGCATCACTTATCCGCTCTTCCAAGTTTGATTGATCTGGTTGGCGTTTGACAGCATGCACAAGGATACACATGTTATCGACACCGACCTAACCACAATTGCAACTGTCAGTTTCTTCATAGTAAATGAAAATCTAGCATCTTCAGATTATCCATCCTGCAAACTTTGTAATCCTTTCTGTTTATCTATTTGTAACATGATCACCTACTTCTCAAACAAATTAGAAAACCAATTAAAGACATCAATCAACTACCAAACCTTTCCAGTAAAATAGGCATAATGTAGTCACAACAGCAATATGGATAAAATATGATTGTGATATGGCTGTGGAGTTGGCTTTATTAATCTGCTAAGAAGAGTAACAGTGGCAGGGATGAAGCCTGCTCGCGCTCCCTTGGAGGCTCTGAACGGATGACTCAATTCCTGCTTATTCCCAAAGGTTTAGCCGGCCATTAGTTATAAGGCCGGCAGAGCACACTAACAAACTCCACTTGGCTGAGCACACTAACAAACTCCCTAACTTGACTAACAGAAGCTAACTTTAGTAACATACCCGAACACTCGACAGACTTAAACTAAACTAATCAACCTCAGCCACTAGTGGACGCCGTCGAATCATTGCTATTCGACTCGGACCTGTTCTGAAAAAGTCGAGGTATTCCGAATTGTTTGCTGACACGGACAAAATAAGGGAAAACCTCTGAAAGAATTTCCATATTGACCTTGGACATATAAGAGTTCCGAATCGAATCTCTTTAGAAAGAAGATTTTGTCTCATGGTAGCCTGCTCCAGTCCCCTTGCGAAACTTTCGTTATTGGGTTAGCCATACACTTCACATGTTTCTAGCGATTCACATGGCATCATCAAATGATACAAGTCTTGGATAAGAATCTACAATGCACTAGAACGCCAAGATAACTAATCAACCTCCACCACCTTCTTGCATGCAAGATAACTAATCAACCTCAGCCACTAGTGGGCGAAGACTTCTCTTCTTGCATGCAAGATAACTAATCAACCTCAGCCACTAGCGGATGCAGATTTCTTCTTGCGGCGTGCATAGGCTTTGCCTACAAATGCATCCACAACGGTGGGCAATACTCTTTGCCATGGTTACATGAGCAAGGGGAGGATTACAAACATAAAGATCTACAGGGCCAACATAAGAGGTAAAATCGGACACAAACATTGTTCTGGCTCAGAAACAATTCTTGGAGACACGTTCCTTGAGCATACAGTATCAACCAATATCTTACATAGTTCATACTTCATGGGATTCCAATTTTAAGCAGAGGTAGCTCATGGTGAACAAACATTTTAGCAGAAAAAATTCAACATTGTACATAAAAGTGCTATAGTGTAACTCAGGTGTAAGAATAAATAGTTTTTTGTTAACAGAAAATCAAAGAAACATAGGGAAAGAACATCATATAAGTTAAGAAAAAAATCAGTAAGTACTGTACAGAAGACTTACAGCCAGCACAAGAAAAGGAATCACTTCCATAATAATAAGGGTGGACTTCACTCCAATAGCACTAAAGAATCCCATTGATCCTAAAACTGAAAGCATCACCAGAACAACACCAGACAAACCAAGCAGTACCTGAAATAAATCGTCAAAATGTTTGTCATGACCAAATGTACCAAGTGAAAGACATGTTTTGCATTGTTAAGTAAATCAGTATCTGACAAACAAATCGGCTCTGAGTGTCTTTTTGAAGAGCCGATTTGTTTGTCAGATACTCAGAGATTGAACTATTATTTAAGAAATTTAAAAGCAGATTGCCTCCTTTGTTCCAAAAAAAAAAAGCAGATCGCCTCCTGACAGAAAATTTCGGTTGTTCTTTTTTATGAAAGTAATTAAAAGGATAACTGTTTGCCATGGTTACATGCAGTTTTACAGAGTAGCAAAGGTGGTTGTTTGTTGTTTGAGGAAAATATGTTGTTTGTAAAATGTATTGTATTTCTGGTAAATTTGCAAAATAGTGTACTCAATCTAAAGCACAAAATTGTACGGGTTCACATATGATACTTTTCACTTATATACAATTATTTCAAATCGAGCACAAAACCACATAAAGTATGTTCTGTTCATTTGTATTAGGCACATAAATAAAATATAAGCACTGTATCAAGAATCTAGATACTAGCTGTAAGGTCAACAGCACATCGAAATGAGAATAGATCTCCATTGTGTACAGTTCTATATTACTGTTACAAGGACAAGCATGAGGAAAAGTATACCCAAAAGCATGGCAAAGAGCTGAGCGGTCATTTTATTTCATTCATACCTTTGATGAAACAAATAGTAACAGCCAACGAGAAGGACGGTCTCCAAGTGTAAATGATATATATGCAAACATCACAATATAGCTAATCTGATTTCAATTAAAAGAAACAAATAAGAATACATTTATTCATCAATATTAAGGACTTTAGGAGTTTTGCATATAAAAGATATTTACCACTACTGTAACTGCATCAGCTGTACTTTCTCTGTTTAATTCATCTTGGATAGAGCTCTCGGACGAAAAGGACAATGTCAGGTTCTGTGCTAATACCATCGGACGTATTTCCTCCTGAAAAAATATTTGCCTTCTAGCTCATTGTACGTAATATTTAAAGCAAAATATTAAAAACAAAGAATAAGTAACTTCACTGGATAAATCAGAAGATACAACACACTAAAGGTTATAGATGCTTTGAGCTAAAATCATTGTGCATACAAATGACATTAGCAGTCAAGTATTTACTACTGTAATTTGAGGATATGCCATGTAAGTAGAATTTAGTGTGTTGTATCGTTGGAGATGAAACCCGAAAGAAAATCGTTGGGGCGTAACCCTCTTAGCGACGCGCCATATCGGAACCCGGGTATGGTGTTAAATAGGCAAGGGCCGGGTCGTCACTCCCGTGACGCGCCGTGTCGTGATCTGGGCATGGTGTCAAGTGAGCAAGGATCGGGTCGTCGCTTCCTTAGTGGCGCGCTACATCGGCGCCCGGGTGTAGTGAAAAATGAGCAAGGGTCTTCGTGATCCCGAGTCGACGGGTGCGAAGGGTAAGGAAGCTAGTCGAACCAACTAGGATCCGTTTAGGTAGTTGGAATGTAGGGTCACTTACGGGTAAGTTAAGAGAATTAGTTGATACCGCGACTAGGAGGCGTGTAAATATATTATGCGTTCAAGAGACTAAATGGAAGGGTCAAGGCGAAGGAGGTGGACAATACATGTTTCAAGCTTTGGTACATGAGGGACGTCATGCGAATAGAAATGGAGTAGGAGTTTTGATTGATAAGAGCCTCAAGAATGGTGTGGTGGGAGTGAGAAGGCAAGGAGATAGGATTATCTTAGTCAAGCTTTGTCGTTGGTGATATGGTCTTGAACGTAATTAGTGCGTATGCCCCCAAGTAGGCCTCGACGAGAGTGCTAAGAGACAGCCTGGGAAGACTTAGATGGCTGGTTAGAGCTATACCTAGTAGTGAGAAGTTTTTTATAGGAAGAGATTTTAATGGGCATGTAGGTACTACATGCTTGAGTTTCGAGAGGCGATTCATGGAGGTTTTGGGTATGGTAGTAAGAATCGGGAGGGGGAGGAAGTTACGGACTTGGCGGTAGCTTTTGACACGATGATAGCCAACACTTTCTTTAGAAAGAGAGAATCTCATCTAGTGACCTTCAAGAGCGGACAACATCAGAGCTGTAGCCAGATTGACTTTGTCCTCGCAAGAAGAAAGGACAAACGAGCATGCTTGGATTGCAAGGTGATACCAAGGGAGTGTGTTGTTTCTCAACATAAGCTTTTGGTGGCAGATTTTTTTCAAAGTGCGTGCCGTAGGGATAAACAAGCTAAGATTCAAAGAACAAAGTGGTGGAAACCGAAAGGGGAGACGTCGAGGTATTTAGGGAAAATGTTATCAAAGAGGGCTCTTGGAAGGAAGAAGACGACATAAACAATATGTGGGAGAAGATGGCAACCAACATTGGAAGGTGGCCTCAGAGGTGTGTGGAGTAACCAAAGGAAGTGGAGGCGAGGCTAAAGATACTTGGTGGTGGAACGAGGAAGTCCAAAGGGCTATTAAGGAGAAGAAAGAATGGTATAGACGCTTGTACCATGATAGGAGTGTGGACAACATAGAGAAGTACAAGGTGGCAAAAAAGACTGCAAAAGCGAGAAGTGTAAGTGTGGCAAAGGGTAGAGCGTCACGAGGATCTTTACCAACATTTGAGTACTGAAGGAAGGAGAGAAGGACATTTATAGGATGGCTAGGGTTCGTGAGAGAAAGACACGGGACTTCAACCAAGTTAAATGCATTAAGGATGAAAGGAGCATCTCTTGGTGAAGGAGGATGAGATCCGACATCGATGGCAAGAGTATTTTGATAAATTGTTCAATGGTGAGAATATGGACACAACCTTTCGGTTGGATGACTCTTTTGATGACACCAATAGGCGCTTTAAAGCGGAGAATCTAAGAATCTGAGGTCGAGAGGCGTTGAAAAGGATGAAAGGAGGTAAGGCGATGGGACCGGATGTTATCCCAATCGAGGTGTGGAGATGCCTCGGGGACATAGCTATAGTATGGCTAACCAAGTTGTTCAACCATATTTTTCGATCGAACAAGATGCCTGATGAGTGGAGGAGAAGTATATTGGTACCGATCTACAAGAATAAAGGGGATATTCAAAGTTGTACTAATTATCGGGGAATTAAATTGATGAGCCATACTATGAAGCTATGGGAGAGAGTTATCGAGCATCGCTTGAGAGCAATAACGCGGGTCTCTGTGAACCAATTTGGTTTCATGCCCGGAAGGTCAACCATGGAAGCCATTTTCTTAATAAGACAAGTTATGGAGTGGTATAGGGAGAAGAAGAAGGACATACACATGGTTTTTATTGACTTGGAGAAGGCTTATGATAAAATACCAAGGAATGTTATGTGGTGGGCTTTGGACAAACATAAAGTCCCAACGAAGTACGTCGGGCTTATTAAGGACATGTACAACAATGTTGTGACTAGAGTTTGAACAAGTGATGGAGACACGGATGATTTCCCGATTAGGATAGGACTACATCAAGGGTCAGCTTTGAGCCCTTATTTGTTTGCTTTAGTGATGAATGAGGTCACAAGGGACATACAAGGGACATCCCTTGGTGTATGCTTTTCATGAGACGATGTACGAAGTGCTAGTTGATGAAAGCCGGACAGAGTGAATTAGAAGCTGGAGTTATGGCGGGAGACTTTGGAGTCCAAAGGTTTTAGACTCAAGCAGAACTAAAAGCGAGTATATGAGATGTGACTTGGCACTACTACTACCGGGAGGAGGAAGATGTTAGTTTGGAAGGTCAAATAGTGCCTAGGAAGGATACCTTTCGATATTTAGGATCAATGCTACTGAGAGGGACGGGGACATTGATGAAGATGTTAGCCATAAAATCAAAGCGGTGGTGGATGAAGTGGCGGCAAGCGTCTGGTGTCCTATGTGACAAAAGGGTACCACATAAGCTAAAAGGCAAGTTTTATAGGACGGCGGCGAGAGACTGCTATGTTGTATGGTGCGAGAATGTTGGCCTACGAAAAAAGACATGTTCAACAACTAAGTGTCATGGAAATGCGTATGTTGCGTTGGATTTACGGTCATACAAGAAGGGATCGAGTTCGGAACGATGATATACGTGATAGATTAGGGGTAGCGCCAATTGAAGAAAAGCTTGTCCAACACCGGTTGAGATGGTTTGGACATGTGCAACGGAGACCCCCAGAGGCACCGGTGCATAGTGGCATCCTAAGCCAGGATAGTAACGTGAAGAGAGGCAGAGGAAGACCGAAGTTGACTTGGGTAGAGGCAATAAAAGGAGACTTGAAAGGATGGAATATACCCAAAGACTTAGCCTTAGATAGGAGTGCTTGGAAGACAGCTATTCACGTGCCTGAACCTTGATTGCTTCTGATGGGTTTCAACTCTAGCCTACCCCAACTTGTTTGGGACTTAAAGGCTTTGTTGTTGTTGTTGTTGTTGCCATGTAAGTAGAATTTCAGGAAATGTTACCCGATATCTCAATGACACGTGGACCAGGAACCACATGTAAGTAAGGCAAGGAATGACATACTCTTAACTCTTGAAGGATGGCATATCCTCAAATAGCCCACCCAAATATTACAAGATTCAACCAAATGGAGCTGGAATATGAGAGCTGGGTTGGCAAGCTATAACAAGATATAAAGTTGAATACACTTAGATCGCCTTATCCAAGTTTTTCACACTGTTGTATCTTATGAGGACATAATAGGACCATGTGTACTAAAATGTTCTTTATGGTGTGTTTGAAAGGAACATAGAACTTTCAATAGTTGACTAGCCCATGAACAATGTTTATTCTTTACGTGAGTGCACTGGGAAGTACTGAAAGGTATAGAACAGGTATCGATTAGAGGCTTCAAGAATAGATACAGAAGCATTGACTTGTATAGAACAGGTATCAATTAGAGTAGACTTCAATCAAAGGTAGAGCCACTTGCTGAGCAAATGCAACAACAAGAGAAACTGAATTAGCATGGCCAACCTTAACAAGATTAATAAATGCCCTTTCCCAAGCCACGGCCTTCCCGTTCTCTTTTCCTGTTGTTACAACCTTGTTGTTCACAGGATAAGTTATTACAAATGCCGAAGCCTGCCCAGCAACATCAAGTTGATAAGGAGTGGGCTATCAGAAGATGTAATATGTTTATATTAGTACAAAGGTGTAATCAAATATTACCTCGGTAAAATTGCTTCCTGGAAAGCCACCTAAAATTGTACTTGGATCAATGGGTGACTGAAAAGTGCTCAAACATGTCTCTTCAGAAGTGTAATGCTGCAAAATACAAGATAAGTACTTAGGCACCACCATTACAACCAGCTCGAAAACCTTATAAGTATCCTGATAGTATTGAATGTCATGTACCCCACATGCCTTTGCCAATACAACAACTTAAGCACCAGGAAAAACGATGAGAAAAATTACAGAATCCATGTTCCAATAAGTAGAACAATCAAAGTCATAATTCAATCTCTAATGTTGTTGAAGTTGCTACTCGAACTGTCATAAAAACATGTACTGATGAGATACTTTGAAGCAGAGATTCACCTGAAAACAAAACTTAGCATGGTCTATTCCAGAATCATCAAACTTTTTAGGATCCAGCTGGAAATACTGCAGCATTGAGCATTGAAACTATCACTTTTATAGTGTTTTGAAGAAACCGTATTAAACACAAAACAGGGGTATAAAATTTGTATATTCTTGAGAAACCAAGTTGGTTTCAACACAGAAACTAGACAGTAGACACTATAGGATCATCACCTGCAAGACACTTTGAGTAGCACAGTCTGTACTGAGTGGCTTTAAGCAAATGTCAGCAAGGGCTACTGTAGACCCAGAATAATTTACACGTAGATCATCAACCTTTACAATTAGAAGAAACATGAGAACCATACGGCAAATGCAGTCCCAAAATTCAAGTTACTATGTGAGTTTCCTACCTTTTTTTGAATCTCAAAAAGTAATTTCATATTGTTGTCATTTACTATTGAAGGAGCTTCGGACCCACCAGATGCAGAAGTGGCCAACACAAGCTGCAGTAACAACAATTAACGACAGCATTCACTGTTTAGAACATTTATTTCCAAATGGAAAACAGGAAAAATAAATCCACAGATAGGATGTCAAAACATTCGGACCCGATAATTCGGTTAAAACCGAACGCCTGCCCCTAATCACAGGAAAAGAAGAACTATTCTATAGACAAGAATTCAGCTAATACAATTTGTAAGAAATGTTATTGTCATTGGACATAAATGAGGTTACAAGAGTTGAAAAGACCTGCTCGATCCTATAAAATGGTGCGAGATGGCTGTCAAAATAATTCTTCTCATCAGCAGCTTGACTTCCAGGACTAACCCAAAGCTGACAAAAGAGAAGGAATTAAAATCACAAGTTTTTCGAAAAGAAAATGTATTCATAACTTCTTGATCAAATAAACAGGAAGTGTTGTAGATGTATTTACAACTGATTGATAATTTGCATATGAAGTCTTCAGTTCTGAATTATGCCAATTCATTTTGCGGGACATGGATATAGTTAATAAAATTATATTTATTTCTGTGTATGCTCACACATTAGATCAACATTAGAGTTATGGTATTAAGCACAAGGGCAAGGAGGAAGGAAATGCCTCTAGCCCCTGCCCAACTCCAGTCATAGAGCTCCTCCCTAGCAAGTAATAATACTCCAGAAAGGCTAGAAGAGATCCCGTCAAAAACACACCGTTTGCAGTGTTTCCAAATACTCCAGGCTCCAAGAAATGGAAAAGTGATAATTATAGAGAGAATGAAACGTTATTGAAGTTTCGGTATATGAAAAAGGGTCATAGCCATTTAGAGAACATATCTAACATAAGGATACAATGGTATCAGAAAAATATTCACTGTTGCATAGAAAGAGGAAATGTGGTTTCCATTTTATTTTTAAAAATGTACATCTTTTTTTTTATTAATTAAAAAAATGTACATCTGGTCTTATAAATAACAGAGTGAAGCGATCATTCTAAACATACATAGAAAATTAGAAATCACTTGTGATGTCTGTTACTTTCATTTTTCATGCTCCAAAGTTACAGGATGCTAATTTATGAGTAGTAACCATCAGAAGAAATGTGTAGTACTTGCACAGAATGGACCAAGTAATAATAAATATCAAACACAAAAACACAAATTTAATTACAGATCTCAACTTTGGATTCTGAGTATTTTACCAAAGGTAGGTCTTACTATGAGAAGACAACAATGTCGAAAATTAATGATTGCAATAAATTAAGTACCTTTTCTGGTCGGGTTTCAACCTTGAAGCGAAAGAGACCAATGCATAAGAGGACAGGGACAAGCAATGACACACATAACACAAGGAGAGGGTGTCTAGCAACAAAAATTCCATGCTTCCTGCAATAAACTTTAAAAAAATTAAGATAGTGTTTAAGCACTTGAAATATGAATTGTATGGATACAATTGAAGAAGGAAACTAACCTAAAGAAAATTGACATGTAAGTTTGAACAATAGAAGGATTGGATGGTTTGACAGTAGAGGATGCAGCTTCGGGCACCTGATACCAAGATAAATTCACCAAAAAGAAAACAATGAACTTGGGAGAAGTAAGAACTCAAGTGCTATGTAATGAAATAAGCTATTATAATCATGCCAGCATTTTTCTATAAAAAAAAGACTAGAGAAACATGCTAGAAGGAACTAAAAAAATACATGAATACTCAAGACAATCGCATAAATACTCCGACAAATAAATATTCTAGTTAGCAGCAAGCTCTGGCCATGAAAAATGATTTGGCAGAAAAGGACCTGAACCGAGTTATGAGGGCTCTTGCCATTTTTGTTCGAGTCCGGCTTATTATCTGAATTCCAAAATGGTTTTGTTTGCCCGAAAGCAGTTCTTCGTGTTCTGTGTAACAAACCCCATAGCAGAAAAGCGCATAGTAACGCAAGGTAAATAACCACTAGTGAGAAGTCCAAGCATTTGGCCTGTAGATATAGAAAGGAATATAAGTTAAGGGACACACCACACAGTTAAGAAAACATCCAAAAGATTGCTAAATAGTGGACAAAATTTTGAACCCATAGAATCTCAACAGAAAGTTAATGTTTTAATTTAGATGTTGGGAAAGTTTTTTAGCACCTTAGGCGATACACACTTCATGAAGATCTAATGAAGACATTTGTTTTTCACAGTTAAATTTAGTTGTATATCCAATAAGTACATGATCCAAGCATATGAGCACATGCATGGAGAATAGTAAGTACAAATCTAATATGATGTTCGCCTATGACAACACATGATCTGTGCCATTTTCTAATGCATTTATTATTAGGCATCTCTAAATTGTTAGGATAAATATAGAGCTTAGTATACTAGACCTGATCCTTCTATAATTTCATCATACATATGAGGTAACAAGATATCGCCTACCTTTAAAGATCCCATTTTAACTGAACAGGAGGTTTCTGTATTCAGCTGAGGCAGCAAGGATCCCGTGCATACAGAAGAAGAAGGGCAATCACCACATGAACAACCCAGAGAAGGGTCGCCGCAAGAATAAATTGTAGAATTTAGAGGCTTCACACCAGATGAATCACTAAAATCTGATCGAAATGTTATCAAATAAGGTGACCCTGGCTCATTAGGGTTTGCTTGTCGCCCAATAAATGCCAGCCAATCTTTAGATGCCAAGAATTATACAAGTCAGTCAAACGTATTAGAATGAGACAAAGTAACCAATGCATTCAAAATTACATAGTCTAATATCCAGTCTGGCACTAAAAGGCTTAATAACATCAGCTGGAAACATGAATTTGGATGCACATCAAGATGGGGTGCAGGAATCATAGTTGACATTTAAACTTGACACCCAGCAGCAGAAAAGGGTTTCCATTTTACCTTTGTAAGTTTTAGCACCAGCACCAATAAAATCCATTGCACGGGTGTTCAGAGTGCCAAACTTAACATCCTTGCATGAGTTATATAGCTCTTCACCATAGTTAGTAGTTACATAGTAATCTAAGCCATCGACAGTCATAGTGCTATTAAT
The DNA here is from genome assembly GCA_904845875.1 of Miscanthus lutarioriparius. Lineage (NCBI taxonomy): Eukaryota > Viridiplantae > Streptophyta > Magnoliopsida > Poales > Poaceae > Miscanthus > Miscanthus lutarioriparius. The sequence goes on along the minus strand of CAJGYO010000011.1, from coordinate 19,365,809 downwards.
CTGCAAAAAAAAAAAGAGACAAAAGTGCACCTGTAAAGGTTGAACATACAAAGTATTTACAAATGTCTTTTCATAGTGAGCTAACAGTTTAAGCAAATAAATGGTTGCACAAAACCAAATGAAATGGGGCTGGTAGAATCTCATAGGAAAATTTTATGGTGGCGAAGTAGATGAATTAAGAAAAGAAAGACCTGCTTTACTGAAGTCACATTAATGAAGAGGCTTTGGTTTGGAGAACAAGACATCTCACAGAAGAGATTCAAGAAATTCCTCAAGCATGCTGGGCATCCAACAAGAAATGGAACAGCCTGCAAAATGTTAACATTTAAAGACCATGGAGTGAAGTTTTATATTGAACATAGATCCAGTAGAAACCACCAAGGAGCCACTAGATCACTTGGCGTGCAAAAAATAATCAAGACATTTGACTAAGAGAAACTTCTTATGAATGTATTCAAATTTCATAATAGAACCTGTAGAGAAAAAGGCTTGTGAGTGTACAGAGAATAGTCACCAATTCACATTTAATTTAATAGATAATAATGTACTGAAAATGCAACCAATTGGCTGCAGCACTGCCTATTAGGAAATACAGTAAGAATGTCATGAAAAAGACCAGCAACAAACAAATAATCAACAATTAGGCAAGTGTATTTGTTGGCAGAGGCTCTACATGCTGGTAGATAGAAGTATGCATTAGCACGAATGGAGTGGAGGGATGACCTATGAAGCAAACATGAACCTCGTGTAAAACAAAGGTAACTTGTCACTAAAAAAATATTCAGCAGTTCAGGTTAGCTGGTCACAAATTCACCAAACATTTCTTCTTGAAAAAAAAATATTCATACACTGCAAAGACAACTTTACTGAAGATTAACTGTGATTGGTGAATGTTAAGCACTCATTAACATGACTTTCCTGATTGATCATTTGATCTATATCAAACAGAAATGATATTACCACATTGATTTGCTTATTAAAGTGCATGGTCCATGTACTTTCTTCAGCAATCAGCACATTTACCTGTTGGACTTGTTGGTGTAATGTGTCAAACTGATCTACAGTACAACAGACATCGCCAGTGATTGTTGGGCACAAACTTTGGATCCTTGAAGAAAACAAAGTGTCTGGCTGGAAAAGCAATAACAACACTTGATAAACAGGCCACATTTGAATAATCATAAATATTTTTTTGCAAAGATATAGGGTTTCTCCAACTATGTTATATTCAAATCAAGGTCCAAGGATCATATTGTCACCTTAACAGCTTTAGTTGCATTCGCACAGTTTAAGACCTTCCCATCACTTCGTTGCGCACAAATGCCGTACATGGAACAGTAACCTTCTGCTGGTACAACCCTACAAAAGCAAAATGGTAAGATAGATGATCACCAAGGGCTCCAGCCTCCAGGAATATGAAACACCATGTTTAAATGTAAAATAGTAAAATACAGTAGCATATTCTAGAAGCAATCGAGCATATATTAGACTTTCTAGCTACACTCAGTAAAACACAGGTCACTCTGACAAATTACCTTGAGCCATTGGATTGCTGTGCGCTGATCGGAAACACTAGAGAACTGATCTGCGCCATAGTAAAAAAGAGTTACATGTTATTTAGACCATCCGAATCGCAGTGAAGTACAACCATATCAACATGCTTGTACAATGTACTTTTATCTATATGATAGCCTACTTACCCACTATACATGATCCAGATTAAATATTGCTTTCGCTCCATATACACACATAACAGAAAAAGTAAAGAAGTGATATCTTAGCTATCAACATAGTTTACCCCTATTAACTGCATACTCGTCTCTCTGTCACCCCTGTAAATAAATAGGAACTGCTAGCAGTGTTTGCAGGAAAATACAGAGGTGATTGGGTGATACTGTTATGGTTTCAAATCCTCAGGGGGCAGTAGTGATTTAATCCACAGAATTCAGAAATATAGTCTAGAAATCACTTTTATAAAAGGTTAATGCAGACATCACCGAGTCAGCAGAAACTGTAACCTAGCAACTTCTGAATAGCTTGAAATTGGAATACAGTTGTTAGCTTATTGGGCACATGAATGTAATCAATTCTCCAGGTCAAAATGCGGAAAAACATGTGGAAACAGATTATAATTATACAATGGAAGTTCCATATGAAGCCTGCAAAAGAGAGTTCAACTAAGGAACATCACGACATGAATTGCAAATAGAGTCGTGTCGAAATTCCAATCCTGTACAAGGACTACTGCAGCAACAAATTACATTACATCTTATAACAAAGAATCAAAGTTGACCATCCAACTTTAAAGGAGCAGATACCCTTCAAATCAAAATGTGATAAAAGGGGAAATTCAGAAAAACGTCACAACAAACCCGTAAGTTATATATATCGTGATAGCATGCATTTTTCAAAGCAAAAATATAAAAACGGAAAGTTATGACCAAAGAGGCAAGCATAGCTTACTGTATAACCCAACAGTGAAACAAAAAAAATAACTAAACTATGCCGAACTAAACTCCCTCGGGTTCAACTAAAATCGAACGAAGTTGGTGACCCAACCGAGGGAAAAAAAACCAACACCAATGAGCCAAAACCACACGATATCGATCCCCGAAACCGAGAAAACATGTCAGTTACTGGTAGTAAAAATTGTTCAGGCTAAGACGTGTAAAAGGCATTCCAATCTCAGATATTCTTCCAAGTTCGGATGTCTCAACCCTATATGGGAACTCAGAAAAGCCACAATGCAATGGTAAAATCCAAAACCGGGTACTCTGCGCCAATTACTAAAATTGCAGGTACGAACCGCTCCAACCAAAATTGCATCAACCTCATGCAACCATGCAAAAAATAGTAGCAACCCAAGTCCCAAGAGACGGTTATGCAGGCTCGAGACCCCAAGCACGACCAAAACCTCATCCCAAAAACCCCCGACCCTTCGGAGCGGCCGCGGCGGCGGCGGCGGAACCCAACGACACCCACGCCAGTACAGTACCCGTCGAGAATCATGAGCTGGGGACTCACCTGCATCAGAGCGATCGCCGCAGCGGCGAAGGTGGCAAACCCGCTCCGGCGCCCGCCGGGGGCCATCCTGTCTCCGGTTAGTCCTCGATCTCTCGCGGGAGCGCTAAATGCCGAAGCGGAGGGAGACGACGGGGGAGGCCCGGAGGGGGTGGGGGCACCCGCACCGCACAGACTGGCGTGGGGAGGTGTGGACTTTTGGAATGATCCTCCCGGCCGAACTTATATAGCGGCGGGTGAAGGCGAACAGCGGAACAAGGAACAAGAGCAGCCCACGAGTTCGCGATGGCGCCACCTCACGCCGGAGGGAGGAGACAGCCGAAGAAAGGGAATTTTCTGGCCAGTTTTATCTCATTTTCTGCTTCTGTTTCCAATCTACTCATCTCATTATTCGCTGAAGCAAGCTTCAGGCCCGGGTGTCAGTCAGCGGCTAGCGATAGGCTGGCATCCGTGAGGGAGAGGAGAATGTGGTGGGACCAGACCAGCCGCTTGCTGATTTTGCTCCTGGTGTGGACTGGTGGGTGGCGGGCGAACAACCAGTACTATACTGCTACTACTGATACGTGATGATTTTGATTTCCGATGAACTGGTCCCTCGTTGAAGTTACTATATAATATTATAATGTCTCTGTCCAGAAAATGACGAATTATAGCTTATCAAAAATTTTAATGTTTGACTAGATTGATAAGGCCTGCTAGGCTGTGATTTATTGTAACGGTTTGGACTGATGTGGATTGGCTGTAGTAGATTTGGCACCCTGTACAGCAACAGCTATAGCTACAGCCCTGCCGATAGACATGGCAGACTGAGGTCCGTTGCAAAAAATTTTGCAAAATTTTTCAAGATTTTCGGTCACATCGAATCTTTAGACACATGCATGGAGCATTAAATATAAATAAAAAATAAAACTAATTACACGGTTTAGATGAAATCCACGAGACGAATCTTTTAAGCCTAATTAGACTATAATTGGACACTAATTACCAAATAACAACGAAAACTGCTACAGTGCCATTTTGCCAAAATTTTTGGCATCTAAACAAGGCCTCACAGTGGCATCTTCGGCTGGTATTAAAGTCGGCTGATAAGCCGGCTGAAACTGTTTGTTGTGAGAGAAAAATACTGTAGATTCTAGCTGATAAGCCGGTTGATAAATTCAAACGAACAGACCCTCAGTATTAATATATATATAATACAAAAATATGTATATTATAAAAATAAATTTTAATTATACTTGATATCATAATTTTAGTTCTCTTATAGATTTGTTCAGATTTAAAATGATTTGACTTGGTACTATAATAAGATTGGTTCTGCTTGCTGTAGATTTTTAAGTTGCAGCTGCACTGCTGCATTCTATGACCTGCAAACAAAGAACTGTCATATCTATTGTAGTAACTAAATGAAACAACCACAGCTGCAGCAAGTAGACTGATTGTATTTTTTTTTTAAAAAAACTTAGAGAATACTCCTCCGTTCCAAAATAAATGATGTTTTTGACTTTCAGACATCTTATTAGACCGTTTATCTTATTAAAAAATCATAAATATTATCTATTTTGTTATGACATATTTTATTATTAAAGATATTTTAACAATGATTTATTTAGTTTATAATTTAAAAAAATTAAATAAGACAAACGATCAAATAAGAAGTCTGAAAGTTAAAAACCTCACTTATTTTGAGACAGACGGAGTATATAGTACTATACTACCACTGAGTGTTGACAGATGAGCCATTAGACACCAGATATCAGCCTGTTCGTTTGGCTGTGGCTTGTCGTAAACGATCGTAAATTTTCAGCTGGAATAATATTTTTCTCTCACACACACAAGTCAGCAATACTTCTTCACAAACCAGCAACGAAACAAACCAGCCAACCGAACATGCTGATGAGCTCCACCTGCTAGTCAAGACCAATTAAACATTAATTCAAGTTGAACATTACCATAAGACCAAATATGATTGCTTAAACGCATCACACCCTTAAAAACTCAAGCTCATCCAATATGATATTGGCATCTTGACGTATCGGAAATCAAAACTTTCATTTTTAATCATATTTTTCGATACTATCAGATATGGGTATACGTCATCATATTGAGACATCGGTGATCCATAGGCTATGAATGGCTACCGGATTGTATATGGTAACTAGTGTCAGGGCGCGTGCATTCGCGTGCCCGGGGATAAGTGTGAGTGTAGAATGTGATACACGTGCTTGGGGATAAGTGTGGGTGCAGAATGTGCCGTGAAGCAGCCGGATAATGTGGTTTGGTCTATTTATGTAGATTACCGAAAGGCATGCCTATAACCAGCATGGTAGGGTATCATAGCATTATACAAGCAAGGTTCACATAAATAGCATGGTGGATCATATACTGAATATTACACAGTTCTGTTTAGTACTAAACACACAAGACTCAGAGGTTCACTACAGGTTGCAATGTACATAGGGATTACACAGTTGTCTTTAGCACTAAACACACAAGACTCAGAAGTTAGGTATGTAAAGTCGCGCGCCAATGTTGAGTCATCTTGCGAAAACTAAAAAGGCAAATGTTGGAATGGAACATGGAGGCCTGTGTAAACTGAGACACTCCATGGAATTGAGCGAAGGAAAACATGTAGAATTAGATACGATCGGATATGTGAGCCAAATAGGTTGGCAGTAGTAGCGACAGACGGCATGGTTTTGACGTAGCTGAAATTGGAACCATATGTATCAACCTACAGAAACCACAATCAAACAGTTGTATTATGAGCAGATGATACATAAATTGTTCTAAGTCAACCAAATGTAGCAAATGCAGTGGACATAGGCCATGGATAGGCCTCTGGGTGTTAAAATAAACGGGAAGCATTCATCCATAGAAGAAGGGTATTGTGTGGCAAAAAAAAAGAAAAAGAATTTAGCTTGGAAGCAAAATAGAAGTGATAGATGTAAATAATAGAAGGCAAGATAAAGTGTTGTACACTTAACATCTAGTCGTTGAGCAGCTATAGCGGATAAAGGGGACAATTTCCTACAAACTCAGGTATTTCTTGGTGCTTTCTTAAATAATTGATAAACGATGCGCATTTTGCATTTAAAAAAAATGACGCGTGCAAAATTAAGCAAAGCAAGTCACTATCTGCAAAGACAATTAATAGTAGTGCCTTTTTTCACTCACTCTTGTCTTTGTAGCCATTCATAACCGACCATCTAAGAAGTAAAAAATGAGGCGCAAGAGAGATTGTGCGGTTTATGCGAGTTTTGTTGATTGTGTAATAATAGGTTGTGTTCAGAGGAGGACACATGCAGCCAAGCCAATTTATTCGATCAGACTTGAATGTACGGAAGTCATCATGAAATAGATATGAAGAAGTGTGACCATACCTTACAAATAAAGCGCCAATCAAATTATATGTGAACCGAAACGAGATCAAATCGGATCGGATACTCTTTCTCCAACTGCTCAAATTTGTCATTTGTATATCACCGATGGATTCTTTGAAATGGGCTATGTAGATAAGTCTCGAAACCAATGAAAAGAAATTGCAGCACCTAGACCATAGTAATTGAATTTAAATTCAGTCAAAAAGTTAGACGTCGACAATTTCTCAGATTGAGGTTTGGCCCCAACATTTATGAAAGCAGAGATGATAGACATTGTAAGATGTAAATTGAGGTGGCTAGCTGTATGAATGGGAACTCATTCTATAGAATCCAGAGTACTGAAAGAAACATCTGAAGATATAGTAGCAGGTCTGTATCAGTATAAAAATTGTCTAAGTTCCCATTTGTCATAGCCTTTCTTTAAACACGTAGGGGAATAGAACATGTTTTTTTTCTAATAAAAACAAACACTTGTAGCTATACATCATCATAGGGAATGTGAGTGATAGGTGGCCTTCACATTCTAATGGCAAAGGCCCAATACCTATTTAACTCAATCATATAAGCTGAGAGATTTGGCGCCTAAAAGTATACTCGACTAAACAAAAACCACCTGATGCATGAACTTTAGGCATCTTTAGGCCACCTCTCGAGCCGTTGTTGAAGGTTAGTTCATACTAAAACGATGCCTTTTTAAGGAGATCACAGCTTAACACTATATGTAACCATTGAAAACGCATCGGTACACTTGTATTTGTTATCGGTAGCTACCGAACCAAAATCTGCTAGCATAGGAAACCTACCATAGAAATGGTTATTTCAGTCCTAATTCATTAGTGTCACTCTACAAAGCTTATGAAATCAAAGCACGCTGACCAGAAAAATAAATGTGAAGCTTTGGGTCCTATTGTTAAAAATTGCATATTGATACTTAGTAACTGAGCAAATTTATCTGTTTCCTAATTAACTCCAAACACCTCTGACAAACATTATTGTACATATAAAAATGATTGGAGATGCCAAGAGCCAGAGCCAAGACTTTAAAAGGTTCAATTGAAGTACAGGCATTATCTTTTCCTAGTTAATAAGATTAGAGTCTTGAAAGTGAAAAATGGCAGGCATGATACACATAACAAAATGCTTGTTCTATGTCTAAATGAGGTATACTACCGGAGCACAGATCAAAACGTGAAGCTTCATTATTTGAGCATACCATTTCGCTCCAGGTAGGTTTATAAAAATAAGATCGTCATGGTCAACTTAAATCACTTTGTGAGACCTAGCTGGAGCTGGCACGTCCTTCTGTGTTAGTCATTAGTCAATGACGATGATGGATCAGTTCACCCAAATTACTATCTTGGAAAAACTATAGTAGGATGTACAAATCGACATGCAAAGAAATGAAACAAGGCCAAATCTAAACGACAATCTTGCTTGTCATTACCTAAGCAGTGTAGCAGTCAAATAATTGATAACGAAATAATTTATGTACTATGCTTTAAAACATATCAGATCATACAGGAAAGGGCCAACAATTCATGGCCATAAGTTGTGAAGTGTAATTATATAACACACATAACAAATTGCTTTATGTATGTCCGAATGAGGTATACATCTTTGGAGCATGGAGCCAAATCTGAAGCTTCATTATTTGAGTGTATTATTTCGCCGGTAGGTAAAAATAAGATAATCATGATCAATCTGAATCATTTTGTGAGACCTAGCGATCTTTGGACTGTAACAATTCAATATTATTGTTTGAGCATGATCTAACTTGAATTTGGGCTGTAATTTGTTGTAGAAAGCAAGGTGTCCTTTGCGGTAGTCAACAACAACGATCGATCGCCTCACCCAAAGTATCATCTAGATAAACTATAGTAGAGGACGTACAAATCAGCTGCAAAAAAGCATGAAACAAGGCTAAATACAAACAACGATCTCGCTTCGTCAATACTTAAGCGATATAGCGATCTAGCAATCAATATCGAAATTATTATCGTGCATTGCGCTTCGAAACTTATCAGATCATATGAGAGAATGTCAATAGTTTATCAGATCATATAAACTATGAACTTTTTATATAGATTCATAGTTTAAACCAACACGGCTGTGCATAGTCATTGTTGGCACCGTAGTGAACCATCGAAACGGTCCAATTGGAATAGACTGCTTCTCAAGAAGATGGAAGCTAATTGCTTGATGATCCAATTTTTCATTCACAGCAGCATCATGTAAGCAAGTGTTTTTATTGTAGATTTAGTTAATTTGGAGAAACAACAAAATGAGCTAATAATCTGAGCATCTAAAAAAAATCTCCAAGCAAGGTTTCTACCAGGACCTGCAGTAATGACAATAGCTTATCTATATTGGCCTTGCCATTGTAAAGGAACAACCAATCTTCAAATGAACTGCAACCAATCCATCGATAGTTGTGAGTTTTAAACATTTGATACTAAACGGAATGCATTATTGCTAGCTAAAAAGATATGCTGATTATATATGAATTCGAATAGCATTTGCAGGTAGGGGAAAATATACTAGACCAAAGCGTGGCAAGGCAACAGGTAGTGCCTTTGACTTTGTCCGTAGTGCCAATCCTGCAAAAAGATTTGTTACGAACTCACTCCAAAACTATGAATTTTGACTCTCTAAGGAAAACTCCGTGCACTGCAAAACTGTACAAACGGCAAAGCACTATTCTCAATATTGAACATGAAATCAAACTGGAACCCACCAAAATAAATACGAATCACAGATGAAACCATGAACTAACCAAACTGAGACAATATGATAGGAATGAACCTGAAAATATGCGCTGAATCTTTTTTACCTGTGCTGCCCATGCACTTGATGAACCTAAAAATATGGACAGGACGACATTGACCTTCATTAACATAATGAACTGATGTGTATGAAAAGAACTATAGAAATAATTTTTGTGGTCCAATAATAAAAAAAGCAGTAACATGGAGACAATCGTAGATAAGAGTCCCAACTTTTTTAAGCAAATGCAATGGACTAAATAGCTGATCGATTGGAGTTGAACCTCCTTTTTGTGTGTAGGACCATTAATTATTGGAATTGCTTGGGCTTGAAATTGCTTCTCATTCTCATAGTGTGAAATGTACTTAGACTCAAATATTTTAGAATTGTAGATGGTACCATATATTCGAACTTCAAAGAACCACTATATATACATATACCTTGTTTGAGCAGAGTAGCTAAAATGTAAAAAAGAGCTTATAGTCTGAGTTAGATGAAGCGTACCCTGGAAAACAAAGGAAGGAATATACACCTCTTTAACACTGGAAAACAAATGAAGGAAAATACACCTCTTTAAAGAGCCTAGCTGAAATCTAAAAGAAATATGAGCCTAGCTGAAATCTGAAGGAAATATATAGAAATAATAACATTGTGTAACACGTAACCAGAAATAGCATTGTGAAAAAGGAAAAGAAAACAAATAACAACAAAAGGAGGAGGCATGCAAGAAAGATACCGCACATAAAGTATTCATATTGTGCCTACACGACACATCACAATTTATCTACATGTGAGCTGCATAGACAATAATAAATAGGCACAGTAAGTTAAATTGTTAAGTAAACAAACAGACCTCTCAAATAGTGGAGGAATCACGAATCCAACCTGAATAAAATAGTTTGAAATAGTAATCGAATCATGAATCCAACCTACATAAAATAGGTAGTCAACCTAAACAAATAGTACACAAAAATGGTTGCTAGGGATTCATTGAACAAAACACACCGCATCCATCCAATCAAAGATCCCATAGCCGAAAACATTTAGGGTGATGTGGATGTGTGTTTCTGCAAGGATCTCTACGGTAAAGAGAGACAATGTATCTTCACCTAGTTCAAGCGTCATGAGCCTCCCATGTAAAAAAAAAGTAGCACAACTCAACTATACAAATTAACAAATCAAGACATACCTAGGGTTTCTGTAGCACAACAAGACACGCGGAGGAGAGAGGAGGGAGGGCGGCGCTAGGAAGCAGCCGACGCCAATGGGATGGAGATGGGAGAGGCGCCACCAGAAGCAGCCACGTGAGGCGGGATGGAGGTGGGAGAGGCGCCGCCCGCTCATGTCTGTGTGGCCGTTAAGCGTGGACATGACTGCACAAGGGGAGAGGCGTGAGCAAAGCAAAGAGTCGAGGAGAGAGAGGAGGAGGAGCAGCGTGGGAGAAGGGAGGAAGAAGAGGGCAGGCGTGGGTGGAGGAGGAGTCATTGCCTGCCGCCGCCACCGCCTCTGTTGTCGGGCGCTGTCGCCCGTGACAGGCGTCCGTGGAGAGGAGAAAGCGGACCGTGAGAGAGAGGAAGAGTAAAGAATAATCTGGATAGAGAAGTAGAAGCCGTGTATATATTCGTTTCACCGGATTCGGATCAGAAGTTAAAGAAGCGGAAGAGAAGCCGAAGATAAGGTGAGAAGCAGGACGAGAAGCTACTTCGCTGGGAAGCCGCTTCAATAAATCTAGACCGTCCAATCAAAAATCCAATGGCCAAAAATATTTTGGGCAACGTGGATGGTGCTTTCGCTCGAGGAGCAGGCCACCCTTGTCTAGGTAAATATGGCGTGTTTGGTTGTAAGCCACAACACGCCACGCCACAACTGATGGTGGCCACGGAAACCGAAAGTGTTGTTTGGTTTATTACAAACCTGGCGCCACAGCCTAGCGTGGCTGCCAACGGCTAGGAACCAAACATGCTTATAGTCCAACTTATAATTGTAGAAGAGGAAGAATAAACATGAGATAAAATAATGAGTTGCGCCACTGCTGTTTGAGGAGAAATGAAACGTGTAAATCGACCGTGGAAGGCATATCGAAGTTCTCAGTCGCTGCTTGCCTACGTACTGCTTACCCAAACAGACGTCAACCAGGTCCAGGGCTCTAGGCTCGTGATTATCATTGATCATCATGCGTGCCACTAATGATTGTTCGTCCCACCGAGACTGTGCAGTGTGCATGGCCCGCGGGGCGGCGGCTCGCTTTCATATCAACCAGATCCATCATCCATGATCCATCCACCTCCCCGGTGGTGGAGGACCCAAGTGCCGGGGCGCCTGGCTTTGCTCCCTGCTCCGTGTTTTCTAGAAGGCCATTTGTCCCACGCCAATGCTTGACGATAATCTCGTATCTCCGCCATCTGTACTAACACTAACAGCATCACAGGTCAGCCAGTGCCCAGTGCTCGGAAAAGGCAAAGGGCCTGTTCCCTGGTGGGTGCTTGTGTTAGTTTGGGTTGGCTGTTGCTGATTTTTTATGAGAGAAAAACACTGTTGGCTAACTGGTTTAGGCTGGCTAAAACTAACAAACGAACAGGCTGAAAAGAGAGAATGCTCCACTCCTCACGATTGGCGGCATTTTTGGCAGAAAGTGCAGAGAGATTGGACCAATGTTCTTTTCTCCCCGGTGCAGCACTCTGCGTTAGCGTGGAATGTGGACCTGAGGGTAGGGATGAAAACGGATCGGATACGAATGGATATCACTGATATTATATTTGTTTTCACATTTCTAGTCGGATTCGGATTCGAATACGGATAGTAACAGCCATGTTGGATAGGGTACGATTAGATGTCGACATCATAAATATGCGATTTGAGTATTCGGATACAGATACGGTATCGGATGTTGAATATATGGACTCGGATATGGACAGATCTGAACCCCTCTAAACGGATTCAGACTCGAATACGGTCGAAAAATATCCGTACCGTTTTCACCCCTACTGAGGGGCACGCCAACGCCTGCGAATGATGAAAGAAATGGGTCCAACTTTTTTTTTGACGGTTCGGAAGGACTGCTGAATGGTGTAGGTGACACTTGATCTGTTAGGAAAGATTAATTGTTGGTGCGAGCTATGGCGAGTCCTATGTATGCGAAATTAATCAGTCATCAGTGACAACCCACTGACGACAGCTGAGAAGTTTCAGTTAGTTGGGCGACAGCAGATACTAGATGGCATGGGATGAAACGGATGCACCAACCCCACCCCGACACGTCGATGTCGGCACAGACTTGAGCAATCCACGGCTAAGCAGCTCCCGGCTCGCCGCTCTCGGGCATATGTGGCCGCGCTCTGGTTGGCTGGCTCTCGCCACCAGCCCACCATGGCCACTCCCACTCGAGCTCTGCGACCAGCAGCGAGCCAAGCTGTTGCTGTAGTTGTGTACCGGGCGGAGACTGGAGCTGCGCACGCGACACGATGCCGCTCCATCCCCTACAGCACCGCACAGTGTCGGATCAAGCGGTTCAAAATGCTGACACTGACAGTGGTCGAAACCGAATCGTTGGCCGACGGTACCCCGCGATAAGAGTAAGCAGCGCTAACTCAACCTCTCTAGTAATGCTAGTTTTTAGGAATAACTTATAGTATAATTAGATCCACGTAACATTTTCACATGATCTTAGAATATGTATAAGAATCTAACTCTTATCAAGAACTAACTCTTATCTCTTTTATTAAAATATGGAACAAATGCTTAGCACTTACGAGTGCCCTGATGGAGCTAAACAAAGCAGCCATGTCGAGTTGCTTTCAGGGATGGCCCCGATAAACGGATGTGCACAGATCGAGATCGCTCTCCCGTGTCCCCCAATGCGAGTAGGGTAATAGGGTAGCACACTGTACACTGATCACAAGTCACGGTACACCTACACGGGCGTCGCGCGAGTTTTTTTTTTAATAGACGAGCGTCGCCGTACCCTATGGCCCAGTTCGTCTATGGAAAAACACGTCGAAACACTCTTCCGACTAATTTGGTGTAAGAAAAAACATAGTTTTGGTTGAAAAAGACGGATTATAAGATAAGCGAACATAGCTATATCGTCTGCGTCCTTTGTACTGTACATGACACCATATCCTTAGCGACCATTCGGATCCATTTTATTTTAGAAAATTTGAAATCTATTTATTGTATAAGGCTATTTTGCTTAGAATTTGGTATTCCACAATTTTTCTAAGCTCACAAATAAGCATATCTCAAATTCATAGGGTAAGAGATGGGAATATATTATATAGATCATCATGTTTTATTTTTACTCTCTAATTTATAGGACACTCTTCAACTCGTTTCCTACAATACAAATACAACATATAAAGTATGTCTCTTGTATGGTTAATAATATATATTCCATATACAACTATATCAACTTAATTAATCTATAACTAAATTGTAATTATTAGAATAAATTTAATTTTAAGGATTCAAACGGGCCTTACCGTAATTTAGTGCTATTTGGTTTAGGTACGGTGGTGGGAACGGTAATGGGACCAGCTAGCAGCGCTATTGGTTGCAGGTAGTTATTGGCCCCGTTCGTTTCGCTGAAAAAATAAATTGAAACATCGTTACGGCTGATTTGTTGGAAGAAAAAAATATTGTTTCGACTAAAAAAATAAATTAAAAAAGACGGATTATAAGAGAAACGAACAGGATCATTATCAGGTTTTGTTTGGTTGGCTCGTGAGGGAGGCGACTGGCAGAGGGATCGGATGACACCCAGTGGAGAGCCGTAACGAGTTTCTACTGGTCTGTAACCGATGGCGCTGTCAACTATTGCAGTCCAGCTCAACCAAACAACAACCAACGGGATCTAAACCGCAGCGTGTAAACACGTACCGCAGGGGGTCTGTGCGTTTGACAGGACTATGGGTGCACGGGGGGTGAGCGTTTACCAGGAGTAACTGTAGCTAAGCTTAGTAAGTTGCAGATTGTAAGAGACTAAGAGGTACAGTAGTACAATATTCCTGTATCCTCTGTCAATATGCCACATATACTTAGCATATTTGACTTTTGTATGTTGTCGACGTATATAATTTTACTGCAATAAATAGTATCTTTTGAAGTACTCTCTCTGCCCATAACGAATATAATTCGATCACAGTATCAAGTTAATGTATCTTCAATTTGACCAACTATATAGAAAATATCAATAATTATGATATGATATTAAATAAGTATCATAGGATTTATTGGATATATGTTGTTATATATACCTATTTGGTATTATAAACATTAATATTTTTACATATATACATATTTGGTCAAACTTTGGATACTTTAACAAAGAATGCACCTAAAATTACACTTTTTAAAAAATGAGGTAGTATTTACAATATTTTTCAATAAAAATCTACAGGCATATCTTACATGTTTTCAAACCGAACGATTTTAAAATTATTGTATTTGTAGTTTAAAAATTAGCTAAATTTTATTATAAAACATATATGCTTTTATGACCTAAGGGCAGTTCTAATAGGGTATTTACGATGGTTTCTATGTCTGTTAATTAGCTTGACTGCACAGCTTTTTTTTATATGACAAAAGAATTAATGAAGACAGAGAGAGTGTAGAAAATAGAGAAACGGTTTCTTCTTGACGGAACCGAGTCGACGCTAGTACCGAGGCACGAACAAACTACCGAAACCCCATTGGTGAGACTCGAGTAGTTTCGAGCGGCCTCCATCCGGATCCAGCGCGCTGCCGCCGCGCAGATGGCGAGCGCTCGCCTGCTTGCACCCGCTCTGCAGCTTGCTGCACCCGCTGTGCATCTCGTCGTGTGGGGGAGGAGCCGGAGCTCGCCAGCACGCGCGGCCTCGGTGGAGCTCGCCGGCGCGCACGGCCCGGGGAGTATGGCGTCGGGGTCCTCGCGGACGGCGCCGCGCTGGCCGCAGACGCGGCGGAGGCGGGTCGACATGCCGGAGAAGAGAGAGGACAAAGTGCCGGACATGGCGTCCATGGCGGCCGCGAAGGCGTCGGCGAGCGTGGCCTCTCCGGACTCGTCGCCGAGCGCCGACGGTGGAAGAGGTCCCGCACGCACGCACGAAGCCGCTCGTCTGCATGCACGACGAAGTGTCGACGCTGCGGGACCAGTTCTGAATCGCCGGCCAAGTCGTGCATGATGGCATGATGACGTCATATACTCTCCTTTTCTTTCAGAAAATTAAAAGTAAATATCTTGGAAATACATGTTTACGTATTTCAACCAACAGCCATTCTGTTACCGAGGACGATGAACTGTACGCATGGGCATAATGGTTTTTCATGTTCTGCTGTATCCAATGAACAGTCAAGTGTGTAGCAAAGGTGTTCACTGATTTGCCTATGCCAATCTTAAAGGTGCACTGCAACCAAACATAAATAAATGACTAGATGTTTAATCGGATCTGTACAGAGCAATTAGGCTATATGGTTACTTGCCATAGTTGATCTATTGCATTTTTGTGTTGCATTTAAGTTATCTCTTATAAAGAAACTATTGTAGAAACCATGGGTTGAGATGGATAATTTCTACTGCATATTAATTGCTCTACTTCTCTCTTGGAAACCGCCTCAAGAAACTATGGGACTGCCCTAAGAATGTCTCCAACAGAGTTGGCAAAACACGACGCAAACGCAAAATGTGTCCTCCACGGTGTTTTAGGTGAAAGAAACAGGCTTCAACAGAAGACGCAAACAGAGCACCTATTTTGCGTACCAGGCGAACCAGAACGCACAAATAAGTGTTGCCTCTCTCCACGACGCAAATCTTCGGGTGGAGCGACAAGCACTGGGGCCCGCCGCAGGGCTTCTCGGCGTGGTACGAGCCCTTCTCGCCGGCGCCCGGCGGCGACCCCGAGGAACGATACTCGCTGGACGAGGTCGTCTACCGCTCTAGCTCGGGAGGTCGGAGCGGAGGGAGGAGAGGGGGAGCGCGCGGAGGAGGTTCGGCGACAGCGGGAGCGCGCGGAGGAGGTCCAGTGGCCCGTGGACGACGACGGCGAGGCGGGACCGCGGCGGTCCTGTTCCACGACGCAAATCTCTAGCGAGGCCTGCGCTCCTCTCTTCCTCCTTTTCTTGGCTGGCGGCGGTAGGGCAGAGGTCGTGCCGTGGGGCTAGAGGATGAGCTCGCCGTGGGGTTGGTGGACCAGTTCTCCACGGTGAGGCTGGGGCGGAGCTCGCCCGCACGGTGGCGGCGGGTCCAAATCTCGCCGAGCACAGCGACGCCAGGTCCTAAGTCGCGCGGTGAGGCTGGGGTCGGATCCAGAGCTCGCGCTGTGAAGCTAGCTCGCACGACGACGGTCGCCCCGGACCTTGCTCCTCTTCTTCCTCAACGCCGTCAGCCACTCCCTTCTTCCTCAAGCTCCTCCTCGGACAACGGTGTCGGATATCAATAGTAGGGATACCTAAAGCAAGGAAGTTAGCGCCCACGCTGACTTCCCCGGATGACTCGAGACGCATTAAAAGGTCTCGTCTGACCCCAAGGTTGCGGGCTCCGTCTCGCCCGACCCCAAGGCTGCGTTCTCCGTCTCGCATGACCCCAAGGCCGTGGGCTCCGTCTCGCCCGACCTCAAGGATGCGGGCTCCGTCTCGTCCGACCCTAAGGCCGCGGGCTCCGTCTCGCCTGACCTCAAGGATGCGGGCTCCGTCTCGCCCGACCCCAAGGCCGCGGGCTCCGTCTCGCCCGACCCCTTGGGTGCGGGCTCTGTCTCACCCGACCCCTTGGGTGCGGGCTCCGTCTCACCCAACCTCGGGCTTCGTCTCGCCCGACCTTGAGAACGTGGTTTCCGTCTCGTCCAACAGGGACCCATACCGCCACCAACCACTCCAGGTCCAAGTGTATGGGTCTGGGTCAAAACTCTGACACCAGGAAAGAGACTGGCACGCCTCGATGTAACCCGTAGCCATGACGGGCTATACCTAGGAATTTACATCAAGAACAAAGTGTCGGGCGTGCCGGTGCTGTTCTGCCTAACCCTCGTATGAACGCTGACAGGCGTGTCAGTTCACCACGACGTCCGCCGGGACACAGTGGAACACCATGACCGGCAGATGGCGCCTGCGCATGGCGCCAGTGACAAACAGGGCCGTGACGTGGAGCTGTCGCTGTTGACTTCTACAGGATCAGCGGGACCTGCATGAAGGAGAAGAAGGACCTGAGCGATCCTGGAGGCCTTCTTTCTCTCTCGTTCTTCTCATTTTTCTCCATTATAACCCGCGTTTTTTCTTCGCCTATGAAAGGGAAAGCAGGGCGCCCCATAAAGGGGGGTGGAACGAATCGGAACACAAGAGCACGACACGAGCACACGGCTGAGCGGCTAGCGAGCTCTCAACACCCGTTCACTCCTTCTATCAGAGACTTGGAATCCTCTCATTTTCTCGCCTATTTGTAACCCCTACTGCAAACCAAGTGCCAGTAACACGAGCAGCAGCGAACTGGACGTAGGGACGTTCTGCCCGAACCAGTATAAACCCTTGTGTCCTCCGAGTCAGACGCGTAAATACAAATTTACTCGTCGGTGGTCCGAAAACACCGACAGACGGCGAGGCAGGCCCGTGGCCAAGCGGGATCACGGCTGGGAGCCGCCGGCGCGGCGAGGAGCGGGCGGCGCTTGGCTGGGCGGCCTTCTGCGTTGGACTTTTGCGTCCGTTGTTGGAAACATAAAGTTTTGGATGCGCGACCTTTTCCTTGTGCGCGACCTACGTATTTGGATTCGGCCCGTTGGAGACAGTCTAAGGAATACTACGAATGATAGCCTATTTGGATGTTCCCTGCCTCTCTGGCATCCTTTCACTCTACTGTGGACATAATTGGTTATATGCTTCCGAGCGACCCTGGTTTTTGTGCTTTGTAGGCACAATGCGATTGGATGGTTGGGCAAAGGCCACGCTCGTGACATGCAAGGAACCCTATCAGCATCGTTTTTGTTTCTTCGGAACCTAGCTCCCACTGGCGCGAGAGCGCGCACCTCGTGGCTCGCCCAAGATACAACGAGCACAAATTGCGAGAGAGCGAATAGGCAACCAAACAATTGATGTGCTGATTTAGTATATTTACTCATTCGGTCAATCAGCATGTTCGCTTGTTGTTTTCAGCCAGCCCAAACCAGTCAGCCAACAGTGTTTTCCTCTAAAAAAAACTCAGCATCAGCCAGCCCAAACCAGCACCAGCACCAACCAGCGAACATGCCCAATCAAATAAGAGAGGGTGTTGCATTAAGTAGGCCTGTCCGACCTCAGCCTCGTCCATAGGAGCGAGTCATACTCCCTTGGTCACCGAACCAATCACGCCCTATAAAGTCTCCCCCCCCACACACCCACACCCACACCCACCGGCACCGAGAATGACAAACTTGAAGGCATGATCCAGTCGGGCTTCTTGGAGTGCCCTTCCCTGGCCTCCCCGCCGGCACAAGCCTCGGCGAGGAAGGCGGCGGCAAGGCCGTTGAAGGCGATCTTAAGGAGCTCGACCTTCTCCGGCGGGACGTCGGCCGTTGACTCGGCGCCGTCCGAGAGACCGTCCACGAGCGGTAGGGGCAGTGGGACGAGCCGGATGCGCGGCCTAACGTCGGGGGCGGCAGGTCTTAGCTTGGCGAGGTTCCTCAGGGCACTGACGAAGATGACGAAGCGGCCGTGCTTGGCGAGATGCTCCGAGAGCTCGAGGAAGGGAATGATGTGGCCGAAGGCGAGCCATGGGAACACCACGATGTGCAGAGGAGAAGACTCTTTGGATTCTGCCATGAATGGGCACCCTGTTCGTTTGATCGTATCAGCCACGCTTATCAATTATAATATAAGTGTTTTTTTCTCACAACAAAACAACGGTTTATAAGCCACACAAACGATGGAGTCTTGTTGGAGCTTGACGGATGTGTGTGTGAATGCGAACAACGTCGACAAGATGTGTAGGAGTAGTCAAGAAGAAGCGACCTGGGTACTGTACTACTGTTTGCAGCGAAATGCATAGTGGGGCCAAGATGCATATGGATGTGGGCGGTGTCGTATACAGGATTTCCTTGGTTCCCGCGTGAACCACGAAAGCACACAGAGACCCTGCTCCTATGGCCAACTTTCGAATGACTAGCTCATAGAATATTTTATTTAATGAAAAGGAGATAGGATGATAATAAATTATCTGTTCATGAACAGGTAGAATGGTCTATTGCTTTCATATCTTTCTATACCAGCATGTCAGGTTAATCAATTTTTATCCTTTTCTCACCTGAGCTAGCATGTTAATTCTATCGTTGAGGGTTCCTAACTAGACTAAACGTTTGTGTCAGACGGACTTCGACTATCTAGATTCTAGAATCTAAATAGATGGAAGTTGAAGCTACCGCATTAAACCATTCATCAGTCATTATCATTTGAACATGAGAGTAGCTCCAACAGTGTTAAAACAACTACTCTCTCCGTCTCATAAAAAATATCATTCTCGCTTTTGAGAAATTGTCAAACGTATTTTTGATCATATATATATATATATATACACTATCATGTAGCTGGCT
Organism: Miscanthus lutarioriparius; assembly: GCA_904845875.1. Taxonomy (NCBI): domain Eukaryota; kingdom Viridiplantae; phylum Streptophyta; class Magnoliopsida; order Poales; family Poaceae; genus Miscanthus; species Miscanthus lutarioriparius. The sequence continues at coordinate 19,346,122 of CAJGYO010000011.1, read as the reverse complement.
ACAAAATAACTTATTCTATAGCCACTTTGAGTTACGATAATTACTATGTTAATTTACGAGATTATAGTAACTCCTTGCTAAATGGTTTACTATAACGTTATGGTAAATATCCCGTGTGTTATAGTAACCCAACTATCGTAAATATGTATTGACATTATCGTAAAATAGTATATAAAATTATCATAAATGATGGAGGTGGCTACATAATAACTTATTTTGTAGCTGGCTACTGAATATACTATATATATATATATAGTACATGGTTAATATCATTAGTTAGATCATTGTATATATTTTTATAATAAACTTATTTGAGATACATATGTTGTTAATATTTTCTACCAAATTGATCAAATTTAAGAAAGTTTGACCAGCACAAATCTTATAGTGTTTTTATAGGACGGAGAGAGTAGCTTATAGAATATTTTATTTAACAAGAATGTGACGAGTTGTTCGCTTGAACTACCTCGATAGTACCTTTCGACGAATGAATAATGGTTTCCTCTCATAACAAATTAGCATAAACATCAGCATAAGCTAAATTTCAGCGAAGCGAACCGGAAGAGTATAGCAAGGTAGCTTTTCATGAAGAGTTAAGTACACTATGCTCACACGTTTTTCTATACTACTAAAATACATTACTTTTTTATTTTTTAAGTTTATATGAGCTAATAAGTTAACTTTTTTTGTTGAGCATGTACTTAGAAGTAACGTATACTTGCAAGCTGACTAGAGGTCTGTTCGGCTGCTTGAAAACAGTGGCTAGGCTGGTTTTGAGCCGGCTAATCAGCCCAGCCGTTCGGTGGCCCACCTCTAGCCGAACGGCTGCCCTAATAGGCAACCCGGACGTGTTCTACTCCTCTCCCTCAGTCCGGTACACTTCGCGTCGCGTGGCTAGGGTTTCGTTTGCTCGCCCCTCTTCTTTCCTCCGCGCGGGCCGTGGCGGTCGTTAGCTCCGCTTCGCCGTGCCCGCCCACCGCTGGCAAACGCCTCCATCTTGTCCCGCCTCTCTCCGCCGTGAGGGGCCCCCTCACCATCGATAGCCACCGCGACAACAGTGAGCTCTACATCGCTCACAGAACCCGCCGCCGTTCGACGCCCGTCCGCCAGCAACAAGGTACCCCCATATCCAACGCCGCCATCGTCCCCCTCTTGATCTGCCGCCTTCGTCTCCCCCCCGCCCCCTTTGGCTCTGAGGACGCCGTCTCTCCCCCCCTCCGGATCTACCGCCTCCGTATTCCCCCCTCCGGATCTACCGCCTCCGTCGCCCCCCTCCGGCTCCAAGGACGTCGTCGTCCCCACGCTCTGGCTCGACCCCCCACGTGCTCGTTTTGCAGGTCTTTTTCGAGCGCCGCCCACGGATCCGGGGGCGCTTGGAACCAATCAACTAAAATTATAGGTGATGTTACTCAGTATCCAATGAGCACCTTTTTCATTGAACAAAATGCTTTCTTTCTTTAGTAGTATCTGATTAGGTTACTGGCGTTGTTGACTTTGAACAAAATACTTTACTAGCAACGTTCCCATCAGTTTCATGGCTTAGGCTCAGCTACATCAGGCCCGCTCCCCTTCCCGAAGTAGCTTTTGATTGTTGTGTTTAAAGATAATATCTTGGTGATGGGATAAGCTTGTTGGGTTATTTCTCAGTTTGGGAGTCTGGCCATGGTGTGCCTTTTGTGTTCCGTCATGCTTAAAGCGTGTTCGGGCAAAGTAGCTAAAAATTATACAATATTATTATTTCAAGCAGCAACTTACCTTATTTTTTTGATAAGTCGACGGGGAGGGAGAGAGTCCCCCACCTGTTTCATTGATTGATGTTGGCTCTTAAATAGCCATATAAGTTTACAAGGGACACCATTTTGTTTCGTTGTTGGGTTTACATTGCCAGCAACATACCTTATTACAACAACTGAGTGACACCGAAAGTAAGAAGGAACATCTATATAAATTAAATGGAAACTACATGTATTAAATTAAAATCCAAGTTGAATAATCAATTAGGGCAAGTTGAACTTTCAGCATCCATATAATCTTCCACATGATAATGTATCTACGGTTCCCCATTGTGCACACTAATTTTCATTGACAATGTGGTATTGTGTTTGTTTCTTTTAGTGCACCGCTCGCAAGTGCTTCATAATCGCTGCCCAAACTGGCAGCATCATCCATTTCATCATGCTCTTCACCTCAAGCCAGGCACTACAACCATCGTTCGAAACGCGCCAAGCATTCTGCTAAGGTACGTCGGCATTTCTTTCGCCCTAACTCTCTTGTTTGTGACGACAAGAGCTACTGTTTATTGATGCCTGTAATGCGTTCATCATACCCTATAATGTAAACATGGCAATATATGTCCACGGATCGTGCTAACTGGGATGACACCACCGTGAGGACCTTTCTGGAACTTGTGATAGAACAGAAAAACCTATTGCACTAGAACCAAAGAGGCCTCACAATCTTGGGCTAGGCAAACTTGTATCCAGCATTCGCAATGGCAACGGGGTTGACGTATAAAAAGAAACAGCTGCAAAACAAGCTGAACGAGCTGAAGCGGGCATATTTTACTTGGCGCGACCTTCAATCCCACACTGGCCTAGGTCGTGACTCACATACAGGCGGCGTCACAGTTGACCCCTCATTCTTTGAGGGTGGCAACGGGGTACTAACTTCCACCTATTTGTTTTATAACCCCTCCCCTACTAACCTCTGCTAGGGATGTTCCCATTCTATTTAATTCTAACCCTTGGATCCATGGCACACGTGCAGGAAAATAGCCAGCCTGCTACGAAACGGACCAAAATACCCAAATGCCTTGGCCTACTGATAATTCTGTGGGGACACACTCCCCGTGACAGGGTATGTTGATCTCGTTTGGTGGCCATCATCACGAGACAACACCCAACAATGACAGCTGTGATAGTCCACACGAGATATCACCGGACCCCTTCGTTGTTAAGAGTGTTGGTCAGTCCTCCAAGAGAACCACTAGGGATTACTCTGTCAATAGCCCGCGCAGTAAGAAGAGTGCTTCCATTGATGAGTGCCTTAATGACATCACTAACCTCATTAAAGACCATAAGCACCGGAAAGCCCGTATAATTAAGTAGGAAGAGGAGATGGACAAAGTGGTGAAGATTATAAAAGAAGATGGTGTGGAAGAGACTGATGATGCTTATACTTAGGCTTTAATAATTTACAAGGATACACTGTACCGTAGAAACTTCCTCAGTATGGAAACCAAAGAGGGCCGCCTCAAATTTCTGAAGATCTGCTGGGATGATAGGAGATCCAGATCCAAGTAGATGTTAACCGAAATAGCCCTCCTACTGCAGCAGTCTTTGTTGTTTCTATTCCTACTACATTGATGTTTAGTTATATTTTGTCGCTTAGAACATTTGTTAAAGTTTCCTCGTTGTAATGCGGCCTGTGGTCTGAACATTGTTTGCTGTTTTTTTTTCAAGTACCCAAATAAATATGTTGTGTGTGGTTATTTAGTTTGCCCAACAAACATTTTGTTTTTTTCATGTTCAAGAAGTGGTAGCTGTTGCAGCCATCACGAAGTCGCAAGGTACGAATCATTCTGTACATTTGTTTACACATATGCAGCATATGTCCCTCGCTTTCTTTTCAAGTCTATCAGCTGTCCAACATTTGTTGTGAGCCACCAGCCACATAAAAAATTGACATTTGCCCGGAGCCCACCTGGACCACCTGCATAGTTCATTTCCTTGATATTTGCTCTGTTCCATATGTGGATACATACTTGCTCAATATATAATTTTGCTACTATATGATGGTCAAGTGAGAAACCAAATCCATGCTTCTTTTCTAGGATTTATTGTTAACTTTTAAAGATGGAGTCATTTATGCCATTTTCTTGTGTAATCAGCTGAGCGGTAGAGGAGAAAAAGATGATGCCACTGTCTTCAGCTGTTTTAGATTGATATGTTTATCACATTTAAAGAACTTTGCCATTTGTATGATATGAGTTCTGAATCATTAGCATAATTGATAAGTTCTACAACATTCTAGTTTGAAGTTGCAATAATATTCACTGTCTGATAATTTCGGACTTAATCTTGGTTTTGTAGATGAACAACAGTGAGGAATCCTCTACCAGCGACAACTCAAGCAAAGGATCATCCATTTTGCCCTTGGCAGCTGCTGCTCTATTGCTTGTAAAGTACAAAGCAGCAATAGCCAATGAGGCGTCCGTGGTGAACCCGGACCTCCCCTTCCAGAAGATGACCGGGCGGCAGTGGATGGAAGTCAATCTGCGAAACAAAAGGAAGTGCTTGGACAACTTGTGTATGTCTCCGGATAACTTGCTGCATTTGCATAATATTTTACTTGGGTTTGGCTTGAAGGGTACACGAGAGACAGGATCCCTAGAATGTTTAGGTATTTATTTGTGGACTTGTGCGCACAACCTGGCAACTAGAAGGAGAATGGATAGATTCGAACGGTCTTTGGATACAGTTAGTAGAAAGATTAGTCATGTCGCCGAGGTTATATGTAGGTGGGCACACTCTGTTCTTGTTCTAGCAGACAACAGTTATGCTGGAGTGAATTGGCAACTTGGCTCATATGCACCATTCTTCGATGGATGCATCGGGGCTTTGGATGGCACACATGCCAAAGTTAGGGTGAACAACGAAGCCAAAATTGACCATATAAATAGAAAAGGAGATGTAACTATAAATGTTTGTGCCATTGTCGACATGGATGGGCGCTTCACATATGTCGGTGTGGGGATGGCAGGTTCGGTGCATGACTTGTCGGATCTCAAAGAATGTTGGGAGGAACAAAACTTCCCGCATCCACCAACCGGTGAGTGACTAGTGCCAATGAATCATGTGTTACATTGTTTCTGTAGTTTATGCAGTCCATAAAACCTAATTGTGCAATTGGTTCATGTGTTGCAGGCCGCTACTATCTGGTGGACGCTGGTTACGCACTGGAGTTAGGATACATGGGTCCTTTTAGAAATACAAGGTATCATCTAGATGATTTTAGGGGTGTACCTGTAGAGACTACGTCTCGACAGGAGAAATTTAACTTGACTCATTCTAGGCTACACAATGTTGTAGAACAGACATTTGGGGTTCTAAAAAACTAGTGGCAGATTCTTGATGGGGTACCGTACTGCCATCGGACAAAGCAAAAGATGATTATAATTTCTTGCTTTGCACTCCACAATTACTTGTTCAGTAGGGAGCATGGATTAGGATCCCCAACCTACCCACCGTCTCCCTGGGTTTAGCTCAATGCTAGTAACAATATGTCAGCGGTTAGGGAGTTCATATCTTTAGGGATGTGGGGACAATGATTGTGCAGAGGTGTTGTACCCATTGATGGTTGGGTCGTTGGCTTTTGCATGGGAACTGCCTTCATGCTTAATCTTATGTGCCTAGAAAAGGGTAAAATTTTATACATATGCCACTTAGGTCAGTAGGTAAGTGTAGTGGAATGATACCAATTAGAAATTGTAGGATTGTATGCCAATTTAGGTTGATGTTGTACATGGAGTACATACGCATATTAGAAGGCGCATGTTTCTGTAGGTGTTGCAAATGTTTTGTGCAACTCCTACAAGTTTTGTAAATGCTCTAGTAATCCTCCAAGTAGTAGTGTTATGGACAACTCATGAATGTGCTAGTGTAATAAATTGTTGTAATTCAATCTTAGGAATTCAAATGAGTTGTTGTAATTCCTGCAGATTGGTTCAGCTAGCAGCTATGCCTTGTACTGCTGTTGTAATGAAGTGTTATTTCAATGGCCTTGAAAGCACATTTGAGTGAGATGTAATGAAATGGTATTAGAACTGGTTGGTACTAACTTATATATGTTAATGTTGTTACTTGTTGACGGGCATGCATTTGAATGGGTCTGAGAGTTAGCGTCAACTATGGTTCATTAGTGCCATAAATTGATTTGAATTCAGCTCATTCAAATTAAATTACAGCAGCAGCTGGTTGGCTGACTTGTCCTGGGCCGAGCCAGCCGATCCAGAACAGCCGAACAGAGCCTAAGGCCCTGTTTGGCATGGCTCTGGAGCTAAACTCCAGCAACTCCAACCAATTTTCCAGCCAAACACCCAGCTCTAAAACTCCATGGAGCCGCCAACTCCATGAAGTCAGTAGTGCAAATGGAGGTGGAGTTTTGAGTACCTCTTCTCCTACTCTAGAACTGGCCAAAATAGATCTAGACGTGGAGTTAGGGTGAAATTACCCGCAATTGCCCTTTGATTACACAACTCGAACTGCTTTTTCTTTCTATTCGCTCTGCCTCCCACACTGCGTGCGACCGACTCCCCTCCTCCTCTCTCTCTCCGTGAATCACAGAATCGGGCGACGGTATCTGGCGATCATGGCCCTCATGGCCACGGCCCAATGACGACGCCATCGCGGCCGGCGCGCCTCCCCCTCCCTCCCCGCCTCTCTTCCCCTCTACTCCATCCCCACCTTTTCCCTAGTGGAGAAGAGAAGAAGGTCTCCTCCATCCCCAACCCTAACCCTAGAGGAGAAGGGGAAGAGACGCTCCATCTCTCTGCCGGAGAAGAAGGAGAAGAGGGCGACGTGAAGCCCCCCGCCGTCCCAAAGCAAGCAAGCGACGCTGCGGCTTCTCGCGACTAGGCGACCCCGTCCACGCCACCGCCCTCTCCCCCCTTTGTGGCTACTGGGACCTCCCAGAGCCCACCTCGATCCAGATCCAAGGTAACTCCTCCGTCTTCTCACCGTGGCGCGCCCCTCCCCCTCCCGGCCGGGGACCTGGTTCTTTCGGGGTGCTCTCTGTCTCTTCTCAGTGGTGGCCCCCTCCCCTCCCGTCCGGGACTGGTTACCGCTCGGGGTGCTCTGTCTTCTCTGTGGCTGCGCCCCCCCCTCCCGTCCCGGACTGGGTTACGCGGGGTGCTCTGTCTTCTCACCAGTGGCTGCCCCCTCCCCCTGACCGGGACGTGTGGCTGCTGCCCTTTTTTGTTTGCTGGTAGTGGTAGCCATGGAAATCAGAGTCTTTGTTTCTGAAACTTGAATGGATACGCCTAGCCAGGTCTCCGAATCTCCTAGGAATTGTTTCTGAAACTTGAATGGTAGTGGTAGTGGTAGCCATGGAATTGTTTCTGAAACTTGAATGAAATTTAGGTTGTTGGGGGAATTGAAAGTTGAAACACATGCTGTGGTTCACGGTTCACCTCACCTAGTAGGGGAACTGGGAAGTGTCATTCTGGCAATGATGAAATTCCATCCTTCCATCACGCATTTACCTAACTGCATTATAATGATATCTGTACCTAATGGAGTACTCTCTTGTTTACACACAAACTGTTTTTTCATCATTTATATACCATAAGTTGGTTGTCTGTCATGAAATTGTTTGAAGTGAAAGTTCTATTGCCCATCATGGCATCACCTGTTGGATAGATTAGAGTCTAATATGAAATTTGTGAGTTCGATAGATGCCTGAAATTGATTGGAACTCGGAGAACACTCGAGTACTGTGTATGTTGTTTGCCGAACAAGTTGAAAAAGGAAATCGGCCAAACACACACTTGAATGCACTTGGTTATGCTGAGGTTGAGAAAGGGTTCAAAGAAAGGACTGGAATTGTGGCTACCAAGGTTCAGATCAAGAACAAATGGGACAAGTTGAAGGAAGATTTCAAGGCATGGAAGAAACTAATGCTGAGGCAAACAGGGACTGGTTGGGATCCTATAAAGAAGACTATTGCTATGGATGATGAATGGTGGAAAAAAGCTAGAGCTGTAAGTTGGTTCAAGATTTTTGCTATATTTGTTTTCCATATGGCAAATCTGTTTGTAATACTTTATAATAATATGTGTTGTTCTGCTTATTTCAGGACATTCCGGGTTGTGGAAAGTTCAAAAAGAAGGGCCTTGAGAATGAAGATGACTTAGCCAAGTGTTTTGCTGACATCACTACTATTGGTATTGATCATTGGTCTCCTCATGTTGTGAATGTTGAAAATGTTGATGAGACACAAGAGGAGGCAACCAATTTTGATCCACAAGATGATGATGTCAGTCCTGAAACACAAGAGGAGGATATTGGTATTTCTCCATTGCAAGTGGCAAGAGATTGGCTAGGCTTTGTTGAAAAAGTGGCAAGAAGGCGAAGTCTCGGAAATGCACTCCTAATTCAAGAAGCGAAGAACATGTATGGCAAGTTCAAGCCAATGAATATGTTTCAAGAGACATGGAAAATACTCTATTGATGAAGTGATGGAGGTTGTGATTGCTTGTGGGGCGGCTATGATAGCAATGAACATTACATTGCAACTGAACTGCATTTGTGAAGAAGGAGCAAAGGAGATGTTCATGACCTTGCCTACTAATGAGATTAGGTTCACTTGGCTTAGGAGGAAGTACAATGATAAATATGACAAGTAGAAATGGTAGTGAGATTTTTTACGTATGGCGATTCCTGTATGGCAAGAAACAATCTATTTTTTTCTCGTATGGCGATTCTAGCTACATTCTCTATTTTTTGTATGGCAGTTCATATTTATTTGTAGTTCGATGGCGATTCTGTATGACAAGTAAAAAGCTTTCTGTAGTTCATTTTCATTTTTGTCAATGTTCATTTTTCTGTATGGCAGTTGTAGTTCATTTTCATTTTCTGTATGGCAGATGTCTTCAAGTTCTTGCAGTTCATATATTTGTGTAGTTCGATGGCGATTCTGTATGACAAGTAAAAAGCTTTTCAGTAGTTCATTTTCATTTTTGTCAATGTTCATTTTTTCGTATGGCGCTTGTAGTTCATTTTCATTTTACAGTATGGCGAGATGTCTTCAAGTTCTTGCAGATTATATTTGTGTGTAGTTGATGGCGAGATTGTATGACAAGTAAAAAGCTTTCAGTAGTTCATTTTCATTTTGTCAATGTTCATTTTTCTCGTATGGCGCTTGTAGTTCATTTTCATTTTTCGTATGGCGATGTCTTCAAGTTCTTGCAGTTCATATTTGTGTAGTGTAATCGTATGGCGGTTGTATCTTACATTTCATTTATGTCAATGTTCACAGATGTCTTCAAGTGTGGTCGATGATTCTAGTGACGGGAATTTTTTTTAAAATGGTTGAGAGCAAATTGCAAAACTAGCACAAAGTTATCATGAATTGTATATGGACAAGGCACCGCCGAGGTTTATGTTTTCACAACAAAGTGGAATGGGATGGCTGATGGAGACGGTTAACACTCCAGGGGAGTGTCATCGAATGCTTCGGATGAATGAGGTTATTTTTCATGATCTTCATGATGTGTTGGTTGAGAGGTACGGATTAAAACCATCGAAACACATTAATACATATGAGATGTTGGCCATTTTCCTATTCACATGTGGTGGGTGTGAGTCAAATAGAAGAGGACAAAATAAGTTCAAAACACTGGGTGAAACCATTAGTAGAAAATTTCATGAAGTTTTAGATTGTGTGGTTGCCATGGCACAAGATTTCTTGAGACCAACAGATCCTAATTTCCGCAATGTGCACAAGAGGATTAGGAATGACAAGAGAGTATATCCACATTTTAAGGATTGCATTGGTGCACTTGATGGAACCCATGTTCGTGTGTTTTTATCACCTGAAGAACAAGTGAGATATATTGGTAAGACTGGAATTGCAACTCAAAATGTGCTTGCCGTTTGTGATTTTGATATGCGCTTCACGTATGTGGCTGCGGGTCAACCGGGTTCTTTGCATGACACTAGTGTATTGTACCATGCATTGGAAGCAGATGTAGATGTCTTCCCACATCCACCTCAAGGTAAATATTTTGCTTACGTTCTTTTTCATATTTGTATGCACAAACTTATCTTGTTTTACATATGTGTAGGCAAGTACTATGTTGTAGATGCGGGCTATCCTAATCGTCTGGGGTACCTAGCTCCATACAAGGGTGAAAGATACCACTTACCCGAGTGGCATCGAGGTATGGAACCAAATACTCCAAAAGAGAAGTTCAACCGTATACACTCATCTGTTCGTAATGTTATTGAGCGCTCATTTGGAGTATTAAAAATGAAATGGCAAATCCTTTACAAGATGCCCGGTTATTCAATGGCCACACAAAAGAAGATTGTTGCTGCTACCATGGTCCTACACAATTTCATACGTGAACATGCTAGTGTTGATGTGGACTTTGCTAATTTTGATAGAGATCCTACCTTCATGCCTACTATTCCGGAAAGGTACAACAAGTATGCCGTGTCTCAACATGCCTCTGATGGATCAACTTCGGAATCAAGCTTTGTGACTATGGACACATTTCGTGATAATATGGCTACATCCGTCATATCTAGCATGGAATTAGTGCAATGATTATTATAACGACCTTATTTTGGAACTATGAACTTATTTTGGATCTATGTGTACTCAGATCAATCATTGCAACCATTCTTTGAATCGCCTTGTTCTGCTCAATTTTGAATCGAAATCTGAAAATCCGAATGCAAATGCAATGCAATCTTTGCTCGCCACTCTGAATCGGCCGCCTTGACTTCACTAATCGCCTAGTGCATGTACTTTCACAGTAGTTGCCACAGATCTTTTCACCAATCAGCTAGTGCAGCAGACTACCCTCTTCATTTTTCACGGTAGTTGCCACAGATCGATGACAGTCAAACGAAAGTGTGCCTTCTAAAATCTTCTTGGCATAGTACAACAGTAGTACTTCATTGCATACTTTCATTTCATATTTGTGAGAAGTAGTTCAAATCGAACCAGGGGCAACAATGGCAATCTACCCTTAAACTCCCTCTTTTCGAGAGTGGGACACCCTCCCACCAAACACCTCCATCAGACAACTCCAACTCCACCCAGAGCTGACTCCACCAGGAGTTCTGGAGTGGAGCAGCTCTACCCAGAGTTGGAGTCATGCCAAACAGGCCCTAAGACGAGTGAGTCCAACAGTGTGCGAAGAGCCGTGTGAGGTCGCAAATCTGCCGAGTAACTGCAGATAGGTAGTTGCTCAACAGTGGCAGCAGTCGACCATTAATTAAACTTACCATCTTGGCATCTTGGTCGTCCAAATCGGACGGCTGGTTGGTCCATTAATTAATCGTGAGCAGGAGACACTGCCAATTAACTGTGACGGCGCGCATCCTTGAGCTGACCCTTGCATTGCCCCGCACATCAGTGATCATACCACACTACCACAGTGTTAGCCACCCGCAATGGTATAAGTTATTTATTAGCTCTAAATCAACCTCTTCAATAGTGTTAGCTTTTAGCAACAGCTCATAATATAATTAGGTACACATGCCAATCTCACATAATATTAATATTTGTATATGAGTCTAGCTTTTGATAAGAGCTACCTTTTCTCTCTCTTCTATTAAAATATAAAAAAATACTAAGAGCCAGCTTATGCATTGCTTTCAGGGTCCATACGCGGCTAGTACGCCCGTAGTACAGTGGCACGCAAGCGCGGAGGCAGAGCAGACCGCAGCACCAGCACCACCCGCCGCATGGAGCAACGCCGTAGGCCCGGCGCTTAGCGCACAAGCTAACCGGCCTAATTTTTTACTATTTAATCTCTTTTTTTAATAAAATTTGTATTTGTTTCTCTGAGAAACTTAAACTCATCTTTGATCCTAGGGGTCGGTGTCATGAGTCATGGCGCTGAGGTAACATGTCTTGGCGCCACAGATCTCGACGCCGAGATGCTTGACTGTGCACAGAAGAAAATCCTACGTGGCTGGTACCTCGGCGTCAGAACACATGACGCCGAGCTCGACGCCACAAATCTTGGCGCCGAGCTCGGGCCACTGGCGCACGGCGCGCGCGCCGAGGCGGACAAGGCTAGCGCCTGCTGCTTCTGCTCATTGCGCTGAAGAAAATTTATTTAAAAAGCCGGCTTGGGTGGATGGACGACTGGACGAGACAGATGAACAGCGATGCAGCGACGATGAACAACGCTGAGCTTTTTGATAGATGAGAACAAGGCTGCAGACGGGGTATAGCATGCCATCGATGAGAAGGTGTCAGTACTGAGAGAAATAAAAAAAGCAATACTTTTTCTGTGTGGATAATATTATAGTGTATTTAAAAATGCACAGTAAATCAGGAAAAAATTAAACAAAACAAAACAAATTTGGTAAGGCGCATGGCTTAACTTCTTAAAAAATTATAAAGCTACTGTACTAGTAGTTGGCAGTTGAGCTTTGAAGACGCGCAAGTGCGGATGGTTGGAAAGACAATGAATATTTTATTAGAGTTTTCATTATTGTTCACTGTATCACGCAGTGCCGTCCTACAGCCTTGAACAGCGATGCAGCCTTATCTCATTCTCCGTTATTAGGATGGTGACTTTGTTTTGTTGACAATAGTTGCGTGGGCATTTAACCATGTTTCTACTTGCTTCTTTTATTGAATTAAAAATATTTTGGCTCATGTGAGGCCGTGGGAACGCACGGGTATAGACCTATCTCGACTAAGAAGACTTAACGTTACTAATATATTGTTCGTGGTAACGCTCGTGAAGGACACAGGCACCCAGCAGAGCGCTCCACACCGACGTGCTCGGCTCGAATGGGTCTTGGATGAGGCGGTAGGACTACTGTACTTAGCAAATGCAGCCGCATTCATTTCACAGTCAGCCGCAGCAGCGTCCGGCCGCCCGGCGTAGGAACTTTACCGCAGTATGATGTTAAAAAAACAAAGGTACTGTGTAAAATTCATGATCTTTGGACAAATAAACAATTAAAATAAATAAAACAGCACATAACACTTTTCTATATATCAGGCACAAAAAAATGAAGTTTTGTATTTTTCATATCTAGGTCTAAACATTACAAGCCTTACCAAATTTGTTTTGTTATGTTTAATTTTTTACTGATTTACTGTGCATTTTTAAATACACTGTAATATTATCCACATAGAAAAAGCATTTGCTTTTTTTATTTCTCTCAGTACTGACACTTTCTCACCGATGGCATGCTATACCCCGTCTACAGCCCTGTTCTCATCTGTCAAAAAGCTCGGCGCTGTTCATCGTCGCTGCATCGCTGTTCATCTGTCTCGTCCACTCATCCATCCACCCAAGCCGGCTTTTTAAATAAATTTCTTCAGCGCAGTGAGCAGCAGCAGCAAAAGCAGCAGGCGCCAGCCTTGTCCGCCTCGGCGCGCGTGCCGTGCGCCAGTGGGTCGAGCTCGGCGCCAAGATTTGTGGCACCGAGCTCGGCGCCATATGTTCTAGCGTCGAGGTACCAGCCACGTAGGATTTTTTTTCTGTGCACAGCAAAACACCTCAGCGCCAAGATCTGTGGCGTCGAGACGTGTTACCTCGGCGCCAGGACTCATGACGCCGACCACAGAGTCCAAAGATGAGTTTAAGTCTCGGGAGTCAAATATAAATTTTATTAAAAAAAAAGAGTTAAATAGTAAAAAATTAGGGCTAACCGGCACCAGCGGACCGCGCGCATCACGCGTCTCTTGTGCACCGATCGACCTCGGGGTGAGCAAGCGAGGTGGCGAGGGGAGCCGCGCCGGCGGGCGTCATCCCGATCGAGGACAGCGGGACGCCTCTATCCATCCGGGGACATTGCACAGCACACACCACACAGCACACAGCACACAGCACACAGCGCGCAGCACGGCTGTTACCTGTTGGTTGTTGCTTGCTTCCTGGAGGACCTGGACAAGTGTTGTGGTCGTCCCCAACCAAAGCGGCGCCAGCTACCGATGAGCTATCGGACTGTACTACGCCGGTGCAGGTGGGCCTTTTCGGTGTCCTTGTCCTCTTGACCTCTCCCGGCGTGGCTGTTGCAGCGTGCTGCGCACCGCGGCGGCTCCAATCTCCAAACACCGTATGCCGTATGCGTGCAGTGCATGTGTACTTGCCCTGGGCACCACCACACCAATGATGTGTGATGCGTTGTGGTTGCAATGGGTTTGGGGCGCACAGGGACTGAAACCCGTCGTGTCCAGTCCACTGCCCAAGTCCAATCAAACACGCAGGCTATTGAAGCTGTGGTTATACTTGGCCATCCGGCCGGCACGGCACCCGGTGCCTCCCGTGCCGTGCCGCTGCGGGCCTCGTGCCTTGCCATCAGCCCAAGCAAGGGCATGTGGGCTGTTTTTCGTGTCGAGCCGGCCCGAGAAGCATGGCTCATTCAGCGTGCCGGGCCAGCCTGGGGCCCACGACGAATTGCGAGCAGCCAGAGAGAGGGGGAAGGGGAGGAAGCGTGAGCGAGCAACCAGAGATCGTGGCGTTGGGGTGGAGCTCGTGGTTGGATCTGGCGTCGAGGGCTCGGGGCGGAGCTCGTGGCCGGATCTGGCGTCGGGGGCTCGGGGCGGAGCTCGTGGTTGGATCTGGCGTCGGGGCTCGGGGGCGGAGCTCTTGGCCGGATCTCAAGGCGGGGCTCTCAAGGAGCTCGTGGTTGATCTGGCGTCGGGGATGAGCTTGGGGCGTTCTCGTTCTGCGGTGGCGCGGCCGAGGCGGGATCATGGGCGATGGCCGGGCTCAACGTTGGATCCCACGAGAAGAGAAGGGGATGGAGGGGATTCAGCGAGCCACGGGGAAGCAGGAGCTCGAGGCGTCGGCGGCGCGACGCGAACACGAGGTTGAGTGGCTAGTGTGGCGCGAGCAACCAGAGAGAGAGGGGAAGGGAGGAAGCGCGAGCGTTGGGCCCTGAGCTGGCCATGATAGAGGGTCATCAGAGTAGCCAGCGTGGCTCCAGCGCCCGCCGCCATTGGATGAGAGCGAGCTGGGAGGCTCGGAGGGTGGGGAGGAGTGGAGGAGTTAGGGTTGGGGGTGGTATGGGGCTGCAATGGCTTCTGCATGGGAGAGCTGTCATGGGCGGCGTCTTGGTGCGGCTTATATATGAGGAGGGAGAGGCCAAGCTGGGCGCTGGGGACGGTGGGTGGCCGGCTTTGGCCATGAGGGGAGGAGGAGGAGGAGGAGGGGGAGGGGGGTGGTGCTGCTTGGGGCGGGGTGACTCAGTCAGGTGCGGTGCGTGTGCCACCAGGCTTGAGCAATGGCCCAAGCAAGGCTCTTGCCTCGGGGCCCCGCCACCGGGCCGTCTTTGTGCTCGTGTCGGGCCAGTCCGGGCCCGCATGTCACCGGGCCGTGCTGTGCTCGTGTCGGGCTAAAAAAGCAGGCTTCGTGCCGTGCCGTCGTACCTCGGGCTGTATGGACAACTATAGCTATGGTGGAGCATCGCTGACAATGTCCCCAGCTCCCCACTTGCCTTTGTCAGGAATGTTCGTTCGTCTGCGTCGTCGCGTTCCCTTTTTTTTTATTGAGAGAAGATCTGCAGTGTGCGGGCGGCGGGCCAAGCAGATCGTCGTAGTCGTATCCGGTTTCGTTCACGCATGTACGCGCTGTTTGTTGGGGTTTATCGGCTTATAAGTCATGCTTTTTTAGTTAATAAATAATAATTTTTCTCACACCAAATTAGTTAATAATATTTTTAGTCATATCTTATTAGTCAAATAAATTCAAACGAAAAGATGTTTATTAATCAAGTGGACTTTACATGTTCCGGGGTACTGAACGTTCAGGAATCGCATCTAGTCTTTTTTTTTTAACAACAATGGGGCGTTCGCTGGTCTGGTTCAGACCAGCCAAGCCGGCTGCTCCCCTCAATTTACTGTTCATCAAATCAGTCAAACATTGTTTTTTTTTCACAACAAATCGGTCGGAACATATTTTGAGCCAAGTTTCAGATCAGCGAACGGGGCCATGTACAGTACTCTTTAACTCGTGATGACACGATGCGCTATGCGCATGTGCGGGCCCGGTGGTAGGAACAAACCATAAGTGTCGTGGTCCTGTTCTGATCAATTATTATTATCGGTTACTGTAGTCTGTAGACTTTTTTCCTGCGCGGAGTGAAATTCCTCTAAATAAAAACTCAGGAGACGGGAGCGCCGGGCCGGGAAACCGTGGGCCGAGCCAGGTCCACTGGCTGCTCTAGCTCTAGCTTCATTAATGGATTCTATAGGCTTTAGGGCCCTGCTCTGCTAATTGATGGATTCTTTGGCCTCGTTCGGAGGATCTCCTCAGCTTCGGGTCTCATGAACCATGAGCACCACCGAAGCGACTAATGTAGCAACCCCCCTCTCCTCCTAAATAAATTGGAAACTAAGCCATTTTTTGCATCATTTTTTTTCGAGACCGTCATTTTTTGCATCATTAGCTCTGACTTCTTTGGTTAATAGCAGGAAGCTCTCTCAAGTGAACCATTTATAATACTGTTACTTAGCAGAACCTTCACATTTGGTCATTTGGATCCTTTCCACAACACACCTTCTCACTCGCATCTCGCAATTCCCCTACCCCTACATGCTTTCCCTGTTTACTTTAGGACCGGCCTTGGCAATTGGGATTTGGGAAGGTGCACATGACCACCTAGAGTCCAGACCTAGATATGCAACCTATAGCCCATGAATAAGGCCTTACCTAGCAGAGAGCCCTTTAGGAAAGCCGAAACAGTCCGCGCGCAAGCCGTCCGTCTTCCGTCTGGATCGCCGCCATCACTATCGATTCAAGTTGTCTCTGGGTCTGCCCGCGAGTGACTGATCGCCGAGTCGCCGACGGAGGGACGGAAGAAGGGCCAGTCACCTGGCGGGCAAGCGATCAAGAAGCAGGCCAGAGTCGCCTGATGCCTAAATGCCTTGATCCTCCTCAGACAGGATCGCATGACGCAGGGGCCTGACAGGCTGACGATCGGCCTGAATAGTGATTAGCTGATTATACATTGGCTACAAGAGCTAGTCCAGGTAATTTCTTGTTCCCGTTTTACTCGATTCAATAATTATTAATCTTCCTGAATAGTGATTAGCTGATTATACATTGGACTAGTAGATTCCTGAAACTACATAGCCTATGTACAACAAAATCTGGCAAAGGGAAAGATATCCTCCTGATTCCTGAGCCTGTACCAGCCAACATTTGGGCCATCTACAATCAAACAGAGACATACATGACCCTTCTGGCCTCATCAATCTGCCAATCTGCAAGAAGCAGAAACCTGCTACAAAAGCACCTCGCAAACATGCGTGCTCCAACCTCCACTCGCCGGGAGATGCCCACCTAAAAACCTGGAGAGCAGCTCAGCTCGATCAGTGCTGGGCCGGCATCCGAGCTACCTCATGCTCGGGGACTGGTGGTGGTGGCTGCTGCTCCCCGCCCGGCCGGACCCTGACCTCGGGCGCGACGACCGCCCCTGGCCGTGGCCGTGCCCGCGCCGCGCCGCGCCGCTTCGTCCCGGTCCCGCGGCGCGCCCTTGGGCCGCACCTTGAGCTGCTCGATCTCCTCGAGGGCCAGCACGACCTCCGCCATGGAGGGCCGGCTCCTGGGGTCCCCCTCGAGGCAGCGCAGCGTGAGCTGGGCCGCCTGCAGCGCCGCCTTGGATGGGTACTGGCCCTCGAGCCGGGGGTCGACCAGGCGCGCGAGCTTCCGCCGGTCCGCCAGGTACGGCTTGGCCCACTCCACCAGGTTGTGCTGCTGCGCGGGGCGGCCCGTGTCCAGCGCCCGCAGGCCCGTCAGCATCTCCAGCAGCACCACGCCGAACCCGTACACGTCGCTCTTCACGTACAGGTGCCCTGAAGACGTACGCATACGCAAGCAGCGAGCACGTATAAGTTTGGTGTGGAACATGTATGGAATACTGAAGGACGTACGGTGGACTTCATTGCGAGACAAGAAGAAGGTGGTGTTGTTTAAGGACTGTATGTACCTGTGGCGACGTACTCCGGTGCAGCGTAGCCGTACGTGCCCATCACCCGGGTGGTGACGTGGCTGTCGCCGGCGGTCGGGCCATTCTTGGCGAGACCAAAGTCGGATAGCTTGGCGTCGTAATTCTGCGGGAGGGCACGGAAGAGCATGGGTTTTGTGTTTCAAGTGTCGTCCTGATGGGAATGGTATGGGACTCAGGGAGTACGCACGGAGAGAGACATGAGGTGAACGTACCGTGTCGAGGAGGATGTTTGAGGCCTTGAAGTCTCGGTAGATCACCTGCTTTTCCGACGAGTGGAGGAAGGAGAGGCCACGCGCCGCGCCAATGGCGATGCGCAGCCGAAGGTTCCACGAGAATGGTTCGAAGGAGCCGCCCTCTGTTTAATCATCAAAAAGATCGTGTTATTCTACCTTCTACACTTCCTTTCATCATCAAAAACTTGGGTACTAAACCGGGCCTATAGCCTGAGATGGCTGATTGCGACATGCATCTCGATAAAAGAAGGGGAGAAAAAAGAAAGCAGCTAAACAGCATACACTGTAGCTTTGAGTAAAGTCAACTCAGTCTTTATCAAACCAATCGGTGTGTACTTGCGCGGAAGTAGACAAAGAAGATAGACATTCCAAAGACAAAAAGGACTCACTTCTGAACAGGTGGTTATCCAGGCTGCCTTTGGGCATGTACTCGTACACGAGCAGCAGCTCCCTGTCCTCCACGCAGTATCCCAGCAGCCTCACCAGGTTCGGATGCGACAGCCTCCCCATAAAGTTCACCTCGGACTGCAAAATTCCCACCGCGCCAAAACGTCACGGGTTAGAATTACTAGTAGATCAGGATCAGTCGGCGAACGCGGCGTCGGAAACCGTCGCCCACGGCCACGCCACGCGCATCGCCCGCGGGGACGCCGGGAACTGAAGCGATCAGACCGGAGGCTTGGCCGCCAGGTCGGCGCCAGCTTCTACGCAGTTTATTGTATCCCGTTCCCACGCAAGACGCAACAAAGCGGCGCGGCATTCGCGTACGAGTATGTATGAACATTTGAAAACGATGGATTGGGGGCACCGGCCACGTGAACACGCGGTATGGATGGGATTGGAATCTGCTACCGCCTACCGGCTGCAAGCTACGGATCGATGGTCCCAGCACATTGAGCTAGTCCAAATCTAAAGAGAAGCAAACTCCGGTTGGTAAACCCCGCACGAACGACGCTGTCCACGTCGTCACGGTCGGCAGCAACTAAAGTAGCGAGCTGATGGCAGTAGAAGAGTAGTAGTAGCTTGGATAATCGCGGCGGCGTGTTCATACGAACGAGACGCACCTGCCACTCCTGCAGGCCCTGCACGCTCTCGGGGTTGAGCTTCTTGACCGCGACGCCCATGCCGATGCCGGAGCGCGTCGGGTTCATGGTCTTCTCGTCGATCCAGCCCTTGTACACCCGCCCGAACCCGCCCTCGCCCAGCACCGTGTCGGGCTTGAAGTTGCGCGTCGCGGCCCTCAGCTCCGCGAAGGTGAAGATGCGGAGGTCGGGCGTCTCCAGGATCCTCCCCTCCTTCGCCTCTTCCTCCTCCTCCGGGTACGTGTCGGCGGCGGCAGCGAGTGGCCTCGAGCCGCTGCTGGTGCTGGAGCTGCCGCTTCGGCCCGTCGTCGTGGCGCTGCTGTTCATGGACGGGCCAGGGGACCTGCTGCTGCTGGGCGGCCCTGAGCTCATGGAACCCTCGGATTTGGGTGGCGCCATGGTTGGAGCTGCCGTAGCTGCTGCTGGAAAGAAAAAAAAACAAGACACTGGTCATGAGCAATAGGATCGGGATGGAGGTAGCAGACATGAATCTCGAGCTGCTCAAGCTCAATGAATCGTGTCAAAAGCCAAGAAACCAGCCGACCTAAACCGATGCAGGAATCAAGCCAGAAACAATCGTGCCGCGCCGTCTAGGTAAGGCTGCTAGCAGAAAGTAAGCAGGAAATGCAATCCAGGCAAGCGTTGGTGTTGGTACAGTACCTTGGGGTTGTCCATGGTGACCCGAGTTCTTCACGGCCTCCAGTTCGGCCTCCTCCGAGCCGAGGCAGTTCCCCATGGAAGCAGCAGCGGGAGGCTCCGTCTGGTGGTCTGCCGCCTTCTCTCTTCTCCTGGGTTCCTCTGTTTCGTTTCTTGTGCTCTCGCTGTGATATATAAAAAGGGGGCGCGGCCGGCGGTCCGTACCCCGTACCTGTGCGACGCGTTATGGAAGACCTTTACCTTTCGACTGGTTGGTGCTGCTGCTGCTGTCGTCGTGGAGGCAAGGCAATGGGCAATGGCATGCATGCATCTGTCTTAGAAGGCTCTTCTAAAATTTTTATCACATCGAATATTTAGACATATGTATATAATATTAAATATAGATTAATCACGAAATTAATTACATAACTTATGACTAATTTGCGAGACGAATCTTTTAAGCTAACTAGTCCACGATTTGACAATGTGGTGCTATAGTAAACATGTGTTAATGACAGATTAATTAGGCTTAAAAAATCGTCTCGTAAATTAGCCTCAATTTATGTAATTGGTTTTGTAATTAATCTATATTTAATGCTCTTTATTAATATTTAAATATTCGATGTGACCTGAATTTTAGGAGCGACAGAAAACCAAACAACCCCTTCCTCTGCGCGCGCTCCAGACGGCAGTGTGTGTGTCACACTTGACATCATGTTTCGCCTAATAAAGCGCAGTGCAGGAGTCGGGAAGCAAAGGAAGGCCCGCCCGTGCGTTTACTTCGGCGAGGTCAAATGCCGTTTGGGCCGCGTTTAGTTCGGCTGAATTGGCGCCGGCCGAATGTGCGTTTTTACAAACGGCCAGCTTCGTTTTTTTTTATTGCCATAATAATAATTAATCAATCGACATAAATTTTAGAAACGACTAAACAATCAAACAGCCCTTCCTCTGCGCGCGCTCCAGATTAGTGTTTTCACACATTGACATTCATGTTTCGCCTAATAAAGCGCAGTGCAGGAGTCGGGAAGGAAAGGAAGGCCCGCCCGTGCGTTTACTTCGGCGAGGTCAAATGCCGTTTGGCAACTTGCAAGGTCTCTCTGCTTTTCCCTCTGCTATCGTTCATATTTATCGCATCATTTCTGGTGGATTTCGAGGCAACTTGTCACGATTTATAGGGCACGTGTTGGACTTGTCTAGATCCGGCCAGGCCACACGTACTGCCGGTGGAGGAATTTTGGTGGTCCGTCGGGCAAATCAATAGCGTACGACGGGCTGTGTGTTCTGCTGCAGGTTCGATCGTTCGTTCTCTAGATTGATGGATGGGCAGAGCCAGAAACTGATGTGCCGAAAGCACTGTGTCTGAAACGGACAGGTTTACGAGTCCTAGTGCGGAACTACTACCGTGCTTTACCCCACTTGGTGAAATGAAAAATCTTTTGTTGGCACGCATCAAACAATTAATGATACAGCGCCGCCTGAACTAGGTTTTGAAGGAACCCAAGTTAATTTGGCTGCTGGAGCTAGCGAGGACATCACACCTTTTTCCCCAACAATTGGATACGGTATCTCTTGCTTTTGGCCTTTGGGCCTCATATGAACAAAATCTTTCCAATCTATATATGGTTCGTCTTGAACTGACTGATGAGCTCGCGAAGGTCAGAGCTCAAAAGGCACACAGCTCGGACTTTTCTTGGAGCCCACACTATCCCCGGGACGCAAAGCCTACCACCACTAGTAAACAAAAGCAATCAGGTCATCCGCCTTTTGTATGCGAGCGGGGCCCAGCCTCGAACATCCCATTGGATCTCATGTAAAGTTCATGGCTTCGGCAACGATTTTAGATAAAAAGCACCAGTGTGATAGTGTAAGTTATGATATCAATTAGTAGCAAGCAAAGCAAAGCAAAGTTGACTTGTTTGGTAAAAGCAAGGTCTCGAGATTTTATGGGCCGATCGATCCGTGTCCTATCCTAGCTCTTGCGTGCAGCAGCAGCAGCACCATCATATCGAGATCGAATCGATCTGAGAATTTCATATGCATTGACTTGATAGACACATTTTTTTAATAAAAAGCAGTCCTTAACTGCGGTGATGATTGACTTGCTCCTAGTTGATTAGTGATAGGCCTTAGGATGCACTTAGGTGCAGATCAGAGGGTGTATTCGTTGTTGGTTTAGTTCAATTCGACCTATAAAATGATACAGAAAGAGAGACGTGAGAGAGGGAGATGTAGGAGTGGCTGACCGTCGGTTTTGGAGGAGGATGAGTCGTCCATGTCGAGGTCCAGTCGGTGGCGTCGTTCGACGACGGTGGATCCGGTGGCGGCGGCATAGGGTAGAAGACGCAGTGGAGTCCGACGTGGTGTAGAGGCGGTGGTGGCGCTTCCCGTCGCTGACAACCCCCCCCATCTCGATCGGTCTAGGGATAGGAAATAGGTGCCCTAGCCCCCACCTCCCTCTATACTGTGCTGCGCGACGGGGGCCCACCAACCTTGGTTTAGTTGGATGCTCCCGATTAGAGCACTAGATCAAGGCCCGACTCGACCGTTGGTCCGAGTTGGATTAGATCAACACTAACAATCTCCCCCTTGATCTCACCTCATACTTAAACTCAACTTTCTTTATTTTTTTTTCATTCCATCACAGATAGGTGCATAGAGCGTGCTTCATCGTCACGGTCAGTTGCCATTAGATTTAACAGCTACAATATACCTCTCTGTTTTGAAACAGACACTAAACTAGGCCCTTAGTATCCATAAATCATAGGCTTTCCCATAAAGCCATGTCGACTGTGCTCTCTGAACACACTGGGTGGTAAGTCTTTGGTAAGCGGATCTGCAAGTACTTGGTACTTATGTGCTCAATGCTTTCAAAATGATTCTGAATTTTCTCCTTTACAACATATAACTTAGTGTCAATGTGTTTGGCAGCACAATTGACATGTTGTCTTAGGAGTTAACTTAATTTAAATGGTTATTACTGTTGTCTACATTGTTAAATCCAGGTACAAATTCCCTTAACCTCTTTTTGCCTGTTCCTTAAGCATCATGTCAAGCTATACTATGGTATGCATCACTGATGACACCACAACTGTTTCTTTGGAGTTTTTCCACAATAATACTCCAACCGCGAGTATTAGCAACTACTATGGATTTCACTACACATCTCGCCATGACTTAACATTTGTACCCTCAACTATTTGAGAGTACTTATTCTTTCTTACTCAGCATGAGTCCTATGATACTTTGCAAAATTGTAAGACATTCTCAACTCCATTTCAGTGAAATATCCCGGATACATAAACTATGTCAGGGTAAGTTCTTACTTATACTTGTATACTCATCAAGCTTCCAACAGCTAAAGCATATGGAACCATATTCATTTGATCGATCTCATATCGGTTTCTAGAAGACTTAAAGTTCCCAAATCTATTACCCTTGACTATAGGAGTAGGCGTAGGTTTACTCGCATGCATACTTTATTTCTTTAGAATCTTTTCTAAGTATGGCTTTGCGATAGTCCTAATACCCTATTTTCTTCTATCTTGTTGAATTTCGATTCCTAAAACCAATAACGCTTCACCAAGATCATTCACATTGAAACTTGAGGACAAAATTTCTTCTTCTCTAATGACAGATTAACATCACTACTAGTGAGTAGAATGTTATCTATTCACAGGATTTGAAAAAAAGAATTTTCCATTCTTGAACGTCACATAAACGCTATTTTCCTTCTCATTTTCCTTAAAACCCGAACTTTCTTATTGTTTCATCAACTTCAAATACTACTGTCTAGAGACTTACTTTTAATTCATAAATGGATTTTTACAGGCGGCATCCCATATGTTCTTTTCTTCCATGACAAAACCTTTTGGGTTGTGCCATGTAAACGTTTTTCATACTAATCCCCGTTGAGGAATGTCGTCTTTACATCCATCTAATGTAACTCTAAATCTTAATATGCTAATAACACCATTTTAATTTTAAAGAATCCTTGCATAAGACTGGAGAGAAACTCTCATCGTAATCTATTCATTCCCTTTGCGTAAAGCATATTGCCACAAGTCGTGCTTTATATCTTTCTACATTTCCTTTGGAGTCACATTTTGTCTTGTATACCCATTAACAACCTACTGTTTTGGTTCCATTAGGAACTACTTCTAAGTCCCAAATATCGTTGGTATTCATCGAATTCATTTCAACTTTATATCTTTCTACATTTCCTTTAGCGTCACATTTTATCTTGTAGACCCATTAATAGCCTACTATTTTAGCTCCATTAGGAATTACTTCTAAGTCCAAAACATCGTTGGTATTCATCGAATTCATTTCAACTTTATATCTTTCTACATTCTCTTTGAAGTCATATTTTATCTTGTAGACCCATTAACTGCCTATTGTTTTTGCTCCATTAGGAATTACTTCTAAGTCTCAAACATCATTGGTATTCATCGAATTCATTTCAACTTCCATAGCTTCTTGCCATTTAGACGAGTAAACGCTTCTCATGGCTTCTTCAAATGAGATGGGATCATCCTCCATTTGAATTTCTTCACTAACATAGACTTCATAGTCATTAGAAAACTGGTTTACTAATTCTTCAAGACCTTTTAGGGCCTCAGCTACTGGCACTTTCATATGGGGCTGTTGTTGCTCTTCATTGCCAAGAGGCAATGGATTCTACAGGCTCCTATATAACAAGATCCTTGTTTACGATTCATCTTGCCGAGAGGCAATTGATTCAATAGACTCCTGTATAACAAGATCCTTGTTTACTTATTCATCTTCTTCGAAGAGCTAACAACAGGTGTTGTATTAGTCCTTCAACATCAATAGGTATTGAGAAACTTGTTGTTCCTGAGTTATTGGAGTAGGCACGCAGTCCCTTTTCTCTTCAAGTCTTAGGTCTCTACATACCTCTACATACCATGCTCCCCTAGATCTTTCCATCTTTTCTAAAGATAGTGTATCTTCAAATATCTTATTTTGGATTTAATCTGTTAAAACCTCATATGGCGCTTTAAGCACCACCTCAACATCTTTGAGGCTGACTACGCTACCTTCCTATCGAAACTTTAAAAGGTCTAGGAATTTAGCTATTTCTCTACTTAGGGGTATCATTGTTGTGGCCGTTGTACTTCTCCGACGGCCACATTCATCTTAATTAATCTTTATCTCACTCTTAATGAAGAATATCTTTCTTAATTGATCTTTATCTCACTCTTAATGAAGAGTATTTTTCTTAATTGATCTTAATATTCTCCCCTTCGAAATATGGCATGAACTTTACTGCCATAATTTCGAGAACTATTCAGAAAACCTATGAACGAGGAGACACTTATAACTTACTTCATTCACATGATTATGTCATGTAAACAAAATTATTTTTTGATTCGTTTAGGAGTACACTTTCCTTATTTCACTTCAAGAACTCAATGAGGTCTTTCATTAGCAGTACTTTTGCAAGTCATGCTTACATATTTTCTTATCTTTAAGTTAGTATTGACCATGACGATGTATTTTTATTGTGCCATGCTCAATACTAGGACAGCATAAGAGCTATCCAAACTTCTCTCGCTATGCCGGATACAAAACATGTGAATCATCACAAAACTTCTGCCGCCATGCAGGATTGACTAGCATAAGTACTATGCCAAAACTTCTCTCCATGCGGGATAAATCTATACGAAAACTTAGTCATGACGACTAAAACATTCACTTATACTTCATTTTCCAATTAAATCTTCCCGTTGATTCCAATTTAATCAGAAATTTAGTAAACTAACAAAAAAATTGTCCTGAATTGGCTTAACTCAAGCCTTTTCATTCACATACCCCAACATTGCAGCCCGTTGGCATGCAACCGAGTGATCCCGTCGATTAAAAAATAAAACATACAATATGCTTCTGCATCAATTCTACATCACTGTTGGGTAGAAAATAGAATTAATGCATAAAACTCATAAATTAATTTGAAATCCATATAACTACTCTTTAAAATTAAATTCTCCCGTTGGTTCAAATTTAATTAGAAGATAATCAACATCATTGCAACAAAAACTTGATAATGAAATACATTCTTTTAGTCTAGGAGCATTTCTTGGTCCTTATCTACTCTCTGAAAAATTGACCACATTGGTGTAAAATTTATCAGAGATTTAAACCTCAAACTTGAATTCATTATAATATTGTCATCATCAACGTTGATCAGAAAATGACAATACTATAATTTGACTTAAACAAAATGGACTACTCCTCTAATTTAAATTTTCCCGTTGGTTCTAATTTAATTAGAGGATAAACTTAATCATAATTTACTAAATATAACTGCTCTTCAAATTAAATTCTCCCGTTGGTTCGAATTCAATTAGAAGATAATCAACACTAAACTTTACAGTGGAAACTTAAACATAATTGATGATTTTTACCCACAGGAAAATTCTCTTTTGCTATTTTTTTCTTGGGCCATTAATCATTTTCCAGAAAATAACATATTTATTGGAAAAAGGAAAAATAAAATGGACTCAAACTCTTACTGTCTCTTCGACCCGAGAGTAGAAGCGGCCCAAGGCCCAACTCCGCACGACGCCCTCCCCCGCGCCCAGGCCACAACCTAGGCCTGGGCCAGGATTTCTCATTCCCGCCTGGGCCGAAAGCTGGCCCAGCAGCTCTCAGCCGTCTGATCAAGATCGACGGCTGAGTTGTTTTTTCGCGGGAACAAAACCAGCAGCGGCAGCCGGCTCCCCAAACCCTAATTCATTTTCATCTCCCTCGCCTTCTTCTCCCAGTGTAGCCAAGCGGCTGCAGTCCGTCGGCTTTGCCCGCAGCGGAGGAATGGCGCCGTCGCCGGCCCCCTTGCCAACGCGCGCGCTCCCCAATGGGTGAGCGCGCCGCCGTCGAGCGGCCTGGCTGCGGTGCCCTAGCGCAGCGTGGAGCCGTGCCCTAGCGCGGCGTGAAGCCGGTGCTCACGGCGGAGGAATGGCGTCGTCGCCGGCCCCCTCGCCGACGCGCGCTCCCCAACGGTTGAGCGCGCCGCCGTTGAGCGGCCTGGCGGTGGTGCCCAAGCAACGTGGAGCCCTTCTCGGAGTACTCCGGTGAGTGGAGGTCGGCGAGGTAAGCCACCTCTCAAGCCCTTTCCCTTTCTTCCTCTTCTCACTGTTTGGATCTTCTTCTATTCTTCTCGGATCTTGTTCGATTTGGGGTTAGGGTTAGGGTTCGGGTTACTGCTCATCTTCCTCGACGGGTTAGGGTTAGGGTTCGAGTACTTTTCAAAATCGAGACCCCCTTCTTACTCTCTTTTCATCACCCGAATAGGGTTTAGGGTTCGATGAACCCTCTGCCTTTCTTTCTTTCGATCCGAACCGGATCTATCTCATCTCCTTCTAAACTGCTGCTTCTCCTACCGGATCTACGCCTAGAGCAATGGCTCTGATACCATTGATAGGCCTTAGGATCCATCTAGGTGCAGATCAGAGGGTGTATTCGTTACTGGTTTAGTTCAATTCGACCTATAACATGATACAGAAGGGGAGACAGTGAGAGAGGGAGATGTAGGAGTGGCTGACCGTCGGCTTTGGAGGAGGATGAGCCGTCTATGTCGAGGTCCAGTCGGTGGTGGCGTTCGGCGGCGGTGGATTCGGTGGCGGTGGCATCGGGGTAGAAGACGCAGTGGAGTCCGGCGTGGTGTAGACGTCTGGCGTGGCGTAGAGGCGATGGTGGCGCTTCCCATCGCTGGCAGCCCCCCCTCTCGATCGATCTAGGGGTAGGAAGTAGGTGGGGGCGTCTAGCGGCTCAGGTGAACCTCTTGTCTGCGCCCTAGCCCCCACCTCCCTCTATATTGTGCTGCGCCACGAGGGCCCACTAACCTTGGTTTAGTTGGATGCCCCGATCAGAGCACTGGATCAAGGCCCGACTCGACCGTTGGGTCGAGTCGGATGAGATCAACACTAATGATTAGTACTAGCGACCTCGCGTAACGAAAATGCTCCTAGTAATTTGTGATGACGATGACCGTATCTGGCTGTAGCGTTGTAATAGCTGATAGGATCATATAAGATACTATGATGACGCGCTCGAAAAAAAAAGATACTACGATGACGTGATTTCCACGCGGCTCAGTTGATTGGCTCTGTTCGGCTTATCTTAAATCCGGTTTATTCGCTTTTTTTTTCAGCCGAAATAGTATTTTTCTCTCACAACATTTCAGCCAGAACAATGTTTTTCAGCCTCTTTCAGTCAAGTTTCAGCAAACCGAACGGGGCCCGTGCACAACAGGCCGGCCGGCCTGCCACGCCACACGTTTCTGTTAGAAAAGAACAAATGCACAGCACCTAAACACGTACTCAACCACTCGTGCTTCTTCAGTTACGCTAACGATCATTAGCTTAATTTGAGCTTAGCTTTATCTGTATCTCTGCTACTTAGTGTAAAATACTACTAACATTTACACGAATATACGTGAAATGTTTGATGACATTATTTAGTCCACTCCTGGGAACAAAAAATTCGGTTCGTATATATTGCTTGTCCGGCCAAAAGCGGAAATTAACTTTTGCAGTTTGGACACACGTCGTGGAACGGCGTTGTGGCGCCGCGTGAATTTTCTGTCAAATTTCCTGCAGCATGGTCAAAATGACCAAAATGACGTGATAAACTGCCCAACTTCCGTGGTTTCAGCCTTTCAGGACTTCAGGTCTTTCACCATCAGCATCAGGCATGGGCGACATTCTCGCATAGATGCGCTTAAATTGTAAGGTTAACTCGTAACACCAGCATCCAACCATGCTATGTTCAGTTCTCCACTCGGTTCAGTTCGCCCCAGCAGATTAGGCACCAGCAGAACAAAGCAAAGTTTATGAAGAGAGCGACTACCGGCTACCATATAAACTGGTGATGCACATGGAACGATTCTCTCTTTGCAACCAGGTTCATTCAGCCATATCTTTTTACACTAGCTATTATCAGCTAAAGAGAAATGCTAATCCATATCGAAATCCATATCCTCCATGACTGAACTTTTGGCCCTATATCTCCTCTTGAAAACATCTTCCCTGAACAGCTTGGTTTCAGCCATCAGGTCCATGGTTGGTTTCTGCTGTATGGTTTCCTTCTCGCTCTCCAGCATGCTCTTCCGCTTTGTGAGGGCGTTTATCGCAGCAGCCAGCCTGTCCTTCTGCAGCTGCTTCTCCTCCTCCTCCTCGTCCTCTCTTGCCAGCACGTACTGTTCAACAAAATTTGAGTTGTGTTGGCATCAACAAGTTACAGCTGCATCAAATTGTGATGGTCGTTCCCTGGAAAATTCACAAGTGAAGTGAAACAGAAATACCATCAGGTTTACCTCAAGGTCATGAATGAGGGAGTCAAGTGACTTGATTTTCCGGTGAGGCCAACGAGGTATCCCATATTGCCGGCATTTCCTCTTCAGTATGCTGACCCCAATCTTGAGTGTCTTTGATGCATCTCGGATTGGAAGATGGAAGTACTGAGCTATATCAACTAAAGTAATGCTATCTATATGCTTCCGGTTGGCTCTTATATGCTTCTGAACTGGTGGTGCAAGTTCTGCATATACCACAAATGTCATTAAACATTCAAGTAGCAAAAGAGGAGACATCAGTAATGAATATAAATCAAACATAATGACAACTCAAACTTCCAAAGGCACTATACTTTTCTTACAATATTAATTTGTTCTTGAAGTTTTATAGTTTTATTTACCAGCGGAGGATGAAAGAAGTAAATTGTAGAAAACCCACCAGTAATATCTATAAGAATGGGCTTTCAATATAGGTTGGGGGTGAAACAACTTTTCCTTAAACAGGTACTATGAATCGCAACAACAAACCGTTACATAATAAATTGCTATTATATAGATCCCATGAGCCCATAAAATTGGTAATACTAACAAAAAAAGTGCCACAATAGTTGTTTCAGAGAGAGAAAAGATAAAAGGTATATTATATTCATGTTAACCTTTTTGTTGTTAACACAAGGACATCTTAAAGTAAGCTTTCTACAGCCAAGAAGATACAGTTGTATGATGAGCTTTTTTCCAAACTACTGAGTTCTCTTTGCACTCTTTCTTAGTCTAAATGAAGAAAAGGTTCCAAACTAGATGTGTGGTTGTGCCAATTAATTTGTTCTTGAAGTTTTTATATTTTTTATTTACATTCAAGCTGGGTAAGAGGATGAGAAGAAGTAAATTAAAGAAAACCCACCAGTAATATCTATAAGAATGGGCACTTCAAATATAGGTTGGGGAAAGAAAAAATAGAAGGATGATAGGATTCGGATCAAAACAAGAGTAAACAGGTACTATGGAATCGCAACAACAAATTAATAAATTGCTATTATATAGATCCCATGAGCCCATAAAAGTACATAATACTAACAAAAAAGAAGTGCCACAAGTAACCAATTTCAGAGATTGAGAACCAAAAGAAAGTTTGCTGAATTTTATCTTATCTTAATGCGACAATTATATGGGCCATAGCCCTCACGACACAGGGCTTCCCTCCTAGTTAACACGAAGGACAGGATGGAAAGTAAATTGCCAAGAAGATACAGTTGTATGATATCCAACTACTGAGTTCTCTTTGCATCACTCTTTCTTAGTCTAAATGGAGCTCCTTGTGACGTGCGGTGAAGGGTCGAGGCGTGCGGAGCGGTGAAGGCATGACCACCCACGAGCCCACCTCGAACTCCACATCCACGTGGTTGGGCGTCGTAGTAAGCGTTTGGAGTATGGCGAGCATCTCGTCGCGGTCTGCGGAGTATGGCGTCGGCGGCCTCGGTCTGTAGTCATTCCCTCTTGAATGCAGCAATATGGGCGGCGGTGGTCGATCGTGAGACGACCTCGAAAGGGCGGGCGGAGGGCGGTATGGAAAGAAGTATTGTAGCAATACCGCCCACGACAACCAGTCCACCCACTTCGAGGCCGGTCACCTGTAATACGGCGCAAATACATGGCAATCACCTTGTTGACCACCTCCGACCGGCCGTCCGCCCGAGGGGTGGAAGGCGGTGCTCATCGCGAGCTTGACGCCCGCCATCTGGAAAGGTCCCGCCACACGTGGCCGGTGAACACGGGTCCCGGTCCATCCACGATGGAGAGCGGAACCCGTGGAGCCGCATAATGCCGTCGAAGAAAGCACGCGGCGACCATGTAGTGGGTGCCAGCGATGAATGCGCGTGCGATTTAGAGAAAACGGTCGACGACGGTGAGGATAACCGACTTCTTGCGGCGACTTTGGGCAACCCTCGATGAAGTCGATCGAGATGTCGCCCAAAAGAGGCAACGCGCCTCCGTCTTGTTGCGCCGCACGTGGTGCGAGAATCAAGTCGCGCACAACCTGCCCTGTCTCCGCGGAATGCGAGAACTTCGCACGCGAGGCGGTGCGGCGCGTCTTCAGGTCCCCTCATGGCCGGGCGGCATGGGCCGCGAGAGGAGGACGTGGCGGAGGTCCCCGTGATCCGGCAGACGAAGACGAGACGGCTGTCCAGCGCCACGGCTCCGCCCGAAGCTGCCGCAGCGCCGCCATCCGCGCCGAAACAGAAGCGCGCGCGATGGCGCCGAGGAGGTCAAACGAATTAAGGCGCCTTTAGGGGCGCCCTTTACGGGCGCTGACCGTGAGAAGCGCCACCGCCGGTGTTGAGGCCCGGGCGTGAAAAGTTTCTTCGATCCATTGGTGTTAAGGCGCCCAAAACGATGAAGCAAAAAAGGGCGGAACCGCGCTCCACGGGCGATAAGCCGGCGATGAGGAAGCAAGGCTTTGAGGCGATTGATATTGGTGCCAGTCACGAACGTAGACAAACGCCGATCAAGCAAAAATTTGAGATCGTATCCCGCGAAGGGGCGCCCCGATAAATTTTGGCCGATGAGCCTCGCGTTCGTGGCGGTGAGCTTGAGGTGGCGAGCTGCAAATGGCTCTTTGAATGGCGAGGGTCCCGCACACGGTGGAGTTGACGCCAACCCGCACCCGGCGCATCGCAATGATCGACCACAAAGTAGCGTCGAAATCCGGCATCGAAAGCACGGGCCCGTCGTCAAAGCGCACTTGAGCGCCGAAAAGCCGTCGCGCGTCGTCGTCCCACACTAAGCGCGTCGCCGCAAAGTCGCGTGAGTGGGGCGCGATGATCTGCGAAGTCGCGCGGATGAACTTCCGTAGAGTATCCCGCCAAGCCCAAGAAGCCGCGAAGGCCCCGGCCGAAGCGTAGAGGCCACGCCGCCACCGCTGCGTCGACCTTTGTCGGCGTCCATGGCGATTTACCGCCCTCGGCGATGACATGGCCAAGATAGGTCAGGTCGGATGGCGCTTTAAGCGAGCACTTGGGCGCTTCAAGTATAGATAGATGCGCCGCGCTCTGAGGACCATGTTGATGTGTTTCAGATGCTCGGACCACGACGAGAGATGAGGATATCATCAAGACGGAGCACAAACCGCCGGAAGGTATATTTTCATACTTGGAAGGTGGCGGGCATTAGAAAGCCAAAAAGGCATCACCGAAACTTCGAAGTGGCCGTTGAGTGCGGAAGCGCCGTCTTTGGCGATGTCGTCGGGATGCATCCGCTTTTGATGATACCAGCGTAGGTCTAGCTTTGTGAAAAGCGAGCTCCATGGAGCTCATCGAGGAGCTCATCGACCACGGTGATCGGGAAGAAGCGCGATAGTCAATGCGAAGCGCCACGATCGGGTCCGCCTTGCGCGCACCAGCAAGACGAGCGCCGAAAGGTGAAGGTGAGTGGTCGATGATGATCCCCAGGTGAGCATGGCAGCAAGCCGCCGCTCCAGCTCGCCCTCTTCGCAGGCGGGGATACGGTAATTTCATACCCAAACTTCGCCGCGGCGGTGCCTAATTTGTTCTTGAAGTTTTATAGTTTTATTTACCATGAGGATGAAAGAAGTAAATTGTAGAAAACCCACCAGTAATATCTATAAGAATGGGCTTTCAATATAGGTTGGGGGTAAAACAACTTTTCCTCAAAACAAGAGTAAACAGGTACTATGAATCGCAACAACAAACCGTTACATAATAAATTGCTATTATATAGATCCCATGAGCCCATAAAAGTACATAATACTAAGTAAAAAGAAGTGCGGGCACAAGTAACCAATTTCAGAGATTGAGAACCAAAAGAAAGTTTGTTGAATTTTATCTTGGCGCTCCGGTCTTCAAAGGCGGGCAAGCTCCGCCATTTATGTTGTTAACACAAGGACATCTTAAAGTAAATTGCTGGCAAGAAGAGCCATGCTTGCGCGGATAGCAGTTGTATGATATCCAACTACTGAGTTCTCTTTGCACTCTTTCTTAGTCTAAATGAAGAAAAGGTTCCAAACTAGATGTGTGGTTGTGCAGTAATTTCGAATCATATACCATGACGGCGAGGCGCCATTGCAACTTAGTTCCTCATACGAGCAGGGATGGTCAGAACACAGTATTTTTTAGGAAACTTACAGGTGGACTGCCTTCACCGATTCATTCAAGCTGGGTAAGAATATTTACAGGCTGTCATGGTGAGAGGAGACAAGACATAGAAAACAAAAAAGTAAAGAGAAACAAGGAAAAAACTGAAATCCAGTACACGGCTGCAAGAATTCCAAGACAAAGGCGGCGACACTTCAATGGGGTGGTTATATACATAATCTGGAACATATGGAAAGAAAGAAATAGAAGGATCTTTGATAACAGTTCTTTGGATGCAAACCAGGTGGCCCACAGGACAAAGGAGGACATTGAGCTGCGATCAAGGGCACTAAACAATTTTGCTTAGTTGAGAGTGTGATGTTGGAATGTGTGCCCTTAGGGGCCTAGGCTTACAGGCCTGTTGTATATAAACTCTCTTTTCCATCTTAATTGAGAGGTAGAGCTCCTGCCAGTTTTTCAAAAAAAAGAAAGAAAAAGAAAAAGAAATCCAGTACAACACTATGTTAACCAGCCAACGCTGCCTATCAAGATTTCTGTTTCTATTTATCCATAGGTAGCTACAATAAAGTGATGGTTTGTTGAATTATCAAAATAACTATTTCTATGTAAATTCTTATTTTGAGCCACATGGCATGGGCACTGCCTAGTACAAGAAAAGAGTTGTATATCAGAGATTGAGAGCCCCTAATGGCCTAACCAGCAGGTTAGGAGCTTTACATCAAAATATATTCATAACATCAAAGATCTGTGCACAATTCTTGGCAATAAAAAATCCTGATGGTTAAGTTCTTTACATATTTTCCACATAGTATACGTGGCAATCTGAATTGTTGTCCATCCTGTGCCTAGAGAAACTGTGGATTGCGGTTATTCAAGTATTGCATATGCATCCATTGTACTCATTTGCCAATTTACCATACCTCTTTGGAGGACGGGTTACCAATTAGGTTCACCCTCACATTTTTATTAATCTAATCTTTCCTTTAATTAACTGTAGTGTTGATGGCCTATCGACATAACAGGAATAACTGTGAATCCTTTGCCATGATACTTCAACATGCCATGCAAATAGTGTACTGATATTAGGAACAACAACAGTATGCCCATGCTGTCGGCTGGTTATGAGTCCTCATACAGGTCGGCCTTCGGGGCATCTTCTCGACCCTGTGGAAGGTTGAGTCTCCTTCTTAATACAATGCCTTGGGGGAGGTCATTCCCCTAGGAGTAGAGTTATTTTAGGAGGACAATGATATATTGGACTCACAAATTTATATTGCTGACACCCTCTACCAGTCTAGCTCCATGTTTTCCCTGCTGCACACCTAAACCCATGATGAAACACCACTTTCAGTCTAATGATAATGCTAAATTCCTCCGAAGGCACTTCTAACTTGCCAAATCTCCAATTGTTCAGTGTCAACCAACTATCTGCCCATCCCCCAACTATCGAGTTATACAATATAGGGCGTCTTTTTTTTTTGCAATAATTCTAATTGCTGGGTTACCAACAAAAATATCTTGATTGACCATGTCATGTGGCACAGCTAGTGACTGTTTGACCAATGTCCAAGACTCCAACTCATCCTAGATCAGTACATGCAAGAAGCTCCATCTTTGTTAATTTTACAGGGGAAATTCAAACTTAGCAAGAAATGTGGCCCCAAATAGGGGGAAAGGCATGTGTCAACTGATTGGTGGCATTTAAAAGAAAAATGAAAGCACCGACACAAACTGCAGATACTAGCAATCACTGACACAAACTGATTCAGGTGCGGGTACCCAACTTGGCATCTGGACAAGTCAAATAGGACATGGAATCCGACAAATGTGTTAGAAATTTAGAATCTAACACTGATGGAAGTATTCCCTGCACATTCAGTAGTCTTTGAGTATTCAGTTCAGGTTTGTTAGCAGTTGCCTGGTCTCTAGGGAGTTAGTGAGCCAGTTGCTTAGAGGAGTTGTGAGCTTAGAATCTAGGGCCACTTTGGCCAGCCTTTACTGTAATCCTCCATTATAAATAGGAGGCAACATAAACAGAAAAGCTGCAATCTTGCAGGGCCAATCATATTGGTGACAGCGACAGCAGTGAGTTGAGAGAGGCTTAGGCCATGTAGAACCAGTGACGGAGCTTGGATAGGAAAATAAAGAGGGCCAATTATGACAGAAATACGAACAGAGGGGGTCTGATTAGCATTTTGTAAGCACTTAAAGCAATTAAATTAAGTGCTCTTGTCAACTGGAGGGGGGAGGGATGGCCCTAACTAATCTCCGCCACGTGTACAACCCATCGTTTGGGTGGGACGCTTGCAGAAAGCTGCCATTTTTACATGCCATGGTGGAAGTCACCAGGAGCGCTTGCTGCGGAGCTGCTGCCTGCTTAAGCGTTGATGCCTAAGGCTTGTCTAGTGTGAAAAGTGTCAGTTTCAACCTGAACAACTGAATATTAGCATGGAAGATTAGTTGTCTCGTGCTAGATTATGACACCTTTTTCTGGGTTCAAGATCTTATTTGGCATATATCAAATTCTGAAACTTGTCTAACTCCAAATCGCATTTGACGTGTGTTTGTGAGGGCATGGACAGTGGAAGGATGCTTAAAGCCTTAAAGGGAGTGAATAATAGAACTATATTGCCTAAAGTCTTTATATTCAATGGGATGAGAATTTTCTAAAATCGACATCCAATTCGTGAGCCTTTCAAGATTTGGCACCCTGACCCACATGTCAATGACTCAGATTGACCCCACATGTCATTGCGATATAAGTGCCAAATCTTGAAAGGTTCGCGAATTGGTTGTCAATTATCCACTTGAATCCTCCCAGGCGCAATAATCTGAGATGCTGTTGTTTGACTCAGCAAGCAAAAAATGGAACTTTATACAGGTAACACTGGTTACAAGTAGATTTCCAAATTAAGAAAGAGAAAACAATCACCTTTGTCAGATTGAGAATCCCCATCTGAATCGGACTCCGATGCATTAGCCAGATCAGAAGTTTCCCCCTGCTCACCAGAACGGATGGGTTGCTCTTTTGAGACCTTTTTCTCTTCCTGAAACCGAAACACCTTCAGCAGGTCGTTGTACAGGTTAGGCAGATACTGCAGCTGCGGGTTCCTGGAAGGACAAGATCGAAGGCTTCAGAGTTTAGAATCAATTATCAGTTCTACTTCTCCAAAACAGAAACAATTTGTAAACTGAAAAGGCAAATCTTTCGGCCATCAAAGCATTTTGAGAACAGAAATGCTATACAACACACATGTGTTTTAGCACAAAAAACACATGGATGGATTTTTTCCCCCTCTCCCTCTCTTTTCAACTGCTTGCAGCGGCGATGGGGCTGGGGACTTGCAGGACCCAGTGCGGGGACGTGAGCCACCAGCCACACGCCACCTGCCGGGGTTCGACCTCACCTGCGACACCAGCCACACGCCGCCGCGGCTGCTCCTCGGCAACAGCACCCTCCAGGTGACTGACATCTCCCTCGACTGGGAACCCCCCTTTTTTTTTGTCCTTGCATAGAAAAAAAATTGTTTTTTGTGATCCGTGGATCTGTGATCTTGTGATTTGTGATTGTATGGAGGTAGAAGAAGGTGAAAGCTAAAAGGAGAATGGAGGCTGTTGGATCTTAATTCTATGGTTAAAAAAATTTATGTGTGTCTGCATAAAACCCATGCTCGTTGGGTAACGCAGCATCCGTTTCGAGCTTATGTGAATTGTGATCTGATTGTCCATACACGAGGGGGGAGAGCACGGGCGGCGGCGGGGAGGACGGTGCGACGGCGGCGACGGAATCGAATGCCACAATGCAACGCCAGGTCTCCACGGTCTGTCCCTCGCGGAACACCGGCCGGCTCCGCCACCCCGCTGGCAGTATCCGCAGCGCGGCGGCGGGCAGGGCGACCTCGAGGCACGGTGGGAAGGAGAGGGAGAGGACGAACTGCCGCTCCACCCACCTCTCCCACCGGACCCACCCGCCGCTTTTCCTCCCGAGCACCCTGTACCCGTGCACGCTCCTGTAGGCGGCTGCAAAGACAGAAAAGAAAATCACCCCGCGTCAGAGACACACTCACACGTCGTGCTCGATTGAGAAAGCGTGGCGGAGGCAGGAACCGACCGTGCTCGACGGTGCTCGCGAAGATGGCGAGAGCGGTGATGGTGGAGACGGCGGCGTCCATGGGAGGAAGGTCTGGATGGTGGGGAAAGGATGTGGAGATTTGACTGGCTAATTGAGGAATCGCTAATATCTATTGCTCTGAAAATTGGCTGCCGTGCAATTGCACTGGCTGTGGCTGGCGCCTGGCAGCAATTGAAGAAGGCAGTGGATTTCGATCGCGTTGGGTCCTTTCTTCTTTCTAAAAGGCCGGTGGGGAGAGGACAAAGAGGAAGGCGGGCTTTTGATGCCAGCACACTAGTTGTCATTTGGAAAGCTTGCGATGCATGCTGCAAATCCTGCTGTGCTGTGCAGTGAACTGGTTATTACTGGAGTGACGTCCCTTCGACAAACGTGCATCAGAAGCAGCCATTAAACTAAATTTTGGGTCCCGTGTATTCTGCAGTGCAGTCCACACCGCCGAGGCGCCGAGGCGCCGAGCGCACGACAGAACAAATCCAGATCAGAGGTGCGCAACATTCGCGCGGCACCTGGGGCTTTTGTCGGTTTATCACGCCGCGTTCACACACTAGCCGCGATAATGCGATATACGACGGCACAACAAACCCATAGCCCGAAGCCATAAAAACACATGCACAGATAGAGAGAGAGGTTCCTCGTAAATCAGGGCGAAATGCCGTAATTACAAGAGTCACTGTTTACTTATTACTTTGTTCTTGTCGAGTCCACTTGCATGCTCCGTCGCTACCGGTCAAAGCATCCCACACCGTAGCCTCCTGATTTCTTCCCAAAATCTTATTGGGCGCACGTTCGCGTCGCCAAAAATGAGGAAGAAGGGGGGGGGCGAAGGCGAGGGCAGAGGTAGGCGTTGGGTGGAACGGCCAGCGGCAAGGTCGCTGCGGTGGTCGCCGCGGTGGCCACGGCGCCGGCAGCGGTTAAGGTAGTATTTGTGACCATCTATGGCCAGCGACCTTAGAGGAGGGGCCCGAGGGCGGCGGCCGACCAAGCTGCAGTGACGGGTTGAGGGGCGGTAAGAGAGGCGGCGGCGGCGCCGCTGAGCGGGCGGAAGGAGACAACCGGATAGGTGGTGCCGGTAGCGGGGGCGAGGAGTCGCTGGCGAACTCTTGGATTAGGATTAGTGGAGGGTGGGTTCATCTGGTGGGGGTGGTAGGTGGGCGTTGAGGTCACAGGTAGTCTGGGTGGCGGTCGAGGCGGTGGGCGGGAGGAGGAAGATGGAGAGAGAGAGAGAGAGAGAGAGAGGAGGATGAGGGGAAGAAGATCGTGTGCGCCGCTATCCCTAGTGGCGCACATGCGTGTCGCTTCTTGCTTGGTGTATACTCGTATGTACTCCTAACACAGGATGTATGCCACGCATACCCATGACAACGTGAACCCCTTTGACATCCATGGAGAATGCACAGCATTGGGGTAAATTTGGTGCACCATAAAAGCCATTGATTGCTATTCTATGGATTCCAAGTTCTTGGGTTAAACATGCCTAAAATAGTTAGGCCTTGTTTAGATTGCAAATTTTTGCAACCTGGACACTGTAGCACGTTTCGTTTGTATTTGACAAACTTTGTCCGATCATGGATTAACTAGGCTCAAAAGATCCATCTCGTGATTTACAACCAAATTGTGTAATTAGTTATTTTTTTTACCTACATTTAATGCTCCATGCATGCGTTCAAAAATTGATGTGATGGAGAGAGAGTGAAAAAACTTGGAATTTGGAGGTGATCTAAACAAGGCCTTAATTGCCTCATATATTTTAGATTTGCCAGTGAAAATCGGGTGCAATATTCTTCGAGCAAATGGGACAGCATCACGTTAGTTATCTTGCATAGCTAATATAATATGCTATACCTTCATGATTAATGTTAAAGATTTCTAGAAAATATAATGACCCACAATTCGATATTCAGCCAAAACCTCTAGCAATGAATAATTCCCATGATACATGTATACAAATACGAACATCGTCCTAAGAAATTGGACATTGTAATAAAGCAAGCAGAAATTAAACAACACTCTGATACGTATAGTTGTATACTACTTAATAGGGGTAAAATCAA
Source organism: Miscanthus lutarioriparius (assembly GCA_904845875.1). NCBI lineage: Eukaryota > Viridiplantae > Streptophyta > Magnoliopsida > Poales > Poaceae > Miscanthus > Miscanthus lutarioriparius. Next base: position 19,306,852 of record CAJGYO010000011.1, on the reverse strand, counting down.
TTGAGGAAACTACAGCAGACAACAGTGCAGATGTTGATCTAGCGTAGGCTTATAAAGATATTTTCATGAGGATAACTTACTAAAGGTAGCTTGTTTTCCTTGACAACCGTAGGAGTTTGATTTGAATGTGTTGTGCCCATCCAACATCCAACATAGTACCATGTTTTTTAAACCACTTCGTCGAGGAGCCTGGAAACAGACAACTTGGTCACATTCAAAGAAATCAACTTAATCCTTACAAAGCAAGACAGGAAAGAAGGTCTAAGAGAGAGAGAGGCAGCTTTGCTCATCTCCCCATCTTCAGCTCAGATTTTCCACAACCTTAAATGCGGAGAAAACAAACTACCAGTCATTTCTGTCCAGTGAGTTTTTTTGATGGACTGAAAGGAAAGGCAAATCAAGGAAACAACTTTGGGCCTTGTTTAGTTGCTCCCAACTCCCAACTTTGGCACTATGTCAAAAAAAAGATTATCCGTCACATTAAACTTGTGGTACATGCATGGAGTACTAAATGTAGACGAAATAAAAAACTAATTGCACAGTTAGGTTGTACTTTGCGAGATGAACATTTTGAGCATAATTAGTCACCAATTATTACCAAATACAAACGAAATGCTACAGTGCGCTACAGTGACGCGTAGTGAATCCGGCGGCACCGAATTCGGCCAACTAAACAAGGCCTTGAGGGGAAATTCAGATATCTATTCAGGATTCAGTTATAGCTTTCTGTGACTTGTATGTATCGCTTAGGAACTGCTTGCATGTTGGCAGTCCTGCATGTTGGCATTGGCTCCATTTGCATTAGAGGAGCGAGGAATCTGACCCATCAGTTCAGTATAATCATCAAATTGAATGCTTCCTTGAATTTATTCAGTATTTTACATCGTGTAACACCACCAGTATTCAGCCTCCACTAAACCATCATTGTCTAACTCCCAAGTCCTAATGGAACCAGTCTCGAGCAGTTACTTTTGTAGTATCAGCTTTTAACTCAATACTATAAAAAACAATATAGCTGTAGTACCTTCTAATTCGAGCGCCGGCCAGAAGCTGAGAATTTCCGAGCATGGTCGCCCTATGCGTCATTCTATCGAACAGCTTGCGCGCGCCCCTTTGCCCGCTCCAGACCGACCACGAACAACCAGGTCGCCTGTCGACCTAGAGGCAGATAGGTACTCCGTGGATGCACACATCCAATTACGCATCCGGTACCATGTCGGCAGCATCGCTGGCGCATTGCCTACGCAACTTCGCTTTTCCTTCTTCCGGCTAGGATATAGTCATAGTCACCACTGTTCCCAGCTGATTCACCACAACTACAGATATATGTCACCAGTGCTAACAGGCCTGCTACTGAAGACGATGGCGATCTGGGCGCGAAGACTGATGACAACCAGACGTTGAAGGCTAAACGGGTCAGGAGACCAAATCCTAAGGCGATGGTGTGATTGTGTGACTGAACCGTCTAAAATAGTATATTTTCGGAGACGCTCATTTTCTATAGACACTCGGCACCTCAAAAGCTGGCTATATCGAACGGTTCCATTAAGCACATTCTAAGAGAGAACTCGAATAATTCACGTTTTTCTCTTCAGGATCCAATAACGAGAACGAGTTTATAATACTTAGTCCATTTCATACCACAAGAGTGCTTAGAAATGCATTATTACAATACTAAGTTTAGAGTGCGGAATTTAAACGGCGGGATTAAAATAATCATCTAATGATAAAATACAAGGATCCGTCTATACCCACCAAAAGAATACTCCACACAATAGCTACTCCTCAAGTTGCACCTACAACAGGAGTAAATAAACTCTGAGCACACAATGTACTCGCAAGACTTACCCGACTAGTGGGAATAATTTTCCGACTCTAAATAATATGATAAGCTTTATGGTTTACTAGGTTTTCTTTTTACGTAAAGCATTACTAATAGTGAATCTTTACATATGTTTTTGTTAGCAGTCATGATTAGTTCACTAGCTAACCATTCTATGTAAGCATCTGTTCTACTTTCAAGCAAGAGTTGAACGATCAGATCCATTTTATCATCTTTCATCTTCTAGTTCTTACTACGGTGCTAAATCGTAGACAACTCATACCGTATTACACGGCGATTCGTGTACCAATGTAGCTCCAGCTGGGTACCCCGAAACACACGTTCTGCTTGTACCCCATGCACAAGCAGGATCAACCCACCACTCTCCTATCAAGGGGTCCAGTCCCGTCTAAACTTGGACTCCAAACCCCCACACCTAAGTCCTGGACTCAGTGTGGTGCTTAGAGCTCCACCATCCTCACCTTCAATCAGTCGGTCCGGAAAGAGCCGAAAACCCACGACAAGAAAACAACGAGCCTTTTCGCTTCCATAAGTAAGTATGTGCTCAGAATAATAAGTCTGTGACCTGACTAGAATCCAATGCAACGGACGGTACTTAACCGACACGGACAGGAAAAATAGTGTAACCAAGCTATGCCTCGTTGGCCACGGGACACAACCTATTACATCCACCAATACCCATACCATATCCCTACCCGGTCTCCATTTTTCTTTCATTATTTTATTACGAGAGTGATAATAATAATCACCTATTGTGAGTAACGACAGGTTACTCATGCTACCGATAAACCTGAGCATAGCAGCTACTTGATCTAAGCTAGTAGGACTCATAGGTAGGTATATCTATGCATGTAGTTTCAACAATAAGCTTGTAACGTAAATGCACATCATATATATATATGTAGTGATTATTCAAAATAAGGGTTATGCACCGGGGCTTGCCTTGGGCAGGCGCGGTGTCAGCTCAGTCAGTCAGTGACGGCTTCGGGACCTTCTACTGAACAAGGATCTTCTCCTCGTACTCCTCGATCACCTCCTCGAACTCGTGATCTCCGATGGTCACGATCTCCATCAACTCATTCTCTACATGCATACGATGATGATGCAACACTTAGTATTTTGACAACAACAACTCTTAAAATAAGAATACATGTACTAAGTCACTAAGCTAGCTCTAATAACTAAGGCAGTAAGCTAACTATCATCATTACCAAGCAAAGTGTTGGGTTCAACTAACAAACACCTAGCTTTACAATTGAAGGATATATCTTTATTCCTACTAATGGTTTAATATATATTTAAAATAAAGAGCATTTAACTACCCTTATGTTTAGTCTATTCTAAAGCTACAAAAATTATAGTGAGAACATAATAATACCATGAAGCCACTGTAAAATTTTCAAAGCTAAAGCTATCACCATTTTGCCACAAAAATTCCTACAATATTTAACCTAATAATATTAAGCACTCTCAAATGATTTAATAGCTCCTAGTATCGATAAGTATATATATGAACTAAATACACTAACAGATAGAGCACAATTTTAAGAACCTAACAAAATTGGTTTCATAATTTTTAGATACCTACATAATTTTATATTAATTACCAAAGTTCAGCTCAGAATTAAAATGAAAAGCTATTTCTATTCTCCATGAAAAAGCTAAACTATTTTCGGCCCAACGCGGCCCACACATGACGCAGCACGCGCGTGAGCGTACAGCGGCCCACAGGTGTGGCCCACGCGAGGCCGACGTGCAGTGCGAGGTGGCCCGTGGCGAGGAAGCCCGCGCGCTGGCATTTTTGCAAAAACGCCCTCACGTTATCAAACAATAGTGCGAACACTACATGTACTATTTCTACAGACAATGACTTTGCAACGGAACCCTCAGAACTTTCTCCTCTTTACAACGGCAAGGTCCTCGACCATCCCCGCGCGCGTGGGCACGGCGAACGGTGGCACTTACGCCGGCCACACAGGACCCACGCTGACCTATCTACGAGACCGATGCTCACCTAGGGTTCGACGTGAGACGATAGGCGGCGGTTGCACGAGCTAGGACGTCGTAGAAGGACATCTCCACGACAACGGGCACCCTACGGCAAAGGTGATGGTGTTCGGGTGTGCCGCAGCAACAACAAGGCGGTAGGGGTAGAGGGTGAGCAACGACAACTCATTAGTGACCTTACCAAGAAGCCGGCTCGGCCAGAGACGACCCGAGCGAGGCTGGCCACGTGCGCGCTGTGAGGTGAACGACGAACCACAAAGGCATGGCCGTGTTTGGGCGAGGAGGCGACACTAGAGCTGCGACTAGCGTACGCACGATGAAGAGAGAGCCAAGGCAAGCTAGTGGTGCCAAGGAATTGGCGTGGGGTGAAGTGGTGGAGGCTAGCCACGACGCGGGCGGTGACGGGCCTTTACAGCACGGTGGCGGCAAAGCTCCAAAATTGGAGCTCGACCGAGCCGCAATCAAGGCGGGGTGGGGTCGGCTGGAGAGGGGACGTGAAGGCGGAGACGCGAGCACGAGGAATTGATGAGAGGTGCTCGCTCTCTGACTCGTCGTGACGCGACTCGACGGCGACGGAAAGCAGAGAGAGAAGAGAGAATGAGAGAAATGGAACGCGCTAGTGGGCTCTACTCGTCCTTGCCTTGGCGGGACGCGAGTGGCGAGCTCGGGAGGCCCATACGCTGGCGCTACGGACAACGTGTGCGTGTGTCCGATCGGCGTGGCCCATGTACCACAGTGCCATAAATGGCATGGCGACGACGGCTCGCCCACGTGCGTGTGGCAGAGGCGACACGCACAGGGGCGACAACAACGCAGAGGTGCAGCGGATAGGTGCGGATGCGACGACGATGCGATGGCAGCGTCACGATATGAGGAGCATCGGCAGTGCGGATGCGACGGCAGCGTAGCGTGGCCGCGACGGCACCCAAGACGGCAGCGTGAGGCAGAGCAGCAGGGCGCAGGGCCAGTGGCTCACTGCGGCTGGCCTTGGCCAAGCCTAGGCGGCTCGACCGACCAAGCGCGGTGGCACGGTGGACCACACGGGACACGACCATGTGCGTGGCGTGAGAAGGCCGTGCGGTGACCGTGCACCCGGCGCCAACCAACCCGAGACAGTGACACGTACGAATTTTAAAGCGTTCAACATGATCAAACGGTTGCTCATAAACCTAAACCGTCTTTACCATGCTCAAGATGGCACATGAGACTACCAAATTGAGCTATAACACTACACCACCCTTTAACCCAATCTCTCACAATAAATTGCTAAATATAGTAGTGTCTAACTGTTGGCAGATTTGAAAATTTCTAAGTTTTTTAGCTGAATTTGATTTCCATTTACGATTACTAAGCTAGTGGAAATATTAGTTAGTAATATCATTTTTTGACCGCAAGTATTTCATTGTCATCTACAAAGTTTGTACTTCAAACTTTATTTAAGTATCACATACATGTTCTATAGCATTTTTGCTTAATAAAAATTAGTATTAAACCCTAAGTGATATAACATGACTATCGAATCAATATTCGTTTCGCATTTCTGTTGATCATTTCAAGTTATAGAAATTGATCTACACACTCTATTATATACATTAACACATAAACATGATGCTCATGACATATTTTAGTAAATAATTTATAGTGTTACACGAGGATGTTACATATGGGCCCTGCGTGGCTGTAAACGGGCAAGGTGGCCCATGTAAGCATGATAAGAGAAGCAGCCGGGAGAAGGAAAACTCGACTTGTATTCGATATTCTCTGAACCGTGCAGCAGTGCCAGCGGCGACGGCGGCGGATCCGGCTGGTCCGACGAACACAAGTTCACCTACCAAACTCTATCAGTAATATACATCGTGATCTAGTCGGTAACAATTTGGTACCAGAGCTTTGACCCTGGCATCACATCCGTACCTCACACGCCGTCAGATGGCCATGGCAACACCAGAGGAGCAGTACGGCCAGATCCTGGCGCTTCTCGGTCAGAACTCCAAGGGGATCGAGGAACTACGCAGTTCCATGGTGGAGATGCAGGCCTTGAGGACTGACATCAACAGTTGGAAGCCCATCGTCGATAGCTGCGTCACTGACCTGGAGCACGCGGTGATGGATCTCGATGAGCGCATGGAGCAGGCGCTGGGGACTCTACTACCACAAGCGCAATCGGTGGACTCCTCGATGGTGATGCTGTCGGGCTGCATCACCATCGCCCAACCTCCACCGACCACCGCTCCGGGGGACCTCTCTGCCTCCGCGAGCCTGAAGGTGCCGGGCTCCGCCCATCTGGAGCCTACCCCGCCGCAGGCAGCATCTAGGTCTAAGGACCACGACAAAGAAAATCATCACTAGGGTACTAGATTTGGGGTAGTGTATACCACTACTCCAATCCCTGCCCCGATCATAGGTGCGCTAATTTCCTTTGATCCCAATGCTCTGCAATTTGGATCAATTGGTTATGCACCTAGTGGCTTAGCTCTGAATTGGAATTCTGCCATACCTTCGTTCAATTTCCCCAAATTTGATGGTAGGAATTCTGAGACATTTTTTGATGTATATTCTGTACCTGAGAACCTTTGGGTCAAGTTACCCACCATGAACTTCTCTGGGTCTGCTTCCCTTTGGGTTCAGACTGTCCCTGGTTTTGCTTGTAATCATTCATGGAAGGATCTCTGTTCTACCATCTGCAGTAAGTTCGATCGGGATGAGCACAATCACTTACAGCGCAAATTTTCCACCTTAAGCAAACTAGTACTGTTACTGAGTATATTGAAGCCTTTAGTGATACAGTCCATCAGTTACTTGCTCATAATCCTCACTTAGATCCTTCCTTTATCACCAATCGATTCATAGATGGTTTACGTGATGATAAAGGCTGTTGTTTTGGTTCAACGCCCCCAAGACATCGATACTGCTAGTTCTATGGCGTTATTGCAGGAGGAGGTATTGGCGGGCACAAGCAAACGGGACTTCCATCGTCCTGATATCTCTTATGGCAAGAATGTGTCGATTGATGGTGGCCGGTCTTCTATGCCGCTGTCTCCACCTTATACCAAGAGTACTTCAAATCGAGCTAACACCAGACCACCTAAAGGATCTTCTTCCAAGTCACCCACTGAAGCTATGGCCGACCTCAAGTCTTTTCGCCGTGCCAAAGGCTTATGCTTCAAATGTGGTGAGAAGTGGGGACCCGGTCACAAGTGCCCCAAGACTATACCTCTGAATGCAGTTGAAGAGATTTGGAAATTGTTTGATGATAACTCTGATTGCTCAGTCGACTGTCCACCTGTTGATACTAATTCGGGAGATGATTTGATGCACATTTCTGTTCAAGCGGTAAAAGGCACTGAATCAAGTAGGACTATCAGGCTCCAAGGTTATATAGCTGCTCATCAAGCTTATATGCTAGTTGATTCTGGAAGCACTAATTCCTTCGTCAGTGAGCAATTAGCTTCTGCTATTCCTGGATGGACAGCTCTCAAACAACCAATCCAGGTCCGAGTTGCCAATGGCAGTATCATGCATTGCACTCATCAGGTGAAACACCAAGTTTGGGGAATCTGTGGGCACACTTTCAGTACTACATTCAAGATAATTCCACTCAGCAGTTATGATATCATTTTGGGCATGGACTGGCTACAACAGCATAGCCCTATGCAAGTTCATTGGTAGGATAAGTGGCTGCAATTTTCATAGAACAATCAATTGATCACCCTCAAGGGCATCAGTCCTTCAGCAACAATGGGGACACCAATCACAAATGCTCAGTTAGCTGCTCTGATCAAAGAGGACTCAATCTTGTATCAAGTGCAACTACATTCAGTTCAAGATCAAGCAGCAACTGCACCTACACTATCTCCCCAAATTCAGGAGATAATCATTGAATTTGCTGATGTTTTTGAGCCTTTGTCTGGACTACCTCCAAGTCGACCTAGGGATCATACTATTCCTCTACTTCCTGGTACTCAACCATTCAAGATCAGACCCTATCGATACAACCTAGCACAGAAGACAGAGATTGAAAATCAAATCAAGGAGCTATTGCAAAAAGGTTTCATACAATCAAGCACTAGTCCTTTCTCATCACCTGCTCTTCTGGTCAAGAAGAAAACTGGAGACTGGATATTGTGTGTGGACTTCAGGAAGCTAAATGCTTATATTGTCAAAAATAAATATCCATTGCTTGTCATTGATGAGATATTAGATGAATTGGGAGGAGCATCTTGGTTCACATCTCTTGATCTCAGTTCTGGCTTCCACCAAATTAGATTGGCACCTGGAGAGGAATATAAAACAGCATTTCAGATCCATAATGGTCACTATGAGTACCAATTCATGACATATGGTGTCACTGGTGGACCAACTACTTTTCAATCAGTAATGAATTATGCTCTTGCTCCATTCCTCAGGGTGTTTGTGGTTGTCTTTATTGATGATATCCTCATCTATAGCTCCAATTGGTCTGATCATTTGCAACACCTAAGACAAGTCTTTGAGGCCTTAAGACAACATAAATTCCAAGTGAAATTCAAGAAGTGTACCTCTGCTCAACAAGAATTGAAATATCTAGGTCATGTTATTAGTGCTTCTGGTGTTGCCACAGATCCAACTAAAGTAGCTATTATTCAGAATTGACCCCCACCAACTACTATCAAAGACCTCAGGAGCTTTTTGGGTATGGCTGGATGCTACAGAAAGTTTGTTAGGCAGTTTGGTCTTCTCAGCAAACCCCTCACCAATTTGCTCAAGAAGGGTGTTCTATTCACTTGGACATCTAAAACACAAGCTGCCTTTGAAGCACTAAAACAGGCACTTGTCTCCACCCCTGTGCTGCAACTCCTTGATTTCACCAAACCCTTCATCATTGAAACTGATGCATCTAACAGAGGTGTGGGAGTAGTTCTTCAACAAGATGGGCATCCTCTAACCTATGTCAGTAAGGCACTTAGCTTAAAATCTCAGAGCCTCTCCACATATGACAAGGAATGCCTGGCCATTATGATATCAGTGGATCATTGGTGATCTTATCTCCAACATTCTGAGTTTTTCATCAAGACAGATCATAAAGGCTTACTCCACTTAGATGCTCAGCGTTTGACTTCACCTTGGCAGCACAAGGCATTAACAAAATTGATGGGCTTGAATTTCAGAATTATGTACAAGAAAGGTTTTGAGAATGCTGTTGTCGATGCATTATCACGTGCAACCCACCAAGACACAGCCGAATTGGTTGCAACTTTAGTCATGCAATCTCTGTGGCTCACTGACTTGCAAACAACATATCTCCAAGAATAGACTTTGGTTGGGTTCCCTCAGTGCTCTACATCATCAGATCATGACAGCTTTGCATGCTAGCTCGTTGGGTGGCCATTCTGGCATCGAGGCCACTTACCACATAATCAAGAAGCTTTTCGCTTGGCCCAAGATGAAACAATACATTGCTGATTATGTGTCTCATTGCTCCATCTGTCAACAGGCTAAACTAGAGAGAACTCCTTATCCTAGACTGCTTTCACCACTACCAGTACCTGATGCAGCATGGCAAGTGGTTTCTCTGGATTTCATCGAAGGATTACCCAAGTCCAAAACCTTCAATTGCATCTTGGTAGTAGTCGACAAATTCTCCAAGTATGCACACTTTATACCTCTATCTCATCCTTTTACTGCCATGCAAGTAGCCCTTCACTATATGGGCTCAGTTTTCAAATTACATGGCCTACCTCAAGCTATTATATTAGATAGAGATAAGGTTTTCACTAGCAACTTATGGCAAACTCTGTTCAAGATTACTGGTACTGAACTTCGCATGAGCTTTGCCTACCATCCTCAAATGGATGGACAGACCAAGTGTGTGAACCAATGCTTAGAAACATATTTAAGATGCTTTGCTCATGCCTATCCAACTAAATGGTCCCTAGTGGTTGGCTTTGGCCGAATTTTGGTACAACACATCTTTTCATTCATCATTGAACAAGACACCACTCTATGTTCTCTATGGCCAAGAACCACGACAGCTTAGCTTAGTATTGATGTTGAAAATTGTGAAATAGAAGATCTGGATCAGTGGCTTCAGGATAGATCTCTTATGCAGCAGCTCCTGCATCAGCACCTATTGCGAGCTCATAAGAAGATGAAAATTCAAGCAGACAAGCACCGCTCTGATAGAAATTTTGCAGTCGGTGACTATGTTTATCTAAAGTTACAACCTTATGTCCAATCTTCTGTGGCTCTGAGATCTTCCAACAAGTTGTCCTTCCGTTATTTTGGGCCTTACCAGATCCTGTCCAAGATTGGTTCTGTTGCATATACTCTGCAATTATCTGCTGGCTCCAGGATTCATCCAACTTTTGATGTATCCCAGTTGAAGAAAGTTGTACCCTCTTCTTCACACTTGGTATGTCCTGAATTACCATCTTCCTCTGACAGTCTTCAGGTACCTCTAGAAATCCATGATCACCATCTACATCTTCACGGCAACAAGACTCAACCTCATCAAGTGTTGGTACGCTGGTCCCGTACACCATTGGAGTTGTCGACTTGGGAAGATGAAGACGCGCTTTGCCAGGAGTGTCCCCGTGCGTCGGCTTAGGGTCAAGCCGTCTTTCAAGGGAGGAAGAATGTCACCAGTACCAATAGGCCTGCTACTGAAGATGATGGCGATCTGAGCGCGAAGACTGATGACAACCAGAAGTTGAAGGCTAAATGGGCCAGCAGGTCGAATCCTAAGGTGATGGGCCCTGCGTGGCTGTATACGGGCAAGGCGGCCCATGTAAGCATGATAAGAGAGAGGCAGCCGGGAGAAGGCAAACTTGACTTGTATTTGATATTCTCTGAACCGTGCGGCAGTGCCGGTGGTGACGGCGGCGGATCCATCTCTGGCTGATCCGACGAACACAAGTTCACCTACCAAACTCTATCAGTAATATACATCGTGATCTAGTCGGCAACAATATATTCGAAATTATGAACTTTTTTCAGGGACCTTTCTGCAAATACAGTAGCTAGCCATCGCGGCGTCGCCGTTGCTGCCCTCGGTCTTCTCAACCACCGGCGGGCGCCACCTCCACAGTGCGCATAAGAGCTCCGACAATATTTCAATCCTCTTCGGACTTTTCCACCGCCCTGACTGCTGGTCCGCTATGTGCATCATGGCATGGGCGTGGCAGTGCCACCCGACGCACCGCCTACTTCTGCTCTTCAACCGCGACGAGTATCACTCCAGGTGCGCGCCCGACCCCTCTTTAGCAAGCTGCACCTGGAGCATCCTGGAGAAGATCTCGGCTTCCTCGGCTCGCCGGAGGCACTTCCTCAGTTTCGAGGCTTGCCGGTCATACTGCTCATCCAGAGCAAGCAGGTACGTGGTCAAGTTCACCATGGTTGGACTGTCTTCTTGCGCATCCCGCCCTTGCAAAGCCTCCATGCGAGCCCTCCATGCCCGTCGATTCTTTTCCAAAAGTGGAAAGAACCTCATGGAGGTACGAGCAATGGGCTCTTCATAGATCTAGCAAAAGCACCGCAAGGATTTGCGGGCCACAACTTGGTAGGTGTCGATGAAGCAAAACCCGGTTGTGGTCACATTCATGCTTCAGTGATGCCAAGGAACTCCTCACTCTTCCCAATATAGATGGCAACTTCACACCGCTCAGTGCCATGCTTTTCATACTCACGGCCCTCATACTCGGGACGATCTTTGACTCTAAGCTTTTGCAGGGTGACATATAGGATTTTGGGAAAACCCTCAGTGTTCAAGCAGTAACTGCTAACCCAGGCTCCTGCCATCCCTGACAGTGGTTGCAAGGAAGGATTGAGAGAAAAGCTTGGTCAAAAGGAAAAGCTAGGCGAGTTGGAGTGCACTGGGTGGTGGTACCAAGGCTAGGCCAGGCCCTGCTTATAATGACAGAGCGGTCAATGGTCCTGGCACGATCCACCAAGGTTCCTGCGCGGGATCGCTACAAATGAATCGATCGATTTTTTTGCGCGTTCGAGGCGAGCGATGTACGAGGTCATTAATGACTAGTACGACTGCAGGGCAGGGGTCCGAGAAGAGCGTAGAAAAGAGTACGGGAAGACGTGGGTCACGACAAGTGTGAACCCTAGGCGAACACGGAGCACGAAGTCCCAGTGCAGTAATAACTACCAAACAAGGGCCGGTCAGTCATGCACCATACGACTCGCGTGATAGCTATGAAAGGCGCATCTACCAGCAATACGGTGACTAAGGCATTACTAGCGTGCCTGTCTTAAAGATCGTATACTACACGAGAGCCAGTCCATCGGAGAAAGCCTAGTTAAACCTATTCCGGATTCTGAACTATAGTAATAAGTCTATTTATATACTTCGTATGCAAACGCCCTAACATTTGTAAAAATAGGTTATCAATTTTTTTTAATTTAGAAAAGGGTTTCAAAGCTTTATTTCCTCATTTATGCTCCGATACCATCTGTGGTAGAACCGCCTGAAATAACACACTTACGGAGGTGCTTATCTTCCAATAGACACTAAGCACCTCAAAGTTGAGCTACATTAAGCAGCTCTGTCGAGCACACCCCATGAGAGAACCCGAAAATACACATTTTTCAACAGGATCATAAATGGAAGAATAAAGCTTACAATATTTTAGCCATTTCTTACATCACTTTCCATGCAACATTAGAGTATAATATTTATTATTTATAACAGTGGAATATAACCATGTTATCAGAGTTTCAGCGAAAATAAAATCATTTAATGACAAGTCAAACATTAACATGATGATCCATTATATACATCATAACATGTTACAAGTTTTTCCATTATAAAATATTTTGGGTGGACGTTTCAAATAAGCTCTATGTCCATAACGTTAAGGAAATCTCTCGCAGAGCCCACTAGGAGGTTTCCACACACAAGTGTCAGCTCCACATGTTCTTGTCACCTGCAACAGGATAGAACAAACCCTGAGTACTCAATTGTACTTCGTAAGGCTTACCCGTCAGGAGAAAAGGAAAGACTCCAAGGATATGCAAGGCTATCTGGCTTATGGGTTATTGCATCTGCAGGAAGCATTACTAAACGTGCATCCTTATATTCAATTTCATTAGCAGTCATCATTAGTTCATTAAGTAACCATTCTATGTAAGCACCTGTGCTACTTTCAAGCAGGTGGTAAGCAATTAGAACCATTTTATCATCTTTCATATTCCAGTTCTTACTACGGTGCTAGATCATAGCCAAGTCGTACCGTATTACACGGTGATTCGTGAACCAATGTATCCTAGCTGGGTATCTAAACACACGCCCCGCTTGTACCCCAGGCACAAGCAGGACCAATCCACCACTCTCCTATCAAGGGATCCATGTCCCCGTCTAAACTTGGACTACAAGCCCCCACACGTGAGTCCCGGACTCAGTGTGGTGCTTAGACCTCCACCATCCTTTCCTCCAATCAGTCGGTCCGGAAAGAGCAGAACCCACGACAAAAGAGCAATGAGCCTTCTCGCTCCCATAAGCAAGTATGTGCTTAGGATAATAAGTCTGTAACATGACTAGAATCCACAGCAATGGATGGTCCTCAATTGACACAGGCGGAACAAGTGCAATCCGAGCCTCGCTCGAATGCCTAACCAAGTCCAAATCCAAAGTATCATTCCGCTCGGTCTCCAATTATCATTCATATATATATTCCATGTGATAGTAATATAATAACAATAATAATATCTTTCTATCTCTCGTGAGTGATAGGTAATCACTCGACTTCTACCGGATCCTATAGCATAGCAATCTACACGATCCTATCATACTAGTAACACTCATATGATAAGGATACATATATGCGAGTGGGTTTCATTCAACTCCTTAAACTTAATGCACAAGCATAAAATTAAAGTGCAGAATAATAGGGGTTATGCACCGGGGCTTGCCTGGGTAAGATGTAACCAAGTTAGTTTTGATCTTGGTGGCATGATCATCAAGTCACCATCTGCTTTCGCTACTCCCGATGATTCTCCACGATCCAACATCGCTCATATCATGAAATACGTGGATGCAACGTAGGGACGTAAATAATCAACGTCATCAGCAACTCTAAAATACGATTATGTCTCGCAAAGTAACGAGCTAGCTCTATTGACTAACATACTAAGCCATGTATCCACATGGTCCAGTGAGGCTCATTTTTGAAAAATGTTTTCATTCTACAAACCCCCAACTAGTTCTTGACATTTGATTGATTAAATATATATTGACGTACTAGGGCTCATTTAGTTACCTTATCAAACTAATTCCTATGGAGCCACAAAAATTACAGTGAGCAGCTAATACTGTTAGGAATCTACTATAAAAATTATAGGACCAGTACTACTACCAATTCATCACAATAATTCCTACAAGTTCATGTTTTTCCCATTTTAAGAGCTTCAAATCAATTAGTCTACTCTTGAAAATTCTATGAAACTAAGTGAACAAAATACATTAGCAGATAGGTCATGATTTTAGGAACCTAACAAAATTGGTTCCACAAATTTTGGACACCTACATGATTTTATATGATTTACCAAAGATCAGCTCAAAAATGTAATTAGAAAACCATTTAACTAATTCGCTTAAAAAGAAAAGGCGACGAGCCTAGCGTGGCCCACTGTGTGGACGCGGCCCACGTGAGCCGGCCCATGATGGGGGCAGTCCGCGCGCATTGGCACTCTTGCAAAAATGCCCTCACATTACCAGGCATTAGCGCGAGCACTATGCGTACTATTCCTATAGACGGCGATTTTGCAAGGAAGCCCTCGTATTCTCTCGTCTTCGCATCGGAGAGGTCCCCGACGCCTCCACGCTCGTTGGCGCGACACTGGCCGGCACTAAGCCGCTACACTAGCCAACTAGGACCCTTGTAGACCTAGCTAGGGGGTTGACCCTTATCTATGGGCTGACGCGCAATTCCGGGCAGCGGTGGGACAAGTCGAGACGCAGTAGGATGTCCTCTCCATGACGGCGGGCACCCTACGGTAGTGGCAACCACTTTTTAGTTAGCCTTGGCATAAAAGAGGTGAGAGAAATAGTGGGTGAGCATCAGCGACTCACCACGCACCTATCCATGGCGGTGGCTTGATCGGAGATGCCCCAAGCAAGCCTTGTAGCCATAGGGGTACTGCTTAGGTGCGCATAGCGAGAAGAGGTGTAAGGTGGGTCGGGTGGTGCAGCCAATTTGGCTTGAGGTGGTGAGCTGGTGGCTGCCCATGATGGTGGCGGACCGAGTCTTAATGGCGTTGTGGCAGGGGCAAAACTCCAAAATTGGAGCTCGGCCAGGCGCCATTCAAGGTGGGGTGGGGATGGTCGACTAGAGGACTTGATGGCGGCGCCAGAGACACGACGTCATGACCTAAAATGACTCCTCCCAGCCGTATTAACTCGCGTGGCATAGTCGGCCATGGCGGGGAGAGCAGAGAGAGAACCGGAGCTCGACATGACCGGCCTTGGCAGGATGCATCCGTTGTGATCCAACCAACTCACGCATCGCTACTACGGAACAACACACGCACGCCACCGACCAACACTGCCTGCAGGGCTGCTGTGCCATAAATGGCAAAGAGACGGTGTGGGCAACAGAGGGGGCAAGCCCTCATGCGCGCAGCGAGGGGACGAGCACATCATGGCGCAATATCAGCAGTAGCGGCATCGTAGTAGAGCGGTAGGGACAGTGGAGCAGCAGTGGCTAGTGGCCCGTAGCACAACGTGGCGAGTGATAGCGACACAACGTGGCAGCGGGACAGGACATCAGCGCGGTAGGGCGGCTAGGGCATCGGGTCGGAGGTGGCGGCAAGACCAAGCACCGCACTGCAAGGCCAGACTGGCAGCTGTGGCCGGCCAGGACGGGGCAGTCGCGACCGACCACACGCGGCAGTACATGAGAGTGCACGTTCGAGCCCAGCGACACCGAGGCTCCACGCGATGGTGATCACGCACACTCGGCCAGGCAACCGAAGCAAGTGTCGTGCATGAATTTTAAAGCATTCGAAACGTCTAAACCGTTGATCCAATCCCCAAACCACTTTTGCTATACCTTAGAGGGTATATTAGGCTACTAAAACAAGCCATAATACTACCCTACTCCTTAACCCAATTTCTCTACAAAAATTGCTAAACATCACAATGCCTAACCTTCCAAAAGTTCATGAAATTTTCTAAGTGTTAAATGGATTTCTATTTCTAGTTGCACTTTTAAGCTATTGAATATAGTACTTAACAACATTATCTCTCAACACCAAGTATTTCATTGTCATCTACAAATCTCACATTTCAAACTTTATTAAGGTGTCACATACATGTTCTATAGTATTTTTGTTCAATAAAAATTAGTTTTAAACCCTAAGTGATATAACATGACTATTGAATCAACTTTTGTTTCGCATTTTTGTCGATCGTTTCGAGTTACAGAAATTGATCTATACACTTTATCACATGCATTAACACCTAAACATGATGTTGATGACATGTTTTAGTAAATGATTTACGGTGTAACACCAAGGGTGTTACAGGTCGGCTTTGCCTATTTCAAAGCCTTGTTTAAGCAAAATTCCTTAAGGCATTCATACCATGCTCTTGGTGCTTGTTTAATCCCATAGAGCGCCTTTTGGAGTTTGTAGACGTGGTTGGGGAACTTGGGATCTTCAAAACCCGGTGGTTGCTCAACATAGACAAGTTCTTGAATGGGATCATTGAGGAATGCACTCTTCATATCCATTTGATATAGCTTGAAATTGTGATGAGCGGCATAGGTTAGAAGCATTCGGATTGCTTCAAGTCTTGCCACCGGTGCATATGTTTCCTCAAAGTCCAAGCCCTCTACTTGAGTGAAACCTTGAGCAACCAATGTTGCCTTGTTTCTTATCACCACGCCATTCTCATCTTGCTTGTTGCGGAAGACCCACTTGGTGCCAATGATATTGATATTGGGTCTCTCCACCAAGGTCTACACTTGATTTTCTTTCAAAATTGTTGAGCTCATCTTGTATGGCCATCACCCAATTCGGATCACCAAGTGCTTGCTCAACCTTAAGAGGTTCCAAAGAGGAAACAAATGAGTAATATTGGTAGAAGTTTGCTAAATGTGAACGAGTTGTTACCCCCTTTCGAAGACTCCCAAGGATATTATCAATGGGATGATCCTGTTGTATTGTTTGCCTTAGCGTTGGATGATCATTGGCCTCTTGTCCATCTTTTGGATCTTCATTATCTTCTTGCTCGAATATGGGTTGTAGGTTCTGCCCTTAAATCAGAGTTGGACTTGCTGCAGCTGTTAGAGAAAGTGCGGCACTGCCGCTCTTATGTGTGGCACTGTCGCTCTGCTGATTTGCAGCTAGGGTCGGCTCCCCATTAGCATCAGGTACGTCAGTGGAAGTTTGTTCATCAGCAGCTTGAGGAACCTCCACTTCAATGTCTTTGTCTTCTTATGGTATTATATCACCAATATCTAATTGCTTGATTGTTTCACATAGTGGATCCTCCTTTTCTACAACACTTGAATCAACTTGCTCCACTTGAGAGCTATTAGATTCATCAAATGTCACGTCTACCACTATTTCAACTCTCCCGAAAGTTTTGTTGAAGACATGGTAGGCATGCTCATGTGATCCATAACCAAGAAGAAAACCTTCATCAACTTTAGGTGCAAACTTAGAGATTTTGGGTTTCTTGTTAAGTATGAAACACTTGCACCCAAACACTCTAAAGTAAGACACCTTAGGCTTGTTACCGGTTAGAAGCTCATATGAAATTTTTTTCAACTTCTTATGTAGGTAGAGGCTGTTGATGGAATGGCAAGCGGTGTTGACGGCGTCACACCAAAAGATGTCCGGCGTCTTGTACTCATCTAGCATTGTCCTTACCATGCCAATGAGTGTACGGTTCTTCCTCTCTACTACACCATTTTGTTGAGGGGTGTATGGAGTTAAAAACTCATGCTTGATGCCCTCTTCATCAAGAAAATCCTCAACTTGGGTGTTCTTGAATTTGGTCCCATTGTCGCTTCTTATTTTCTTGATGGGGAGATCGAACTCCTTTTGCGCTCTTCAAACAAAAATCTTTACTTTGTCTCTAACTAGACACTTATCAAACAAGAAAAATACCCAAGTGAAACGGGAATAATCATCAATAATAACAAGACCATATTTGTTACCCTCGATACTTAGGTAGGCGACCGGTCCAAAGAGATCCATGTGTATGAGCTCCAATGGTTGCGTCGTGGTCATGATGCTCTTTGGTGGGTGAGGTACGCCAACTTGCTTTTCAGCTTGACAAGCGCTACATATCATATCTTTCTCAAAGTAAATATTTGTTAGCCTAAGGATATGTTCATCCTTTTAAAGTTTGGCCAAGTTCCTCATCCCAACATGGGCTAGTCGGCGATGCCAAAGCCACCCCATACTAGATTTTGCCACTAAACAAGTCTCAAGATTAGCTTTACTTTTGTTGAAATCAACTAGGTAAAGCTTGTTCTTTAAATGACCCGTAAAGACAATAGAGGAATCCTCACTTCTAAAGACTTCCACACCCTTATCCGTAAAGAGACAATTGAAGCCCATCTCGCATAATTAAGACACGGACAATAAATTGTAACATAACGAATTAACATGTAAAACATTTGTAATTGAATGCTCAAGGGTTATAGCAACTTTACCGAGACTAATCACATCCCCCTTAGAGTTGTCTCCAAAGAGAATATTTTTATTTGAGTCCATCTTCGGGGTATATGATGAGTACTCCTTTCTCCGGTCATATGATTTGTACATCCAACCCAACTTGACCCACCGGAGGAGTATGCCTACAAAACAGATTTAGTTGCTTGATTTAGGTCCCTAATTTGATTTGGGGCCTTGTATGCTAGTCACAAGAAATTTAGAAACCCAAATAGAAGTATTTCTATATGTGTTGGCTTCCTTTCCAACATATTTGGCAGCCACTTTTCCACTGTTGTTCCTTAAAACAAAACATGAAGTCAAGGTTTGTCGAGGTGGTTGAAACTTTGGTTGATAGGCATACTTGTTCATAGTGCCCCACACTGATTTCTTTGGCATCTGCTGAACCTGTTTCTGCTAGAACACCTTCTTCTTAGGCTTAGTTTGATCAGGAGCGGAATTGGTGGCCTTCCCATTTTTGCGGGGAGTGGCACAACCGACCTTCACTGCAGCACTGCCGCTGTCTGTGTAGGCTAATATGTACCAACTCTTTCCTTTATCTCAAACTTGACACACTCATAGTCATTTATGATTCTTTCTTCCATTTGTCTTGGCTCCTGTAGTGTGCCCAAGCCCATGCTTGATTGAGGGGTGTCTCCCTTGCTTGAATTGAGGTACTTTTGAATCATTTGCCTTCTTGTCACTTACTTGAGCCTTACCACTCAAGCAGCCCTTGCCAATGATCTCATTGAGTCTAGCAATTTCTTTTCTCATTGCCTCCATGTTTGCAAGGTTAGTGGAATAAGCATTCAAATCAATATTATAACATTTTCCACAACCTTGACTAGTGGAGGTAGTAGAGGCATCCTTTGCCTTAGAGGGATGTGAGTTGCTATCCCAAAGAGTGTTATATTGCAGTTTAAGTTCTTTGTGCTTTTCATCTAAGTCACAATACTTTTTCTTGAGAGCAATATTTTCTTTCTTTATGATAGCGTGCTCCCCTTGTTCTTTGGCCAAGGCCTTGCGCAAGGATTCCACCTCACTTCTCTCTAATGCAAGAGCTTTCTTACTAGCAATGTAGAGATCCTCTTGTTGGATAAGAGTTTCCTCTATAGATTCTAGCTCGGCTTGGACACTCTCTAAGTCCTCCATTAGTTTAGTGATGAATAGTTTAGTCTTTCCATCTAAGTTCTTAGTTAATTTATCAATTTCTTCATTACTAGATTCATCATCACTAGAGCTATGACTAATATCACTACTAGAGACATCATTAGGAGGTGGAGGTGGAGGAGCTTTGGCCTTGGATTTAGATTTTACTTTCTCACCCTTTGCCATAAGACAAATGTGAGGGGAGTAGTAGTCATCATCGGACATGTTGGTGAAGAGTCTTGGTGAAGAAGATGGCTCATGGATAGCAATGGTTGCAACTTTCTCATCTTCTTCACTTGAGCTTTCAATGGATGAATCCCATTCATGCCCAATGTGAGCTTCTCCCATATTTTTTTTGCTCTTTCTCCGGTCAGCCTTGTCCTCCTTCTCTTTCTTATACTTATTCTCCTTGATCTCATGTGGGCACTTGGCAATAAAATGATCGGTGCTTCCACAGTTGTATCATGTCCTCTTCTTCTTGTTTGGAAACTTCCTCTTTACTACCTTATACCCTTGCTTCTTCAACCCTTTATGAAACCTCCTCATAAAGAGAGCAACATCATCCACTTTCTCATATTGGTCATCATCATGTTCACTCTCACTCGAGGATGAGGTGGTCTCTACTCTTTCTTGAACTTGCTTAATTGCTTTGGGCTTTCTAATTGAAGCTTGCTTGTTGGTCTTAGACTTGCTAGTAGAGCCTTGCTTGCTTGATTTGTTGGCCTTGAGAGCTACATCCTTGTTGATCTTGATGCCTTCTAGTTTTGCTTGCAATTCTCTAAGCTTCTTCTCTTTGCATGTCAAAGGTCAAAATCCTCCCATGTACATCATTTGGTGTGAAGTATCCAAACTTCTTGTCTCTAATTAGAGTTACTACGGTCTCATTTCTTGGTGAATAAGCTTCCAACATAATCTTGATAACTTTGTGATCATCTAGCTTATCATAACCATAGACTCTATTCTTACCCACCATGGTCATCAACCTATCAAACATCTCTTATGGCCCTTCTCCATCCAAGATAACAAATCGGTTGAGCTTGGACATCAACAAATCAATTTTTGCTTTTCTCACTTTATCAAACCCTTCATGTGCAAGATGCAAAGTATCCCAAATTTGCTTGGCAACATCCACACCAATCACTCTATTGTACTCATCATCATCCAAGGCACTAAGTAGCACACTAGTAGCTTGACCGTTGAGGTGGATGATTCTCATTTCTTCCATGATTGGATTTTTGGGATCAACCGGTGGCTCAAATCCATTGTAAACAACCTCCCAAATGTCGGAATGAAGACCTATAAGATAGGCTCTCATCAAGTGCTTCCACTTGGCAAAGTTAGTCCCAATCGAAATGAGGTAACTTGCCTGAGACACATTGATGAAAGACTTGCGATCATGGTTAGTCATAGACATAGAAGAATAGTTAAAGGATACGACGGCATATTTGTTGTCGTCATTCTTCTTGCCCTTTCCTTTCTTGTCCTTCTTGCTATGCACTTGGTAGGACTCATCATCACCACCATCTTTGGAGCTGCTAGATAGCTCACTTGAAGATGCATTGGAGGCTTTTGCTTCTTATTCCTTCTTCTTTCTTGCTTCTCTTCTTTTTCTTCTAGCTTCTCTCTTGAGTCTTCTTTCTTCTTTTCTTGCTTTCTTCTCTTCTAACCACTGCTGCTCCTTCTTCTTTTCTCTTGCTTCTCTTTTCTCTTTTCTAGCTACCCTTCTTCTTCTTCTTCTTCTTCTTCTTTTTTCTTCATTTTGAGCTTTTTTGGCATCGGTCACCTCTAGCTGCAGGAGCGTGGAGTTGGTTCTTTGTAGAGGCGCTAAGCTCACTGCTGTCGGTGTCATACATCCCAACTTCCTCTAGATCGACGTTGATGGGCTTCACAACATCGAATCCTCCCCGGGCTCCATACCTCACGCGGTGAAGCGCACATGAGCTAACCTGCTTTGATACCACTTGTAGGATCTCTGGTACGCCTAGAGGGGGGTGAATAAGCCTATAAAAATTCAACTCGACATGAAGTCAAATTCACCCACGGCACTGCCGCTCTATGAGCGCGGCACTGCCGCACCTGTAGGATAGATTAGTTCATAGTTCAAAATCTACCCAGCGAAATTTAGGTAGAGTAAATTTCTTAGTTTCTGTCAGGGTAGTAGATCATAGATCGTCAGCTGAAGGTGGTGGGAACACCACACACAATTAGATCAGCCTCAAACTCTAGAAATCACCTCAACAACAATATGTCAAGCAAGTAATGTAAATCAAGCATAAGTGACACAATGATTTATCCCGTGGTTTAGCTCGCCACCAAGGCTTGCCTACCTCCACGTTGTTGAGGTTAGCTACTAAGGCTTAGAGCTTTTCAGCCCTTCCTCGTTCTCAAATGAAAGCTCTAGTTTGGTTTTGGTGAATTGATGAAACCCTAAGTGCTAACCTAGTTTATCAAAGTGATCATGAGATAGGT
This sequence comes from Miscanthus lutarioriparius, assembly GCA_904845875.1. Taxonomy (NCBI): domain Eukaryota; kingdom Viridiplantae; phylum Streptophyta; class Magnoliopsida; order Poales; family Poaceae; genus Miscanthus; species Miscanthus lutarioriparius. The sequence goes on along the minus strand of CAJGYO010000011.1, from coordinate 19,284,735 downwards.
AGCACATTCCAAGTGGTGAAGCAAATGAAGATCATGACATGATGATGGCAATTCCATGATGATGATCAAGTGCTTGGACTTGGAAAGAAGAAAGAAAAACAAAAGGCTCAAGGCAAAGATATAAGTGGTAGGAGCCATTTTAGTTTCGGTGATCAAGACACTTAGCGAGTGTGATCACATTTAGGTTCGATAGCCATACTATTAAGATATGGGTGAAACTCGTATCGAAATACGATTATCAAAGTGCCACTAGATGCTCTTACTCATTGCATATGCATTTAGGATCTAGTGGAGTGCTAACACCCTTGAAAATGTTTGTGAAAATATGCTAACACACATGCACAAAGGTGATACACATTGTGTTTAGCACTTGGGAGCAAGGGTAAGAAACTTCATCGGCAGAGTGTCCTCCGTAGAGTGCGGATAGTCCGACGGTGCCACCGGTGCCCTATATAGAAAAGACAGGGTTTCACAGAGTGGACCGGACGCTGGCCTCAACTAGACCGGCACGTCCGGTCAGTGGAAGCAGTGAAGTTGTTGGCGTCGGTCTTTGACCAGACGCTAGGTCACTTCATGACCGAACATTGGCGAGGTGCATCCGGTCCTGCTGACATGGCAGCACATAGAGGAGACAGTGAGTGACCGGACGCTGGGTGAGTCCGGTCGGGCATGACCGGACCCGTCCGGTCGTGAGTGGAGGCTTACTGGAAGTGACCGGACGCTGGGGTCCTATGTCCGGTCGTGGCACTGTGCTGCGTCCGGTCATCACTTGACCGTTGGGATCAGGCGCTCAATATTTGAAGAGAGGGATGACGTGGTGACCATCCATTGACCGGACGATGACAGCGGTGCGTCCGGTCGATCTAACGAAGCGTCCGGTCACCCCGAGCAGTGCCTAGTGAAGGGGTACAACGGCTCTATTTCGTGGGGGCTTCTATTTAAGCCCCATGGCCGACTCAAGCTCACTCTCTTGGCCATTTGCATTGACATAGCAACCTTGTGAGCTTAGCCAAAGCCCTCACACTCATCTTCATCATTGATTCATTATCTTTGTGAGATTGGGAGTGAATCCAAGTGCATTGCTTGAGTGTTTGCATCTAGAGGCACTTGGTGTTCATGTTTCGCTGCGGGATTCGCTTGTTACTCTTGGTGGTTGCCGCCACCTAGACAGCTTGGAGCAGTGAAGATCGTCGAGCGGAGGTTGGTGATTGTCTCTAGCTCCGATCGTGGTGATTGTGAGGGGTTATTGACCTTTCCTTGGCGGAGAGCCAAAAGGTACTCTAGTGAATTGCTCATGGCTTGTGTGATCCTCATCTTGTGTTGGTTGTGCGGCACCCTATTGAGGGTTTGGCGAGTGATGCCAATTAGCGCGTGAACCTCTAAGTGAGTGAATCACCACAACGAGGACTAGCTTGCTGGTAAGCAAGTGAACCTCGGTAAAAAAATATTGTGTCATCATTTGATTCCGAGGTGATTGGTCTTCATTGATATTCATTCTTGTGATTGATTGGTTCATTCCTCGACACGACGGTATAACTATCTTGCTCTCTCTCTTTACATTACCGCAAAATAGTTGTCAAGCTCTTTAGTGTAGCTAGTTGTGAGAGCTTGTTAGTTTGGTTAGTGTAGCTCTTTAGTTAGCCATTGAGAGCACACTAACTTAGTGTAGTGACATAGCTTTTGTGTGGATAGAGACTATAGAAACTAGAATTGTGGTAGGTGGCTTGCATTTTTAGTAGGCTAGCGCAACACTTGCTTCGCCTCATAATTGTCTAACTGGTTTGCTAAGTGTTGTTGTAGAAATTCTTAATAGGCTATTCACCCCCTCTAGCCATTAGGACATTTCATCAAGTCAAGAGACTTAACTCTTGAGATGAGGGGTGAGTTTACTAGCTTCAAGAGATAGTTACAAAGCTTTATGGTAACACAAGTTGGCAAGCTATTTTAGGAGAGTATCTAGGAGCCAAGCTCCAAGAGTAACAAACACATTTTATGTGCTAAATCGTGAACCAAGTGCTCTTTAGAATTTGGGAATCAATGGAGTTGCTCTCTAATCAAGTCGTGGACCCTTTTCCCTCAATGATTAATGAGGAAATCAATGGATTTGCTTAAAATGTAGGTCAACAATGGATGAGAGAGAGCTCCTGCTCTATTTTGGGCGTCTTTGAAGTGAGGAAGAAGAAGTTGAAAATCGTTTCATATTACCGATCAGGGAGAAAAAAAGCAAAAGTCATACTTACGATTTTGCATCGACAGAAAGGAAGAAAAGGAAAGCCACATGATCGGGCGAGGAGGCCGTGACCAAAAAGGAGTGAAAGGGAGATAACAGTAGCTTAAGCCAATAAATTGATCGACGACAATCATACGAAGTTCATGCCGATGGATACTATGGATGTGCATCGTTGAGAACGCGATCTAGGACTCGCCCTACAATGCATATCTCCCAATATAAGTGGTGGTTCCATAGTTACTTTGATAATAAAAAGGATTTTATGCGAAAACAAATCGATAGCTTGATCGGTTGGTTGGTTGAGTGTAGTAGCTCCAAGAGACATGAGCTATGTGGTAATAAATATGGTAATATTTTAGGAGAGTATCTAGTTATCTGTCGACGATGATTTTGTGATCAAATTATAATTTTTTATTCGACCTAAAGCATGACCAAACGTATAGAAATCGATGATTTAGTACTTAAAAATATAAAGCAGATAAATAACGACTTATAATTTGGGTTTTTGAACCGATCGAGGAATTGTTACCACCACTTAGATTTTATGAAAGGAAACCTTGCAAGAGTTTGTCTAATATTAGATATGAATGCCAATATATATAAGCTAGATATTAACCGTATATGCTTATTATTGTGAATTGTAGTTGAAGGTAGTACATACATAATAACGTTTTTTTGTTCCTTTTTGGGATGCAAGAATCACATAATTAAGTGTGTGTGTATATATATATATATATATATATATATATATATATATATATATATATATATATATATATAGGCCACCTTGCAAGTTTTGTCTAATATTGATATGAATGGTAATAAGTCATATTAACCATATATGCTTATTATGAGTGAATTGTATTTGAAGGTAGTATATACATAAGCGTGTTTTTTTTGTTCCAACAAATCAAGAATCACATTTTTAGTGTGTGGTTTATAAGCCAAGCGAACATGGCCAATGAATTTTTGCCCACACCTACGGTGATGATTGTGATCATTTTAGAAAAATACTAAAAGCTAATAAATGTTTTTGCTTTTGTGAACCTTAAACTACGTTGAAATTCATTTAGACCTTTTTTCCCTCTCTTACACGTCAGGTTACATGGACCTGCACATGGAGGCGGTGGTCCGACTTTGTATCGGACGCGGATACATAGATCCAGTCTTTGTATCGTAATCAGGTAGAACTCGGACGTGTGAGCTCAAAGTGAAAGATGATTCTTATCGGACGCGGACACATGATCATGAATCAAGACTTGTATCACCAGACAGATGATGACATTACAACTTTTTTAGATTAGATTAGATGTAGAAATATGCTTCTAAAGTGCAGACCAGAAAGCTCATATGCAAATTAAACTGAAGTATAGTCGGCACTCAGCACATGGCCATGTAATGCGACATCTTCGAAGTATGCGGCGTATATGCAGGCGGAGTACATAGGGCGCACGGATTTTGCCCACATGCCAGGCTGCTTCCATTAAAGATTTTGAGATAAACCTAAAGTGCCTAGCTCGATGGCCGGATCACGTGTGCTAATCAAGAAATTTTTCATATACACATATGTATATGTACATGGTCATACATGATGGAGTATGTATTTTGAGATAAACTTGCGGTGCGTAGCTCCGATAGCGGAGCCACGTGTGCTAATCGAGAAGCAAGAAACCGTTTCATATACACATATGTACATGGTCTGCGGAGATAAACTTGAAGTGCCTAGCTCGATGGCCGGACCAGGTGAGCTAATCGAGAAGCAAGAAACCGTTTCAAAATCGCAGAGCAGCAGAGTCCCAGTGCCAAAGCAAGTGGCTCAAGTGGCTCGACACGACGCACGAGTCGAGCAGCTCGACGATGGCCAGTGACGTCACGCACCGGGGCACCTTGTACTGCCCGACGGACGCGCCGCGGGAGATGACGGCGTAGTCGGCCACCTCCTCGAACGTGCCCGGCCGGACCACCCGGATCTCCAACGCGTCGATGGAGCCAGTCCCCACCGTCCCTCGCGGTACGAGTAGCTCAACGCCTCCTCCATCTCCAAGCAGCACCGGCCCAGCACGTCGCCGCCGTCCACCACCACGCCCGTCGACGTCGTCCCTGCGGCGGCGGTGGCTGAAGAGGAAGACAGCATACGCAGCTCCCAGTACACGACGTAGTGCCCCGGGACGGTCTCTGCGCACGTCCGGGTGGTGTAGTCCGCCACGCCCGCGCGGCGCGGGACGAGCAGCGCGGCCGACGCGCGCTCCACCGCGCGCTGCAGCTCCACCTCGTCGGTCCTCTCGACGTCCACGGACAGCAGCACGTTGCGGCGGCGCAGGAACTGGAACTCCGGCGCCGCGTTGTGGAACCCCGACACGCGGAGGACGTCGCCGACGCGGTACCGGTACAGCCCGCCGTAGGTGGTCACCACCAGCTCGTACTCGCGCCCGGACTCCACGCGGGCGAGGTCCACGAGCTGGCTCGCCGCCGTGGCGTCGTCTGAACTCGAAGTAGGCCATGTTGGGCATGATGGTGTAGGACGCCTCGGCCGGGTCGCCGCCGAACATCGGCCGGAGGTTGAGGCCGAAGTAGCACTCCGAGGACCCATAGACGGTGGACACGATGGGTATGCCGCCGCCGCTGTAGTAACGAAGCGCCGGGACGTACTGCGTCATGGTGCCAGCGCTGATGGCGTCCAGGTACTTGGCGTTCGGCCAAAGGCGCGTGAGGATGCCGGCCCAGCAGTCACCTGATTTTTTAAATAATATGTTTTAATGATTAATTACAAATCTAAAAGCTGTTATACAAAAATTTGACATATAGCATCCTGTCGTCCTCTCACAAGCCGATAGGACTACGTGACAGCCAACACCAGCCAAAACAGCCTATCTGCACCGATAGGGATCCCTGTTGGCATCTGGAGGGCCGATATGTGACATGTGGTTACTACGTGTACTCTGGTACTTTAGTAAGATGTTCCTTTCTAGCATGATGTTCATGGGCTATTTGCAAGTATTGTAATAGTTACGTGTCAAAATGTTGGCTTTGATGTTCTACTGGACGCTCTCTCCAGGTGTCCATTGTACTCTTTTCACTGCTATTCTCCCATCCCTCACCCACCATCATCCTGTTCGTTTGGGGCTTTTTGGCTTATAAATTCGTATTTTTTCAGCTAAAGGCGCGTGTGGATGCTGGCCCAGTAGTCACCTGGATTTTTTTAATGATTAATTGTAAATCTAAAAGCTGTTATACAAAAATTTGACGTAGGGCATCCTGTCGGTCTCTCACAAGCCGATAGGGCCAACACCAGCCGAAACAGAGGGCCGATATCTTGGGTGGTACAAGACCACCACCACGATAGGTTATTAGAAGAGTTTATTGACTTGAGGTACACTTCAAAATGCTGCTTGTCTTGCTAATTCCTTTTGTATATTCCATTTTTTGGTTGATTGCAAATGTGGGATTCATCATGCCCTGCATTTTTTGCAAACAGAGAACTGTAGGACTTACTGCTGCTTGTGCCTAGCTTTGTTAGTTCTGGAAGGGCTGCATCCTAAACATCGTGTTGTGTTCCAAGTGTTCTTATTTATTATGATTGTTTTGTGCTTGAATTGGTTGCTTTTTGTCACAATAAAAAACTGCAGGGTTTTTATGTGGGTCCGAACTTGGCTGTTGCTATTGCTTTACATAACATCGTCTCCTCCGACGCTCACTTCGTCGCTGATGTGTGAGTCCACGGCCGCCTCTGAGGATGGCGCAATCAGGTACGCCCTTCATGTCCGCTCGTCAGCGCTCCGTAGCTCCTACGATTCGCTCATGCTGCCGGTTGCGCGCATAGTTATTAGGATCAGACCGGAAATCGAACCGGTGAGACCGTCGGTTCACTGGTTCACTGGTTCAACCGTTAAGAACCGGTTGAGCCGCCGGTTCGATAGTTTGGGACCGGATGAATTGAACCGCCTACAAATACTTCAAACCGGTGTAATATAATAAAATATAACCGATAATTAGCAACATATAGTTGATCATATATACAAATAATCTAATAAAGAACACAATTATTTAATCATTTTCCAGCTAATCTAGCTACAATTATATATAAAAAATATGCATGAAAAGATAATATATATAGAACTTACGAATTGGTTCCAAAAAGACTTAAATAGTAATTTAAATACTCACGGTTATCAAAATAATCTCAAATGTTGAAATAGAGTGTACTATTGGGAAGAGCTCATCAAAATAATCAAGATGGATATATTATTTATTTAATTAAGAGAGCTCAATTTTTTTGGAAATTAAAAATGCGGCGTCCAAAGTCAATAAGTGCATGAAGCGTGGCAGGCAATGTACACACGCACACGTCACTCTCCAAACGTTCACAGCCCACACGCGTCCTCCAAACGTTCACATGCGCAGGCGGCAGTAGCAGCCAGGTTGGGCCCAGCGGCAGATATGCACACGGGCAGCAGGAGACAACAGCACGCGCTACATGACCAGAGCTCCAGACCGGGACGGTCCAGACAGAACCGGCCGGTTCACCGGTTCCTTAAAAAACCGGCCGGTTTAACCGGTTTTTAGCGGTCTGATTGCATGAACGGTCTTTTAAGTAAACCGAGCCGATGTAGTCTCTGGTTCGGTCTTTTACCGGTCCGACCGCCGGTCCGGTCCGGTCCAAATAACTAGGGTTGCGCGTACAGATGGCTTCTTCGCCTCTTCCTCTCCCCCACCCCCAGCGTCTGCGCGGCACAGATGCTCAGTGGTGCCGGTGCGCAGATGTGCAGTCTGCGCGTACGCCTCCGCTTCTCCGTCGCCCCACGGCCCACCCTCAATCAAAAAAAAAAGTCTTCCCCCGCGCGGCAACACGAGCAGGGATCAGCGTCGGCCTCTCCATCACTGGCGTAGGTACAGCCTCTCTCAGGTCTCAGCTCCCCAAATTGGTTTGGTTCTTCATCGACGGTTCTTATGTCCCTAGAACGATTTGGTTCTTGATCTAGGGTTCCAGATTGATTTTTCTTCTTAATATATGGTTCCAGCTATTATCGCTCCATCCTAATGCCCGACATCATTGAGGTGATTGGAGTACAGGTCAGGGAGAGCATCATCGCAGCGCATTTGCATATCGATGTCCACTCAGATATTGGATCAGGGCCTAGTTCCTCTCAAGGTACCTACTGCAATCTTGATACACCTGTGATCAGCTTATTTACAAAGGAACTCTGTGTGTTCCATTACTCCCTACTTTCATTTGAGAACGAGGAAGGGCTAAAAAGCTCTAAGCCTTAGTGGCTAACCTCAACAACGTGGAGGTAGGCAAGCCTTGGTGGCGAGCCGAACCATAGGATAAATCATTGTGTCACTTGTGCTTGATTTATATTACTTGCTTGACATATTGTTGTTGAGGTGATTTCTAGAGTTTGAGGTGATCTAATTGTGTGTGGTGTTCCCACCACCTTCAGCTGATGATCTATGATCTACTACCCTGCAGGAAGCTAAGAAATTTACTCTACCTAAATTTTGTTGGGTAGATTTTGAACTGTGAACTAATCTGTCCTACAGGTGCGACAGTGACACGCTCACAGAGCGGCAGTGCCGCGGGTGAATTTGACTTTGTGTTGAGTTGAATTTTTATAGGCCTATTCACCCCCTCTAGGCGTACTAGAGATCCTACAAGTGGTATCAAAGCAGGTTAGCTCGTGTGCGCTTCACCGCATGAGGTATGGAGCCCGGGGGAGGATCCGGTGTTGTGAAGCCCATCAACGTCGATCCGAAGGAAGTTGGGCTGCATGACACCGACAGTAGTGAGCTTAGCGCCTCTACAGCAAGCAACTCCACGCTCCTGCAGCTAGAGGCGACCGATGCCGAAAAAGCTCAAAATGAAGAAGAAAGAAGAAGAAGAATGGCAGCTAGAAAAGAGAAAAGAGAAGCGAGAGAAAATAAGAAGAAGGAGCAGCAGCGGTTAGAAGAGAAGAAAGCAAGAAAAGAAGAAAGAAGACTCAAGAGAGAAGCTAGAAGAAAAAGAAGAGAAGCAAGAAAGAAGAAGGAACAAGAAGCGAAAGCCTCCAATGCATCTTCAAGTGAGCTATCTAGCAGCTTCGAAGATGGTGATGATGATGAGTCCTACCAAGTGCATAGCAAGAAGGACAAGAAAGAAAAGGGCAAGAAGAATGACGACAACTAATATGCTGCCGTATCCTTTAACTATTCTTCTATGTCTATGACTAACCATGATCGTAAGTCTTTCATCAATGTGCCCGCGGGCAAGTTACCTCATTTCAATGGGACTAACTTTGCCAAGTGGAAGCACTTGATGAGAGCCTATCTTATAGGTCTTCATCCCGGCATTTGGGAGGTTGTTTGCAATAGATTTAAGCTACCGGTTGATGCCAAGAATCCAACCATGGAAGAAATGAGAATCATCCACCTCATTCAAGCTACTAGTGTGCTACTTAGTGCCTTGGATGGTGATGAGTATAATAGAGTGATTGGTGTGGATATTGTCAAGCAAATTTGGGATACTTTGCATCTTGCACATGAAGGGGTTGACAAAGTGAGAAAAGCAAGAATTGATTTGTTGATGTCCAAGCTCAACCGATTTATTATCTTGGATTGGAGAAGGACCACAAGAGATGTTTGATAGGTTGATGACCATGGTGGGCAAGAATAGAGGCTATGGTTATGATGAGCTAGATGATCATAAAGTTGTTAAGATTATGTTGAAAGCTTATTCACCAAGAAATGAGACCGTAGTAACTCTAATTAGAGACAAGAAGAAGTTTGAGTACTTCACACCAAATGATGTACTTTGGAGGATCTTGACCTTTGACATGCAAAGAGAAGAAGCAAATGAGAGGAAGAAGCTTGAAGAATTGCAAGCAAAACTAGAAGGCATCAAGATCAATAAGGATGTAGCTCTCAAGGTCAACAAATCTAGCAAGCAAGGCTCTAGTAGCAAGTCCAAGACCAACAAGCAAGCTTCAATTAGCAAGCCCAAAGCAATTAAGCAAGTTCAAGAAAGAGTAGAGGCCACCTCATCCTCGAGTGAGAGTGAACATGATGATGACCAATATGAGAAAGTGGATGATGTTGCTCTCTTTATGAGGAGGTTTCATAAAGGGTTGAAGAAGCAAGGGTATAAGGTAGTAAAGAGGAAGTTTTCAAACAAGAAGAAGAGGACATGATACAATTGTGGAAGCACCGATCATTTTATTGCCAAGTGCCCACATGAGATCAAGGAGAATAAGTATAAGAAAGAGAAGGAGGACAAGGCTGACCGGAGAAAGAGCAAAAAAAATATGGGAGAAGCTCACATTGGGCATGAATGGGATTCATCCATTGAAAGCTCAAGTGAAGAAGATGAGAAAGTTGCAACCATTGCTATCCATGAGCCATCTTCTTCACCAAGACTCTTCACCAACATGTCCGATGATGACTACTACTCCCCTCACATTTGTCTTATGGCAAAGGGTGAGAAAGTAAAATCTAAATCCAAGGCCAAAGCTCCTCCACCTCCACCTCCTAATGATGTCTCTAGTAGTGATATTAGTCATAGCTCTAGTGATGATGAATCTAGTAATGAAGAAATTGATAAATTAACTAAGAACTTAGATGGAAAGACTAAACTATTCATCACTAAACTAATGAAGGACTTAAAGAGTGTCCAAGCCGAGCTAGAATCTAGAGAGTAAACTCTTATCAACAAGAGGATCTCTACATTGCTAGTAAGGAAGCTCTTGCATTAGAGAGAAGTGAGGTGAAATCCTTGCGCAAGGCCTTAGCCAAAGAACAAAGGGACCACGCTATCATAAAGAAAGAAAATATTGCTCTCAAGAAAAAGTATTGTGACTTGGATGAAAAGCACAAAGAACTTGAGCTGCAATATAACACTCTTTGGGATAGCAACTCACATCCCTCTAAGGCAAAGGATGCCTCTACTACCTCCACTAGTCAAGGTTGTGGAAAATATTATAATATTGATTTGAATGCTTATTCCACTAACCTTGCAAACATGGAGGCAATGAGAAAAGAAATTGCTAGACTCAATGAGATCATTGGCAAGGGCTGCTTGAGTGGTAAGGCTCAAGTAAGTGATAAGAAGGCAAATGATTCAAAAGTACCTCAATTCAAGCAAGGGAGACACCCCTCAATCAAGCATGGGCTTGGACACACTACAGGAGCCAAGACAAATGGAAGAAAGATCATAAATGGCTATGAGTGTGTCAAGTTTAAGAGGAAGGAAAGAGTTGGTACAGATTAGCCTGCACAGACAGCGGCAGTGCTGCAGTGAAGGTCAGTTGTGCCACTCCCCGCAAAAATGGAAAGGCCACCAATTCCGCTCCTGATCAAACTAAGCCCAAGAAAAAGGTGTTCTAGCAGAAACAGGTTCAGCAGAGGCCAAAGGAATCAGTGTGGGGCACTATGAACAAGTATGCCTATCAACCAAAGTTTCAACCACCTCAACAAACCTTGACTTCATGTTTTGTTTTAAGGAACAACAACAGTGGAAAAGTGGTTGCCAAATATGTTGGAAAGGAAGCCAACACATATAGAAATACTTCTATTTGGGTTTCTAAATTTCTTATGACTAACATGCAAGGCCCCAAATCAAATTAGGGACCTAAATCAAGCAACTAAATCTGTTTTGCAGGCATACTCCTCTGATGGGTCAAGTTGGGTTGGATGTACAAATCATATGACCGGAGAAAGTAGTACTCATCATATACCCCGAAGATGGACTCAAATGAAAATATTCTCTTTGGAGACAACTCTAAGGGGGATGTGATTGGTCTCGGTAAAGTTGCTATAACCCTTGAGCATTCAATTACAAATGTTTTACATGTTGATTCGTTAGGTTACAATTTGTTGTCCGTGTCTTAATTATGCGAGATGGGCTTCAATTGTCTCTTTACGGATAAGGGTGTGGAAGTCTTTAGAAGTGAGAATTCCTCTATTGTCTTTACGGGTCATTTAAAGAACAAGCTTTACCTAGTTGATTTTAACAAAAGTAAAGCTAATCTTGAGACTTGTTTAGTGGCAAAATCTAGTATGGGGTGGCTTTGGCATCGCCGACTAGCCCATGTTGGGATGAGGAACTTGGCCAAACTTCAAAAGGATGAACACATCCTTAGGCTAACAAATATTCACTTTGAGAAAGATATGATATGTAGCGCTTGTCAAGCTAAAAAGCAAGTTGGCGTACCTCACCCACCAAAGAGCATCATGACCACGACGCAACCATTGGAGCTCATACACATGGATCTCTTTGGACCGGTCGCCTACCTAAGTATCGAGGGTAATAAATATGGTCTTGTTATTATTGATGATTATTCCCGTTTTACTTAGGTATTTTTCTTGTTTGATAAGTGTTTAGTTAGAGACAAAGTGAAGATTTTTGTTTGAAGAGCTCAAAAGGAGTTCGGTCTCCCCATCAAGAAAATAAGAAGCGACAATGGGACCGAATTCAAGAACACCCAAGTTGAGGAGTTTCTTGATGAAGAGGGCATCAAGCATGAGTTTTTAACTGCATACACCCCTCAACAAAATGGTGTAGTAGAGAGGAAGAACCGTACACTCATTGACATGGTAAGGACAATGCTAGATGAGTACAAGACGTCGGACATCTTTTGGTGTGACGCCGTCAACACCGCTTGCCATTCCATCAACCGCCTCTATCTACATAAGAAGTTGAAGAAAACTTCATATGAGCTTCTAACCGGTAACAAGCCTAAGGTGTCTTACTTTAGAGTGTTTGGGTGCAAGTGTTTTATACTTAACAAGAAATCCAAAATCTCTAAGTTTGCACCTAAAGTTGATGAATGGTTTCTTCTTGGTTATGGATCACATGAGCATGCCTACCATGTCTTCAACAAAACTTCCAGGAGAGTTGAAATAGTGGTAGACGTGACATTTGATGAATCTAATGGCTCTCAAGTGGAGCAAGTTGATTCAAGTGTTGTAGGAAAGGAGGATCCACCATGTGAAACAATCAAGCAATTGGATATTGGTGATATAATACCACAAGAAGACAAAGACATTGAAGTGGAGGTTCCTCAAGCTGCTGATGAACCCAACCATGGAAGAAAGCAAACTTAGAGAAAAGAAGCTCAAAATGAAGAAGAAAGAAGAAGAAGAATGGCAGCTAGAAAAGAGAAAAGAGAAGCGAGAGAAAATAAGAAGAAGGAGCAGCAGCGGTTAGAAGAGAAGAAAGCAAGAAAAGAAGAAAGAAGACTCAAGAGAGAAGCTAGAAGAAAAAGAAGAGAAGCAAGAAAGAAGAAGGAACAAGAAGCGAAAGCCTCCAATGCATCTTCAAGTGAGCTATCTAGCAGCTTCGAAGATGGTGATGATGATGAGTCCTACCAAGTGCATAGCAAGAAGGACAAGAAAGAAAAGGGCAAGAAGAATGACGACAACTAATATGCTGCCGTATCCTTTAACTATTCTTCTATGTCTATGACTAACCATGATCGTAAGTCTTTCATCAATGTGCCCGCGGGCAAGTTACCTCATTTCAATGGGACTAACTTTGCCAAGTGGAAGCACTTGATGAGAGCCTATCTTATAGGTCTTCATCCCGGCATTTGGGAGGTTGTTTGCAATAGATTTAAGCTACCGGTTGATGCCAAGAATCCAACCATGGAAGAAATGAGAATCATCCACCTCATTCAAGCTACTAGTGTGCTACTTAGTGCCTTGGATGGTGATGAGTATAATAGAGTGATTGGTGTGGATATTGTCAAGCAAATTTGGGATACTTTGCATCTTGCACATGAAGGGGTTGACAACGTGAGAAAAGCAAGAATTGATTTGTTGATGTCCAAGCTCAACCGATTTATTATCTTGGATTGGAGAAGGACCACAAGAGATGTTTGATAGGTTGATGACCATGGTGGGCAAGAATAGAGGCTATGGTTATGATGAGCTAGATGATCATAAAGTTGTTAAGATTATGTTGAAAGCTTATTCACCAAGAAATGAGACCGTAGTAACTCTAATTAGAGACAAGAAGAAGTTTGAGTACTTCACACCAAATGATGTACTTTGGAGGATCTTGACCTTTGACATGCAAAGAGAAGAAGCAAATGAGAGGAAGAAGCTTGGAGAATTGCAAGCAAAACTAGAAGGCATCAAGATCAATAAGGATGTAGCTCTCAAGGTCAACAAATCTAGCAAGCAAGGCTCTAGTAGCAAGTCCAAGACCAACAAGCAAGCTTCAATTAGCAAGCCCAAAGCAATTAAGCAAGTTCAAGAAAGAGTAGAGGCCACCTCATCCTCGAGTGAGAGTGAACATGATGATGACCAATATGAGAAAGTGGATGATGTTGCTCTCTTTATGAGGAGGTTTCATAAAGGGTTGAAGAAGCAAGGGTATAAGGTAGTAAAGAGGAAGTTTTCAAACAAGAAGAAGAGGACATGCTATAACTATGGAAGCACCGATCATTTTATTGCCAAGTGCTCACATGAGATCAAGGAGAATAAGTATAAGAAAGATAAGAAGAAGGACAAGGCCAACCGGAGAAAGAGCAAAAAAAACATGGGAGAAGCTCACATTGGGCATGAATGGGATTCGTAAGCTCAAGTGAAGAAGATGAGAAAGTTACAACCATTGCTATCCATGAGCCATCTTCTTCACCAAGACTCTTCACCAACATGTCCGATGATGATTACTACTCCCCTCACATTTGTCTTATGGCAAAGGGTGAGAAGGTAAAATCTAAATCCAAGGCCAAAGCTCCTCCACCTCCACCTCCTAGTGATGTCTCTAGTAGTGATATTAGGGATAGCTCTAGTGATGATGAATTTAGTGATGAAGAAATTGATAAATTAACTAAGAACTTAGATGGAAAGACTAAACTATTCATCACTAAACTAATGGAGGACTTAGAGAGTGTCCAAGCCGAGCTAGAATCTAGAGAGGAAACTCTTATCCAACAAGAGGATCTCTACATTGCTAGCAAGGAAGCTCTTATCCAACAAGGCCTTGGCCAAAGAACAAGGGGACCACGCTATCACAAAGAAAGAAAATATTGCTCTCAATAAAAAGTATTGTGACTTAGATGAAAAGCATAAAGAACTTGAGCTGCAATATAACACTCTTTGGGATAGCAACTCACATCCCTCTAAGGCAAAGGATGCCTCTACTACCTCCACTAGTCAAGGTTGTGAAAAATGTTATAATATTGATTTGAATGCTTATTCCACTAACCTTGCAAACATGGAGGCAATGAGAAAAAAAATTGCTAGACTCAATGAGATCATTGTCAAGGGCTGCTTGAGTGGTAAGGCTCAACTAAGTGACAAGAAGGCAAATGATTCAAAAGTGTCTCAATTCAAGCAAGGGAGACACCCCTCAATCAAGCATGGGCTTGGGCACACTGCAGGAGCCAAGACAAATGGAAGAAAGATCATAAATAGCTATGAGTGTGTCAAGTTTGAGAGAAAGGAAAGAGTCGGTATAGATTAGCCTACACAGACAGTGGCAGTGCCGCAGTGAAGGCCGGCTGTGCCGCTCCCCACAAAAATGGGAAGGCTACCAATTCGGCTCCTGATCAAACTAAGCCCAAGAAGAAGGTGTTCCAACAGAAACAGGTTCAGCAGAGGCCAAAGGAATCAGTGTGGGGCACTATGAACAAGTATGCCTCTCAACCAAAGTTTCAACCACCTCGACAAAGCTTGACTTCATGTTTTCTTTTAAGGAACAATAGCAGTGGGAAAGTGGTTTCCAAATATGTTGGAAACGAAGCCAACACATATAGGCATATTTCTATTTGGGTTTCTAAATTTCTTGTGACTAACATGCAAGGCCCCAAGTCAAATTGGAGACCTAAATCAAGCAACTAAATCTGTTTTGCAGGCATACTCCTTCGTTTGGTCAAGTTGGGTTGGATGTACAAATCATATGACCAGAGAAAGGAGTATGTTCTCATCATATACCCCGAAGATGGACTCAAATGAAAATATTCTCTTTAGAGACAACTCTAAGGGGAATGTGATTGGTCTTGGTAAAGTTGCTATAACCCTTGAGCATTCAATGACAAATGTTTTACATGTTGATTCGTTAGGTTACAATTTGTTGTTCGTCTCTCAATTATGTGAGATGGGCTTCAATTGTCTCTTTATAGATAAGAGTGTGGAAGTCTTTAGAAGAGAGGATTCCTCTCTTGTCTTTATTTGTATTTAAAGAACAAGCTTTATCTAGTTGATTTCAACAAAAGTAATGCTAATCTTGAGACTTGTTTAGTGGTAAAATCTAGCATGGGGTGGCTTTGGCATCGCCAACTAGCCCATGTTGGGATAAGGAACTTGACCAAACTTCAAAAGGATGAACACATCCTTGGGCTAACAAATGTTCACTTTGAGAAAGATAGGATATGTGGCACTTGTCAAGCCAGAAAGCAAGTTGGCGTACCTCACCCACCAAATATCATCATGACCACGACACAACCATTGGAGCTCATACACATGGATCTCTTTTGACCGATCGCCTACCTAAGTATCAGGGGTAACAAATATGATCTTGTTATTGTTGATGATTATTCCTATTTCACTTGGGTATTTTTCTTGTTTGATAAGTGTCAAGTTAGAGACAAAGTGAAGATTTTTGTTAGAAGAGCTCAAAAGGAGTTCGGTCTCCCCATCAAGAAAATAAGAAGCGACAATGGGACCGAATTCAAGAACACCCAAGTTGAGGAGTTTCTTGATAAAGAGGGCATCAATCATGAGTTTTCAACTCCATACACCCCTCAACAAAATGGTGTAGTAGAGAGGAAGAACCGTACACTCATTGACATGTCAAGGACAATGCTGGATGAGTACAAGACGCTGAACATCTTTTGGTGTGACGCCGTCAACACCGCTTGTCATGCCATCAACCGCCTCTACCTATATAAGAAGTTGAAGAAAACTTCATAAGAGCTTCTAATCGGTAACAAGCCTAAGGTATCTTACTTTAGAGTGTTTGGGTGCAAGTGTTTCATACTTAACAAGAAACCCAAAATCTCTAAGTTTGCACCTAAAGTTGATGAATGTTTTCTTCTTGTGATGTTTAGCAATTTTTGTCAAAGTGAACATTTGTTAGCCCAAGTCCACTTCTTGTGATGTTTAGCAATTTTTGTAGAGAAATTGGGTTAAGGAGTAGGGTAGTATTATGGCTTGTTTTAGTAGCCTAATATACCCTCTAAGGTATATCAAAAGTGGTTTGGGGATTGGATCAACGGTTTAGATGTTTTGAATGCTTTAAAATTCATGCACGACATTTGCTTCGGTTGCCTAGCCGAGTGTGCGTGGTCACCATCACGTGGAGCCTCGGTGTCACTGGGCTCGGACGCGTGCTCATGCACTATCACATGTGGTTGGCCACGACTACCCCGTCCTTGCTGGCCACAGCTGGCCGTCTAGCCTTGTTGTGCGTTGCTGCTGCCACTGCTGACCCGGTGCCTTGGCCGCCCTGCCACATAGACGTCGCATCCCGCTGCCACGCTGTGTTGCTGTCACTCACTGCATTGTGCTATGAGCTACCAACCACTGCTACTCCGCTGTCCCTACTGCTGTGCTGCGATGCCGCTGCTGCTGATACTGCTCCGTGATGTGCTCATCCCCTCGCTGTGCGCATGAGGGCTTTCCCCCTCCTCTGCTATCCGCACCGTCGCTTTGCCATTTATGGCGCAGCAGCCCCGCAGGCAGTGTCGGTCGGTGGCATGCGTGTGTTGTCCATAGTAGCGACTGAAAGGTCCTTGTGTAGTTTTGGTAATTGAGTGACAACCTAGGTGGACTAATTGTGTTTATGTGAGATACACAGGTAATTAGTCCATATGTACATGCGTGTGAGCAACATATGCCATGACGGTGATGATGGCTCAAAGATATTGCAAAGCTCATACATGTGATGATGAAGGAGCTCATTGCACATGAGACATGCCATTGAGTCATGTGATCAAGGTGGAGAAGATCAAGACAAGACTTGGCTTGATGGACCGGTTGCAAGCGTGAAGGGCAAGTCGGAGGCTTTGGAGCGATGGACCGCGTGGCGGTGAAGCTTGAGCAAGACTTGGCGCCGATGAACGAAGGCAACGGTGAAAAGCAAGTGAAGTCAAGATCGATGAACCAATATGATCACGTGATGATATGAAGTGGATCATATCATTGTTGATCATGTTGGTGCATGTGTTGCATCAATAATGGAGGAGATGGAATGGAATGCGCAAGGCAAAGGTATAACCTAGGGCATTTCATTTCACCGGTCATAGGTGTGTAGAGAAGTTGGTGACCGGGTTTAGGATAGATGGCCGTACTATCAAGAGGGGCAAACTTGTTTGCATATCTGTCATCTAGTGCCACTCGTGTGATCTAACTTTGCATCATTGCTAGGATCGAGTGGCGTGGCTAATCCTTTGGAAAATGATTGTGAAAATGCTAACACACATACACATGGTGGTGTTGGCACATTTACAAAGGAGATGAAGTTGGAGTTGATGTGGATCAACTCAGCGATGAAACGGAGGCGAGAAGAGTTTGAAACTTCACCG
Organism: Miscanthus lutarioriparius; assembly: GCA_904845875.1. Lineage (NCBI taxonomy): Eukaryota > Viridiplantae > Streptophyta > Magnoliopsida > Poales > Poaceae > Miscanthus > Miscanthus lutarioriparius. Next base: position 19,267,002 of record CAJGYO010000011.1, on the reverse strand, counting down.
GCGGAGTGTACAGAAAAGATAGGGTTTCGTAGAACTGATCGGACGCTGGCCTCGGCAGGATCGGCGCGTTCGGTCAGTGGCAGCAGTGAGCGCGCGGTCTCGGTCTCGTGACCGGACGCTGGCGCGAAGAGTGACCGGACGCTCAGGGTCTACGTCCGGTCAGTGCTGACGTATGGTGACGTAGGCGGCGCTGGAGTTAGGCGTGCGGGCATAGAACTAATCGGACTCTGGTCTACGTCTGGTCATGGTGGACCGGACGCGTCCAGTCGCATAACAGAGGCTCAGGGAGCTCTCTAGAAATGACCAGACTCAGGCGCAGTAGCCTCCGGTCATTCACTGTGCAGCGTCTAGTCACAACTTAACCGTTGAGATCGGGTGGCTCTAGTTGAACGCAGAGCGACATGTGGATGGCGTAGAGCGACTAGATGCTGGCAGAGTGTGTCTGGTCGATCTGACCAGAGCGTCCGGTCACCCTGAAATCTACCCATTGAAGGGGTAACAGCTCTATTTGTATGTGGGGTTATAAATAGGAGCCTTGGTCGGCCTTTGGCCGAAAGCTTAGTAGAGCTGAGCACTCTAGAGCCTTGGTGGCTTATGTGGTAGTGCTTGGGAGCCCTCTAACTCACTTGAGCTTGATAGTATTCATCTGATCGAGTGAGTGAGCAATTCTAGTGCGATTGCATCATGAGGTTGCATCAAGTGGCACTAGACGGTCGTCTTGCAAGCCGGTGGTGCTTGTTACTCTTGGAGGTTGCCACCTCCTAGACGGCTTGGTGGTGGTCTCCGTCAAAGCCCGTAAGAAGCTTGTGCGGTGCTATGGAGAAGAGCTTTGTGAGGGGTATTATGCTTGCCCCGTGGGAGCCGCGAAGAGCAACTCTAGTAGAGCGTGTCATTGAGCTACCCTCATTTTTGGGGTAGGTTCTTGCGGTGCCCGACGTGCGGGCTTGGCGGGTGATGCCAATTAGCCGCCGAACCACCAAGTGAGAGGTCGACACAACGGGGACTAGCGTGTTGGCAAGCACGTGAACCTTGGGAGAAAAATCACCGTGTCAACTTTGTTCTTCCTGTTGGTTTGCAATCCCCTTTACACAAGCTTGTGATTATTTTTATATACATTGTGCTTGTGTAGTTGCTCTTGTAATTCGTTAGCTTGTGTAGCTCACTAGTTACCTTCTTGCTTGTCTAGCATAGAAGTAGCTCCCTTGCGTGGCTAATTTGGTTTGTGTAACCTTGTTAGTCATATTGCTTAGTTTGTGTAGCTAAGTATTTGCGCTCTCTAATTTAGCATTGGTTGCCTGTTTATTGAGCATTGCTAATGAGCTTAGGTGGCTTTGTGCTTTTGCTACTAGCATGTGTAGTAGCTCCCTTGTTGCTTGAAGTAATAGTGGCATAGGTTTGTGTGACCTTGCTTCTAGAATTGGTTAGGTGAGCTCTAGCTAGCTCGGCACCTTTGTTGCTTAATTAGTATCTTTGGAAGGTGCTAGAGAACATAGATTGAGGGGTGTAGTCTTGGCTAGACCGATAGTTTTAATTCCGCACTTGTTTCGGTTAGCCGACGTGATTAATTTTCGAAAGGACTATTCACCCCCCTCTAGTCCGCCATCTCAACCTTTCAAGTGGTATCAAAGCTTGGTCTCTCATTTGTGGTCTTTACCGACCTAAGAGGATGGCGAACTTTGGGCTAGAAGTTGTTTGTGACTCACACATTTTTGATGGCACACACTATGCACGGTGGAAACGTCATATGCTTGATCATTTCCTTGAATTGGGTCCCAATGCATGGTGGATCATTGTTGTTGTTTTTTCTCCTGATGCTTTGGATAAGGACAACCTAACCCAAGCACAAGAGGATTGCTTACAACTTGATCATCGTGCTCTTTGTTATCTAACATGTGCTTTACATGATAATGTTTTTAGATGTGTGTAGGACTTGGAGAGTGCTCATGATATGTGGATGGCACTCCAAGCCTTCTACGGTGACTCCTCCATAAGTGATGATGGAAAATTCAAGGAGGATGATCACAAGGTGGAGGCACATGAATGTGTTGAGCATAACCATAATTTGGTGATTGTGGAAGATTGCTCCACCTCATGGTCAAGTGATGTTGATGATGATTGATTCACTACAAGTTCACTTGACAAGGTTGATGATGATGCCACAAGTGTTGCACATGAAGATTCTACCTCAAGCACACTTGATGGTGATCTTAACGATGTTGGTTCATGCTCAAGCCATGATGATAATGCTACTACATGCTCTCCAACTACACCACATTGTTTCATGTCACAAGGTGACACAAATGTATCAAATAATAATGTGGTTGATCATGTTCATTCATATGATGAGCTTGTTAGTAGACTTGCTAGCATGACCATGTCTTTAGAAAATGAGAAAGCTAAAACATTGAAATTGGAAAATGAAAACTCATTTCTAAAGAACTCTTGTGAAGAACATAAGAAATTACTTGATGCTTTTAAATCTTCACATGATGAGCTAAAATTGAATCATGAGACACTACTTGAATCTCATGATGAATTATTAGAACAACATGCTTATCTCATTAAAGTGTTTACAAAGAAACTTAAAAATAATGAGAGCTCATCACATGGATCAAATGATAAATTGCAAAATGTCGCTAACCCTTGTGATGTTGGCAAGAAGCATGTATCCACCTCTTGTGATGATTTATTAGATATGCCATGCTCTTCACATATAGATGCTTGTTCTACTTCTATGTTTTGTGAGACTAACATTTTGAAGGAGAACATTGAGCTCAAAAGTGAAGTGAAGAAATTGAGCAACAAGTTAGAGAGGTGTTACAACTCTCAAGTCACCTTTGAGCATATGTTGAAGACTCAAAGAAACTTTGGTGACAAGAGTGGCGTCAACTTCAAGACTAGCAAAGTCAATCATTAAGAAAGCCAAAATTACATGAGTGGCATTGGCTTCAACAAGAGCAAGAGCAAGGGCAAAAGATGGGGCAAGAGAAGATATGAAAGATAGATGAAGAAGCAAGAACAAGAGAAGCTCTCTCATTTCATATGCTTCAAGTGCCATGAAGTGGGACATCTTGCAAATGGTTGCCCCAATGAAGAAAAGCTCAAGTTGAAGAAAGAAGAATAGAGGCTAAGGCATGTTAAGTGCTTCAAGTGCCGCACATGGGGTCATCTCACCTCTATGTGCCCAACCAAGCAATTGGTGAAGCAACTAGAAGAGCCTCAACCAAAGCCACAAGTTGAGCAAGAGAAGACACCCCAAGAGCAAGTCAAGATCTATCATGATGATGGTGACTTGATGACGAAGAAGAAAACTAGAAGGGGTGGAAAAGCAAGGTATCCAACTCCCAATCAAGATGCCAAGATGATGAGCAAGACCCAAGATGAGAAGAAGGTGTATGCTCACATCAAGTGTTTCAAGTGTGGAAATATGGGACACTTTGCCTCTAAGTGTCCTACCAAGCTTGAGAAGAACGTTCAAGCAATCCTGGAGAGGCAAGGCAATGAGAAGCACCATATGAGCAAGGAAGAGAAGGCTCAATCAAAGAGAAAGTGCTACTCATGCCGGAAAAGGGGACACATGGCACATTCATATCCCCTAGGTAACACTCCTAAGCCTATTTCAATTGATGATGATTCTATGCTTAGGAAGGATGGTAATGGTACCTCTATGGTTGCTATTGCAAAACATCTCGCTACTCATACTAAGGCTTTGCCTAAGTATGTTGCTCCTAACTTGAGAGGGCCCAAAATTATTTGGGTACCATCAAAAAGTGGATGACTGATTGTAGATACCATAGGCATTGGAGGGTTGATTCAATTGATTTCATATTGATCATCATATGTTGAATCAAGATATGAAGCCTAATGCACATCCAAACCCAATGCCATGATAATTGAGTGAAGTCCAAATGTGCTATATCATACAAGTGCTATAATTCAAGTTGTTGGTGATTTATTGGATTATTTGATGGCTTGCAAAAATATTTGAGTTGAAGCTTGATACTTGATAGTTGAATGATCATGAGCTAACCAAGATATATCTCTTATTGATCATTTCATTTGGGTGCATATGAGTTGATTGAATAAGACAAATATGCAAAGTCGCTTGCTATAAGATGTTTGAATGGATAAATTGATTAGTAGTCAAGTTTGGATTGATTTGTGTTGGATAGGCTCGTAAGATGACATTTAGTAAGTGGATTGAATGGATTTATGTCTTGTGAAAGTATTCAAACAAGTCGGTTTCAAGTTTGATTCATATTTGATGAAGTATAGCTCAAGTGATTGAAATCTGTCCTATATTACAAAATCTAAGCTAGATGTGATCTTAGCCATGTTTGAGTGATCAAAACTTATTGGATTGGCATAAAAATTGGTGTACATGCTCTAGACTTATGGTATAAGATGTTGTATAAGTTTCATGAGAATTGGATAAGAGATGCTTCAACCACCTTAACAAACCTTGACTTCGTGTTTTGTTTTAAGGAACAACAGCAATGGAAAAGTGGTTGCCAAATATGTTGGAAAGGAAGCCAACACATATAGGAATACTTCTATTTGGGTTCCTAAATTTCTTGTGACTGACATGCAAGTCCCCAAGTCAAATTGGAGACCTAAATCAAGCAACTAAATCTATTTTGCAGGCATACTCCTCCGGTGGGTCAAGTTGGGTTGGATGTACAAATCATATGACCGAAGAAAGGAGTATGTTCTCATCATATACCCCGAAGATGGACTCAAATGAAAATATTCTCTTTGGAGACAACTCTAAGGGGGATGTGATTGGTCTTGGTAAAGTTGCTATAACCCTTGAGCATTCAATGACAAATGTTTTACATGTTGATTCGTTAGGTTACAATTTGTTGTTCGTCTCTCAATTATGTGAGATGGGCTTCAATTGTCTCTTTATAGATAAGAGTGTGGAAGTCTTTAGAAGAGAGGATTCCTCTCTTGTCTTTATTTGTATTTAAAGAACAAGCTTTATCTAGTTGATTTCAACAAAAGTAAAGCTAATCTTGAGACTTGTTTAGTGGTAAAATCTAGCATGGGGTGGCTTTGGCATCGCCAACTAGCCCATGTTGGGATAAGGAACTTGACCAAACTTCAAAAGGATGAACACATCCTTGGGCTAACAAATGTTCACTTTGAGAAAGATAGGATATGTGGCACTTGTCAAGCCAGAAAGCAAGTTGGCATACCTCACCCACCAAATATCATCATGACCACGACACAACCATTGGAGCTCATACACATGGATCTCTTTTGACCGATCGCCTACCTAAGTATCAGGGGTAACAAATATGGTCTTGTTATTGTTGATGATTATTCCTATTTCACTTGGGTATTTTTCTTGTTTGATAAGTGTCAAGTTAGAGACAAAGTGAAGATTTTTGTTAGAAGAGCTCAAAAGGAGTTCGGTCTCCCCATCAAGAAAATAAGAAGCGACAATGGGACCGAATTCAAGAACACCCAAGTTGAGGAGTTTCTTGATAAAGAGGGCATCAATCATGAGTTTTCAACTCCATACACCCCTCAACAAAATGGTGTAGTAGAGAGGAAGAACCGTACACTCATTGACATGTCAAGGACAATGCTGGATGAGTACAAGACGCCGAACATCTTTTGGTGTGACGCCGTCAACACCACTTGTCATGCCATCAACCGCCTCTACCTATATAAGAAGTTGAAGAAAACTTCATAAGAGCTTCTAATCGGTAACAAGCCTAAGGTGTCTTACTTTAGAGTGTTTGGGTGCAAGTGTTTCATACTTAATAAGAAGCCCAAAATCTCTAAGTTTGCACCTAAAGTTGATGAAGGTTTTCTTCTTGGTTATGGATCAAATGAGCATGCCTACCATGTCTTCAACAAAACCTCCGAGAGAGTTGAAATAGCGGTAGACGTGACATTTGATGAATCTAATGGCTCTCAAGTAGAGCAAGTTGATTCAAGTGTTATAGGAAAGGAGGATCCACCATGTGAAATAATCAAGCAATTGGCTATTGGTGATATAAGACCACAAGAAGACAAAGACACTGAAGTGGAGGTTCCTCAAGCTGCTGATGAACAAAGTTCCGCTGACGCACTTGATGTTGAGGGGGAGCCGACCCATGCTGCAAATCAGTAGAGTGGCAGTGGCACACATAAGAGCGGCAGTGCCACACTCCCTCTGACAGCAGCAGCAAGTCCAACTCTGATTCAAGGACAGAACCTACAACCCATATTCGAGCAAGAAGATAATGAAGATCCAGAAGATGGACAAGAGGCCATTGATCATCCAAGGCTAAGGCAAACAATACAACGGGATCATCCCATTGACAACATCCTTGGGAGTCTTCAAAAGGTGGTAACAACTCATTCACATTTAGCAAACTTCTGCTAATATTACTCGTTTGTTTCCTCTTTGGAACCTCTTAAGGTTGAGCAAGCACTTGGTGATCCGGATTGGGTGATGGCCATGCAAGATGAGCTCAACAATTTTGAAAGAAATCAAGTATGGACCTTGGTGGAGAGACCCAACACCAATATCATTTGCACCAAGTGGGTCTTTTGCAACAAGCAAGATGAGAATGGCATGGTGACAAGAAACAAGGCAAGATTGGTTGCTCAAGGTTTCACTCAAGTAGAGGGCTTAGACTTTGAGGAAACATATGCACCGGTGGCAAGACTTGAAGCAATCCGAATGCTTCTAGCTATGCCGCTCATCACAATTTCAAGCTATATCAAATGGACATGAAGAGTGCATTCCTCAACGGCCCCATTCAAGAACTTGTCTATGTTGACCAACCACCGGGTTTTGAAGATCCTAAGTTCCCCAACCACGTCTACAAACTCCAAAAGGCACTATATGGGATTAAACAAGCACCAAGAGCATGGTATGAATGCCTTAAGGAATTTTTGCTTAAACAAGGCTTTGAAATAGGCAAGTGTGCGCGGTCACCATCGCGTGGAGCCTTAGTGTCGCTGGGCTCGGATGCGCGCTTGTGCACTATCACGCTTGGTCAGCCGCGACTGCCCCATCCTTGCCGGCCACAGTTGGCCATCTGGCCTTGCCGTGCGTTGCTGCCGCCACTGCCGACCCGGTGCCTTGGCCGCCCTACCAAGCAGATGTCCCGTCCCGCTGCCACGCTGTGTCACTGTCACTCGCTACATTGTGCTATGGGCTACCACTGCTGCTTCGCTGTCCCTACTGCTCTGCTGCGATGCCGCTGTTGCTGATACTGCTCCGTGATGTGCTTGTCCCCTTGCTGCGCGCACGAGGGCTTTCCCCCTCCTCTGCTGTCTGCACCTTCGCTTTGCCATTTATGGTGCAGCAGCCCCGCAGGCAGTGTCAGTCGGTGGCGTGCATGTGTTGTCCATAGTAGCGACTGAAAGGTCCTTGTGTAGTTTTGGTAATTGAGTGACAACCTAGGTGGACTAATTGTGTTTATGTGAGATACACAGGTAATTAGTCCATAGGTACATGTGTGTGAGCCACATATGCCATGATGGTGATGATGGCTCAAAGTTGTTGCGAAGCTCATACATGTGATGATGAAGGAGCTTATTGCACATGAGACATGACATTGAGTCATGTGATCAAGGTGGAGAAGATCAAGACAAGACTTGGCTTGATGGACCGGTTGCAAGCGTGAAGGGCAAGTCGGAGGCTTTGGAGCGATGGACCGCGTGGCGGTGAAGCTTGAGCAAGACTTGGCGTCGATGGACGAAGGCAACGGTGAAAAGCAAGTGAAGTCAAGATCGATGAACCAATATGATCACATGATGATATGAAGTGGATCATATCATTATTGATCATGTTGGTGCATGTGTTGCATCAACAATGGAGGAGATGGAATGGAATGCGCAAAACAAAGGTATAACCTAGGGCATTTCATTTCACCGGTCATAGGTGTGTAGAGAAGTTGGTGACCGGGTTTAGAATAGATGGCCGTACTATCAAGAGGGGCAAACTTGTTTGCATATCGGTCATCTAGTGCCACTCGTGTGATCTAACTTTGCATCATTGCTAGGATCGAGTGGCGTGACAAGTCGAGAGGCTAATCCTTTGGAAAATGATTGTAAAAATGCTAACACACATACACATGGTGGTGTACACTTGGTGGTGTTGGCACATTTACAAAGGAGATGAAGTTGGAGTTGATGTGGATCAACTCGGCGATGAAACGGAGGCGAGAAGGGTTTGAAACTTCACCGGTGGAGTGTACAGAAAAGACAGGGTTTCACAGAACTGATCGGACACTAGCCTCGGCAGGATCGGCGCGTTTGGTCAATGGCAGCAGTGAGCGCGCGGTCTCGGTCTTGTGATCAGACACTGGCGTGAAGAGTGACCATACGCTTAGGGTCTGCGTCCGGTCAGTGCTGACGTATGGTGACGTAGGTGGCGCTGGAGTTAGGCGTGCGGGCACAGAACTGATCGGACTCTGGTCTAGGTCCGGTCATGGTGGACCGGACACGTCCGGTCGCATAACAGAGGCTCGAGGAGCTCTCTAGAAACGACCGGACTCAGGCGCAGCAGCGTCTGGTCATTCACTGTGCAGCGTCTGGTTGCAACTTAACCGTTGAGATCGGATAGCTCCGGTTGAACACAAAGCGACATGTGGACAGCGTAGAGCGACCGGACGCTGGCAGGGCGCGTCCGGTCGATCTGACCAGAGCATCCGGGCACCCCAAAATCTACCCATTGAAGGGGTAACAACTCTATTTGTACGTGGGGTTATAAATAGGAGCCTTGGTCGGCCTTTGGACGTAAGCTTAGTAGAGCTGAGCACACTAGAGCCTTGGTGGCTTTTGTGGTAGTGCTTGGGAGCCCTCTAACTCACTTGAGCTTGATAGTATTCATCCGATTGAGTGAGTGAGGGATTCTAGTGCGATTGCATCATGAGGTTGCATCGAGTGGCACTAGGTGGTCGTCTTGCAAGCCGGTGGTGCTTGTTACTCTTGGAGGTTGCCACCTCCTAGACGGCTTGGTGGTGGTCTCCATCGAAGCCCGCAAGAAGCTTGTGCGGTGCTCCGAAGAAGAGCTTTGTGAGGGGTAATGTGCTCGCCCGTGGGAGCCGCAAAGAGCAACTCTAGTAGAGCATGTCATTGAGCTACCCTCATTTTTGGGGTAGGTTCTTGCGGTGCCCGACGTGCGGGCTTGGCAGGTGATGCCAATTAGCCGCCGAACCACCAAGTGAGTGGTCGACACAACAGGGACTAGCGTGTTGGCAAGCACGTGAACCTCGGGAGAAAAATCACCGTGTCAACTTTGTTCTTCCCGTTGGTTTGCAATCCCCTTTACACAAGCTTGTGATTATTTTCATATACATTGTGCTTGTGTAGTTGCTCTTGTAATTTGTGTGGCAGAACCTCCTAAATTATAGGGCCCACATGCACCTGTCACTGTCCAACGACCTTTGACATCTATGCATATGTTCCTGGTAATTTAAGAAGACTATCGGGTGTCCTCGGGGAACCCCGAATCATCCACGATTTCCGAGCAGGATCACATTATAGAGTCATTACAGTATTACAACAGTTTATTCAAATAAATACATCAGAGTAAAAGTAGCGGAAGACTTACAATAACATAGTTTACAAACCATTTGTTTCAAACCATACAACTAAGTTCGATATTAAAACAAACCAAAGTAGTGGAGCGGCATTATAATATAATACAAAACACACAATGAGGCTGCCCTGCCCAAGGGCCACACAATTACTTCTCATCGTCATCACAAGGTACAACTGTCATGCAACACGATCCACAACAGATCTGCTCATGAGACTCACCTGCAACAAGGGTGAATGAACCCTGAGTACAAAAGTACTCAACAAGACTTATCCGAAATAAAAATTGATAACTCAAGAATGCAGGCTCAGGGATTCAAGGTATGGTTTTAGCAATAATCAAAGTTATTTTGCATAAAAGCTCTTTAACAAAATTCTTTATTTCAACACTTTAAACTTCATAAACTCATATACAAAGATGACACGATCCGTAATGAGATCATGAAACTTCATATCCAACACCTTCATCAACCATTCTCAAGTTCCAGTTATTAATACTACGATGATGAACAGTGAGTTGAGTCTCCATAACCGAGGAGCAACAACGATTCGAACCGATTGTAAACCCAGCTGGGAATTCCAGACCACACGACATATGCAGGTCCCCGACCTACATATACCAACCTACCCTCAGATTCTCTAAAACAAGAACGGGTCCGCGCCACCCGAGAATACAGTACTCCACCAATCCAGCCCATAGCCACGTGGGTACACGCTATTCCCGCCATCTCTCCACTCCCAGTGCGTGAGTAGCCATTCTCGTAATAGAATCGCCAGTATGTGGTTAGTACTACAAATTCTCACCTCATGCAATTCAACAACGGACGTGCCTTAATCGACACAGGCGGAAAGAACCCGCTCACAAGACCTCCATGTCTTGTGGCTCACACACACCGAGTCCGCCCGGTCTAGATTTATTACTCCACATTCCCATATCACATGCTAACATAATTAACCAATGTTCCATTTAAAACTTGTAGGTGGCAGGTAATCACTCGACTTTCATCGTTCTACGCATAGCTAAGCAAAACTAGGCATATACGAGTTTAAAAACTGGTAATATGGTAAATATGGAATAACAAGGATGGTAATGCACCAATTAGGCTCTTACTTAACTCCTAATCACTTAATGCAAGAACGGAAAGCAAAAGCAAAATCAATTTGTAAAACACAAGGTAGGGTTGTATGCATCAAGGGGCTTGCCTTTGTTGACGGAAAAGTCCGGCTCTGCGATGTTTCACAAGTATTTGGTCCGACCTCAACAGACGGATTAACCTCCTCAACCACTTGATTAACTACCACGTGTTCACCTTCGTTTACTACACGTAATAACAATGCCATGTTTAACATGATGTGGAATACGAAACATGATGCTCGATGATGGATGCAAAATTAATAATTTGAATACAACTTTCCTTGTGATACAGGTTGCAAGTCAAACTAGTCAAACCTTTTCGCAACACCCAATCAATTGCCAAGGATCATTATCAACTAATGATCCAAGGTCATCACTCAATCAAAATTTCAAACAAAACCTAAATCATTAAAGGTTACTATTTGCTTTTATGAATTAATTATTTAATTCAAAATTATGAAATAAATCAACTTATCCCAATTGAGCTCAAAAATTTTGTAAATGTTCATTACATGATAACTAAGTGGCAAAACCAATTTCATAATTTTTGGATATATAAATAAGCCTAGAAAAATCATGGAAATCCATTTATTAATAAATTGAGCAATTTTTATCACATTCAAAAATTACTAAAAAACATTATTTTATATTTTTATTAAATACTATACATCATAGAGAAGTCACACAAAAATTTTCATAATTTTTGGAGCTCTAAATAAATCTACACAAAAATAACAAAAACAGACACTATTCATTCAAATCTAAAAATAGAAAAAATCCATTTGAACGCTGAGTCACTGACAACCCGACCCCACCTGTCATCCCTAACCTCCGACGTTGACCACGGCAGCGACGGCTCTGACCGGCGATTTCTCGCCGACGGTGAGATCACCGGCGACGACCATCGTACCAAAATGATCACCAAGTCTAGGCGCATCGATTGACGTCCCTATCAGCACTGATTACGACCCTATACTAGCTCGTCGTCGACCATGGCGGACGCGGTGGCACAACAGCGCTACGCCGGCGGTGTGCAACCGGTAGAGCTCAAACAAGGGATTCAGGAAGCACCAGAGGCTCACCCCGAACGCGTTGAAGCAAGGAGCGAGGTCGGAGAAGCAACGGAGAGGCGTGACAACGATCACGGTGATCACGGCGGAGCAAAACATCATCGGCGATGGTGTACCGGCGACTGCAGTGATCAAAATGAGCAACCAGCTATGGATTAAGTACTACAGCATCGAGATGAAACAGAATCAGCCAAAACCAGGGACGAAGATGCACCGTGGAGCTCTGGCCACGGCGAATCGCGCTCGGCGGAGGAGTTGCCGGCCGCGAAGAAGAAAGATGCGGACAACGAGTTTCCGGTGGAGATAAACTGAATTGGTGGGTCGGTTGGACGCGTAAGGTTAAGGCGGAGCTGGGACAGGCTTTGCCGAGATGGCAACGGCGCTAAGTCGACGGCGAGAGCTCGACGGAGCTGCGGTGGTGGCGACGGGAAAAGCAGAGGAGGAAGAAAAACGACGACGACGGCGTCTCGGTTCTTATAACGCGACTCAGAAGCTCAAGGAAGCCACGACGGAGCCATTTCTGTGCCAGCGCGACGCCAAGGATGGCCACGACGCGCCTGGAACGCCGAAGAAGGTCGTCGGCGGTGTAGTCTCGACGGTGGACACTGTTCACAGTAATTACAAGTTTGCCATTCGCCAAAATTCACAAATTACTCTCAAATTTTCATAACAACTCAAAAATCTCCAAAAACAAAAGTTGTTCAAAATCAAAAGTTCTACCACTTTGCTTCTATAACCATCTCCTAATTTGGTCTAGATTTTGAAATGAACTTTTGAATTTGAATAGGGAAATTTAACGAATTACGCCTTTTTGAATTACTCAAAGTTTTTCTAAACAACTTGAAAAAACTCCAAAAAGAAACTTTGTATAACTTGTCAAGCTCTACACTTTTGCTTTTGGGATCAACCCCAAATTATGCTTAGATTTTGAAATGGATTTTCAGGGTAGGATTTAAATGCTGAAAAGCGGGGTTTTCTCGAAAAATTCAAAAATCCAAACAAACTTTGAATTTAAGTCAAACAATACAATTCAACACATACCACATGAATATAAACTTGTTTTAGTGTATGCATCTCAAAGTTTTCACCAAATGTCAAATGCTTTGCAATGCATATGATGACATGTCAGGTTTTAGTATTTTAAACACCCGAGGTGTTACAATTCGTTAGCTTGTGTAGCTCACTAGTTATCTTCTTGCTTGTGTAGCATAGAAGTAGCTTCCTTGCATGGCTAATTTGGTTTGTGTAACCTTGTTAGTCATATTGCTTAGTTTGTGTAGCTAAGTATTTATACTCTCTAATTTAGCATTGGTTGCCTTGTTATTGAGCATTGCTAGTGAGCTTAGGTGGCTTTGTGCTTTTGCTACTAGCATGTGTAGTAGCTCCCTTGTTGCTTGAAGAAATAGTGGCATAGGTTTGTGTGACCTTGCTTCTAGAATTAGTTAGGTGAGCTCTAGCTAGCCTGGCACCTTTGTTGCCTAATTAGTATCTTTGGAAGGTGCTAAAGAACATAGATTGAGGGGTGTAGTCTTGGCTAGACCGATAGTTTTAATTCCGCACTTGTTTCAGTTAGCCGACGTGATTAATTTTAGAAAGGACTATTCACCCCCCCTCTAGTCCACCATCTCGACCTTTCAGCGACGCGCAAGTTAGCCGGATCGCAATGGATGCATCCTGCCAAGGCCAGTCACGTCGAGCTCCGATTCTCTCTCTGCTCTCCGCGCCATGGCTGACTATGCCGTGCGAGTTAATATGGCTAGGAGGAGTCATTTTGGGTCATGGCGTCGTGTCTCTGGCGCCGTCATAAGTCCTCTAGTCGACCGTCCCTACCCCGCCTTGAATGGCGCCTGACCGAGCTCCAATTTTGGAGTTTTACACCCGCCATAGCGCCATTAAGACTCGGCCCACCACCATCATAGGCAGCCACCAGCTCACCGCCTCAAGCCAAATTGGCTGCACCACCCAACCCACCTTGCACCCCTTCTCGCTGTGCGCACCTAAGCCATACCCCTACGGCTACCCTCACGGCTCTACCGTGGCCGTGCCACCACGACCCACCATCACACTTGCCGCGCGCACGTGACCAGGCTTGCTCGAGGAATCTTGGTCAAGCCACCACCATGGGTAGGTGCGTGGTGAGTCGCTGATGCTCACCCACTATTTCTATCACCTCTTTTATGCCAAGGCTAACCGGAATGTGGTTGCCACCGCCGTAGGGTGCCCGCCGTCGTGGAGAGGCCATCCTACTGCATCTCGACTTGTCCCACCGCTGCTCGGAGTTGCGCATCAGCCCGTAGGTAAGGGTCGACCCCCTAGCTAGGTCTGCACAGGTGCTAGTTGGCCGGCGTAGCGGCTCAGTGCCGGCTTGTGTCGTGCCAACGAGCGTGGAGGCATTCGGGACCTCTCCGATGCGAAGACGAGAGAATACGAGGGCTTCCTTGCAAAGTCGTTGTCTATAGGAATAGTACACGTAGTGCTCGCGCTAATGCCTGCTATTTGTAACAACCCGGGTTTTTGGAGAAGCCAAAAATACGAGCTTTTTAAAAATTTTCCTGCAATGTGTGAAGTATGTAGATGCTAGGTCAAACAAACAACAATTTATAAATAAATTGTTGCATACATATAGTGTTGCTTGTAGGAGCTTGCCAGAGTTCCTTATTTGGTTTAGGGTTTTGTGTTGGAGAGCACAAGTCCGTAGCGAATCCTTTTGACTCCTTCTGGAATCTCTCATGAACCCCTTGACCTAAATTCTATAATCAACCAACTATTTTTATCAACTCAATACCCGTGAATTTCCAACCCTTGACATGGACCCCACTACCCCTAGTTGACCTCTAGTGGACCCCACTAGGAGGTGTACAAGTTGGCGACACATGTATTCAATATAGGAGCCTTGGTTTATTTAGAAAATAGGAAAGCCAATCTGGCCCAAGCACATGACCAGCCAGCCCAAGATGCACGACCGGCCTAACCCTCCTCCTAGCCCTGCACGTGCCTTTGGCCCAAACGGAGCATAGCAACCTGCTCGGCCTGCCTCCCCAAGCTGGCCCAGCTCGCGCGCCATCCTCTTCTCCTGGCCGCATGGCCCAACTGTCAACCGGCTGGCCCAGCATGGCCATAAGCTCAGTAGCGCTCGTAGGCCTCCCATGTAGCCGGCCCAGCATCACCGCCCGCATGCACACAAGCTGCTGACAAGCCAGACCCGCCTGTCAGCCATCACGCACCGCACGCCGCCGCATCAGGATAAGCTGACAAACCGGACCCCACACGTCAGCCACCCCAGCAACAGGATCATTTTCCTCCCCACGCCAACCTCTTCTGTGACCGGGAGCCGACCATGGAGCAGACGTGGGCCGTCACACACATCGCATGACCCTAATCCCTCTTGCGCCGCACCTATGCTACCGCACGCGGGCTGTCGGATGCGCCGCATGCATCACCACCACCCGATCACCGTCCGCCATTGGAGCCCTTGGAGCTCGGCTATAAAAGCCAACGGCCATGAGCCCTAACCCTCAGCCCGATAGCCGCCGCCGTTGGTGGCACAGCACCACACCGCGTCAGGCCGAGAGAGAGAGAGAGGAGGAAGAAGCAAGGAGGAGAAGGAAGCCGCTACGGAACTGGACCTCGCCGGAGCCAGGAGCGCCGCCCTGATCGGCTACAGCGACATAGCTGCTCGGCACGGCACTGCATCACCTCATCACGGCCTCACCTCGCCACCGCACCGCCATCCTACCGCCACGAGCCCTACGATGAGCCACATCGTTCGCCGCTCACCACTCCTAGCCTCTTGGACGCCATGAACGGACCATGTCGGAGCACGAGCTCTTGCTCTGGCTTAGCCAACCGGTAGCATAGAAGGACCACCACGACCCTCTTGTTGAGCCAAATGGAAACGTGAAGCAAAGGGAAGAAAGGGGGCGACGCCGAGCCTTCTACTCGGGAACGCTAGCGCCGAGCGCTCTGCTTATGCCATGCATACGCATCGCATGCACGCACGCGCTCACCATGGCCAGAGCACAACCATGGCGAGACCACCACGTCTTCTACGTCGCAGTAAAGGTGACATTGACACCCTGACTGGCTCTGCCATGAGGAGAGACACACCGTGCTCACCTTAGCCGATGATGAAGCCAACCGGAGCCCTACGTTGCCGCACCGCATCTCGTCGGAGCGCCACTGCCTCCGCCTTGCCCCCACCACCGTGGCTGGAGCCACTAGGAGCACCAAGAGCTCCTTCAACATGCCTACCATGGTCGTAGAAGCACCGTGAAGCTCACACACTCCTCCAACTAGGCTCTCGCTGCCACTGCAGCCCTGTCTAGGCACACCGACAAACCCACGCCACCGTTCACCGCGGCCAGCCAACTGGAGCCGTCCAACCACCACGTTAACTTCACCGGGACACCCGCTATGGCATGGCCAAGCTTTTGCCCACATTAATTGCACACCCGCGCCGCTGGAGGGACTCGTCGGTGAACTCACCACCGGCGGGAGCATGACAGGGAAAGAGGATTGGGATTTTCCCCTCGCCGGCCACATGTCCGAGCACTTGGTGCACGTGAACCAAACCCTGGGAAGGAGTAAGTGGACCAAGTCCTTCATAGACAAGCTCTGCGGTCTATGGACCAATACAGGCAGGTTCACCATGAACCGCGCCTCACCTGTCAGTCACCATTTGATCCCGGACCCACATGTCAGTGACCAGTGCCGAGGGCCCACTTATCAGCTGTGGTTTAGCTCTGACGACGCCATGCTAACGTCATGTCGAAGAAGAGACCGCGCCAGCGTCGGGGACTTCGGCGACCACTCTGACCACCTTCGCGACCACGCTGACCACCTCCGCGATCTCGTCGACCACTTCGGCGTCGGTGAGCTCTCCGACCACGTCGGTGAGCTCTCCGACCACTTCGGCGATCTCTCCGACCACTTCGGCGAGCTCTCTGACCACCTCCGCGATCTCTCCGACCACCGCGGTGACCTCTCCGACCATTTCACCAGCTGGTACACCACTCCAAGTCCCTTCATGCCACGTGAACCAGTCACAGTGTGACACGTGTCAGCCCTGAATAAATCAGCCTTAATTATTATCAGAAATGGATTTAATCTTCAGAAAGTCATAACAAATTCATACGACCTCAGAAAAATGTGAAACCAGTTCCCACATTTTTCTAAAATCAAGCTCTACGCGGTGGACTTGTCCCCACTTGCTGTTCATGCCACAAAACTCAAAGACCGAGATCTGCCTCTCTTTTAGACTTGCAAATGGCCCCGACGCCTTGGCCGAATACCCTCGTCACCAACCCTAGCTGTGTCCTACAGCAGCTGGCCACAAGAAGCCGCAGCCCTTTGGGACAAGTTACAACAGCCTCTAGCCATCCTCATATTCGTCGCAAGGCTGAAACCCAGTCTAATGCCATTCCCGACGCCGATAAAAGCCCTCCCTTGCTCATTCTTACACTCGTTCATACACTTATTCTACACGATCTTTACCTATCTATAAATGCCTACACCGTGCCCTTATGCAGGTCTATCTATCTACCTTTCTCGCTATGGATATGTGCTACTCCATTCGTGTGGTCGTGTCTTAGCTCTTATGTTGGGTTGTCGGGATTCTTGTTCTTATGTTGTGCTTGTTTGCTTAAGGACCGTGCCTTCAAGCCGATCGAGGGATCGTACCTCATTCAACCATTTCGGTAGTGGGTTCGCCCCACCGTGGCCGTAATGGCGAGCATAACTCGCTCCCTCGCTTTTAGTTGTCTCCGACGTACTACAAATATTAGTAATCCGATTCGGCCCTAGGACCTGGCCATTGCGGACTGAACATTGGTACGGATATCACCCGCACACCATGAGCCCTTTGTGGCCTAACTTAGTGGACGAGTCGGGATATGATGATTGTAGAAGATGGATGTCAACTCATGTAGGATAAGCTCATGGCCGCGAGTCCTCTCGCCATGACCATCGGGCTCTACCTCTTTTCGCCTGTGTTTATCCTAGCCACCTTATATGATTGCACCACCTTGACCATAGCATTCCTTCGGACCTAAGCGGTGACAACCGCACTGCTGCGAACCGAGGGAATAGCATTATGCCATTTAAGTTGCACGGTCGTGATGCCCTATGAGTTGGTTTGGGTCGTGGGACTGTACCCCTTCTCTCCAACCTTCGTCCGTTCCATGACAAGTTGGTCGAAAGAGTACAGATTCCATTCTTCTCTCTCTTTGGTTCTCAATCCCCATCGATCCAGTAAAGATGTGGATTGAGCCTTTTGCTAGATTGGTGTTTACTGCCCTTTTGATTTCATTCATTCGATTCCAGTCGTTGCTATGGCAAGTGGATCAAATGAATGTGAATCTCGTGTTTCTCTCTTTCGTGCTTAAGCTCTTGTATGGTTGTACCCATTTGGACCATAGCATTTCTATGGTTCTTGCGGTGACAACCGCACCGCTAAGAACCCTAGAGATGTCTTAGTGCCAGTGCACCTAAGTCGGGTACCCTACGAGTGGTTTGCGCACTTGGTGTTTGTCGCTTCCTTCCAATGCCCCGTCTTTTGTCGTGGCGCGAGTGTTGGAAGAAGTAGACCTTGTCCCTTGTTGTTCTTGCTCTTGTTGCACCGTTAGCCCGCTCTGTTCGATTTCGTCTTGCCCATGACGATTGGATCAAAGACCGGACTATTCTCTTTGGGTTAGCGAAGCTATGGTCTATGTCATACCTTGGACCCGTGCGTGTCGACCCGATCGGCCGTCTAAGACCATCTTTCTCGAAGATGTGTCTGAGAACATGACATGGATGTGCCTAGCTAACCCCCGCATCTTTTGCCGTGTTGAATGACTCTCTTCTCGGCTCCCGACGTTATTGAGTCATGTGGATCGAAGGGAACCGTTGATGTCCAATCTCTTTGCGCTACCGCTTTCTACCATAGCGGACAAGCCAAAGTACACTGGAGCCAAGTTACAATAGTATTAATCGTTCTTGTTTGCTACTCGTGTCCAATTGTGACTTGCGGGATAAGGCTATAAGAGCTGAACCCCGTCGTTCTTTTTTCTTGGGGCCCGACTTCCAATCCCCATCAATTCAATGACACCGGATCGAAAGATCGTGACCCATGGTGTTTGCTCTGGATAAGCTCTGGCTTAAACCGTTTATCGTAAAGCCATACTAGCTTGGCCATGACTTAAGCTTGTGCTCAGCATACCACCACTCGTGTTTCTTTGGCCCATGGATCGGACATCAGCCGAGAGGGCCAAGTCATTTCCTCTTTGTGTTCCTTCTGGGTCTTGTCGCCTTTTTAGAATATTGTTTGTTCTCTTGCCTTGAGTGTGTTTTGGAGGTAATTGCCACGAGGACAACGTTGGATCGGAAACCGATGGAGAAGGAGAACGTGATCGACGATAGGACCCTGGGAAGAGGAGACCTTGCTGATCGACTACATCAATTAACGAAGATTTGTACCACTACTACCTCGACATCGCAGGTGTCATGGCAGCACCCTCTTTTAGAGAATCCTATTAGACATTGCATAATATCTAGAACTGCTAGCGCTTTATAATTATTCCTTTGCTAGTACTTTGATGCATGCTACTACCTGAGCCATTATTACCCTGATGCAACCCACTCTACCACGTCACCCTGCTTTGCGCATTCGCTCGCTTATATATGCATACTTGCCTGCTTGCTTGCATATTACACCACTATACTTATTATTAACTCCACTTCGCATTATATTGGGGATGTGATGCTGGTGGTGAACCCCCTGGGAATGGTTTGGCTATGGGTGCCGGACTTGGTGGTGTGTGAGCGTGCTGCGTGTGTCTTGGGTGCGTGGAGAGTGAGGGTTGTGTCAACCGAGCTGGAATAATGACGAGCCTGGGGCGAGTCTTGCCATGTGGTGCTACCTAGGCACTTGGATATGGAATACCTGTGGCGGGTAAATGGTAATTGGAGGTGGCCTTGGGTGTGAACCTCGGAGAGATGGAGCCTGGGGTAGAGGTGATGTGGTGGCACGTAAAATGGAAACCCTGATGAAGACATTCTGGCTTGGTCATCCCTAAGGACTTACTAATACTCAGATTCACCGGGAATCCTTTACATCCCACTCACCCTATATGGTGCCGGACGGTAGGACTACTTGGTAGGGTGATGCCACTACTGCTAGGTGAATGTGTGCAAGGGAGGTACGGGGCGCGCGGTTTCCCCCCCACACCCTTCCGAGACTTTAGGAGGCCTTGTGGACCTGGCTCTTGACATCAGGAGGGCCCCGGCTCTGTCTATGACTCACAGTATCAGTCATCCCAGACTAGATAGGAGATGAGTCCTTCCATTCTCCCTCCAGGGTTGGGGTATTTTCCGGTCGTGAGCCTTGGGGCTACGGGCCGTTGAGACAAGGCTGAGAGGGAGTTGGCCTATCGACCTGAGTGTGTGAGATGAGATAAGGTGTGGTGGTGTGGAGATGGTTTGGGATGGATGGTTGGTGGATGGATATGGCTGGATGTGGATGTGTGTGGATGGGAATGTGTTAAAAACTGGACATTATTATTACATTACTACTGTTACTTACTTCTCATGCGCTAAGGATGCAAACCACAGCCAAATGTTAGGATCGCCAGATCCTCTTGTTTTATCTTTTCCACTAAAGCTCATCGGTGCTGACCATGGCCTGCACACATCTGGCGGTGTGCAGATTTTCCTGCTTCTCAGAGATGCTGACTTTAGAAGGATTAGGAGGTCTCATGCCTACGCTCAAGTTTGGTTCGGAGATGGAATATACGCTGCGCTACGCCAACTCTGATGGTGCCCATGAAGGAGGAGCCTTCACTCGATAGTCTTCCGCTAGATTAACTCTGTAATAGGTGTGTTTCCCCAGTGATGTAATATCTTGTATTCTTGTAATCTTACGATGTATGACTATGACATCGACTGAAATATGATAATATGATGGAATCAGTTCTTGGTTTCATCATATTATAATTCATTCTGTGGAATTTTCCCCTTGCGGAAAATTAAGGATGTTTTAGTAATGCGAGGGCGTTTTTGCAAGAGTGCCAACGCGCGCGAGCTGCCCCCGTTGTGGGCCGGCTCGCGTGGGCCACGTCCGCACGGTGGGCTACGCTGGGCTTGTCGCCTTTTCTTTTTAAGCGAATTAGTTAAATGGTTTTCTAATTACATTTCTGAGTTGATCTTTGGTAAATCATATAAAATCATGTAGGTGTCCAAAATTTGTGAAACCAATTTTGTTAGGTTCCTAAAATCATGACCTATCTGCTAATGTATTTTGTTCACTTAGTTTCATAGAAGTTTCAAGAGTAGACTAATTAATTTGAAGCACTTAAAATGGGTAAAATATGAACTTGTAGGAATTATTGTGATGAATTAGTAGTAGTACTAGGCCTGGAATTTTTATAGTAGATTCCTAACAATATTAGATGCTCGCTATAATTTTTATAGCTCCATTAGAATTAGTTTGTTAAGGTAACTAAACGAGCCTTAGTACGTAAATATATATTTAATCAATCAAATGTCAAAAACTAGTTGGGGGTTTGTAGAACAAAAACATTTTCCGAAATGAGCCTCACTTGACCACGTGGATACATGGCTTAGTATGTTAGTCATTAGAGCTAGCTCATTAGTTTGTGAGATGTAATCATATTTTAGAGTTGCGGATGTCGTTGATTATTTATGTCCCTGCGTTGCATCCACGTATTTCATGATAGGAGCGATGTTGGATCGCGGAGTCATTGGGAGTAGCGGAAGCAGATGGTGACTTGATGATCATGGCACCAAGATGAAAGCTAACTTGGTTATATCTTACCCAGGCAAGCCCCGGTGCATAACCCCTATTATTCTGCATTTTAATTTTATACTTGTGTATTAAGTTTAAGGAGTTGAATGAAACCCACTCGCATATATATGCATCCTTATCCTATGAGTCTTACTAGTATGACAGGATCGTGTAGATTGCTATGCTATAGGATCCGGTAGAAGTCGAGTGATTACCTGTCAATCGCGAGAGATAGGAAAGATATTCTTATTGTTATTATATTACTGTCACATGGAATATATATATGAATGATAATTAGAGACCGGGCAAAATGGTTCTTTAGATCTAGACTTGGTTAGGCATTCGAGCGAGGCTCGGATTGCACTTGTTTCGCTTGTGTCGATTGAGGACCGACCGTTGCTGTGGATTCTAGTCATGTCACAGACTTATTATCCTAAGCACATACTTGCTTATGGGAGCGGGAAGGTTCATTGCTCTCTTGTCGTGGGTTCTGGCTCTTTCTAGGACGGTGGAGGTCTAAGCACCACACTAAGTCCGGAACTCAAGTGTGGGGGCTTAGAGTCCAAGTTTGGACGGGGACCTGGATCCCTTGACAGGAGAGTGGTGGGTTGGTCCTGCTTATGCCTGAGGTACAAGGGGGGCGTGTGTTTTGGGGTACCTAGCTAGGATACATTGGTTCACGAATCGCTGTGTAATACGGTACGACTTGCCTACGATCTAGCACCGTAGTAAGAACTGGAATATGAAAGATGGTAAAATGGTTCTGATTGCTTACCACCTGCTTGAAAGTAGCACATGTGCTTACATAGAATGGTTAGTTAATGAACTAATGGTGACTACTAATGAAATTAAATATAAGGATGCACGTTTAGTAATGCTTCCTGCAGATGCAATAACCCACAAGCCAGATAGCCTTGCATATCCTTGGAGTCTTTCCTTTCCTCCTGACGGGTAAGCCTTGCGGAGTACAATTGAGTACTCAGGGTTTGTCCTACCCTATTGCAGGTGACAGGAACATGTGGAGCTGACACTTGTGTGTGGAAACCTCCTAGTGGGCTCAGCGAGGATTTCCTTAACATTGCGGACATTGAGCTTATTTGAAACTTCCACCCAAAATGTTTTACAATGGAAAAACTTATAACATGTTATGATGTATATAATGGATCATCATGTTAATGTTTGACTTGTCATTAAATGATTTTATTTCCGCTGAAACTCTGATAACATGGTTATATTTCGCTGTTATAAACAATAAATATTATACTCTAATGTTGCATGGAAAGTGATGTAAGAAATGGCTAAAATGTTGTAAGCTTTATTCTCCCATTTATGATCCTATTGAAAATGTGGATTTTTGGGTTCTCCAATGGGGTGTGCTCGACAGAGCTGCTTGATGTAGCTCAACTTCGGGGTGCTTAGTGTTTAGTGGAAGACAAGCACCTCCGTAAATGTGTCATTTCGGGCGGTTCTGCCATAGGTGGTATCGAAGCATAAATGAGGAAATAATGCTTCGAAACCCTTTTCTAAATTAAAAAAATTGATAACCTATTTTTACAAAGGTTAGGGCGTTTGCATACAAAGTATATAAATAGCCCTATTACTATAGTTAAGAATTTGGAATAGGTTTAACTAGGCTTTCTCCAGTGGACTGGCTCTCATGTAGTATATGATCTTTAAGACAGACGCGCTAGTAATGCCTTAGTCACCGTATTGCTGGTAGATGCGCCTTTCATAGCTATCACGCGAGTCGTATGGTGCATGACTAATCGGCCATTGTTTAGTAGTTATTACTGCACTGTGACTTCGTGCTCCGTGTTCGCCTGGTGTTCACGCCTGCCGTGACCCATGTCTTCTTGTACTCTTTTCTACGCTCTTGTTGGACCCCTGTCCTGTAGTCGTACTAGTCATTAATGACCTCAGACATCGCTCGCCTCGAACGTGCAAAAAATTCGATCGATTCATTTGTAGTGATCCCACGTAGAAACCTTGGTGGACCGCACCAGGACCACTGACCGCTCTATCATTATAAGTAGGGCCTGGCCTAGCCATTGGTACCACCACCCAGTGCACTCCAACTCGCCTAGCTTTTCCTTTTGAGCAAGCTTTTCGCTCAATCCTTCCTTGCAACTACCGTCAGGGATAGCAGGAGCCTAGGTTAGAAGTTACTGCTTGAACACTGAGGGTTTTCCCAAAATCCTGTATGCCACCCTACAAAAGCTCAGAGTCAAAGATTGTCCTGAGTATGAGGGCCATGAGTATGAAAAGCATAGCACTGAGCGGTGTGAAGTTACCGTCTATATTGGGAAGAGTGAGGAGTTCCCCAGCATCACTGAAGCCTGGAATGTGACAACAATCGGGTTTAGCTTTGTTGACACCTACCAAGTTGTGGCCTGCAAAGCCTTGTGGTACCTTTGCTAGATCTATGAAGAGCCCATTGCTCGTACCCCCATGAGGTTCTTTCCACCTTTGGAAAAAGAATCAACGGGCATAGAGGGCTCGCATGGAGGCTTTGCAAGGGCGGGATACGCAAGAAGATAGTCCAACCATGGTGCACTTGACCACGTACCTGCTTGCTCTAGATGAGCAGTATGACCGACAAGCCTCAGAACTGAGGAAGTGCCTCCAGTGAGCCGAGGAAACCGAGATCTTCTCTAGGATGCTCTAGGTGCAGCTTGCTGAAGCGCATGCTAGTGTGGCAGCCGCAGAGAATTGGGAGACTGCCATGTCAGAAGCCCTAAAGGAGGCTGAAGATCGGCATGCCCATCAGTTGGGACAGGCCTACCTTATCACCAGGGCCAAGCTGAGAACGATGGCTGCTGAACGGCAGGATCCCTTGATCATGGAGGGAATCCCTATCCACTCGCTAGAAAGAAAGAGGACCAGTGTTGCAGTGCCGCCAGCACCTCCACCCTTGGAAGTGTCAGAAGTAGAACCATTGCTTCCCCTCACTCAACCACTGCCCAGAGAGGAGGCAGATCCATAGCCAGGGCGGTAGAAGAATTCATCAAGTCCGGGAATGAAGATGTGTGGTCCAACAAAGTAGATTAGTTGCTTTAGGAAGATGTACCCGTAGTTAGTGGTGTCTTTCGTCGTTGTCCTCTAGTATTGTAATCTTTCCGTTGTATTTCATCCGTAGTTGTTGAGGTTGTTCGATCGTAGGAAAGGTGAACGATGTGTTGAGAATGGAAGAGTGAGTGCATGTATGTTGTACCAGCATAAGGACGTTTGGAATGTGCATTTTATTTATTTCGTTGTGTTTATTGCGTCCATCTACCATTAAGTCTCGATTAGACATGCTTAGGGTTTTAAGAGGCGATGTTAAGTGGGTTACAAGAGAAGTGACCATTCAGATGCCAGCAGACCAGCCGTGATTGGATAACATAGGACACTATATCGACTAATTGTGGATGTCCTAGCAGAACCCTTGAATCTTTTTAAATCAAATCCGTTGTTGGATTTGAATTTGTTGTCCCTTGTTGTCTAAATCTTCCCTTGCAATACTCCTTTATTTCTGTGGTCTATGACCCCACTGTTTTCACTGCGTGTAAGTTGGTAAATTGGCCTAGTTAATAGCTTATGGTGCCATGACGAAACCAAGGGCCCCTATGGAACAACTGCCACAGGGTGACGCTGCTTGGCACGTGCTGGTATCGAGGTTGTTGACCAATACCTTTGCCAGGTTACACCACTGTACCACTCTTGATATAAAATATTCTTCTTGGAAATATTCGGGTGTTCAAACGGGAAATCTAAAACGGGTTGACAAAATAGTGTTCTCTCTAGGTAAACAAGAGAATGTGATTTTTGAGGAAGCACATATGTCGTGATCCCAGTTCACATGAAAGACTGGCGCTCATTGTGGTCAAAGCAGGGAAAGAAAAAGAAGCGGCATGGAAGAGTTAGTCTTGGGTAGTAGGGAGTGATTGGAAAAGTCTGAGTGGACGTCATGTCGCAAGCCCCATAACCAGCTCGACCACCTTACGCACGCCGGTCACTATTGCCGCATGCCCTACGGATGTCATCTATGTTGGGCCCATTAGCACCCCGTTCCAGCGATGGCGCGACATCGTGCCGCACTAGCCCTCCTCGTGTACTGTGCACTTCCACTTTTTCTCGGCATCCTATCGGCTCTCGATCCTCGCTCTTGTCCTCGTATCGGACCCCCTTCCTGTTTTCCTCTTTTGGAGGCATGGCTGCCTGCATGCCTACCTCGTCGAGCGAACCCCCTCTCCTCTCTTTTTTCTCCCTCCACTCAAGCTCGCGTAGGGAGCGCACCATGGCCGACTTTATCCCCGCAGCGATGAACCGGTAGTGTCTCCCATCCATGCCTTCTCCACCTCCGGTGCACTGTGCCCCACCTCTGTTCACCACTATAAGATGCCCTTGGTCCTTGCTCTTTTTCTTCGTTCCCATCCCCTCGAATCTGAAGCAGAGCTACGAGATCCAGTCATCGTTCGTGGAACTAGGTTCGTCAGTCAAAGGTGATTGTGTATTCTAAGAAGAAGAAAGGATCTAGTTTTGTCGAAGAAGTTCAAGTCCACTATTCTAAGAAGAAGAAAGGATCTAGTTTTGTCGAAGAAGTTCAAGTCCACCTTTGGTTAGTTGGTCTTAGGGTTCACGATGTTTGACTTCTTAGTCTCCTGTTTTTGGATCTGTTGGGCATACGCTATGTTTTGGATAACCATTTTCTTGTAGTTTCTCCATTGTCCTCGTCTGTCTCGACTTCTAGATTAAGCATTGGTTGTATTAGGTTGCTCTTAACCATGTATCTCTAAATCCCTGTATGGTTTAATGTTTGACATCGTGTAATCCTCCGTGTAATTTCAGATCTACGAAGTGTAATCGCATTTTTCCCTTTCTGATTCTCGTTTCAAATCTCGGGATGAGATTCTTTTAAGGGGGGTATAATTGTAACACCCTTGGTGTTACACCATAAATCATTTACTAAAACATGTCATAAGCATCATGTTTAGGTGTTAATGCATGTGATAAAGTGTGTAGATCAATTTCTGTAACTCGAAACGATCGACAAAAATGCGAAACGAAAGTTGATTCAATAGTCATGTTATATCACTTAGGGTTTAAAACTAATTTTTATTGAACAAAAATACTATAGAACATGTATGTGACACCTTAATAAAGTTTGAAATGTGAGATTTGTAGATGACAATGAAATACTTGGTGTTGAGAGATAATGTTGTTAAGTACTATATTCAATAGCTTAAAAGCGCAACTAGAAATAGAAATCCATTTAACACTTAGAAAAATTCATGAACTTTTGGAAGGTTAGGCATTGTGATGTTTAGCAATTTTTGTAGAGAAATTGGGTTAAGAAGTAGGGTAGTATTATGGCTTGTTTTAGTAGCCTAATATACCCTCTAAGGTATAGCAAAAGTGGTTTGGGGATTGGATCAACGGTTTAGACGTTTCGAATGCTTTAAAATTCATGCACGACACTTGCTTTGGTTGCCTGGCCGAGTGTGGGCGGTCACCATCACACGGAGCCTCGGTGTCGCTGGGCTCAAACATCGCTCATGTACTGTCGTGCGTGGTCAGCCGCGACTGCCCTGTCCTGGCCAGACACAGTTGGTCGTCTAGCCTTGCCGTGTGTTGCTGCCGCCACCGTCGACCTGGTGCCCTGGCAACCCTGCCGTGTAGACGTCCTATCCCGCTATAGCACTGTGTCGCTGTCACTCGCCGTGTTGTGCTGTGGGCCGCTAGCTGTTGCTGCTCCACTATCCCTACCGCTCTGCTGCGATGCCGCTGTTACTGATACTGCACCATGATGTGCTCATCCCCTTGCTGCGCGCACGAGGGCTTGCCCCTCCTCTGATCCCCGCACCATCACTTTGCCATTTATGGCGTAGCAGCCCGTAGGTAGTGCCGGTCAGTGGTGTGCGTGTGTTGTCCGTTAGTAGCGACGCACGGGTCTCCCGGATCGCAATGGATGCATCCTGCTAAGGCCGGTCACGTCAAGCTCCGGTTCTCTCTCTGCTCTCCCCGCCATGGCCGACTGTGTCGTGCGAGTTAATACAGCTGGGAGGAGTCATTTCAGGTCGTGGCATCGTGTCTCTAGCACCACCATCAAGTCCTCTATTCGATCGTCCCCACCCCACCTTGAATGGCGCCTGGCCGAGCTTCAATTTTGAGTTTTGCCCCCGCCACAGCGCCATTAAGACCTGGCCCACTACCACCGTAGGCATCCACCAGCTCACCGCCTCAAGCCAAATTGGCTGCACCACCCGACCCGCCTTGCACCCCTTCTCGCTGTGCGCACCTAAGCCATACTGTTATGGCTACCCTTGCAGTGCTGACGTGGCCATGCCACCATAGCCTGCCATCACGCTTGTCGCGCGCATGCGACCAGGCGTGCTCGGGGCATCTCCGGTCAAGCCACTGCCACGGGTAGGTGCGTGGTGAGTCGCTGATGCTCACCCACTATTTCTATCGCCACTTTTATGCCAAGGCTCACCGGAACATGGTTGCCGCCGCCATAGGGTGCCCGCCATCGTGGAGAGGCCATCCTACTACATCTCGACTTGTCCCACCGCTGCCCGGAGTTACGCGTCAGCCCATAGGTAAGGGTCGACCCCCTAGCTAGGTCTGTGTGGGTCCTAGTTGGCTGGCGTAGCGGCTTAGTGCGGGCCAGTGTCGCGTCGACGAGCACGAAGGCACCGGGGACCTCTCCGATGCGAAGACGAGAGAATACGAGGGCTTCCTTGCAAAGTCGTTGTCTATAGGAATAGTACGCGTAGTGCTCGCGCTAATGCCTAGTAATGCAAGGGCATTTTTGCAATAGTGCCAATGCACGCAGGCTGCCCCCATCATGGGCTGGCTCGCATGGGCCACGTCCGCGTGGTGGGCCGCTCTTGGCTCGTTGCCTTTTCTTTTTAAGCGAACCAGTTAAATGGGTTTCTAATTACATTTCTAAGCTGATCTTTGATAAATCATATAAAATCATGTATGTGTCCAAAATTGTGGAACTAATTTTGTTAGGTTCCTAAAATCATGACCTATCTGCTAATGTATTTTGTTCACTTAGTTTCATACAATTTTCAATAATAGACTAATTAATTTGAAGTACTTAAAATGGGTAAAACATGAACTTGTAGGAATTATTGTGATGAATTAGTAGTAGTACTGGCCCTAATTTTTTTATAGTAGATTCCTAACAGTATGAGGTGCTCATTGTAATTTTTGTAGCTCCATAGGAATTAGTTTGTTAAGGTAACTAAATGAGCCCTAGTACATAAATATATATTTAATCAATCAAATGTTAAAAACTAGTTGGGGGTTTGTAGAACGAAAATATTTTCTGGAAACGAGCCTGACTTGACCACGTGGATACATGGCTTAGTATGTTAGTCATTAGAGCTAGCTCGTTAGTTTGGGAGACATAATCGTATTTTAGAGTTGCAGATGCCATTGATTATTTACATCCCTACGTTGCACCCACGTATTTCATGATAGGAGCGATGTTAGATCGTGGAGTCATCGGGAGTAGCGAGAAGCAGATGGTGACTTGATGATCATGCCACCAAGATGAAAGCTAACTTGGTTATATCTTACCCAGGCAAGCCCTGGTGCATAACCCCTATTATTCTGCACTTTAATTTTATGCTTGTGCATTAAGTATAAGGAGTTGAATGAAACCCATTCGCATATATGTATCCTTATCCTATGAGTCTTACTAGTATGACAGGATCATGTAGATTACTATGCTATAGGATTCGGTAGAAGTCGAGTGATTACCTGTCACTCGCGAGAGATAGGAAAGATATTATTGTTGTTATTATATTACTATCACATGGAATATATATGAATGATAATTGGAGCCCGGGCAGAATGGTACTTTGGATCTGGACTTGGTTAGGCATTCGAGCGAGGCTCGAATTGCACTTATTCCGCCTGTGTCGATTGAGGACCATCCCTTGCTGTGGATTCTAGTCATGTCAGAGACTTATTATCCTGAGCACATACTTGCTTATGGGAGCGGGAAGGCTCGTTGCTCTCTTGTCGTGGGTTTCGGCTATTTTCGGACCGACTGATTGGAGGCGGGGATGGTGGTGGTCTATGCACCACACTGAGTCTGGGACTCAGGTGTGGGGGCTTGGAGTCCAAGTTTGGACGAGGACCTGGATCCCTTGACAGGAGAGTGGTGGGTTGGTCCTACTTGTGCCTAGGGTACAAGCAGGGCGTGTGTTTCGGGTTACCCAGCTGGGATACATTGGTTTGCGAATCGTCGTGTAATACGGTATGACTTGGATACGATCTAGCACTGTGGTAAGAACTGGAATATGAAAATGGTAAAATGGTTCTGATTGCTTACCACTTTCTTGAAAGTAGCACATGTGCTTACATAGAATGGTTAGTTAATGAACTAATGATGACTGCTAATGAAATTGAATATAAGGATGCACGTTTAGTAAAGCTTCCTGCAGATGCAATAACCCACAAGCTAGATAGCCTTGCATATCCTTGGAGTCTTTTCTTTCCTCCTGACGGGTAAGCCTTGCAGAGTACAATTTAGTACTCAGGGTTTGTTCTACCCTGTTGCAGGTGACAGGAACATGTGGAGCTGACACTTGTGTGTGGAAACCTCTGGTGGGCTCAGCGAGGATTTCCTTAACGTTGTGGACATAGAGCTTATTTGAAACTTCCACCCAAAATGTTTTACAATGGAAAAAATTGTAACCTATTATGATGTATATAATGGATCGTTGTGTTAATGTTTAACTTGTCATTAAATGATTTTATTTCCGCTAAAACTCTAATAACATGGTTATATTCTGCTATTATAAACAATAAATATTATACTCTAATGTTGCATGGAAAGTGATGTAAGAAATGGCTAAAATGTTGTAAGCTTTATTCTCCCATTTATAATCTTGTTGAAAAATGTGATTTTTGGATTCTCCCATGGGGTGTGCTCGATAGAGCTGCCTGATGTAGCTCAACTTCGGGGTGCTTAGTGTCTAGTGGAAGACAAGCGCCTCAGTAACTGTGTTATTTTGGACGGTTCTACCACACGACCCTACCCTTTTCACTCACAAAGTTGGTAAAGATATATTTGTGTGCCAAATATTTGTCGATGAATAATATTTGATAGTGCTAATCATACTTTTTGTGAGGAATTTAGTAGGATCATGATGAAGAGATTTGAGATGTCCATGATGGGTGAGTTGAAGTTCTTCCTCGGATTTCAAATCAAGCAAGTGAAGGATAGAACTTTTATTAGTCAAACGAAGTACACCCATGATATGCTCAAGAAGTTTGACATGGTGAGTGTTAAGCCTATCAAAACTCCCATGCCAACCAATGGACATCTTGATCTCAATATTGAAGGGAAAGCCGTGGATACCAAGGTATATCATTCCATGATCGTCTCTCTACTTTATTTGTGCGCATTTAGGCATGATATTATGCTTAGTGTGTGCATGTGTGCTAGATTTCAAGCTAACCCAAAAGAGTGTCACTTGGTGGCCATTAAGAGAATCTTGAGATATTTAGTACACACTCCTAACCTTGGTTTGTGGTATCCTAAGAGCTCTAAGTTTGATCTACTTGGGTATTCGAATTTTGATAACGCCGGTTGCAAAGTAGATCGAAAAAGCACTTTGGGGACATGTCAATTCCTTGGATGTTGCAGCCAGTGCATGTTGTGCTCAACTACTTTGGATGAGACAAACCCTTCAAGATTTAGGATGTCACTTCACAAAAATCCCACTCTTGTGTGACAACGAAAGTGCTATAAAGTTAGCCAACAATCCCATAAGCCACTCAAGAAGTAAGCACGTAGACATCCGACATCATTTCTTGAGAGACCACGAAGCCAAAGGAGATATCGAAATTCACCATGTGAAGCCAATATCTTCATTAAGCCTCTCAATGAGTCAAGGTTTTGTGCTTTGCGTAGTGAGCTAAATATACTTGATTCTCGTAATGTGGTTTGAATTTTAGCATGCCTCTGTTTAATAAACTAGTATCTAGGCAAAAGAATTGAAAATTTTCATATTGTGCATAAAAATGATTTATAAAAGGCAACTTATGTATCATGATCATGGTCTGTATTGATTATTTGTTTCTGGTCATGGTATATAAATGATATGTGTCCATATCTTATACAGAGAGAGAGTCATATAGATTATAGCTAACTCTCACTATTTTGGGGAGTGCGGCAGTGCCGGGCTAGGCATGCGACAGTGCCGCACTTTGAATCTCAATTGAGATTCAGCCAAAACAGTTTTACTGTGGCCCATTTATTCTTCCTCTTATCCTCAGGTCTATAGCAACTTTTTCCCTCTCCCCCCCCCCCGACTACGATGCCGACACCCACGCCTCTCTCTCCTCTTGCGCCCGCGCCGTCGCCGTCGCTTGGCCATGCGTTGCTGATCTCTGGCAGTGCCGCGGTAGTTGCCGGCACTCCCTCAACGTCGTTGATGGCTGCTACTTCCCCTAGACCAAGCAGTTTCTTCCTCTCCTCTCCATTCCTCATTGGAGAAGATGGAGCATAGAGATATTGACCGAAGGGGGAAAAGAAAGATGAATGAGTAAAGAGACAAGGATCCACCTCGCTGTGGTTGAGGGAGGTCAACAGCAGCAGGCAGTAATGTAGCTCCAAGGGGACTCGGTGATAGGGGAGGCACGAGCAATACATTGAAGATGAGGAGGAGGGAGATGATAGGTTGTACCACTGACGCCATTGCTGACACCCCACAGCATCTCTCTAAGTTTGATGGCAGATACATTAGAGATTTTGAGGGTGAGATCATAATGAGACCTCCAGATGACTCCCACCAGCATGCAGTTGTCAACTATTCCAAGAGTTGAAAGCTGATGGAAGAGGCAAGGGGATCAATCCCTATGCAGCACGCAAGGATTTGGGCATTGATTATAGATTCTACAATGAGTTTCATTCCAACTTTATGCCACTGCCATTCTTGCATCCAAGAAAACCAAGATCATCAAGATGCAGTATATTGATTGGGATGAGATGTAGAAGGAGCCTAAGTTTGACAAGGTAATCAAAATTTGTGACAGGTTTCAGCTTTCAGACATCATGGGTTTCTAGTATAACTAGAATGAGGAGGTCCTTACATAGTTTCATGCCACATACTTCTATGACCAGACCTCTGATGAGATTCACTAGATGACTGATGGTTGGCACTACCGAGTCAACTTTGTCACTTTCAACCGGATTCTTGGCTTTGGGGAGGAGCACAGATGTTACACTTACATTCATGATGAGCCTTGAGCTGAGATCCATGACATCAGTTACATATGGAGAGATAGAAGGATTGCAGATGGCAAGAGGAGTGGTCTACACAGCTTCTATTACATCCTCAACAACCTCATCATGAACACCATCAACCCAAAGGATGGAGCAGCCTCAGATATTAATGGCTATGTGAGAAATGTGTTGGTTAGATTTGCTCCAGGTGGGGACAGGTTCAATGTCCCTAGATTCATGTGGACTAAGTTGAGATTTGTAGTGGAGGATGGGAGGAGGGGGCTGCCCTATGCCCCTTACCTCATATTCATGATTAAGAGGGTCATTGGATTTTATTTTCCAAAGGATGGGATGCACACCGTCTACAAAATTGAGAAGACCCAGCCAGCTGTAGCTACTCAGGGAGCGGGGAGCTCTCATGCTCATGTAGATATCTCTAAGTCTTCACGCTCTAAGTATCGTAGAGGAGGCAAGATGAAGAAGTTTGGCAAGTGGTTGAAGGCAATCTTCGGTAAGTGCACCTATGCAGCTGACAGAGCATATGAGACACAGCTTGAGCAGCGTTAGTAGCATGGAAAGGACCTTCCACCACTTCCTCCTATTCCACCTCCTCCACAGTATGACCTTCCAAGTCTCTCCGACACAGATTCAGATGATGAAGATGATGAGGAGGAGGAGGAGCAATAGGGATGAGCAGCAGATTGGGATGAGACCCTGGAGGGATACCGTTTGAGACAGGAGCCGAGGCATTCCACTAGTTCCACTCGATACACCACCACTACTCATCATTAGGGCCATGCACGTATTGACTCCGACGACAATGATGGTGATGGTGGTGCCAGGACTGCTGCAGGAGGTAATGATATTGATTGGATGGACATCTAGGGAGATGACGAGTAGGTGTTGATCTTTCTTCTTTTCTTCTCTTTTTGGTGCTTTGTGCCAAAGGGGGAGAAAATTAGAGGGGTCAACAACTTTTCCAACTTTTTGCAGCAGTTGCGCTTCATGTTCTATTCGATGAGTATTAGTCTTCGCTAGGCGGAAAGTTTGAAAGTCGCTCGAAACTCTAAATTATGAAATAATGCTACTATTTGACTCTTTGTGTATCGGATATGGACATGTATCATTATGTGGATTAGAAGTCACCTTATTGTGCTAGGTTGCATTTTTTTTTGTCTGAGCTAGCTGTGTGGTGCTTGACTTTGTCTTGTCTTGCTCAGACAAATAAAAAGTGGCATCTTTGCCACTAATAGCAAGCACATGTTTGCATAAACTGTCATTTGCATCACGTTTTACATACCTGACACAGTATGCAGCATCCCCACATGAGCATGGATGTAAGGGAGCACCATCACTTTCACTAAAATGTGAATCTTGGCTTCTTATGCCAATTTGAGAATTTAATTCTCCATTCACATACTTAGGAGGAGGCTCTACACCCATGGCTCAAAAGTCTCAGTATTTATTTCTTATCTTTTGTAAGCTCTAATTGGGTTGTCATTAATCACCAAAAAGGGGGAGATTGAAAGTGCAATCAAACCTTAATTGTGGGTTTTGGTGATAAAGACCACGCAATTAGAGGACTAATGAGATTTATCAAGATGATAAATAGGGAATTTATATTTGAGGATGCTACATTAAACGGAGGAGCCCCCAATTATAAATATAGATGGCTTTAAACTCAAAAGAGGTTTAAGATTCTTTTATATCTTGAATTTGAGTATAGAAAAAGCCGTACTATAAAGGGGGGCACAATGCTTAAGCTAATATATGCTACCAAGTGCTCTAACAACCACAAGCATCCTCAAATTCACATCCAAGACAGTCTACACTTTACTATTACCCTTGCTATCTTGCGTGGTGCGAGCTTTGACTCGCTCGACCCCTTGGGTGCGAGTTCTGACTCCCCAACCCCTTGGTCGTGGGCTCTGGTTCACCCGACCCCTTGGTCACGGGCTCTGGCTTGCCCGACCCCTTGGTCGCGGGCTCCGTCTCACCTGACCCCAAGGTCATGGGCTCCGGCTCGCCCAACCCTTTGGTCACGGGCTTCGTCTCACCCGACCCCAAGGTCGCGAGCTCCGGCTCAGCCCGACCCTTTGGTTGCGGGCTCCGTCTCACCCAACCCCAAGGTCACGGGCTCCGATTTGCCTGACCCTTTGGTCACGGCCTCATCTCGCCCGACCTCTTGGGTGCAGTGTCCATTGAGGGCTAGGGGGTATATACCTTTCCTTTTCTTCCCCAATGGCTTCTGCGATTTAAGTGATCATTGGGGGCTAGGGGTATATATACCTTTCCCCATCCTCCCCAACAGTAATATGAAACGAACCTACTCTCTTCTTCCTCACTTCAGCACACCCAAAATAGAGCAGGAGCTCTCTCTCTCACTCCATTGTTACCTACAGCCCCCAAGCAAATTCATTGATTTCCTCATCAATCCTTGAGGGAAAAGGGTCCACAACTTGATTAGAGAGAAACTCCATTGATTCCCAAACTCTAAAGAGCACTTGGTTCACATTCTAGCCGGTGGTTGTGTTTGTTACTCTTAGAGCTTGGCTCCTAGCCGGCTAGAGCATCACCCGTGGAGTTGCCAACTTATGTGGCAGCCCCGAGAGGTTTCTAACCATCTCTTGAAGCTAGTAAACTCACCCCTCATCTCAAGAGTTAAGTCTCTTGACTTGAGAATGAGGAAGGGCTGAAAAGCTCTAAGCCTTAGTGGCTAACCTCAACAACATGGAGGTAGGCAAGCCTTGGTGGCGAGCCGAACCATGAGATAAATCATTGTGTCACTTGTGCTTGATTTATATTACTTGCTTCACATATTGTTGTTGAGGTGATTTCTAGAGTTTGAGGCTGATCTACTTGTATATGGTGTTCCCACCACCTTCAGATGTTGATCTGTGATCTACTACCCTATAGGAAGCTAAGAAATTTACTCTACCTAAATTTCGTTGGGTAGATTTTGAACTGTGAACTAATCTATCCTGCAGGTGCGGCAGTGCCGCGCTCACAGAGCGGCAGTGCCGCGGGTGAATTTGACTTCGTGTTGAGTTGAATTTTTATAGGCGTATTCACCCCCTCTAGGCATACTAGAGATCCTACACCTTCACATGGCCCCATCCCACGCTCCCCGGTGAGACGCTGCTCGTGGTGGATGACGCGGCCGAGTGAGCCGCGAGGGAGGTTGCCTCCTAGAGCCACGTGGGGGTCTAGACGGCCTAGGCCAAGATGGGTGACACAATCGCCGTGGTCGCCTGGCTGGGCATAGAGGCTCGTCGTCAGGTGACCGATGAAGTGGTGGTCTAGGCACAGGTGGGCTTTTCGTCCTTGTCTCCACCATACTTGTTTTGTTTTTGTTGCGATCATTTAATCGTTCCTCCTTTCTGTAGGGGTTGATGAAGATTTCAGAGGAGAAGTCTCAGTTCTTGTATCTAGCTTATTAGATGCAAGCAAGAGGTGACGCCAACCGTGGCCGCCTAGAAGCGGCGGAGGCCGAGGTGCAGCGCTTTCGCGGTGAGTTGGAGGCCTCCTAGAGGTCGAGGGAGGATCTGGCCTGCCAGGAAGCGCTAGCTTAGTCCCAGATCGAGGCTCTAATGTCCTAGATGACTAGTCTCAAGGATATGATGGTTGTCTAGGAGACATAGTTCATCTCGGTTGGCGCTACTTGGGATATTGCTGAGTAGGGGCATCAGCACCTCGAAGCTGAGTGCCAAAAACTTCGCTCACGTGTAGTGGTGAGTCTTCTTCTATTTTTCATTATGTTTATGTTCTGCCATAGCGTCTGGTTATGAACTGGTTGTTTTTTTATAGGCTTTCACTCAAGGGCGCTCTCGGATTAGGAGGAGAATGCGGCTGTGAGCCAGAAGGTGCTAGAAATGGACACTCTGCTGGTAGCGCTGACCTCCTCCGGACGGGCCCTTTGCGACGTCGTGCTCGGCACCGGTCGAGGGAATGCCCAGCTGGTGCCTCATCTTGACGAGGCCCATCTCCATGTGGATTCCCTCATTTCCAAGGGGGTTCATTGTGGTGCTCATGCCGCCCTGACGTTAGTTGGCTCACACTTTGGCAACATTGACTTTGATGCCATTGGTCGAGGATGTGCATCGAGGAGGTCCAAAATTGATATCCTTGCCATCGGTAGCTCCGCTGCTCGAGGTGCGGAGGTTCTTGCAAAGCAAGGTGTCGGCTACCACCGTTCATCTCTAGTTTTGGGCTTCTAATGCATAGGGGTTTTTCTGGTGTAACCGACAAGCAGTTTTGGGCATAACTTTTCTGAGATGGACATGTCTAGGTTTTGTGTGGATGGCGCATGATTGGTGCATTCGTTTGCCATTTTCTACCCTTTTGCTTTTCTTCTCATTCAAATTGATATGTGCTTCGTTCCCCTAGATATGTGCTTATGGGTACTCATTTTAGATCGGGGGCTAACCCGCGGGGCTATAAGGCACGCGATCCATGGAGCGATGAGGCATTGAGAGTAAGTCGCAGATCCAGCTCTATGTGAGAGGAAAGCAAACAAGCATCGAGGGACTTCTTTCCCTTCGTTTCTTCCACCCTAATCGAGCGAGTTCCCCATTTCCTTTCAGACTTGTGCATGGGTGCCTAGCTTTGCCTAGGATTTGGTCCATGAGGCTTGGTTGGAGTGACTATTAGCACGAGCGAGAAATTGAGACTCGGGTCACCGGTTCATCACAGCGGGAGGCGCTTTTGGGAAAAGCTCAAAGTGGATTGGTCGCTGGGACAATGACAAATAGTGCTATGCCACAGGTCATGTGTATGTCCTTATGTGTGTAGCCCCTGTGAGTGAGTCATGTCCATCTGCGAGCATGAGTCGGATTGAGTCACTCGGGAGTTAAGCGCTACTAGGACAAAATGCGAGGGCATCATGCTATCTAGTTTGCTCTATGGGTCAGCCCTAAGTTTCTTACAACTATTGGTAGGCTTGCATGTGTACGTGGACATGCTTAGGTAGAGGGGCTAAGGATAAAGTGGATGTGACAGACCGATGTACCGAAAGCTATTGTGAAACTAGCTGTCGCTGCTCGGGGTGTGGCTTCTTCAGTGCTTGGAATGGTTGCAGCTGGCATGGGTCGACCTCTCGGATGGCTTTGGGTCGACCTTTCCTGGCTTGACATCCTCGGCAGGCTTGCGAGCCCCCGAGGGTGCAGTTCGGCCTATTGTAGCTTCTGGCTAGGGAAGCCCGCGCGTTCTGATGCTCGAGCCTTGGTGGCACGACGACGTCGCGGTCGCCACATCTCTGCTCCTAGATATGGTTGCTACTCTTGACGAAGAGCCGGCGTGTCCTATCGCCATGGGAGCAGGTTCAGAGGGCAACGTGGTTCAGTCCACTCGGTGCAGCGCGTGGTGCGCTTAGGGAGCCCGCTTCCTTGGATGCACGTGCCTCCGAGTGACAGCTGACAGTCTGCTGAGACGTGCCGGATGGCTTGTCTATCATGTAGGATTGGACCCTAGTTTCGGGCTTGGCCTTGCGAGGCATGGCGTAGGGTAGCCACCTGATCGCTAACGATGACGCCATATGGCAGTGGGTGATTTCATCGCTCGTGCGCACCCTGACACGCTGTGCTCCGCTGGTTGCAGAGACGCTGCTCGGGGTGTGGTTCTACCATCGGACCCAGGCTTCCCACACGGTTGGCCTGGACAGGGTAGAAGTTGGTGATGGGCGCTGACCCATTGGTGTGGATAACCTTATGGTTTCCCAAAAGGATGTGGCTGGTCGAGGACATTCCCTGGGTGAGCTCACCCAAAGCCGTGGGCCTATGGCTTCCTAGGTGGAAGACTTGACCATGGCTCATGGCGAAAGTGGGTACTGGCCCCGTATGTAGGTGAACTCTAGGATGCTGCACTAAGGGCAGTTCCGAGAGTGTGTCCGCCATAGTTCGTAGGGTCTAGATCTTTGGAGCTGAGGTCTGGGACGTGGCTAAAGGAGGATGCGAGCGCTGGCCCTCTGACGCCGGTGTCGGATACCATAAAAAGGGGTACCCTAAGCGAGAACCGAAAAAATTGCTTAGCCCTTGTAAATATCAAAGCCAATAAACAACGATGAGGCCTCGGCTGATTCTCTGATTCGCCCGAGGCCCGCGCCGCATAGCCTCTGATGAGGTGCCGACTCTTCGCCTCGCCGAGGCCCCCTTGCCCGAGGCCTTATGCCGTAAGGCCTCGGACGAAGTATCGATTCTCCGCCTCGCTCGAGGCCGGCTCGGCAACGACCCCGTCACCACTGCCTCAACCGACTTCTCTGACAAAACGTCAAGTCCAATTAACGCGTCCAACCACTCCCGCAACGTCAGCCACGCGGCGGCACAATACAGTGGAGTGGCCGATGGGACGGGAGTCACATCAACGCCATGCAGTCAGGGACAGGACTGGGCAGGGGTTACCGGCCGCTGTGCTTGGCACTGTGCCCATGACTGACGCCCGTACTGCACTGTGCTACCTAACTCCTGCTCCGAGAATAGCACGGCGTGGAGAGTTAGGTCTGGGTCCCTGTAGCCTCGAAATCAGTGTACAAGACCAACTGCTCTCTCTGAGCCTCGGCAATCCGCTTCAGGGTCTTGGTAGCCTCAGGATTCACGCCCGCCGATCCCCCCACGATGGCTCGGCCTCAGCACCAACTGAGCCTTGGCTCTTTACGCTGTCGACACACAGCGACCGGCACGTCGTCTGCAGTACGCACCGTACCCTGCGCCAAGCTGCACCCATGTCACGCGTAGGGCCAAGCTCCTATATCCTCGGAGTCAGCACGCCCGCACCATCGCGTCAGCCTGGCCTCGGCACTCCACGCCGGTCAAACATGCAGCAACCAGCACGCCTCCGGCAGAGGAAGACGCGCCTGCCACCACAGGAGCTCCCACGTTGCACAGAACCAGTCGTGGTCGGCATGTCGCTCCAGTGCACCAAGGACAAGACCGCTTCATCGACCATGCCGCCATAGTGACAAGCTACAGGGCTTGGCATGCCGCCTCCGCTCACAAAATGCCACGTAGCAATCCATGTACCATCCACGTGCCTTCCTTCGACTATAAAAGGGAGTGACCGGGGCCGCTTCTAGGCATCGAGAGAACACACGAAAAACCACGCTCTCACACACGCGCAAGCAACACTCTATAACACACGCTCCCCCCACTGCCTGGGAGCAACGTCTCAAGCAGTCCACACCGTTCCACGCAGAGACCTGGGACTAGCACCCTCTCTCGCCCTGCTTGTAAACCCCTACTACAAGCACCTCGATGCAAGGAATACAAGATCGCACTCTCGGACTGGACGTAGGGCACCTATTGC
Organism: Miscanthus lutarioriparius; assembly: GCA_904845875.1. Lineage (NCBI taxonomy): Eukaryota > Viridiplantae > Streptophyta > Magnoliopsida > Poales > Poaceae > Miscanthus > Miscanthus lutarioriparius. The sequence continues at coordinate 19,226,941 of CAJGYO010000011.1, read as the reverse complement.
CTGAACCAGTATAAACCTTGTGTCTCTTTGCATCACCATCCGGGATTAGGGGCACATAGTTCAAATTCACTAGTTGGTTGAGGACCTCCCAGTTCGAAACACCGATAGCTGGTGAACTCGTTGTTTTTGTGGTGGATGTGGCCACCGTGGGCCATTCCACGAGCGAGTCCACCGACGGTGCGAGGAGCCATCGCTTCCTTCTCAACAAACGAGAGTGTGTGACTGTCCCCTACCTGGGGCACCAACTATTAGTGTTTTGTAAACCGGACTAGTAAACTTATACCAATGCCACACTGCTCTTGGAAGACGATGGTAGCATCTAAAAGACATGAGGATTTATACTGGTTCAGGTCGAGCCCTACATCTAGTCTCAGAGATGATCAAGTGCATGTTTCTTGCTTGAATGCTCTGAAGTTCTTACAATAGGGGTACAAGAATGGTGGAAGAGATAGGAGAGCTAGAGCTAGGAGACGGGCTACCCAAAGGGAAGCTTTAGGACCCTTCTATGGTGTAAGAATGAGTGAATTAGTTTGGATCCCCAAGATGGGTGGCCTGACTGCCCTTATGTAGAGTCTGGGGCTAGGGCATATATAAAGAAGAAGGTTCTCCCGACCGAAGGGTTGTGAGCCTAAGGGTGGTCCTAGCTAACTTGGCTTACAAGCTATGTCGTCTTGTGGTGCACATCTGGGCATGGTTGTCGTCATCGTCCTGTGGCCACGTCATGGCATAGTGTGACGTGGTGCTACTATGCCGACCGTGGTGGCACTGTAGACACGGTGGTGGTTCGCCAGCCATCCTATGCGACGTGGTCTCCACCGTTGTCTTTATCATTGCCTCTTGGTTTTCTGGGGCGTCGTACAGGAGTTGGTAGCCACCCCCAGGTCGTCGATCACGCGATTGGCCTGCGGAGCTGATGGCCATGATCCCGAGCGTTGGGGTCGTGGCTCCTGCCGGTCTGGATGGCCTCTAAGTCAAGGCCTTCGTAGTGGGCGCCGAGCACGACGTCGCAAAGGGCCCGTCCGGAGGAGGTCAGCACTGCCAGCAAAGTGTCCATTTCCAGCACCTTCTAGCTCACAGCCGCATTCTCCTCCTGATCCAAGAGCGCCCTTGCATGCAACCCTATAAAAAGACAACTGGTTCATAACCAGACGTGATGGCAGAACAGAAACATAATGAAAAATAGAAGAAGACTCACCGCTACACGCGGAGCAAAGTTTTAGCACTCAGCTTTGAGGTGCTGATGCCCCTACTTGGCCATATCCCGAGCAGCGCCTGCCGAGATGAGCTCTGTCTCCTAGACAGCCATCATATCCTTGAGACCAGTCATCTAGGATGTCAGAGCCTCGATCTAGGACTGAGCTAAGCGCTTCCTGGCAGGCTAGATCCTCCCTCGACCTCTGGGAGGCCTCCAACTCACCGGGCAAGCGTTGCACCTCGGCCTCCGCCGCTTCCAAGCAGCCATGGTCGGTGGCACCTCTTGCTTGCGTCTAATAAGCCAGACGCAAGAACCGAGACTTCTCCTCTGAAATCTTCATCAACCCCTACACAAAGGAGGAATGATTAAACGATCGCAACAAAAACAAAACAAGTATGGTGGAGACAGAAGGACGGAAAGCCCACCTGCTCCTGGACCACCACTTCATCGGTCATCTGACGATGAGCCTCTGCGCCCAGCCGGGCGACCATGGCGATTGCGTCGCTGATCTTGGTCAAGGCCGTCTGGACCCCCACACGGCTCTAGGAGGCAACCTCCTCGGGCTCGCTCGGCCACGTCATCCACCACGAGCAGCGTCTCGCCGGGGAGCATGGGATGGGGTCACGTGAAGGTGTAGGATCTCTAGTACGCCTAGAGGAGGGGTGAATAGGCCTGTAAAAATTCAACTCAACACGAAGTCAAATTCACCTGCGGCACTGCCGCTCTGTGAGCGCGGCACTGCCGCACCTGCATAATAGATTAGTTCACAATTCAAAATCTATCCAGCGAAATTTAGGTAGAGTAAATTTCTTAGCTTCCTGCAGAGTAGTAGATCACAGATCGATAGCTAAAGGTGGTGGGAACACCATACACAAGTAGATCAGCTTCAAATTCTAGAAATCACCTCAACAACAATATGTCAAGCAAGTAATGTAAATCAAGCACAAGTGACACAATGATTTATCTCGTAGTTCAGCTCGCCAACAAAGTTTGCTTACCTCCACGTTGTTGAGGTTAGCCACTAAGGCTTAGAGCTTTTTAGCCCTTCATCATTCTCAAGTCAAGAGACTTAATTCTTGAGATAAGGGATGAGTTTACTAGCTTCAAGAGATGGTTACAAACCTTCCAGGGCTACCACACAAGTTGACAAGCTCCACGGACGACGCTCTAGCCGGCTATGAACCAAGCTCCAAGAGTAACAAACACAATCGCCGGCTAAAACGTGAACCAAGTGCTCTTTAGAGTTTGTGAATCAATGGAGTTGTTCTCTAATCAAGTTGTGAACCCTTTTCTCTCAAGAATTGATGAGGAAATCAATGGATTTGTTTAGGGTTGTACGTCAACAATGGAGTGAGGTACTCTGTTTTGGACGTGCTGAAGTGAGATGAAGAAGCAAGTTGGTTTCGTATTACGGTTTGGCCCAGGCAGACGCAGCCGTCGCAGTGGTGGGTGGCAGGAGAGGGCAGCAAGGAAACCCTCGGAGGCAGGGACGAGCTCGGCGGGGGGACGTGGATGGGGTGCACGAGGGACGGTAAGGTCGCCTTCCTTACCAACGTGCGGGAACCCAGCTCGCTGATCGGGGCCAAGACCAGAGGACAGCTCCCGGTCAGGTTTCTACAGGTTCGACTTTGTCAGCTTTGCGATGATTATAGAGGGATAAGGCTAAATTACTGTGTAATCATGCTATGCATATGCTGCAAGGAAACGAACGCTGCTTAAAATGTTCTGTGCCAGTAGCCAGTAGGCAACCTGGTGCCAATCTGTATGTGCAGACAATATCATTTGCAAAAGAAAAATGCAGAGGCATGGCTGTGTTTAATGTTAGATCGGTTCGCAGTGAAGTTCCAGCATTCGTCTTTTGTAATCGAAGAAACTAGTCTTTGCCTTTGTAAAACGTTTTCTAGAATTACATACTGAGTAGTCCATTTTGCTGTCTTCTATTTCAGCTTATGTTTCCCCCCATGGCTTCCTTGTCTGTGTTAAGAAAACCTTTACTTTATTTGAATGTAGGGCAGCCATTGTCCATTGGAGTATGCCACAGAAATTGCAAAGGAAGCAAATCAGTACAATGGATTTAACCTTATATTGGCTGATGTGAACTCAGGGACCATGGTTTACATCTCTAATAGACCTGGAGGTGATCCTGTGATTCAAACAGTTGCTCCTGGGCTTCATGTGCTTTCGAATGCTGCAATTGATTCCCCTTGGCCAAAGGTAAGAGTGTAAGACATACAAGGATTTTATAAAGATATTGCGAATGCTAGGAATGTGATTATTTTTGGAAGTTGTAATGCACTTCAAAGTTGAGATTCAGGTTCTTTAAAGAAGCTAATGCCACAGTACTTTTCTAGGCATGGCTGTAGTCTTAAAAGCCCAGGTCTATTTGATGCTCCCTCAGTCTATTATGGAAAGTTCCCATTAATTTTGCAGGTTTCACTTTTCAGTGAAACACCAGAATGCTCATGTATCTTGCAATTTGCTGTGACATGCTAGCTCTTCCATCTTAATGCCATTCTTCTATGATTTCTGTTGCTGATCGTTAGGTTGTTTCATCAGTAAATGCTCTTATGCTATTCATTGATGTTACAAGTCCATGATTGTGTTGGATATATTATAGGTTTGACCCGTATAATATTTAATAGATCAAATAAAACTCAATGGTATGTAACATTAAGCGTTGTATGGTTTAATACCATATGAGATTTTGACTGAACGTTGACTCAGCTTATATGGTTGAAAATTATTCATCTTAATTGAGAAGCTGAGAAAATGACATAGGCGTGCCACACGCGCGTGCGCGCCGCCGCCGGCCGGGCCGGGGCGGGCGTGGCCAGTCTTTTGCCACTTAAATCCATATAATCACGGGAGTTTCTCCTTTGATAGTTGAGGCGAACTGATTGCGTCAGTTACCGTCCCTTACGCTTCTCCGTCTCTTGGGATTCTCCGCCGCCTTTCTCCCTTCTCGTCGCAGCTATATATTTGTAGTCCTCCGTCAGTTTAGATCTAAGTCTTCCGCAACCGCTCCCGAGAGAAACCACATCTCAGCAGCCCTCTGGCTTCCCGTCCCGTACCTCTACGCGCATGACGGAGTAGTAGCGAGAGCAGGTGCTTCCGAAACCATCGTCCGCCTGAGATCCTTGCATGGGATGAGCGGCGATTAGGTTTTTGGGGAGCGATCCGCAACTGCTCATCCACGTACGCCTTCTTCCTTGTGGTGATCGCTCTCGGAACCTGTCTTCTTTCCGGTGATTGCCTGTGGAACAGCAAGGCATCTTTTTCTGGTGATCCGTTCGTGAGGATTGCACTGCGAACATCGTCCTACATCGACTGTGGTCCACGACTTCGAGCAACGCACTATGTCGACTAGTGCGAATGAAGCCTCCGATGCCCTCGGCATGGAACCCTCCACTGGATACAGTCTAATCTCTCTGATTACTATAATTTACGCTTTAACTGTCTCGATCTGTATGTCATGTCTGCATGCTGTAGCATTCATTAGAAATACACACATGCACATATATGCCGTCACGAACATGCTGATGTTATATTTATAGATTAAATTGACCATTAAATTGTCTAAATCTCTAACAATCCAAAAATCTAATGTTAGACAATTTTTTGTCAGTGGTTTTGCTGCTGCTTTGAAGCCAAATAATTTTGATGGAAAGAATTTCATGATATGGCGTGCCAAGATGGTATTGTGGTTGACTGCGATGAACTACTATCACGCCGCGCAGGGGAAGCCTGAACAGTTTACTCCTGAGGAGGAGCAAAAGTTCTTGGCTACCGATAACCTGTTTCGAGGCGTCGTGATTAGTGCACTTCATTCCAAGTATGAGAAAAACTACATATCTTGAACATCAGGCAAAGAGATATGGGATGCTCTTGAGGCAAAGTTTAGAGTTTATGATGCTGGTAGTGAGTTGTACCATATGGAGCAGCTGTATGACTACAAAATGGTTAAAAACCGTTCTGTGGTCGAATAGGCTCATGAGATACAGGCGCTAGCAAAGGAACTAAAATATTTTTTATGCCTGTTGCCCGACAAGTTTGTGATCGGTGGTATAATCGCTAAGCTGCCATCTTCTTGGAGGGATTTTGCTACTTCTCTAAAACACAAGAGACAGGAGTTTAGCGTGGCTGAACTTATCGGATCTCTTGATGTTGAGGAGAGGGCAAGAGCAAAAGACAACCATGGAAAAGGAGTTGAGTCTTCCGATGCCAATATGGTGTAGAAAAAAACTCATTTGCATCTCGTAATAAAAAGAAGAAGAACATGCAAGAGAACAACAATACAACGCCTAAGCAAATTGCACAGTTTAAGAAGAAAAACAACAAGAAAGGTGGAGGTTCCTTTGTTTGCGGGAGTGATGAGCATTGGGCAAGTGCGTGCCCAGACCACAAATATAAGCAAGAAAAGAAATAAGCAAACGTGGTCATTAGCGAGACTGGAGGAGGAACATCTGGGTATGGTAATTCTTTACCCTTTGTTCTTTCAGTTTGTCTTCCACCTGAGTGGTGGATGGACAGCGGTGCTAATATTCATGTGTGTGCTGATGTTTTTTTGTTTACTTCCTATCAGGCCGGCAGGACTGGAGCCTTCCTGATGGAAAATGATTCGCATGCGCGTGTTCTTGGTGTTGGTACGGTCATTCTAAAGTTTACTTCGGAAAAGACGGTGCTATTAAAGAACGTGCAGCATGTCCTCTCCATCAAGAAGAATCTTGTTAATAGTTCTCAGATGTGTCGCGATGGCTTTAAAATTGTGCTTGAGTCCAATAAATGTGTTGTGTCGAGACATGGAACATTTGTTGGAAAAGGTTATGATTGCGGAGGCTTGTTCCGCTTATCTTTGCTTGATGATGTGTATAATAAAGTAGTGAACAATGTTAATGATTCACGACTTTGTCACATTAATTTTGGCTGTCTCACGTGGCTTGCAAATCTAAATTTAATCCCAAAATTTAACTTAGTCAAAGATTCTAAGTGCCAGGTGTGTGTACAATCGAAGCAACCGTGCAAGCCTCACAAGGCTGCTGAGGCGAGGAACTTGGCACCATTAGAACTCGTTCATTCTGATTTATGTGAAATGAATAGCGAATTGACTAAAGGCGGTAGACAATACTTCATGACATTTATAGATGATTGTACTAGATTTTTCTATGTGTATTTATTGAATATTAAAGATGAAGCGTTGCATTATTTTAAAGTCTATAAAGCTGAGGTAGAAAATCAACTTGAGAAGAAAATCAAACGTTTGCGGTTCGATCGCGGGGGAGAATATTTCTCAAATGAATTCTCTAAGTTTTGCGCGGTGCATGGAATTATTTATGAAAGGACGCCACCATACTCACCACAGTCCAATGGGATTGCAGAGAGAAAGAACCGTACTCTAACTGATTTGGTTAATGCCTTGTTAGAGACTGCGGGACTATCTAAGGAATGGTGGGGTGATGCTATATTGACAACGTGTCATGTCCTGAATAGAGTGCCCACAAAGAACAAAGAAATTACACCATTTGAGGAATGGGGGAAGAAGAGATTAAATTTCTCTTACCTGTGAACTTGGGGTTATTTGGCAAAGGTGAATGTGCCAATAAACAAAAAGCGAAAGCTTGGACCAAAGACTATTGATTGTGTTTTCTTGGTTATGCTATTCACAGCGTGGGTTATAGATTTTTAATTATAAATTATAGTGTTCCTGAGATGGCTATTGATACAATCATAGAATCTAGAGACGCTATATTTTTTGAGAATGAGTTTCCCATAAAAATGCACCTAGCATGACTGGTCATGAATTTATAATTTTCCATGAGCATAAAAATTTTACTCCGATAGAACAAACTGAGAAACCCTATATGCAAAATCATGAGGAGGATGACACTATAGTCACAAGGAAAAGTAAGAGACAGAGGACTGTAAAGTCTTTTGGTGATGACTATATTGTGTACCTTGTGGATGACACACCAACGACCATTGAAGAGACATATTCCTCTCCTAATGCTGACTTATGGAAGGAAGTAGTACGGAGTGAGATGGATTCTATTATGTCTAATGGAACTTGGAAAATTGTTGATCGACCTTATGGGTGCAAGCCTATAGGGTGCAAATGGGTGTTCAAGAAAAAGCTTAGGCCTGATGATACTATCGAGAGATACAAGACAAGGCTTGTGGCCAAAGGTTATACTCAAAAGGAAGGTGATGATTTCTTTGATACTTATTCACCGGCCGATTGACCACCATTCGAGTTTTGCTTTCCCTGGCAGCCTCTTATGGTCTGATCGTTCATCAAATAGACGTTAAGACAGCTTTCCTAAATGGAGAGTTAGAGGAGGAGATCTATATGGATCAGTCGAATGGGTTTATAGCAAATGGTCAAAAATGCAAGGTGTGTAAATTATTAAAGTCATTATTTTGGTATAAAACAAGCTCCCAAGCAGTGGCATGAGAAGTTCGACAGAACTTTAACATCTGCTGGCTTTATTGTGAATGAAGCTGATAAATGTGTGTACTATTGGTATGGTGGGGGTGAAGAAGTCATTTTGTGCTTATATGTTGATGACATACTGATCTTTGGATCCAGCCTCAAAGTGATTGAGGAGGTGAAGGGATTTTTAACTAATAATTTTGAGATGAAAGATTTGGGAGAGGCTGATGTTATTCTTAATATCAAGCTTCTGAGAGAAGGTGATGGTGGGGTAACTCTGTTACAATCCCACTATGTGGAAAAGGTGCTGAGTCACTTTGGGTTTAGTGACTGTGCACCTGCTCCTACACCTTATGACCCGAGTGTGATATTGAGGAAAAATTGAAGAATAGCAAGGGATCAGTTGAGATATTCCTAGATCATTGGTTCGCTCATGTATCTTGCTAGTGCAACAAGGTCTGACATCTCATTTGTTGTGTGTGTTTGAGTCGGTTTGTGTCAAACCGGGGAGATGATCCTGGCGTGCTCTTGAGAGAGTGATGCGCTATCTAAATGGCACTATGAGCTATGGTATTCGTTATACCGGACATCCGAAAGTGTTGAAGGCTATTGTGATGCCAACTGGATCTCTAATGTTGATGAGCTTTATGTCACAAGTGGATATGTGTTTTCACTTGAGGTGGCACTATTTCCTAGAAGTCTTGCAAGCAGACTATCTTAACGAAGTCTACAATGGAAGCAGAACTCGCAGCATTAGACATCCGCTGGCTCTGAGACCGAGTGGCTTCGTGATCTCCTTGTGGATTTATCGGTTGTTGAAAAACCCATACCGGTTATTTCTATGAACTGCGATAACCAGACCGTGATAACGAAGGTTAACAGTTCTAAGGATAACATGAAGTCCATAAGACATATTAGAGAGAAGACTAAAATCTATTAGAAAATTGAGAAACTCCGGAGTAATAGCGTTGGACTATGTTCACACGTCTAACAATCTGGCAGATCAATTCACTAAGGGTCTATCAAGCAATGTGATAGAAAGTGCATCGAGAGAGATGGGTTTGAGACCCACTTAAATTTTACTATAGTGGTAACCTGTTCTATATGATCGGAGATCCCGTGAAGTGGAATGGTGAAATAAGCTAGTAGCAAATTATGATGAAAGATTCTTAGGAAGACTCATTTCTGATGCATATATTTTTTTTCGTAAGATAGGTTGGTTTTTACCTTAATGTGTTCCAAGTGACTTGTTAAAACAAAGATGTTATCCTACAGAACATCTTTTGAGGAGTACACCTTTATGAGTCAGACTGCTGGTCACAGTCTATGAGATTTGGGTGATCTCTAAATACTCATGAAAGACACTGGTGTATGACTTATATGCTTCAAATATAGGGAATGTCTTTTGCAGCCAAGTATCAGCTAAGGACTTTAGCGACATTCACATCACACAAAACTGTCAATTCAAGGCTTAGTCCATTGTTCAGTTGTGACTGAGTAAAACTATTGTTCTAGATGGATGTTCAACTTAACAGTCTCCATCGAAACACTGGTATATAAAAGAAATATGATTTTGAGACTACTTTGTTACAAACCCTAGAGTTTGGTGGGGATTGTTGGATATATTATGGGCTTAGCCCATATAATATTTAATAGATCAAATAAAACTCTATGATACGTAACATTAAGCGTTGTATGGTTTAATATCATACGAGAATTTTGACTGAACGTTGACTCAGCTTATATGGTTGGAAATTATTCATTTTAATTGAGAAGCTGAGAAAATGACATATGTGTGCCACCTGCCTTGCCATGCGCCGCCGCCGCCGCCCTTGATGCGGTGGCGTGGCGTGGCGTGCGTGGCGTGGCGGGCGGCGGTGGCGAAGGCGGCAAAGGCGTGGCGATCTTTTGCCACTTAAATACACATAATAACAGGAGTTTCTCCCTTTGATGGTGAAGGCGAACTGATTGCGTCAGTTATCGTCCCTTCCACTTCTCCGTCTCCTAGGATTCTCCGCTGCCTTTCTCCCTTCCGTCTGCAGCTATATATCCGTAGTCCTCCGTCAGTTCAGATCTAAGTCTTCCGCAACCGTTCTCGAGAGAAATCACATCTCAACAGCCCTCTGGCTTCCCCGTCCCGTACCTTTGGCGCACGGAGTAGCGGGAGAGCAAGTGCCTCCGGAACCCTCGTCCGCCTGAGATCCTTGCACGGGGTGAGCGACGATTAGGTTTTTGGGGTGCGATCCGCGACTGCTCATCCACGTACGCCTTCTTCCTGGTGGTGATCGCTCTCGGAACCTATCTTATTCATGGTGATTGCCTGCGGAACAGCAAGACGTCTTCTTCCTGGTGATCCGTTCTGGGGGGACTTTGACTGCGAACATCGCCCCGCATTGATCGTGGTCCGCGATCGAGTAACGCACTATGTCGAGGGCATGGGAGCCTCCGATGCCCTCAGATGGGACCCTCGCTAATTACGATCTAATCTCTCATCGTAATTGCGCTTTTCTTGTCTCGTCTGTATGTCATATCTCGCATCTTTGTAGCGTTCATTAGAAATACACACATGCACATATATGCCGTCACGAATATGCTGAAGTTTTATTTCTGGATTAAATTGACCATTAAATTGCCTAAATCTCTAACAGATCGTCTGCAGTTAATATATGGGGAAGTAGTATATCTCATAATGGAACTTGTACAATTATGTTCTACCCTATAATAATGCCTGAAATATCTATTGCAGCCAAATGACGGGTCTATGTGTATTATCTTTGCTTTCTCTGAAACTGAGCAGATAATTTGGTCAATTTAGTTACATAGGTTTATTTATTGTGTTGGTTTAGTAGTTCTGGACTTCGTAAGTAATATGTAACACTATGGGCAAATATTCTAGTTTCATCAAGTGATAACCTGGTTTTGTTCGTTTCATATGTGCTCCCTACTATTAAGTATTAATGTACAAATACCATTATTTTCTACTCTTTTAAGTAATTTTCGGACTAAGTTTCTTCCAATAATTTAGAGTCGAACAATTGTTGGACATGTTTTACTTGTTGCATTCATTTCTCACCCTGCAGGCAATGCGCTTAGGACAGAGTTTCAAAAGATATCTGGCAACACATGATGATGCAGAAGCCTCTTTAAAACATATGGTAGAAGAGTTGATGATCGATACTGCCAGGCCTGATAGATCTATGGTGCCTGACACCGGCGTCGACCCTGAGTGGGAGTACAAGCTAAGCTCTATATTCATTGACACTGCAAAGGAACAGGCACAAACCATGACATTCAGTATTTCAGTAGCTATCATTATTCTTTTTGGAAATAAACTATATCCATCTTTCTTCTTGATTTCAGGCACGATATGGAACACGAAGCATGGTGGCGCTAGCAGCGAAATTAGAAGGTGAGGTTACATTCTATGAAAGGTACTTGGAGAACAGCTTGTGGAAGGAGAATCTCATACAGTTCCAGATGGAGAAGGCAAATAGGACTTGAGAGAAACATCAGAACACTCGCAAAGACTGGTCGATTGCTTATTATTTTGCTATCACATTATCTTTAAAGTGTATAGCAAGGCATATACAAGACACAAGAGTAGTGGTATAATATGGCTACTATTGATGACCCTTTTGTGCAGATTTACAGTAATGTTTATCCAAGTGCAACAAGAAGAATTGATTGCCTGTGCTATCCCCCCTTGCCGCTGTATAGTTCTGAAGGACATCAATTCTTTGCTGGCACACAATTGCTGAAATCACAATGTCACCCTATGATTCTTTATACGCTGTATGCCTGTATCGGTACATCGAGAGTGTTTCAACTGAGGTAGCCCTTGGAAACTGGCTAGTGGCAACGGTAGGAACTAAGCATGTCGTATGATCTTTTAGATAAAGTCTTATGATCTTCTCGTTTTGTTGATCGTTAGGAATGATGATATATATTGTGTGCATACTGCACCCTTTTCTTTTCATTGAGATATAGTGACTTCGAGTGGTTATCTTCTCTATTTTTTTCTATATAAAAGTACAGTTGGTGGTGGTGATTGGTTTTGCATATGAATCTTTTTCTACAGTTGGTGGTGGTGTTTCTGCAGTGTGGTTTTGCCTAATGTTTTTTTTTTCCTTTTGAGGATTCTGTGTAACGATTCGTACATGTAAAAGAGACAACCGTTGATGCTGGAGCCTCTTTAAAACTGATGGTAGAAGATATTGATTGTATATGAAAAATCTTTTAAATAGTATATAAAAATCCATCTAAATAGATTGTTAGAGTGTAGAAAAAATTAAACATTTTTTATTATATAAATCCGTTGTACGCATGGGCAGCTTGCTAGTGTTTTACTATAAAGAGACCGGCATAAATACATTCTTCAATCTAGGATCATCACAATCCCTGTCTCAACGTGTGTGCATTTTCCATAGGTGTTTTTTTGTTGTACAAAACATTTTTTGACAAAAGAAAAGGTCATGAAAAAAAGAGAAAACAGTGATGTATTTTTTTGAGAAACAAAAACATTGATATAAATATTTCGCAAAAGAAAAAACATTGATAAATATATGAGAGTATTCGCAGAAGTGGGCCGCATGACGGCCCTTTCGTGACCCACTTTGCGGAACACGAGCCCAAGTTCCCATCCGTTTCGCACAGCCTCACTGCCCTCACACTACCTCTCCTCTCTTCATCGCCCTAGCTCGCACGCACCGCATTTCCCAAGGGAACCAGACCAGAGCATTCCCCTCCGCTCCACAATCGCTGCGTCACCTGCACCCTAGCCCTCAGCAAACCCTAACCGCTCGTCGCCATGAAGGACACCTCGTAAGTTGCCTCTCTCCACCCCTCTCTCGTCTTGTGTGCAATTCGTATGTGGCTTGCAGGGTGTAGCGACTGATCTCTGTGCGTGTGGTTTTTCGTTTTCTCCGATGAAGGTTCAAGGCCAGCGGCACCAAGCGCAAGAAGGCCGGCGGCGCCAAGCGCGGTCTCACTCCCTTCTTCGTGTTTCTGTAAGCTCTACCGCCCCTCCTCTTCCCATCCTTTCGCGTCTCCAGATCTACGCCTATCGTCTTTCAATTTTCTAGGGTTTTGTTGAATTTTCTGTGGTGGTGTTGGTAGGGCTGAGTTCAGGCCGCAGTACCTGGAGAAGCACCCTGAGCTCAAGGGCGTAAAGCAGGTAAGTTGCCTCTCCTCACCCTAGTCATGTAGCTGGATTCTAGGGTTTCGCTTAGGTGGCTCATATATGCCTGGCTTTGCTTATAGGTGAGCAAGGCGGCAGGGGAGAAGTGGCGCTCAATGTCGGATGAGGTATACGGATGCGTGCAATGCTTATATAGTTAGTTAGTAAGTATGTATCTGTCCTGTAAAAGGAAGACAAATATTTTGTCTCAAACTGTTTAATGTTTGCCTTGTTTAGGAGAAGGCGAAGTATGGCGCTAGCAAGAAGCAGGATGACAAAGCAAGCAAGAAGGTAATGTTACTAGTTTTTGGCTATTTAACGGTCATCTGTTGTATCTCGCAAGTGGTTGCCTCGTGTACCATCAGATCCTTCCATGATGGAATGATGGAATCTGGTAGTTAGATTAGATGAAGTAAGGGCTTGTGCACGTGCTGTCTGCTGCTGCTACCATGTCCAGCGTGATGTGTTTATAGGCATTTAGGCTACCTTGCACAGGAAGTTTATAGGCATGGTTGCATGCTCCTTTGACCTTTCATTGCTACTGCAACTTGATTTGGCTCCAATACCATGTGAATTAGTTAAGGTCCATTTGTCGTTTATCTTGTTAGTGGTTACACTCGTGCATGGCCTCATCCTCCCATGATGGAATCTCAGTAGTTGGAGCCAAGACCTCACACGTACTATCTGTTGCCTGTCACCCTGTCCGTTGTAATACGGCATGATTTGTGGAGGTACTTTCCCCTTTAAATGCCATTGCTCCTGGACGGGCTCCAATAGCATTAGAAATTAATGTGCATCTGTCATTTTCCTGTCAGCGCTTATGGTCACGGGTGAAATTATATATACCGTTATCCCCCTCCCTCTCTCCACGGTGGAATTCGTGTAGTTGGATAAAGTGACTCCCGCACGTGCTTTATGCACATTTCCACCTGTCCATTGTGTTGTTATACGTTACAATTAGGGTAGTCACTTTCCCCTTCCTTCCATTTCGGTTCTCGCATCCCAGTATTCCAAATCACTGTCTCAGTTCTATAGCCATCACTGCACGCTTCATTTAGTGCTGCTGCACCTGAATTGTCTCCGATAGCATGGGACCTAACTAACGTGCATTAGTTATTTTTCTTGTTGCGTAGGTACGGGCCTGCACCATTGTATCCTTTCATGATGGAATCTGAGTAGTTGGGTGGAACAACGGCATCCACGTGCTTTATACTACTTCCCATTCATTCCATTGATAGTTATGATCATAGGAGTCACTTCTTCATTTCTTTCCATTCCATTTGGGCTCTCCTCTCTAACTTGTGAATCCTTTGTTTGGAGATTTATAGCCATTCTGCACGCTTCAGTGCCACTTCAGTGCTTCACCTTGATCCGGCTCTAATAGCATGGGAACCTGGTGCTTACTGCTTAACTCTAGCTTGTCATGTTCGCATCTGCAGGACCACCACCATTGCAAAAAAAAAAGTATATTTGAAAGCCCAATGTTACGACCTGAAATGTTTCTTCTATGGAATCTTGGGTTCAAACGTCAAATTTCCCATTTAGTTTGGAACCTCCCCAGCCTAGTTGAAAGTCATCTTTCAATTACGTTGGAAGTTGCCTACTCCACATGTAGTTAAAAAGTGAGACCATTAGGAAAAGACGGATAGAAATTGCTGCTGATGTTCGAATTGAAGTGCTGCTTTTTTTTTAATAGCTGAGGAACTTAGACACCCCATGTTATCGGCACCACCAATTATCCATATTTACTGCTGTCCCATGAAATTGGTCTTGTATTTCCGGAGCTTTATGTTTCTGTTTTAGTGATGATGTACTGTGTTGTTTTAATCAGGAGAGCACTAGCTCCAAGAAGGCCAAAACTGATGGTCGGGAGGGAGAGGAAGCAGCGAAGTCCGAGGTTGAGGATGATGATGAGCAGGATGGTAATGAGGTATGTAAAACCCATGCGTCATAATGGGTGGTACAGTGCAGATGGAATTTGCCAATTGTTGCTAACATCCGCGTAATTTGTTCTTTGCAGGATGAAGAGTAAATAGTAGGATGGGGAACAGCAGCTTTGCAATTGGGTGTTTGCTTCTTCTTTACTTAGCTTCCAATGTGCTGTTCCTTTTGATGTTATATGCTGTAAGGAAAATCTGTACATGATGGAACCTTAGGGCTATGGCATGCTGGAGTGCCCGTTTAACTAGAAGAGCCGGAAACTCATGCCAGCCTCGTCAGCATGTGTAAACTGTTGATTTTCTTGTTTTATCGACTAATTGGGTGACTATCCTATAGTTGGTTTGCAGACTTGCAGTTAACAGCGTCTGCTGTCCCGTCTGTGCTTGAGTTGGTGCATTGGATGCTTGGTGTTTTTTCGTGCTCGATGCTCTTATTAGCTCAACGCGCCCTTTTTTATGTGTGACGCTGTCCGTGAAGGTGTGAAGATCATTCCTGAGCCGTATTTTTTCAGTTAATGAATAGTATTTTTTTCTCATAATAAATCAGCCAATGGTACTAAACTATTTTAATTTTGACTAAAATTTATGACCACAGATAATATTATGAAATTTTCTGATCGGTTGAGCTAATTTAGGCTGTGGCTGGTGCTGTTGGAGTTGGTTCGGTGGTTCTGTACAGCTGCAGCGATGCTACAACAATGTCAACTAACCAGGCTAAAAGTATATTGCATGAATCTAATGATGCTTAATTTGGCATCATAAATATTTGTAGTTTATATAAATTTGTTGAACTTGAGATATTTTTACTTGGTAATGTGGTAGACCATTTTTTTTTTTTGGGGGGGGGCGGCGGGGTGGGGACGGAGGTGGTATTTGGGACCAGGTTTTCTTCTTATCACTCCAAAGTTCAAGTTCGTTTTTTCTTCTTTTATCAGAATCCAAAGTTCAAGTTCGGTTTTTTGGAAATCACCCTGCTGCTTTTATAATCAGAATCAAATAATCAATATTGTTTTGGCCGTTTGAGACTGTCTCAGGCTTCAGCGGGTGAATAAGTCGGAACCAGAGCCCAAGCTTCTTCGGAGAGACGAGAGCTGCTCTCATAGTATAAGTGTAGAATCAAAATTGCCGCGGCAAAAAATAACTGGCAATGTCAAGTATAGACCTCAGTTGCACCTACACTCGATTCACTATTTACAAGTAACCTGCTTGTATAGTTGTATGTAGTGGAAGAGACTGAGACAACGGCAGATCCAGATAATCAGATCGACAATCCAGGGATGAGAAACGGAAATGAAGAACTTTACAACAGGAAGGGGAAATTGGTAGGTGATTATGAGGTCCCCTTCTCGTTCTTTGTTGTCCGGAGTAGCTCTTTTGCCATTGCAGAGAATGACTGGGCGCCGCTGGCCATATCAGCAGCCCGAAGGTTAATGCCCTGCAGAAAGCACATTGGTCCACGTTATCGGGCAACAATAGCAAGTCTTCTATGTTTCTGCAGGTTTTTTGTAAGGACTACTGGTGAGCGTCATGTCAACAGGAACCACGGAACTATATTATTCCTTAGGGTACATCTAATTAAGTTAAGAATCTTGAAGCCTAGTTTCCTAACTGCATGATCTGGTTAGAGAAGCATAAGCATCTTACCTCCAACTTTTTCATGTTCTCCTGCAGCTTGTTTCCAATCATTTTTGGAACGCTGGTTGAGTCCTGTTCATATAAACATGAAAAGGGATTGGCAAATGGTAATTGAAACACGGCTGCTAATTATATTGTGCATTATTCTATGCATAATTCATATGATTTGCATCGATGAGCTTAATGCACTCACATCATTTGTTGTATTTGCATATCCATACTTCATCTTTATCTGATCGACTTGACTCACTGATGTTTCATCTTCAGTTTTTTTGTTTCCTGAGCTTATCTTTTCTTCAGTCTTGGGCTTCAACTTTCCTGCATGTGCATAATTGACTTGATCACATGACACAATTTTTTTAAATATAGTTGAATCAGAAGTTCAGAACCCAATTTTACAAAGCCACACAGTGGATTACAAATTTATGAACATCTTATAAGTGTACTTTACTGACCTCTAAGGGTATGGAGTCCCTTGCTGATTTTCTCTTTGCTTAGACCAGGGAAATGTGGTCCTTTTGGCTTCTGTGGGTTGTCATCAATGTCGATATCATCTTCAGACAAAAAACATATAATATAAACATAAGTATATACTGCTACACAAGTAAAAGCAAAATGATAGCATATACCTATGTCCAGCTCGACATTTTCATCATCTCTTAGTGAACTGTTCCTTCCCTCAGATGGCGGAGCAAAGTTAGTTGAAGAAAATATTGAAGCCAGCTCTTCAGAAGTCGTTGCAATACGTTGTTCGCTGCCATTTGCAGCACTTTCTTTTGATTTGCTTCCTTTGTTATCTTTCATAATCATTCCAAACAGACCCTGTTGAGTTCCATACTTCCGTTGTAAGTAAAGTTATGTAGATGGCTTCCAGCTCTCTACGATCAATTAATTACCTTTTTCTTTTCTTTAGGAGATTTCACTACAAAAGAAGAGTCTTCCCTGGTTGAGCTCTCTTTTCTGTATACTGTACTAATGCTGTCCACGTGCCTGTGTAAAAACCATAGTACTCAGATAGCATAAGCCAATCTTCAAAATAACTAAAAGGAACTGCATCTAGGTGTTCAGATCTAGAATTGAAATTCCTTTTTGAAATTATTAGGTTATACATTGATAATTATGGCAGTAGCTTAATCATGAACCCATGGGTCTGAAAGGCACAAAAGTGCAAAACTACTACAAAATTACATAGTAACATACCGGTATATCTCATCCTGGCAGAGCGTAGAGAAAAAATAGGTCTCTTCTCCATTAAACTGTAAAATCAATTTGATTATTTTGTAAGACAATACATTATTTTACAACTGAAAATTTACATGCTATTTAGTAGATAAAGGCTTTAAACAATGAAGAGTATGAGAAAAGGATGGGCAGGCGCAGAGCATACCAAGATGGTTTCTCCATCTGATGAACATGCTATGGAACTAGTTGAATTCAAGTTTCTTGAGTACACAAAACCTCGTAAAAAGGCATCCTTCAACAAGGATAAGTCTGCCAGGGATCTGCAGTTTCACATACACAAAAAAAGGAAGCACATTGACTTCACTTTAGCATCCACAGGCACATCGAAGTCTTTAAGTAAATTGTTGCCTCACCTTATTTCAATTTTCCCATTGAAGAAGACAAGTATAAGTCCAATGTCATTAGAAGAACTATGAATAAGAGAGGCGAAACAACAACTACTATTCAATTTCTTCTTATTGATTATCTTTTTTGTGCCCTGAATGGAGTATAAAACCATAAGTACAACGACAACTCGTGGTAAAGAAAAAAAAATGATAGATAATTAGAGATACAAATACCTGAATTGCGTGGCTCAAGGAAAATAAGCGGATTGCATTTTCAGTGCAAAGTAACAGCAATGATTCCTTCAATACTATATCGTGGTTATCTGAAACTGCTGGTGTGTCATTGGGCGATAACTCTGTCACAAAATTTTCTACAGAGACTTAGAATGCCAATAGTTAATTTATCAACAAAAACTGATAAGTGTGCAATGCCATAAAGTGCACCTAACATCTGCAGAAGAAGGGCTTTAGAGGGTTTGTCAGTCTGAACTGGGTTGGGGTTCAAAAGTTTCCCATTTTCTTCCTCGATAATAAAAATAGATGAATCTTCCATCGCTGCTAACAAAATGTCCTTGTCATATCCATTATGGCTATAGATTTCAAATTGCAAAGAGGCGATTCCACCAGATAGTCGACACTCAAACTGTTTTTGATATAAGATTGTAGCATCTTCTACGTTGATAACTGATACCTGAAACATGGATTTTGTGACATTATAGGATTTTGTTGGCTTAGAACACTGGGACCAGATAGAACCTAACAAATCTGAGCCACATATAAATGAAGTAAAATCCATGGGATACTTGCTTAAATTTATCATTTTATCTCTATGGAATAACCAGGGACATATCGATATCCATGATACTGATCATTGCAAGCCATGAATGTTAAAAAATTTTGTGGCCATCATGAGATTCCATGGTTGCTATTTTTTAAAAAATAAATAAGAACAATAATTTGCTAATCTTGTTTGTAACCATTTAGTTTCGCTTCCCTCATGTAGCATAGCAACCACATACCGATATTTGATAGTTCTGACTCTTGTAGATAAACAAATGTTGTTTTCTGAAACTAGGACACAAAGTCACAAACATGTTGGTGAGACCAAGGAGGCTGCCTTATCTATTTATTACATGAAACAACATGTGGGGTTCAAGGCACTGTAAAAATCCTTAAAATTAACAATACAAAAATTTATTGCTAATCAAGAGAAAATAATTTTCTGTCACCAATGCTAGAATATACAAGGATGAACTCTACTTTCAAGCCTAGCTCTGAAATTCTGTGGGCTACTGGGTTATCCAGCCTGTTGACTAAACAGCGCCTAGGAATTACAGCCCAAAAAAACTGAGAATGTTTGTACAAACTACACACAATAGATCACTTACAATTCCTTTTTCTGTCCCAGCAGCAAAATGCTTTGATTTTGAGATAGAAGACATTGTGGTTACAGCTCCTTTAAGCTTTATACTTCTGACATTGCAGTTATCTCCTTGCTTTGCTGTCAAATTATTTGATCATGTCAAGATATAAAATATATAAACTTGAAAACTCATGTATTTAAATGTGTCATGAAGAAAAATAGGTCATTCATCCAAATGATAAGACCAAGCATACCAATTCTTACAGAGTCTCTTACATCTGCATCTATGAATACACTTGTAGACTATGTAGCGTCCAACCAACCAAAGATACACCTTAAGCAACAACATATCATATTTCTTTTCTTGGAATAGATCTGCAGGAAAACCCCACACATCTCTTCTATACTAATATCACATTATTCTTTATATTCAACACAAGGCATGAGATATTGCCACCCACCCACTGTCTCACCCTATAATAAAATTGATGATGATGATAATTGTCTAGAACTCTAATTTTTTTTCTTGAACAGGAAGGAAAGCTGCGTATCATTGCATTAATAGAAGAAGGGAGTGTTACAACACCCACCCACACCCGATTTAAACATTAATTACATTTGTGCCTGTTAGAAAAACTAATAAATGACCTGAGATAGGGGCAGGGTGGAAAGACAGCCCCTTAGCTCATGCCATACACCAAAGCTGGGACTCCCTCATAGATGCTAGGGTGGGCAGCACCATTGAACACACAGTCATTCCTATGTTTCCACAAGGTACATTCTCCCAAGATGATGACTAGATCACTAGAACCCTACTATTACAAGTTGAAAATCATGTCACGAAGAAAAAGAACAAGCTGATATTAGTCTCCGAAATTACACCTATGTCTTTTAGTCTCATGTTCCACAATTTTTATTGAGCAAGTACACATCGAACTGGTAAAGGTCAACATTTTGAATGACAGTATAGATGCTGTTGTAGTGTAATTTTCCATGCAAACAACACATAAGCATACCAAGATAGAAGCACCAACTGTTGGGTTTAGGAACAGTGTGAGGATAACAATACCATTTAAAAAGGAGAATATGTTGTTGCTGGAGTCCTTTTTGAATGTGATAATACGGACCTAGAAATAAGAGGAAAGAAGCTTTACTGCACTGCAAGTGCATCAGACATGGAAGCTAGAAGTCATGTCATGGCCATGGAATAGTTTACCATTCCACTCCTTTCTCCAGACAACAGAATGCTAGAGGACATATCAAACTGTAATGATGTGATAGGGTTGTCAGTTGATGTATTATCTTCATTCTGCACAAATATCAAAGTAACCAACATATTAATTGGTATGCAAATGCATAACTATGAATGTTCAAAAGTTATTGTAATTTGAAGGAACCTGCTGCTTTATCGTAAAAATCTGCAGCAAATGAGGGCATGATGCATCCCAAAAGCTTATGGTTCCATCTAGATGTCCAGTTATACAGAGGTTCCGGGTCTTATGAATGTTGGTAAAACTTGTTAAAGTCTGACCTTTATCCTTCATTGAAAACAGCCATGGATATTTGGTGGCTGATGAAAAATAATCCTGCGCACCATTAGAAGAAGGAACAATTTGATCAAAGAGTTCGAAGTTTTTGAAAGAAATAACAAGTATATACATGCCTCGTCCAAAGAAGCTAAGGCTGCAGGGTTACATGTATACAACTTTGCAACACTGATGCCTGAATCACCATAAGGAAGCTTCACATATGAACAGTTTGGAAGTGTTGGAGGTGATCTAGACTGAGAGTGAAGGAGATAGCGCTCAATTTCTGAATCATCATATAAACAGATCTGACCAGATTTCAACAAAAGAACAAGGGCACTTTGTCTGTGCTTATTTGGGTCACTAAGCCCTGTAACAAGTTCCATTCCTTGGCAAGATTCAGCGATAGGCAAGACCATCTTTACAATTCGTGATTCACTCTCTTCATTCAGAATCAGAACCTATTCATAAACACCAAGTGGAAGGTTGAACAAAGATGCAGTTCTTACTGAACAGAAACAATCAAGATACATTATCCATGTAAATCATCAAACTAATTTTGTAGGGAAGAAAATACAGGCTCCAACAAAGGGGCAACTTTCAAATGTTTCTGGGAAATAAAAACACTTTTTTGGTCAGTCATAGCTTGCCATTTAAAGTGTGATATTTCAATTTACAGACCAGCCAATTATAAAACCATTGATTCTAAATTGTTATTATGAAGCAAAATGTTACAGGTGATAAGGCACATTGCTATTTTATAACAGAACTCCGCATGATAAGAAAACAAGGTACATGGGCAGATATAGCATGGCACTTGAAATTTATGGCAGTGGACAGTCTACAAACTATTATTTGAGCAACAGTTTAAATATTTGTTTTGCTAAAGGTCAGTGTTTCCACCTGAAATAGGTGTCCATGATCATTGAAACCATTGATATACAAACGACCTGCCTTTCCATCGCTAGAGATCCATTGCAAAGAGACTATTGGCAACTTGTCTAGCTTGTATCCTAGGTTAAGCCTCTGAATAGGTAGATTCTGGCTGCCCATAGATGAGGAATTTTGTGTACTTGTAACCTCAGGAATGGCCCAAATGTATAAATCGCCATTATCGCATCCAATAGCAATTTTGCTTCCCTTGGCACAAACCCAGCATGCTGACGTTACATTTTTAGCCTCCTTCTGTGATTGCTGCTGCATAGTTTTACCAGATATGGATACTGCTTTGCTAGCTTTAATATCCCACAAACTCATAACCCCATCTCTGAATATAATGAGCACCCTGAGAAAAGAGTGTACCTTGATGAGACTTTTCTATATGTGACATATGTCTACAAATAGTGGAATGTAAGATCAAACAGGGATACTAGATGGGTTATTAAGATGAAGTTTTTTTTCTCGAACACGCAGGATTAACCTGTTAATTCTAGATTTGGATATATGGCTGAGCACCAGGAAGAGATTGACCTGTTCAATTCAGACAAAGGCTGGGGCGAAACAAATATTACTTCGACATCATTACCAGCACTAGCAGTGGAACCTTCAGCAAAGAAACAAAAACCCAAACAAAATGAGTCAACTTTTAGTGTTCCACTTCAATTTACGGCTGCTCGTATTGCAAGAATTATCTAAAAATGAAACCAAGATCTGAAGGGTGCTCCCTTTTGAATGTGATCACATACTGAAAAATACGAAAAATGTTTTTCACCGATTGACAAAGTTGATTATGAGCACGGTAGACAGATATTTCTAGTGTAGCAACATCGTACCATAAGATTCAGTAAAAGGTATCCAGTACGGCATGTCAGCTAGGCATCTCTGAGCCAAATCAAGCTTCAATAGAGACACATTTCCAGAACTATCCCCAACATATCTGCCAGGCACAGAATTCCCATTAGAGCACTAAACCTTTGGAATTCATGGACTCAATAGTCGGCAACAATTCAAGTCTATAACTCACATGTAGGAGCTCTTCTGCAGCACAGAGAATGCAGTGATCGCCTTTTCAATCGGGTGCAGATAACAGAGTTTTTTCGCATCAATGTCCCAAACCTGCACACAAGGTGCCTTCCGGATTAACAATACATGGAAGCGACAGCATCAATCAAATATATTTATTAGTTAAAAAAATCACCTCGATCTGGTTCTGGGTGTTGACATTGAGCAGAACCCCTTGGCCCTCGGCAAACTGAAACGGAACAGCTTAGAGTGAGTCGCCTCCAAGTCTCGCCACGCGACATCGGACACGCAAATCAAGCAGTGGGATTGGAGAGCGACGGGAGGGCGGCGCGGTGGTACCTGCAAGAACCTGGAAGGGAGTGGGGAGGGGGACTGGAGCAACGCCTGCGTGTTGTCGCGGCCGAACAGCTTGATCTGCCCATTCCTGAAAGCAATCGCGCGTCAGCAATGTCGGAGAAAGGGGGGAGTGAGCACCGAAGCGGAAGGTAGCGAGGCGGCAGCCGTGCTGTTACCTGGTGGCGACGGCGAGGACGTGGAGGACGGGGTCGTAGGCGAGGAGGGCGGCGTCGGCGGGGACGCCATAGTGGAAGGCTAGCCGCGGACTGACGTCCTCGGCGCGCAGGGAGCTGATGCTGCCGATATGCTGCTGTTGAAGTGAAAGAATAAAAGGCTTAGTTTCAAAGCCAGCAGCACCTGCTTCCGTAGCATAGTGGTAGTGCGTTCGCTTCGTAAGCGAAAGGTCGCGAGTTCGATCCTCGCCGGGAGCTGAATTTTAATTACTTTTTGACATATTTCGTGTTACAATTTTCTTTTCTTTGCTCGAGCGAGGAAATGCTCTCTGAAAAGTATTCATTTTTCTTATCTTTTTCCCGTGTAAAATCATGCTGTGCTACTCTCTTTCAAAATTATAGCTTGTTTGTTTGTTAAATTAGCAATATATTAACATCTACGAATTCAAGTAAATGCTTTGTCAAAACATACCCCATAGACAATTCAGTGGAACTAATTTAACATTGTAATTGTTGATGCATTTTGATAAAAACTTAACCAATGTTAAAGAAATTTGACTCAGAATAAAAAAAAACGAATTGTAATTGCTAAACGATCTTCGAGACGAACTCTACCCACCAGGCTGGCAAAAAATCCATTCCAGTTCCAGCCCAGAGTGAACTTTAGTGCAATGATTAGCAAAGGGCCCTAAAAACCAAAAGAAAGGTTACGAGGCACAAACCGCGGGTCTCCTGGACCAGCCGCTCACCGGCCTTGCACGTGGCCGGTCACGTTCACGTCAACCTAGCACGCACCTTCTCGCATTATTTTTGAGGCATTCTGAGCTGCCAGACGTCCCGGATCTAGCCAATTGAAAACCAAGTCGCCAAGAGACAACCGTACACGTACTAATCCCAGACTCCAGTTCGATAAACCTACGCTAACAACGTACGATGACGGATTATCTCTGCCGCTCCCCGTGTCACTGTCAGTACATGACCTGCTCTCCGTTGTCGTTAACTACTCCACAGCTTGCTCCGCTGTCAAGTTGATTACTGCTTCTTTTTTTCCCTTTAACAATGCAATGCACGCATCATTCCTTGACCTCTGCAACAGTCACCACCTCCAATTCCCCGTCCTTTGCACAGCACAAGTGGCGGCACTTTCCAAGTGGCCTGCCAGACATGGACCGTGCCAGGTAAAACAGCTGGTACAGTTTGAGCATTTGGGGCCAGAGAAAAAAAAAGAAGAGAGGCTAAGCTTACACCCAAATGCGACTCGATGCAAACCCGGCGTTTGATACGTCGAACCCAGCATTGGAATAAACGGATCTCGTTGATCTCGAAGAACCGGCCAGACATTTTAAATCTCACTAGATCCCTAATAATAATGATAGCTAATCCACGTACTGCTGGTCTGCTGCTGCTACTATCTGACCTCGTCAATGCAAACTCTTATCCATCTCGATCGCCTTTAACAAAGATCATGCTTCCACCAAAACGCTCTATCTCGGCTCCAGATTAGGCCCCGTTTGGCACGGCTTCACTTCATCCATGAAGTATTTTTTTTTGCTTCAGCTCCATAAACAGTTTTATGGGTGGAGCTGTAGCCGTTTTGATAAATTATTTGGCAAAACAGTTTTACATATAGTTTTTTTTAAAATATGCTCTCAGAGAACGGCATGTAGAATGAGGTGAAGCCGAGAGAAGCCACTATTTTTAGCTCCTTCTCACACCAAAGCTCTGTGAGAGCACGTTTTTAGAGGCTTCATCGATTGAGCTGTTTTATTTTACCCCGTTTAGCAGAAAACGGCTCTAAGCGGCTCCTGGAGTCGCTAAAAAAGCCCTGCCAAATAGGGACTTACTTTTCACTTTCACCACAGGTAAGGATAATTTATGCTGGGAATAAACTACGCGTCCGAAAACAATATGCTAGTGGCTCGACATTTATGGGATCACATGGCTCTACGCGTGCCGTATTGATTTCCTGGGTGTCCTAGATTTTGAAAATGTTTGAAATTTGAACAGAGCTTCGGTTAAACCATGTCTCTGTCAGAGTGTATAACGAGCCATACGGCACGGCGTCTGCGAGGACATTCTTTTTCTAGTTTCCGAGAGGAAAACAATGCTTAAAAACGGAAAACGGGATAGCGACATTTGCCCTCTACAGATTAGCTTATAAGCCGTATTTTTTCACCCACCAAATAGTATTTGCTTATCAGACAAGCGAACCGTGCAATTTTTCGAGTAGCAAATTTTCCGACTGAAAAAAAATCGATAAACATATGCAAATTCAACCAGGATTCGCCGCAAACACGCAGGATTATCTAATCCCAAAGAAAAATTCCTGTCCTGAGCGGCATGGAAATTCAATGAGGATTCGCCGCAGCCCCAAATTTCGTCAGCGTCTTCTGCAGAGTTTTCATCTAATCTACAGTAATAAGTATCTAATGCTTCATTCAATGGTACGTATCTTCAACCAAGAGCCTAGCCCGAAGAAAAGAGACGGCAGAAACGGAAACTGGGAGAGCACAGATGTAGGGTTAAGGGAGAGAAGCCGTACCTTCTTGGAGGCCTTCTCCACGAGCTTCTTGACGAACATGGCCGGCCGATTTCACGGCGCGGTGGACGACAAGGACAGGCACCCCCCACAGGCCAAGGCCACAACCGGATCAAAGAAGGCCGAGATCGGCGACTCCTTTCTAGTATCTTCACCGGAGGAAGAAGCAGGTAGCGCCCCCCAGTTGCCAACTTCCTGTTCAGGAGCGGGATCGAAACGAAACTGACCAAGGCAAGGCAGGGAGAGAGCGAGCGAGAGAGATGGCGTGGCGTCGAGGGTGGCAGAGGGGGAGGAGGAGGAGTTGGCGTTCGGAGGGCAGTTATGGATTAGGTTGGTGGCCTCCTGCCTTTCTGCTCTGCGCTGCGTTGTGTTCACTGACCAGTGACTACTAGTCTGGCAAGGCAAGTTTGATCTCCGAAGAAGAAAGGGATGAAGAGCGAGCGAGCGCAGGGGGTTTAAAAAGAAGATCGGCGGCCGAGGAGCCGCGGACGCTGGGACAGGCTACAGAGTCCACCGGCCACCGGGCACCGGCCACCGGCCGGCCCACCGCAACCGACAGAATAACTAGCGTCCGGTGCCCAAACGTGGGAGCCATCGACCTGGCGCAATCGCATGGCGGCACTTGGCGGCGTCGCATCTGTCGCAGTAGGCAGACAGAAAAAGAAGAAGAGTGGCTTTGGATTATACGATGTGCCGGTGCTGCCTCCATATCAGCTCGCAGAGGGTAACGTGACACCGAAGCAAATCTGCGATGCTGCTTGCTGGGGTAATTAGAGAGGCACGGTGTACGGAAGGTAAGCACTAAACATGAGGACGCAGGCGTCTTCAGTGGTTGCTGGTTTTGGAGAGCGAGCGCCCTGATGCGGCATTGTTTCAACACCATTTGGTGCTGTGCATATCTACCGGCGCCAAATTTGTCAGGCACCAACTGCATGCGGTGCACGCGGGTGCATCGGCAGTTTTAAGCCGTGGGAGTGAATGGAGATCGGAGGAACCGGATGCAAGACTTTCGATGAAAACGATCGTGTCTCACTCTCTCTGGTGTCACTCGACTACGGCATCATGCAGTACGTGTTCGGCAAGGAGCACGGGTACGACGTGTCGTGCGCGGGCGCGGTACTGCCCTCCGGGAAGGACGAGGTGGAGGGCCTGGTCCAGATGGTCCACGAACGAGTTCCTTTTTATTTTTGCTCTGAAAATAACATGTTACTGGATTATTAGTTAGTGTTCAGAATCATCCTCCTTTAAATATCCAGGAGAAGAAAGGCTCTCTGTGTTTGGTAAACGATATGTGAAATCAGTTAGTGCTTACTGAAGGTCATATTTAGGGGAACACACATTGACTCGCTTTTAGACTCAGTTGCAGTGGTGTGAGGAGTGTTGGAGACATGCTCCAAGCTAGAGAATGTAGCTAAGATTAGGACTGATACCTCAGATCATCTATAAATTGTCACTGATGTTAAACTTTTTTTAATTACTGATCATCAGCCAGTCAATGTGTGCTGATGGCTGAAAAAGGAGTCTGAGGGTGTCCACATCTTACACAAGTGCAGTTCATCTGCAGCCACAATTTCACTGATCTATCACAGAAAATACAAAACCCCATAACTTATTTGGGAATATGACCAGTGGGAAAACTGCAACGTTGCCCCCCTGGTAAAAAGTGCTGCACAGGTCAACTGAAACAAAAAGAAATTGCAGCACCTCAACACGTACTGAACATATTGTTTCTTCAGAGGACCAGAAGATCAGTAGTACACCCACCATTGTTTCTTCAGATCGTGAATTGCTAAACAAGTTTCAGATTGTCAGTTGTTTCTTCAGATGATTAGAGGAACAAGTGTTTCAGATCAAAAGAAGCAAAAGCCACATAGATTGTTTCTTCAGAGCAACTGCAGCTTTTTGGTTTTGCTCACTGATCGATGTTCTTCTCACTTGGGCATCACAGTACAGTGCCTATCGCTTCTGTAGCTTGCATGCCAGAAATGAAATGACAAATCCCAGCATATTAAGATGAACAGTACATTGAACAGTATGCATGGGAAGCACCGTAGTACCTAAAAGGTCAGGACCTCAAATAGACAGACAGCTTTCATAATTTGATCATTTCTTATGAGCAAAACAATACAATGTCTTCAATCTTCATATACTAATTCAGTTGTTGTACCAGTCAAGAAAAAGAACAGAGAAAGTGAGAACAAAGAAGAAGAGCAGGAGAAAGGTTCTACTGCTGCTGTTGCGCTGGATTGCCTGGGATAGCTCCTTGTTCCCACGCTCCACATTATTCGTAGCTTCAACAGCCTGCACAGAAGATGTTCTATGAGGACATACAGATAACAATCGAGTTCGTTTCATTAGTGAATATCCAAATCATGCGTTCTTTCAGTTAAGGGAAAAAAAATCTGACCATGCACCAATACCCCCCACCCCACCCCACCACACACACACACACACACACACACACACCTAGGAGTATATTAAGAAGAAAATAGAAACCCGAATTCCCCTCGACAAGGACTTAAACCTGGGTTGCCTATGCCACAGATTATCACTAAACAGTGTTCACCAGTCATCAAGTATATGTGAGCTATTATACCTTAGGGCTGGAGACAATGATTTAACTCTATACGGTGTTACAAAGCTCTTTCATGGACATAACCTTCATGTGACCATTATACTTTCTTTGGTAGATTCTGACATTCTATATGTTTGTGTTCACATAAAACACAACATATAAACTGGTCGAATATGATTAAACGAATCTTATACCTGGTCATATAAATACTGAATTTGTTGAGCTTGTTGTAGAACATGTGTTGACATAAGATGATTAAGTGCTGACATTTCTATCATCTTTGTCTCCGTTTCTTGGACAGCATCAAGAAGACTTGTCAACTCCACCTGAGAAGTGTTTCAGGACACACATGTTGCATGGTAGTTAAGTAAAATAGCCAAGTTTTTCACTAAAGAATAATTTATATGCCATCCACATACTACCTGGAGGGCTTTTGTTTCATCATCCAATAGTTGTTCTTGAACTCTCATAGGTGCTGTAGATACTTCCTGTTCTACAATCTTTGATACATCAGATTGTAGAACAAGATTGGACTTGGATGGTTCAGCAGGTTTGATTTCTGGTCTCTTCTGAATCTTCTTCCTTGGCATTCTTCTGTTAATAGCATCTTGAAAACGCATGGACCGAAGACGATCAAATTGTGCAGTTACCGAATGGAGATGCTCACTCAAAATTAGAACCTGAAAGTTGGACACAAAACAGACAGCTTACTAGAGCTGGCCACAAGAGCATAATTTTTTATCCTACCAAATGAAATCAACCAATCGAGGTCTGACATCCTACAAATATACACCCAACTTAAAAATTTGGAAAGGAAATGTTGAAAACATCAATCCTCAACAGGATCACCTGTTCAATTGGCTCTAATGAAAGGAAATCTTTGCTCATAATACATCATACATGTAGCATCGTAGCAGGTACCTAAGAGCATCCTCAACAGTCTTTCTTAAACCTACTATCTAAATCCTCGTTCAGAGAGTCATTCTAATAAAAATCGCTCTCTATATCTCTCCACCCTCTAACAACTTCTCTATATCTTGTTCAGCGCTCTGGAAAGCTACATTCGCTCTCTATCTTTGGAGAGCGAGAAATCAGGAATAAAGGATGGCAATATTTGGAGATCTAGTTCAGGAAGCTGTTGGAGGGGATTTTTTCACCAAAATCTCTATTCCTATCATTACAGAAGGATATAAAGAGATTCTTGGAGTTGCTCTAAGGAATTACTTTGCCCCATCCTCTAAATGGAACACATTCAGGCCAGTTCTACTGCTAACTATTTATGTATCATGTACTCCTTCAAAAATAATTAATCCAGCAGAAAATTTTAAACTTATAACAGTAATGGCAAGGAGAATAACCATACCACACCATGCTGATGAGCTATCAAGTCCAACCGTGAACTCTCATCCTTAGTGCCAAGCCATGTCTTTCCACTTCCATTCTTCTCTTCTTCATGGATCCTGTTCTTTAAGATATCAATCTGTTCCTTGCATGCTTTTACAAAAACTCCAACCTAATATGCATTCAATAGTTACAAATAAGTACTAAATTGAGAATAGAAAGCAGGTTATGTGAATCAGTGCGTGGCGTGCCAGTATGAATATAGGTTGCCAACTCAATGGTCTATACAAAAAGAGCACCCAATCACTATGTCCAAACATAGATTAATAGTATCAACAGAGAGAAGCACTCTTCTTAATGAAATAACACGCAGCTCTCCTGCGTTGTTCGAGGAAAAAAAAACAGAGAGAAGCACAACCTACATTAACTGAATGTCTGAGCATCAAGGATACATGATTGTGCATATATATATGCTCTTGAACAATTCTTTTAGGGCTACAGTCTTCGATAATTGTAATCCAAGACTAGATTTGTACAGTTGTGAAAAAAAAAACTTGACAGCCAAATATATTTTTACAAAAATGGACATGGTACAACAATAGATATCTTTTGTGCCACTGAGCTTCAGGAATAAAAGCTTCTATTGAAGTTTTCAAACATTGAAGGCTTCAAGCACATTACAATGATAGAGAACTGTAATGCAATGCAATGCCAAACAGACAAACAACCCGCTAGACAATTTTTATGAGCATTAAACATATAGGTTGCCAATTAACACACACATTTAAGATCTCATTGATGCATCATCACAGGAAAAGTGATAACAAATGAAAACAAACAATGACATACAGTATGCAAACTTACTTCATGCTCAATGCTATCCCTCTCTTGCTCGGTAGTGCGATGCAGGTCCACATAATCCCTCCTATGCTTCACTATGAACCTCTCGAGTTCCCTGATGCTCTCAAGCTATAAATCAACAAAACCCATCAAACAATTACACTGGCAACCTGTCTCACCACATGCAAAACAGGAACACAGTCCACCAAAACTCCTACCGTCTTGATCGCAGCATTAGTGAACGGCGACTTGGGCGATTGCTTCCGGATGATGAAAGACGACATGAGCGCGGCCAGTTGGGCCTACACAGCATACACAAACCAACACAATGAGTCAATGAGCGTGAAGAATTGAGGACCATTCGTGAGGCTTCCATCACTACGCTGTGGAGGGGGTGCGGATGGAGAGGCTGGGGGGCGCAACACACCTCCGTGTATCCATGTGAGAGCGCGGCGACTCGGACGGCCTCTTTGAAGTCCTCCGTCCTGTCCCGAA
The DNA here is from genome assembly GCA_904845875.1 of Miscanthus lutarioriparius. Taxonomy (NCBI): domain Eukaryota; kingdom Viridiplantae; phylum Streptophyta; class Magnoliopsida; order Poales; family Poaceae; genus Miscanthus; species Miscanthus lutarioriparius. Next base: position 19,195,850 of record CAJGYO010000011.1, on the reverse strand, counting down.
CCCTCGCCATCGCCGAGGGAGCGGCAGCGACGGCGGCCTCCTCCGGTCAGATCCACGATGCTCTTGAGCCAGCGAGATGCGTGCTATTGTGGGGTGCAAGCGCAGGGGAGCGGCAGGAAGAGCAGACTGCTGGACGTCGGATCGACAGTGGCCGGCCGCCGGCGATCCAGCGCGTCGGACGGGCGGCGACTGGCGAGGTAGGAGCCTGGGAGACGGGTCGGGAAGACGGGAGCCGATTCACGGTTCAGCACATCAGACAATTGCTCAGCAGCGGACCCCGACAGTGCCGCCGACGCGGTGGTCCGGTGCCTTGGGGAGCCGGGGAGGAGAGAGGCGGCGGCTTTGCGAGCGGGCCAAGCCTGCAGCCTGTTCGTGTCGTATCGTCAATTATTTACTGCTGGCTGATTTGGCGTGAGAAAAAAACATTGTTTCTGACTAAAAATTTACGATCGTTTACGAGCAAACGAATAGGTTGTGGACCTTGAGTTGATGCGCCTGGGCCCTGGGCAGGCCCGGGCCAAGCCTGGATTGGAAGCAGGCATGCACAGGCGCGGGTTTGTGTACCGACTCGACACCATTGGTCGGTACCAACGAGTCCCAACGGGCGCGTTTGCTTGCCTGGCCCAGGCGAGCCAGTGCGCCCATGGGCTATAACCTCGGGTGTTTGTTTATCTGGATCCCCTTCTCAGTCCGGCCCGCACGGCCATCAAAGCAGGGGTGAGCTAGACCGCGGGGGAACAAAAATGAAATCCGTTCCTCCCGGGCTCAGCTCGCTCGGGCGCGCGTCTGGTCATTTCGGCCTCCTCGCGGTTGGCCCCCGCGGGCTCGTGCAGAAGCGATGAAATCTCCACGCGCGACACCGCTAGGGTTTCGGCCTCCATTTATCCCCCCTCCCTCCTCTCGTCGCTCACTCGCCCTCGCTCTCTCCGCTCTCCTTCCTCGTTCTCTCCGCTCTCCTTCGTCGCTCTGCCTAGTGGTGTCGGCGCGGTCGTAGACGCTCCCGGGCCTTAGGGTTTGGGAGTTCTCCCCGCCGCGTCGGTCAACTGGAGGTGGTGTTGGTTGTGTGTCTGCTTCCTCTCCGGCTCCGGTCCTCCGCCTGTGTCCTCTTCTTCGCCTAGTGGTGGTGGTGGTGGCCGGTGTCTCGCGGGCCCCGTCTTGTTCCACACCTCCGCATCTTCTTCCTCCTCGTCGGCTCCGGTGAGGTGGTGTTTGTTTGCCTGGACCTCTCCGTCTCGCCTCTTCTTCTTCTTCTTCTGTGGTCCCTCATCGCTTGTAGCAAGGTGATATCCCTTCTCGGACCTTACCTCACGTGGATCTGGTGTATGTGGATCTGGATGGTCCAAATCTTGAGATTTGAGGTGGCTGTGTGCAAATCCCTAACCACCGTGGTGCCTATGATGCTCTTCTTGGAGATATTATTACTCTGGTGCTATTGTTCTTGTCGATTTCATATGTGATATGCAGTACATGCTTGGCTAGGGTTTACTGTTCATTGTTCGGTATGGATTCAGTGATGGTTTGTAGTTGTTTATGCTTGTTGATGATGCTGTTAGTAGGTCATGTGGATCTTCTCTTTGGAGAAACAGCCGTTCCTGCTACTTTTTGTCCATCTGTTTATGAATACAGTTCATTTAGGGGCTAGCAAAGGCATGCCTGATGACTGAAAACTATTTTTAATAACTGAATGTAGATGGATCTAGCCAGCTAGTGTTCTGTCATGGCCAGTCAGGCTACAACAGTGGTTGTGGTCATGGTGGCTTTTCTGTTTTTTAGGATTAAGAGACTGAGGGGTGAGGATGAATGAAGGGTCGAGATGGCGGACTAGAGGGGGGTGAATAGTCCTTTCTAAAATTAATCGCATCGGCTAACCGATATAAATGCGGAATAAAAACAATCGGTCTAGCCAAGACTACACCCCTCTATATATGTTCACTAGCACCTTGCAAAGATACTAATTATGCAACTAAGGTGCCGGGCTAGCTAGAGCTCTCCTAAACAATTCTAGGAGCAAGGTCACATAAACATATGCCACTAGTACTTTAAGCAATAAGGAAGCTCCTACACATGCTAGTAAGCAAAAGCACAAAACCAACTAAGCTCACTAGCAAAGCTCAATAACAAGGCAACCAATGCCTAATTAAAGAGCGCAAATACTTAGCTACACAAACTAAGCAATGTGACTAACAAGGTTACTAAAACCAAATTAGCCACGCAAGGGAGCTACTTCTATGCTACACAAGCAAGAAGATAATTAGCAAGCTACACAAGCTATCTAATTACAAGAGCAACTACACAAGCTTAATATGTATAAAAGTAATTGCAAGCTTGTGTAATGGGGATACAAACCAACGGGAAGAACAAGGTTGACACGATGATTTTTCTCCCGAGGTTCACGTGTTTGCCAACACGCTAGTCCCCGTTGTGTCGACCGCTCACTTGGTGGTTTGGCGGCTAATTAGCATCACCCGCTAAGCCCGCACGTCGGGCACCGCAAGAACCTACCCCTTGAGTGAGGGTAGCTCAATGACACGCTTTACTAGAGTTGCTCTTCGCGGCTCCCGCGGGGTGAGCACAAGTACCCCTCACAAGCACTTCTCTAGAGCGCCGCACAAGCTTCTTGTGGGCTTCGACGGAGACCACCACCAAGCCGTCTAGGAGGTGGCAACCTCCAAGAGTAACAAGCACCACCAGCTTGCAACACGACCACCTAGGCCACTCGATGCAACCTCACGATGCAATCGCACTAGAATCGCTCACTCACACAATCGAATGATCACTATCAAGTATATATGTGATGGAGGGCTCCTAAGCACTCACAAGCATGGACACTAAGTCCCCTTAGGTGCTCAGCACCAGCTATGGCCGAGGGCCACTTCTATTTATAGCCCCAGGGCTAAACTAGCCGTTACCCTTCACTCGGCAGCGGTCGGGCCGACCGGGACGCTCGGTCGTGTTGGCCGGACGCTGGACCTCGGCGTCCGGTCGCTTCGCTGCAGACGACCACGTGTCCCGATTCCAACGGTCACTTGACTGACCGGACCTTGAGTAGCTTCAATCGGACCGGACGCTGAACCCCTGACGTCCGGTCATTTTCAAGAAAGTACCAACCTCGGCCGGACGCGTCCGGTCACACTTGATCGACGCGCGCCCGGCGTCCGGTCACACTCCGGCTTCTGCGTCATCAGACGTCACTGGCCGGACGCAGACTGCCGGCGTTCGGTGCATTCAGATCGGCGTCCGGTCGATTGACCGACGCCAAACATCTTCGCGACTAACTTCGTTTTCACTTCTAACTTCATCACCCTTGCTCCAATGTGCTAACCACAAGAACTTGCATCCGGCGCAATAGAAAATAGGCATTATCTTTTTTCCCGTCCGAAGACCGGGAGGGAGAGAAACCCAAAACCCATCTCACCCTGCAAACACCACCTCCTTTGTAAATGTGCCAACACCACCAAGTGTACACCACCATGTGTATGTGTGTTAGCATTTTCACAATCATTTTCCAAAGGATGTTAGCCACTCAACTTGCCACGCCACTCGATCCTAGCGACAATGCAAAGTTAGATCACTCGAGTGGCACTAGATGACCGATATGTAAACAAGTTTGCCCCTCTTGATAGTACGACCATCTATCCTAAACCCAGTCATAAACTTCTCTACACACCTATGACCGGTGAAATAAAATGCCCTAGGTTATACCTTTGCCTTACGCATTCCATTCCATCTCCTTCAATATCGATGCAACACATGCACCAACACGATCAACAATGATATGATCCACTTCATATCATCACATGATCATATTGGTTCATCGATCTTGACTCTACTTGCTCTTCACTGTTGCTATCGTCCATCGGCGCCAAGTCTTGCTCAAGCTTCACCGCCACGCGGTCCATCACTCCAAAGCCTTTGACTTGCCCTTCACGCTTGCAATCGGTCCATCAAGCCAAGTCTTGTCTTGATCTTCTCCACCTTGATCACATGACTCAATGTCATGTCTCATGTGCAATAAGCTCCTTCATCATCACATGTGTGAGCTTTGCAACATCTCCAAGCCATTTTCACCTCCATGGCATATGTTGCTCATACACATGTACCTGTGGACTAATCACATGTGTATCTCACATAAACACAATTAGTCCACCTAGGTTGTCAATCAATTACCAAAACCAACAAGGACCTTTCAATGAACCCATACCCTATGGTCATAGGGCTTTAGCAGATGAGCATAGGAAGAGGAACTTGAACTTAATTTATAACTCCACTGATAAGGAGTGCATTGCCATGCTAAGGATAAGTAGGGCCCCTTTTTTTGCTCTTTGTAATCTGTTTAGGCAGAGGGGTCTTGTGCTAGACAGTGTAAATGCAAGTGTTGAGGAACAAGTTTCTATGTTCCTCCATGTTGTTGGACACAACCAAAGGTATAGGGTGGTTCACCAGAGTTTTAGAAGGTCTATAGAGACTATGCACCGCCATTTTCACCAAGTTTTATATGCTATTGGGGAGCTTAGGAGTGAGATGATCAAGCCACCTGGGCTTGAGATCCATCCTAAGATTTCTAGGAGCCAGAGATGGAACCCATATTTCAAGGTACTGTACCTTATTTCATTAGTTGATTGTTTAGGGATTATAAGTGACATACACCTAATTTGTTCCAATTAAATGATGTTTAGGACTGCATTGGGGCTATTGATGGCACCCATGTGTTGGCTAGGGTGCCTATACACATGCATGCTACCTTTAGGGGTAGGAAGAGTAACCCCACTCCTATGCTGATGCCCAGGCTGCATTCAACTCAAGAAACAACTCAAACCTTCTCTTGTGTGGTGCTCATTACTTGCCCTCTCATAATCCAACTCATCCTCCATCTTTGTCACTCAAGACTGTATTACTTGTTCTCCTAGTCCATGTGGTTTACTTGTGGATGAAGCTCAGCTTATGAACTTGTTGTATTCATCTTGTGTTTGAACTTGTCAATTTGGGGCTTAAGTAGCTGCTAATGTAATGGTACACTTGTGGTATTAATCTTGAGTTTGAACTTGTCAATTTCGGGTTGTTCATTGATGCTGTAGTGGCTGTTGCTGGCGCTGGTGGTGGTTGCTGGCGCACCAGCAGGCGTCCAGGCAAACAAACTGTTTACATCAAAATTTGAGGAGAAGAACGTGGGAACTCGAAGCTTCGAAGATTGTGTCATCAAGGAATCGATTGCATAAGGATCGATATCAGCTGATTCATATGCGGTATTGGGATCGGCTCTCTTCGGATGACATCAGCAGATGACGTCAATGAGCTACGGTTGGCGTCGGGAAAAATATATCGGACTCTACAAAAAGGGAAGATTAGGGTCCAAGTTATCTTAAGTTATGAATGTTTTCTTTTATTCCAAAGATTATAATGAGTCGTATTTGAGTAGGATTCATGCTTAGGTTCTAGGTATAAATATTGAACCCCGGCTATTGTAAAAAATATACACAATCAATCAATACCAGTTACTTTTTTTGGCATTACGCCAACCCTTAGAAGTAGGAGTACTATAGATCTCGACGAGCTCTTCAACAAGCAGGGCTGCATCAATTCGGTCGACCTTCGGCTTGTCTGTAAGTACTGTCATGACTTATACTTCTGTTTGTAAGGCTGCATCAGTCCAGTCGACCTCTTATGAGATCTAGTATAAGCTAGTTATCGATCCTTATCTAGTTCAAGTACGGCTGCATCGGTTAAGTTCGACCTCCACTGCTCGAATTAGATTAAGGTCAAGTTATCGGCTCTACCTAAGGGTGACGTCATTCGGGTAGATTCATTAAGTTACTGATCTTGCTGATGTTCTTGTTGTTATTAGTTTCAGCAATATCAACCTACCCGATTGAGATCAATCTAGATCGGCCTCACATCCTTTTAGTCCATCATTTGTTTTGCTGTATTGTGTTAATTTTTACTTCAAACGATGGATTATGTTTTATCGGTGGTTCTACTTCAATCTTGATCGTGCATAGTATGCGGTCAAGGCATGTCTGATCTTGAGAAGGTTTACTAGCTAGTTGAATCTGATCTATAGTTCGCTATTATGGCTGTAACGATCCGATCGATCTCCACTGTTAGCACTTTAGATCGGAGTATGCTAGCTGGTAGATGTGCTTTCGACCAGGCGTGACCTTGGCTGTTTGCTATGCCTGCATCGGCTAAATAGCCGATCGCCCATACTTTAACGCTTATAGTGTGTCTTCATGATTCTATTAAATGTGAATAAATATGTTTACTTTAAAGGTTTGATTTGTTGTCTTTATCATGGCTGCCATCAATCCGATCGAACCCCACTGTTAAGGATAATAGGTTAGGTCTAATGAGTTTATAGATCTGTTCGTATTAAACAGTCGATTGTTCATATGTTGTAATCCCTTTTCTACCTGAATCGACTGTTTTAGCCGATTCGCCTGGGCTTTCACAGATATAGCACGCTTTTATGAACCTGTTGAAGTATGGTTGGTTCTATGGACTTTTTGGTTCTGGACTATCATCATCATCATAGCTACATCGATCCGGTCGAACCTCACTGTTGATGGTAATAGACTAGATCTAGACGGCTCGTAAGTCTGTCTATATCAAACAGTCGATTGTTCATGTGGCATATCCCTTTTCATCTGATTTATTGGCTCTACACCGCGCATTGATCAAATCTAATTTAGCCAGTGATGTATCTTCGACGCATACATGTTAATAGCTCACAGGAAAGGACCATTAAAACTGAGTGCATTGTATTCGTTACTATAAAATCAATCATGACCCGCGAGCATTACAGTCCTTAACAGCTGATTTCTTCTCGTATCAGCTATTTAGTCGATTTTCCCATCTAGTTGCTCCCGAAGCGACACACTTGGAATTGTCTAGGTATAACCGACATGTTCCACCCTAAATTACTGATAAACTTTCTCTCCTTGTCAATTGTAGGTCAAATTGACTGGCACGCCTTCGAGAATTCGCAGGATTGACTGGACCTGTGTTGAAGCCAAGCGAATCTCTGGGCTTACTCTGAGCAGATCCTTTCGGCTTGCTGCGTGCCAGGCGCAGCAACACGTTTTTGCGCCGACACAAACACCTTCCCACTTAGGAAGTTGATGGTAGTTGGGGAAACCTGCCACTTGGGTCAGGCAAACAAATAGGTTCCCACCCCCAGCCAGTCCCTAAATGGGCCAAACAAACAAACAGGGGTAGTTGCACTAGTTTGACCTACCTTGGGCTGGCCTGGCTGGGGTGGGAAGGATGGGCCACCTTGGGCTAGGGTAACAAACATGCCCAATGAGTCCCAACTCTGTGTTCCTGCTCCGCTACTGCACGTGCCTACCCAGTGATGGAATCCATCATGGAGAGCCCTCCCTTGATCTAATGATCGCCCCGAACCAGAGTACCAGACTCACCGTGCCCCTTTGCAAGACAGAGACAGGTGAATCAATAGACTCGTACGATAATCCTTTGTTCTCAACTTTGTGATAGATTATCTCTACAAATTAAGAGCTGATACGATGCCATGGAAACAGGTGAATCCACCCAAGAATCTAGACCACGTAAAAACATACCGTGACATCACCTGAAAATAGATAAAGATGATTCATGAGAAATGCAGCACCGTAAATTAAAAAAAGGGAGCTAGCCATACCCATACATCCTCATCATGAGCTAGACCTAGTCACCTAGGCCAACTAGCTCCATGAGAGGAAACAACCGTCTAGTGGTCAATCAGGACCTCGCTCTATTGTTGTGATGTTGTAAGGCGAGTCTCAATTGAAGTTCAAAGGAGTTTCATTCTTATTTAGGACCTATTATTGATAGACTTGTAGGACCTCTAGGTGTAGATCAGTGGAGAAATTCTTAACTTAGATAAGCAGACTTGGTAATGTACCTCGTCGAGTGCAGTCACAGTCGTGGCACTGCCAACAAGGTGGCCGCGACATGTCGGTGTAGGGGAAGCCATGCAGGCGCCCTCTAGGTCATCGACGGTAGTAGCAGCGTAGGCGTGGACTAGTGGCGACGGTGAAGGCAGTGTGGACTTCACGTCGCTTACAGCGCGCCCTTCTAAATTTGACTAGGGCTAAGAACCTCGGTGGGGCGCTGGCGGCTACGGTGAACCTCATACCTTGCGCCCCGCCCCCCACCTTCCTATTTATAGCGTTGTGCAATGGGGGTTCATCAGCTAGGAGAATGGCTGGGCACCCCCGATCAGGGCGTGGATCAAGGGCCCAATTGGCCATTGGGCCAACTGGTGGAGATCAATCTAACATTCTCTCCCTTGATCTCACCTTATGATTTAAACTTAACTTACTTTATCTTTTTCCCATTCCATCGCAGATCAGTGCATAGAGTGTGCCTCATCGTCACGGTCAATTGTCATTAGATTAAACAGCTACAATACACCTCTCCATTTTAAAACAAATTCTCAACTAGACCCTTAGTATCTAGAAATCATAGGCTTTCCCATAAACCCATGTCGACTGTATGTTCTCTGAACGCACTGGGTGGTTAGCCTTTGGTAAGTGGATCCACAAGTACTTGCTTGGTACTTATATGCTCAGTGCTTTCAAAATGATTCTGGATTTTCTTCTTTACAACATATAACTTAATGTCAATGTGTTTGGCAGCACACTTGACCTGTTGTCTTAGGAGTTAACTACTTTAAATGGTTATTGCTGTTGACTATCATTGTTAAATCCGGGTACATATTCCCTTAACCACTTTTGCCTGTTCCTGACGCCTCATGACAAGCTATACTATGGTATGCATCATTGATGACACCACAACTGTTTTTTTGAAGTTTTTTCACAATAATACTCCAACTGCAAGTGTTAGCAACTACTGTGGATTTCACTATACATCTTGCCAAAACTTAACATTTGTACCCACAATTATTTATGAGTAATTGTTCTTTCTTACTTAACATGAGGCCTATGTTACTTTGCAAAAATTGCAAGACATTCTTAACTCCATTCCAGTGATCTATATCTAGACTGGACTTCTGCCAAAATATCTCGGATACGTAAGCTACGTCAGGGTAAGTTCTTACTTGTACATTCATTAAGCTTCCAATAGCTAAAGCATATGGAACCATGTTCATTTGATCGATCTCATATCGGTTCTTGGAACACTAAAAGTTCCCAAATCTATTACCCTTGACTATAGGAGCAGGTGTAGGTTTACTCGCATGCATACTTTATTTCTTTAGAATCTTTTCTAAGTGTGCCTTTGCGATAGTCTTAATACCACTTTTCATCTATCTTGGTGAATTTCAATTTCTAGAACCAATGAGGCTTCACCAAGATCATTCATATTGAAACTTAAGGACAAAGACTTCTTCTCCAATGGCAGATTTATAGTACTACTAGTGAGTAGGATGTCATCTATACACAGGATGTGGAAAAAATTTCCATTCTAGAACTTCGCATAAACGCTATTGTCCTTCTTATTTTCTTTAAACCCAAACTTTCTTATCGTTTCATCAACTTCAAATATTACTGTCTAGAGACTTGTTTTAACCCATAAATGGATTTCTACAAGCGACATCCATAAATTCTTTTTCTTCCATGACAAAACCTTTGGGTTGTGGCATGTAAACGTTTTCATACAAATCCTTGTTGAGGAATGTCGTCTTTACATCCATCTGATGTAACTCTAAATTGTAATGTGCCAATAACACCATTATGATTCTAAAAGAATCCTTACATGAGACTAGAGAGAAAACTCTTATCGTAATCTATTCATTCTCTTTGCATAAAGCTTTTTGCTACAAGTCATGCTTTATATCTTTCTACATTTCCTTTGGAGTCATATTTTGTCTTGTAGACCCTTTCACAGCATACTGTTTTGGCTCCATTAGAAATTTTTTCTAAGTCCCAAACATCATTGGTATTCATCGAATTCATTTCAACTTCCATTGCTTCTTGCTATTCAAATGAGTAAACGCTTCTTATGGCTTCTTCAAATGAGGTGGGCTTACACTCCATTTGAATTTCTTCACTAACATAAACTTCATAGTCATTAGAAAACTGGTTTACTGATTTTTTGAGACCTTCTGAAATGTCAAATATTGGCACTTTTATGTGGGGCTATTGTTGCTCTTCATTGCCAAGAGGCAATTGATTCTATAGGCTCCTGTATCTCAAGATCCTTGTTTATATTATTCATCTTCTTCGAAGAGCCAACAACAAGTATTGTATAAGTCATACAACATCAACAGGTATCGAGAAATTTGTTGTTTTGAATCACTGAAGTGGGCACGCAGTCCCACTTCTCTTCAAGTCATAGGTCTCTACAAACCGTGATCCCCTAGATCATCCCATCTTTTATAAAAATAGTGTATCTTTCAATTTCTTATTTGGGTTCAATCTGTTAAAACCTTATATGGAGCTTTAAGCGTCGCTTTAATATCTTTTATGGAGACTACGCTATCTTCCTCTCAAAATTTTAAAAAACTAGGAATTTAGTTGTTTCTCTGCTTAGGGGTATCATTCTTATGACCGACGGTCACATTCATCAAAATCTTTATCTCACTCAATTTCTTATAAAATTTGTATCTTACTCTTAATGAAGAGTACACATTCATCAACATCTTTATCTCACTCTTAATAAAGAGCAGTTTCTTAATTGATCTTAATTCTTACTCTTAAATAATTTATCTCATAATTTTCTCCCTCGAAATATGGCATGAACTATACTGCCATAATTTTAAGAACTATTTAGAAAACTGTGAACGAGGAGACACTTATGACTTACTTCATTCATATGATCATGCCATCAAATAAAGTTATTTCTTGATCTGTATAGGAGTACACTTTCCTCATTCCACTTCAAGAACTCGACGATGTCTTTTATTAACTGTACTTTTACAAGTCATGCTTGCATCTTTTTCTTGTCCTTTGACTAGTATTGACCATGACGGTGTATTTTTATTGTGCCATGGTCAATACTAGGATAGCATAAGAGATACCAAAACTTCTAGGATATAAAAAATATGAGTCATCACAAAACTTCTCTCCGCTATATAGAATTGACTAGCATAAGTACTATGCCAAACTTCCCCCATGGGATAAATCTATATACAAATTACCGTAACGAAAAATTTAGTCACGATGACTAAAACATTCACTTATACTTTATTTTTCAATTAAATCTTCTCATTGGTTCCAATTTAATCAAAAAATTAGTAAACTAACAAAAAACTATCATGAACTGGCTTGACTCAAGCCTTTTCATTCACATATCCCAGCATCGCAGCCTGTTGTCATGCAGCCGAGTGATCTCGGCGGTTAAAAAATAAAACTTACAAGATGCTTCTACATCACTGTTGGGCAGAAAATAGAATTAATACATAAAACTCATAAATTAACTTGAAAGACATATAACTACTCTTTAAAATTAAATTCTCCGTTGGTTCGAATTTAATTAGAAGATAATCAACATTATTGCAGCAAAACACGATAATAAATACATTCTATTAGTTCAGGAGCATTTTTGGTCTTTATCTACTCTCTAAAAAATTGATCATGTTGGTGTAAAATTTATCAGAGATTTAAACTTCAACCTTAAACTTATTATAATATTGTTATCATCAACGTTGGTTAGAAAATAACAATACCATAATTTAACATAAACAAATCGGACTACTCCTCTAATTTAAATTTTTATGTTGGTTTCAATTTAATTAGAGGATAAAAATAATCATAATTTACTAAAAGTAACTGCTCTTCAAATTAAATTCTCCCGTTGGTTCGAATTTAATTAGAAAATAATCAGCATTAAACTTTGCGGGGAAACATGAAAAAATAATTTATCTACTTTTAGAAGCATTTTACTGTGTACTTATCTACCTTCTAAACAATTTATCCCGTTGGTTCAAAATTGAATAGAGATGAAAAAACTAATCAAAATTCATCAAAATTCGCTTCTGAAAATAATAAACAAATTCACACTCATTACTGTGCATTCGGCCCGACCCAAGAAAACAGTGTGTGGCCCATATCTCTGCGCAACCCAACGGCCTGCTTCGCCCGCGCCCGCTCCCCGCTCCTAGGCCGCAACCTGGGCCTGGGCCTAGATTTTCCAACCCAGCTTGGGCCGCTTTCGGCCTGAATCTCTCTGAGCCGTCCATCTTCATCCGACGGTCAGCCTTCATTTTCATGAGATCAAAACTCGATCGCCTCGGTGGTGCGCCGTAACCCTAACTCATTTCTACATTTTTTCGTCTCTTTCACCGCCGCGGCCAGAAACGAGAGGAGCAGCGGTGTAGCGCCGCCGCCGCCGGTCCCCTCGCCGGCGTGCGCTCTCGCTCTAGGTTGAGTGCGCCGCTGTCGACTGGTCTGGGCGATGGTGCCCTAGTTCCCCATACACGCTAACCCTAGCTCTATCCCTCTCTTCGCTGCACACCATAGCTGCCGCACCTGAGATCTGAAGGGCAGACGCGACGCAGGAGGTGGCGGCGCTGCCATGGCGCCCTTCGTCAGTGCACGCGTGCGGCCGGAGCCACACGCGGCGCCGTCAAGCGGCACCACGGTGGTGCTCTTTGCGCCCTACACACGTGTACTTGGCACCGCAGAGCGCCGACGAGGCGGCAGCTCTCTTCCAGCGCGCGCGGTCTTCCCGCACGCCGGTGGTACCGCCGGCGATGAGGAGAACCCGGGTAGGTCTCTCCCCTCGCCGACCTCTCTTCTAGGGTTAGGGTTAGGGTTAGGGTTTGGGTTCCAATCCAATTTGAATCACTTGATTCTTGATTTCTATTCTGTTTTCTACCCCAATCTGCTAGATCTACACACTAGGAACCTAGCTCTGATACCATTGATAGATTTGTAGGACCTTTAGGTGTAGATCAGTGGGGAAATTAAAGTTCAAATTAGTTTCATTCTTATTTAGGACCTGTTATTGATAGACTTGTAGGACCTCTAGGTGTAGATTAGTGGGGAAATTCTTAACTTAGGTAAGCAGACTTGGTAATGTACCTCGTCGAGTGCAGTCACGGTCGTGACGCCGCCAACAAGGTGGTCACGACGTGTCGGTGTAGAGGAAGCCGTGCAGGCGTCCGCTAGGTCGTCGACGGTAGCAACAGCGTAGGTGCGGACGAGTGGCGACGGTGAAGGCGGTGTGGACTTCCCGTCGCTTACAGCGTGCCCTTCTAGATTGGACTGGGGCTAGAAACCTAGGTGGGACGCTGACGGCTACGGTGAACCTCGTACCTTGCGCTCCGGCCCCCACCTTCCTATTTATAGCGCTGCGCGACGGAGCCCATTAGCCAGGAAAACGGCTAGGCGCCCCCGATCAGGGCGCGGATCAGGGCTCAATTGGTCATTGGACCAACTGGTGGAGATCAATCTAACAATTATGAGTTAGAGCTAGTTACTAGTTGGACTAAACATTAGCTAAAATTAGCCAAGGTTGGCTAGCTAGTTGTCTAACAAGTAATTCAAGACTTGTCTAAAAAATTAGCCCACCAATTAGCTCTCCTGTTGGAATGCACCAAAGCTAATTTGGGCTAATTTTTAGCTATCTACTTGCACATGTCACATATCGAAAAGTCAAACTTTACTAAGTTTTGACAAGATATATAAAAAAATTAATAACGTTTATAATGTGTAACAATTATCATTAGATTGGTTGTGGGATATACTTTTATAGATAAAAATATTGATATCAATTTTTATATAATTAGTCAAACTTAAAAAGAGTTTGACTCCTCGCTATGCGTGATGTGGACTTATTTTCAGACTTAGTTCTTGACAAACATGCCCTTAATATTGTGACATATATCAGCAAACTTGCTAAATTCGTGGGTTAATTATAAAGAGAAAGATATAGATAATTTCATCTAGACAAAACATGTCGTCACATTTACCAAAAAAAAGAACTAGCGGATAATTTTAGTAACCATGTCATAAAATTCTCTATTCAGACTGACCTAACATGTCATTATCTTCTTGCTGAAAGGGAAGTTTTTTATAAAATAGGGAGGGGGAAGATGGTAGCCCAGGCCGCAGGGGTTGGACGTAGGAGACTGTCTGGAACCTGCTCTCGTTACAGAACGCTACTCTTTCAAAGTACTAGTAAGCATGAAAAACAGATGAGAAACGATCAAACGAATCAGTTTTCAGTTTGTCAGCTGATGGAACAAAGGAAAGGAGCCTTTGGTTTTCCTTCTTCAATGAAGTGAAGTTTCGTTTGATCTTTTTCCTTTTTTGGCATGGCAAATTCTCCAAGGTTTCACCTCTATGAATTGAATTGCACAGCAATATTTTGCCAACCTATACGAATCATTCAAAACTAGTATGACCAACAAACTTAAACTGTGCACAAACTTTGGATCAACCATAATGCTTCTGTGAGGGCGCCCGTCCGGGCGTGTCCGCGCCAGACGCACCGTTCTGGGCCTGCGCAGCGATCGGCCCAACATCAACGGGCTTGCAGCCTCTCGAAACGTCTGCTACCCAACTCGCTTCAGTCGTTCACTCCCGCACCCAGTCGCTTGCTTCCTCCTCGCTTCCGTGCTCTGCGCGCTACCTCGGCGCGCGGCCATGGCTGCCTCCCTAGTCGGTGGCAGCACGCTCCCCCACCCCGGTGTCCTCCTCCCCACTCGACGGCCTCCTCCCCCACCCCGGCGTCCCCCTCCCCCACCCCGGTGTCCTCACCCACCGGGAGCACCCAACACCCGCAGATCCGGTGGCCCTCTCTCCACCCAGGTGAGATCCATAGAGCATGAGCGAGATTCATGGAGGTGGCGCGACGGTGTTGTAGGGGAGTGGGCGGCGCTGCCCCACCCCCGGCGGCCGAAATCGACCGACCCAGCCTTCCCCTCCCCTATGTTGCATATGTATGTTTCAAGTGTTTCAGACGTTTCAGATGTATGTTGCATTTGTTTCATATGGATGTTGTAAAAGTAGATCAGGGGACGTTGCATATGTTGCAATTATTTCAGAAGCATGTTGCAAGCGTATATTTCGAGTGTTTCAGATGTTTTAGAAGTATGTTTCATCTGTATTTTCCGGACGCATGTTACAAGTGTGTTTATCTGGATATCGCGTATGTTTCACACATACGTTGCATGCGTTTTATTTGGATGTTGCATATGGTTGCAATGGTTTTCTAGTGTGTTTTAGGTGTTTTTTTCAAGTGTTTCAGAAACATGTTTCAAGTGTTTCAACTGCCTTCAGACGTATGTTGCAACTGCTGACGTATGTTGCAACTGCTGTATTTGGATGTTTCAAAAGTAGATCAGGTGTTGCATCTCTCATCCCCACCTTCTACTGCATCGTCTCTCTCGGAGCCGGCATAGCATCCATACGACGTCGTGGCCGGGTCCTTCCGAATCGGAGGCGCCGTGCGCCCTTCCCCTCTTGTCGCTCGGGTGGCGCGGGCTGGCGCTGTTCCTGTACGTGGGTGCCATTTTCTGAGGTGCGTCTGGATACGTCCTGGCGCTGGACGTCCGGTCGCTAGGCGTACCGTTGGATCAATATAAGACGCCTCTCCGCGAGGACATGAGACCATAGAGACACTGAAACATGCTACAAACTCCTTGAACAGAATAATCTTACACAAAGTACGTGTACTCTTGCATTGTATACATTCGCATGGATTCAATTCCTGTTCCCTTTGTCTTATACTGTACAGCTTACAAGATCATATAGGATTTACACATGGATCTGCTGCCTGGTACAGCTGGAACCTATATGGCTCTATTCTGAACAAAACCATGTAGATTTCAAAGCTCGCAACAATTGTGTATGCTGCTGTCCTTTATTTTTAAGCGATGCAAAGCATGCCCAAATCAACATGGCAGCTGAATTGGGTTGGGTATCAAACTCTCAATCTACTCAAACCAATGTACAACCATTTGAGCGCTCACATTGCATTAGCAGGCATGGTTACCAATGCATTAGCAAGACATAATGCATATGCATATCAGAATGTCGATGCCGATGCTTACAGGTTGGAAGAACTGAATATTTGTACGAGTGACGTCCATGTCCCGGACACCGCGAGCGCAATCCCGATAACAATGAGGGCCACGTCGGCGACGAGCCTGGTCCACCCGATCTCAGCGCCGAAGACCTTGAGGTGGAAGGCGGCGGGCAGCACGAACAAGAGCACGACGCAGACGCTGCTGCCGACGAGCGAGATGAAGTCGGCGAAGTTGGGCACGAGCATCGCCAGGAGCCCGACGGCCACGACGAGGATCCAGCGCAGCCACCAGGCGTAGCGCCTGCCGCAGAGCAGGCGCTCCGCGACCTCGTAGACCGGGTTCATCGACACCGGCATGGCGAAGAAGAGGTTGATGCATAGGCCGAGCTGCACGAGGACCGAGAGCCAGCCGGTACCGAGGTTGGTGGTGATGATGTCCCGCGTGGCGGAGCCGAAGGCGAGGTAGCCCATGGGCCATGGCGCCGAACAGCCCGTACATGACGGCGATGAACGCCATGGACAGCGCGAGCGTGGCGCCGAACCTGCGCTTGTCCGCGGCCTCCGCCTCCAGCGGCAAGACCATGCCGATCGCCTCGAAGGCGTAGACGGCGACGCCGAGGCCGTAGAGAAGCTCGGCGGGGCCAGCGAAGGCGAACACGGGGGGCTTGTTGGCGAGCCAGATGGAGGCGTCCTGGCCCAGGACGACGCCCATGGCGCCGAGGTCAACGACGTCGGCGAAGGTGCTAAGCGGCGCGAGGAGCGTGAGCGTCTTGATGGAGTTGAGTCCCAGCTGGAACGGCAGCATGGCCCAGATGAAGAGCGCCTTGGCCGTGAGGAGCGGGGACGCCGGGGAGTCGGCCCCGATGGGGTAGAGGTGCGCCATGGTGTTGGAGATGAAGATTACGTAGCCGACGCAGAAGCTGACCTGGCTGAGAACGAGCATGGCGTCGACCGCGTGGCGGCCGGGGGCGCCGTAGATGGCGTGGCCCAGGTCCCCGAAGGAGGAGATCTTGGTGTCCTCGTCGGCGATCCGGCGGCGCGCGGCGACGAGGAGCATCATGCAGTGGAAGGTGAGCGCGGCGACGGCGAGGAGGAGCAGCGTCCCCGCCGCCCAGCCCGTGCGGGAGAAGGTGTAGGGGAGGCCCAGCACGCCCGTGCCGACGACGGCGATGAAGACGTTGGCGAACGTCTTGGGCTGCGACGACAGGTGCCCGCCCGCGCCGGGGCCGCCGCCGTGCAGCCCGTGCTGCGGGAGCAGCGGCGCCGCGTCGAGCCGCGAGGACGAGGAGCTCGCCTCCTTGTCGAGTCCCATGGTCTGCGGATTCAGCCGCTGGATCAAACGAACCGAGCAGGGAGCACGGAACCAGCTGCGGCAGTTCGGAGCGTTGCGTGGCTGCTGGTGTCGGAAAAAATGAGGAACTAGATAATTAAGGCCGCGCGTTGCTGCGAGAACTGGAGAACTGATTTCACTCGCGTTGCCGTGGGAACTAAAGAATTGATTTCTCATAAACAAAAGATGAAGAATAGATATATTGATGTGTCAGGGGATTGTAGAGAGTCTTCTTTATGAATGTGTTCAGTTTGACATCAACATCAAGTATGCAAAGAAATTGTATTCATGAATTTGGCATATTTTATTGGAAGGAAGCGTCTGGCTGGACTTCCGAGTGATAAGCCAATCCGTCAATAGACTTATAAACAAATTAAAGCTGCAAATAAGAGAGCTGTAATTAGAAATCTAGTTAATCTAAGGAAGAAATACATGTGATGTTGATCTAATAATGATCCGTATACTTGCCTTGGGATGACTCTCTTCTAGTCTATGGGCACATACGTGGTGACCCAGTAATGACCATGATCAACACCAGGGTCATTGTAACAGGCTAACAACACACCTTAAAGTTGATGCAGCCATGGCCATGAAGGAAGATTAACCCATCACGTACTGAGGCCATGCGTAGAGCTGCAACAGATCTTGGCGATGATCCGCCCATCCTATGGTCTCCGTGGTGGAGATGTATGGGCTGCAGAGATGCATGGTGATCGGTGAGAGCAGTGGGCTTTTCAAGCAATTCGAAATGAGTATATATAGTGGCCAGGTCCTGCTAATAGGATCATCATCGTCATCGACGTGAAGGATCTGGATACTTGTAGGAGGAAGCAGTGTGCTAGTCACAAAGAAGAAGAAGAAGAAGAAGAAGAAGGAAGCAGTGTGTTGCACTAGCAGATAAACGACTTTTGGTTCGCACCTTTAGTCTCGGTTGTGTTGGGGTTCGGTATTAATGTGAGCATTAGTCCCGGATCTAAATTTTACAGGTACCGAGAGCCCTTTTATCCCTGTTGGTAACACAAACCAAGACTAAAAGCCAACCTTTAATCCCGGATTAAAGGTTCTCGAAACCTAATACCAACCGGGACTAAATGGTGACCTTTTAGTCTCGGTTAGTGTCATCAACCTAGACTAAAGGTTTCCAAATCGGGACTAAAGATCCCCCACGGGTTAATTCAAAAGGAAAGCGCCCAGGACTTTGTCACATGTGGTGTGCAATTGAGTTGGTAAGGAACCTACACGCGAGGCAAGCAGTCTCGTGTTCGAATCTCACGCACACCAGAGAGGTCTCTCAGGATTGAACTATTTTTTTTAGTTTCGAGGATGGGTTTTGGTCCTGATTCCGTGACCCGAGATTAAAGGTGGCCTTTAGTCCTGGATCCACAGTCCCGGTTAGAAAACCGGGACTAAAGCCCGTTCCCAACCGGGATTAAAGCCCACCTATATAGTAGTGTTGGTTGCATCAGTTTCACTGTTTTACATTTACGCCTTGGATGCATGTGTATCCTATACTCTTATAAAGCTAAGCTCCACTAGATATTTCTCTCAACATATAAGCTATCCACATCAACAATCCACTAGAACTTGTAATTATAGTCAACTAGCACATGTAATTATAATAGTTATCTCTTCATCCACTAACATGCATTTAGCTGTCCACGTCGATGTGTCAAACCATTTACCAAAATTAATTTAAGATAGTTTCATTTATGTAACTCTAAATATAAGTAGTCTATTTTTTAAAATTATTTGGAGATATTCTCCTAGTTCACTTTAATTCACATGTGTTGGAGTAGATTGAAACTGAACATAGTTTAATTCCACTTCAATACACTTCAACACATGTGGATTGATATAAATATATGTGCGTCCTAACAAGACTTAATGTGGCGACACTGGTAGTGCGCAAGTTTCAGTTTTACGAAAAATCCACGTTTAGGGCTGTCTCTTCATTGTCTGCGATTGCTGCTGAGTGCATGCATGCTGGCAGTTATGGAGAGGGAACGATTGCTGCTGGGTGCATCCATGTGGGCAGTTATGGAGAGGGAAGCCGAGGATAGGCTAGTGGAGGATGAGATTATAGAAGATGCAAAGGATCTGACGGTAACGAAAAAAGAAGTGACGTTGCTTAATATGGTTGCAGTTTTATAGCAATGAATGATTGCTAGTGGCCTCCATCTATTATAGAAGATGCACAGGATCTGACGGTAACGAAAAAATTAAAGAAAAAGTGACGTGGCTTAATGTGGTTGCAGTTTAATAGCAATCAATGATTGCTAGTGGTGTTCCATAAATTTGGAGAACCTCGTGCCAGGCGTTTCCTCGTTTTAATTTGCTTATTGTAGAGAGGCTGTTATGCTGTGTTCAGGGGCTACCGGCCTGGAGTTTACTCTAACTGGCCACACTGCCAAGACAACTTCATAGGTTTCTAGGGCTTCTTAGGGTAGGTACATTACGTAGGATTTTTTATGATGTGGAGCAAAGAGTTTTTATGATGTGGAGCAAAGAGAGAGGGGAGAGAGAAAGAGATCATTGATTAAAATTTTTGGACCATGAGACAACTATTGTAGCATTGTATGAGATATTGTTGTCATGCAACTCACAACTTTACTTTTATTCTAAGCATAAATTAAGAAACGATGAGTTACCATGAGACAACTTAAAAGACAATTATTGTATATATAATCTGTTAAGTCGTCTTAAATTACATGGCACTATATGAGACTACCTACGAGACAACATCAATGTACTCGCTATTACAAAAAAAAAGTATAGCTCCTATCAAGAGGGAGTTGTTGCCTTCAACTCAACAACCAACTCAAATGGCTCCTGCTTGATGTTGATGACTTCTGTCATCAGAAACCAGTAGCCGCTGGACCCTCTCTCTCCTTCAAAACTGTTGTTATTGTCATCACTTGGTTTCTGTCTGTCTGTTGTGGAAGAAGTTGAGCATGTGTACTTCTAAGTGTGATGGTTAGAGTTGAATTAGTTGTAATTGTAATGGTTAGAGGCTAATTAACTACACTTGTTGTCCCCGTAATGGTTTGAGTTAAAACGGCTTGAATAGCGGCCGTGTTAAACTTACGTATTCCTTCTTGGAAATGGTTGGATCGTGGACGGCAAACAAGTTTGTCCAGGCACAATGTCCTTTTACGGTAGTTTTGGTGAAATCTGACAGGTTTTCTAGGCAAACAAACAGGATGTGTGGCTGACAGACCTAGTTAGTCCAGGGCAAACAAACAAGCCCTGTTGCACTGGCTGGACCAGCCTGGTGCTGACCAGGCCCAGCTAGTACGCGTCGGCCACCCTAGTGCAGGCAATCAAAAGGGCCCAATGAGTCCCCAACTCTATGTCCCTACGCCCCTCCTTACATGTGCCTGCCCAGCTACGGAATCCATCATTCCATCACTGAGAACCCTCCTTGATCTCCAAAAACCATTGTCCATCCATTGGTTAGTGCTCGAGGCATTGATGGAGAATTTCGGTCTAGTTAACTGGTATAGCACCTGAGGCTCTGGCTTCTCTGACCTCTAGTCATACTATTTACATCTATAACGAGGAGGTGAAAATAAATTATAGAACAGGGGAAATCTTTTTTTCGACCATCAGGAGAAGTCAATGGAACCACAATTTGCCATGCCACTGGCTCTGTGCTCACTCTGATTCAAATCAGACAGGAGTCGTTGTAGATACCACCCACAGAACACCATAGTACCAGACTGATCGTGCACAATTTGCAAGGTAGAGGTAGGTGAATCCAATAGACTCGTATGATAATGTTTTGTTCTGAACTTTGTGATAGATTATCTCTGCAAATTGCATGTTGAAGACAGATACGAAGCCATGGAAACAGATGAATCCACCTAACAATTTGGACCACGTAATATGGATAAACATGATTCTAGAGAAATGAAGTACCTGAGTAAATTAAAGGGTGTGTCTCGCGGTCAGGTGACTGAGCTTTGCTTAAGCGTCATGTCACCTTCTCCTTCAGTCGCGCCTGTCTCTCCACAGTGCGCCTGTCCCCATTGCCTTCTTCTCCCTCGTCAGCAACCCTCCTCCCCCACCCCCGTCACCCCCAGGCACCGGTTGCCTCGCCACCTGCCGCGCCGTCCACCTCCTATCCCCGCCCCTCGACCCTGCTCCCCTCCTCGTCCTCGCCGCCACCGCCCCGTCGTGGAGTTCGGCGAAACTCTAGCGCGTCCGCGGCGGCTGCCTTCTTCTCCTCCCCTCTCCTTCTTCCGCGGTGAGCTCTACCCATGGAGCTCCCCCGCCTTGACCTGGCCTGGCCGCCTCCACCGCCGCCAGGGCCCCTAAACCACCCTGCCTCTGTCCCCACCACCTGGCCGGCCTTTCTCCCCCCGAGCCCCCTTCTATGTCCGCCGGAGATGAAGAATAAGAGAGGGAGAGTCGAAGAGAGAGAGTCGGTGCAGAAAGTGACCAACAAGTAAATATTTGTAGTTTTGCCGTACGTTGTGATCGGAGGTGGCCCAACACTCAATGACACAGGGTTTATACTAGTTCAGGCAACGTGCCATATGTCCAGTTTGAGCCGGTTGGTGACTTTATTCCTGAGCCCAGGTGCTCGAAGTTTGCAGTGGGGTTACAAACGGGAAGGAGAAAGATGGGGTGTACAAGAGGTCCGGTCGGCTCCGGTCGAAAGGGTCGAGGGCGACATGAGCTCCACTATGAGCTAAGTGTTCAAGCGTGTGCTTGAGGTCCAAACCTGGCGGTTCTGTGGTTGTGAGCTAGAGAACTTGGTCAATCTAATGAATCTGGATTCACTTGAATCGACCTGGATTAACTTGATTTCTTAGGAGAGAGCGCATCCCCTTTTATAGATGAAGGGGATGGCCTTACAAGGGAGAGGGAGAGAGTACGTATGCTTCTTAAACCTTGTTGCCCACGCCGGTAGGTATAGGATGATGGTAGGCGCCCACAACACTATTGGATGTCATATGCACGTGGGAGGTTAGTCGTCTTTGTTCGGGTATGGCAGATGTCGGTACCTGCATATACTGTTGATTCCCAGAGGCATGTGAGGAGTTTCACCATGTTCACTTGGTACGGTAAATGCCGGTGCCCACAACACTGTCGATGCCTAGAGGCATGTGGGGGTCTCACCGTATGGGAGTTAATGGCGCCCACATCTTGTGAGGGAAAATGTCGCAGTGCCTACAACCTTGCTTTGTGTCAGGCGGTTTGCAGTCTCGTTCCTCAAATTGTCACTGGTCACGGTCCCTGGTATCGTGGTTTGACTTGTGCGCCTTGCCTTGCTTTCTCCGTTCGTTCCCTGGCCTATTTCGAGCAGGCGTCCCAGGTCGGTTGGTCCCAGTCGGCTCTAGTTGTGTCAGTCAGAGAAGAGCAGTGAGCAGGGTCTTTGCATACCCCGGTCGGAGATGTGGGGTCGGAGTCAGAGGTAGTGCTTTGCCAAGCCTTTTGGTCGGAGAGATCGTCCGGAGGCGGCTGGAGACCGAAGTGAGCGCTCCGATCGGAGAGATGGGCCGGAGTCGAAAAACGGGCGCTGCTCCTCCTCGGCCAGACTTCCGGTCGGTGATGGGATCGCCCTTCTGGCCTGCTGTTTAGACTCTTGGGCCGACCCATGCGTTGCGCGCTATCTACTTGGGCCGAGCCTTTGCGGGAAAGCCGGTCCACGAGGGACCCCGGGTTTATGAACCCAATAGGAGCCCTCGAGCTCCCGGGCGATTCGGGCAGAATCGTCTGGGGGATTTTTGCCTTGACGGTGGGTGTGCGCGAGCGCACCCGCGGGTGTAGCCCCCAAGCGGTTAGGGCAGAACCATCTGGGGGGGGTTTCATGTTGCCAGCGGGGGAGGTTTTTGTTTTGTCAGCGGGTGCGTGCGAGCGCACCCGCGGGTGTAGCCCCCGAGCCCCCAGGCGATTCAGGCAGAATCGTCTGGGGGTGTTTGTCAGTGCGTGTGTGCGTGCTTTTTAGTCGAGATGGAGTTGTTAACCAAGGCGTCGTTGCGCGGCCATGGCATCTAGTTTTTTAGGGATCGGGTGAGACGGAGCTCGCTGATCCTGGTGTCGGTGCGCGCTGTGGGATCGGGCAAGTCAGAGTCATGGATCCTGGCCTCGGTGCAGTCTGTGCAGCTAAGGTAGTTAGTTAGTTAGTTTAGGGATCAGACGAGATGGAGCTCGCTGATCCTGGCGTCGGTGCGCGCCGTGGGATTGGGCGAGTCGGAGTCATGGATCCTGGCCTCGGTGCAGTCTGCACAGCCGAGGTAGTTAGTTAGTTAGTTTAGGGATCGAACGAGATGGAGCTTGCTGATCCTGGCGTCGGTGCGTCGTGGGATCGAGCAAGTCGGAGTCATGGTTCCTGATGGGGCAAGTTTGGGGTCGTAGACCCAGGTGTTTTTGGAGTGCAGTCGAAGTGTAGCTGGATGGGGTGAGTTCGGGGTCGCAGACCCAGGTAGTTTTGGAGTGCAGTCGAAGCGTAGCCGGATGGGGCGAGTTCGGGGTCACAGACACAGGCGCTTTGTGTCTAGAGCCCCCGAGCTCTGGTGGGCTTTAGTAGGGGTCGGTTGGAGTTGTGTACGTCACCCCGTCCTTGGTTCCTCACAACTAGAGGGGCTGAGTTTTGTCGCTTGTCCCGATCGCTCGGGCTCGAGTGACGTGCTCGGTGAGTTCGCTAATGGGTATGATCGAGTGGAATTTGGGTTCGTCATTCGTGACGGGGTCGGCATAGCCCTCTTGTGACATTCCACTGCTCCTTTACCTACAACCCGATAGATGCCTAGGTCATTCCAGAGACCGACCCAGGTGGCCTAATGGCCTCCCCTCGATGGAGATTCTGTGGGCTTGGCAGAGGCTTAGGATCGAATGAGAAGGTTGAGATGACCCTGTCTGCTAGATTGGGCGAGGGCCACACGGGGCTCATCTGTGTTTTTCTCCCCTGGCTCTATTGTTGCTCATGTCGAATGAGGCAACTATCGCTTTGTGATGCAACACGGAGCGTTGTGATGCATTTCGCTGCATGTGTGATGCTTAGTTCCCGAGCCCCCAGGCGGTTCAGGGCCCGAATCGTCCGGGGGGCACGGGCGTATGGAATGAATGCGCGTATGGATGTATGAAATGCTTTATAAAGAAATAGCGGGGGTCGGTAGTGTTACCTTGATGACTCGAGTGACGGGGTTTGAAGAGCTCCAGTCGGAAACGTTCGACCGGGACCCATGCTCGTCGTTCGTGATGGAGTCGGCATGGCCTACATGGGGCGTTCCTTTGCTCCTTACCTGTCTCTCAGTGTGTTTCCTGAGCCGTTTGATCGACTTAAGAAGCCCGACGGTCTCTCCTGGCGGAGATCTCGTTTTGGGTTTTTTCCTAAGCCCCGCCTGGGCATGTGGAGAGCCGCCTATGTGCGGTGGCGCTTTGGTTCTTGTGCCCGGCGTGCGGTAGTGGCTGGCGTGCGGTAGTGGCTGGCATCCCAAATTATAAGTCATTTAAGAATGAAAACATCTCAAGTTTGACTAAATTTATATAATAAAATAATAACATTTAACATACTTAATAAATATTATTAGATTCTTCACTAATTATATTTTCATAGTATATACCTATTTGATGTCATAAATTTTTGTAATTTTCTCTATAGTTTTGATTAAACTTGAGATACTTTAACTCTCCAAGAAAGTGGCGGACGTACTTAAGCATGAAAAACGGATGAGAAACGATCAAGCGATTTATTTTTTAGTTTGTCAGCTGATGGAACAATGGAAATAAAGGAGCCTTAGGTTTTCCCTCTCCAATGAAGTGATGATTTTTCCCTTTTTGGCATGGCAAATTCTCTAAGGTTTCCACCTCTATGCGAAAATCATTCAAAACTAGTATGATCAACTCCCCCGAGCCCACACCTCCACTCCCCCGAGCGCTCCCCCACGGGTGACTCAGGGGCAGTCGCCCTCCAGCGTGCGGCGGCATCGGCCCGTGGCGGCCTACAAATGCAGTTACTGGCGTAGCTCCATCCTCCATCCTCCCCATCCCCCACTCCTCCCATCTCCTAGCTCTTCACCTAGCTTCTCCGGTGAGCTAGTCGGCCGACGAGGCGGATCTAAGGCCCCTTGGTCCAGATCTGGTCTCCCCCTCTCTAGATCTACGACTTCACAAGGCAGCACAGGCCATGGCGGCACGATGCTTCTCCCCCACCTCCGGGCTCTAGTACCCTAGTTCAAACATGAGCCGGGCACATATCGGGGCTCCAGCATGTGCACGGGAGGTTGCACGGTGGTTCTCCCCCACCTCCGCTGCCTCGTGGGCGGAAGCCTGGTGGTGGCCGCAGCAAGCGTGCGTGGGTGGCAGCCTGGTGCATGGGGGCTGCACGCATACGTGATCGACGGCCTAGCGCCGGCCAACGCCTCTCCCCCGTTCCTAGCCCTCCAGTGATGGGGCGATGGTTGTGGTGCTGCTGCTATAGATCCTTCATGCTACGGTGGTGGTGTGGGCCCTCTGTTGTCGTTTGGGGCTAGATCCGGTTGTAGTGGCCATGGGTGTTGGCGCTGGCGCCTTCTTCTCCAACGGCCGTGGTCGGTGGGAGGGACGTGACATCATGGCCAGAGCACGTGCAAGCGGCTGCGTCTGCACCACCGTGGAGTTCTAGGTGAAAGCTTAGCCCGGCTTTGGCCAGGTGAATGACGGTGATGCCTCGGGCGCCACATACCTTCTTGGAGGCATTGTCAATGAACCCCATGCCTCTGTGCCGACAATGCCGGATTCTGGGCATAAGCCTTGCCTTAGAAGACTCTAAGGCCAGCGACAATGGCATCCACGTGTGTTAGCCTTGGGCGTCACCCCCTTTCTAAAGGCGTCATGGAAGAATTACATACAACTCCTCACTTGCTCCCCATGTCGTCATCGACCTCCGTGGTTTCTGCCGTGCCATCGGTTCCTTGTGAAGTTCCTCACTGTGCCTATGTGTGCCTATGTTCCACCACAATGGTTTGTCCTACAGATCTTGACCTCACCAGCGTCATTAGTAGTGGATGCTTTGCCGCTATTGCTTTCTCCCATGGCGGATGCTTGGCCATCATTAGATCATCTGGCGGATGCTTTGCTGTCGTTGTCGTAGGTTTCCTCTTTGGCAGATGCTTTGCTACCGGGAGTGTCATGGCTGCTCCCCTCTATGGATACTTTGTCATAGTGGGTGTCTTCTTCCCCGGCAGATGCTTGGCTGTCTGTGGAACCCTGGTGGATGCTTTGCCGCCATTGTCTCTTTGGTCCTATCGGTGTTTCATAAACCAGACTAGTAAATTTACACGATTGCCGCGCTGCTCAAGGAAGACGATGGTAGCATCCAATAGACACAAGGATTTATACTAGTTCAGGCTGGAGCCCTACGTCCAGTCTCAGAGAAGATCGAGTGCGCGTTCCTCGTTTGAATGCTCTAAAGTTCTTACAATGGAGGGTGCAAGAATGATGAAAGAGATGGTGGAACCTATGCTAGACGAGGGGCAGCCTAAAGAGAAGCTCCAAGAGCCCTACTGCTATGGTGAATGGATGGAATGGTAGAGGATGAAGAGTGAGAAGATGTCCCGAGGTGGGTGCCCTGGCTGCCCTTATATAGAGTTCGAGGCCAGGGCTTGATACAAAGAGGAGGTTCCCCCGACCGAAGGGTCGTGAGCCTAAGGGAGGTCCTAACTAACTTGGCTTGCATGCTACGTCGTCTTTTGGCGTCCATCTGGGCATGTCCATCGTTATGGTCTTGTGGCCATGTTGTGACAGGTCGAGATGTGGTGCTACTGTGCCAGGCACTGTAGGCACATCGGTGGTTCGTCAGCCATCCTGTGTAATGCGGTGTCCATCATGGTCTTCGTCGTCACCTCTAGGTTCCCCGGGGTGTCGTACCCGTAGCAGGTAGCCGCCCCAGGTCGTCGTTCGTCTGGTCGCTTCTCGGGGCTGAGGGCCACGACCCCGATCATCAGGGTCAGGGCTTTCAACCGGCCTTGTCGGCCTCTGCGCTGAGACCCTTGTCGTGGCTCCCATTCCGCAGTGGGTAGGACCATATACCTGCCTGGTTGGGCCATATCTGATCAGTGGTCATCATACCCATCGTTACCGCCTCGAGGCGGTGTTGTCTTTTTAGGGCATCGTGGCACAGGGTTGATGTCTAACCGGGCTGAGGTGACTACTGTCGCCTTGGTCTTTATGGGGTCAGGGTGGCATGCTTGCCCCTATCAGGGCAGGCTCGCTTGGCAAGGTGTGACCTCTTTCTATCTCTTTTAGAGGTTGTGATGGAGAGAGGTCGTACACCTTGCGAGCGTGGTGAGACCAAGGTAGGTGGGTGGGGTCGTGGATAACCTCGACCTTAGAACATGGCCTGCCTATTTGGCTTTTGCTGGGCCTCGGTCATTTGGGCCTTTGTCTGTTGTTGCATTGTGAGCTATGCGGCCCGCCATCTAATCGATGCCTTGAGATACCCCGGGGTTATAACCCCGACAGTAGCCCTCGAGCATTTTTGCAATCATGAAATGATCGTGAAAGCGATGGTAGACGTGTGCGTCGTCGGCGCGGACTCACGGTCGTAGCTTATTTGGGCTCCGTTGCTCAGCTCCCAGCTGGTCGATGTATTCAATGCGGCGAGTGGCAGTCATGTTTTGATTTGTCAGGGTGTCCCAATGATGCGGTACTCGACTGTCATGTCTGTGGGCTGTGCATCGGGGCTTGTGTTCTAGGCGGGGCAGAGTGGTCTCATTGACGCTGTACTAGCCCTGCCTTTAGGAAGATGTCAAATTTTCCCGATCTTTCATTCCTCTTATTGCTCGCCATGTGGTGAGGGAGTCCTAGGCTATTCAATCCGCCCTTGGGCTTATTAGTGAGGGCCTTCCTCCATTTGGGCTACCTCTGGCACCGAGATTCCTTTAGCCCCTTCGACGGGCCGAACTCCGAAGGGGGAGAGAGAAAGGTCTTTGAAGGAAACCACATGGTTCTCGGGCATGCGTCCTGTTGGAGACCATTCGTGGTGGCCAGAGGCTATCGTTGCCAGTTCCAACAGTTGATGCTAGAAGGGATTTTGTGAGTTGGAGGGCAAGGGGAAGTGTGGCCACCGTGTCGGGTTGCACGCGACATCGGTGTGCCATTGTGGGGGTATTAACCCCTATACCCTTATGGCTAAGCTTGGGCCGGCCCGGATCGGTGGGTCCGGTCCACCAAAAGATGACATGCGGCCCAGTTAACCTGATCGAAGTCCCGCGCAAGGAGTCAAGGCAGATTTGGCGAGCAATCAAGATCCTAGTCGGTTAGAATAGGAATGCTTATCTGGCCACATATGGCAATTGTAACTGGCTAGGATTAGTTTCCAGATCTGTAACCCTGCCCCCCGAACTATATAAGGCGGGCAGGGGACCCCTCTAAAAAACATCTCTCATTGACATACAGCAATACAAATCAGACGCATGACGTAAGTATTACGCCTTCTTGGCGGCCGAACCTGGATAAAACCTTGTGTCTGTCTTGCGTCACCGTCTTGTTTGTGGCTTGCGCATCTGTCTGCCGACAATCTACTACCTTGGGTATACCCCTAGGTAGACTGCTGACCATATTTCGTCGACAGTGGCGCGCCAGGTAGGGGGTGTGCGTACTGCTTTCCAAGCAAACAAGATGGTCATCATCTCCGGCTCCATGGCTACGCCGAACGGCCTCACGTTCACCGTTGGCCAGATCACCTAGACCACCAGCTCCGACGACTTCATCGCCATGACCCCAGAGGAGGCGTGGATTCAGTCTGCGTCGACCACTGCTTCACCTACATCGGCTACGGCTCCGACCACGGTGGATACGGCTCCGACCACGATGGATACGGCTCCGACCATGATGGATGCGGCTCCAACCACGATGGATCTGGCTCCGACCATGGTACATCTGGCTCCGACCACGCCTGCATCACCTTCAGCCACGCCGACAACTTGTCATCTGCTTCCCCGCTACAAAGGGAAGCAGATCGACAACACCGACCTGCTCGACTTCATCGATCGGGTTGGCACCAAGCTCGCTGAAACCCTAGCTCTGGTAAGTATGATTCAAAGTTAGCCTAATGAGCAGGTAACCGCTCCCCACAATAGATCTACCCGACTAGCTCGGACCAGTCGTCCTGCACGACTTCGTACAGATCTAGTGGTCACATCTACTCCTCAAGGGCGCTCTGCTCGTCGCCGGCCAGCCTTCATGACGGGTCTCCGGCTCTCCGAGTATGAAGCCTCGATGGAGAACTACCAGGTCTAGCCCTACGGCCTGCGAAATGCTGCCTCCAGCTATGCCTACAACCTACAACGCCGCTTGGATCTGTGTTTTATGCACCGACCTCATCCGAAGCCACGCAACTTCGTCAACATGATCCAGATTGAAGATTATCAAGAAGGATCCGTTCACACAGTCCAAGAGGGCGACTCCAGCTCCTCGTCTGGCATCGCATCTAATGCATCTGTCCACACCGAGCTTCAACATCACGAAGATGAAGGCGTCAAGTACGATCTGGATATACCAGACCACGCCCCGGGGTTCTCACAATTCCCATCTTTCCCACCAAGACGAGGGGATTTGATCCATGTTGTCAGCAATGACGAACCGCCAGCAGTTGGCGAAACAGAACAAGAAAGGACTGCACGCGAAGCATGCAATATTGACCGATTTAATCACCGACAAATCGAAGCTGAAGCAGACCAGGAGGCACGACGCATAAGGGTCCAGCCACGTGACCTCAACGATGCTTTCGACAGGGTGGGGGACAAATAGGTCTTCAGAACTCCAAGTGCCAACGTAGCCGTCGCCATGGCGACAATGCAACAGCTACCCAACACCCCGGAAACCCAAGCAGTTCATGATGAAATACAAGCATATCTGATGGCTGCTATGGCCCAGACCACGGAGATTGTAAACCAAGCTCGGGTTCCATCCGTCTCGGTCGAGTCAAGCCACAGCCGCCAGTGC
Source organism: Miscanthus lutarioriparius (assembly GCA_904845875.1). Taxonomy (NCBI): domain Eukaryota; kingdom Viridiplantae; phylum Streptophyta; class Magnoliopsida; order Poales; family Poaceae; genus Miscanthus; species Miscanthus lutarioriparius. The sequence continues at coordinate 19,165,657 of CAJGYO010000011.1, read as the reverse complement.
CCAAGTCGCTCACAGCCGCCCATCCAACGTGGCTCGCGCAACAATGACCCATCAGACAACCGTCAAGGAGGAAACGGTGGCCATGATGGTGGCCAGGACGACAACCGCCGTCGGGACGACAACCACCGCGATGTCCGGGATGATAACCGCTGGGACAACCACGACAATCGCTGTGATAACCACGGTCGTAGGGCTAATCCAGATGGCAATCGAGATCGCCACGATGGCAATAACGATCTCCGCCATTACCTCGGTGGACGCGATCTGCGCGCTCGCATCAACCAGAGAGCCGACGATCGAGCGTCCCACGAAAGTTATCACCGTATGGAATATGACACTGCCCACGGCCCGCCGGGTTTGAAGCAGTTTACTCCACACCTTCGGCAAGTCATATGGCCCAAGAATTTCAAACTCAAGAAACTTCAGAAGTACGACGATAAGGAAAACCTCGAATTATGGGTCATGCTTTATGAGACTGTGTGCAGATCAGCCATGGCTGACGAGCACATCATGTCTAACTATTTCCCAGTCGTTGTTGGCCATGCGGGTCACCAATGGCTAGTCAGCTTGCCGGCGAACTATTTTGACTCTTGGCAGGAGCTCAAGCAAGCCTTCATCGACAACTTCATTGCTACTTGTGAACAACCAGGCAACAAATACGATCTGCAACGTATTCGAGATCGAAAAGATGAGCCACTTCGCGAGTACGTCCGGCGTTTCTCGGAGATGCGCATCAATGTCCCATCAATCTTTGACAACGAGGCAATCGAGGCTTTCATCACTGGCCTCCGCTTCCATGATGCCCTAAGGGACAAGCTCCTCCGCAAGAGACCTGATTCGGTCACAGCGCTCCTGGCCACCGCTAAGAAATACGCGGACGCCGACGACGCTAAAAAGATAATTATTGAAGAAGCAGCAAGGGTTCCGCGCTCCGACCACCCCCCACACCGCGACGACTACCGCGGCAACCGTGGTCGGAACAACAATTTTGACCGCCACAACCAGCGCAACGACTCCCGCGACCACCGTGACCAATGTAATCAGCGGCGTAACCGCCATGACGATTACAGGAGCAAGCGTGCTCGGGAAGACGACGGCGAGGTCAACACCGTTAAAAAGGGTGGCGGACGTCGTAACTATGAAGACGACTACACCAAAGCATTGAAGGGGCCCTGCCAGCTCCATCCTAAGTCGAACCATACCATAGAGAATTGTCGCGTCCTCAAGTCTATCTACACGCGTCAACAAGCTCCGGATACGTCCGACAAGCCTAACGACGCAGGGAAACAGCGCAACAAGGATAACGACGACGACGATGCAGACCCTCGTCACAAGTACGTCAAGCCAACCGATCACGTGCACACCATCATCGGAGGTAAAGTGTCCATCGAGACCAAACGAGAACGCAAGCTGCTCGCCGCGCTTGCTTGAACGTGGCCAACACCGACAATCTCCTCACCGATCCGTGGCTCCCTCCGTGGTCTCACCACGAAATCTCCTTCAGCAAAAAGGACCAATGGGCCGTAATACCTGAGCCAGGGCGTTTTCCCCTGGTCCTCGATCCTTGTATCAACAAAGTTCAGTTCGATAGAGTACTGATCGATGGCAGCAGCTCCATTGATATACTGTTCAAGAACAGTCTGCCCGCCCTGAAGATAGCTTAGGCGGACCTCAAGCCATACGAGGCACAGTTCTGGGGTGTTCTCCCCGGATAGAGCTCTATACCTCTCGGGCAGATCACGCTACCAGTGCAGTTTGGGACCCCGGATCACTTCCGCACCGACTACGTCAACTTCATGGTCGCCGACTTCGACGGCACCTACCATGCTATTCTTGGTCGATCATCGCTCACCAAGTTCATGGCCATACCTCATTACAGGTATCTGGTGCTCAAGATGCCTACCGAGAAAGGAGTTCTAACCCTCCGAGGCAACGTGTACGCAGCTTATACCTGCGAAGATGACAGTTTCAAAATAGTAGAGACTCATGACCTCTCTATTCACATGGCCAAGACCGTGCTCGACGCCAAGAAGACCTCGATCGACCACCATGAGATCCCGGAGCTCGAGGCTCCACGCAAGAACATCAAGTCCAAGGAGCACAAGGTGATCCAGCTAGTCGACGGTGATCCCAGCAAGACGGCCCTTATCGGGGCCAACCTAGATCCCAAATAGGAAGACGCGCTCATCAGGTTCTTGAGGAGCAACGTGGATGTGTTCGCATGGAAACCTGCTGACATGCCCGGTGTACCTCAGAACTTGATTGAGCACTCCTTGAATGTCAACGACAAGGCCAAACCTATCAAGCAGAAGCTACGATGGTTCGCTCGCGACAAAAAGGAGGCGATTAGGGTAGAAGTTACATGGCTTTTGGCAGCCGGATTTATCAAAGAAGTGTATCATCCGGAGTGGTTAGCCAACCTGGTTCTTGTACGCAAAAAGAATAATGAATGGAGAATGTGCATTGATTACACTGATCTCAACAAACACTGCCCTAAAGACCCCTTCGGCTTACCTCGCATAGACGAGGTCGTAGATTCAACCGCCGGTTGCGAGCTCCTTTCTTTTCTCGATTGCTACTCTGGTTATCACCAGATCGCTCTCAAAAAGGATGACCAGATCAAGACATCTTTTACCATGCCCTTCGACGCCTACTGCTACACGACCATGTCGTTTGGGCTCAAGAACGCCGGGGCTACCTACCAGCGTGCTATACAAGCTTGCCTCAAAGACGAGATAAAAGATGACCTCATCGAGGCTTATGTTGATGATATAGTTGTCAAAACCAAGGAAGCTCATACCCTTGTTGACAACCTGGGACGCACTTTTGCAGCCCTTAATACATTCCAGTGGAAGTTAAACCCAAAGAAGTGCATCTTTAGTGTTCCTTCTGGCATACTCCTCGGCAACATCGTCAGTCACGACGGCATACGCCCTAACCCGGAAAAAGTCAAAGCTGTCTTGGACATGAAGCCACCCAAAAAGGTGAAGGATGTTCAGAAGCTTACCGGATGCATGGCCGCCCTCAGCCGTTTCATATCAAGATTAGGCGAAAAAGGATTACCGTTCTTTAAACTACTCAAAGCGTCCGAAAAGTTTGAGTGGTCGGAGGAAGCAGACGTTGCCTTCACACAGCTAAAACAATACCTTATGTCACCTCCGGTACTCACTGCTCCAAGAGAAGACGAAATACTCCTGCTATACATTGCGGCTACTAATCGAGTGGTCTCCACGGCCATGGTGGTCGAGCGAGATGAGCCCGGCCGCATCTACAAGGTACAGCGACCAATCTATTTCATTAGTGAGGTACTCAACGAGTCCAAGACCAGGTACCCACAGATTCAGAAGTTGATCTACGCCATACTAATAACATCCCAAAAGTTGAAACACTACTTCGACGGATATCGTGTGGTGGTCATGACTGAGTACCCTCTGCGAGACATCATTAGCAACAAGGATGCGAACGGGCGCATCGTCAAATGGACAATGGAGCTATGCCCCTTTTCCTTGGAATTTGCAAGCCACACTACAATCAAGTCTCAGGCACTTGTCGATTTCATCGTCGAGTGGACAGACTTAAGCACGCCTGCCTCTCCTGGATCCGACCAATATTGGACGATGTACTTCGATGGCTCTCTCAACATTGACGGTGCGGGAGTAGGAGTCCTTTTCATGTCACCATCCAAGGAGCAGCTCCGGTACGTCCTCAGGATTTATTTCCCAGCATCTAATAATGCTACCGAGTACGAAGCATGCCTACATGGTTTGCGCATTGCGGTTGAGCTTGGCGTTAAACATCTCTACGTCTATGGAGACTCTGCTCTGGTCATCAACCAACTCAACAAGGACTGGGACACAACCAGCGAAAAGATGGATGCATACTGCAATTTGATCAAAAAGCTGGAAGGCAGGTTCTATGGCATCGAGTACATACATGTGGTCTGGGATAAGAATCAAGCAGCGGATGCACTGTCAAAGTGAGGATCATCTCGAGCAAAAATCCCACATGGCGTATTCGTCCAAGACATGCTCACGCCTTCCATCGAAGAGAAAGATTCCACGACAGACAAGCCTCCAGACCAGCAATTGGTGGCTATGGTTCCGGCGTCAAGCACCGCCGAGCCCCCTCCGACCACTCATGAGCCTGACTAGAGAATACCTTTCATCAAGTACCTAACAGATGGCAGCGGTTACACTGATCGGACAGAGAACGAGCGCCTGATGCGTCGCAGTAAGCAGTACCTGCTCGTTGATGGCAAGCTATGGCGCAAGAACGCAAAAGAGGAAATCTTGATGAAGTGTATAACCCAGGAGGATGGCGAACATCTCCTGGACCAAATCCACTCTGGCTCCTGTGGCAACCACGTGGCCTCAAGAACGCTGGTCGGCAAGGCTTTTCGAGCAGGGTTCTATTGGCCATCAGCAGTATCCGACGCAGAGAAGCTAGTCCACCACTATGAGGGTTGTCAGTTCTTCGCCAAGAGAATCCACGTACCAGCACATGAGATCCAGACAATACCAGCCTCCTGGCCCTTCGCATGCTGGGGACTGGATATGATCGGGCCCTTCAAACCGGCTCTAGGGAAATTTACATGCGTCTTTGTGCTGATCGACAAATTTTCTAAGTGGATAGAATATATGCCTTTGGTATAGGCATCCTCAGAAAAGGCTGTCACGTTCTGCGACCAGGTCATCCATCGTTTCGGCATACCGAACAACATCATCACCGATCTGGGTACTCAGTTCACCGGGAATGCTTTTTGGGACTTCTGCGATGAAAGGAGCATAGTAGTAAAATACGTCTCGGTGGCGCACACTAGAGCTAATGGACAGGTCGAGTGGGCCAATGGCATGATCTTGGATGCGTTGAAGAAGAGGGTGTATAGAGAAAATGACAAGGCTCCCGGAAGATGGCTCAAAGAGTTACCAGCCGTGGTCTGGGGACTCAGAACTCAGCCCAGCCGTAACACCGGCGTCTCGCCATACTTTATGGTTTACGGCGCTGAGGCGGTCCTCCCCGCAGATATAGCTTTCAGATCAGCACGGGTAGAGAACTTCGACGAAGGCAAGGCCAATGAAGTACGGGAGCTAGAAGTGAATAGCGCAGAAGATAAGCGGCTCGATTCTTGTGTACGTACGGCCAAATACCTTGCTATTTTGCGTAGGTACTACAACAAGAACGTTAAAGAGCGGTTTTTTGTGGTCGGGGACCTGGTCCTGAAGTGGAAGACGAACCAGGCTGGTGTCCATAAACTCGCAACCCCATGGGAGGGGCCCTTCATAATCAAGGAGGTCACACGACCAACGTCTTACAGGTTAGCTCACCTGGACGGTACAGACGTACCAAACTCGTGGCACATCGACAAGCTTAGACGTTTCTATGCCTAACTACTGAGATATGTACCCCTCTTGTATTTTTGATTTACTTCAATAAAGCTATTATTATTTCTCCGACCACACTAATGTGTCACTTTGACTTTTATGGTTATTCTAACTTAGCCAGTAAAAGCCGACCACCACTCCTTCTACGGTTTTCAGAGCAGGACCTGTCTCCGGTTCCTCCCAACACGTGTATGGGATCCGCTCTCTACGTTGATGGTGATCGGCAGGTCCCCCTTGGTTTGACTTGTCCACATCTGCGTGTGCACAGGTCACGTACCTCACACTCCGACCACATGGCAATCTAGGGCCACACAAACTTTTCAGGATGATGTGTCGAGCAAAATGGTACAACTAAACAGAACGTTATTATGTTCTCACTTAGTTCCACCAACATAAGTTTCAAGCTTAAATACGTTTTATACAAAGCAAACAAGCTTATAATGATATCTGATCACGTTATTACAAGCTTGCCCGAAGAGGCCCAAGTTTACAATAACACAACTATGTCCTCCTTCTCTGACTCTAAGCCTATTACATCGGTTGGGGTGTGCTGCACCCATCGCTCGCTTCTTCCGATATCCTACTCGAGTCTCGGGGACTCTTGTGCTAGTCGAGTGAAGGGGATGGCCCCCGCCGATGCTCGGCTGGTCGAGGCCGAGGCTTCGTCGGTTGGCTAGCAGCAGATGGCGTTTCGGTGACTTGTCAATGGCGTACCTTCATGACGGTGCTATCCCACCTCCACACGGTTAATGTCGCCAATTATCTTTTGACGACAGTCCGGTGGGCCATCGAAGCTCCTCCGCCTTTTTCCGGGTCTACCTTCTTGGGTATCCAGCCTCCGGTGCGCTTAAGATCGATCGGGGTAGTGGGCACGCACCATGCTTAGCACATGGGCGCCGTGTACTCACCCGCCTCCTTCACGAACTCCTGGAACCATCCCCATGCTTGTTCCGCATCTCTTGACCGGTCCGAGCTAGGGCGTCCTTGGTTCTTCCTCTGTGAGCCTTGGTCGACAAGGTCGAGGATGGGCAAAATGCCATTGCCACTTCGGCACCGGTTCTTCCATGTGTCCCGATCCTCGGTGGCCTCGAGGCATCGTGCTTTCCAATTGGCCACGCTCTTTCATCACGGCTTCTAGATGCCTCTTGGCATTGACTTTTAAAATCGCACACCGCATAAGACATCAAATGTAAAGGCATGACAAGTCAAGGCGGGCAATGTAATGAGAACGGTGGTCCGGAATACTTATCGCTTGGTTCCTCCTTCATTTTGGTGGTGTGGTCTCGAGTTGAGACAGTCAGGCATGCTTTCTCGTTGTCCTCCTTCAGCGACCACGCCTACTGGTCACGCTGGCTATTCTCCTCTTGGAGGCAGGTTACCTCAGCTTCTAAGCTGCATTATGTTTGTCATTACCAACAACGCAACAACACGTGTCATACACTTGATGTGATAAAATGATAACTTACTTGTTTTTTGACGCTCTTTGTCATTGAGTGGCCGACTGTGTTCTCGTTCTGCGGCTTCTTGCTCTCTCTCTCTGGTCGGGCGGCTTCAAATTGGCAAACAAGCATGCGTTCCACCTCGCCACCGTTCCCTATTGTTCGTCGTGATTCCTCAATCTGGTGAAGCACCTCTTTCGGTACTTTGCGGTCTTCATCAAGTCCCGCATATAAATAAGCTAAGTCGACGGTTCGACTACATAACAGGTCAAGTGGTCAAGCCAAACATACCGGACTTCTATCACCAAACGCTTTTGTCGCTCGTTCAACTTTTAGGGTCTCTTCGACCTCAGGATTTCTTCATGCATAACCCACTCGTCGTTCGCCAAATAGACGACACATATACATGTCGTTTGTCTTTGGGACGGCCTAGGATCTCTTCGACTTCGTCCTCTTGGCCTCTTGTTTAGGGGGCGGCATCGGGCCGGAGATAGTAGTCTCCACGACCACTATGAGCTTTCCCACGAGCCGTAGCATCCAAGCTAAAGCGTGTTCTCGTGCCAACTCCGGCTTCTTTCCTCGGCTCGGTCTGGTTCCCTTGGCGCCAAGGTATCTCGCCTCAAAGCAGGTTAGTGCTTGGAGCATTTGTACTTTGCTCGGCTGTCTTCTCGACTAGTTGCTCGGGACCGACGTCGAGGCGCTCATCTCCGCCGAGGTTCAGTGAATTTCTTCTCTGAGTTCCTCCGCAATGGGCCGCCGAAAGCGCTTATTTCCGCCAAGATCGGGCGGTTGCACACACCCGGCTAGCTGGTCGGGATTTTTCGGTGGACGTCGACCTAATATACCAGAGAAAGTTCAGAAGACAATAGTATTCAATACAAATTATAAGATTACATCAAAGTTACAGATACTTATAGCTTGGAAGCACGGAATGACGTGGCGAAGGAACGTCTCTTCGACCGCGCCTGCTCCACATGCTCGGCAGGTTCCACCGGGTCTTTTTCCACCACCGGTACTGGCGTCGGGGTTTGGTGCTCGACACTTCCCCCGCTTGTCTTCTGTGTTGAAGTGGTCGGTGATGCGATCACTGCTGGCACAGAGGAGCCACCCTGCTCTGTTGACCCCATTTGTCTCCTCCTCTTTCAAGGGACGAGTCGGAAGATGTCCGCATCCTCTGTTTCATCGTCTGAAAGGGGGAAGATGGCCTGGCGACGTTTGTTGGCAGCCGACCGCTTGCTAGCAGCCCTGGCCGTTGCATCCTCCCCAACCCTGAGTACCGCCCAGTCGACGTCTTTGGTACTTGCACTGGTCTGGGCGGTTGAGCCGGCAATTTGCGGCCAATCCACGCCAGGGGGCGGAGACACAAACACTGCTGCCCGGTCATGACCATTACTCTGGGAAACATAAAGGAAACAACAGTCAATTTTTTGTTGCAACATAAATCTACATGTACAAGGAGGCATCATTTACCTTTGGGGGAGGTCGGGCCAGCTTGAAGGCGTGCTCGATGTCGTTTAACCTGGCATAATTGGGGTCGGCTAGATTGAATAGCTCTCCAATTCTAGCCTTGATTTCTATCTTGTTGAGCGCCTCTTTTCTGGTCCTCGTCGGATCTGCGCTACCCTGGTACTCGAAGCCAGGATGTACCCTCTTTTGGCAGGGCTGGATCCTTCGGCTGATGAAGTTCCCGACCACGCTTGGACCATCCAGCTTTCCCCACGGGATCAACCCGAGCAGTTCTGCGATCTGCTCCAAGTGCTCGGGCTTCTCCGACCAGCTGTTTTCTTCTTCGGAATCAACCCCACGTCACACAGGGTGATCGTGTTCGGCTCTTCGCGGATGTAGAACCATTTCTTGTACCATTCGTCCAGTGAGGTGTTCTAGGGGCAGTGTAGGTACTGGGCCTTCATACCATCACATAGATTGAGGTATACGCCTCCGGCTATCTTCGAGCCTCTGCTCCCTTTCTTCCGCAGACAGAACAGATGGCGAAAGAGGTCGAAATGGGGCTGGAAGCCACCATAAGCTTCGCAAAGATGGATGAAGGTGGAGACAAGAAGAATCGAGTTGGGATGCAGATTGCAAATCTCAATCTTGTAATACAAGTAGAGCCCCTGAAGGAAAGGGTGCACTGGAACCCCAAAACCCCGCTTGAAGAAATCCTCGAAAACCACAATCTCACCTGGTTGTGGATCGGGGACGCTTTCTCCTTCCAGCGCACGCCATCCCGCGAGTGCCTTGTTGTGGAGCACTCCCATGGCGACAAGGTCTTCGATGGTCTGCTCATTGCTCCTTGACTTCCACCACTCCTTCGCCATGACCTCGCCTTTCTTCTGGGCGTCTCTCTTCGCCATTAATCTGCCCTTGTTAAGAGGGTGGATGCGGTGGAGGAGGGATTGGTGGTGATTTTCGGAGGAGTAGGGTTCGGCGAGAGGAAGAAGAAGGTTGCGGCGGTGAATGACAATGGGGATCAGTAAAAAGTAACTTACCAGCTCTATATTATAAATAACCAAGGGCTCCGTCGTTTCGTCCGCTCGAGATTCTTGGGAGACGTGCACACGCGCCGTAGACGGTTGTTTTCACAACCTCGAGATCTACGCCAACAAACGCACCTCTTTGTTTCCAGTGTATGCACCTCTTCGTTGATAATGTGAGAGGGCCCACACTGACGCACCTCCATACAGGCGCCAAGCGACTGTTTGCCAGAAAGAGTAAGAAGGCAGAGTGATATGTTATATCCGTCTGCTTTTTTGACCAGACGTGGCAGATTGGACTTGACAGAACCACTGCCGTGCTCGGGATCGCCTGCACCACCGCCGTGTTTTCGGCATCGCCCCGACCACTCGCCGTGCTTGGGGATCGCTCCGACCACCGCTGCCGTGCTCGGGATCGCCGACCATCGCCACGCTGGGACTGCTCCGGCTACTTATGTGCTCGGGGACTGTCCCGACCACTGCTCGGAGATCGTTCTTCTCGGCTACATGTGATTTGTACTCACATACAGTTGAGCGACATTTATTTAGACCTTGCTATAAGGCTCATACTTCGCCTTCCAGCAAGCTCGGGGACTACATCGGTACGATGCACCTGCCGGTGCATCTCGTATCGCCTACACAACGATTGGATTCTTAACTTTAATAGAAATTCTTTTTTAGACCCTGGCACCACGTGCCTACGCCACCTACTACCAAGCTTGGGGACTAAGTGGGCACACTTCACCTTGCGGTGAATGTGTTTGTTTAATCGACCCTTATGCTTTGGCCGATTGTGGGATTACTATCGTGTTTCTGGGACCTGTCCACGACCCCGCCGGAGATCGTTCTCCTCGGCTACATGTGATTTGTACTCACATACGCTTGAGCGACATTTATTTAGACCTTGCTATAAGGCTCATACTTCGCCTTCCAGCAAGCTCGGGGACTACATCGGTACGATGCGCCTGCCGGTGCATCTCGTATTGCTTGTACGACAATTGGATTCTCAACTTAATTGGGAATTCTTTTTAGACCTCGCACCACGTGCTCACGTCACCTACTACCGTGCTCGGGGACTAAGTGGGCACACTTCACCTTGCGGTGAATGTGTTTGTTTTTCACCCCTACGCCTCGATGATCAAGGACGCTTTACGCTCCAAGACGCACTTACATTTCGCTCGTAAATACAAGTGGGCACACTTCCCAGGACGGAAATCTTTTTCTTTTTTCTTAAGAGCACCATATATTCTTTGGACAACCTACTTCTCCGGCGACAACGGTGGTCAGAGACATCAAGGACTCAAGCCTTACTTGTCGAAGAAGGTTAAAATGGGCGTGTCGCAAAGATAATACATGGTGCTCGAGGACTAGCCGTGGGGGTATTAACCCTATACCCTTATGGCTAAGCTTTGGGTCGGCCCGGATCGGTGGGTCCGGGTCCACCAAAAAAGACGACGCGGCGGCCCGCTTAACTTTGATCGGAGTCCCGCGCAAGGAGTCAAGGCGGATTTGGTGAGCAATCAAGATCACGGCCGGTTAGAATAGGAAATTTATCCGCCACATATGGCAATTGTAATCGGCTAGGATTAGTTTCTAGATCTCGTAACCCCGCCTTCGAACTATATAAGGCGGCGGGGACCCTCTAAAAACATCTCTCATTGACATACGACAATACAAATCGGAGACGCGGGACGTAGGTATTACGCCTTCTTGGCGCCGAACTCGGATAAAACCTTGTGTCTGTCTTGCGTCACCGTCTTGTTTGTGGCTTGCGCATCTGTCTGCCGACAATCTACTACCTTGGGTATACCCCTAGGTAGACTGCCGACCATATTTCGTCGACAGCCATCTCATTGCCATTTCTCGCTCTGAGCCTAGGTGGCTCGTGCGCTCGAAATGGGCAACGACCGGGGTCGCTCTCGGCTCCCCTTGGAGGCCTATGCGCTGGTCGTTAGCCTGCTCGAACTGTCGGTGGGATGGGAGGAGGATGAAGCAGTGCTTCCCCATCACTCCACCCCCGTTAGACGGGGTAGGATGGCGATGCGGACGTACTGCTATTGCCGGCCGCTCCTTCCTCTCAAGCTAGAGGAGTTGCGGTGGCACTCCTATGTGTCATTCCTCAGAGGCACGACGCCGTCCCTGGTGGCGCTTGGCCCTGGGTTGTCAATTGGCATCACCATCGTGGTGACACCTTTCATTGACGTTTTAGCGGCACGGCTGCTTTTGTTCCTGCTGGAGGAATTTCTTGCTGACGCCTCTCGCAACCTACGCCATGAGCCCCCAAGCCGTGGGTTCGGGGTCATCCCTTTGACCCCGGCTCATTTGGAGAGGCTATTTTGTCCTGGTGTCTTGGGGGATCATTTCCCTGACCTCTTTCTGCATAGTCGCGAGGTTTCTTGTGGTCATGCAACGGCTCGTAGGTCTTGGACCCTTTCGCTTTTTCCACGTGACCGAGCCATGATCACATTTTGGGTTTCGTATTGCGTGTCACCCCGGCCTTTTGCTCCATTGATCTCTCCCGAAGAGGTCGTGAACACCTAATAGTTTATGAGTCTCTAGAGCAGGCCTTAGGTCTAAGACCTAGGACGTAGGGAGGAGTTAGCCGTGGCTTGGCCCTGGCTACCTTTGAGGTCATGGGGACTCTACTCTGTCTTTCCCTGACGTCCTTGCCGACCCCAAGAGGTCGTATTGCCTTGTTGAAGGTGGATTTGTTTTCGCCTCACGTGGGGAGAGGCATGTCTACCGTAACCACATGGTCGGAGCGGTGTGCCTCGTCGGGGTCTATGGGTAATTCGAGTGGGGCTTGATACCCTCCCCAATCGACGTGGACTTCGGCTGTGCCTCACGTGAGACTTCCCATAAATCATCGCCCGTCAATCCCATTAGTCCCTTACCGCCTCCGCAGCGGCTAGAGGGCAAGATGCCTCCCCCCAGAGATGGTCAACTCGGGACACTTCGAAGCGGATGACTCGAACATAGGGAGAGATGGTCATGTGGCTCCGCACCACCGATTAGAGCCATAGGGGCCCATCTCCTCCCTGCCCCTATCCCTTTTGTGGCCTCGAGCCCTTCTAAGGGCTGGCCCAAGAGTGAGTTTCCTAAGTATGACGTGGGGTCGTGATTGCGGTGGGCCGCTCGGCGCACGATCCCCGGGGGCGGTCGGCCTCCCTGGTCACATCGTGGTGTGATGGCGATTGCTCACGAATGGTCGTGCGCCGTGAAATGCGGACGCATAAATTGAAACGACAGAGAGAAAGTGGGGTTGTGCGCAGCTTACTTGATTCGCGCCGTCGCTTGGGCGACCGTCATTCTGCCTCCCTTCCGATCGCTTCACCTACTCTATAGGGTTTTCCAAGCGGTTAGTAAATGTAATCGTGTGCGCGTGCCCTTTGAGTGCCCTTAGTGGTTACAAATACACTTGGAGTGGAACCACGAGGACGCATTCGTCTTGAGTCGCCTGCTCGTCTACTTCCCTGTCCACGCTCTTGCTCATCTAGAGTTCCCTCCCTGCCGGTGAGGATGAGTCACGGCAAGCGGCCGCTGGGAGAGCCGTCTGGTGCCATTGGGGCGCCGCCACCTATCCCTCCTGGCCTGCGCGATCAAGGGTAAGTGCATTTGGATGATTCTCGAGTTCGAGGGTCTGACTTGTGTTGATCCAGTGTGGCCTGCAGGGCTACCTCCTGCGCTGCTCCCACGGGGGCTGTCGACATTGCTTGCGTCGTGACCCCATCCACTGGGGGGTCGAGCTCATCGTCGTCTTCCTTGGATGATCGGTGTGAGTTCCACGAGCTCCTCCGCTGGGCAGACGAGGCTCACCAGTGCTTCTCCGATGCCACCCATGAGGTGAGCCTGGCTCGAGCGCTGTCTTGAGGCCATCTAGGTGGCCCTTGAGGTCTCGGAGAGGGAAACCGCTGCCGTGCAGGCGGCGGCCACGACGCCTAGGCCCACATCGTGGGTAAGGATGCTTCTACGTCTTGTTGTCCCATTCGTTGTTTGTCATCCCTGACCTTCCCGCCTTCTTGTGCCAGCGTTGGAGGAGTAGCTTGTGGCTTCCCGCCACGAGACGGAGGAGGCCCGCCTCCGGGAGGTTCTTCTGATGGAGGACCGCAAACGCACGGTGGTGGTCGAAATCCGACAGGGGCCAGCGTCGCTCTCGCCGCCCTACAACTTCGCACTAGCCGAGACTTCCGTTAGGTGGCGCTCGAGTTTTCGGATCATGCCAGCCAGGCGGAGCAAGCGGAGGTGGTTGGCGGCTTCGCTGCTGCTGCCGCCGCCGTCGTGGCCGCTGTAAACGTGGAGGATATCCTCCACGGCGGTGGCTTGGGGCCTTAGGTTGTACTTAGAGTCCTTCGATGAATGCAACCCTTCAGCTTGTGTCTCGTGTTTCTTTTTCTTTCGCGTGTCGGCTGTTGATCTTGCGCATTTGAACGCCGTGGCCCGTGGTCCCGGCCTTGCTAGGGGATCGACCCATGTAGTCTGGCTAGGTGCGGCTCTATTTTCGTGACCTTAGTGTCGTGGGAGCAGTCCGGCGGCAGCGCGTCTAGTGTCGTTCTCTTTTCTATAGGTCGTGATGATTTTTGGTGAGCGTCGATGCATAGTATGTCGTGGTTTCAATCGGGGTCGAGGCTTTCAACCGGCCTGGTCGGCCTCTGCGCTGAGACCCTTGTCGTGGCTCCCATTCCGCAGTGGGCAGGACCATATACCTGCCTGGTTGGGCCGTATCCGGTCGGTGGTCATCGTACCCGTCGTTACCGCCTCGAGGCAGTGTTGTCTTGTTAGTGCATCGTGGCATAGGGTTGGCGTCTAACCGGGCTGAGGTGACTACTGTCGCCTTGGTCCTTACGGGGCCAGTGCGGTGTGCTTGCCCCTGTCAGGGCAGGCTCGCTTGGCAAGACACGACCTCTTTCTTTCTCTTCCAGAGGTCGTGATGGAGAGAAGTCGTACGCCTTGCGAGCGTGGTGAGACCAAGGCAGGTGGGAGTGGTCGTGGATAACCCCGACCTCAGCGCCTGGCCTGACCTGTTTGGCTTTTGCTGGACCTCGGTCGTTTGGGCCTTTGTCCGTTGTTGCGTTGTGAGCTATGTGGCCCGCCATCTAATCGATGCCTTGAGATATACCCCGGGGCCCCCCCTCTGGTAGATGCTTTGCTGCCGAGAGCGTGCTGGCCCACTTCTTGATGGATGCTTTGCTGCCGTGGTCGCTTGGTCTTTGTCGGTGGATGCTTTGCCGCTGGTTGCTGCTAGATACTCATCTGCGTTCTCTGGGTGGATGCTTTGCCGCCATGGGTTGGTCTATTGTGTAGGCAACCATTGCGTTGTTGTATCTTTTTTTCTGCAGGCTTAGTTGGTAGGTCTAGGGTGGTTAGGGCGGTCACTCTCTATTTTTTCTTTTTCTTGTCCCTATGTTTATTCCACATCACTTATCATTAATTTTGTGGTTTGTAATCAATGCTATGAGGGTTCTCTCGTAGCTGTGTCATGTAATTCACTCTGCTTAATGAAAATGGGCTATATTCCTCGATCGCGAAAAAAACTAGTATGATCAACAAACCTAAACCGTGCACAAACTTTGGATCAACAAGACCCCTCTGGCGAGGACATGAGACAATAGAGACCCTGAAACATGCTACAAACTTCTTGAACGAAAGAATCTTACATAAAGTAGGTACTCTTGTATTGTAATTTGTACATTCGCATCGATTCAATTGCTCGTTCCGTTTCTCTTACAAGATCCTTACACATGGATCTGCTGCCTGGTACAGCTGGAACCTATATGGCTCTATCCGAACAAAACCATGTAGATTTCAGAAAGCTCCCAACAATTGCGTATGTTGTCCCATATTTTTAAGCGATGCAAAGCATGCCCAAATCAACATGGCAGCTGCATTGGGTCTCAAACTCTCAATCTACTGGAACCAATGTATAATAACCATTGGAGCGCTCCCAATGCAATAGCAAGGCATGATGCATATCATACTATTGTCGATGCCGATGCTTACAGGTTGGAAGAGCTGAAGATTTATACGAGTGACGTCCATGTCCCGGACACCGCAAGCGCAATCCCGATAACGATGACGGCCACGTCGGCGACGAGCCCGGTCCACCCGATCTCGGCGCCGAAGACCTTGACGTGAAACGCGGCGGGCAGCACGAACCCGAGCACGACGCAGACGCTGCTGCCGACGAGCGAGAGGAAATTGGCGAAATTGGGCACGAGCATCGCCAGGAGCCCGACGGCCACGACGAGGATCCAGCGCAGCCACCAGGCGTAGCGCCTGCCGCAGAGCAGGCGCTCCGCGACCTCGTAGACCGGGTTCATCGACACCGGCATGCCGAAGAAGAGGTTGATGCATAGGCCGAGCTGCACGAGGACCGAGAGCCAGCCGGTACGGAGGTTGGTGGTGATGATGTCCCGCGTGGCGGAGCCGAAGGCGAGGTAGCCCATGAAGCCGAACAGCCCGTACATGACGGCGATGAACGCCATGGACAGCGCGAGCGTGGCGCCGAACCTGCGCTTGTCCGCGGCCTCCGCCTCCAGCGGCAAGACCATGCCGATCGCCTCGAAGGCGTAGACGGCGACGCCGAGGCCGTAGAGAAGCTCGGCGGGGCCAGCGAAGGCGAACACGGGGGGCTTGTTGGCGAGCCAGATGGAGGCGTCCTGGCCCAGGACGACGCCCATGGCGCCGAGGTCAACGACGTCGGCGAAGGTGCTAAGCGGCGCGAGGAGCGTGAGCGTCTTGATGGAGTTGAGTCCCAGCTGGAACGGCAGCATGGCCCAGATGAAGAGCGCCTTGGCCGTGAGGAGCGGGGACGCCGGGGAGTCGGCCCCGATGGGGTAGAGGTGCGCCATGGTGTTGGAGATGAAGATTACGTAGCCGACGCAGAAGCTGACCTGGCTGAGAACGAGCATGGCGTCGACCGCGTGGCGGCCGGGGGCGCCGTAGATGGCGTGGCCCAGGTCCCCGAAGGAGGCGATCTTGGTGTCCTCGTCGGCGATCCGGCGGCGCGCGGCGACGAGGAGCATCATGCAGTGGAAGGTGAGCGCGGCGACGGCGAGGAGGAGCAGCGTCCCCGCCGCCCAGCCCGTGCGGGAGAAGGTGTAGGGGAGGCCCAGCACACCCGAGCCGACGACGGCGATGAAGACGTTGGCGAACGTCTTGGGCTGCGACGACAGGTGCCCGCCGCCCGCGCCGCCGCCGCCGTGCAGCCCGTGCTGCGGGAGCAGCGGCGCCGCGTCGAGCCGCGAGGACGAGGAGCTCGCCTCCTTGTCGAACCCCATGGTCTGCGGCTGCGGATTCAGCCGCTGGATCAGACGAACCGAGCAGGGAACCAGCTGCGGCGGCGATTGGGAGTGTGGCGTGGCTAGCTGGTGTCCGGAAAAATGGGGAATTTTGGGAACCTCGTGCCGTGCGCTTTCTCGTTTTGTAGATGCAGCAGATGCAGTCGGAGGAGGCAGCGCCGTGGACCTTTCTTTGAGCAGCGCTGTGACATGGTTCACGGCCTGTTTAGCAATCAATCAGTAGCTCAGTAGTACACGGTGCGTGTGTGGAGCACGGGAGGCGAGGGTGTCGCACTGTCTTCGCACGGGCATGCCCCCTCTGTGCTCTGTAGTGGCGCCGAGGGGCTTGCTCGCCGGAAATCCAGCACGGCGGCGAGGCTGCGAACGCAACGGTGAACTGATTGGTTTTTTTTACGACAAGTGAACTGATTGGTCGTTCTGTCGTTAACCATACTACTGATCGCTGAATGGAATGCTCGCCGGCCTCGAGTTGTTAACCCCACGCAGCCACGCTTCTGGGTTCTGGCCAACTTCTTCAACTTGTTCGCGGCAGTGCAAATTGCAAAGCCGGCGCGGGTAGGCAACCAAGACGCCATTGGCAAATCTGCCCGAAAATAACCCCCAAATGTTTCTCGGCCAAATCTGTCAGATGCCGTCCGTGACGAGAACGATACGGCAGCGAGATTGAGCGAAGGAGCACTGGATCCGGGCGGATCAAACTTGTCCTTTCCCTTCTGCTAATAGAACTAACGCGTGTTGCATCATTCGGTCGTGCCAACTGCTATGATATATGAGAGAACCTGACAGAGAAAGTGACGTTGTTGTTATCTCTCGTCTTTTTTTCTTCTTCTACACAAATTTTTGCATTTTAATCCTTTTTGAAAACATATTTTATAAATAACCCCTAGCAAAAAAATTTCTGAAAATAGACCGAATGTTCGGCGTGTTAGAGCATGACGCCGTGGTCTTTGGCTCGGCGTGTTGTCAGTTGTCGCCGAGGTACCGCCACGTCACCGCTGACTGCGGTCGTTGAATTTACCGTGGAACTAGGTTCCACAGAGGTCAGTGTGGGCTTCTTTAACGCCTGTCCTCATACCTCGGCGTGGCGTGACTCAACGCCGAGGTCTACCAACATAAGGCCGCCCCGCGGTCCCCTTCTTCCTCCATCCTCCATTCTCTCCTTTCATTGCTGCATTCTTTTGTCTCCCCCTCTCTTCCCACGAACCCTAAACCCTAAATGCAGGTCTAGGGTGGCCAGATCGAAGTTTTGGACGCTTCCCCAAGGTGCTCCTCCTTCCCCTATTTCATTTTATCCGGTTAGATTCGGTTCCATTTGTTGTTTTTCTTTTGGATAGTAGGCTTTGATTGGATGGTTGATGTCACTTGCCAAAACTATGTCTTAATTCATTGTAGACCTCAAATGTGTGTTTATTGTGGTATAGTAATTTGGTTTCTTTTGCTGAGTTAGTTGTTCATTGGTGGATTAGGGTTAGTTGTTTATTGAATGCATTAGGGTTAGTTGTAATGCAAATGGTTCCCATTTAGTTTGCTTTAGTATATAGTTTTCGTTTAATATAATCACTATCCTTGGATTGGTGTTTAATTACAACCGTTTTGTTAGATGGAAGACATGTATCGGGAACAGTTGTGGCGGAAACAGGGTCATCCTAGAGAATTGTACCCCGACGTGTCTAGCAAAGATGCCAACGTCCCTCCTGACCTCCCTGTCCCTAACGGTGATTGTGGTTTTCCGGCCAACGTGTTTCAATCGAGACATCCGGACATAGCGGCGCGTTGCTTCTACATATGCAGTCGTTTTAATGTAAGTAATTCTTTCCGTACCTTTTTTTCTTCATTTGTGTTAGTAGGCTACTAATATTTTGTTGGAATCTTGTTGTGTAGGCCCATGAGAGGTGCTTTTTCTTTTAGTGGATCGACGGTCCAGACAAGTTTGATCCAAGGTACCTCCTTTTCGACGATTGGTGGAGAGGGAGACATCCACGTGAGCACTTCGAGCGGTGGGTTACACATACCCCTAACCCCCCCACCAATGACGGCTAAGGAGAAGCATCTAGCTATAGTTAGACGACTCGAGGAACCTCCTATGTGCGATTGCGGGGATCGAGCTGTGATAAACCCTAAGAATACGTTGGAGTTTGTGTGTCCAAACAAGCATGAAGTAAGTGCAAAGTGTATCTGTTGAAATGTTGAGCTAGATGTGTTCATGCACTAATGTCACCTTTTTTAGGTGTTTTCAATGGAGAAATGTCGTTTCAAGGAGTGGCTCTATGGTCCTAAGAATCAATGGCTGGAAGAGCCACCAAACGAAAAGGAAAAGAAGAAACAAAGGTTAATTTACAAAGCACCTCCTGTCTTGTGCGAATGTGGTGTTAAATCCAACTACGGCCTAGTCCCTTCGTGAGCTTTGAATAGACCATTATTGCGGCCATATGGTTGACTATGATGAGGTTGGTTATTGTTGTGGAAAACATGAAATCATATTTTTTTCTTTTGCTAAGAGTTATGATCAAAATTTTCGTTTGAACAGAGCACTAGGAAATGCAAGTGGAAAGCTTATGATGGTCAAGCTAAGTTCTTGGATGAGCTAAAGGGGAGGCAAGTAATTGCACGGAAGAGGGGATATGGACCTGACTACGTTTACCTCTTCGCTAAACAGCGGAAGAAAGACATGCGTGAGTTTGTTAGACAGCGCGGTATTCATAACCCGATCAGTGTTAGGCTTGACAGATGGGGGTTGGAGAGACGGAGGGTGTTAGAGGAGGAGAGGGCAAGGAAGGAGGCAAGGGAGGAGACAAGAGTACAGATGCAGGTCTTGAACGACCATGTTGTTGCATTGTGTGCCAGTGAGTCATTGGAAGCCTTTTTATTTTCATTGCCTGCTTTTAAATGTAATATAATCATGTTGCTAACTTATTCTATTTTATACATGAAGGGATCGGATGCACCGAGGACCATGCCGCAGAGGTGGCCCGTGCAAGATTTGAGGAAAAGAAGTTATATAAGCACATAACACGAGCTGGTCGCACCGTTTAATCTCCGATTGTTTTGTCCGATGAGGGGGACGAGGATGAGGACGACACTGCCAGGTTGAGCGATCTCATCGCTCGAGCTGAGGCGGGTTTGTAGGTAGAGGAGGATGAGGAGGACACTGGCAGACTGATCGAGCTCATTGCTCTAGCAGAGGAGGGATTACAGGCGGAGGAGGATGAGGACATGTTCTTCTCTTAGGCCATAGAGGCCGTAGATGAAGCGGAGACTGCTTGCTACAGGCGTCATGCAGATCAGGGTAATGTATCTGAGCCTAGCCACATGAACGAGGTGGAGGAGAACGCGTTATTGTCTTAGGCCGCAGATGAAGCGGAGGCCCCTTACTACAGTTGACAGGCAGATCAGGACAATGCAGGTGAGCCTAGCCACAACAATGAGGTTGTGGTAGAGGATTGGTACTCGGACGACGAGTTGCTTACTCAGTATGTTTCTGACTGAGGATTTGTGATTACGCCGTGTGAACAATGTTGTGATGTACTAGACCTTTCATTGTGTTGTCTTGTGTTTCATTTGACCCCATGTAAGGAACATTGTATCCATTTACCAAACTTCAGAGGCCTTTTTAGCACATTTGGCGTTTGAGATATTCAAACGAGTATGAATTGTAGGCATTTCTTAGTTATTAAATGGAAGCGGTAGGGCCCATTCGCTTTTCTTAGCCCTTTGTATCCTTGATTTTAACATTGCTGGTTGAGCTTGAAGTAACAATTCACATGTCCTCTCCATTCTCAGAATCATTTAGCAAGGGGTCTATGATTACAAGATTTGCTTAAACAATCCAAATCAAACCCTGTCCCTGTGGAAGACCGGGTAGGTACGGCAAAGCTTACATTACGAATAGCAATATCAATTGGATGACAAAGAAAAAATGGTCGGAGGATCGGTGTTGAGTCGACACACACCGAGAGTAAAAATCTCAACGCTGCGTCCTTGTGCGCCGAGGGTAGGGCCCAATCGCCTGTCTTGTTAGGTTTTAGGGTTTGGCGTTTAGTCGATGCACGCCGAGCATGAAAAGCTCAGCTCAACTTTCTTTACCGCCGAGGCTACGGCCCCGCTCTTTCTTAGGGTTCGGAGCTCGGCATTGAGTCGACGCACGCCGAGAGTAAAAATGTCCGCGCTGCATGTTGAACATCGAGGGTAGGGCCTAGGGCTCGGCGTGGAGTGTACGCACGCCCAGCATGGAAAGGTCCACGTTGACTCTTTGAGCGCCGAGGCAAGAGCCTAGGCGTCGCTAGGGTTCGGGTCAGGGGCTCTAGGCGTCGTGTCGAGGCATGCTGGTGCTCGGCGTGCGATAGTGGCACGCCAAGGTTGTGTGTGTCGTCGCCGCGAGCTCTTCAATTTCAGCAAGCACCGGCCGGAGTCTAGCCCTCAACATTAAAAGAAGTCACGCAGAGGTCAGTGTGCTTTTGTTTGATGCCGAGATTTGCGGCTGGGCGTGTTGTTCTATGACACCGGGGCTAAGGACCAGAACTATGGTCTTAGCTCAGCGTTGATGCATCCGACGCCGTGCCTGGTGGTGTGAACAAAAAAGTTTAGGCAAGTTCCATCTCACTATCAGTAGAAAATTTAAAAGCATTTGACGATAGCAGCATTTGAACGAACACTACAAAATACAGCTTGGCGTTGAGTTGTTGCACGCCGAGGGCCAAGGCCGCGGCAATTGTGGCCAGACCTTGGCGCTGAGTCGGGCCACGTCGAGGGTTGGGCCGATGTCTGGCCGCCGCGGGTTGGGCTAAGGGCTAAGGGCTCGGCGCTGAGTCAGACCGCGCTGAGGTATGGGCCTCGGCGTCGTTTGACTTAACGCCAAGGTCGGCCATGTCGGCGCCGCGAGTGCCATTTACTCAGTAACGAACTAGCTCGGGCCTCCAGCTCGGCGTTAAGTTGTTGCACGCCAAGGTCAGTTATCTCGGCGTCAACCTAAAGCACGCCGAGGTCAGTTAGCACACCAAGGCTGATTGCATGCACGTCACGTTCTGTCAGTATGTATTTTGCAACCACTTATGCCGAGTTCCTCATGCCGAGCTATGAATGTCCGAGTTGATGTATCTCAGGCGAGCCTGGGAGTGTGTACAAAAAGAAAAGTTTTGAGGCAAGTTCTAGGTTACCATCAATATTTAGTTTATAAGCATTTGACCATAGCATATTTTGGACGCATAGTTACTACAATATGCAGCTTGTTAACATACTTCCGAGTACCTTCATAGATAGAACGGATGGTCCATACATTGCATGCCATTATAGGTCCTTACAACATATCAACTACGACATCATTACAACACATGACTACACTATTGATGGCACAACTAAACCTATTGCAAGTTGGCACACATGACTACACATAGAGTTGCATACAACATCCCCTGCCATCCAACATACTACTAAAGTACTCAGCTTACAACTTACAAATGGAACCAGTGGGGACAACTACACAACATGTAGCCCCCTAGGAGCCACATGATCAGTTGCTACAAGAAGTGTTACGCAAGCACTCTTCTTGTATATAGTTGCCCATTACAGCAGTTAATTAGTGGTCATTACCAAATTTGTGCAAATGGCATCGGTCATATTAATCTAATTGGGTGCGTAAGTGGAACAATAATACAAAACTTGTACCCACTTACAGGTACTTCTGAGAAGAAGAAGCCCAATTATTCAAAATCCACAAAGCAACTGGAACCCTCTTCATCCCATCGGCTGCTCCCCTCCTGCATGTTTAGTCCCTACATGTTTATAACAGCCAGTTCAGTCCCAACTAGGCAGTCAACAAAAGAAAGATAAATGAATAACTTTTGTAACACAACTTTAACGGATTGACATACGTCATCTTGCCAGGTACTCCTAGTCCGAAAGTAATCCACTCCCGGACTTGATCCATATCCCTGGGGTCAGTTAACGCCATAAGTGCCACTTGAGTCAAAGGGCCAAGTCCTTGTGCTTGCCCATAACTTACTGCTTTCTTCTTTCCCTCCAGTTCATGCACATAGTTGTGAATGCACACAAAGCAAGAATTATCTGAGATTGCTTTATGTCCTTATAGTTAGGTATGCATTTCAACATTTGCCACTTAGCTTTCGTGGCACTAAATGTCCGTTCTATAACATTGCGCAGCTTGAAATGGTGGTAGTTGAACACCTCCTCCGCGTCACCACATTGGTTTCTTGGATGTGGCGGCAGATATCCGAGCTTAGTGCGTACCCAGATCCCACCAAATAATAGCTTCCTGCACACCAACATACAAACAGACAAGGTTACAAACACTTGTCATGCATCACAAGAGAAGCATTGCATCAATAGAACAAGCAAGTTAATTTAATTAAACAAACCTGCTGGTGGGTGCGGGAAACTTGGATCCTCCCATGCCTTCTTTATCACCCGCATGTCATGCGCAAAACCCTCTGTCCCACTGCCAATATATGTGAACCTCATGTCGAAGTCACAGGTAGCAAGCACATTTTGGCTTGTGTAACCATGCCTATTAGTGTAGGACTCACGTAGTGCTGCTTCAACAATCACTTCTATGTGAGTTGCATCAAGGGCTCCTATGCAGCGATCAAAAAAAGGTGTGTACTCTGTGAGCTCATGCGGCAGTACAGCATAAGTGTAGTCCTTAGGCCTAAGCACCGCATTGGCAAAGGGCACCATGGCATTAAGCACTAAGGCAAATATCTTGCCACAGGTGCCCAATCCCCTCCTGAATCTCTCAGCCTTTTGCCGCTGTGATTTCCCATGCCCACAGAAACATGCCTAAAACTTCCACTGAATCAATTTCCCTAGTGGATGCTAGACCATAGCCGTTAGATAATATGGAATGCAAGCGTTTGAATTTTTCAAGCCGCATGCGAAAGTTCTCAAAGCATCTACGATGATCTTGCAAAAGGTTATGTACCCATTGTCGTCCGGTGAGGTCATGGAAGGAGGGTTGACTTGTGGTGGCACCATCATAGTGGACATTATTGCATATCCTCCTGCCAAAGCTACAGTAACCACTTTGTTGTAACTGTTCTCACTAGAATTTGCACTTTCTTCATCACTTGTCTCCATTGTCCAAACAACTGCATTGTAAAACACACACCACGAACAGCAATGAGTAGAAAAGCACATGTTTTAACACATCATGTTGGCATGTAGCTGAACCGAGAACACCAATTAAGAAATAATGTATGTGATACTATGGCAGAGCCGCCTAATCTAAGGCCATTCCAAGAGTGCTTGTCTTCCATTAGACACTAAGTACCTAAGAGAGTGCATTAAATCGTGCTGTTCCATCGAGCACACCCCAAGGGAGAACTCAAAAATCCACATTTTTCTATTAGGATCATAAATGAGAGAATAAAGCTTACAACATTCTTAACCATTTCTTACATCACTTTATTACAACGTTAGAGTACTTAAACAAGTTGAATGCAATAGCGGAATTAAGATAGTTTTTCATGTAAAGAGTTTATACATTTTAGGTTTACTTTTTTATCTTGCAGCGGAGAACAACATATGATCAGAATTACAGTGAAAGTAAAGATTAATGGTGAATCATAAAACTTTTCTTCTAAAATTTTTAGTGAGGGTTATAAATAAACACTATGGTCGTAGCGTGAAAGAAATCATCTCTGAGCCCACTAGGAGGTTTTCACACACAAAAGTCGTCTACCATCCATCGGTCACCTACAATAGGGGGAATAAAACCCTTAGTACTCAATTGTACTCAGCAAGACTTACCTGACAGGAGGAAAATAAAAGACTCCAAGGATATGCAAGGCTTATTTGACTTGTGGGTTATTGTATCTGTGGAAGCATTACTAAATGTGCGTCCTTATATTCAATTTTATTAGCAGTCATCATTAGTTTATTAACTAACCATTCTATGTAAGCATATATGCTACTTTCAAGCAGGTGGTGAGCAATCAGAACCATTTTACCATCTTTCATATTCTAGTTCTTACTACAGTGCTAGACCATAGCCAAGTTATACCATCTCATGGAAACGACGATTCGCGAACCAATGTATCTCAGTTGGGTACCTCAAAACACACACCCCGTTTGTACCCCAGGCACAAACAAGACCAACCCATTCCACTCCTGTCAAGGGGTCTAGGTCCCCGTCCAAACTTGGACTCCAGGCCCCCACACTTGAGACCCGGTCTTAGTATGGTGCTTAGACCTCCACCTCTCCCTGCCTCCAATCAGTCGGTCCGGAAAGAGCCAGAACCCACGACAAGAGTGTAACGAGCCTTCCCGCTCCCATAAGCAAGTATGTGCTCAGGATAATAAGTCTGTGACCTGACTACCATCCATAGCAACGGGCGGTCCTCAATCGACACAGGCAGAACAAATGCAATCTGAGCCTCGCTCGAATGCCTAACCAAGTTCAGATCCAAAGTACCTTTCTGCCCGATCTCCAAATATCATCCATATATATTCCATGTGATAGTAATATAATAACAACAATAATATCTTTCCTATCTCTCGCGAGTGACAGGTAATCACTCGACTTCTACCGAATCCTATAGCATAGCCATCTACATGATTCTGACATACTAGTAGGACTCATAGGACAAGGATATATATATATATATATATATGCAAGTGGTTGTCATTCAACTCCTTAAAACTTAATGCACAAGCATAAATTAAAGTGTAGAATAATAGGGGTTATACACCGGGGCTTACCTGGGTAGGATATAACCAACAGTTAGCATTCCATTGTGGCGACACTATCATCTGGACATCATCTTTTCTGCTACTCCGATCGACTCCACGATCCATCGTGGTTCCTATTATGACATTCGTAGATGCAGCGCAGAAACGTAAATAATCACGACAATCGCCACTCTAAAATATGATTACATTGCTAAGCCAATGAATTGGCTTTAATGACTAACGTACTAAGCGACGTACTCATGTTGTCGACAACGCGCTATTTTACCACATTATTTTAATTATACCATTTCAAAGTATTTCTTTATTTTGTTTAATATATATATATTCGAACTAGGGCTCATTGGCTATCCTAGCAAACCAATTATTCTGGAGCCGCAAAAATTACCGTAGGCGTCTAAAAATGTTAGGATTTTGGTGTAAAAATTCCAGAGCCAACACTACTACCAATTTGCCACAGCAATTCCTATAAATTTGTGTTTTCACAATATTAAGTATTCAAATTAATTAGTGTACTCTTGAAAGTATCATGAAACTAGGTGAACAAAATATACTAGCAAATGGATCATAATTTTATGAACTTAACAAAAATTGTTTCACAATTTTTGGTTAACTACAAAATTTTCTATTAAATTACAAGTTTGCTTTTAGCAATTAAATCAAGAAACGCTTTAGAAAAGAAAAGGGCCGGCGGCTACTTACTCGACCCAGCAGCCCAACGCGAGACGTGGCCGCGCGCAACAGCTGGCCCAGCAATGACCCAAGGCGGGGGAGCCCGTGCGCGCGACCGTTTTTGCAAAGGAGGGCATGTGCTCTTTGGAAATCAAATGACGTAGTGAGGTACTATTTCTCTAGACTAGGTCTTTGCACAAAACACCTTGGAAAGAGCTGCCTTTGCAACGGGGCGGTTCCCGACGTGCCTACGCGCGGCGGCATGGGGCACCGGCGGCTGCACCGGTCAAGCTAGACTTACTATGATAGCAACCACGAACCAACTACTACCTAAGGCTAAACCCTCAGGGGTAGGCGGCGGTTAGAGGCTCGGTGGTGCACTGCCGAGAGCCGCAGTGGTGAGCGGCTAATCGCGACGGCGGCGCGTCTGTCCCGACGACCTACGGCACCATCGGAGGGAAGGGGTTAGCGAATAAGCACCAGTAGCTCACCGAGATTTGAGCTACGGTGACGGCTGAGGCAGAGGGGCGCCGAGATGGCCTGGCCACGTGCGACCGATCCATGCAGCGGCGTTCCGAGCGTGGCACTGGTGCGTCACTACACCGATGGTGAGCTTCCTGGCCAAAACCACATGAGCACCAGAGGGTGTGAGTCAAGGCGAGTTTAGAGCCACAAGCAATTGAACTATTACCACTTCAATCCTACCTCTCTCCCCAGTCCAAGGTCACGTTGGCGAACATGCCCCATGACGAGCTAATCACCAAATTGTCGTGGCGTAGGACTCTACCATGGCTAGATGCAGTTGAGGCGGCTAGCTAGCTCTCCCTGTTACTTACTGTCATGAGGAGATGGGCTGAGAAACCATGGGCTAGGTGAATTTGAAAGGCAGGGCGCGGTGCCCAAGCTGAGGCCACATCATGGGGAAAAGCATGCGGATGAGCTCGAGCGGTAGGGCGTGTTAAAGTGGGGCTCTGGTCGGTGGTGGCTGAGCAAGCTCGTGCACACAGGTGACGAGACCAGGCGGCTTGGCGTGACGTTCATAGAAACAAGCGGCAGGACCCAAGTGAGATCGCCCGTGTCGGCTACGTCTGGCCCTCGACTCGTCACGACGGCAAGGTCCTCAGATTTTTAGTCCAAGGATCATGGCTGCATCCTCCAATGTGATCATCATCTCTCCGCATAGTAGGTGAAAGCTGTGTGTCTCTGGTCACCACCTATCAATCATCGCTATCAGCACCGCCGGGTTGAAAGGTGGCACCCCACGATGACAGACAAGAGCAACGGTAGCAAGCTTTGCATGCTTTAGGAGGGGCGTGTAGCACTCAACATAGACCATGGTCATAGCGGACTCATGTGTCATTGGCCTCAAGATGTTCAGAACCTGCAAAACAAATAGAATAGACAGTAAGTATTACATTTGTTGATTTCACATAAATGGAGCCAATTGAAGTTTACCTCTCCCCGCTCAATCCTCCGAGCCTGGTGCTTCTCATCGTACCTTGGGTCAAGTAGGGGGAACTGGTCCATCCTGCATATTAACAAGTGACAAAGCATTAGTGTTGATGACAATAATTAGCAAACATTGGTAACAGAACAAGTAACAAAAATTAAATAACAACACTATAGCAACTAGTAAACACTGCATTACTAACCACTAAGAAAAACAAATACAATAATATATACCCATGACAAAAACAAGTGCAACAAAAGATAACAAAACATTAATAAGAAACCTAGTAACTACTAAGCAAACAAATGCATTAGGTACCTATTCTCTAAGTAATTTAAGACATTTCCTTCTATTGTGGCCCGACTTATGGCACTTTGAGCAATGGCTACGTTGAGTGTCCTCTACAAAATGTGTCCCAACCTTACTCGTGGTTGATCTTCCTTTGGTGGCTCGGTCCATGTCCATCTTGAACCGCTTCCACCTCCTGGGTTCTCTACTCTTCCAAAGCAAGCCAAGATCAGCCACATACTTCGGGCCATCATACAATGGCCATTGGTCTTCGTCCAGAAATGGCTTAAATTGAGGATTCCAAGTGCTCATAAGGTTTCTCAATGAGAACTCAGTTGCCAAATGGGGAGGGACCTCAGCATCAACACATATAATCCGACAAGCCGTAATCATGTGGGAGCAAGGCCTATGGTATATGGTTGATTTCCCACATGAATATTTGTTATCATTGATTATTACTTTATGCTTTGCAACACCATGGTCTTCACCACCGATGTTAGTTCTGCCGCTCTCTAGAATCTCATATGCGTTGTTCAAAGGATCGAAACATGCTCCTTTTTGTGTTTTAGACTTCTTCGAGAAAGAGAGTTGTTGAGATACTAACATTGGCCAAGGTTTGTTTGCTATCCATAGAGATCTCGCATGTTTTTTCCTCGCAACAAACCAAGCATTCAACTTGTAGAACATGAATGAGGCAATAACAGTCACAGGAAGACCCTGGTAGCCTATGAGAAGACTATTGAACATCTCTGCCATGTTACTAGTCATGAAGCCCCATCTCCAACCTCCGATATCATATGTAAGGGTCCACTTCTCCTTCGACGGCATCAAGTCAGCAAGGAACTGTCTTCCACTAGCATTTATGGCTAACTTCAGGGCGTCTAGCTTCTCATTGAATAACTTAACCTCAAGCTGCCTGCAAACGTCCTCAAATAACTTGAAGTTGTCCTTTGTGCCATCACGCCTTATAAGATTCTGAGCAAGGTGTCTCGTGCACCACCGGTGATGTATTTGGCCATAACCGGGCATCTCTTCTTCTACAACATTTAGAATGCCAGCATGCCTATCTGATATGACACAAACATCACGCCCCGGCCCAATAACCACTTGTCTTACTAGTCTAAGGAACCAACACCAGCTATATGTGTCCTCCTTCTAAACAATCGCAAAGGACAATGGGAGAAGTTGGTCTTCTGAATCAGTTCTAATACATATAAGCATTGTGCCTTCAAATTTTCCTGTAAGAAAGGTGCCATCAATTGAGACAACGGGCCTGCAATGCTTGAATGCTTCGATGCTCTGGCCAAAAGCCCATAATACCCTACCAAAAACTTGCGTCCCATTCCTCATTTCACCCTTCTTAGGCAAATACTCAAAGTGCATCCCAGGATTTATAGCTTTCATTGCGTTCAACATTACAGGAAGCCGCTCATATGCTTATTCCCAATTTCCAAAGATAAGTTCAAGTGCACGCTGCTTTGCCCTCCATGCTTTTCCATACTTGACATAGTAATTGTAATGTAGGAAGATGATCTCAACCAACGTGGACATTGTAATGGTTGGCAAATGGTTCATCACGGCGCATAATTGCCTTGCGATGAACCTAGAATTGAGCTACAAATGGTTTTCTTCTGCCTCAGCCATGGCACAAACATGTGGTTGCTTCACTGAAGTAATCTTCCATGTGCCTGTCTTCATTTTCCTAGCGCATACTATCCACCCACAATTTTGTTCTTCACAAGCAACAGTGTACCTAGAGTCCTTGCATGAATTGGTGACCCTATATGGACGGTTGTGAACAATGGAGTACTCTTGCAACCATGATTTCAAGTGATCCATGGTAGCAAACAAAATGCCCTTCCTTATGATGCTGCAACCATAACATCAGATAATGTTGTATCACTTGGACCTCCATCAGCTACTACCCTATGCCCATGGCTAAGGTCCTCGAAATCAGGAACTACTGGATCCCTCCTAGGCAACACCCTCATCAATATCTCTATTTCCTTATCATTGAGACGATGAACAGGATGATCGTCGTCAGAGTCTTCAGCTAATTCCTCTACAAAGGTTTCATCATCTCTAGCTACCTCCATATCAATCCAGTTCCTAGCCCTGGCATTGCCAAACTCATCTTCACCACTAAGATCAGCTTTGTCACTAAGATCGTCAACAATTAAGTCATCTCCGCTAGCATCGTCCAAAGCTTCTTCTCCCTCACCAACTCCATAAGACTCATCATCATCATCACTACCATAATAGTCATCACCATCGGCTCCCACATTGTCATGATCATCTCCGACGCCGTCACACAACCTTCATCTCCCTCAGCCGATCCTAACCCTCCAATACCGCCATAGGTTGGTTGTGTGAGAACTATTTCTTCTTCTACTAAAGGACCATGCTTCAATGTTGTCAATTCATATGCCATACTCCTTAGTTACCACCAAATACAAAGATCGCACTTCGGAGGCAACACAACTGCCTTGTAATCATTCCATTCGGACTCGCTTGTAATTTTGAGCAACCTCTTGATGCGTGGACCCTTACACGACCCAACATCAATGACCCCTTCAAACTGAACATGCACGTCTCCTTCGGACCAACCTAACCTTACTTTCACTCGGTCCACTAACTGGGTCAAAGAGTGTGACTCGGAAAAAATCAACACATCCTCAAACATGTCCTCAAATTCAACACTATCATCTCTTGTCCTAACAACACGTCCTCCATGATGCAACCTCACTAATTTATCCTTCTACAGCCATCACACAACAAATGTTGTCACATATCAAGCTAATATCATTCAATCACAGCCGAACTAATAACAAATAGGACATAAGTAATACGTAAATCAATAAAACAATTAACTAAATTTACCACTAGGCATTAATTAACACGCTGATGCCTACTACAATTTTAGCATACACCAAATAATTAACAATAGTAATTTGTACAGCAATCAACATGAAACCCTAATGCCAATTTAACAACTATTAGGCAAACTAACCAATATTTAACAAGAACAACCTAAAAACAGACCTCAAATGACCTACCAAATCAAACTAAGTCATACATTACATAAATACATCTACAAAAATACCATAGCAACGTACCCCATGGTTCCACAATTTTAAAGATAATGCAAGTAAATCTATGCGGACAGATTGGAAGAGGGGAAGAAGCATTACCTCGGGGAACCGTCGGCAGGCGAGATCCGGCTGCCTAGAGGAGCATTTGGGAGTCAGGTTTGTTGGGGGTGGATGGGAGAGAGACAGCAGGGAGCCGCGACCAACAGAGAAGAATGAAGGGAGGGAGGAAGAAGGGGGCCGCGGTGCGGCCTTATGTGCCCAAACCTCGGTGTTGAATCAGGCCACGCCGAGGTATGGGGTTCGGCATTAACTAAGCCCACGCAGAGATCTGCGAGCCCCACTGAGGGAGCCGCGGTGCGGCCTTATGTGTCCAGAACTCGACGTTGAATCGGTCTGCGCCGAGGTATGGGGTTCGGCGTTAACTAATCCCACGCCGACCTCTGCGGCCCCAGTGCCACGGTAAATAATACGACCAGAGTCAACGCTGACATGGCGGTACCTCGGCGTCAACTGACACTGCACCGAGGCACAGACCACGGCGTTGTGTCCTAATACACCGAGTGTTTGGTCTATTTCCAGAAAATGTTTCGTCAGGGGGTTATTTGTAAAAAATGTTTTCAAAAAGGATCAAAATGCAAAAATTTCACACTTCTTCTAGGGAGGGAAAATGATTTTTCGGTGATGTTGATGTAGTCATGGCCTGCCTGCCGATGCATGCACCTGCTACATGCGGTTGACCTGACACTTGGTAGTTTCCCGCGAAGATACCGACATCCTTCAGCCTTCACTCTGCCTTATCACCAAAAAAACAGACATAATTAATTTTGACTCTGTCTTTTTTATGGCAAAACAAAACAAAAACACATAATTAATTTTGGTGTGGTGCTTAGTTTTGCCCCGGATATGTCCCGTATGATGTCATCATCCTATGCAAACATAGGAAGACGATGGTCGGCTCGTCGCGGGAGGCGCATGGGTCAAGTAGATTTGGTTTGATACTACTCCACTCTACGGCCGCAATCTATTTGAATAAAGCTCGATTATCACATTGCCATGTTTTATAAGATGGGAATGTGGGTCCGCTTTAGGTCTTGTTTAGATGCATATGTATTCATCTCAATCTACATGTATTAGAGTTGAATGAAATAGAACTTAGTTTAATTTTACTCCAATCTACTCCAACACATGTGGATTGAGTTGAATACACTTGCATCAAACAAGGCCTTGTTTGGGGCCCGAATGATATGAAAGCTCCCGCAACATATCATCACGTGTGATTTGATTATTTCTTATTATCACATCACATAGCAGCTTTCAGACCTTGAGCGACAGTTGAGATTAGCACCCTGTTCGTTTGATTGTTTCTGTGGCTTATAAGCCGGTTAATGTTGTTTTGTTGTGAGAGAAAAACACTATATCATAGCTGATAAGTATGGCTGATACGATCAAGCGAACAGAGTTAGGTTCAGTAGAGAAGAAGATCATCAATACATATCAACTTTGAATACTACTCCCTACAGTATGTCCGAATGTAGTTCTTACTTTTCAACGAGTTAAACAATTTCAATTTTAATCATCTCTATACTAAAATACAAATATTTTATATATTATTATGAAATATAGAGAACTCTCTATTTGACACTATAAAGATAAAGTATTGCTCCCTTGAACCACCAAAGTTAGAAATCCCCTTTCTGACACTACCTGTATCTTTAGCATCCAAAATGATACAATCGTTGCTTTGGTGGTCTAACGGTGTTAAACCAAAGATAAAAAAAAGACCATATTGCCTCTCAATATGACTGGATGTATATATACTGTGTAGTATGACCAACTGCATGCATGTTTCAATCACGGTACATATACATCCAGTCATACCGAGGGGCAATATATATTTTTTTAACCTTCGGGTTTAACACCATTAAACATCCAAAGTTACGACAGTGTCATTTGGGCGCTAAAGATACAAGTAGTATGAGATAGGGGATTTCTAACTTTGGAAGGCCAAGAAAGCAGTGCTTCATCTTTATAGGGAATTCTTTCTATAAATATACTCTCATAATAAATTTATTTGGAGACATAAATATTTTTCTATAAAATAGGTTAAACTTGAGTATATGTGACTAATCTTATTCCACTCAAAAAAAAAATGTTCTATTCTTGACAGAGGGATACCTTCCACTCCTAAAAAGCATAAACCGGTACAGCAAATCATGTGTGCAGTGGGTATCTGGAGTTACGAAGTAGGCGGTGTGATTTCTGGAGGTCTAATTTGTGCACAAATCTCGCGGGAAGCGTCACACAGGCCGCCGTTCCGCCGGAATTTCAGATCCAGAAATGAGCAAATAGATAAATCTGCACTGTAATTTATGGGTGGTATGGGTTCAGTGTGCAGCAACATCCCACTAGACATCTTTTCTTTTCTTTTTTTTTTGAGAAACACTAGACATCTCTTTTCTGGAGAAACCGGCCTGATGCTAGCAAGAATTTAGCCCAGCCCAGGATTTACACGACTCTGACCAATGGAAATCGGAAGGAGGCAGCAATGAGGCGCCGTCACGGCACATCCTGTCGAGAACCATCAAAACAGCGTTCAAGGAGAACCATCAAAATGTTTGTTGTTTCTTGTTTAGAAATATACAAATAAATTATGTTTGGTGAGATTTGAATTATGAGCATAAAATTAACATATGAGGATGATGTGAAAATAAGTTATCAAAATATCATGAACCAGTTTGGTTCCTTATGATTGAAATTCTGCTCGCTGGATACTCGTATTTTTCTCTGGGTTTATTGTATAAATGTATAGTGCTATTTTTCAATCACAAACGATGCGTCTGTCAACATCGAAATGTCTTTTACGACTATGTCAACTCAAGATACATACTCATAGGGGGTGGATATATATAGGATCAAGGATTCTAGCTAGAGGAGAGTAAATATGTGGTTTTAACTAAAATCATGAACACCGGAGTTCTAAAAAAAGTCATAAACATCGGGTGAATTTAATTCGTACAACAAAAGGGCCCTAATATACTACTCTTTCTAAGCTAAATGAAGGTTCGCAACCTAGGTGATCAGCAATAGAACAAGTCTAACAAAGTAAAGTACTTAAAACAACTTGCATGAAAGTAAATCTAGCACAAGAGATAACCGAACGAGGGACACAATGTTTATCCCATGGTAGCAATGACTTGCCGGTCACTCCATGTTGAGGTGGATTCAATGTTCAACCGCTCTTTATCAAGTCTTCGCTTGATCTTGAGCCGGCTAGAACCAAAGAGTCGCTCCACAAATCGATTGCACTGGAGTTGCTCTTCACTGCTCCGGTAAGGTGAGCACAAGAAGCTCCCACAATCACTTTCGGAGCACCTTCACAATCTTCTTTGAAGTGCTTTACGGAACCACAAGCTTCAAGCCATCAAAGCGGTGGCAACCTCCAAAAATAACAAGTCAATGATGCTTGCTTGAAGTCTCTCTAATGCCACAAAGATCGACCACTTGATGCAATGCCCTAAATACTCTAAATCTCACTAAAATGCAATCCCAAGAAATGTATGTGAGTGAGAGGTGGAAGATGGCTCTAATTTGTCAAAGAAGTATTCAAGGTGCTAAGAGAGCCTACCCCATGAACAGGAGTGGAGTATATCTAGCTCCAACCTCAAAAACTAGCTATTTCTATGCTTTCTATGCATAGACTGCCATTTCATAGACAGTCCGCAATACAAACGATCTGTCATTCAACCCATAGGCTATACTTCAAATACATAAGTATTAGAGTCGACCTTTAACTTGTAATAGGGACAGGGGACAAGGGTTTGTTCAGATGTCAGCATGAGGGTCATCATGTACCGAATAAGAGTATTTGGTCACTTGTATATGAGTGATATGGGTGGATGTAAAAATAGGAAACAACCCCTAAACCCCACACCCACACACATCTTGATTTAGTGGATATGCTTGAGTTGAGCTTCTCTACTCGTACAAGCAACTGCTTGGTGTGTGGTAAATGCAGAGCAACTACAATAGACCCCTATTTAGGCTCCCTATCCTACAATTTTGATGGTTGGTAACAAAAAGCACACTCCAATAAGGCCTCTAGTAGGAGGCCCTCAAATCTTCTTCTCAAGCTTTGATTTCCAAGGCCCCCCTACTTTTTCAGTTTTGACTGTTGCTCCGTTGCCTTTGTCGCCAAATCTGTCGCCACCGTTGCCTTCCTCCTCCCTAGCGGCTCCGCCCTAGCATGCCCACCTGACCGCCCAAGCAGCTCCTCCCCAGCGTGCCCTCCTCCAACCTATGTGCCCTCCTCCTCAACTTGTCTTCCTCCCGCTCGATGTGGCCCTCCCCCTTGGCACGCCTCTTCCTATCGGCATAGCTTCACACCCACGCGACCTCATCCTCCCAGAGCACCCCCTCTTTCAGCAAGAATCACTCCCCATCTACCCACGACGCGGCCTCCACCCCTACACATCCTCCTCTGCAGTGTCCTTCCCTGGCTCCTCCACGGCCACGCACCCTCCATTGGCTCAAAGAGGAAGTAGGGCGCTTGATTTGGGGATACCGCTAGAGATGATCCCATAAAACAAGACCCTCAAAAGTAGAGTAGCCTCCAAATATAAAATAGGGCCTTTATTTAGAGGTTATTACTGAAGTTGCTCTTACACCTATAAAACTGCGCTTTTTGGTCTTACTAGATATATACCCGTGCGTTGCACGAGGCCACGACACAAAAAGAAGGTACACTAACAGTTGCCTAAGGCACATATTGTAGCAAAAATATATTAAACTTTCAATATAATTATTCTGGCGTCACCTTGATAAGAGAATGCACAATAGTTCATATTTTTTTTCTATTTGTGATACTAATGCAACACGTATAGTAGGTCTCTCTCTATAATAGTCACTCAAATCATATTTGTAGAAGTGGATGGATAATGCTCCTGCGTTGCACCGGGTTAACAATCAGGTGTAAAATAAGAGAGAATTGAGGGGGGGGTTTGCAAGGTTGTTTGTGCTACCGGTTACACTGTCTAAGCGATCAAGTTATTGAGGAGTTTTTTTTTGTTACGTTGTCAAGAAATCAGGTTAATCTATCAAATTAGGTATGAATCTAAAATGCTACCAATGTTATAGGTATGAGGACCAACAAAATGTTGATGTTATAGGTATGAGACTAACAAGAAGGTAATGGAACTAAAAAAATACTATATTCTTCTACGACTTTCTGATGTAGTTTTATTTCCTCCATCTTAGAGTAACTTGAACTGATACATGACATTTTGGACCTATGCCGCCTCAAATTACATGACTTTTAAATGACTACAATCAAATTCACATTTCAATCTAGTTAACTTTTTTATGCATATATTATAACTACCAAGTATGGATTGTAGAAGGCGCGAAATAGGTAGTGATACTTTTACCATGAGAGGAGTTTTAGGGGGCGTTCAGCTGGTACAAAATTCCAGCGGAATTCACTGTAGCTGGCTGAAAAACATTGTTCACGCTCTCATAAATTCCTCCAAATTCATCCAGATTCCTCCAAATTTCTCCAAGTGAACAGAGCCTTACTTTGTTCTTTGTTTTTCTAAATGTATTGTAAATTTCCTACTTTATTAATAAAATAGGTATAAGTTCGTGACCGTTCGATGAAATAAAATATATAACTACCAAGTGGGTATTAGAGTAGTAAGTGTATAAAATAGATGGCTGGTGTTTTGCTGAAGTAAATCATTTTTGACAAGTAAACAAAAATGAAAGGTATTTTTAAATCATAAATAATTGAAAAATAAAATATACGTTAGTTTAAACACATGAGGGGAAGTATATTTGTTCTGTCAATGCCAAATATAGATTAGTCTAAACAAATATATTGTGGCGGTCCTGGTCAGTCCGATTGGATTTTGTTCTGGCGGTAGTTCTTTGCCGTTAGAGTTTTTTTTTTCATTTTTTTCTTTCTGGCCTGGCCAAGTACTTTTCAGATTCAGTCCTGGTGTCCAGTCCGATCATAGTTTTCTTTTTATCGGAGTTTCTTTTTCTGTTCTGCCTGTAGAGGTTTGTGGATGATTCCCTGCCGATTTTGACAAGTAAACAAATTCGGATAGTGTACGTATTTGTCGGATAGTATACGTATATGGTATAGTTTTTTTAGTCTTTGTGACTGAATAGTATACGTTTTTGGTATCAACAGGTAGACGATGACTTTAGAGTTTTTTTTAGATGTAGAGAAGAAGTGCATGGTCACTCCACATTATGCATCCAACCAAACACTTTTATTGAATCATGGCATCGCAACCAGCCAACCAACGACTCTTATTTTAAGTCACTTGATCCACTCAGCGTGCTTCCGATCATGAGGAATTTCCACGTCCCAAGGGGTCTGATTGGCCCTGCGCCCCTGCCGGCCCGAAAATTGTGCCAAATTACATCATGTCCGTTTGAGTGGAGAAATCTTTTACTTTGCCGCTGTGATTCTGAAAACATTTGGAATTATGGGCTGTGAGTTGTGTCAACCATCTGACTGCCGGACCTCTGCTACGGTGCTACCGACTTTTCTGAAAGCCAAGGCCTGGTGTGCCTAGTTACCCTACATTATTACAGTATTCCAGGCTACACTGAAAATCTAAAAAAAAGTACAGGACATGACAATAAAACAAGGATAAGCAAGTAAATCATTCTGAGTTTCCAACGAATAACCGTTGCCGAGGCACCAGATATAATAGCTGAAACCATGCAGTCGTCGCCATGCCGAGCTCATGGGTACAGGCAGCTCCTGTACGCGGGCGCCCAGCAGTCCGGCAGGGTGGTGTCATCGTGGTATGCTTGCGAGGTCAGCGAAACAGGGACCAGGCAGAGCCCTCTGCCCCTCAAGTCATGCCCCGTCCCGCTTTCCTCCTCTTTCTCTTCGCCTCTGCGTCGAATGTGACCCTGAAATAAAATACCGGCAACGAGTCGTGGCCACGCACGCATTCTTGTCAATTGTTTTATTGAAAATATTATATATTTGTTGCTTTATTAGTGGTACCTTGTACGTGCTTTTCGTCATGTACGGTTCACTAAACAGCTGCACAGTGGAAGAGTGGATCAGCATGGTAGTTAGCTTTAAAAAGGCAGCAATCTGGAGTACTTGTCAGCATTACTAGACTTCAGGAAAGAAAAAGGTGGGCTAATGGCTGTGACAGTGTAATTGACCCTTTTCCCTCTAAGTCTATCGGTGTCCGGACTCTGGAAAAAGACAGCATGATTGTTACACAAGACTTGGGCATGACTTGGAAGTCCACTGATAAAAGGTCAATGTGTGGTATGCTCACTGAAACCAGGGCAAATGGCTGGTTCAGTGTATATGTATTATCTTGGATGATATATTACATAACTACACGGCCTATTCACATGCATTTCTCAGCTGCCGTTTATATATACTCCACTTGATAATTAAGGATCTTAGTGTGTTCTTCAACTTAGTAGAAAGTTATGTAAGACAAACATATTAGACATGGCATATTGTGTACATGGCGAGTTACCCGTATCTGCTCATGAAGAAATTTTATGTACTCGATCGTTTCCAACAGCACCGACGATGTATCAGTCTGGCAAAATGAAATGTTCTATGCGAGTTATATATCATCAACCAAAAGAGAAGGAACAGAAATAAACCAGATTTCATTTTGAAGCAAAAGTTGCAGCGAGAATCTCGTACCTTCCCAAAAGGTGACACGATTTGCTGCAACGCTGTGATCTTCTCTCCCAGCTTCACTTTGGGCACTTGATGCTAAGTAAGTTTGAAACAAAATCATCAGAATGCTTGCTCAAAAGTTCCGGGCTTAACGCCTTCGCTTCGCAGTTCGCTAGTTCATCCCTAATCTTCTCACGATTACGTACCTTAGGAGGCGACGCCTTGTGGGAAGCCTCCTGCTTAGATTTCTTCGTGTTTCCTCCAGCAACCCCTTCCTCTGATTTCCTCCTCGTGGTTACACTTGTCGCAGCTCCACTTCCACTGCTGCGACCGCCCATGCCCATCCCCTGAAAGAATCAAAAGCGCGGAATTCGACAGGTTTCACTTTTGTACGCATCGTAGACGACCGAGAAGCTACTTTGATTTACGTAAGAAAGTCAAAGCTTACCGGCCTAATATCTTGCTCCTCTCTGTTGCTGTTGCTGGACATGAAGTCTGCACTTGACCTGTTGTAGTCACTGAAAGAACCGGCATCCGGCAAGCTCCCCACGCCAAAGGAAGACAGTCTTTCAGACACCATGCCTGAGTAACCCAGAACACTCTGAAGCTCCACTCGGCTTGGGACCATTTGCTGCAGAAATGCAGCCGTGCTGGGAGCTCCAAAGCCCTGCCGCTGGCTGTCATCAGCTGGTTTCTCCTCGTGGTCGTAGCACGGCATGCAGCCCATGCTGCTCCCGTGCACCATGCCTGAGTAACCCAGAACACTCTGAAGCTCCACTCGGCTTGGGACCATTTGCTGCAGAAATGCAGCCGTGCTGGGAGCTCCAAAGCCCTGCCGCTGGCTGTCATCAGCTGGTTTCTCCTCGTGGTCGTGCACCACACTGTCCTCCGAGTACACGAGCGGCGATGGCAAGCTTGCCGTCTCATGCTTGACTGGAGGAGCACTACTGGCAACAGTAGAGTACGGGTCGACGCTGCCGAGGAGGAGGCCACAGGCAGAAGCTGGGCCGGCCATGCTGCTGCTGCTGGCGGCGGCGGCGGCGGCGCCCACTCCTCCGAGGTAGTCGCATGCCGCGGGAACGTCGTCCACGAACATCTCCGGCGTCACGTTCTTCGCTTCGAGCAGAGACAGGAAGTTCCCTCTGTAGCCGCTGCTCCCGTGCGCTACCACGCTTCTGAAAATCATGCAGAACGTCAGCTTGTCCATCGAACAAGAGCACCGAGCTAGCAACCATGTCGATCGTATCCGCCGACGTGTTGGATGTGTACACCGGTGTACTTACGGGGCGCTCTGGTTCCAGGCATGGTCGGGGCCGTGCTCGCTCGGCAGGCTCGGGGCGGCCGCTGCCGCCGGACCAGCACCGGCGGCGAACGTGCCGGCGTAGGCGATCCAGGAGGGGAAGGGCGTGTGCGCTTGCATCTGCCGAGGAGACTCCCACATGCCGGTGTCTGGTGAAGTGGAGGAGCTACTGCGACTGCGACCGACTGGAGCTTGGTGTGCTTCTTGGGCCATGAAATATACTACCGGGGAGCTAGCTGTGCCAGTGCCTGCTACGCTGCAGTCCTGTCTGCATAAGAGATGCCCGTGCGGCGTGCATGCGTGTGCGGCGCGCATGGAGCAGACGACACTACGGACGGAGTGGACCAGGTTGACGGATGGGGCCATTTTTGTAGGTGCGCGCCGGAGGGAGCTTTTCCTTTGTCCTCTCGAGGTGGGGCTTTCGAGGATGATATGCTGTCATCGGCATGACGTGATCATTTCGACAATACCCGTTGAGCCTCAAGTCGATATTATATTATCAACAGACAGCAGTTGAGCAGAAACTATAGCGAGTTATTTCGATTTCTAACAACACAAAATCACAGTGTCTGGCCTCCTCGACATTCATATCGAGAGAAAGCACGAAAAGAGTTTACTTAACTCTTTAGCTATTGACATTCATCTATTTCACCTCATCGCTTAAAAACCTAAATGTCTTTCTCCCTTAAAGTATTGACAACCATCTAAATAACCTCTTCGTATGGTTTTTTAGGGGGAATTTTACATATTTATCATTATTAAGATCGCCACTCATCCGTTTCTCATCCTTACGATGGCTCTTACAGATTTACCATCTTTAAAAATCGTGCGTCTTCGTTTTGCCACATTTGCTCGTCTGGCACGCCACGGCGACGTGACATGGTGGCGCATAGTCAGCAGGGCGCAGCAAAATGACATGCCTGCCCCTGGCTATTTGGAAGAAGGGAAAACGGGCCGGCCCAGTCGCTCGCTCGCCCATTTTCTCGTGCGGGCAACGCCGACGTCCGACGCGTTCTCTTCTTCCCCCGTGAACACCGTCGCCGCCTGCTTCTTCTCGGTCCCCTTCTTCTCTAGCTCGCCCGCCGCCGCCACGCCTGCTCCCCTCCGGCTGTCCCTGAGCCACGGTCGCCAGCTGCTGCTCGCGACGGATCGAAGGTACGTGGCCCCTGCAGCCCCCTTTGCACCCACATTCCACGGCATTTAGGGTTAGGGTTCACGGGTGTACGCATGGCGGGCAGCCCGTCCTGCGTCCGCAAGCGCCGCGTCCTCGTTCGCGGACTTCTGGGGCGGTCATATTCAGCCGCGTACGTGAGTGCGTCCTTTGACGCGGCGGCCGCAAGCCCGCAATCCTGTTGGTGGCCGCTGCCCGCATAGAAACGAGAAGCTACAAACGAGAAGCTAGTGATTGGTTGTGTACGTCCATGTTCATTTTTTAATTTACTTCACAAATTTTTCTAGTGATCCGTACATTAGCTAAAAAATATACGTAAATTACAGAAAATACTATGTATCATTAGGAATATATGTCTAATTTTTTTTACATTTTCCCCCCATTCATGAGCTATCAGAAAAAAATGCAAGTTAGCATCTATCAACATACATACAGATAAGAAATCATATGCTGATGGCTGCTATCACTGCCTCGCCATAAGCTTTGAACAAGTCTGAGCT
This sequence comes from Miscanthus lutarioriparius, assembly GCA_904845875.1. NCBI lineage: Eukaryota > Viridiplantae > Streptophyta > Magnoliopsida > Poales > Poaceae > Miscanthus > Miscanthus lutarioriparius. Next base: position 19,124,220 of record CAJGYO010000011.1, on the reverse strand, counting down.
GGCTGCTGCTTTTCATCCCCCCATATTTTGGTTCTGGCTCCGCCACTAATGGTTGCTCACTTTATCTCCATCCATTTTTTTGCTTCGTAGGATTCTGATGTAGTAGGTGGCATCAATCAATCGAGGTCACAATGGCAAGCAGTGATTGCCCGTCTTGGTAAGTGTTACCAACTTAAGCTGTGCAGTGGGTTGGATATTCTCTGACTCTGTATTTCGTTCATTGTGGTTGATTATGCCAGGATCGATCCTGGCTCTGCATTTAGACTAGTTGTTAAAGTCGCTAAATATGTTGCTAATTGTGAGTAAGGCCTAGTCGAGATGGCAGAACAGCAACACGACTTATGGTTTGACAGGAACAGTGAGTATACTCTGGCTTCGTTTCATGAGGATTTAGCCACTAGGATTATATGGAGGCCATCTCAAACACTTTCAGTGTGGGTTCTTGACCAAGATACTGGGTCTGAGTGGAAGATTAGGAGGGATGAGCATTTGCAGCAGATGGTTAAGGACAGATGGGATGAGAGGATGGCTTTCATTGCAGTAGATGTTGTGAGCAAAGGTGGGTGTACAGACAAAGGTAGTTCTGCAGCAAGATGTGTCTCTAGTGTCACCGATGGGTCTCATGTTGGACCAAGTCATGTGCCTGATGATGCTGAGGGGTGTGGTGATACTTGCAGATCCCCACCAGCACCCCCACTCCCTACTGAACAGCCTATAGCAGTTGATTGGAATACACTAACCATATCAGAGAATCTCGATGATGATGGCTTAGCTACACAGCTTGTTGATGAGGAACATGTATATGAGGCAATGGGATTCAAGGAAGTAGAGGCACAAGAAGCCGGCAGAAAAGAGGTTCCCATTCCAGTTATCACAGCAGAGATGCAAGCAGATATGAATGAAGTAGCTGTCAATGTTGATGACACAATTGATGCAGAGCCAATGTATGAATGGGATAGGGACAATCCAGATATGAGTGTTGGCACATGCTATCCCAGCATGGATGAGTTTAGGCTAGCTGTCAGGCAGCATGCTATAAGGAAGGAGTTTGAGCTTGATACTGAGCACTCAGACCAAGAAAGGTTCAGGGGTAAATGTGCTGCTCTAGGCTGTCCATGGTTTATTAGAGCTAGAACCCAACACGATGACAGTGTCAGGGTATAAATTCTAAATTATTTATGAACCTGTTGTTTTTTGTTTTATAACTGTTACTTTCTGCATTTTACTCCTTTGTTTGTGTTTACTGCCTTTGTTCTGATGTTTTGTTCTGTTTGCAAAATGCAGCACTAGCCTGAATGGCTCTGAATGGCTTGTGGAATGGCCACATGCCTGCAGCACTAGCATTAGATGGCCACAACTGGATGTTTCCTGTGGCCTTTGGTTTTTTTGACTCTGAGACAAAGGATAACTGGGTCTGGTTTATGGAACAACTTAGAAAATCCATAGGACCCATGGAAAAGCTTGCTATCTGCACTGATGCATGCAAGGGGTTAGAGTCAGCAGTTAAAATAGTGTTTCCACAGGCTGAGATGAGAGAATGTTTTAGGCACCTAATGGAAAACATGAAGAAGTACTACAGTGGTGATGTGTATGGGAAGAATATGTGGCCTGCAGCAAGAGCTTATTCAGCACACAAATTCAAGTTCTTTTTTGACAAGGTCTTGGCAGCTAGTCCAGATGTGCAGAAATGGCTGACAGAGCACCATCCCTTTCTGTGGGCAAGAAGTAAATTTTGTGATGACATCAAATGTGACTACATCAACAACAATTTAGCAGAATCTTGGAATGCTTGGATCAAAGAACACAAGGACTTGCCTGTGCATATGATGGCTGATGCTATTAGAGAGAAGATCATGGTTTTGTTTGCCAAAAGGAGAAAGATTTCTACAGCCCTGTCTCCTGGTATATTACAGGCTGTCATCCATCAACTTAATGCAGCATCAAGAGGTCTAGGACACTTGAACATTTCCAGTGGCCACCCTAATCAAGCTGAGGTTACAGAGGTCTACAAGGATGAAGAAGTTCGAAGACATGTTGTGTATTTATCTCAGAAAATATGCACATGTAGACAGTGGCAGATAACTGGTAAACCATGTCCACATGCCTTGGCTGTGATTACCAGCATGAGGCAACCTGACATGGGAGCATTTGTACACCACTACTACTCAGTGCAAAAGTTTCAGGCAGCATATGCAGGCATAGTTCCTAACATAACTGATAGGAATCAGTGGCCTGAGGTGGACAAGGGCTTCAAGCTGTACCCTCCAGCACAGAAAAAGAGAGAAGCAGGTAGGCTGAGGAAGAATAGGATTAAATCAGCAAGGGAGGCAGGTGGAAAAGCTACTAGGCAAGTCAAGTGCCCTAACTGCAATGAGTATGGTAATAGGGGTGGTAGCTGGAAATGTTCCCTCATTGGAACCAAGAAAAGGTGATTTCTTAACTCATGTATTTAATTTGTTTACTGGCTGTTGTAATTACTAACTTGTTTTGTTATTGTTGCAGGAAAAGAACCAAGAAGAGTAATGTTCAGGTTGGGAGGAAGAAAGCAAATAAAGGTGATGCTGGTGATGAAGCAGACACTCCAAGAACCAGAAGAGCACTAGAAAGGGAAGCTACAGCAAAAGCAAGGAGGGATGTTGAAGAAGCTGAACTCAAGGTTGCGGCAGCAAGACAAGCAGCAGAAGCAGCAGCTAGGGAAGAAATTGAGGCTACAAGAAATGAGTTATCTGCAACTCATGCACAGGAAGATGCCCTAGAAGCCTTGGCTTTAGAAGTTGATGTCCCAGAAACTACAAAAGCTAGGAGGTATGCTATTGAGTCTACAACTAGGAGTTCATGTCGCTTGCTGTACCATGACTTTTATTGTTTTGAACAGGAACCTATTCTCAGAAGACGAACTGCAAATTGAGCCTGTCAAGAAAATGACACCTAGGAAGAAGAAGTTGACAAAGAAAGTGAGGAAGAACTAAGGATGAACTGGGAACTTAAGATGAACCGGAACATTGCTTTTATTTTGCTAAGAGCTTGAACTCTTGATAATATGTGTAATTGGCCAGAACTTTTATTTTGCATGGCCTTCTATTGTAATCAAATGGGCATAACTATCAGCATGCTGTCGTGTGTAATGGGCAAAGGCCAAAAACTCTATATGTATGGCCACAATGTGCCCCTATTTGGTTGTCAGAAACAAGTACTTTATGTAGTGATCTTAATTTTTCCATAGCTGATGTGCCTATCTTATTTGGTTGTCATATGTGATACTATGTAATGTGCCTCTATTACTTTGCATGGACACAATGTGCCTCTCTTATTTTAGATGGCCACAATTTGTCTCTCTTAATTAGCATGGCCAGAATGTTCTTATTTTTTTATTGCATGGCCAGAATGTCTCTCTTAATTAGCATGGCCAGAATGTTCTTATTTTTTTTATTGCCACATGATAGTTCCAGGCCTGGGGGAAACAGAATGGGCGAGCGAGCGCCTGGGCCGGCCAGTTTTCCTGTCTTTGAGCGGGCGAGCAAATGGGCAGGGGCAGCCAAGTCTTTTTGCAGGGCACTGCTAACCGTGTCATGTCGCCGTGGCGTGCCAGACGAGCAAATATGGCAAAACGAAGACGCATGATATTTAAAGATGGTAAATCTGTAAGAGCCATCGTAAGGATGAGAAACGGATGAGTGACGATCTTAATAATGGTAAATATGTAAAATTCCCTTTTTTTAGAGAGGTTTTGCTGGCATATTGTGTAGATGATGACAACATCCACTTGGAGGCATGCGACCATCCGTGGGCACCCGGCGCCCGGGCCGTGCCCCATGACTCTCTGAACATACCTCTGAAACATGAAACACTTGCAACATGAAACACTTGAATGCGACATACGTCTGAAACAGATGAAACATTTGGAACATACACTTAAAACATATGTGTAAAACATATGCAACATCCAGATAAAACACTTGTAACTTGCAACATGAAAACACTTACTGCAACATAAGACTGAAACAACTGAAATCATTGGAACATACTCTTGCGACATGTGTGAAACATATACAACATCCAAATCAAAAAACACTTGCAAACATACACCTGAAAAATAGATGAAACATTTTGAACATAAGCTTGCAACATGCCTCTGAAGCACTTGCAATATATGCAACATCCCGATCTACTTTTGTAGCACATGAAACACTTGCAAAATACCTATGAAATATCTAAAACACTTGAAACATAGGCTTGCAACATGAATTTTTCACCCTTCTTTCGTATGACGCAGCGCAGAGCGAGGGGACGGCCGGTTCCGGCCAGCCGACGGCCGAGGATGGTGGCGCGGCCTGGCAGTGGCTAGCTACGCCTGCGCTTGGCCTTGGCCTGGGCCTGGCCAGCGACAGCCCCCTCTCCTGGCCGCCTGGCTTGGGCGCAGCGGAGGACGGAGCACGGCATGGCGTGGCAGGGGACGGAGGCGCCACGGGGGATAGGGGGCGCCGTGGGGAATGGCGGCGGCACGCCGAAAGTGCGTTGCGGCACCTGATGGAGGCGCCGTGGGGGATGGTGGCGGCAACACGGTAGAGTGGGGCGGGCAGCCACGCCGTGCAGCGCGAAGTGGGGAGAGGAGCACGGAGCAGGATGGGGGAACATCTTGATGCCAGCAGTGCAGTGCACACCTACGCCCACCCAATCTCTGACGAGCGAGAGGTCACGGGCAGGCGCGAGCAAGCATGTCACGCGTAGGAAATCGAGTGCGTAGAAGCCAAGAAACACTCGAGTGGGTATAGATTTACGATAAATTATCTGGTTTTGTAGGTGGAGTAGTCAAGTAGACGAACCTGAATAGTCAGGGCTAAATAGACTTTTTTACCTGCCACCTCGTTCTCTTTAAGGTATGTTCGCTGGTTGGTTTCTGGACTGGTTTGGGCTGGTTGGTGCTGGTTTGTTATGAGAGGAAAACACTGTTAGCTGGTTAGTTTGGGCTGGCTGAAACCAACAAGCGAACAGGCTGATGTTTGGTTGACTGCATCTCTTTCATGCTAGCCTGAGAAATAAGTATATATATGTTTGGATGCTTGTTGAGCAGATACAAAAACATACTCTTATGGTGGACCCGACGATCCATTCAAAATGAGCTTAACTTGCCACCCTAGCTAAGCGAAGATGCATTTCATGTTGGCTCACATGTCATCCTCAGGTGAAGAGTCTCTCCCATACACGCAACAAAACATCTTCTTAAGGTTATAGGTTTATAGAATCCGCTGATATAAGGCATGTTCGCTAGTTGGTTTCTGGTCTGGTTTGGGTTGGCTGGTGCTGGTTTATTGTGAGAGAAAAACACTGTTAGCTAGCTGGTTTGGGTTGGCTGAAACCAACAAGCGAACAGGCTAAATATTCTTTTAATGCATTGCGTCCACTCAGCATGCTTGGTTCATGCAAACATATGATGCAGCCTCGTGAAAAGTAACCCTCAGTCTTTGGAGACCAGGTGATGAACGAACGACTTGTGGGAATAAGCCAATGCCAAGGAATGTTTAGATGGAAAAATGGCAAATGATTACGGTGGTGAATAATAAGCTAAAGGTCCATTTCTCAAGAAAATAAGCTAATGGTCCATGCATGTGAAAGGTACCTGAAGAATGCATGCAACCGGTGGATCTCTCGCGCTGTCCCTTGTCCATCGCCCACGCGCATGTTTCTATGCAAGCACGCGCGTGCTCTCGCGGTCTCGCCAACCGCACATACAAATTAAAATGTAGTTCGCCAGGAAGATCGAGAAACATGTCACAACCTCTCAGCTTGTCGACACTCGACAGTTTTTGCCGGACATCATTGCTTGTAGCGTTACAATGATCAAACAACGATACAACGAAATGATAAGGCTACAACTTGCTATTAGTAGTATAATAGTTGACGAGAGCCTTCCTTTTTGTAAAGAAAAAGAACCCATACATGTACCGGAATAATGATCCGTCTTTCATCAGAAGGAAAAAGGTTACTATACCACATTACCTTGAGTCCTTTCACAAAGTGGAGGGGGCCACGCTATTTCGAGTCATATTTGTGCCGTGTCAGTTTAAGATTAGCTCATGACATTCTGGACACCCGTAGCCTCAAAGATTAAACAGTAGCATAATTCTCATTACGAAATGATGACCCCGGCATCTAAACTAGGTACAAGGTAGGATATTCTTGGACAAGACTGAACAGTGCACCTTCAGTGGGTCGGTGCAAAGGAGGTGGTATCATATAGTATTGGTCTGTGGGGCTGCACTGTTGATGAGGGGGGTTGTTTGGTTTCACTTCCTAAACTTTAGTCGATGTCCTATCGGATGTTTGACATGCATGAAGTATTCAATATAGACTATTTACGAAACTAAATGCACAGATTGAGACTAATTTGTGAGACGAATTTATTAAGCCTAATTAGTTTATGATTTGACAATATTGTGCTATAGTAAACATACGCTATGATGGATTAATTAGGCTTAATAAATTCGTCTCGTGTATTACTGAGAACTTCTATAATTTATTTTTTTATTAATATTTGAACACCTCGTACGACACTTCGATGTGACATCTCTTAAATTTTATTCCCGGCATCAAACACCTCCTGAGTCATCACGTGGAAAAGACTGCGGTCTGCACAGCAGCACAGGTACAAAGACGGAAAGACCTTACCATTGTGGCCGTGACGTCGCGTTGGTGCGCCAGGGAGGTTTCAAGGCTGCAATCAAGTGCTTCTAGCTAGCCTCTAGCGCGTAGGATGCGGATTAGTGAGTGCAACGAGAGGAGTGTCTGAACGTGCCGTAGCAACTGGAGAATGAACCTTTTAACTTGAGCCCTGCATCTGAGGTGGTGTTTAAATTCTAGGCTAAACTTTAAAGGTGTCACATCAGGTGTTCGGATAGTAATAATAAAATAAATTACATAAATTCTCAGTAATTCGCGAGACAAATTTATTAAGCTCAATTAGCCCGTCATTAGCACATGGTTACTGTAGCAACACGTTGTCAAATCATGGACTAATTAGGCTTAAAAAATTCGTCTCGCAAAATAGTCGCAATTTGTACAATTAATTATTTTTTAGTTTATATTTAATACTCCATACATGTATAAAACATCCGATATGATAGAGACTAAACTTCAAGGAGATGAACCAAACATGCAAATTACTCTGCTCTGTATGGATACAAAGTTTTTTAGAGTTTTAGACTAATACCATGATTTTTTAAAATACCTAGGTATCTAAAAGAAAGAAGGTGCTTGGATGTAATTAGTTTGGAGTTTTGGAAACTACGGTATTAATAAAACCACAGTTTTTTAGAGTCTTAAAAAACTTGGTCCCAATCCTCTTTATTTTTGACAGAGCTTGGTGATGCGCGTCCATCTTTGATGGTATGTCTCTTTTTCACTGCTATTTTTAGAGATACATGCTGTTTTTAGCAGCATAGACACAACCGACTAGTTTTAAAAGCAACATATTGCTGTGTAGCCAAACACGTCATGGCTTTTCTTAAACAGAGAAACACTGCAGTTTCTAAATACTATTGTATTACATGCCTACGGTTTTTAAAACTATGGTTTTGTAATACTAGAGTTTTAAGAAACAGCAACACCCAAACAAGAACAATGTAACTAGGAAACCGTTCCACCAGCAGATCAACTTCAGAAGGACGACAGAATGCTGTAATTTGCATGATCTCACGACAAAAAGAAATGTACATATGCAGCATTGGCAAAATGGCAACACAAAATAGCTTTTACCAAGTATTTTTTGCTACAAAACTCCTAATTTAAGGTCTTAAAGTGTAAACCCAGTTCAACATAATGGGCAGCAAGACTGTTGTAACTTGTTATCATTAAGTCATGATAGAGTTCGAAGACTGCATAATGGGCAGCAAGCCTGTAATTTATTATCACCTTTGCAAAGGTATCCTCTGACAGAAATTCTATGATAGAGTATCTTGTTTCTAATTCTCAGCAATCAGAAAGCAATGAACCTAACAAGGCAATAAACTTGCAACACTGGCAACCTGCGCCTAGTAGCATTTCATCAAGTACCATATAGAACCACAAATATTGGTGCCCCGATTAAATTAAGAGGTTGGACGGGATGGACCTTTTATTATGAATCTATAAACTATCACCATTAGCCGCCAGAGACCGGTACCTGTAATTGATTTATAATCTTCATCGAAAGGGAACATTGGGAAAGGGACAGCAGGCTATTCTCATAATGCATTTGCTTAATAGCTAATTAGACGAAAGGCCATCTTATAAGACAGCGAAGGGTTACCATGATGCCCATTTGTATCCAGCGCCTAGAAAAGGTGTGGCACTAAATGATACCTGATGAAATGTCAACTCAAATCTGGAACCAGAGTTTTCAGTACGGCCTTTATAAGAGATCCAAAAAAATCCATCCTAACTTAGAGGTAATGTGGTGGTAATATGGTCCAAGAACCAAAACCAATTACTAGAGGCTATCACAACTACCAATCTTCACTTTCAAGAGATGGACATAGGGGTCCTCAAACTTTAAGAAATGAGACAAGAGACACACATGGATATCCAGCACTGAGCACGCGTACCATTTATTCTAATTGAGGAGAATAAGAGGTGAAGTGTTAAGAGCCCTCACAACAATTAAGTGACCAGCAAGCCAAATGCGCCTTTGTTGTACTCTCTATGTTGACACCTTCCGTGTCAACCACTAGGAACAAGCTCATCTTGAAAGATGATGACGAATGCAAAGGCCTCTTATTAGTGAGAAATGACGCCTCATGTGGGTAGGGATTGACTCTAGAAGCATTTTACCTTATTCTTGTGTGCTCATTTTACCATGGATCAAGGGAAAGCTGAGTCTCGATTGAATTTTTCAGTTGCAGTGTGCGGGTTAAACACTCACAGTGGTTCGTCAACAGCATTTGCGCTAATGGGAAAGATGCTAAAATGGCAACACTACAATCACAACAAAACTCTAGAAATTCTGGTAAGTTGTAAGGACTTGTTTGTAAAATATAGGGTGCATACTCACAACTTTTCGATGTTTCTAAAAAGCAGATAGATATTCCATTTATATTCTACACAAATTACTGGAGAACCTGGTTCCATCACCAATGCTAACAGAAAATACCACACAACATAAGGGGATTTTTTTTAATACATCTGTCTGTTTAGACTTTTCAGCTCAACAATTGCAAGTTTGCAACCATATCGACCGGTTATCCTTGCTAGCTGCTTAGAAGAGCATATATGTTGTGTAGAAATAGAAATCACCAGGATGCTAATTGTGCTACAGGCATTACTCCTGGTAGCTCAAGAAAGTGACATTGGCGCATGGTAGTTAATAGCCAATTATATAAAGATATCTGGATATTTCAGTATCCACATCCACAATGCAATCCTCCTAATAGCTTTCATGCCTTTAGCTTTAACCCAAAAACAACTATGGAATACAATCATAAATGAACAAAATGTAACTTTGTAAAGGAAACAAGACAAGTCAAGATAGGACAATTCACCAATACCTATCACTCATGCTGAGCATGAAAGTAGAGTAAAAGCTAGTTTGCCCTTTTAGAAACTTTGCATTCAGTGGAATAACCATTATCCCTATCAGGTTAAAGGAGTCAAGACTAGTGCTAAAGTTCACAACCATGGTGGATGGAAATAGCTGAAAGTAAGATGATGGAATCAATCATAATAGTATTCATTCATTCAACCCAGGACCGTGGTCGTCGGGCCGACTTCAACTTGATCTACCGTTCTGTTGACAAAAATCATTCCCAATGTCGATAGGACGATGATGAACAGATTCTGCTGGCTTTTAGATGACTTTGAGCTCCTAGAGATTGAGTTGCTTGGTCGTCGCTTCAACTGTTCTAGTGAGCGCTCAACCCCAACCCTTATGTGGCTCGATCGGGTGTTCTGCTCGGCGTCTTGGGAGGAGCTCTTTCAGGACTCCCTATTGCAGAGCACGACAGCTGGAATATCTGACCATTGTCCGCTGACTTTGGGTCTCAGAGATAACGCCCGTGGGACTCGGCATTTCCACTTTGAATGCTACTGGCCTGACATGGAGGGGTTCCACGACACGGTCTCAACAGCCTGGGCGGCGACTGTGGACCCCTTGGAACGCCTGGCTGCCAAGTTCAAGAACCTGACCCATGCCCTTCAGTCATGGAGTCAGTGGTCCGTTGGTAACATCACCGCCAAGCTACATCACACACTGGAATTGTTACACCGGTTGGGATCGCACAAGACAATCGCGGCCTTTGTCCCCCACGGACGACTGGCTGCGCCACCGGCTTAAGCTGCACTGCCTCGCACTCACCTCCTTGCAGCGCACCATTGCGCGCGCGCGATCCTCGCCCCGTTCGCTTCGCCGAAAAAACAAGCCGAAACACTGTTCCGGCTGATTTTTTTTTGACAGAAAAATACTGTTCCGGTTGAAAAAAACAAGCTGAAAAGTATGGATTATAAGAGAAGCGAACGTGGCCCCCTTCGCGAATGGGCTGCCAACACGGAGTTGTTTCACTGCCAGGCTCGATACAGGAAGTGTAAGAACTTCATCTCCAAGCTGCATGTCGACGGTCGTCTCGTCACTTCTCAAGCTGACAAGGAGGCTATTGTCTGGGAATTGTACCACGGGCTGCTGGGCGTGCCTTTAGTACAAGATATTTTTTTCAGGAAAATAATTGTTTTAAAGAATAACATACAGGTTCAGTTTGTCTGCGGAAGGCTTCAAGCCTTGATTTCAAGACCTCAGCTGTGTCATCTCTCCTTTGAATCAATGGCTCTCCAATTACCTTTGTGAAAAAGAAGAGCAAATAAACAACTATAATGCCAATTAGAAAAAAATATTCAGTACGAGAAGAATTTGAAATCACAAGTGCAAAAATTTATTCTTGATAAAGTCACATAAACTTTCAGTATTAATAGTTGAATACAAGAGAAAGCAGAAGTGCTTTTAATAATGCAGCTTTTTTTCTTGCTGCAAAAAAGATAGCAATAACTGCAGAATGTGCATTTTCCATGAGCATGGTTTTCCTTGAAGGAGAAACAGAGTGCAGAAAGAGGGTGCACCACTGCTTAAATTAACCAGTACATCTATACATCAACCAAGCAGATATAATAGCATCCGCTTTGGAGGTGCAAATTTTGTCTTCCAATATAGCATCATCAATTGCAAAGTTCAGGACCTTATCAACATTAGCACCTTGCTTTGCCAACATCTCATCGAGCTGCACAGGATGTTCAAAAAAAATAAGGGGGGGGGGGGCGGATTATATAACCAATGGCTAAATGGCACAGGCAATATTCATCCTTAATAATGGGAGACTGAGTTCCTTTCCAGAGCCATGTGGGCCTACAAGATTTGTAGAAAAGGTATCAAATTCTCCAAATCAAGAGCACTATATAATAGAAATAAGAAGTCAGAATGTTATGAATGGGGAAACAAAAGATTATAGAACTGTTTCGTTTATGGCTCTCCAGAAAAAAAGCACTATGACCTTATATCTCCCTATACAATACTACCTCTTTCATCCTGACTATCAGTACCAGAATAATATATCAAGTCGAATAGCATGACAACGAACAAGGCCACAATGAAAAGCAAGACTGTTATGGTTGGCAGAGTTTATAGACGCCGTAGTGGCTAGGCTTAACCGTGTGCCAAGCTGGGCGTGGTCACCAGGGGAGTTTGGGTTAGTTTGGATTTAGAGTCATTAGAGTTTGGTTAGTTGAGATTACAGAGTCCTAAAAGATAGGGATAGTTGGTTAAGTTGGGTCCTATATGTATCAAACTCTATGGATCAATAAAGGTTAGCAAGGGATTGAGATTATATCTCCCATTGGCCCCCTGGGCAACCACGTCCCCTTCCTCTCTCGTGAAACCCTCAGAGCGACGGCGCCGCGCGTTCGTCGTCCTCGCTTCAAGCCTCGTCCGCCGACCCGCCACAACTATAACCTCAGAAGCCTAAGCTCTAACAACCTGGTATACCGTTGGGATGGTTGCTCAAGTGCGAGCAGTTCTTCCGAGGACAGCAGACCCGGGCGGTAGATTGGGTGTGGCTCGCGTCCTTCCACATGACCGGCAAGGCCCAGATGTGGTATACCGTCCTCGAGCGGGACGCCGGGCGGCCGACATGGGATGATTTCAGACGGCTTTGTCAGCAGCGGTTCGGGCCTCCCCTCAGCACCAACCATCTCGCCGACTTGGCACTGCTGCCGTTCTCGTCGAATGTTGAAGCTTATCTGGACGCGTTCCAGGCCAGACTAGCGCATGCAGGCCGCCTCTCGCCGGACCAGCAAGCTCAGCTCTTCACCGGCGGCCTTCCTGATCATATCCGTGTGGATGTCGAGCTCCACGATCCGCGCGACATGCAGTAGGCGATGCGCTTAGCGCGCGCGTATGAACGCCGGAATGGCCCACAATAGCTGGCTCTACCGGCACCACCGGCGCGCCCTGGGCGCCGTGCATTGACCACCGCCACGGCGTCGTCCTCAGCATCAACCGTGGTACCGGCCACCTCAGGGCCATCTCCGCGGCCGTTCAAGAAGTTATCGCCGGAGGAGATGGCGGAGCGCCGCAAGCAAGGCCTCTGTTACAATTGCGATGAGCAATATGTCCGTGGTCACAAGTGTGCCCGCCTGTTCTATTTGGAGGCCTCGGATTACATTGTGGAGGAGCCGGAGGACAGTGAGGATTCAGTACAATCCACAACAGCACCAGCAGAACCGTCCCCGATCGACCCCGATGCCCCGCGGATCTCGCTTAATGCCATCACCGGCATTCGAACAGCAACAACGATGCAGCTCTACGTTCAGGTCGGGAATACACAGCTTGTCGCTCTCCTGGATTCCGGGTCGACGCATAACTTCGTGCGCGCGGACATTAGTCGCCGCATTGGCCTCCACTTCCAGCCATGCCCGGGCGCGGGCGTGCTCGTCGCGAACGGAGACTGCGTCGCATGCAGCGGCCTCCCCGCAGACGTCGCCATCAGGATTGCAGATGAAGTGTTCACGGTGGACTGCTATTCTATTCCGTTGGATGGCTATGACATGGTCCTCGGCATTAAGTTCCTTCGCACATTGGGGCCAATCTTATGGGATTTCGACGACCTATGCCTAGCTTTCACAAGGGCAGGTCACCGTGTCTTCTGGAGGGGGATCGGCTCCACACGGGATGACGTTCAGTCGACGCGGCTCCATGCTGTACAACCAGACGGGCCGAGCCTATTACAGAACCTACTGCAGGAGTTCGACGACCTCTTTGTGGAGCCGAAGGGACTGCCGTCGGCTCGATGTTGTGATCACCGCATCCACTTGTTGCCAAACACACCACCCGTAGCAGTCCGGCCGTACAGATATCCGCAGCTTCAAAAGGACGAGCTCGAGGCCCAGTGTGCTGCCATGCTAGATCAGGGGCTTATCCGGCCGTCAACTTCGGTGTTCTCGGCTCTAGTGTTGTTAGTCAAGAAGCCGGATGCGTCCTGGCGCTTCTGTGTTGACTATCGGGCTCTGAACGAGCGCACGGTTAAGGACAAGTTCCCCATCCCAGTTGTGGAGGAGCTGCTCGATGAACTTGCCGACGCACGGTTCTTTACGAAGCTGGATCTTCGTTCCGGTTACCACCAGGTCCGAATGCATCAAGAGGACATCGAGAAGACGGCGTTCCGAACACACCATGTCCACTTCGAGTTTCTGGTCATGCCGTTCGGTCTCACCAATGCGCCAGCAACGTTCCAGAGCCTAATGAACGCCGTCCTCCAGCCCTACCTGCGTAAGTTTGTCTTGGTTTTCTTCGATGACATCTTGATCTATAGCCCATCGTGGACAACGCATCTCCAGCATGTAAAGGCAGTCCTCTTAGCGCTCCGTGCACACCGGCTGCGGCTCAAGCGCAGCAAGTGCTCGTTCGCCGAGTCCTCAGTGGCGTACCTCGGGCATGTGATCTCGGCTGACGGTGTGGCCATGGACGTCAGCAAGGTGGACGCCGTCAAGACATGGCCGCAACCGCGTTCGGCGCGTGGCCTACGCGGTTTCCTCGGTTTGGCCGGCTATTACCGCCGGTTTATCAAGGATTACGGCGCCATCGCGGTGCCCCTGACCCAGCTTCTTTGGCGCGATGCGTTCAACTGGTCGGATGAGGCTAATTTGGCCTTTGACGCCCTCAAACGGGCACTATCTACAGCGCCGGTGCTGCAGCTACCGGCGTTTGACCGGCCCTTTATGGTGGACTGCGATGCGTCGGGGTCGGGATTCGGCGCTGTTCTTCATCAGGGCATCGGTGCAATTGCCTTCTTCAGCAGGCCCTTTGCGCAGCGCCACATGAAATTGGCGGCATATGAGCGTGAGCTTATCGGCCTCGTGCAGGCCGTGCGACACTGGCGGACATACTTGTGGGAGCACAGTTTTGTGGTGCGTACCGACCACTACGCACTCAAGTTTCTACTAGACCAGCTCTTGTCGACACCGTCGCAACATCACTGGGTGACCAAGCTCTTCGGATATGATTTCACAGTGGAGTTTCGCCTAGGTAGCTTGAACATGGTGGCGGATGCTCTCTCCCGCCGTCACGACAACGACGCAGCTGCTCATGCTATCTCTGGTCCGTCGTTTGAGTTATTTGATGAGCTACGAAGAGAGGTGCAGGAGAACCCGGACTTGCGCGCCCTCCGGGACATGGGTGTCGCCCAGCGTGGCGCGCCGTGGCGCGTGGTCGACGGGCTTATACTTTACGGCAACAGGGTGTTCATTCCAGTTGGGTCGGCGCTTGTGCCCACGGTGCTAGACCTTGCTCATTCAGCAGGCCATGAGGGGTTCCAGAAGACTTTGCAGCGCCTCTGTTCTGAGTTCTTCATCGAGCATGACAGCGGGCTGGTCCGTGATTTTGTCCGCTCTTGCGCCGTATGTCCGCAGAACAAGGTCGCCTCCCTCCGACCAGCCAGCCTCTTGCAACCCCTGGAGGTACCTTCGCAGGTGTGGGCAGACATAGCTCTTGACTTCATTGAGGGGCTTCTGCGGGTGCATGGAAAGAGTGTAATCCTGACTGTGGTGGATCGATTTTCGAAGCATGCTCATTTTGTACCCCTCAGCCACCCATACACAGCTATGTTAGTGGCCAAGGCGTTCTTTGAGGGCATCGTTCGTCTCCATGGGTTCCCCAATTCAATTGTCAGTGATCGGGACCCGGTGTTCACAGGCCACATTTGGCGATATCTCTTCAAGCTTGCCGGTGTCACGCTCAGACTCAGTACAGCATTTCATCCGCAGACGGATGGTCAGTCGGAGGCGGTGAACAAGACTATAGCTATGTACCTCCGGTGCATCACAGGTGACCGACCGCGCGCGTGGCTTGAGTGGCTTCCTTGGGCGGAGTATTTCTACAACACGTCCTATCATTCAGCCCTCCGCACATCGCCGTTCCAGGTTGTGTATGGTCGACCACCACTGGCCTTGCTGCCTTATACTGCAGGGTCCTCCCGCATAGATGCTGTTGACGCCCTCCTGTAGAACTGTGACGACTTCCTAGCTGATGTGCGTGCCAGGCTGCTCCAAGCTCAGGCGTATGCCAAGCGCCACTATGATCGCTCTCATCGTGCTTTAGAGTTTCAGGTGGGTGACTGGGTTTGGCTCCGCATCCTTCATCGTCCTACACAGTCACTGCTGCCTGGGCGTCGCGGCAAGCTCAGCCCTCGGTTTGCCGGGCCATACCAGATCATCGAACGCATCGGCGAGGTGGCATACCGCTTGTCGCTGCCAGCCGGAGCCAGGATTCACGACGTATTCCACGTCGGGGTGTTGAAGCCGTTCTGAGGTCCTCCACCGTCTACACCGCCAGCTATGCCTCCGCTTCACCAGGGACGTCGCCTGCTCCACCCGGATCAAGCCTTGCATGCACAGTTGCGTCGCGGGGTCTGGCATGTGCTCATCAAGTGGGCAGGTCTTCTGCCAGCGGACGCGGCATGGGAACCGCTCGAGGATTTCCGCGCCGAATTCCCCACCTTTCAGCTTGAGGACAAGCTGTTTGCCGAGGGGGGGGAGTGATGTTATGGTCGGCAGAGTTTATAGACGCCGTAGTGGCTAGGCTCAACCGTGTGCCAAGCTGGGCGTGGTCACCAGGGGAGTTTGGGTTAGTTTGGATTCATAGTCATTAGAGTTTGGTTAGTTGAGATTACAGAGTCCTAAAAGATAGGGATAGTTGGTTCAGTTGAGTCATATATCTATCAGACTCTATGGATCAATAAAGGTTAGCCAGGGATTGAGATTATATCTCCCATTGGCCCCCTGGGCAACCATGTTCCCTTCCTCTCTCGCGAAACCCTCAGAGCGACGGCGCCGAGCACGGCGCCGCCTATTCGTCGTCCTCGCTTCAAGCCTCGTCCACCCACCCGCCACAACTATAACCTCAGAAGCCTAAGCTCTAACAAAGACACCATATAAATAGAGCAAACATTTCAATTTACTTGTCTTGACTGTTACAATTTAGTACCATTTTGTTAATGCAGATCCCTTTTTTGCGATGTAAATGCACAATCATTAGCAACAAAAACTAAAAACATAATTGCATAAGGGAGTTTTTTTTTTAAGGTCAAGGGGGAGGCGTTCCCCACCTGATATATTTATATTGGCCCCAAACGGCCCCTTATGATATTAGGAGTACATTTGTTGTTACAAAGCCACCAAGAAGGTGATGTTGAACAAGAAGATAGGAGAACCACTATTTGTGTCAGTGTATCTATCCTTGCCCTTGTCTTGCCATCTCGAAAATCTGACACCATGTATCAGCAATGTGCTTCTTCTTTTTGGAAAATCTGAAGCGCCATTGCTCCGCCGTTGCCTTGCAGGCTGCAAACAGTTGTGTGAGTGTGAGTGTTTCGTTTCTGAAAACCGCCGCATTCCTAGCCTTCCAGAGGTGCCAGCATGCCAGGGCGATGAAGGCTGAGAATTCTTCCCTTGGAGCCCCTCCTTGCGGTGACAGAGTATGAAAGCTGTCCGCACTTGTCCCAAGCATGGAGGTCATGTTGAGCCTTCGCCAGAATTCATTTCCGAGCTTACAGCCACTGATTATGTGCTCAGGTGTCTCATCTTCCTCATGACAGATCTCACATGTGCAATCATGCAACACCTGCTTCCTGTGTAGCACGGTGCGGCATTGGATGCGCCGCTGAACAAGAAGCCACATGAACATCTGAACTCTCGGTGGCGCCGAGTTCTGCCAAATAAACGATGCCCGTTCGTCGTTTGGATGTCCGCGAGCTTTGAGCAGACGGTAGATGGCTCCACTGTCTAACCCAGAGGCGCCCTTACTGAAAACTGAGGAGCGGTGGTCCGGTGACTCCAACAGCTGGACGTCCGCAAGCATTCCTTCAACAACCTGTAGATCTTGCGTTGTTCTCTGGGATAACCGCGGCACGAGCGCCTGCTGTAGTCCGGAGGTTACCATGTCGCAGACAGTGGCATCTTTGATTGTGCAGTGGCTATATAATGCCGGGTAGATGTCGGCAAGTGCCTCGTCCCCATGCCAAACATCAAGCCAGAAGGAGCAAGACTTCCCATCGCCAAGATGTACAGTGGTGATCGCCTGGTATAGTGGCAGCAGAGACCGCAGAACCTCCCAATGTTCCCCATGGATGTCCCCTTTGAGCGTTGATAAGGATGCCCGGCCTTGAACCCACCGAGCCCAGGCCGAAGACTGAGGGCCGTGAAGCTTGTGAATGAGTTTTAGGAGTAGGCATATGTTCTGTGTTCCCATGTCCTTGATGCCGAGGCCACCAAGCTCCTTGGGTGCACAAACCTGAATCCAAGAGACCAGGCAGCTCGCTGGCGAGGACTTTCCTGTCTTTTCCCCAGACCAGAGGAAGGCACGCCTCTTTCTGTCCATTTGATGAAGCACCGATGGCGGCAATTGTTGGGAGCTCATAAAGTACACCAGTTGACTATCCAGCACCGAGTTTACCAGAACCGTCCGGCCCATTGGGTTCAGTAAGTTTGCCTGCCAAGAGCTGAGGTACCTGTCTATTTTCTGAATATACGGTGTGTATGCAGACAATGGTAATTTGTGCACTGACAGCGGCAGTCCCAAGTAGGGCTGTGGGAAGCCCTCCCTTCTGCACCCAATGACCTCCACGCAATCGGTGACAATGTGCTCATCCATGTGAATCGGGACCAAGGTGCTTTTCCATAGTTGATATGTAGACCGGATAGTGATGCGAACTGATCAAGAATGCTTTTGAGGAGGGTTACACCTGTGAGTTCACCTTTAAGCACGATGAGGGTATCGTCGGCGTATTGCAGCACTGCACATGGTAGTCCCTCCTCAGTCGGGTGCTTGATGCCGCCGCAGCTTCTGATCAACCCCTGCAGAGTTTCAGCAACCAGGAGGAACAAATAAGGGGAGATTGGGTCACCCTGCCGCAGCCCTCTTTTACAAGTGATCCATGGCCCCGGACATCCGTTGACAAGCACCGCCGACTTGGAGGAAGTAAGAATTGTATTCATCCAGCCGATCCACCGCTCACTGAATCCTCTTGCCCGCATCACTCTGAACATCCCGTCCCAGTTCACCGTGTCAAAGGCCTTGGCGAAATCAAGTTTAAGCACAATTGCTGGCCTTCTCCTCTTATGGCAGACCTGAACCAACTCGACTGCATAGACGAAGGTGTCCGAGATGGACCTTCCCTTGATGAAGCCCGTCTGGTTGAGGTCAATAAGGTTTGGAATGTCATCTTGTAGCCTTCTGGTTAGAACTTTTGAAAGGATCTTGAGGCTGCAGTTTTGCAGACAGATAGGCCTGAATGCGTCGACATCCACCGCAGCAGGCTTCTTTGGGATGAGCACCATGTGAGAACGATTGATTCTCTCAAGGTCAGCATCGCCGCGGTGAAAAGCCGCCATGAATTCCATGATCTGCACCTTGACATTTGTCCATGCTGCTTTGTAGAACGCCGGGCCGAATCCATCCGGCCCCGGGGCGCTGTTTCTATTCATAGAGAGCAGCGCAAGCTTGGTTTCAGCTTCAGTGAATGGATCCGTAAGGCTGCTGCTGGGGCTGCTCCTCCCGTCATATATGCTTTCAAGATCTGCCGGCACGGAAGCACCCGCCACCCCTATGATCGATCTGAATTATTCAGTCAGGGCGGCTGTCTTCCCATCGTGGTTGACCACCTCCCTTCCATCCACGCGCACCATACGGATGTAGTTTCGGCGCAAGCGCTGAGTTGCCTGTGCGCGATGGAAAGCAGTGTTGGAGTCGCTTTCCCGAATGGCCTTGTGCTTGCTCCGCTGCTTCCAATAGGCTGCCCTTGCCTTGAGTGCTTGCTGCAATGATTTTTGTGCATTTCTCCGAACCTGAAACTCTTCATATGACAACAGTCTCGTCTCTTCGAAGAAGTCAAATAGCTGAATTAGGAATTGACAGTTATGTATAAGATGGATTGGTGCCCTTGTACACCGAGACCAAACCTTTGCCGCCGCTGTCGTCGATTTGATGCAAGCGGCCAGCTGCCCAGCTACATCCGCACAAACCGGAGCCTGCTGCCAACCCGCGAGGACAGAGGGTAGGAAGTTTTGATAGTGCAGCCAATTTAAACTGTAAATTCGTTGTGGCCAGCTCGTAAGGTCAGCATGTCCACGGTAGCAAAATTTTTTTTAGCCGTCTGATTCGTGATCTGCGGTTCTTGTGCCGTTTTGCCCGTCTGCCCAAAACCGTTGTTCAGCGAACCGGCTGTGCGGTCAGTGGCCAGTCCGTTGTTGTCGCCAGATTGGGTGCCTCAGGCCGCTGTCGTGTGCTCATTGGCGAGAAGGCGCTGGGTCCATCTGCCGGTTGCCTGCGCGCGCCTGCCGCTGCAGTTGCTGCTACGCTGCGAGTCGGCCCCCACGGCATGGCCTCCGCACGTCAGTTGGGCCTCCACGGTATGGACCTTGCACGGGGCTCTTTTTTCGTTGTCGTCTGCTTATTGGCTTAGCACTAGGTGGTCCACTGGTCAGCTTCTTAGATCATGTGCCGGGTTTCTCGGTACTTTTGGGCTGGGTTCAGTGGGACTGGGAATATGCAGCGGCGCTTGCGATTGCCGACCCTGTGCCGCTGCCGGTGGGGCCGGCTTCCTTCGCATGCAGCGTCTCCTGCTTCCTCCTCCTTCGCACGGCTCCGAACTCCACAGCGTCTCCCAGCCCGCTCCGAAGGGACGAACGGCGACGATAAAAGAGCTCCTCAGCCTCCATTCTCGATTTCCGCTCCGAACTCTGCCGTTTGCCTCAGGTGTGGGAATCGCCGTCTTTCCCTTTCCTCCTCCTCCTCTATTCTACCGGCGGAACCATCTAATCCGGTGGGTACCCGGCGCCGCCGCTGTGCCGTGTGGTGCCGCCGCACTGCGTATGATTTGCAGGTGCTTGGGGCCAGATCCAGATCCACCGGCGGGGTGCTGACGAGGCGGAGCGCAGCGGCATTGGGAGCGGGCTACTGACGAGGTCTTGGGGCGTGCGGCTGCCAGGTGGGAGTGCCGCCGGCGACTGGGCGACAACAGGCTGCGTCCTCGGTGTGTTGGTATACCCCTTTTCCGCACTCTCGCCTGTACCTTTCTTCCTTGATTCGTTTGTCGCTTTCAATGGCCGAAATGCTTACATGTTGCGCCGTGTGGTCTTGTGGTCGGTGTGTTTTCTTTTTTTCCTCCTTTCCGATTCTTGTTTGTTGTTTCCCGTGCTCGGGTTCACAGAGGGAAGACGGATCAATATTCGTTGTGGGTGCGTCCTACCTGTCGCTGCTGCAGGGTGTGGTGGTCCGGTGTGGCTTGCCGTATGCAGCAATGGTTACTGAGTTTACCAGAGATGGAACGCCACTGTACGGCGTCGAGCTAGATTTACCTTGTGTTGGCCCGGTCCGGCGCTGTCGTAGCTTTTTCTTCTGGGCGTCCATGGAAGATTGTTGCGCTTCTGGTTATGAGCAGGCTGCCCTGCAGGCCATAGGTTTCCTGCAGAAGATGTACGGGTTCTTTTGGAGCTCTTTTGGAGCTTGCCATAGGCCATAGAGCTCTTTTGGAGCTTTCCTTTTCTTAACAGCCAGGTGCTGCAGTTTGTCACATGATCGGCCTTCTCTGACGTTTGCTGTAGTTGGTCCCAGATGGTGAGTCGTCGTGCACGTCCTGCATCTCGCCTTGTTCCTGGAGAGTCGTGTATGTGTCTGTGCTGCTCTTTTGGTAATCTTCACGGTTATAGCCCATTGGTCAGACCATTGAAGCATCTCTTATTTGTTTCGTTGCTTTTGACCTCCCTAGCTTCTTCACGGATAACTGCCCCTTCGAGCTCTGCTCCCCGCAAGAGACAGTGTACGTGTTTCTTGCCGTGCTTCCCGTGTTCTATTTAGTCTACAAGCCATGTTGGTCTTGGATACTTAAGTGTCACTTTCCTATAGCGGAGGGTGCATACTATATACCCAGCACGCTCCCAGCTGCTGAGTGTCGGAATAAGCAGAGGAAGTATTTAAACCAGAAGAAGATTGCCAAGTCAGGTGTTCACTCTTTAGGTCGCCATCCTACCTGGTTTCTCTTTAGATACGCCTGCTATGTTGGCACGGTTTTGCTTTATTAGGCCCTTTAGATGGCGCTGGTGCATCCGGGTGTGGTCACTTCACCCAAGAGTATATTGATGTGCTTAAAGGTTTGGCTTAATTTTTTTTGCTAGGTTCACTGTTGTTTTTCTAGGTTACTAAATGCCATCCTCTCGCTGATTTTGTGTCTATTTTCATGTCCTTCGTGCTCGCGGATGCTTTGGGGTGGCCCACGCCTGTGCCTAGATTCCTATGTCGGTCGTTCGTCTTATGGGGCGCCAGATTATACGTGTAGACATTGTGGTGCCATGTTTTGGTTGCGTGAGTGTGCTGCTGGTCAGTCCAGTTTAAGAGATGGCAGGGTCATTTACAATTCATGCTGTAGGGGTGGCAAAGTAGTAATACCTCCTTTTAGAGACCCTCCTGAACCCATTGCTTCGCTGGCCAGATTTGATGGTGATGCTAATTGTAGACAGTTCATAAAGAATATACGCCAGTACAATTGCCTGTTTGCTTTCACATCCATGGGTGCAAACATTGATAGATCTATGAATAATGGTCGTGGCCCTCCTGTGTTCAAAGTGTCTGGCCAGGTTCATCATCGTATAGGACCTCTTCTTCCAGCCAATGGCAACTCACCGAAATTCTTGCAGCTATATATATGATACAGCGAACGAGGTGAAGAATAGGTTCTGTGCGCTGCACCCAGATGAACGCTCGTCTGAGTCTCTCGACCCAAAGATAGCTGAACGTTTGGTCAAGATGCTAGATGACCACAACCCATTGGCTAGACAGTTTAGGCTGGCAAGAGATAGATTGGCAGAAAATGGTGATGAAGAGTTCATAGTAAGACTTATTGGTGCAAGGGAGGGGATCCAGTTCAGTATAATCTTCCTACTGTTGACCAGCTTGCCATGCTTGTTGTGGGTGATTTTACGCTAGATACTTTTCAGCGTGATATTGTGGTGCAGCCTAGATCCGGACATTTAGAGCATATTTCTTCTTTGCATCCTGCTTTCATGGCCCTACAGTACCCCCTGCTCTTTCCTTATAGTGAGCGTGGTTTCCAGGTCGGTGTGCCTTATAGTGGGGTAGATACATCGGGCGAGAACAAGCGTGCCAAAGTAACGATGCAAGATTACTACCGCCATTGTTTCCACTATAGAAAAGGCCAGTCGAATCCGTTCTTGTGCTATGGTGCCTTGTCCACTCAGGCCAAGGTTGATGCACGTGCATGTATCGATGAAAATAGACTCTGGTATGTGCTCAGGAATCAGGGAAAGCTGCGTGTAGAGACTCTTCAGGGCATAGTCGATGCGGTTGATAAAGGATGTGTAGATGGAGGCGAGATTGGAAAAAAAAAACTGTGCTGCCGGCCTCCCATACTGGTGGCCGGCGGTATATGATCCAAAATTATCATGATGGAATTGCTATCTGTAGAGTTCATGGCCCGCCTGATTTCTTTGTGACATTCACCTGTAATCCAAAGTGGCCAGAGATTGCTGCGGCGCTGTCATTTGAACCTGGCCAGAAATCAACTGATAGAGCAGATATAGTGGTTAGGGTCTACAATATGAAGCTTGAGGAGCTTCTAGGTGATATACGAGATGGCACCGCCTTTGGGCCTGTCAGTGCTGGTACGTTGTGCTGTTGGGTACATTTTCCTTTCTTTTTTGGCCACGGTTAGATATCTTTGTTTTTTATGACTGTTCTTCTCATTTGTTTGTTTAGTGCTGCACACTGTGGATTTCCAGAAGCGTGGCCTCCCACATGCTCTTATAATTGTTTGGCTCAAACAAGATACCTCACACCCAACGCCTGCATTCATAGATAAATTCATAAGTGCTGAGGTTCCTGACCCACATACAGACCCTCTTGGATATGTACTGGTGGCTGAGCATTTGGTGCATGGTCCCTGTGGCGCAAGCCACCCCACCTGTCCATGTATGAAAAAAGATAAATGTTCAAAATGGTTTCCAAAAAAATACCAAACTGAAACGGTAATTGATGATAATGGCTTCGCTCTGTATAGGAGATCTGACAATAGGAGATATGTTGAAAAAGGTGGCAAAAGGCTAGATAGCAGTTCCATTGTTCCATACAATATGACCTTGCTTAAAAAGTACCAGGCCCATATCAATGTAGAGTGGTGTAACAAGGGCATTTTCATTAAATACCTATTCAAATATGTTACTAAAGGTCCTGACCGTGGCAAGGTTTATATACAGAGAATACGGAGCGGTGAACCAGCGCCCTATGATGAACAAACCAAAACGATTAATGAGGTTCAGGAGTACCTAGATTGTAGATATATATGCGAGCAGGATGCCTGTTGGCGAATTTTTGGTTTCGATATACATAGACACTACCCGGCTGTACAAAGGTTGCCTGTGCATCTTCCAAATGACAACTGCATTGTTTATGTGATGTTGCCAGATTAGAATTTCTTCGTAAAACAATGTTAACTGAATAGTTTGTGGCCAACCAACAAAGCGATGCTGGTAGAGACCTCACATATTGTGAGTTCCCTTCGCGTTGGAAATGGGATAGCTCTTCTAGATTCTGGGATCAAAGGCGACGAGGTTCTGGTAAGATAGGGAGGTTATACTATGTACACCCTTCAGTTGGTGAGAGATATTTCCTTAGAATGTTGCTCCTCGTGGTCAAAGGCGCTAGAAGTTTCGAAGAGGTTAGAACATACAATGGCGTTGTCTACTCTACGTTTAGATTGGCGTGTAATGCTCGTGGCCTACTTGGTGATGATCAGGAATGGTATAGTGCCTTTGACGAGGCCGCTGCTTGGGCAACATCACCACAGCTTAGAAAACTGTTTGTTACTATGCTGTTGTTTTGTGAGGTCAAGGATGAACGTGCCTTCTTTGAAAAAGTTTGGAAAGTCCTAGCTGACGATATACAGTACCGTCTTAGAGACAATATGGGTAATCCTGAATTCCATGTGTGTGATGAGGACCTTAGAAACTACCTGCTTGATGATATTCATGCTCTTTTCCAGAGAAACGGGGCTAAAATGCGGGAACATGCTTTGCCTGAGAAAATTAAAAATTTTGAAGATATTCCTGGTAATAGACTCATCGAAGAGGCCCTGTCATATGATAGTCATCAGGCAATGCGTGACGCTGAAAATTTGGTTGGCAAGCTAAACACAGAACAGCTTAATGCATTTACTATAATCACCAAAGCTGCTTTAGATAATGAACCAGGGTTTTTCTTTGTATCTGGCTACGGGGGACTGGAAAAACTTTTCTGTGGCAATCCATAGTTGCTTATATGCGATCTCAACAAAAGATTGTGCTATCTGTTGCTTCATCCGGAGTCGCTTCATTGTTGTTGCCTGTGGGTAGGACTGCTCATTCACGATTCAAGCTGCCATGTGATCTAGATGAAGCTTCGGTCTGTGATATAAAACGTGGCTCTAAGTTGTGCGAGTTGATTGAATCTGCATCTCTTATCATTTGGGATGAGGCTCTAATGACACATAGGCATGCATTTGAAGCTCTAGATAGAACATTTAGAGACATCTTGTCACACCGCACAGAAGGTGCTGCGAATTTAGTTTTCGGTGGCAAGATTGTTGTTCTAGGTGGTGATCTCCGCCAAATTCTGCCTGTGGTTCCAGGTGGTGATAGACCCCAGATTGTCAATGCTGCGATAGTAAACTCTTCTCTATGGAAACATGTTAAGATTTTGTCACGTACTACAAATATGAGGCTCAATAGACAAGACCTGGACAGCGAGTTGCAGAAAGAGATTGCTGAGTTTAGCAAATGGGTGCTAGATATTGGTGAGGGCAAGATTGAGAGTTTAGGCACCAGTAGTGAGACCCAGGGAACACGAATTAAAATTCCGCGTGAGCTGCTGCTCATGCCACAAGAAGATAAGGCCGCCTTTATGGTTAGTTCCATCTACCCAGATCTAGGTGCCAAGTATGCTGATGCATACTACCTCCAGGCGCGGGCCATCTTGACCCCAACAAACGAAGCTGCAGATACTATTAACTCATACGTGGTGTCCCTGATACCTGGGGAAGAGAAGGAGTACCTAAGCTGTGATAGAATTGCTAAATCCCCAGATACCCATGACTCTTTTAATCTGTTGTATCCTACTGAATTTCTAAATTCAATAAATGGAAACAATTTCCCACAGCACGCCTCTGTAAAAAAAAAAAAAAAGGTGTGCCAATAATGATGCTTAGAAACCTTGATCAAGCAGGTGGTCTATGTAACGGCACAAGACTGATTGTCACAAATATAGGTGAGATGTTAATAGAAGCAAAGATAATGACCGGCACACATATTGGTGACATAGTACACATACCAAGAATTTGTCTAACACTTAAAAATATGAGACTGCCATTTACTTTGGAAAGACGCCAGTTCCCAGTCAAAGTCTGTTATGCCATGACCATTAACAAGAGTCAAGGCCAAACCTTAGAACATGTTGGCGTATACTTAAAAGGTCCTGTTTTCAGTCATGGCCAGCTATATGTTGCTGTTTCACGCGTCACTTCAAAGCGAGGCCTTAAGATACTCATAGAAGGTGCAGATGGTGGTTGTACAGATGAGACACAGAATATTGTTTACCAAGAAATACTCTCCGCGGCGTATCGAGCCGCGGACGAATCTTAGTTCCCTTTCTTTTGCTGTGTTAGGACACCTTTTGCATTGAGTGTCCACACTGGTTTTGGGTCATTTTGCTTCGGTGTGTTCTGACAGCTTTCGTATTGGCTGTAACCATGATTTTACAGTCAGCTTCACTGAAGTGTGTGTCCAACGGGGACAGTCCACCTAAATAACCAGCAAGCACCATCCATCTAATAATGGTGTTAGTGTTTAGACTCTTTTGTGTGTTTTTCCCTATTTTGCGTGTGTTTTATCACTGAATGTTCACAGAACTCTGTGCACTGTCGGTTTACATACATCCTATAAAATGGATTCCTAGATGTTCTCAGTTTTTGTGGTTGTTTTTTTATCTTTCCTTAGTTTCATTACAAGATTATAACCTGTTGCTTCTGTTTACTGATAAAATGATTCTCTGTAGCTTCGACCGATGGCTTTTTCGATGCTGCCCGCCTTGCGCCCTAATGACTGGCGTGCGGTCATCTGTGTCCGTGTTTGCCGCAAGTGGGAGTATCGCGGTGGGACCGATGACGGTCCGGTACAGCACGTGGACCTTGTGCTTCTTGATGAACAGGTTGGTCAGTCTATCATTGGTGAAGGTCGGCTCCCAAGCAATTTTTACTGGTCCATGTATCTCTCCATTTATTTATGCTGGTTTCCTTTTTTCCACTATAGGGCAACAGTCTCTATGGTGAAATCCCTGGACCTGAGGTTCATGCAAAGAGCCCGCTCATAGATGAGGGGGGCATCTATGTGATTGATCGATTTAGGGTCTCCAATGCCAAGGTATTAGCACTGTTCTATTTCTTCTGTGGTCCAGTACATGCTGAGTAGTAGTATGCACTCCTCTATTGATTCCCAAGAGTCTGAACATCATATCCATGAAATTCAGGCAGCTACTACCTAAGTGGCAATACATCATGCCGTTGGTATTTCAATCCAACGATTCCAGAGGCGCACCAGTTCTATGCGAGGTACATTCTGTTACCCAAATACAGCTCATGACCCTTCCTTTACTTGGCGCTTTGCCAACTTTACCTAATGTGTCGTCTCCACCCAGTTTCCACAACCAGAGGCTTGAGATAAGGTCAGTCGCAGCACCAGTGCAGCAGCAGATCCAAGTCCGTGTACCAGCACAGCTTGATGAGAAGAACCTGAAACAGCTAAACGACATGAACCCATATGAATTCTCTGTAAGAAGCAACCTCATTTCATTCTGATTTTACCATGGCCACTTTTCCCTTCTACCCATTTTACATTCCTCTCCCCAACATTACAGCAAAATCGATACCGCTGCACTGTCACTATTGGACGCCTTGTTCCCAACACATCATGGTGGTTTCCATCTTGCAACAAATGCAACAAGTCCTGTGTGCCAGATGGTACTGGATATAGATGCATTCCATGCTCAAACACATCGTTCAAGTTCAAGTAAGTGCTTCTTCCACTGTTTGCTTGCTTCCCAATCTCATAGTAGGATACACCTACATACTGAATGCAAACTGACAACAGGTACAAGGTGTGTTTCATAGCCCTCGATGGCACTGATGAAGCTAAGATGGTTTGCTTTGGAGACATTGCTCGTCGTATGATTGGGAAGCCTGTCCAGCAACTTCTGAGGACATCTACAAGTGCTAATGCATATCCACCTGATATAACAAAGCTGGTCTCTCTTAGATTCACTTTCGTAGTTACAATGACCCGTCAGAGCTACTACAGGGCCCAGAAGACCTACAATGTTGCATCTCTGGTGACAGCACACGGCCATCCTGTTGCTGTTCCGACTAATGCTGCACGTGGTAATGCTGGAAACAAAGACCATGGCCATCTTGGTGCCACTGAATCTGGTGATTCCTCGGGTACAAGTGATGGTGCAGATACACATCAGCTGTTGTCTGCTGGTACACCGGATGGCACTCTGTCTTCACCAGGCCCTTTAAACGTATCTTTCTTCTAACACCTAGATTTAGTGGCGCTGTTTCAAGGCTTTTGTGTGCGATGATCACAATCCTTGCTTCCTGCAGGCTCCACCGCCCAAGCTTGATGGCCTTGAAACACCGGCGTCGAAGAAACATTCTAGAAGGTAATATATTTGCTCTGTGCCTCTCCAACACATTCACCATATGTTTGTTCATCTGTGTTTGATTGCTCCTCATCCACAGTGGCCCATCCAAGAGCAGTAACCATCCTTCCTCTCGCCGTAGGCTTTTCAAAGAGGGTACTGGTGCTGACATTGCTGATCCAGACGGTGCAGGCGCAAGGTATGCAGTCATCATGCTCTTGTAGTCTAGGCCAACTGCTAGCTTTCAGAACATCTCATGGCTCAAATGTGATTCACTATTCCTTGTTGTTAGCCATTTCTTCATGATTTAGAAAAAATCGTACCTCCTTATTTTAAATGAACTTTATCATACATATAAAATCAAAGGCACCATTCAATTGTTACACAAGGCTAAACAATGTGATAATGCTGTACACCTCTCTTCAGAAGAACTAATTCTTTGCCTCTGATGCAAAGTCATCTCAACAAATATGGAAAAGATGAGATTATAACCCATGCCATCTCCTGTGTGCCTTCTTACAGCGCTGCGTCTGACAAGACTCAGGCTCCTGAAGATGACCGCTCCTCTGGGGAACCTTCTACCGCTCAGGAGAGCGGCTAGATAAGGCATGCCCCCTAACTTCAAACCTGACTCTTCCCTGGAATCGATAGATTTTGCAAATTAAGAAAGATCCATTATTGTCCGCAGGTACATTCAGCGGCTCCCATGCTTTTGGTTGGACTGGCTCACTAACACCTGCCGTCCAGAGAAGACTTCTGCCTATTTTTTTGGTGGCGTGGTATCCTCTGCAACGGAAATTAACCCGTCATTCTCTGTCTGTTAGCTTGGCCCCTGTATCGGCCCCCAGGCAGCAACAACTTCTTTTAATAGACCCTTGAACTGGGCATGAGTATGTAAACTCTTTAGTTTATTAGTGGCCCTCTCGCTGGCCTTGTGCATGTTCCCTAGTTATGTCGTGGTTCCACGGGCATGCACCTCGAAACAATTAGCGTCGCCGAATCGACAATAGGAAGGCTGTGTCCTTGCTTAGCTCCCTGGTCAAACTGATGTAGCCTAAATTTGGTATCCTGTTTAGACTCTTTAGTGCAGCGAGAAACTGCTCCTATATGTTACTCTATCTATTTCTGTGCTGAATTTGTTGTGGTCTCCAATATATAGCAACCTATATCATGATAGACAGTATCCTACATGAGCTAGGCGACGTTCTAGGCATCTGATCGAATATTGGCATGTTGAGCCTGCTAATGTATTGTCTTCCTCGTTTTTAGCTGTGATCTTCAAACAATACTGCAAAAAGCCAACATAAACATGTATTTTCATCCGTGCCAAACGGAATGCATTGTCCCTGCCGTGTACCAATTAAAAAAAAGATTCATCCCTCCCGTGAATGCCTCCAGTATGGCTGCCAATCCACCGCTGCCCATTCTGGCAAACTGAACATCTATGTAGCCTCCTGTAATATTTAGTTCTTATCTGGACATCTGGTACCTACGTTGCCTCCCTGTTGTAAACTTTAGCTCATATCTGGACATCTAATATCTATATATATTGTGCTTTCTTGATGGATGCTGCTGTGGCTAGCTGATACAACTGATAGAACACATCTTTAGAGAAGACGATACCTACATAATGTTCGTCTATTTTATTCTGACCAGTGATTTTTGCTCATACTTAAGATGTGTTCAAACGTCTATTCCAAATTGGTTTCAAAATAAAAGACCAAAAAAAACTATCCGTCCTGTTTTCGGCCCAAGGCCCACTCTCCCTCGGTCTTCCGTCCCGTTGTCACCCACCTACTGCTCGCGAGGCTGAGTCATCCTCTGGCCGACAACCTTACCTGCCCAGCACGTATAATATATGCTCGCTGTTGTGTTCTTCATCGTTTGTTTCTAAGAAAATAGTATCTCATCATCATTGATAATTACAGCTGTCAGTTAGGTGACTCAATTTTAGTTAGGCGCCTATAATATTTGTTATTTGTCAGCATTGTGCCATTTCCCAGATAGATTTTCGGCCATTTCTCGCGCGCATGGGCGCGCGCAAATCACTAGTAGTTTTCAAAACGGAAGAAACCAGCTTTGGGGAGGCTTGTGAGAGAGAAAGGAGTAGCGGCGTGTGATCTGACGTAGGCCGAGGCAAGGTGGAAAGGCTGGTAAGAGGGAAGGCAAGGTTAAGAGAGTTGTTTGTGAAGGCTCGATCAAGCCTTGCGAGGATCGGGAAAGGCTGCTTATTGGACCATGTGTAGAGTCGATCAAAGAGATCAACCTCAGTGATATTGAGATCCTGAATCGTGTCATTGAAAGCAGCGGTGAGTGTCGCATTGATCTGGCCATTATTCTTGTCCGCAGCGCAGCGGACGAGGTTGAAATCACCCAGTAGGATCCACGAGCCATGGATAAGTGGTGGAAGGTCCCTGAGATTTTGAAGGAAGGGTAAGGATCCTGAGTGATCAGAAGGCCCATAGGTGTTGGTGATCGTGAAATCAAGATTAGAAGCATTGCAATTGAAAGCAGTAGTAAGAGTGTGCGGTTTTATGAAGAAATTTTGAAGGGAGAAAAGCGATCGATCCCAAGCAGTGAGGATCCCCCTTGGTGCCATCCGTCGGAGCGAAGACAAAGGAGGACGAGAGGCTTGCAGGAAGAAAAGATTTTGCTTTGAAGAAATCGATGCTTGCCAGTTTGGTTTCCTGGATGCAGATAATGGAAGGTTTTGCATCAATAAAAGCCTTGCGCACGATGGTACATTTGTCCGAGTCGCCTAGACCGCGTACGTTCCACGACACGATGTAAAAACACCGATTCTTGACATTCATGATTGAAGGTTACAACACCAAATTGGCTCAACGAGCCAACCGAACCGACCACAGACGCAACCCGACGAACAGCTCATGGCAACAGTTCTGGCCATTACAAGGACATGACAAAAATGATCAAACAAGCTAGTACACCACAGATAGCTAAAGATAAGTGCGCTGCCATTTTAAAATCCCAGCCGCCGTTGGGGTGGGAGCGCAAGCCGCCATAGGCGTGGGGGTGATCCCCGATCATTCCGCAACCTCAGTCACCACGCCGACGACATCGACGTTCTTGCAGCCCAGGCTGGCAGCGGACACCAGCTTGCGTAGATCGGCGACCCCGATAGGGAGCTTGTTGCGGGAAAGGATGTTCTTTTTGGCAACGTGTTTTTTGAGTGTGGCAACGTCATACTCTTCATCCGGCCAACCGCGCAAGAGGCAACGGCGGTCAAGGAAATACTACGCATCTTCGGTGAGGCCTCCGGATTACAAACAAACTTGGCGAAATGCTCAATCACTCCCATATTCGATGGGGAAGACAACTTGCAGGAGCTGGCCAACATCTTGGGCTGCCAAGTCCAGCCATTCCCGATCCGCTACCTGGGCCTACCTCTGAGCACCAAGAGACTACCAAAGGCTCACCTGCAATCCATGGTAGAAGCTGTTGCAAGGAAACTACCGCCCAGCCATGGATCACTGATGGCGCGAAGTGGCCGACTCATCTAGGTAAAATCGGTGCTCCGCGCAGTGCCCATCTATGTCGGGATGGCAGACAGTCTACCACCTTGGGCGTGTAAAGAGATTGATGTAATTTGCCGCAAATTCTTCTGGGCAGGGCGAGACACATCGGTGCGAGGAAAATGCATGGTCGTTTGGGAGACTGTGTGTAAACCAACAGAGCTAGACGGTCTAGGAGTATCAGATCTCAAACTAGCCAGCTTCGCCTTACAATCAAGATGGCTATGGCTACAGAAGACGGATCAAGATCGAGCATGGAGCCAACTACCGATCAAAGTTGACCCGCAAGTGCACGCGTTCTTCAAAGCCTTGACGATCACGATGGTCGGCAACGGAAGACGTGCCCTCTTTTGGGAAGATAATTGGATTAATAGGCAGTCAGTTCCTGAGATCGCCCACACACTACCGCACTTTGTTCCTGCCAGAACTAAACGGCACCAAACAGTTAGGGAAGGTTTAACAAACCGCCAATGGGTTTGTGCGATCTCCGGTGGCCTCCCAATTCCAGCCATCGCCGACTACCTCGCTCTCTGGGACATATTGGAAGCCATCGTACTTAACGACCAGCTTGATGCAACAATATGGCGTTGGACACCAAGTGGATCATACACTGCAAGATCAGCCTACGCCATGTTGCACGAGGGCGCTATACAATTTCGCGGCCACAATCTGATTTGGAAGACCTGGGCACCATTACGGGTCAAGATCTTTTTATGGTTAGCGTTCCGCCGTCAGGCATTGGACCGGAGATTGTCCACGCCATGGCCTAGAAGCAAGGGAGCGGTGCTACCTCTGCGACCATGCGCAAGAGACGATTGACCACATCGTCGTATCCTATCCTTACACCAGGGAGGTATTGAATCTCATCTATCAAGCATTTGGTCGGGTACTCCCTCTGGCAACCCAATCCATAATCAAATGGTGGCGGCGAGTTCGCACGGACGGGACTGGCTCTCAGTGCTCGGGCATCGACTCACTCTTCGCGCTAATATCCTGGGAAGTATGGAAGCAAAGAAACGTGCACTGCTTCAGAGATGCCGCTATTACACCAGCTGATCTCCTCTTAATTATCATAGCGGAGGTAGAACGCTGGGCTCAAGCTGGAGCGACATGTCTGTCCAGCTTGGCAGCAACAAACGATGGATAGCAATGCGTCCACATAGCATTGCAGTATGTTCCTAAGCATCATGTAATCCTTTACCTCCTTTCTTGGCAGGGCCGGCTTTGGCCTCCTGTAACATAAACTGCTTCTTCCTTCTTAATGCAAATGATATGCAATGCTCTTGCGTATTCGAGAAAAAAAGTGTGGCAAAGTAGCCGGAGAGGGAGTTGAGCAGTGCTTTGCACTGGACCGCCTGGGTGGTCATGTCCACGAAGTTCGCCGGAGCTTTGGCAGCCAGGCGAGAGCTATGGTGCTTAGGAGCAGCAGTCAGGGGGGGTAGTGCATTTTTGGCGACGGTAGGTGATGATTGGAGGGCTTGGGTTGGGGGTGACAAGAGGTGAAGCTGCAGGGCTGCTAAGGCTGGTGGCCAAAGACAGTGGCAGTGCCACCGGGCTGTCCGGCTCAAGCGGTAGATCAGAGGCGAAGCTGGAGGTAACAGAGGTGGAGATGGAGCTGTTGGTGCTATTGACACCCCGAGGAGGAAGGAGTGGTGATGAGGCACGCAAAGGCTAAGGCAAGCCTAAGGACCTACATGGCAGGCAGCACTAGAGCCGGCTGAGCTGCGGGCAGCGGAGCGAGGTTGTACTGAAGGTTGTGGCCGTGGTTGTTCAGTGGAGCAGGCTACGGGGGGTACATTTGGCTGTAGTGGTGCGGCTGCAGGCGAACCTACTGCTCCCTAGTGAACGGCCCCATGGGCCCGAGGCTGGGACCCTGGGGAGGTGGCGGTGGAGGGTCGAAAAAGCATGCCAGGTCCCCGACTGTCAAGCTGATACTCCCTAGGCCAAACCCTGATCGGAAGCACTTTGACCACAGCTCCAGCCCTGCCAACCCCAAGTTTGGAGGGGATCTTGACCTCAAAAGGAATTTCAAGGCGGTCATTCACCTCAAGAAGAAGGTGGAGCAGGGCGAAGTTGTCACCGGTAAGGCACGCCGGATCGATCTCGGCCGCCTCACAGAAACCCCAAAAGCACTCGTTGATCTTGCTCTCATAACAATGCTCATTAGGGAAATCAGCAATAGCAACGAAGGCAAGCCAGGTTGAGGTACGATAGAAACAATTAGAGGTTTCTTCCAGTATTTGAAGGAAAAGTTGGGACCCATCACCATTGATGGGGCTGAGAAGGCGCAAGGAGTCTTGTTCCGCCACGGAGCCACAACGAAGGACCATGGCACCCCTAGTTGAGGGAAGGAGGTCGACCGAAAGAAGAGGCGGTACAGAGTGCAAGGTGGAGCGAATGAAGGCGCTCACCTCGGCGACAGGTACCGAGGGCTCAATGAAGGCGAACAAGAGGCGCTCAGTGAGCTCTTCCCGCCTAGGGAAGACCCATGCATCCGCAGATCGTGCGCGGCCCTCGTGCTAGGAGAACCCATCAGAGTTGGAGCTGTCAAGCTCCCCACTCTCGTACTCATTGCCCGAGCTCTAGAACGCGTCGATGCCAACGTCCACCCCGCGGCCTAGAAAGAGCGGCTTGCCATGGGGCTCGTCGTTGTCGCTAGGAGGTGCCGGTGGCAGACCAAAGCATGGAGGCGATGGTGAAGGAGGCACAGAGCAGTGAGCAGGCGAGGGCAGGCCAGAGGCGATGACAGCCGCACCCCTGGCCGCCACACCACCCCCACAACCGATGACGAACTTGCCCACGAACTGCGGCAAGGGCATCGCAGCAGGGACGGAGGACGGCAGCATGAGAGGCCGGAGTGACTGAGTGCTGAGAACCTCCATGGCCGGCCCGACGGAGCTTGAGGCTACCATGTTGGCAGGGTCGTAAGCGGTGGTGTGCAGGAAGGTGAACTCGATCGAGGGCGCCGAGTTCGGTGAGGGTGGTGCGAGCTTGATCGGGGGCGCAAGGTTCAGCGAGGGTGGTGCAAGCTTAGGCGAGGAAGGCGGTGGTGAAGGCGACGTGGAGCTGGCGGGCGGGGCGGAGCGGGGCGTGAACGACACAGCACGCACGGAGTGGCTGGTGGCGGGGGTGCGGATGGTGGGCAGGTGGCGCATGGAGGCATGGAAGAGGCAGCTGAACGACATCTTGCACTCCGAACTCCGGTGGCCGGACAGGCGACAACGGCGGCAACGAATAGGATCGCGGCAATCCTGCACAAGGTGGTCGGAAGCCAAGCAGCGAAAACAAACCGTTGTGGGAGAAAAGGGGTTTTAGGGTTTTGCAAACCACAAGCTGGGGGGAGGATGGAGTTAGAGCAGCTTGGAGGTAAGAGCGCGATAGCTGGGAATTGAAGGCACACTCCCTCGATGCGACAGCCATAACTGTCCTAGGTTGGGGGACAAGATGGGGCGCCGCACACCCCGCAGCCGGTAGACCAAGGCGAGGAGGGAAGGGCAGAGCAGGTACAATCAAAAGATTTGAAGGCACAGTTCCCAACTGAATCCCCCTGAATCCAGCGCATGCCAGAGAGGTCCCAGCGTCAAGGTCAACCGAAGTAACTTAGGTGGATGAGGCGGTACAACTAGCAATAACTGTGACGTCCACAGGAGGGGGGAAAGGGGGGAGGCACCGAGCGGGATCCCACGCCGCCGCCAAGAAAGGGTGGAGGAAGAGATCAACGAAGTTGAGGCGCAGGACTCCACGAACAACCAAGACATTCGCAATGTTCTGACTAGACATGATGACCTTAAACACGCCGGCGACGACGCAGAACACACTAAGGTGACCCGGACCAGGCACCAGCAGGTGATGCAACGCATTCTTGATGAAAACCCCATTGAAACGAGGATCGCGGGAAGGGGCGTTACCCAGATAGGCGCCGTAGCCGAAGAAGGAGCAAGGAAGTTGGGGACCACCATGTCATGGAAGTTAGCGAGCAACTAGTTATGGAAGTCGAAGCGGGTTGGAGCAGGCATCACGGCGAGGGCGGGAAGAAAGGTCGGGGGCATCAGGACGACATCGAGCGGGTGGCTCCGACGGCCCACGGTCGACAGGGCGGGGAGCTAGTGGTGGCGGGGGTGGCGACAGGGGCGGTGGAGGTGGTTGTGGAGGTGGCGAGGGCGGGGGCGGTGGTGGTGGCGGCGGGAGTCGCCCAAGGTTGCCTACACACTCACTCTCGTGAGGGACGAAACGAGCCATCAGATTCATATTATGCGGCTCCAAAATCTCAGGGGTACAAAAATATGGACGACAATACATACTCAATGGGACAATGAAAACTTAAATAAACAATACAAAGTGACATATCAGAGTAGCGTCTTTACTTGCATGCACAATGGGGGCACCCCCCATCTTATATTGTCATGAAGAAAAGGCTTCCACATCAGGCCAAGCTGACCAAGATTACCTCACTTATATATTTGTTATGTTAATCCTTGAAGAATTCTAAAGTTAAGACAAAATCATCAAAACCGAAGAGCAGAGACCTAACCGACTAGCACATGCTATTCAGCCAGTGAAACCTTCCTTCTGTTAGAAAATCGTGGACAACCCACTCACTACAAAATGAAGACATATTTCTTTGCCACAAATGCAGGATGAGAAATAGGGATTAACCAATATTTCATGGGAAAGGAGAAAACTTTCAGCGGAACCAGAGCGCTAGCGGCGGCATTGCGGCAAGCCGCGGTGTTCCCGGGAGGGTGTCATGTACCGATAAGGATGAGGCGCTTGTCTGGCTTGTAGCTACACTTCATGCGATGGAGCAGCTCATGCATCAGATACAACGACGGCACGTCCTCCAAATTTGCCGCCAATTCCACCACTGCCGCAGTGCAAAGAGCTCGACTCACGTGCGTTGGGCGTTGTGTCAGGATCCGAAGCCGATCTGACAAAGAACGAGGTAAATTTGGTGCAAAGGGTGTTTGGATACCCTCTACTAAGCTTTAGTCTCTGGGATGTTTGACATTAATTACGAGTATTAGACATAGACTAATTACAAAACTAATTGTATAAATGGAGGCTAATCTGCGGGACGAATCTATTAAGCCTAATTAGTCCATGATTTAATAATGTGGTGCTACAATAAACACGTGCTAATCGTAGATTACTTAGGCTTAGTAGATTTTGTCTCGCTAATTAGCCTACTCCTGTATAATTAGTTTTATAATTCGATAATGATAGGACGCGGGTGTCCGTCCCATCGGAACGTCGCGCGCCTAGGCTTGCGGCCCAATAGAGCGATCATGCGGAAGAAAAAAAGGCTCGCATCGAGTCACTTCCTCTGACCCTCGCCATTCCCACACCACACTCACAGATCTCCCCCTCCTCCATGCCCCTCTTGCGTCGTTGCAATGGCCGACGAGGCCCTGGACCAGCTGCCGAACACGGCCCCGTCTCAGTCTCCGTCTCTGGCTCCAGTGATGCCGCCAACCCCTGCCACCCTGTCCCCCGTGGCGCTGCTCTGCCCACGGCTCGAGGCATTCGAGCACGGGCTCCTTCCCATCCCCAGCTCATCTTCCCAGAGGGCACGCTGGCACAGACCCTCGCTCTACCACAACAGGTGCGTGCCCACTGCGACCTTGGAGAGGCGCTGTAGATCCCGTAGGAGCAGGCACTAGCGCCTGGGCTCAAGCAAGTCGTTGGCCCTTCCCTACCCGTGAAAGCTCTAGTTTGGTTTTGGTGAATTGATAAAACCCTATATGCTAACTTTTGCTCTAAGTGATCATGAGATAGGTTAGTACACATTTCAAATGGAGGAGCAAATGGGTGAAGATCATGAAGATGGTGGTGATGGCCATGGTGATGATCAAATGCTCAGACTTGAAAAAGAAGAAAGAGAAAAAACAAAAAGCTCAAGGCAAAGGTATATTTGATAGGAGCTTTTTGTTTTGGTGATCGAGACACTTAGCGAGTGTGATCACATTTAGGATAGATAGCCGTACTATTCAAAGGGGTGAAATTCATCGTAAAATGCGGTTATCAAAGTACCACTAGATGTTCTAACTCATTGCATATGCATTTAGATACTAGTGAGTGCTAACACTCTTGAAAATGTTTGTGAAAATATGCTAACACACGTGCACAAGGTGATACACTTGGTGGTTGGCACATTTGAGCAAGGGTGGAGAAGTTGGTGAAGTCGAGAAGGTCACTGGTGTTGATCAGACACAGGACCGGACCCTAGACCTACGTGTCTGATCAGTTGTGCAGTGAGGCGCACTGTTGGTCTTGTGATCGAACGCTGAAGAAGGAGAACGATTGGGCGCGGTGAAGGTGAGTCCAATTGATGCTGACGTATGGTGACGTAACGCGGTGGTGTTGGCCAGAGAGGACCGAGCGCTGAGAGCGTCAGATTAACCATGGCCGGACACATCAAGTCATGATTTGCCCTCTCTAGACCGTTACTGGAAACGACCGGACCCTGCCTAGGTGAGTGTCCGGTCATCTGGCGGTGCGTCAGGTCATGGGCATGGTGGCATGGACGCGCGTGTGAGCGGACACTGCAATGATGCGTCCGGTCTTGCCATGGCGCGTCCGATCCTGACTTATTGCGCTGGCGCGTTCGTCTCGACCGTTGGAGATCAGCGGCTCACGTTTGAAGGAGGCGACATGTGGCAGCCGATGCGTGACCAGACGCTGGGCGTCGCGCGTCCGGTCAACCCGACCGACGCATCCGGTCAACGCGTAGAGTGCTCTGTGTTGAGCCCAACGGCTCTAATTCGTGGGGGCTTCTATTTAAGCCTCATGGCCACCATGGCTCACACTCTTGGCCATTTCTATTGAGAATACACCCTAGTGAGCCTAGCCATTCCTCTCTCACTCATCTAGATTGATTGATTCATCATTTGGTGAGATTGGAGAGCATCCAAGTGCATTGCTTTGAGTGATTACATCTAGAGGCACTTGGTGATTATGTTTCGCTGTGGATTTTGCTTGTTACTCTTGGTGGTTGCCACCACCTAGACTACTTGGTGCAGCGAGGATCGTCAAGCGGAAGAAGGTGATTGTCTCCGGCTCCGATCATGGTGATTGTGAGGGGTTCTTGACCTTTTCACGGCGGAGAGCCAAAAGGTACTCTAGTGGATTGCCGCACCCATTTCGAGTTAGGCGTGTTATGCCTATTAGCGCGTGAACCTCCAAGTGGGTGAATCGCCACAAGGAGGACTAGCTTGCCAACAAGCAAGTGAACCTCGGTGAAAAATCATTATGTCTATTGGTATTCATTGTGATTGATTTTTTGCTTGCTCAGCTCGATAACGATCCCTCTATCTCTCTTGTATTTACTTTTGTAGAGATATCTTGTGTAGAGGTAGCCGAGCTAGTAGAGTAGCTCTCCAGTGTAGCACAGAAGTAATTAGTTGAATTACTTGTTTAGGTTGCTCACTAGTGGTAGTTTTAGTGACCTAGCCATTGTGTGGTACACTAGAGATCATAGAATTATAATCGGCTAGGTGGCTTGCACCACAAGTGTAGAGCTAGTGTAAAACTTGCTTCGCCTCATATTTATCTAACCCATTGACTTTAAGTGTTGTTTGTAAAAAAATTTAATAGACTATTCACCCCCCTCTAGCCATTAGGACCTTTCAACTCCAGCTGGTGGCGCCCTCTCCAGATCCGACAGCGTCTCCTTTCCATCAGCCGACGGCAGGCATGGCAGGGCGCGCACCATCCAGCGAGCCTGCGCCACCGCAGTTGCCCACCAGGTAAGTCATGCTCGTACGGGGATGATGTGTTTTTCAAGTGTTTCTGCATGCTTTTTTCAGACATGTTGCAAGCCCATGTTTTAAGTGTTTTAGTTGTTTCATATGTATGTTTCAATTGTTTCATGTGGATATTGCAAAAACTAGATCGGGATGTTGCATATGTTGCAATGTTTGTACACGTATGTTGCAAACGGGTTTTCCTAATGTTTCATCAGTTTTTTCAGATGTATGTTGCAAGTATGTTTATCTGGTTGTTGCATATGTTTCACTCACATGTTGTAAGTGTTTTATCTGGATGTTGCGTATGTGTTGCCATGGTTTTCAAGTGTTTCATGTGTTTTTTCAAGTGTTTTAGACGTATGTTTGAAACGTTTTATCTGTGTTCATACGTATGTTGTAAGTGTTGTATCTGGATGTTGCATATCTTACACTGGCTATACACGTATGTTGCAAGTATATGTTTCAAATGTTTCAACTGTCTTAATATATGTTGCAAGTGTTTTATGTGAATGTTGTATATGTTGCAGTGCCTATACACATATATCATAGGAAGAGGTGGTCCCCTCAGGGTGCAGCGGTCCCCACGTGCGCCAAACTAGGTGTGGAGCACGAAGTTGGGCGTGGAGCATGAAGCGGCATGCATGCTGGCCTGCTATCTCTCTCCTCCTTATTCTAGCTGGATGCGGCAGGTCAGCATCAACATGATGCGCCAGTAGCAGCATGCGGGCAGCAGAGTGCGTGGTCAGGCGTGAGGCTGCTCCTGATTGTAGCGGGCGCTATAGTCCCCCTGGCCCCACAAGCTGTCAAATCAGGACGCAGGCGTGGGGCGTTCGGACGTACTGCTGGCGCCGGACGTCCGGGCGCTAGACGCGCCGTTTATAATTAGCTCATGTTTAGTCTTTCTAGTTAGCATCCAAACGTCTGATGTAACACAGACTAAACTTTAGCTCCTAGATCCAAACAGTCCTCACATGTTTACTACTTTACTCCGTCCGAGTTGCATGACGTAGCACTCCCACTCTTTTGCAAAGTCGCTGGATCTGTTAGGTTTCTTAGTGGGCATGGTGCTTGTCCTAACTGGATTCGATATGCACAACTTCTTTGAGAAAAGTAACTAGCCCTTGTTATCAGATGGGACTCCTTGTCCGAACAGAATTATAGCTGGGTTTGTTCGCTCTTCTATATCTACTAGGTAGCGTTCCCGTACGTTGCTACGGGATAACTAACAATTTATACTAAAAACATACGGATCGTACGATAAGATAACAATACTGTAAAAATTAAATACCAACGTTAAAGTAACATTTAATCCAAAAAGCAAAGTTTATGAATTTAACACAGTCACAGAGTGCGCGGCGTCGCAGGCTCACAAACTCTACTTTATTGACCTTTCCGTAATGCGGCTAAGATAATGTTTTATATTAGCAGGAAGAAATCTCTGATATCCATTTCTTTCATTGTAATCCATTTATCTGGACAATGTTTGAGGTGAGGGCACGGTTATAGTTTTTAGTAGCTTTACGATATTATCTGAAGTTATGAGATGATTGATGTCTTGCAATGATCCTTTTATTAATTTAGTTTTCTATCTATGTGAAATTGTTTATTCGGTCTATTTTATAGGCACGCCGGCAGATAATGGATGACAAAATTCAAGCATCCATAATTTATCTCTTTGACTTTGAGCATGAGTTTTGTTTTTACCGTAGCGTTAGCACGGGCATGCATGAAAAACGAAGATGTCTTTACACTGCAGAAATCTTTCAAGAAGATCATGCATAGATTATTCTTGTATTGAATATTATATATATAATCACCTAAATATTCTAATTAAACTACAAAATTTTGAATTAGGATACGAGGTAAGACATGCAAACAGATATTTCAAAACTACCTGTAGAGTCCAAAGAACTTAATAAATAAATCTTTCTGGAGGCAATGCAAATTCTCTCTAATCTTTCATTTGGTGTAGTTAGTGTTATCATAGTACCGGCATGTATTCATGGGAAATAAATCGTAGACAAAATATGGACACTTTTTGGTGCGACATTCCAACATGGGTCCATCATCCTGCCAATATCCTTGAGGCAGATCACATAAAGGATGAGAGTCCCTCTATGAGATTGCTCACAAGAGACTCAAACTTATATCTGATCATGGTAATGTTGAATTGCTTTGCATCAAAAGCATCGGCAATGATAAATGAGGACATAAGTTTTAGTATGCATAGTGGAGGAAAACTCAATCTTGGCCTTCTCAGCAGCTTTTCTGAGCCTTTGCAGTGCTAACTTGTCCTTACTCAGATAGTCAAGAGGTGCAAAGAGGTTCCTTTTGTCTTAATTCTCTTTTCTTCTGTGTTAATTCTCTTTCATTTTGCTCGTTGTCATGTATGCTGGTGCATGCAAACATGCAATGTGTATATGGATATCACAATAATTTTCTACTTCCTATTTTGTCATGATTCCTCTATCACATGACAGGCAATATTCAATCAAGGAGAATGACACGATCAATCAGTAATTAAGATTAACCTGTAACATGTGGGAGATGTCGTGGAATTGTAGGCGTGGGTAGACGGACGAACCAAAACAAATTTTCATCCACACTTTGTTCTTTTTAGTTGTAAGAGATATCTATATCTATACCTAATAATAAAGAGGCAAAATTTCTGCACTAATAAA
Organism: Miscanthus lutarioriparius; assembly: GCA_904845875.1. Taxonomy (NCBI): domain Eukaryota; kingdom Viridiplantae; phylum Streptophyta; class Magnoliopsida; order Poales; family Poaceae; genus Miscanthus; species Miscanthus lutarioriparius. The sequence goes on along the minus strand of CAJGYO010000011.1, from coordinate 19,082,021 downwards.
TTTTCATCCAACTCTGATCTCTATTCGAATTCTATTTTTTATGTCTGGTCATTTCTTTCCTTGTTTCTTTTTGAAGTCGCGTTCAGTGCGGAAGAAGAAGAAGAAAGGGTTGAGGGAGGAATGTCAAAGAACTAATAAATTTCCGTCCAACTCCGATCTCTATTCGGATTGTATTTCTTATGTCCGGTCATTTCTTTCCTCGTTTCTTTTCGAAGTCGCGTTCAGTACGGAAGAAGAAGAAGAAGAAGAAGAAGAAGAAGAAGAAGAAGAAGAAGAAGAAGAAGGGGTTAAGAGAGGAATGTGAAAGAAATAACGGGTTCCAGATGCAAAGATACTAGAGACAAAGAAATAATAAAAGGGCTTAAGCGATTTTAGAAACAAATTTAGGGTTCCTGATGAAAAAATCCTTTTTATTTTTTCTTTTATTCGCTTGGGCCTACTGTGGTGGGCCTCATATTCGGCCTCAGGCTGCGCTGCGGGCTAGGCCGAAGCCCATGGCCCAACCGCACAGTAGCCCTTTTCCTTTCTTTTCTGTTGCCTTTTCTTTTAAACCAGTTGAGAATTCTAAAAATCATAAAAAGTCACAGAAAATTCACAAAAATACCGGCCGCACGGTAGGCCTTTTCCATTCTTTTATGTTTTCTTTTCTTTTAAACCAATTAAGAATTCTAAAAATCATAAAAAATCATAAAAATACCAAACCGGTTTTGTTACACTCCCTTTGACTAGGGCTACACAGTAAATATATAATATAATATTCTTTAGTATAAATATTTTGATGTATCTATAGATCTATGCTTTTATGTAATTAATTTGCTGAAATTTTTATCTGTATCTATATCTACTCTCACCGTGCTCCAATTATTTATGTGTTCTAGATCTACCTATACCTGACATATTATTAATTAAAGAGCCAAAATTTTAGCCCCTTTTTTGGTTCGCTTCCCCTAACTACCCGATGGTGTAGTTTCTTTCGTCCAGACTTATATAACTTGTGCTCATGCGAATTAGAAGAGCTCACGTCTAGCGCGATACGGAGTCCGATTCCAAGATGTATTGGGTTGTGTATATGATCCGGACTCATGAGCTGTGCTTATACAAGTTAGAACAACTCACGTTTAAAGATGATTAAGTTGAGTGTGAGCCAATGACGGCAGCTTAACTTGGTCCGGGTAATTGGAGGGTCGCCAGATGCCAGATTCGGACGCAGCCAGGGGCTAGCTAGCACGACTGGGGCAGCCCTCGGAAAGCTAGCGCCGGCCAGGTGCAATTGCAACCCCCACCCCAACCTAAATGGCGCGGCCATATCTAGCGAGTCAGTAGCTGGAGGCAGGTTGACGGTGGCCATGTTTGACCTGAATCGATATAAGCGACTGGGACAAAAAAAAATACATACGTGACGAAAAAACGGAGAGAGAAGGAAACAACTTGCTATTGAATATGGAAAGTTAGTTGGAGAAGAATTTCAGCAATTTCTTATCCGTAACTCGATGAGTGTGAAAACTGTCTCTGCTCGTGCCACCGACAATATAATAAATTGTTCTCCCGTTGCAACGCGGCATATTTGTTAGTAAACAAATATAATTGATCACATGAATCTGCGCTGAATATAATTCCCAATATTTGCTATGGCAGGAACTTGTACAAGCCCCAGCTGGTCCGACTCCGACCTCCCAATTGATGCCCTCCTCCTCATCCTGCAACGCCTCGAGCTTCCCCAATCACTTGTCTTTGCATCAGTTTGCACAACAATGGAGGGCTGCCGCCATGACCGCCGGTGTTCCTCGTTCTTGCACACCATTGATCTTGTCTTGGGCCCACCTTCAGGAAAGGCTGGCGCAGGCAGAGTGCCCCTCAGCTGTGACCTGCAACTTGTACCACCTTCTCGACGGTAACAAGGCCTACGGTGTTAGTTTTCCACGCGGCTGCTTTACTGCGTGCTGTGGAGCCTCTCATGGATGGCTTGTTTTGGTAAACGAACTCTCCAATCTTGTGCTTTACAACCCCTTCACCACGCGCATTATCCCTCTGCCACCAATCACGGATTTCTCATGCGTGGAAGCAGTCTACCGTAGCGGAGGGAGCTTGGAAGGTTACCATCTTGGAACGGGTGGAAGAGTCTTTGGTTCAAATGAACTAGGAACATTGTTTTACCAGAAGGCAGTGTTGTCTTGCAGTCCATCCAAAGGTGGTGACTACATCGTGATGATCATCCATCATGATAGTGATTGGCTTTCTTTTGTTAAGGCAGGTCAGAGAAATTGGCAAGTGGCTTCAACTTTAGTTGTAAGCGAGAAAGACAGATATGCAGACTGTGCATACCATGGTGGGAGGTTCTACACAGTTACATTCCTTGGAATGGTGGAGAAATGGGATATCAACGGATCGAATGGACCAACAAGGGAGGTGGTGGTTGGTTGCCACAAGGCGCCATGTAGGACTGATCCTTACTAGGCATTTGGTGCCTACACCGTGGGGCGATCTCCTGCAGGTTCGTGCAATTCGGTCAGATGGATGCCCGGATGGCATCAGATTCCAAATCCGCAAGGTAGATCCGGATGGATGCAAGAGGAATTCATACAAGGATTTGATGGATCATACTTTGCTCCTTGGATTGAATCACTCGGCATGTTTGCATACCAAGGATTTTCCTGGGCTTCAGGCTCAATGTGTCTATTTCTCTGTTCCCTGGACGGTGGAAACATTCCACTGGATTCGTCGAGGCTGCGTTTGGGGAGGTGTGAGGATTTACAGCTTTGAGCGCAAAAAGTTTGAGCGTGCTCTTCCCATTTGTTATAGTAAGGGATTTTTCCACGTTACTCCTACTGAGGTCTGGATCACCCCGAATCTGTAATAATTAGCGCAAAGCAATCATTTATTTTCTACCCATGTGTAATTTTAAGGAATTGATTGGCCCTACTATACTGAGGTTGGGATCACCCGGGATCTGTAATAATCAGGCTTCCCTCATTTGTAATACACCATCCTTTTCAAAATATAGCTATTCACATCTATAACACAACTTATAAGTGCACCATAAAAACGTATTTCATGATTGGTGTGATGATTCTAGTTTGATGTCAATCTTGATATATTTCATATAAATTTAGTTAAACCTGAGATAGGTTGGCAAGAACAAACATAAACTCAGCTATATTTTAGAACAAAGAGAATAGTAAGGAATTGAACAACCTTCTCGCCGAGGTCTAGGTCACCCTGAATCTGTCATATCAACGCAAAGCCATCATGCAATTTGATAAGGCATGCTAACTATTCAGACCTGACTACTATTGACTTAAAAGGGCACAATACTAAAGAAAAAAAATGGGTGGGCACAACCATTTGTAATCTCTATGGAACAATTAAAATTATACTAGGTTCCCCAGGAAAACGTCCCCGGCTGAGAGCCTCCAACCATTTTGCACCCAGAAAAATGCACACAAAAATTCGTCTCTATTAAAATCAAGGGCTAATAAAACACCTAAACCAAATTCGATGGCCACGATTCTACGTGTGATGCCAGGCTTCTCACCCCCGCGCCCTCCTCGCACCTCAACGCACGCAGCCTCACCCAGCGCGCCCTCCGCCTCACGCCGCGCGGCTTGTAATGCTCCTCACACGAGCAGAGTTTGAGAGCTGCAAACACGGAATAAAAAAAAAGAAACGCACCATCGCCGGCCCGAGCCTCACCCATGGACACGCCGCTCATAGGCCATCCTCTCCCCATTTGCGCCGCCGCCCATCTCCATCCTGCTCTCCAATTCCCGCCCCTATCTGTGCAGTATTGACAAACCACGAGACACCACGCGTCCACGCCCTTCGGATCCCCACCTCCATGGTTCGATCCCCCGCGGAGACTGAGCATGAGCGACGCGGATGCACTAGGCGGCCTCCAATGGCAACAACCACGAGCAGGAGTTGAAGAATAGGTGGTGGACAACTTCCTCATCATGGGACCTCAGCCGCCGCCTCGCCGTCGTCACCCCTCCGTCCGCCCCCTTCTCGTTCCGCGCGAAACCCTAGCTCAGGCCCGACTTTTGGGTTGATCTCGATTCGGTTCTCGATCAGCCCTTCAATCCGCGCCGTAGGTTTAGGGTTTGCGGGGGTTTTCGGCGGGTGTTTGATGGTGCCACCCTCGTGGGGTTTCGTGCTGTTGTTGCATGTGCGAGTTCATGACTAGGCCACCATGCTTGGTGGCGCCAGGTGTTTAGATGCGTCTAGGGGTGGTGCTTGGTTAGTGAAGCGAGTTCGCTTCGATTTATGTGGACTGGATGCAATGTTCAGGTTGCCTTCTGTATTTATTTTGAGGCGCTGATTTGACTGATTGGATTAGTTTCAGTCAGTTATATATAGTTCTGATTTTTGTTGTGATACTGACAGATATCTCTCTTATTATGCTTCATATCTATGTTTTGTATACATTTGTTGTGGGTGTATGGCTCACTACATGTAGATCGGTGTGGTGATGTTGATGCACCTGTTAATATTCTTACGCCGCATAATAATGTAGCTGAAAACCAATGCCTCAGCCCTGTTTCTTAAAACATGCCCTTTTTCATTTGATATGTGTACAAAAGGTACTAGATCGTGCTTGGATATTTTTTAACTACTTTTATGATTTATCGCATGGTAAAAGAAGAATATGCTTGAACTATAGAACACTCAGCAAATCTCCTCTGTCCAAATATATACCTATTAGTTATACGTGAAGATTTACTACATCTTTCTCTTGTCTTATGAAGCTTGATGCAATAATTTAATCGATCAGTCATTATACTGATATATGTCATATGTCCTTGTACTTTAGCTTATCTGCCATTACCTGCTTATCTTTTTCTTGTCCGAATGAAGAACAATGTATACTTTCATTTACACAAGTTTTGAATTTAAGGTTTTATATGAGACCTTTTAAACATATTTTTTTGTTAGCTATTTTGTAGACTGATCAGTTAACCATTTTGATTATTATACCTGTCTATTTAGCTTATCAGTTAACTGACGCATACCTCTTGCCTCACATCTACTTGTCTTTTTGTTGTCAAGAATATTAAATGGTTGATTTTGTTAGAGTTGCCTTTGGAATGCCGAGTTGTATTTCAGAAAATTATTGACTTGAGAATAGCAGGCTGAACCTTAGCCAGTTGGAGCAGGAGCTCCAGCATGCTCGCCAACAGGTATGATCGTCATGTACTCATCTTGTGTTCTTTGGATTCGACAAAATCTGCAGTTCCTGTTGAACAAACTGTTTTTTCAACGTTTTGCTACTTGTTCAGGGCATTTTTATTCCTACTCTGGGAGACCAGCCTCATTCAACCGGTGAAAATGGTAATTTACTATTTTTTTTGTGTGTCAAATGTTTAGATCACACTGGACAATATCCTGAACTAATATGTTATATGTATTTCTAGGTGCTTTGGCATTTGACGTGGACTATGCTTGATGGCAAGATGATCACATTAAGCAGATAAATGAACTAAGGGCCGCACTCAATGCACATGCCAGTGACGATGATCTTCGGCGTATTATCAATAGCTTCATGGCACATTACTACGAAGCTTTCAGGCTTAAGGGTGTAGCAGCCAAGGCAAACGCTATTCACGTGCCGTCAGGAATGTGGAAGACCCCTGTCGAGAGGTGTTTTTATGTGGTTAGGTCGATTTTGACCGTCAGAGATTCTGAAGGTTTATGCTCTCTCCTCACTTGTTCTTATTGCGTCATGTGCTTCTGTCAAAGCTGAAAGGCTTTCCGGTTTCTTTTTACACAGTTGCTTGCAAGACATCTGGAACCCCTTACTGAACAACATTAACATTGGAAGGCCCACCAAGACACCAGGATATTGCTATTCCGATCTTTGGTATTCTAACTCTTTTCAACATGTGTTATTGTGGATGCATACATCACATGACTGCAAAGGCCATTGCACATGAACCGGACATAGCATGAATCTCATGCATATAAATATTAGACAGGTGAACAATATTTGAGGAGGGCTCTTCCAATTTGAGCTTGAAGTCCACCTGAACCACCTCATGCATATCAATTAACTATATTTTTCTGGACTAGACTCTTATTGGTAGATTGATTTTTTATGGTATATCAATTAATTTTTTGCCGATAATGATATCAATTAGTTATTGGATCACCGGAGTGTGTGATTGGATAAATTGTTAGTGTTTTAAATGGCATCTTGGAATTTTCTTTCTACAATTACGGAGTGCAAACAAATTCTAGCTTACACTACATATGTACATGCTTGTATGTATACAACTGAATAATGTTGTAACATTGCTGGGATGTGGAGGAAGCCAAAGTTGTAGCATGTTTGGAGGGGATTCGGTAGAAGTAGAAATAGAATCTGTAGCATGCTCGAGTCTAACAGCTCTTGAGTTTATTTCTTTTTCTTTTGTTGATACGTGCAAATACAACCTAATCGCTCCTTGGTGGCATCGATCGCCCATGATCAGCAGGAAGGCTGATAGCTACAAAGCTCAAGAATTGAGAAGTTTAGAGTGGAGCGAAATAAAGTTGGGAATGAACGTGCATGTTTGGCCAATATGTCATGTCAAAGACTGAGTATTGTTTTTAATTTTGAGTCGAGTGATATCGTTGAATCCGTGGTAATAAAGCTCTCTTTGGCAAAGAGCTAGGTGTCCTATAGTAATTTTGGATCAAGATCTTTTGAAACTAAGTATTGTGCAGGTAAACCATTTTTTGTTGTGTGATTTGCATTACTAAATATTACCGTAGCGTTAGCACGGGCATTATATTAGTGGTAAGGAATTGATCAACCCTATTACTGAGATCATCCGGAATCGGTAATAATCAGCGTAAAGCAATCATTATGCAATTTGGTGACCTCACTACTATTGGAAGGGCACAATACAAGAGAGAGAAAAAGAAGTGTGGGCGCACTATAATTCTTCGTGTTACAACACCCAAAGTGATGTCTTGAGACTGCGCCAACAAAGTCATAGTAGAACATGTAAGATGGGTCTGTTTGGTTTCCATAAGTCAGATGACTTATTAAATCAGGTGATTGAAAATCAGTGACTTATAAGTCATGCCTGTTTGGTTGTAGATGACTTATAAGCTCATTAAAGGTATGGGCCTCACGCGAAAAAGGGTGACTTATAAGTTTTAAGCAGGGGTGAACCAGCTTAAAACTTATAAGCAGGGATGACTTATAAGTTGGTGGTGTTTGGCAAAATAAGTCACTTATTTTACTTTTTAACTTATAAGTAGGTGACTTATTTGGAACCAAACAGGCCTTTGGAAGTGGGAAACACAGACCAATTATTTTTTTTTCTCCACGGCCATTCTTTCAGCTGACTGTACATCACTTTATTTCTCCACGGGGTAAGGATCGCACACTTAATTAGGAGAATTCTTTCGGAAGCTCACTGGTCTGCTTCCAACGTAGTCCTGAAATAAAAAGAATAGAAAGATCTAAAAAAACTTCAAAAGATGTGCATTATATTTTATATGTTAGATCTAAGATACATCTGTTTTGAAGCTATAGGAACTGAGCCTAGTTCAATTGTTGGGAGGTGTCGTTGTACACAACTATCACCAAAGTTTTTTTTTTAACTTTCACCAAAGTTTTGAGTCTTCTTCGACTCAAATTGGGTGCATATTTCTTATTTACAATGCCATGCTACATGCTATATTATTCAACTCAAATTGGTCTTATATAAATCTGGAATTAATAGAAAGAAAACCACAAGGCCTAGTAATAACCTAAGTGGCCGAGTCTCATACTTTCTATCAAAGAGGTAACTTAGTCACAAGGGTTACTCGTGTTGTTAAAAATATATTAAAGCAATTACTTTTATGCCTAAGTGTTGTTTTCTATACAAAACAATGACGGGAATGATAAATGATATCCTTATGTCCTTGTTATATCCTAAGAAGTTTTTATTTCTAATCAGGGAATCGTAGATAGTAATCAACTAGAAGAGTTTGCAAATTGGTTGCTCAATATTTGGATGAGAGAGTCTCACGCTCCCAAAGGGACCCTCCCATAGTGGGCCGAACGGCCGGGCCAGCGGGGCCCTGCAACCCGGCGGCAGCCACGGCCACGACATCTGCGCGCGCTAGTAGGAGGCGCGGCCTAGGGGACGGCGACCCCTCTACCTCCACACCATCCCGCATTCGAGATGATTTAGGAAAATAAAGATATTTAGGAAAAAATAGATAGAGATTTTGTTTAGAAAAAGGAATTTAGATTTTGTTACGAAAAGAGAGTTTGTTTTAGGAAAGGAGAATCCAAACCTATAAGGACTCCTTACTAGATTGCTTGGTTTGCATGTCCGCTAGAGATAATAAATATATGTGCATTGTAACTATTTCAACTCAAGAAAGAAATAAAGCCTTGTTCTGGCCGCCCCTCTTCCCCACACCCGCGCACACACCGTCGCCTCCCCGGCCGCACGGCGCCAGGCACCAGCGCTCCCCACGCCGCCCACCAGCCCTAACCATGCCACCCAACTGGCCACCCCCGAGACGGAGCATGACACCTGGTATCCAGAGACCAAATCAATCCTATGGCCACGTCCATCACCACCGTGATCGCCGAGATGAAGAAGATGATGGGCATCTTCTCCGTCAACATGAGCAACCGCTTTGACGAGCTCAACACGAAGCTCATCAAGCTCGACCTCCGCCTCGCCGACATTGAACGCCAACGCTATCCTAAGGCACGTGAGGCCACGGCCGAGGAGTTTGAGGAGGAGACCAAGCATCATGGAGGACGCCGGCCGTGCGTTCCTCAAGAGGAAGCAAGAGGCTCCGACCACCACCAACCCCCTGATCTTGTGCATGTCGTGGCAAGCAAGCTGTTCACCATAGCTTCCCCATCACGGAGCCACAGAGGAGCACCGCCGACATCACCGCTACAACACCATGGTCCTCATCGCGGATCATCATCAACAGCGACAGAGACGACGACGACGACTACACCGACATCGAGCCTCGCCTGTTAATGCTCCCAAGCAGGGGCGGAGACAAGGGGGGCGCGCAGGGACCTGGTCCCCCTAATGGTCCACCGGATGCATTAACAGGACTCCTTAATCACCTTTAATTAGGCCCACACAAGGAAACGAAGAGTCCACATTTACTCTGTTCTGGGAATGCGAATTGACTCCACGACTCCTCCGCGGCTCCGCGCGGCTGCTGTTGTGCTGCGACTCATCTCTCATCTTCATCACCCATCTGCGCGGAAGCTAAGCAGATTTTACAGGGCATAGCCGCAGTCCCGCAGAGCGGCAGAGGCAAAGCGCGAGGCAAGCAAAAGCAAGCCTGCAACTCTGCAAGCCATAGCGGCAACCGACAAGGTGCCAAGGTACAGACTCTACAGTACTTGTACATCTCCTAATCTCCACTATGTCTAGTAGTTTATTTGTTTATTCCTTCCACTGTTTGTCTGTTTCAGTGATCACAAACGGCTATTAATTCTATGGTTGATTTTCTTTTCAATTTTTATCTTCAATTTAGGCATTTAGTATTTGATGAAGAATTCAACATGAAGAGATCAAGAACGATCGATAGTTTTTTTAAGCTGGCTGATGAGCAAGCTCCCAATCCAGGTACTTTTGCTCCCTCCCTAGCCATATGTTCCTTTTTAGATTCATCCCGAGCTTAAGCGTCATTGCAGCTGTGTCTTTTACATGAATAAGGTCAAGGAAACGCTCCATTATCAGCCTGTTCGGGAGGCCGTATCGTATCGTGGATTATTTACTGCTGGCTGGTTTGGTGTGAGAGAAAAACATTGTTCCCTGCTGAAAATTTACGATCGTTTACGAGCAAGCGAACAGGCTGATATATGTCCTTCATTGCTGACAAAACAAATAACAAAATTTGTGGAGATGTAATTTAAGTACCTTTCTTTTATGTTACTAGAAATATGCTACATTATTTTGCCATATGTGTTATGATTGAATTTATATGACAATACATATATGTGTATATTTAATTTTGCCGACACACGGCGCTCAAGGCCTATGAGGCCATAGCAGCGCCTTGGCGGGTCCGCCCCTCCTATCTCTGGATCCTGGCTCCGCCCCTGCTCCCAAGCGCCCCAAACTCAGGGTGCGAGAAGGACGTACCATGCTCTTGGCGGGAACCATCCTTAGCCAGGGCGTTCGGATCCTCGTCGAAACTAACTCCACCCACTACATCATCGACTCCAGCACCGCCCCATCATCGGTCTCACCGAGCGTCGCATCAACACCACCGTGCTCGTTGGGAGCAGCACGGAACTCACCTGTCGGGGAGCCTGCTTCACCGTCCCACTATGCATCGACGGCGAGACATTCTAGATTAATGCCTTCCTCCTCCCCATCGACGATAACATCGACATCATCTTGGTACCTCCATGGTTGAAGAACGTGGGCAACGCCCTCTAGGATTTCACATCTTTGCAGATGCAATTCTGGCGGGACAACCGGATGGTCACCTTCACCAGCATTCCATACCGCCGAGCATCACAGCAGCACCTCGCCTTACCAGCACTGTCGGCATCGACACCGGCACCTCTAGCACCAACCATGTCGGCGGCGACTCCGGCGCCGACAGCATCGGTGGTGGTAGCAGCGTTGGCCACATGGATGGCACCAGAAGCATCATCTGCATGGGCGATGACCCTGATAACAGCCGCATGGGCGACAACTGAGCATACTGCATGGGCAGCGACAACCGAGCCGGCCAAGCCGGCCGCATGGGCGGCGACACCGCTATGACTCCCTTCCTCGACTCTGGCGATGGCAACACTTGGACCGGCCACGCAGTGACCGCGGTCCTCACCTCCACCACAAGCACCGGCACACTACCACCTTAGTCGGGCAACTCAACCTCGTCAACCCTCCCGCCTCGACAACTCCGTCATGAGCGCATCAGTCTTTGCCACGCTCCGCCAGGCAACCTTGCAAGAGGCGGAACTTCATGACATTGCCACCAGCGTCATCAACAAGATGGCGGCCCAAGCCTAGACGATCAACACCGGCTACATCTTCTTCGACATGCGCCTTTACATACCAGCCGCTTCACCACTACTTTTGGCCCTTATCGATGCACTCATCAGCGGCGGCCACGTCCACAACCTCATCCACCTGGAGGTGGGGTTCCATACCCTCCCGACGTCAACGACATAGACGTACAGCTTACCATCAAGCATCTTGCTCACCCGCTGAAAGCACTAGTTTGGTTTTGGATAATTGATGAAACCTAGCACTAACCTTTGTCATAAGTTGTGAAATGAGCTAGGTTGGTGCAATCCAAGTGTGGAGCATGGTGATGAAGTCCATGGAGATAGAGATAGACATATGCTGAAGATGATCAAGCTCAACTTGGAAAAGAAGAAAGAGAAAAACAAAAACCGAGTGATCAAGGCAAAGGTATATGATAGGTTTTTGTTTTGCACTCAAGACACCATAGAGGGTGTGACTGACTTAGGATCGATACCCGCACTATAAAGAGGATAAATCTTTGGCTAAACGGTTTATCAAGTACCACTAGGTGACATGACTTTTGCATATGCATTTAGGAACCTAGTGTGCTAACTTTGACCCTTGTAAAATGCAGTGAAAAATGCTAACACACGTGCACACAAGTTCTACACTTTGTGGTTAGCAATATAGAAGCAAAGATGAAGTGGTTGTGGACTTAGAAAAAGAAAAAGAGGAGAAGGTCCACGACCGGACGCTGGCCGTGGGGTGACCGGACTCACCCCGGGCGTGTCCGGTCATTTATAGGCAAGGCAGCGTGGCTGGCCGAGAGTGCGAGGCAGCGACCGGACGCAGGCCTAGTTTGACCTGGGTGTCCGGTCATCTTCTGGCTGGCGGTGGTTCCACGCGATCGGACGCGCAGGCCCTGAGTTAGGTGTGTGCTGACGTACCGTGATGTCAGCCTCGGATGAGCGCGTGTAGGAGCGTTGCTCTGACCGGACGTGTCCGGTCACGTTTTCTACGCTCTGGATCGTCTCTGGACTCGATCAGGCTTGGGCTGGTGGCGCGAGCAGCGCGTCCGGTCAATCATTAACAGTGCTAGTGATCAGAGTTTTGACTGTTGAGATCCGATGGCTGGGATTTGAACCGTGGACACATGGCGCAGGATCCACGACCGGACGCTGGCTCAGACGTGTCTGGTCAACTCGATCGGCGCGTCCGGTTAGTACGCAGGGCGCCCCTCTTTGGCTCTAACGGCTCTATTCGTTTGGGGACGTCTATAAATAGTATTTGGCCAGCTCCAAGGCATTTCTCTTGACACTTTGACATTCCGAACATCCTTGTGAGCCTAAGCAAACACCTTCCACTCATCGCCATCATTGATTCTTCATCATAGTGAGATTGGGAGTGATTCGAAGTGTATTTGCTTGAGTGATTGTATCTAGTGGCACTTGGGGTCGTTGTGGCTGCGGATTTCTTATTTCTCTTGGTGTTTGCCGCCACCTAGACGACTTGGAGCAGCGGAGGAGCTTCGGCATGAGTTGGTGATTGTTCGTGGCCGGCTCCGGTGATTGTGAGGGGTCTTGTACCTTCTCCGACGGAGAGCCAAAAAGTAACTCTATTAGATTGCTCGTGTCATTGAGTTACCTCACTTGTGAGTAGGTTCTTGCGGTGTCCAATTGTGTGGATGAGGTTCGTGCAACACCTCTTAGCTACCGAACCACCAAGTGTTGGTCAACACAACGGGGACTAGCATGTCGGCAAGCACGTGAACCTCAGGAGAAAAATTGGTTGTCCCTTGCCCATTGGTATTCTTCCGATGATTGAATTGGTATTCATCTTGTGATTGGTTCACTCCTCTACGCGGCGGTATAATCACCCTACTCACTCATTTACATTTTCACAAAGTAGTTGTAGCAAGCTCTTTAGTGTAGCTAGAATTGAGAGCTTGCTTCATAGTTTAAGTTTATCTAGTGGAGCTCTTTAGTGTAGCAAGTGTGAGAGCTCTTAGTGAGTAGTGACTTAGCAAATTATGTGCTTAGTGATCATAGCAACTAGAATTATTGGATAGGTGGCTTGCAACCCTTGTAGAGCTAGAGCTAGAGCAAGTTTGCATTTCGCTATTTGTCATACTAATCAAATTGCTCTAGTGATCTTCTAGATTTTTAAATAGGCTATTCATCCTTCTCTAGCCATATTAGGACCTTTCACCCGCCCATGGAATAGGGGCACTCCACTGATGGCGGCAGTCACCTTCTTCGACAACATGGGGTGCTGTTGCATGACCATCATCAATGTCGCCATCAACATCAACGCCAACGGTCACCTCCAGTCGATCTCGCCATACGATCTCAATGGCGTGAACTTCATATTTGGTGAGATGCTCTACTTGACAACCACGCTAGCTTATCATGTACCTTCGCCTACCATCTGCCACAAGATTCCCAGCTACATCCTCCCCAATGCGAGCAATTAGGCATGGGGTTTCGAGCAACCACCGTAGCCCAAGGAGCACTTCCACATCGATGCCAGCATCTCCAAGGCAACACTCATGCGAGCACAGCAGAAGCTCCACCCCCAGGAAGACATAGATGCCCACCACTATTGGCTCCACGGCCACATCAACAACCTCTAGTACTGCTTCGAATTCATCGTCAACAGCGACCATTGCAACCTCCTATCCACAGGAGTCCTCCATGGCGACCTACTCGTCCACATTGAGTGAGTCCGTAGATCAATTCCACCACCTCGAGGCCTTGATGACTGGCTAATGATTCGGCTCGAGGACGAACCGAGTGGAGATGAGGGAGATGTCATGCTCCCAAAGGGACCCCCATAGCGTGCCGAGCGGGCCGGCGAGGGCCCGCAACCCGGTGGCAACCATGGCCGTGGCATCTGCATGCGCGCCAGGAGGAGGCGCGGCCTAGGGGGTGGCGGCCCCTCTACCTCCACATTATCCTGGATTCTAGATGATTTAGGGAAATAAAGATATTTAGGAAAAATAGATAAATATTTTGTTTAGAAAAAGGAATTTAGATTTTGATAGGAAAAGAGAGAGTTTGTTTTAGGAAAAGGAGAATCCAAACCTATAAGGACTTCTTCATAGATTGCTTGGTATGTAATTACGCTAGGGACTATAAATATAGGGGCATTGTGACTATTCCAACTTAAGAAGGAAATAGAGGCTTGCTCTTTAAACAAATCACCTCTCTCTCTCTCTCTCTTGATCCAACAAGTGCGGCTGCCCCTCTTTCCTGCGCCCACGCACACGTCACTGCCTCCTTGGCCGCACACCGCTAGCCACTACCACTCCCCATGCTGCCCACCAGCCCTAGCTGCGCCGCCCAACCAGCCACCCGCGAGAAGGAGCGTGACAGAGAGAAAGAGCATGCTATTAGTGTGTGTGTTCGAGAAAAAAATTAGAAAAAGTGGTACTTAAGTATGTGCAAGAGATTTCTAGTTCATTTTTGTACTGTCTAGCTACCTGCAACACTATTACTTAATGGTTACTGTTTTTGTGTTTTCATTAGTTCACAAAGGTACTAGTTATGCAGTCAAATTTCGTCTTTTTGCTGCAACTAAAAATGATATGATTTATGGCGCGTTCATTGCAAATAAATCAAGCTTGATTAACATCAAGATGCTGAAAATAAAGCTCAAACTAAGAATTAGCAGTATATCGTTTAATCTATAGATGCACGCTCAACAGAACTTAGAGCAGTGTTTCTTGAAGACGACGTTGTTACCAACCCAATTTATTAGATATTTACTTTGCTTTATGCCCCACAAAATAGAAAATCTTTCAAAATCTGTTTGGAAGGGATGGAAAATCTCCAGAAATATAACAGCCAAGCTGTATATATCAACCTAAATAAGGACAAGAAAAAGTTCCATTTACAAGACATTATTATATATGATTGTATCCAGAGTTGTTTATTTCATTTTTCAATTTTTTAGCCACCAATGAAATTACCAGAATTCGCAAAATTTAGGCAAAGTTTTTATTGGAGGCTTCATCAAAATATACAATGTGACAGAATGCCCATTTTAACCTAATCCTGAACACACTTATCAATCATTTGACACTAAGTGCCCAAGAGACGTAGCCAAATCCGGTACTCTGTCGAGCGCACCCGAAGAGCGAACTCGAATTGATGCACTTTTAATCCAGAATCCATAAACGAGGGAATAAAAATTCTAAACATCAACACTATTTCTTACATCACATGAGATACAAAATCAAAGTTATTATAACAAGTTTAATACAACAACAGAAAAATAACAGTTTATTAAGCAACATGTTTACAATTGCAAGGTAAGGTAGACATAACATGTTGTGACAGAAATAAAACATTTACACAAAGACATGTTTAAGCATTAAGCATGAAGTGGAGGGTGAAACAATTATTATTCAAGACATGATAGCGGAAGTGTAAAACTTTTCTTTATTGAAACAATGGTGAAATTTATAAAGAACATTATAATTGAAGCAATAAGGAATCCTCACTAGGCCCACTAAGAGATATCCACACACACAAGAGTTAGCTATAATTGTAGGTCCATTTCTTCCATCAGCTCTATCGTGTTCCTCCTTGACGGTTAGTCCTTAGAGGCGGCCTTCAAGGTGCCCGACAATTTGTCCAGGTTATCGGCGAGTAGGTGAAAAGTATAGGCGTAATTGGCACTTTCTCCTCCTGCGTCGTGTTGACGGTGCCCAAACCGAGCTTCAGTGTTCATCCTCTATAAAGTCTTCTAGAAGAGGCTAAACGCCCACGCGTCGCCGTAGCCAAAGGGAATGAACGGATCTTCGTTGATGTCGTCGGGCACGGCTTCATCATCAGATTCATCCGTCAAACGCGGTCGTGTACTCGAGCACGGACTTGCCGGTGAGGTTGGGCTTAACGAGGCCAAACGTGAAGGCGCAGCCCTGCACCTGGCTCTCGATGGCATACATGATCTTGGCCGCGAGCGTCTCGAACTTTTGTCCCACGCGGCGAGGCGCGGGGGCAGGCTGGCCTCGCTCACATGGCACACGACTACGGCGGCGCTACCGCACCTCAGACGTGCTTAGCTCGGCGAGCGACGCGCTCCGGTTGCCATCGCAGAGCGCACAACTAGGCCCCTCCAGTTGTGCTGGTGCTGGACGTCCATTGCTTACTTTAGGCGAGTTTGTCTGTGCTGGATGCGGCTGAGGCTGTGTGAGAGGGATTGATACGAAATAAATGATGCCTGATGAAATGTCAACTCAAATCTGAAACCAGAGTTTTCAGTACGGCCTTTATTAGAGACCCGAAAAAAACATCCTAGAGATGATATGGTCCAAGAACCAAAACCAGTTACTTGAAGCTATCACAACTACCAATAATCTTCACTTTCAAGAGATGGACATAGGGGTCAACTTTCAGAAAAGAGACAAGAGGCAAAGCATGGATATCTAGCCCTGAGCACGCGTACCATTTATTCTAATTGAGGAGAAAAAGAGGTGAAGGTATAGATCATTTGCTTTCTAAATGCAGGGTTACACCTTGATCTAAAAAACGAATAACTGAATAAGTGGTGAAGTGTATTAAGAGCCCTCATAACAGTTAAGTGACCAGCAAGCCGAATGCGCCTTTGTTGTTTACTCTATGTTGACACCTTCCGTGTCAACCACTAGGAACAAGTTCATCTCAACCGTAAACTTGTGTCTTCAATTTAAGTAAAACATTTTGTCATACATGATCTGTCACTTGTAATTCTGCCCAATATATCAGAACTATTAAATGACAACCTGTTACAATTAATGGAGAGCACTAATAAAACCATCGTCTGCCTTCCAAATCTTATCGAGTATCAATGTACTCTTGAAAGAATTATCCAGATAGTAATGTTTAGACTCCCACAAGTATGGCAATCAGATTAGCAACAAGTATGCATACTGCTCCCAAACTGTTCAAATACACAAAAACCAAAGCACTTTTCACACAGAAGACAATTGCTGCAGGCCCAATCGATTCATATCCATAACTTGCCTGTTGCCTCTAAGATCAAACCTGGACAAATTCAATGACTTGTATGTGAAGATGCAATAATGTCTAAAAGCAACGCAAGCATACATTTCCAAAAACCCTTCGATGGATCGGAATGGTACTTGCTTCTTCTGCAGTTGATATCCATGACAAACCCAAAACAAAGAGTTAAACAGCACTCAGAGTTACCACTAGAAGTCACAGTTGCTACTCAATTTCATCTTCTGGTCTCTATTAAGTTGTTAACCATTAGCATAAAACACAGCACTACATAGTAAAAACTTTCCAGGCCATATTGCAATATAACACTGGTGGTATTCTCTTAATTGACCCAGAATGAGGGCAGAACAAGTTTATCAGAATAACAGGTGCAAGAATCCTTATGCTTACTAGTTACTAGAACAAATATGCATAAGGAAAATGCTTAGCCAGTACTTTGACTACTAAACAACATGCCATGGAGGATCTTAATTCTCCATGAATCTTAATTCTCTACAGATACCATCTGCAATACACTGAGCAATACAGCTGCAAACAACAGCAATGAGTGTGACCTGTCAAGAAGAGAAAGGATATCAGGCCACATTCAGCATAAACATAACAGTAAGAAAAATAACTACTATGTATTATATAATTCATACATAAGATGCTTTGCATGCCAATAAAGCAATATGATGAAGTTAGTAGCCATAATTTTTTTAACTTGAAGCTAAAGGATACAATGAAAGAACCCTATGTTTCTGTTCTCCACAAAGTTGACTAGGATAGATTTCACAGAGAGGAAGTAAAAATAATGAAGAGTCGAATATATATTGACCCTAAAGCAGAACCCAAATGTGGTGTCAGTATTGAACAACCAATCCAATAACATGATCCATATACAGCACCTAGAATAATTAAACTCAAGAAGCATACGGGAGGTTTCCATCCTCCGTGTAGAGTTAGATTACTAGATTAGCAACTCTGTATTCTGAATTCCTGATACACAGCTAGGTCCTCTGTGATGCAGCAAAAACATGTGACCTGTTTGGTCAAGAAGCTATCACCAAGATTGCCCAAATCTATGCAGTATAGGATCCAATACATCTTTCTTGTGTCCATTAGCAGCAAAGATAACACAATTAAGCCATATGGCCATTGCTAAAATCACTACAGCTAACCTAAAAGGCCATTGATTTTCCTCTTGTTCTTACCAAATATTTTCACCAATATTATACCATGTATATGACTTAATCCACCCCATCATGACTTATTCCTTGAGTCACGTTGTTGCAAAAACAGGAACAGCATTCTCAAGTCCAAAGTGTCCCTCAAGGTCATGCTCAAACATTGGTTGAGAAGAACTTTTCCCATACCAGTGATGTAAGAATTTCTAAATTGTCTATCGCACAGAGCAGATTTTCTACCAATAATAAGGTTGCAATGTACATTGATGAACACTTTGAACAGTTAGTAAGATGACCTGCAGTCGATCATGTACCTGTCGCTCATCAAAATTCCTAAGGGTCTGCTTGCAGCACTAGTGCGCCAAGACAAAATTTGGCCATGACCAGAACCAGGGCATGGCCAGATTCACAAGTGGGCAGCAACAAGCAACACAAATCGAATCACTCAACAGCCAATTGAACAGGTACCTAGATCAACTCGACAAAGCAATCTAAGGAGTCAATTGTCTGATTCGGACGGACGAAAACCCTAACTTATATTCCATCGCCTCACCTCACTTGCAGTAGCGGTCGGCCTTCTTGCGGACGCGGTCGTCGAGGGCCTCCTCGACAGTGCGGTTCCGGGCGGCGGCGCGGGCGGCGTTGGCGGGGTCGTACCCGAACTTCTTCGACTCCACTGGGAAGAGTTCCTCATACTTCATCTTCTTCGCCGCGTCGATGGTGTAGTCGTCGCCGGTGCCGCTGGCGGCACCTCCTCCACCTTCAGCTCCCTCGGCGGCCGCGGCCGCGGCCGCGGCCTCGACGTCGCCGTCGGCGGGGGCATCGGAGGCGGGCTTCTTATTCTTCTTGTGCTTCTTTGGCTTGTGGATGGAGGCGGCCTCGCCGCCCTTGAAGACGAGGCGGCCGGGCTTGGCTTTCTTGTACGCGTCCGACATGGGGAAGTGGGGAACGGGTGAACTGGGGTGGAGACTCGAGAGTCGACAGAGACGGAGATGATGAGATCGAAACGGTACGTCGCGCGGCCGCTTCACGCCGGCGTTTATGGTGTTGCCGATCGTACTGAGGTCGGTTGAGTCATTAAAAAAAATTAAGTCTATTTTTGGCCCCTCAACTATCAAGTTGGTCTAATTTTGACCCACAACTATAAAACCGTCTGATCCGAGCACTGAAACTTTCAAAACCGTTCAGTTTTAGCACCTCGGCGCGATTGAGGCGGTTTAGCCGACGATATGTCTGGTTTTAACTCGCCTGCACCGGGCATTGACCGGATCGGATGCGCAGTCAAAACAGAATTTGGAGTGTTAATAACGGTGCCCATGTGGAAGACTCCACTCTCCCGTCTGACGCCGGAAAGCCGAGCAGCGGGAGAGGCGGACTGGCGAGGTAGGTGGTGTTCTTGCAGCAAAGGATGGGTACATGGTACGGGGCGGTCGCTGGCTCGGCGGGAGGCGGTCCGTGGTTCTGCTGGCCACGCTGCAGAGCCCCGGCTGCAATGGGCAAGACGGCCGCGGCAACGGCGAAGCGGGAAGGTGAGAGGGAGGTGGGAGGTCGAGCAAGGAGCCGTCTGCGCAGCTCGGCTCCTCTTAAGCGTGGCGCAAGGGTAGGGGAGCGCCAACATGCCGCAAGCATGGGCGCCGTGGCAAGCTATGTGCCGCCCGTAGGGGCACCCATGAAGGATGGCTCGGACCTGGAACCACGCCGCACTTCTTTGCTGCCGGGTTGTCGCGTCATTGGGCCCTGGCTTCGCGCAAGACGGGATGGCTGGGAGCCGGGGCTCGCCAGATCCGACTCTTCGCGCTTTCTTCCGCCGGTTCGCCCGCATCCACACGGCTAGCTCGACGGCTCGCCAGATCCGCTACGGTTCGCCGCATGCGTGCGTTGCATGCGGAGCTCGTGCGGTCGTCACCAGGCCGCCATGAGCTTCGCCCATCCTCGCCGCCGTCGGAGCTCGAAGCCGCCGAGCACTTCACGCCACGCTTCGCCCGAAGCCACGCTGCCGGAGCTGTTTCTCGACCTCGCCGCCGCCGCCACCGTCTCGAATCGAAAGCATCGCCGGAGCCGCTTCGCCAGCGCCTTGACTTGCCGCAGCGGCCGCCGACGGACGAGAATCTCGCCGAGCCACGCCGCCAGCCAAGCCGAAGCTCCTACCGTCGCTTCCGCTCTCGCTCTCCTTGCTCGCTCCTCTTTACCCTCTATTCGCAAGCGTGGGACGAGAAGACCAAGACGACGACGACGCCGTTGAACGCTGATTTCGCCCGATCCCCGCGCTCTCCCTTCCCGATCATCGGTCGTTACGTTCGACCTTCCCGATCACTTTTCCGTTACGATTTCGATTCCTTCGCTTTATTTCGCTTCTTTCGCACCGACGCCATGGCCGAGCTCAGTTCGGTGTTCATGGCGGATGGCGGTGACGGCAACGCTTCGTTCGAGTGCCCTGGTGGATGATTCTAGTTGCAGTTTCATCCGAGGGCTATATAGGGACCTAAGGCACCAGTGAGTACGAGTAATTGGATGGCGGTGGCTTGAGCTTGACGAATTTTCCATCCAATTAATATCTGTGCAGCGGCGCGTCACGTAGGACACCTGCGTGAGCGCGACGAGCCAGTGTCCATGGGGTGCCGCGTGGCGGCGCCATCTGCTCCGGACCGCTCAAAAAGGCCGCGCGGCCAGCGCCACCACCGGCCGTAGGCACCTCAAGCCACGCATCTTGGCGCGCCGCCGTCGTCGTCTCCCCGCGCACCGCCCCTAGGATTGCGATATCAGAGCGGGCAAAGAAGCCGTACAACTACGTGATCGTGGGCCCGCTCCTCTGGCGCGTCGCGTGCACGCAACCGCCTCGAGCCGGCCATCCGGGAGCTGCACACGCCGGCACGGCCCGTCCTCTCGCGCTGCGCTTCCTCTCCCCGCGCCCGCCGTCTTCGTGTCCGGCCGGGCGCCACCCATCAGCCGGCGCTCGCGCCACCGGCCGCCGCCGCCATCGCGCCTTCCAGCGTGCTCAACAAAGCGGCGAGCACCGTCGGCTCCGCGCGCGACGGCTCGCTCTTGCGCGCTTCTGGCGGAACCTCACCTCCGGCGTCCTCGGCCCGTCGCTTGGCGGCCGGACGGCGGCTCTGGCGGCCCGGTTTCGACCTCGGGCGCGGAGCAAGGACGGCGGGGTGTGGTGCTTGTCGTGGAGTGCCTCTAGTCCGCCGTGTTCTCGCATTGCTCACCCACATGTGCTTCGCCGAGGAGGTCGCACGCCCGCCCATGGCTCTGTTTTGACCAGCGTGGTGGCCGTAGCGTGGCGGTCAATGTCAGCGTGGCGGGTCAAAACCAGGCACACGTCAGCGTAAACCGCCTCAATCGCGCCGAGGTGCTAAAACTGAACGGTTTTGAAAGTTCCGGTGCCTGAATCAGACGGTTTTGTAGTTGGAGGTCAAAATTAGACCAACATGATAGTTGAGGGGTTAAAAGTGGATTTAATCCTAAAAAAATTACTCGCTACTCACAAAATAAACACACGTCTGGCTTCTGGAAAAAAATCAAACTTTCATCATAAATATTTATGAGATATGATAAGTATCATTAGATAAAGCATATTTCATAATAAACATATATGTTGGTAAATTTTAATAACAGGCCAAGTGGCATTCAAAATATTGGCATGCCCAAGTTTTGAAACCAAATTTAGGCCATTAACTAATCAGATTTCTATATAATTTTCTAAACGAACGGCCACTTAATGAATTATATGTTTTTTTTGGTCTATTGTAATGTTGAAACGTGACTTTCTAATACAACAAGATTGTTTTGAACATATTCCGTTACACGAACTCTTTGGATCTTTCTCATCTCGGAGGACGGCAATATGTCATGTAACAACCAGCTAGGCCAACATTTTATAACAAGAAAAAGGTGGGGGTTGCTAATAACAAATTCGCTAGCACTTCCTAGTATTGAACCATCCATGCGTGTGTGTGAATCATCGATAGGGTCAGAGTTTAACACGTTGTTTAGAAACAGAATTTAACACGATGTCAGGTTTGTCATTGAGTTGAGTGCCCAAGCCATAGGTCCATGGTCGTAGCCTTGCTAGATCAAACCAGCGTATAGCGGGTTGATAGCGGATTAATGTCGAGGTAGCGGATCACGGATAGCAGATGCGATTGCGGACGCTAACTCGCTAAATTCCAATAACGGCATATGATAATTACTTGTAAGTTTAAGCGCATATATCGTGAATAATGGGTATAGATAGACATTAAACTATACTCAAAGAACTGATGTCCCATATACTTAAATTAAGGAAAAAAACATGATGTTTCACATAGTACATATAAACCATGCTATATCAGAGTTTATAAAGAAATGTATTGTGTGAGTCATAAATAGTTCATAATTAAGACCATCATTCATTATTATTATAAAAAAGATAGCAACCTCATCAGTCTAATGGCCACTTAAACCTTCTGCATATCTTAAGTGGGCTAGGATTATTTATTTGTTGACCCCGCTATGCAGAAATATAGCTAAGTTCCAACTTGCTAAATATAGTCCGCTACGTGGTACGAGACCGCTACCGCTATTGCGGCATAACCGCAATTTAATATTCCTTCTAATCCAAATTATAAGACGTTTTAGTATTTCTAGATACATAGATTTTCTATATAACTAGAGATACACTTAT
This sequence comes from Miscanthus lutarioriparius, assembly GCA_904845875.1. NCBI lineage: Eukaryota > Viridiplantae > Streptophyta > Magnoliopsida > Poales > Poaceae > Miscanthus > Miscanthus lutarioriparius. Next base: position 19,059,241 of record CAJGYO010000011.1, on the reverse strand, counting down.
GTCAAAAAATCAATGGATCTAGAAAAACCAAAACGTCTTATAATTTGAAATGGATGAAGTACCTCGGTTCAAACACAAGAGTCCTCTTTGACAAGGCTTTTAGTACTGTTTCACCAATTTAATTTAAAAATCTTGCTATGCACACGTAAAAATAGTTTGTTAATTCAAAACAATAGAAAACGAAGCCTGAAACAGTTTTAACCTAGAAACCAAGCCAAGAAAAAATAGCCTTCCCTGTAAGCCAAAACCCGAGGCCCTAGATCACAAGTTCAGAGTCATCTCTCCCAAGCGGCCGAGCCCACACGGCACTAGACACTTCAAATACTCAACACGAGATGTTCTGATTCAAAAATCAAAATGACCGGAAAACTTCCAAAAATTTTGGAAACTCTCAAAAGTCAAAAGTTATACTAATCTATAATACTAGTAGACGATTAAGGTGTCGTTTGATTTTGAGAATCTGGATATAAAAATCCCAACAGTTTTCTTTGATTTTGAGATTCTAAAAATCTGGGAGATAAAATCCCTATAAAATATAGCCTGTTTGGATAAGAATTTATGATTGTGAGATTTTTTGTATCCGGATTCTCAAAATTCGAAGGATCCAAACGGGTTTACAAAAATCTATAACACTAGAAATTGGGAGCTGCTAATCTTCAGGCGCCTAAAAATCAGCTTCCTTTCATGCGACGATTTTCCACCGTATGATGAATATCCAGCGGATCTCAGGCAGTCACCATTCATCTTTCTCCTCCAACAGTTCGCTTCTTTCAGCGCTTGAGGCTGCAACAATCGCCCCCGTTGCCGCCCACCGCCCTGCCGTGGCGCGGTAGGGTCTCACCGGAGCTCCGCCGCTGCGGTCGCGGAGCTCCGCCGCTGCGGTCGCGGAGCTCCGACGAGACCCTACCACGCCCGCGGTGGCCTCACTCTTCCCCTTCTCCCTCCCGCTGCTGCTTTCTTCTCCGACTTCGGCGAACGGCAGCGACGCCCTCGCCCCGACCTGGCCCGGCCGCCTCCACTGCAGCTAGGGCCCCGAAGCCGCCCGACCACCGTCCCCGCCGCTTGTCCTGCCTGCCTCCCTTGACCGGCCCCTTCTATACCCGCCGGATTTGGAGAAGAAAGAGGGGGAGAGGTGGAGAGGGAGGGCGCTAGACTTACCCGTCTCCGACTCCGGTGAGGTCACGTCGGAACCCTAGCCACGGACGCAGGCACCCGTCGGGCTCGAGCGCGGTGGAGCAGGTCTCGTCGGCACGGCCCGATGGAGCGCGGGGCGTCGCCTAAAGTGGACGTCGATTTCAGGCGGGAAGAAGAGGTGGGCGCTCGATTTTGTTCCACCAAAGGCGTGGAATCACGATTGGGAGCACGCAGCACGTGCGGATATATGGCACCAAAGCGAGCTAGTATTGGGCATGCGAAAATATTAGGCGTGCTTAATGGGAACTTTTGGAGTCGGAATTTTTATGATTGAGCCAAAAAATCTCATTTTGGGGCCTGTTTGGATTGCGGAAAAAAATTACTATTACTGTGTTTTTCCTGTAAAATTTAACTGATTCGTGTGAAATCCCTGCGTTCCAAACAGACCCTTGGGAGTGAGTTTTGGGCACCAGAGATACTCTAAGAATCTCAATTTTAGGGAAGATTAAACCATAGTCCATGAACAGGCAGATCAACAAGTAGCTCTCGAACACCAAGGAACTGAGATTAGAGACGCTACTACAATGTTCTGTAGGGCCTTCGTCTTTTCTTCCTACCATTTGCCATCCGTGCAGGTGCAAACAAGCTTTCCAATAACCATTAAAAATTGATCTGCCTTTTAAAAAAAACAGACAATCAACACATATTGTAAAAGATATGCGTCAATGTTGTAAATATTGTTTCTGCATGTTTCGTGATGGATGTTGTATGAAACATTAAGTACATGTTGAGGCGAGAATTTTGTCATCCTAGAGTCGATGACATAATTATTTTTTATACATATTTTTTATTTTGCAAGAGCTGATTCCGCTGAAGTGAACTTTTGATATTACGATGGAATGGATTATTAATAATTTTTCTATCTTTTTTCCAATGAGAAATTCCTCCCGGTGCCAGTAAGTTCGGAAAAAAAATCGATCTGAATATCCCTGATGGATCTGAACCGTCGGACGAAGTACTGACTAAGCAAGCAGGCAGGCCCAGTTTTGGCCGCGTCGCGGGCTAACCGAATATGGGCCAGACAAGAACGCATCACCAATCTGATGACGGCCCAGCAAGCATAGCACTCGTTCGGTCCTCCTGACCGTTAGGAATGGCCCAAGATGAAATTTCAAGAAGTTAGGTCCATGATGGTTGTCGCTCAAGTGATGGCGAACACTACACTGCTACAAAATCTCCGCTCAGCTCCCTTCTCCTTCCCTCCTGCCGCCGCCTCCCATTCTAAACCCTAGCCCCTCCCCTTCGCTCCCTAGTCCCCACCCTCCCGCCACTGCCGACACCACCACCATGTCTACTGGGAGTACAACGACCACGATGCATCGCCGCCACCACCACCACCATGTCGACCTTCTACTGGGAGAATAACGACCACGATGCTTGTATGACGCTGGCCTTCCTCAACGTCTGCATTCAGAGCCGACCTCGACCCTACCCCACCCCCACTCCCATCCCCTCAGATTTTGGATCCTCCTAGGACTGCGACACGGATGAAGGGTGGTCTGACTTCGAGATGTCATCCGCCTCCTCGGCGACCATTTCGGATGTCGGCGCTTCCAGCAACGACGACCTCAAAGCCACCCCGCCTGTTTTCGACATTGTGCCCCGGATGCGTATGGCGATGACTCCTCTCACGACGCTTTCGCCCGCATCCCTATGCATTCCGTGGTGGGTTCGCTCGACGGCCTCATGACCACCCCGTGTCGGCAGCTTCGGAAGACGGCGTTCTACTCGCTAGCGGGCCGTGTGGCCACAGATGAAGCTTGAGAGCGTCACGGACAAGAATCTGCGTCCAACCTATCGATTGGGGACCATCGGTGGGGCTTCATTGCTCGGCACCATCATGTGTTGTCTTGAGACGCACCAAGGCAACATCCGTGCTGCAATCATAACAAGCATATCCTTTGGAGCATGCTTCTAGGAGCTCCGGCAGCTGATAATGCTCCTAACCCAAAGCAAGTGGGGATTTTTTTTTCTCATTCACAATCCTTTACCATTTGGTCTTTAGCTTCCTACCGAGATTCTTAGCTGCTCCAACCTTCACCGACTCCATCTTGACTTTTAGAAATTTACCATGGTTTTAAATAGTCCGTTATAGCTCCACTATAGCTTCGCTATAGAGGGACTACCGCTACGCTATTGCCAATTGTTCTATTATTGCCGCTAATGATATTTTTTATTTGCTAAACACCGCTATTTAGTTTAACCATGATATATTTTTAGCATAGTAATCCTGATTTAGGTAGATATTCATTCCTTAGTCTATACCACTATAATATATGTCTCTTCCTTTAGGTTCTTTACTTAATTAATAATATAATAAACCTTTAAATAATATTGAAGAGTTGAGTATTGAATGTTTATTATGTTGTTCCGAATAGGAGAGAGTGGGGGAGGGAGGAGAGAGCTTGACGATGGAGAGGAACACACTAGTGTTTTGAAAAAGGGAAAATAAGTGGAAGGTGAGGCTCCTTGCCCTCATGCCCTTTGCCACTTATATAGGCAATGGATACTTACAAGTGGTCCCTTGGTCTGTTGGATTTCATGTGACACTACTCTAGCTACTAGTTGAGTCTATTCTTGGGGAGATTTGGCCCATATACCTCATGGGTTCTGCCAATAGTAGCACCTCAGCTATTGAGTTATGAAAGGTACAACATGACCTAATAGATGCTCATACTAGACGAGGCATAGAGAAAAGAGCATGCACATGACTCATACAACTTGCATTGTACCAACATTTCTGTAACACCCCGGGTGTTAGTCCCGAGTTAAGCAGCGAAGTTGGACTTAAGTAGGATATGTCAAGCAATGATTATGATCTCTAGTTCATAATCTAGAAGTAATGATGAAGGTATTGAGGTCAAACCTATGAAAATGAGCCCCAGCTTGGACTCGGACAATACACTTTGCTTACATGCGGACCCTTGTTAGTAGAAGTTTTTTACTGTTTTTATTTATCTAGTTTAATTAGGGTTTTCTAGGGATAAATTCATATCTAAAGTTGTGGTGCTCAAATTGCTGTGAAAATTTTATGGTAGGCTACTAATGATATGTGTGTGCTGTGGTAAAAATTTCATGGTATTGGATGTAGTATGATTGATTTATTGATTTAACTTGTTTATTGCTTGATAAATGGTTTTAAATAAGTTATAATTTTTATGAAGATGTAAAAATGGAAAAGGTGGCTCCATTACCTTGGTATGATGTTGTTGTGTCATGTTGATACATAATATGGCCATGTATTTGTAGAAAATAGTGTGTTTTAGATTTATCTTGCTATCACATGTTTTCTTGTATTAGCAATTTGTCTTTTTTGTAATAATTAATTTATAAATCCTGAGCATGTGAAATTTGTGCAGTAGCCATGTTTTGATAACATCTACCACTCATAAAAGTCTCATTCCCAAAATAGTTATCCTCATATATCACTAAAATTATATATATGTTTATTGGGAAAAAGGATTAATAAAAGCGTAATTGTAGATAAAGCTTGTAATTGTATTTGATTATGCTTTGAGTGATTGGGGTTCAATATAGTGTTGCTAAATATGTTAGTGGTGGTTGAAGTTCTTGAATGACTCATGTGTGCATGCTCTTTGTTAGCAAAACAAGTGAAACATCAAATTGTTATATTCTGAAATGGCTGCATGTGTATTTTCTGTTGTGATGATAACTTCATGGATCAAAGGATGTTTTCTGTAAATATGGTGAATACAAAAGTTGTATATAATTTACTTATATTTCTTGTACTAAAATTTCATAATTTTAGGCCTGATGGTTTAGGAGTTATAGATTTTAGAAGTTGCTGTCAGGTTTTTGCATGTCCTATGGACAGATCTGAATAATTGTATTGTTTGGCTCATTTAAACATGGAATCATGTATTGGTGATAATAGGAGAGTTGTAGTGCTTTTTCTAAGCTTTCTAAATTGTCTGAGATCACTATTTTTGGTGATCTAGAATTCTAGCTATTGCTATTCAAAGTGGAATGCTAGGTTCTGTCCAAATCTGGACAGAGATGCCTTTTTGATGTTGTTTAGGCTTTTTAGCTGTAGAATTATCTTAAGATGGTAATAAGAAAGTTGTATATAACTTAATAATATTTCCATAAAGTTAATAATCATGTTTACTGGATGTCTAGAACTTCATATATACATTTATGAAGTTATTGTTAGATTTCTGTCCTAATTTGTGCATTTGTGCATATCTACTTGTTAGTATTTTTCAACCTTATTAACCTTTAAATTAGCTCTAAGTGTAAATAACAAAGTTGTAGACAATTTCTTTAGCTTTCTAGAAAGTCTAGGATCACCTATGTTGGATGTCTGGATCTCTGTTTATGACTAAAACAATTGCCTTTTATGCTGATGTCCAGATTTTGTGCATGTACTTTGAATTGATTGCTTAACCTTGATATTACTTGCATACCTACAATAGCTTGACTTAAGTTAAACTAGTGTGTCATGCTATCTTGACCTTGTGCTTGTCTTGCTTGCTTTCATGTAATGCATCGTCTATGGCACTTCCATGCATTCATACATTTGCACTACTGCATCTCATCTAGGTATGCTAGATGCACCACGTGAGGGACGTGATGTTGGAGCCGAACCCAAAGATGGAGTTTGGTGAATCCATCCAGAAGACAGAAGGACTAAGCAAGTGCCGATATGGGAGATGCTCACCAAGCAAGTGTCATCTAACAAACACTGACCTAGTGTTGGATCCCAGACAAGCCCCGGAGCATTCTAAGCCTCCTATGTTTTACAAATATCAACTTGAGTCCTTTTATGTTTGATGCATTAGGTTATAAGAGTTGATTGGAATCACTTGATGCATATAATTTCCTTATCTGGAAATATACCTTGAACCCTATGTAGGTCTAGGATCGAATATATGCTTAGAAATGCTTAGACTGGTAGAAGTTGGGTGATTTCCTGTCACCTACGGGATATAGGTGGATACCAAAGCACGGTTGGCTATATTTGCTATCGTGGAATAGAACCATGGGGTAATGTAACTGGAGGCCAGGCGGAGTCTATGTGTAGGTTGACTCATGTGATTTCGTCTATACCGATTAAGGATCATACCGTTGTTGGCGCTTCTGTCGAGATTGAATGCATGCCTCTCACTTAGTTGGCTGGATAACTCGTTCCGACCGTGAAGCCGAGTAGCTCAACTCAGGCCGAGCCCCATTATGTAAAAGTGCGCAATCTGGATGGTATTAAGGATGTGTGGGAAGCCAGATGTGAGCCCAAGGGTAGGGTTATGGATGGCCATCGGGCCGTGCCGGCCCGGCCCGACGTCGTGCCTCACCAGGCCACTGTGCTGGCCGTGCCGTGCCTATGGCATGCTCGTGCCTGGCCTCCGGCCCAAGGCATGGCCCGTGGCCCATTTGGTCGTGCCGTGTCGCCCGTTGGGCACGACCATTTTCACCGGGCCGTGCCGGCCCATAGCCCGGGTGCAAAAATAACTAAGTCTTTAAGGACTTGATCATTTTCAACATGATTTTACCACCAGATTCACAACTCAGAGATTCAAAACCACCAGATTCACATCAGATTCAAAACTCATATTCTCAGAATTCTAAACCACAGGATTCACATGTGGGATGAGACAGACACCGATTAGAATCGGCGGCGAGGTGGGGGAGGAGGGAGTGACATGAACACGAACTCACATGGTTCACCGATTCTGAGCGAGAGTGAGAGGAAACAGGAGAGGAAAAGGAGGGAGGAGACGGGGTTAGCGAACTCAGTGCGAGGTGGAGGAGGAGGGAGTGACATGAACATGAACTCACATGGTTCACCGATTCCGAGCGAGAGCGAGAGGAAACAGGAGAGGAAAAGGAAGGAGGAGACGGGGTTAGCAAACTCAGTGTGAGGTGGAGGAGCATCGGCGAGGTCACTGGTGCCAGAGAGGACGGATGATGATGGTCGATGGAGAGCGGCGGCGGCGGTGGATCGCGAATGCGAGAGCGAGAGCGAGGCAGCAAGCGAGAGCAGACGGTGTGGCGGGGGAGGAATGGGGATTAGGGACTTAGGGTTAGGGATGGAGAGGGAGACAGCGGGCAGCGGCTTATATATGTGGCGGGGTGGGCTGGCTTCATAGGCTGCCTCCCTTGCTGGGCCAAATGAAGCCATTGGGGCATCGGGCTGCCACCGGGCCGCCTCTTTGCACCGGGCCATGCCCGTGCCGTGCCATGGGCTGGGGTGGTGGCCTAGGCATGGCCTGGTGCCTCGGGCCGTGCCGGCCCGGGCCCGCTGGCCACTGGGCCGTGCTGGGCCAAAACACCGGGGCGCGGGCTGCCTGGCCAACTTTGGGTAGGGTAGTCCAAAACGTCGTGGCAACTGGTTGTCCCTGATTGTGCGGCGCTGGGCGAACCCACGAAATGTGGACCTGAGTTGTACCAAAGGTGACCTAAGGCTACTATGGCTGGTAGACCTGGGTTTATGTTAAGAATAAATTCTTAGCTAGTTGAAATCGATTCAAATCATCTGAAAGGATCAAGATGCCCAATAGAGGGGTGAATTGGGCTAATTCTAAAATTCTTCGCAATAATTAAACCCTACACTTAGCCCACTTCACCCCTTATGCCTAGAATGTGATTCTATTGATCTTCCGCACAAAAGTTTAGCACCCTAAGTGCCAATCCTACCCTAGCATGACAATTCTAAGAATGTAAAGACAAGAAATGAATGGCTCAAATGTAAATGCTTAAAGTAAAGAGAGGAGAATGAACGAGGCGATGTTTTGCCGAGGTATCGGAGAGTCGCCACTCCCCACTAGTCCTCATTGGAGCACCCATGCAAGGGTGTAGCTCCCTCTTGATCCACGCAAGGATGAAGTGCTCTCTATAGGCTGATTCTTTGACACTCCATCGCGGTGAATCGCCCACAACCACTCACAAACTTGAGTTGGGTCATCCACAAGCTCTGTCGGATGATCACCAAACTCCTGATCACCACCAAGCTGTCTAGGTGATGGCGATCACCAAGAGTAACAAGCACGAACTCTCACTTGACCACAACAAGCCTAATGAGAAGGGTGGATGCACACTTGCTACTCTCCTTGCACTAATGAGGCCTTAATCTTGGATTCTCAAATCTCAATCACCTCACTAGCCTCTTGCTCTCCTTTGCACTCTCAATGGTGTTTCTCAGCTGAACAAATGGGCAAGAGATCTCCCTTGGATGAATAGAGGAAGTATTTATACCCCCTCATTCAAAACAAACCATTAGGAGGTTGAGTCAGCACTCTACGGGGTGACCAGATGCTCCGGTCAGTTATCACCGCCATAGAGCCATTAAGTTGTGACCAGACTCTGACCTACGTTCGGTCAGCACTGACCGGACGCGTCCGGTCACGAAAACTGCTCTCTAGAACCTTACTGATGTTGATCGGACGCTGGCACCTAGAGTCTGGTCACTTTGCTATTCAACGTCCAGTCAGTTACCGGATCCTGACCAGCGTCCGGTCAGCACTGACCGGACGCGTTCGATCAGGAATTTCCCTCTCTAGAACCTCTCTAGAGTTGACCGGACTCTGGCACCCAACGTCCGGTCACTTTTCACTCAGCGTTCGGTGGCAACCAGATGGCTCCAGTTGATCAAATGAACTGACCGGACTCACCCTTCAGCGTCCGGTCACAACCAGACCAGCGTCCGATCAGTCATTTGACCCTCCATTCACTTCCAACTCGAAATCATATGTGAATGAAGTTTGCTCCAATTGATCTTAGGGCTACTCATAAGCTACCTAGTGCTAGATTTGGTAAGTGTGCACCACACCTAACCCACTAGACTCACCTAGGTCAAGCTACTATTCCATACCCCCCTTAATAGTACGGCCAAAGGAAAAACAAAGTCCTAAACTACTCTAAGTGTCTCTTTAATATCAAACGACACTTAGAACTAGTCCATCCTTTGAAAACCAAAATGATTTCCATCGTAGGGGCATGACAACCATGATTGCCCAATCAATTGCCATTACCATGACCTAACTTAATTGCCTCTACAAAACACACATTAGTCATAGTAATCTCGTATTGTCATTAATCACCGAAACCCAACTAGGGGCCTAGATGCTTTCAATCTCCCCCTTTTTGGTGATTGATGACAATACAACCTCGAGTGTGTGTAAGAGATAAGGTTTTCAACATGCTTGGTTCATATGGGCTTTTGACAATAAGCGCAATGGAGTTAGACATGCTTTATGACTCAAGCCAACATGGTGTACTCAATAGATATGAAATAAGCATGAGTATAAGAAATAAAGCTCATTTGAATCAGAGTAAAACGCGGAAGCAAAGCAAATGAGCATAATGAAGTGACATGACATATATATAGATCAAAGTAGAGAGCACACATGTCACATATCACATAAGTATCATAATCACACGTATGTAGTTCAATGCATGAAAGTAAACATGAATGCATAATAATGTAGCACACATAAAAAGCCAAAAGTAATAAATCATAAGCTCTCCCCTAGATATAGCGCTCCCCCTAGATCTAGCATACTTGATCCCTCTCCCCCTTTAGCGTCAAGCACCAAAACCTAAGGGTCGGTCGGTGGGGCAGGAGCAAATGAGTCGGGCACTGAGGTGCGGTGAGCGATCTAAAACTATGTAGCATCATCCTCTGATCCAAAGCTCTGAGCAGTCTGACCCTCTATCGCTGGAAGTAAAGCTGAAGCGGTCTGGGTCTGCTCTAGGACTAGCGTGGCCTATGACTCTATAGGTATCACTGAAGCAGGTGGCTCTGATGATGCAACAGATGAAGGGAGCGTCTCTGTAGTCCTAGTAACTAGAGCGATTGTGGAAGATACAGGGACTCACAACTCTAGCGGTGTAGGCTGCCCTAAAAGCTCGCTAAAAGTAGCACCAAGGCTCCTAGAAACTGGGGTGTCAGTCAGAAGCACCGAGGAACTCTGAGCCAGTGTGAAGCCCATAATAATAGGTGTGAAGTGAGGACCCTAGGCTGTCACTGGTAAAGCAAACCACTAGGATACCTGCTCTGTAGGTGAAGCAAACTATGTAGCTGGCTGTCCCTAACTCGGAAGCCCACTGGGCTATATAGTTGGAGTCACTGAAGTGATGGCAGGCTGGCCGATCTGAGGTGTATACTATGGCGGTGCAACCCCAATAACAATGACGACATGCTGCATAAAACCAAGTAACTGTTGCTAGATTAGGAGCTGCTGCTGCTGCTGTATGGCTTGCTGCTATCTCTGGAACTTATCATGTCTAGCCTGAACCTGTGCTAGTGCAGTTGCGGTCTCCTGGGCCTAGCGTGCCTGATCCTGCCTCATCCGCTCAAGAATAGCTAGAAGAGCGAGGTCTGTCTACGGTGGCTATGGAGCTGAGCTAGAGCCACTGGCCTCTCTGTCATGTGGTCGAGAAGGTGTCTGAGGAATAGCCTGGTAATCATCATCTGAACTGTCACTAGGGTCGCTCTCGACCACACCCTCCTGCTGAGCATCTAGCTACTTCTCCTCTGTCGCTGCAACGCCCCTGATGATCTTATCCTGCTAGGCTACTGTCTCTAGCACTCTGGGCGATGGCGTGACTGGCTAGGTGTCCTCTGAAAGCATCTAGGCCCCTAGTTGGGTTTCGGTGATTAATGACAATACGTGATTACTGTGACTAACGTGTGTTTTGCATATGCAATTAAGTTAGGTCACAGTAATGGTAATTGATTGGGCAATCATGGTTGTCATGCCCCTACGATGGAAATCATTTTGGCTTTCAAAGGATGGACGACAAGGTTAAGGATGGAGTAGTTCTAAGTGTCGTTTGGTGTTGAGAAGACACTTAGAGTAGTTTAGGGCTTTGTTTTTCCTTTGGCCGTACTATTAAGGGGGTATGGACGGGTAGCTTGACCTAGGTGAGTCTAGTGGGTTAGGTGCGGTGCACACTTGTCAAATCTAGCACTAGGTAGCTCAGGAGTAGCCCTTAGATTAATTAGAGCAAACTTCATTCACATATGATTGCGAGATGAAAGTGAATGGAGGGTCAAATACTGACCGGACGCTGGTTCCGGTGTGATCGGACACTGGCGCAGAGTCCGGTCAGTTCATTTGATCAAGGTGAATTCGCCTAGTGCTATCGGACGTTGAGAGGTGAGTGACCGGACGCTGGGTCCCAGCGTCCAGTCGACTCCAGTAAGGTTCCAGAGAGGGAAAATCATGATAGGACATGTCCAGTCAGTGCTGACCTGATGTTGTCTTGCGTCTGGTCACAACTTTAACACTGGGTTTTGGGGAGAACTGACCAGAGCGTTCGGTCAACTTGACCAGAGCATCCGGTCAACCTATACAGGCACATAACGGTTCGTTTTTAACGGGGTGTATAATTACTTCCTCCATTCATGTGAGGGGGTACTTTTGCTCATTCCAACAGCTGAGAAACACCCTTGAGAGTGCCAAGAAGAGCAAGGTCCAAGTGAGGTGATTGAAATTTAAGAATCCAAGAGAGAGGCCTCATTAGTGAAAGCAAGAGTAGCAAAGTGTGCATCCACCCTTCTCATTAGGCTTGTCGTGGTCAAGTGAGAGTTTGTGCTTGTTACTCTTGGTGATCGCCATCACCTAGATGGCTTGGTGGTGATTGGGAGCTTGGTGATCATCCGACAGAGCTTGTGGATGACCCAACTCAAGTTGTGAGCGGTTGTGGGTGATTCACCATGACGGAGTGTCAAAGAATCAACCCGTAGAGAGCACTTGATCCTTGCGTGGATCAAGGGGGAGCTACACCCTTGCGCGGGTGCTCCAATGAGGACTACTGGGGAGTGGCGACTCTCCGATACCTCGGCAAAACATCACCGCGTTCCTCCTTCTCTCTTTATTTTGAGCATTTTCTTTGAGCAATTCAATTCTTGTTTTTACATTCATAGAATTGTCATGCTAGAGTAGGATTGGAACTTTGGTTGCAAGATTTTTTGTGCGGTGGAACATTAAAAACACTTTCTAGGAACAAGGGGTGAAGTTGGGCTAACCGTAGGGTTCAATTATTGCAAAGAAATTTAGAATTATCCCAATTCACCCCCTCTCTTGGGCATCTTGATCCTTTCAATTGGTATTGGAGCCTCGTGCTCACGTATTTAGGCTTAACCGCCTAGAAAAAGATGTCTCATGGGGATGGACCTCCTCCTATCTTTGAGGGTGATGATTTTCCTTATTGGAAAATCCGCATGGAGGCGTATTTAGAAGCTCTAGATGTTGGGATACTTAGAGCCACCTCACTAGGTTTTCCAAAACCTCGGGATGCCACACACCTACAAGGCGATGAGGTCAATTACGAAAAATAGAATGCAAAGGCTAGAAACACCATCTTTAGAGTCCTTTGCAAAGATATGTTTAATCGGGTGAGGAACCACAAAGACGTCCATGCACTATGGTCGGATATTTGTGCGCTCCATGAGGGAACAAAGAGCGAGCGTGAGGAACGCTATCATCTTGTCATGAAAAAGCTAAATTCATTTGAGATGCTTCCTAAAGAGAGTGCTAATGAAATGTACTCACGCTTGAATGTTCTTGTAGAGAAGTCAATGGGCTTGGACTTACTCAAATGCAACCATCCGACATTGTAAGAAAAATCTTGAGTGTCCTCCCCATTGACAAATATGGACATATTATGACCGTGCTTTATCAAGGTGATCTTTCCATCGCTACACCAACACAAATCTTAGGAAAGATTAATGCTCATGAGATGTATATGCACATCACATCACAAGATGGCTCATACTCTAACAAGAAGAAAGACAAGGACTTAGCATTCAAAGCTAGCCAAGAGAAGGGCAAAGCAAGACTTGAGTATGAGAGCTCAAGTGATGATGAAATTGATGATGCAAGTCTTGCTCTCATGGTGAGAAAAAGCACCAAGATGCTAAAGAAGCTTAACAAGAGTGGCATCAAGTTTGATGGCAAGAAAAAGAAGTTCTTCACTAGCTCTAGAAGGAAGCCAATCTCAAAGATGGATTGCTACAATTGTGGAGAACTTGGTCATCTAGCACACAAATGCACAAAGCCTAAGAAAGACAAGTACAAGGGCAAGAAAGATGACTCAAGTAATGAAGAAGAAGATGAGAAGAAGAAAAACAAGCCATACAAGAAGAAGGATGGCAAGAAGGACTTCCACAAGAAAAAGAAGAATGGCAAGGCATACATCATCGGTGGTTGGCTCACGGACATTGATTCATCAAGTTGCTCATCCGATGGTGATAGTGATAATGAGAAGGTGGCCACCACTGTGATTGACTCTTCATCATCTTCACCGACACCACCGCCATCATCCTCTACACACCTATGCCTTATGGCCAAAGGTGAACGCAAGGTATCAAATGATGATGATAGTAGTGGTGATGATCATGCTAACAATGATGATAGTGATAGTGATGATGATGAATATGAATATGAATCACCTTTTTATGATGATCTTGTTAAATTGCTAAATCAATATACTAAGATCATTAGAAAGAGTAGAGCTAAGAATGACAAGCTAGAAGCTAAGAATGATTCTCTTTTAGCCAAATGTGATGTAGCCAAAAAGGCTAGTGTTGAGCTTAGAGAAGCAAATGATGCTATGTCATCCAAACTCAAGGAGCTCAAATCTTCTAAGAAAGAGCTTAAAGATAAACATGATAGACTTGAGAGGATACACAATGAGCTCATCACTAGCCATAATATGCTAAAAGAAGAATATACCACTCTTAAGATTAATCATGATAATCTTGTCATTGCTCAAGAATTTTTATCCAATGAGCCACATGATGCTACTAACGATGTTGTTAAGATTGATATAGCTACATCATGTGATGATTTGATCATTGAGAGCATTGAGCAAAGTTCTAGTAGCAAGGGCAAGCAAGTGGTTGAGACCGATAATTATGATGAGTTTGTCAAGCTCAAAAATGACAATGAAAAGCTCAAGAAAGATCTTGAAGAGATCAAAACCCACAACACTATTGTGCTAGAAACTCTTGATGATGATAATGATTTGATTCTTGAGAATGAGAAGCTAAAAGAAGAGAACAAGAAACTCAAGGAAGAGAAAAATAATGATGCACTCAAGGAAGAGAACAAGAAGCTCAAGTTGGAGAAAGAGCATCTCAAGATTGGATTGAGCAAGTTCACAAGAGGCAAGCATCTTCAAAGTGAGCTACTAATGAACACCATCATGAAGATGGATAGAAGTGGCATTGGGTACTTGGCAAACCAAGAGAAGAAGACTCAAGCTCAACAACAACACAAGTCAAAGCCAAAGCCAAAGAGATGTTTTGAGCATGGACAAGAAGGTCACTTTGCCCATGAGTGCCAAACTCCACCACCACAACCCTTGTCCAAGCATGCTAGACCTTTTGCTTTCAATGCTCATTACATGCTTAGAAAGGACTCTAGTGGAAAGATGAAAGTTATGTTCTTAGAACCTCCCAACAAGAATAGGCCTAAGAAAATTTAGGTTGCAAAGTCACTTGTTGAGAAAGTCAAGGGCCCTCAACAAGTTTGGGTTCCTAAAGCTTAATCTCTTGTGTGTAGGTGAACTACAAGACCGGTGGAAGTCATTGGGTAATTGATAGTGGTTGCACACAACATATGACCGGTGATCCTCGTATGTTCACCTCAATAGATGAAGAAGTAGATGGACAAGAAAGAATCACATTTGGAGATAATTCAAAGGGCAAGGTTAAAGGATTAGGCAAAGTGGCAATATCAAATGATCATTCAATCTCAAATGTGCTATATGTTGCTTCTTTGAGCTTCAACTTGCTATCCGTTGGACAATTGTGTGATCTTAGCTTTCAATGCCTAATTATCGAGAAGAAAGTGGTTGTATCAAAGAAAGATGATGATCAAGTGATATTCAAGGGATTTAGATACAACAACCTATATCTTGTGGACTTCACATCCAAAGATGCAAACTTGAAGACTTGCCTATTCACCAAAACAACACTTGGGTGGCTATGGCATAGAAGACTTGCTCATGTTGGGATGAGCTCACTCAAGAAGCTAATAAAGAATGATTTGGTGAGAGGGTTGAAGGATGTGAAGTTTGAGAAGGACAAGCTTTGTAGTGCATGTCAAGCCGGCAAGCAAGTTGCAAATACTCATCCAACAAAAGCTTTCATGCCAACCATAAGAGTGCAAGAACTCCTTCACATGGACTTATTTGGACTAACAACATACAAGAGTTTGGGAGGAAATCTTTATTGTCTTGTGATTGTTGATGACTATTCAAGATACACATGGTTATTCTTCCTTCATGACAAATCCAAAGTTGCATCATGCTTTAAGAAGTTTGCCAAGAGAGCACAAAATGAGTTTGAAGTGAAGCTCAAGAAGATTAGAAGCGACAATGGGAAAAATTTGACAACACAAACATAGAAGCCTATTGTGATGAAGTTGGGATCAAGCATGAGGTCTCCGCAACATATACTCCTCAACAAAATGGTGTAGTTAAGAGAAAGAACCGAACATTGATCACACTAGCAAGAATAATGCTTGATGAGTACAACACTCCCGAAGCTCTATGGGCGGAAGCTATCAACACCGCATGCTATGCATCCAACCGCCTATTCCTTCAAAAGTTTCTTGGCAAGACACCTTATGAGTTGCTCAATGGAAAGAAGCCGGACGTCTCCTTCTTTATGGTGTTTGGTTGCAAATGCTACATCTACAAGAAGCGACAACACCTATGGAAGTTTCAAAGACATTGTGATATTGGTTTTCTTGTTGGTTACTCATCAAAGTCCAAAGCATATAGAGTATTTAATCATGCCACTGGCTTGGTTGAAGAAACTTATGATGTGGAATTTGATGAATATAACGGCTTCCAAGGAGCACATGAGAATCTTGATGATGTAGGTGATGAACCATTGAGGGAGGCCATGAAGAATATTCTGATTCGAGACATCAAGCCTAATGATGATGAAGATGATGTACAAGTGATCAATCCACCTTTTTCATCAAATGTGCCACAAGATGGTGATAAAGATAGGAGAGTAGAAAATGAAGACACTCATGTCTCCCATGAGCAAATGATGACACAAACACATGATGTTGATGCTCCACAACCTCCCCCTCAAGTGGCTAATAGAAGGAATTCACCTCTACTACAAGCTCATCCACAAGATCACATCATAGGGAGTCCATCAAAGGGAGTAATGACTCGCTCTCAAAAGCTTGCTTCATTTATTGAATATCACTCTTTTGTCTCTTGCTTTGAGCCTACTAAGGTAGAAGAAGCTCTTCAAGATCCAGAGATGGATAAACGCCATGCATGAAGAGTTGAACAACTTCACCCACAATAAAGTGTGGACTCTTGAAGAGCGACCACAAGGTGCAAGAGTCATTGGAACAAAGTGGGTGTTCCATAACAAGCAAGATGATCAAGGCGTTGTTGTGAGAAACAAGGCAAGACTAGTTGCAAAGGGGTTCTCTCAAGTTGAGGGTTTGGATTTTGGAGAGACATTTGCACCGGTTGCAAGACTAGAAGCCATCTGTATCCTCCTTGCATATGCATCACATCATGAAATGAAACTATATCAAATGAATGTGAAAATTGCTTTTTTAAATGGATTTATTAATGAACTAGTCTATGTTGATCAACCTCCTGGGTTTGAAGACCCAAGATATCCTAATCATGTTTATAGGTTGTCCAAGGCTATCGATAGAATATTGTTGGTAGTCCTCCGAGGGGTATCCCATGAAGGTAGAATTGATTGGCAGAGGAGCGTGAGATCGAGAACAAGAAGGCAACAGAGACACACGAGTTAGATAGGTTTAGGCAGTCAATATGACGTAATACCCTACTCCTATGGTCTGTTGGTTTGTATTAGCTATCGTATGATATTGCGTGAGTTTGGAGGGGGTCCCTGCCCGCCTTATATAGTCCGGAGAGCAGGGTTACAAGTCGGTTAGATCTAAGAGATAACCGGAAAGTAATAACTGATTATAGGAATCTTAGGATTATACATATCCTAACAGATCTCATAGTATCTTCAGGATATCTTCCAGATGTCTTGCGGAAGGCGCCTACCAGAGTCGTGCCCCGCAAGGCTTCGTCTTATGGGCTGGGCCGCCCCTGAGGGCACAGCCCATGTGGTCTGCCGTGGGTATCCGGGGTCATACCCCCCACAGCTAGTCCCCGAGCACCTTGTACCCGTTGTGCAACGCCGTCTTGAGCTTGTCCAAGCAGGCACGAGCAAAGCCGAGTAGTCGAACTCATGGTCCGACCACCGTGAAGAAGAGTTGAAAGCGGTTGTGAGCGATTTCAAGCGGCATCATGTTATTGAGCAAAGCGGCATGAACCGTAGGAAAAGCGGCATAACCCAAGCACGGCTTGCCATAAGGGTGTAAGGAGCTCAAGTTCAGAATCGAAATTTTCTTCGCAGTGGACCAAGTGTGCCCACTTAGAGTTCGACCACGAGAAAAGGAGTTAGTCTTCTTCAAGAGGCATGTAGTCTTCGAGAAAAAATCTCTCACATTCACCGTGAGGTGAAGTGTGCCCACTTAGTCCTCGAGCCTGATAGTAGATGACATAGTCATGTGGTGCTAGGGTCAGAAAGTAGAAGAATAGTAGAAGACCAGCCGAGCAGGCAGCCAGTCCCTGGGCGTTGCCCCAAAATGAGATAAAGCACATTCACCGCGAGGTGAAGTGTGCCCACTTAGTCTCCGAGCCTGATAGTAGGTGATGCAGTCATGTGGTGATAGGGTCAGAAACAGAGAAACAGTTAAAGACCAGCCGAGCAGGCAACTAGTCCCTGAGCTGCAAGCGGAGATATCGAAGAAATCAAACCGTGGAGAAAAAATCGGAGTAATGGCTATAGAGTAACGGTTACTGAGCCTCAATAAATGGCGAAGAAGTCAGCGATTATTCGACGAGTAGCAACTGACGGTGGCGATAAATGGGCGATGTGGGCTGTGGTTGCGCAAAAGCCCAGGTTACGGCCCACCTTACTGTTGCAGAGGATTCGGAGAGGCGCAAATTGCGGGAACGGTTTCCCAAAAACCCTCGACTACGAAGAGGTGGGGAAAGTGCTTTATAACTACGCCGCCGCATCCCAAGTTTCCACCTTTGCCACTTTGCCATTTCGTCTTCCTCCG
This sequence comes from Miscanthus lutarioriparius, assembly GCA_904845875.1. NCBI lineage: Eukaryota > Viridiplantae > Streptophyta > Magnoliopsida > Poales > Poaceae > Miscanthus > Miscanthus lutarioriparius. The sequence continues at coordinate 19,040,951 of CAJGYO010000011.1, read as the reverse complement.
CAGTCCTCCCATTTCCAATTTCACATTTACACTTGCAGCCGCCGCCAAACCCTAATCGGATCTGAGAGATGGCGCCAAAGAAGGGAGCGGCCAAATCGAAGAAAACAAGCCCCAAGAAGGCGAGCGCCGGCGCCTGACGTGACGAAGAGTGGGTGCCATCGCGAACAGGAGAGGCAGAGCTGAACAGACTGGTAGAAGTTGGCGTTCTCCCTGACCGTGCTACCGCTGGATGGCGGCCGGCCCTCGGTGGGTCCTTTCCGACGCCTCATACTGATGAAACAGTGGTATTCGAGGATTATTTCTAGCGCGGGTTGGGATTTCCTGTTCATCCATTTCTAAGGGATCTATTGGAGCTCTGGGCAGTTAGTCTGTGCAACCTCCATCCCAACACCATTCTTCACATCTCAATCTTCATCCATTTCTGTGAGGCATATCTCAGAATCCTACCCCACTTCAACCTCTTCCGTCACCTGTTCTGGCTAAAGAAGAGAGGCGGCCCTGGTGCTAAAGTGGTCGGCAGGGTGTACCTCTAGTTGCACAATGGGATGGCGGGCGAGTACCTTAGTGTGCCACTGAACACGTCACTGAAGGGGTGGAACGGCAGGTGGTTGTACATGAGACAAAGCCACCCAGCAGTCCGCTACGACACCGACCACATCCCGAAGAACTAGAAGAGTTGGTCGGAAACTCCGAGCAGCGATGATATGGAGCAAGTGAAGGAACTTCTCAGCTTAATAAAGGGCGTAAGGACCAATGGTGGATTGGTAGCGGCGAGTTTCATAGTGCACCGCATTCAGCCCTGTAAGGAGAGAGCGCACCCAGGCTTCGAGTTCAAAGGCGAGATCGACGGTACCTGGGAGAGGCCAGAGATACTGTCGAGGAACGTTGTTGAAGAGCAGACTGCAGAGCTGTTCGCTCCACTTGCCTCATTCAGCTTGTCAGGGTATACAAAGCCCTTTAACTACAAAAATATGCCTCCTCAGGTAAATATCGCAGCTGTGTGTTTTGAGAAGCTTTTTCTTTTGTTATTGCCGAGCAGTATACTGATTCACTCATGCGAAGATCCACTCGCAGGATAGGGCGGTGTACTTCTCGGGCGTGCCAAGAGGCGATTGGCCGCCAGCGGTGGATGCACGACCACCAGGTCAACCTGAAAAAAGTTATGTCGGTGTTTCTTCAGAATCCAGGGGTATGGATGTTGGTCGGACGGAGAGTCCTCCCTCGGTGTCGGAGAAAGCCCGAGGGAAGAGGGCAGCGGCAGACGAGCCGGCCTAGAAGAAGAGGAAGACAGCGGCTGCTGCTCCCCACAAACTAGGCGGCATCTCACTTGGCGATGATCAGACCACTCGAACGTGAAGGACCGCGGTGTTCGATTGGTCTGATGACGACGAAGTTCTGACGGCTCCTCCACCGAGCATAAAGGAGCCTCCGCGAAGCACACGCGTGGGGGATCAATCAGGGGGAGGCAAAGAAGTCCCTGAACCACAGACAAGGGAAGTCCCCGAGCAGCGGGCGAGGGAAGTTCCCGCACAGCAGACGACGGGAGTCCCTGTGGGGTAAGAGATGGAAGTCCCCAAAAAACAGGCGGAGACGAACCCGGAGCAGCAGGCCGAGAGGGCCACAGAGCGGTAGGCTCAACAGAGGTCGACCGAGGAGGAGCCGAGACCTCCCCGGCAGAGCACGGGAGTCGACCCCATGGCTATGGCTGGGGGCTCAGGCAGGCACCGCCGGTTCAAGAAATTGAACCGGTAGACCAAACTGTAAGTATCATTGTATTGAAGTTACTTTGCTGTAGTTTCTTAACTTTTGTGGTGACTGACGAACTATTTTGATGCAGTGCATGGTGAACGATGGATCCAACCCCGCCCGTCCAGACTGAGCAGTAGCCAAAGGCTGGCCCTAGGATGGGGGAGATGTTGGTATACCCCATCCTAGAGTCCCCTGGTGCTCGGCAGCATGCGGGGGAGCCGATCGCTGCAATTGGTAGACTTGGCGGTGGCGAACAGTTATCGTCAACGACAAACGAGTTGGCGACAACCCCCTCGGCAACGGCGGGCACCACCGGGTCCTCGGGAGTAGAAGCTGTAGTAATTGGCATCGCGCGGGAATCTAGGGCGGAAAATCTTGCGACGTCGAAGGACGAGACAGCACCCCCGAGGCGTTAGATGGCATGGTCGGACCCGCCATCCGACCACCGAGCCCCCAGGTAGTGCCTCCAGCTGCAGCAGAAGATGACGAGGTGGAGGAGATCGAGCGTGAAGAACCTCGAGCTCAAGCTGTTCGAATTCTCCAAAAGCACAGCGATGATATAGTAATTGTCGAAGAGGAGGATAGCACCAAGGAGTTCAGGAGACTGGAGAACGCCCTTACTGGGGTGACGAAGCAGATCAAGGTTAGTACTGTGTCTGGAAAGATCCTTGTTGACGTTGGTAATTGGGTATCAATATTGTCATTCTGCATTTACAGGAGATAACTCGGACTACCGAGCAGCGTCGCCTGCTGATAAAGAGGATGGAACCTCTCGCTGAGGAGAACAAAAAACTCAAAGAGGCGATGAACCTCTCGGAGAGAAATATCTAGAGGGCCCGACGCGAGCGAGACCTTGCAGAGTCCAACGCGGGACCTAGAATACCAGAAGGGCATCCTGACCGAAAAGCTGGCGGCTGTGTCCGAGCAGCTGCGGAGCCAGTCCGAGCAATTGGACGTTGTCTCCGGCCAACTGAAAGGTGCCTCCGAGCAGTTGGAAAAGAAAGCCGAACAACTCAAAAATGTATCCGAGCAGAAAGCAGGTACGGTATATCGGCGAATGTACTTTTATATTGCTAGAAAGCCATATTTTTTATGTTAACTGTTGCGCTTGTAGAGCAAGACGCAGAACTCGGCCAACTGCGCCAGGCCATCGAACAACTTCACCAGGAGAAGGCGAAAGGAGTCAGAGCGAGCAGACAAACTGGCCGAGGAGCTGAAAGGTGAATACCTCCTAGTCGGAATTACTGTTGAAGTAGCTTCTTTGTATGATGGAACATTGTAACGCTTGCAGGCTACCATCATAAAGCCAAGACACAATTTGATGTGCTGGTGTAGGAGGCCAAGACCCAAAGGGAGAACTTCAACGCTGTAGTCACCGCAATTAAGCCAGTGCTTGACTGTGTTCGACTAGAAACGGCTACTCTGCCTGACGGCAGACGACAACATTCGGACACCATCATCCAAAGATGCAAGGCAGCGTGGGAGAACTTTAAGAGCTTCAACCGTGACACCATTGTGTCCGTTGCCACTCATGTCCTCGCGGTGGTTCGGTCCCATTACCCAACTATCGACCTTCAGTCGATAGGCGACGGGTTCGCTAAAGGACTGAGTGATGCGGAGACCCAGCAGCTGGAGGATGAGGTGGAGGACGCAGCGAAGAAGCTGGCCGGCGATATATACTTATTTGGTGAGACAGACGGCAATGGCGGAGCACAATAATCTGCTTGGCGGATATCATCTATAATTTCTGGACAATGTAGTTAAAACGCGCGAAAGCGCAAAAAACAATTATATATGTGATAAATGTTACAAGGTGCATGTGTATGCAGTTTGCTTGTATTTCGGCGAAAAAATCTTCGTAGTTTTGACCGTGATGTATTTATACGGAGTATAAGTAGAGTCCGAGCAGTTAGTTCACCTCAGCTAGCCCATAGTCCATAACGTCGAGCGTGAAGCCCGTGCACGTATAGGAAGAATAGGCGTGACCAAGGAACCGCAGCCGACCACCCATAACGTAGAGCGTGGAGCCCGTAGCATGTGTAGGGAGAGATCAGAGGCTAGGTCTTTTCCATAGAGAACAGAGCAGAACGTGTGCTGCTCGGTGGTTATCGAAATAACTTGGAGATATAGGTAATATATGCGGCGTCCGAGCAATTAGTTTAGTGTTGAGCTCTCGGCCTTGGCTGGCCCATAGTCCATAACGTCGAGCGCGGTGCCCGTGGACGTGTAGGAGGAAAAGGCATGACCAACGAACCACAGCCGACCACCCATAACGTAGATCGCGCGGAGCCCGTAGCACGTGTAGGGAGGGATTGAGGACTGGGTCTTCTCCGAAGAGAACAGAAAAGAAAGTATGTTGCTCGCTGACGAGTGAAGTATCATGGAGATTTTGGAGCAAAGTGTTCAGTGATTTGGAGAAAACGTGTGGCGAAACACGTTGGCGAGTTGGAGGAAACATATTCAGCGCTTTGGAGAAAACGTGTTCGGCGATTTTTGGTGATAAAGCGACGGCGATTTGGAGAAACCGTTTGGTGATTTTGGAGAAATTGGTTTGGCGATAACGTTGGAGATTTGGAGAAACGTGGTCGGCGTGGTTATGGCGGTTTCATATTGGAGTTCGTTATGGAGTAGCATGGAGCTCAGCGATCGTAAGTAGGTGTTAAACCGCAATGGAGACAAAGTGGAGAGAAGTTATGGAGACCAAAACTTTATTCAACATAAAAGTGGAGAGTACATATCTAGAGCGTTTCAAGGATAGAAATGTATAAGGTGCTCGATTTGCCATGAGTTGGGAACATCGATCCCGTCTAAGTCGCATAAGCGATAAGACCCTGGTCGGGTAACCTCTTTGACGACGTAAGGCCCTTCCCAAGGGGAGGAGAGCTTGTGCAACCCTTCTGTTTTTTGTTTTCTATGGAGGACGAGGTCGCCGACAGCAAATGAACGACCTTTGATGTTGCGGTTGTAGTACCATCGCAAGCCTTCCAGATATTTGTCTGTGCGGACGCATGTGATTAGGCGTTCTTCCTCGGCCCTATCGACGTCCTCTGTCCGAACAGCTACGGCTTGCTCTTCATCATAATTTTCCAACCTAGGTGCTCGGAAGGCAATATTCGCTGGTAGTATAGCTTCTAAGCCATAGACCCCAAGAAATATGGAGACACACCGGTGCTACAACTAGCTTGAGTACATAGTCCCCAGACCATAGCTGGTAGCTCTTTGAGCCATCTACCCGGATGCTTTTCTTCTTTCTGATATAACCTCTTTTTGAGAGCATCAAGAATCATGTCGTTCACCCGTTCGACCTGGCCGTTGGCTCTAGGATGGGCAATGGAGACATACTTGACGGAGATGCATCGATCTTCGCAGAAGTTCCAAAAGTGATGGCCAGTAAATGTAGTTCTGAGGCCAGTGATGATGCTGTTTGGGAGACCAAATATGTGGATGATGTCTTCGAAGAGCTCGACCGCTTTCTTTGCAGTAGCCGAGACGAGCGGTTTATACTCAATCCACTTGGAGAATTTGTCAATAGCGACATACATGTACCGGAAACCACCTGGCGCTGGCTTGAAAGGCCCAATCATATCCAGTCCCCAGCATGCGAAGGGCCAGGAAGCTGGGATGGTTTGCAGCTCTTGTGCCGGCACGTGTATTTGCTTGGTGAAAAATTAGCATCCTTCAAAACGTCGGATGAGGTCCTCTGCATCGGAGATGGCTGTGGGCCAATAGAAACCAGCTCGGAAAGCCTTGTCGACCAGTGTTCTCGAGGCCGCGTGGTTGCCGTAGAAACCAGAGTGAATTTCGAGAAGTAGCTTCTCTCCCTCTTCTTGGGTGATGCATTTCTATAGTATCCCTTCCTTGGCACTTTTCCTCATCAAGTTGTCATCCACCGGCACATAATGCTTGCTTCGATGAATCAGGCGTTCTATTTCAGTCTTGTTGGCGGGTACCTCGACGCTGGTGAGGTACTTGATGAATTGCTCCCTCCAATCGGCGGCCGGCGAAGGTACTGTAAATACCAGCCACTCGGTGGGGAATTTCCTGAACTTCCTTCTCTTCCTTGATAGATGGTGCGAGGAGATCTTGAACAAAAACCCCCAAAAAAATCGCGGTGCAAGAGGAGCCTAACTTGGATAGGTGATCGGTGAGCTGATTTTGATCACGTACCACGTGATGGTACTCGATACCATAGAACTTCCCCTCAAGCTTCCTGATTTCGGCACAATATGCATCCATCTTTTCACTGGAGTAGGATCAGTCTTTGTTGAGCTGGTTGATGACCTGTGCGGAATCCCCGTACACCATGAGGCATTTGACGTCGAGCTCGATGGCTATACGGAGTCCGTGGAGACATGCTTCATATTCGGCGGCGTTGTTGGAGGCTGAAAAGTGTATCCGGAGAACGTATCAGAGCTTATCCTTGATCGGAGTAATGAACAGAATGCCCGCACCAGCACCGTTGATGTTAAGGGCGCTGTCGAAGTACATCACCCAGTGCTCAGGGCAAGTGGCAGCGATAGGCTCTTGGATCTCGGTCCACTCAGCGATGAAATCAGTGAGCGCATGTGACTTGATGGTAGACCTGCTTCTGAATTTGATGGAGTAAGTGCCGAGTTCAACAGCCCACTTGATGATGCGGCCGTTGGCCTCTTTGTTGTGGAGAATGTCCCCTAGAGGGAACTTAGTGACCACGGTGATCTTGTAGTACTCGAAGTAGTGTCGGAGCTTGCGCGACGTAATCAGAATTGCGTATAATAGCTTTTGTACCTGAGGATAACGAGTTTTGGGCTCATTAAGTACCTTGCTTATGAAGTATACCGGACATTGCACCTTGTAGGCGTGCCCGGCTTCCTCGCGTTCGATGACAATAGCTGTGCTGACGACATGAGAAGTGGCGGCGATGTAGATCAGCAGAGTTTCATCTGGTCGTGGCGCTGTCATGATCGGAGGCTTTGTTAGGAACAACTTGAGCTGCTCGAAAGCTGTGTCTGCCTCCTCCGACCAGGAGAAGCGCTCGGAGGCCTTGAGGAGCTTGAAGAAAGGTAGCCCTTTTTCGCCGAGGCGTGATACGAAGCGGCTTAAGGCAGCCATGCAGCCTGTAAGCTTCAGTATATCCTTAACACATGTTAGTCGTTTCATGTTGGTGATGGCGGAGACCTTGTCAGGGTTAGGTTCGATGCCTCGAGCACTAACAATGTAGCCCAGCAGTATACCGGATGGAACTCCAAAGATGCACTTTGAAGGGTTCAACTTCCATTGATACTTGTTCAAGTTGGCGAAAGTTTCCTCAAGGTCGGTGATAAGATTGTCGGCGGCCTTGGTCTTGACGACCACATCATCGATGTAGGCTTTGACATTGTAGCTGATTTGTTGGTCGAGGCACATCTGGATGGCCCTTTGATAGGTTGCTCTGGCGTTCTTGAGTCCGAAGGACATAGTTGTGTAGCAATAAGCGCCAAAAGGCGTGATGAACGATGTCTTGATCTGATCTTCTTCCTTCAAGGAAATCTGGTGATAGCCAGAGTAACAGTCAAGGAAGGAGAGCAGTTCATAGCCAGCGGTGGAGTCTACAACCTCATCTATCCGAGGTAGGCCGAAGGGGTCTTTAGGGCAGTGTTTGTTAAGATTAGTATAATCAACACACATTCTCTATTCTTTATTCTCTTTTCGAACGAGAATAGGGTTTGCTAACCAATCTGGATGATACACTTCTTTTATGAATCCGGCTGCTAAGAGCCGTTTTATTTCTACCCTAATAGCCTCCTTGTCTGGCGTGAATCGGTGGAGTTTCTGCTTGATTGGTTTGGCGGTCGGTGAGACATTCAAGGAGTGCTCGATCTTCTCCCATGTTACCCCCGGCATGTCTGCAGGTTTTCAAGCAAACACATCGGTGTTGGCACGTAGGAAGGAGACAAGCGTGCTTTCCTATTTGGGGTCAAGGTGAGCCCCAATCTTCACGGTCTTGGAGGGGTCGTCGAGGCCGAGGCCGACCTCCTTGACTTCCTTTGACTTGGCGGAGGCACGAGGAGGCTCCAGCTCTGGGATCTCCATCTTGGCTTCGGTGACCACGCTAGCCATCTGGATGGAGAGGATGGTAGCTTCGGTGAGGGTGAGACTCTCTATCTCACAGGCGTAGACGATGGAGAGGTTGGCCCACAGGGCCAAGACTCCAGCAGGCGAAGGCATCTTTAGAACTAGATAGGCATAGTGCGGCACAGCCATGAACTTGGCCAGAGCTGGCCGACCAAGTATGGCGTGGTAGGCGGTGTCAAAGTCGGCGACGTAGAAGTTGACAAGCTCGACGCGGTAGTTGCTTGCCGTACCGAACTATACTGGTAGCGTGATCTCTTCAAGTGGTTTGGATGCCCTGCCAGGTACCACACCCCAGAAGGAGGAGTCCGAGGGTGTGAGATCTGTTATCCCTAGGCCTAACTCCTTTAGGGCCCCGGCGAAGAGTAGATTCAAAGCGCTCCCACCTTCGACGAGCACTTTTCTGAAAAGCACTTTCTGGATGGTTGCGTCGAGGACGAGGGGGAAATGCCCTATGTATGGTATATCCGCCCATTGGTCGGCCCTGCTGAAGGTGATTGGGACCTCGGACCATGGGCGATAGCTGGGGTTGGCGGTGGTTTCCTCTGAAGTGACGGCGAGCACTCGTCGGGCGGCGGTGAGCTTCCATTCTCTTCTGCTCTTAGTGGAGGTGAGGCTCTCTCGAAGATGGTGGCGACCACCTTGTCATGGTCCTAGAAGGCGTTATTATTGCCCCCAGGTGGTCAGCGACCTCCGTTCCCGCCATTGGCGTCGTCGTCCAGTTTTTTGTCCTAGAACTCCTTAGCCAAACCAAGGTAGTCCTTCATTTTATGCTTGGCGTTCTTGTGGAGGGGGCACGGGCTGTCGAGGATCTTCTTGTACTACTCATCGTAGTTGCGCTTGGCACGAGGTTCATTGATGGCAGCAACGTTGTGGTCTGGCCGGCGACGGTGATTTTGACCAGGCTTGGATCCTTCTGGCCGATCATGGACGCTGTCCCGGTGGAAACTACGGTCGTCGTAGCGGCGGTCGTTGTGGCATCGGTCGTCGGGGCGGTCGTCGTAGCGGCGAGGCAGGCGATGAGTGCTTGTGTCTTCTTTGAAGAGCACCTCGGCTTCCTCGGCGTCGGCATATTGGTTGGTGGTCATGATCATCTTGTCGATGCCTATAGGTGGCTTATGATTGAACTTGGAACGAAGCTCGTGGTGGTGAAGTCCATGGACGAAGGCGGTGATGACCTCAGCTTCTATGATGTTAGGAATAGAATTCCTCATCTCTAAAAAGCGTCTGATGTAGCTGCGGAGGAGCTCGGATGGCTTCTGGGTGATGCGGTTGAGATCATGCTTGGTGCCCGACCGTGTACATGTAGCCATATAGTTGTCGGTGAAGACTTTCTTTAGCTCTTCCCAAGATCTGATGGAATCCGAGGCGAGGCTTGTGAACCAGCTCATGGCGGCTGGAGTGAGCATGATGGGAAGATAGTTCGCCATGACACTGGTGTCTCCTCCAGTGGCACGGACAGCAGCGGCGTAAGCCTAATGCCACTGTGTTGGATTCATCCTTCCCTCGTAGGGCTCGAACCCAGTAATTTTGAAACCACGGGGCCACTGAAGTGTTTGGAGCGCCCTCGTAAATGCTGGGGGACCTTCGGGGTTGTGGTCGGCGTCGACTACAGCATTGCCGGCGTTGATTGGCTCGAGAGCTAAGTCTAGGTTTCCGTACTCCTGCTCGTACTCCTAGCGACGGCGTACTTTGTCTTCATGGTGACCGAAGCGACGCTGCTCGATACGCCGTCGTGCATCCCAAAGGTTGGTGAGGTGCACTCGAGCATCCTATTCGACCTCCTAGTCATGTTGGCGATGGTGATTGACGCGGTGGCCCCCGGCTCCCCCCTAGAGAGGTAGTGATTGGTCAGCGAAACGGCTTTGACTGGGACAGCGATTGGATCACGGCACAGCCAATCGGTGAATCATGCTCGTGGAGCACAAAGGTCTCTGATCCTCTCGGATCTCTTTGACTTGACAGTGTGCCACTTTAAACATGGCGGTGACTTTGGCGAACTCGGGCTTCTGCGGGATACGGGCGAGCTCATTGGCGGCCACTACTAGATTGGCGCTGGGTGTCTTGAAGATGTCGTGGCCGTCAATGCGGAGAAACTCTTCGTCGAGGTTGCGATGGAGCGGCCTTCCTTGCGAGTCGTACTAGTTGTTGCGAGCAGCCTCAGCCATCGCAAGGGCATGCTCATTTTCATGGCGCTGCGCACGGGTGAGGTTCCAGTTCTCGAGAGCGGCGCGTTCCTCATCGGTCTTGCCGTTCCGAGGGGGGCTATCAACGCTGATGTTGAAGATCGCGCCACCCCGGAAGGGCGGGAGAGGGGGTTGCTCGGTGAAGGTTTCGGCGAGGGTCTCCGTAGAGCCCTAGGACTTAGAGTCTAGATTTTCCTCCAAGATGGTCTAGAGGGATGCTCTAGGGCATCAACTGGCGTGCAACATGTTGATCGTCGGCGGGAGCTGGACAGCGAACTGGTCGGCGAGAGGATGGATATCCCCCACCTGGTCGATGAACTTGCCCGGCCTTGGTGAGCCCAAAGGGTAGGGCCGTAACCCCTGGACTTTGTCGAGCAGCCTTCTACATGTCTGGATCGGAGGGTGGTCGGCGCTGAACGAGAGTGTGCAGAGCCGACTTGGCGATGGAGAGGCAATCGATGAGCTTGAGACCGACCCATTCAATGGATTCGATCAGATCATCATTGTTGATATGTCTCCTCTAGTAGGGAGGAAGCGGGTGGCGAGTCGTTGATGAAGGCAACCTCAAAAGTGGTTCCAAGATCGGATCTGTAGTTGCAGGTGCGAGGGTGGTCGGCACATAATGGATCTGCACCGGCTCGAGGAGCTCTCCGACTCCGTCAGCGTTGATGACCCACGAGATGGATCCGACCATGAAGATCTAGCTAGGCTGCAGAAGGGATGAAGAGCCAGCAGAAGAAACCATCTTGTTCGACAAGGAAACAACACGCACACCCCTACCTGGCACGCCAACTGTCGATAGAATATCATCGATAGTTCTCCGAGGGGTATCCCACAAAGGTAGATTGATCAGCAGAGGAGCGTGAGATCGAGAACAAGAAGGCAACAGAGACACACGAGTTAGATAGGTTTAGGCCATCAGTATGACGTAATACCCTACTCCTGTGGTCTATTGGTTTGTATTAGCTATCGTATGATATTGCATGAGTTTGGAGGGGTCCCTCCCCACCTTATATAGTCCGGAGAGCAGGGTTACAAGTCGGTTAGATCTAAGAGATAACCGGAAAGTAATAACTAATTACAAGAATCTTGGGATTATACATATCCTAACAGATCTCGTAGTATCTTCAGGATATCTTCCAGATGTCTTGCAGAAGGCACCAACCAGAGTCGTGCCCCACAAGGCTTCATCTTGTGGGCTAGGCCGCCCCTGAGGGCACAACCCATGTGGTCTGTCGTGGGTATCCGAGGTCATACCCCCCACAAAGGCGTTATATGGGCTTAAGCAAGCCCCAAGAGCTTGGTATGAGCGCCTTTGGGACTTCCTCATTGAGAAGCGCTTCACCATTGGGAAGGTCGACACCACACTATTCACCAAGAAGCTTGATGGATATATCTTCATTTGTCAAGTGTATGTTGATGATATCATCTTTGGATCATCAAATAAAGATTATTGCAAAGAGTTTGGTGAATTGATGTCGAAAGAGTTCGAGATGTCAATGATTGGAGAGCTTACATTCTTTCTTGGTTTTCAAGTCAAGCAAATGAGAGAAGGGATTTTCATCTCTCAAGAGAAATATACAAATGATCTTCTCAAGAGATTCAAGATGGATGAATGTAAGCCAATCAAGACACCAATGCCAACTAATGGACATCTCGACCTAGATGAGGGAGGTAAAACGATTGATCAAACTCTCTACCGCTCTATGATTGGTAGCTTGTTATATTTAATCGCATCTAGGCCCGATATCATGTTTAGTGTGTGTATGTGTGCTAGATTTCAAGTTAATCCTAAGGAAACTCATTTGATTGCCATTAAAAGAATCCTTAGATATCTTAAGCACACACCAAGCATTGGCCTTTGGTATCCCAAAGGAGCTATATTTGAATTAGTTGGCTATTTCGATTCGGATTATGCCGGTTGCAAAGTTGATAGAAAGAGTACATCTAGAGGGTGCCATTTGCTTGGTAGATCACTTGTGTCTTGGTCCTCCAAGAAGCAAAATAGTGTGGCTTTGTCCACCGCCGAAGCGGAATACATTGCCACGGGTGCTTGTTGTATACAAATACTTTATATGAAACAAACTTTGCTAGACTATGGTGTAGTTCTAGAAAAGGTACCTCTTTTGTGCGACAATGAAAGTGCGGTAAAACTTGCAAATAATCCGGTTCAACACTCTCGCACCAAGCACATAGATATCCGCCATTACTTTATTAGAGATCATGTTACTAAGAATAATATTTCACTAGAAGGTGTAAGGTCCGAGGATCAATTGGCGGATATCTTCACTAAACCGCTAGATGAGGCGACTTTTTATCGATTGCGGAATGAGCTCAATGTTCTTGATTTTAGCAACTTCACTAGAAAATGAGCTTGTGTTGTCCCTTGCATTGCATTGTAATATACAACATGTTTAATCTTTGATAATGCATATAGGGCTTGTTTAACATGGTTAAGATAACCGTCGAAAAGCGAGTGAAGAAGCTTATCCTTGGATCAAACTTGATAAGCAACTAGAATTACTTTTAAGTATTGCATTGCATATGCATGAATGTTGTTTTGTCATTTCTCTTCAATCACCCTTTTATTGCCTATTTTCTTAAAAAGAATTATAGCCTAAGACAAAATATTTTGAAAATTTTGAGGGTTTGAGAGAGGTCACTCACATCAGTCCCAATTGGTGTCTATTTGCATCTTATTGAAGTTAGGACTTGATTGGGAATAGGCAGCACGAAGGAACTCTAAAGATTTGCTGGAAAAGAGTGACCGGACACTGCATCGGACTCTGAAGTCCAGCGTCCGATCAGTTCACAGGAGGTGAACCGATGCTACGATGGAGTGACCGGACTCTGTTGTTCAACGTCCGGTCAGATAGCGTTCCTGCGTCCGATCATGCGAAGGAGAAGAAGGCAGGATCGACCAGACTCTGGCTGCGTCCGGTCAGTTGGGATTGGACACGTCCGGTCGCGACTCCAGGGGTTTTGTACCTCTCTGGAGTCAATCAAACTCTGGGTGGCACCGTCCGGTCGTTGGCACCAGAGCGTCCGATTAGTAGAAATTGTGCGGGATTCAAACTCTCATCCGTTTCCTTTTCTATTTCGTCGGGGGCCACCATAAAATCGAATCGCCGGTTGACCTAAGGCCTTATCCGCAGCTTGCCCACACCGACATCGCCAAGCAAACCCTAGCCACGCCTCCACAGCACGCTCGGGCCATCGCGACCTTGCCCTACGCTCGTGCCCGTCATCCGTGCCCGCACCTTCACACCACCGCACCGCCGTGCCCCGCGCCACCGTGCCTGCACCGAAGCTGCGCCACCGCACCAGCCGTAGCAGCTTACCCATGCCGCCCACAGATTCCCATGCCGTTGAGCCCGTGCCCCAGCGTCGCCCTCATCAGCGCCGCCCCTAGAGCCTCAACGGTTCCCTAGCCTCTTCATCGCATTGCACTGCCGATCCACAACGCATTGCAACCCTAGGTGTTTCTCCGATGGTTCCCCGATTAGTTCCTCTTCTCGTCGATTTGTCGGTTCGTCAGGTAGCAAGCCCCTGATTCTAATTTTGTATCTAATGCTTGCTTCTTAGGGTTTCGCATCTCTAGATATATTGTAATTATTCATATATCCAATCTATTCTAACATGCAGCGAGTCGGTGTTTTTGAGGTCTCATTGGCAGTTGTCAGTCAACTTGGGGCCAAGCTCGTGAGTACGGATCGAGGCCAAGCCTCGAAAGTGACAGTTGGCAGTTGATTCTTGTTAATGCAGTTGATTCTTTTTAGCTCCATTAGATGGCTCGTGTCAAGAATGTCAGAGGTGGTCCCTATGATGAGGATCCGAGGCCCCCGCCTCGCCTGCCTTCTTAGCCAAAAGGCAAGGCGACAAAGAAGCTTGCAACAAAGAAGCTCAAGTATCCAGATGCTGACACAACAAGAGCAGCCATAGTTGCAGCCACCATAGAGCGTGCAGAGGCAGGAGGTGCTAGGAGTGGAGTACATATTGCAGATCAGCTTTCTCTAGCTCAGAGGGCTGCTGTCCAAGAGGTTGAGTGTTGTCATGGTGGTCCAGCTGGGACAACCATGGTTGGAGCACGGTGTGTTGCTATTGATGAGAGTTAGCCTCAGGGGGAGTCACAGCAGGAGCCACAGCCAGTAGAGCAGACTCAGGAGGGAGAGCAGGCAGAGGAGACAGAGCTAGCACCACAGCTTCACCGCTCTAGTCGTACCCGTACCCAGGTGACACCGAGGGCAGAGACACAGCGGAGGGGTTCTTGTCCACCTCCTAGACCACAGGGTTCGCCTCCAGTGACTCATCTGGATTTGAGGGCCACCATGGCCAAGCAGGTGCAGCAACTCAGGTTCGTTTAGTTCAAGTAGTGGTTTCCACCTAGGTGGGATGAGCGTGCCTCAGAGGACTTCTATACACCACTGCAGGAAGATTTTTATAATGCATATCTTAATAGTGGGGCTGCATTCAGATCACAGAGGGTGTGCAACATTGAGTCCATTATAGCAGCAGCTGGAGAGCATATTCGCCCTTACCTATCTTACTTGCCAGGACTGACAGACTTACTCGGACGGACAGGCTTATATGTTCCATCTTAGGTCCATGAGTTCTATGCTACACTTTGGATTGAACCACAACACAGATTTATACGCTTTGCATTCAGAGGCAGAGATTATAGGCTGATGAGCTTCAGGGTCAGGGAGATTCTCAAGCTTCAGGAGCAGCCCGTTTGGCTACATGAGGTTTGTTATGGATAGATAGTGCCTCCCAGACGCCCTCATGGTGGTATGGTGCCTCCTACAGATTTGGTCCGCCATTGCTTCACAAAGTCATTTGGCGAAGGGTCGAGCAAGACACCCAGTGACCTACTCCTACAGCTAGAATGCTTGATGCTATCATGAGGAGGACAGTGCTTCCCAGGATGGGATATCGCGAGGGCTTGACTCGCATACAGTTATGGCTATTGAACTCTCTGATGCAGCAGACTGTATTTGATATTTGAGATCTCCTACTATTAGAGATAGAGGATACTATTGCAGAGGGGTTTAGAGGTCACCGACAGTTGCCCTATGCTCACTGGATTACATTCTTGATTCACAAAGCAGTTACAGTGAGGCCACCTGAGATGCTAGTAGAGTACAGTGGTGCTACTATAGAGTTCCCTGCATACAACATAACTTAGATGCTCTACCATAGTGCAGGGAGGACACCTAGCCAGCCGTGCCATCGTCCAGAGGTGCTAGAGACTATAACTCAACAGGATGAGACCATCAGGGGCATAGCAGCTACAAAGGAGGAGGAGCTTGATGCTCAGTAGGAGGGGATGGTCGAGAGCGATCCCCAGTGATAGTACTGATGATGACTACCAAGACATCCCTCAGATGCCTCCACGATGACATGACCATGAGGCCGGTAGCTCTAGTTCAGCTCCACCTGCACCGTGACAGATCCCGCTCTACTTGCTATACTTGAGCGGATGAGGCAGGATCAGGCTCGCCAGGCCTAGGAGACTGTTGCTACTTTCGCACAGTTTTAGACCACGCAGGATGAGTTTCAGTGATAGCAGCAGGCAATCTAGTAGCAGCAGCAGGCTATACAGCAGCAACAGCAGGTCATGCATCAGCAGTAGTTTCTCATGCAACAGCAGTTACTCGGGTTTATGCAGCATGCTGTGACAGCTATTGGGGCTCCACCGCCACAGCCTTCACCCCAGATCGGCCAGCCTGCCACCACTTCTATGACTCTAGTTGTATAGCCCAGTGGTCTTCAGAGTCAGGGACAGACTGCTACTTAGTTTGCTTCACCTACAGAGCAGGTGTCCTAGTGGTTTGCCTTGCCAGTGCCAGCCCCGTAGTTCACACTTTTTCAGACGGGCTTCACACCGGCTCAGACTTCCTCGCTGCTTGTGTCAGATACTACAGTCTCTAGGAGCCTTGGTGCTACCTTTAGTGAGTTGATAGGGCAGCCTACTCCACCATATCTACATGTCCCAGGTCCTTCCATAGTTGCACCTATTACTAGGACTACAGAGACGCTCCCTTTTTCAGTTGCATCATTAGAGCCGCCTGCTACAGTCATACATGTAGAGTCTCAGGCCGCACCAGTCCCTGATTCGACCTAGACCGCTTCAGTGTCGCTTCTAGCTATAGAGGGTCAGACAGCTCAGAGCTTAGGATCAGATGATGATGGCACACAGTTCTAGCTCGCTCCTCGCACCTCAACACCTGACTCGTCCGCTATAGCCCCGCCGACCGACCCTTAGGTTTTGGTGTTTGACGCCAAAGGGGGAGAGGGATCGAGTATGTTAGACTTAGGGGGAGCGATTCATTTAGGTGGAGCTTATCTATTATATTTGGTTTTTATGTGTGATACACTATTATGCATTCATATGTTTACTTTCATGCATCGAACTATATTTATGTGATAGTGATATCTACGTGATCATGATATTTATGTGATATGTGACATGTGTGCTCTCTACTTTGTATTGTTTATATGTCATATCACTTGTGTTGTGCTCATTTGCTTTGCTTTCGCGTTTTACTCCGATGCAAATGAGCTTTATTACTTGTACTCATCCTTATTTCATATCTTTTGAGTACATTATATTGGCTAGGGTCATATAAGTTTGCATAACTCTTTTGTTCTTATTGTCAAAAGCTTATATGATCCAAGCATTTTAAAAACCTCACCTCTTTCACATACTCGAGGTAGTATTATCATCAATCACCAAAAAGGGGGAGATTGAAAGCATCTAGGCCCCTAGTTGGGTTTCGGTAATTAATGACAATACGTGATTACTGTGACTAACGTGTGTTTTGCAGATACAATTAAGTTAGGTCATAGTAATGGCAATTGATTGGGCAATCATGGTTGTCATGCCCCTACGATGGAAATCATTTCAGTTTTCAAAGGATGGACAACAAGGTTAAGGATGAACTAGTTCTAAGTGTTGTTTGGTGTTGAGAAGACACTTAGAGTAGTTTAGGACTTTGTTTTTCCTTTGGTCATACTATTAAGGGGGGTATGGATGGGTAGCTTGACCTAGGTGAGTCTAATGGGTTAGGTGTGATGCACACTTGTCAAATCTAGCACTAGGTAGCTCCTAAATAACCCTTAGATCAATTGGAGCAAACTTCATTCACATATGATTGCGAGATGGAAGTGAATGGAGGGTCATATAATCGCTGGTTCCGGTGTGATCGGACGTTGGCGTAGAGTCCGGTCAGTTTATTTGATCAAGGTGAATTCGTCTGGTGCGACCGGACGCTGAGAGGTGAGTGACCGAACGCTGGGTCCCAGTGTCCGGTCGACTCTAGTAAGGTTCCAAAGAGGGAAAATCATGACCGAACGCGTCCGGTCAGGGCTGACCGGACGCTGTCCTACATATGGTCACAACTTTAACACTGGGTTTCGGGGAGAACTGACCGGAGCATCCGGTCACCCCGCAGAGGCACAAAATGGTTCGTTTTTAACGAGGTGTATAAATACTTCCTCCATTCATGTGAGGGGGTACTTTTGCTCATTCCAACAGCTAAGAAACACCCTTGAGAGTGCCAAGAAGAGCAAGATCCTAGTGAGGTGATTGAGATTTGAGAATCCAAGAGAGAGGCCTCATTAGTGAAAGCAAGAGTAGCAAAGTGTGCATCCACCCTTCTCATTAGGCTTGTCGTGGTCAAGTGAGAGTTCGTGCTTGTTACTCTTGGTGATTGCCATCACCTAGATGGCTTGGTGGTGATTGGGAGCTTGGTGATCATCCGGCGGAGCTTGTGGATGACCCAACTCAAGTTGTGAGCAGTTGTGGGTGATTCACCACGACGGAGTGTCAAAGAATCAACCCATAGAGAGCACTTGATTCTTGCGCAGATCAAGGGGGAGCTACACCCTTACGCGGGTGCTCCAACGAGGACTAGTGGGGAGTGGCGACTCTTTGATACCTCGGCAAAACATCGCCACGTTCCTCCTTCTCTCTTTACTTTGAGCATTTACTTTGAGCAATTCAATTATTGTCTTTACATTCAAAGAATTGTCATGCTAGAGTAGGATTGGAACTTAGGTTGCAAGACTTTTTGTGCGGTAGAACATTAGAAACACTTTCTAGGCACAAGGGGTGAAGTTGGGCTGACCGTAGGGTTCAATTATTGCAAAGGAATTTAGAATTAGCCTAATTCACCCCCCCCTCTTGGGCATCTTGATCCTTTCATCCTCGCACTGCTGTGACAGAGCATCTAGGTCATGTTGTATGGAGGAAACTCAGTAGTAGAACCAGTATACTCTGCCATCATCTCTAGAGACTTCACTGTAACTTCCTTGCGAATCAAGAATGTGATCCAGTGAGCAAAGGGTAATAGATGATGGCCTCTGAACTCCTCTACAAGAGTGTCCTCCATCTCTGAAAGAATGACATCCCAAATATCAAAAATCGTCTGCTGTATCAGAGAGTTCACCAACCATAACTGGATGCGAGTCAATCCCTCGTGGTAACCCATCCTCGGGAGCAGGGTCCTCCTCATGATAGCATCAAGAAGCTGAGCTGTAGGAGTAAGGTCTCTAGGTGTCCTGCTCGACCCCTCGCTAAATGGCTCTGTGAAGCAAGGTCAGACCAGATCTGTAGGAGGCACAAGTCCACCGTGAGGGCGTCTGGGAGGCTCTGTCTGACCATAGCAAACCTCGTGAAGGTGGATGGGTGACTCTGGAATCCTAAGAATCTCTCTAACCCTCGAGCTCTAGAGCCTATAGTCATGGCCTCTGAATGCAAAGTGTATAAACTTGTGCGCTGGGTCAATCCAAAGTGAAGAGTAGAACTCACATACCCATGATGGAACATATCGGCCAGTCCATCTAAGTAGGTCTGTCAGCCCTGGTAGATAAGAGAGGTGTGGGTGGATCTACTAGCCTACTGCTACTACAAGTGCCTCAATAGAGCAAACCCTTTATGATCTGAAAGCAACTCCACTGTTAAGATATGCCTGATAGAAATCCTCCTGTAGTGGTGTATAGAAGTGCTCTAAAGCATGCTCATCCCACCTCGACGGAAACCAGTCCTCAAACTGCATAAAACGGAGCTGTTGTACCTGCTTGGCTGTGGCTGCCCTCAAGTCAAGGTGAGTCACCAGAGGCGGACCCTATGGTCTGGGAGGAGGATGAGAACCCCTCCTATGTGTCTTAGGCCTCAGTGTCACCTGAGCACGAGTACGACCAGAGCATCGTAATTGTGGCTGAGGTGCCTGTTCTGTCTCCTTGGTCTGCTTTGCCTGCTCAGTCTGCTCAGCCTGCTGAGTATCCTCTGACTGCACGGGTGCCTGTGTCTACTGATGTGACTCCCTCTGAGTCTAACTCTCCTCTATAGCGACACGCCATCCTCCTAGCATGACAGTCCCAGCTAGACTACCATAAAGACTCTCAACCCTCTCAACGGCGGCTCTCTGAGCTGGTGAAAGCTGATCTGCAATACAGACACCACTCCTAGCTCCTCCTCTCTCTGCACGCTCAGCTACTGCTGCACTGTTGCTGATGTCTCAGCCTCTACATCGATGAGCTTCCACTTCTTCGTCGTAGTCTTCTTGGCCTTGCCTTTCTCCTGAGTAGTCAAGCGAGGCGGAGCCCTCGGATCCTCGTCACCTGGACCATCTCCTGTATTCTTGACACGTGCCATTGCTGGAGCTGAAAAGAACTACTACCACAGACAAGAATCAACTGTCAACTATCACTTGCGAGGCTTGGCCTCGATCCGTACTCGTGGGCTTGGCCCTAAGTTAACTGACAACTACCAAAGCAACCTCAAAAACACCGACTCGCTGCACGATAGAGTAGATCGAATATATGAATAATTACAATATACATCTAGAGATATGAAACCCTAAGAAGCGAGCAATAGATACAAAATTAGAGGCGATGGCTTGCTACCTGACGAACTGGCGAACGAAGAGCAGAGGAACGGATCATGGGGCATCACTAGGTCAGCAATGTCTAGGGTTAGGGTTTCGGCGCAACGTGGTGTGATGGTCGAGCAATGCAGTGGGCACGGTGGATGGTGGCTAGGGCACCAGCGTGGATGCAGCGGGCATGGCGGTGGGCCCGGGGTTGAGGCGTGGACGCGATGGTGCTACGGCATGGGTGCGCGGCGCTGGTGAGCTCCTGGCACATCGGGAGTTGTGCGTCATGGGCGCGGTGGTGGTAGCAAGCGGCATGGCAGGCAGCGCAGCTGTAGATGCGGTGAGGAAGACGCGGCGTGGCGGTGCGTGGTGGCGTGGCTGTGGGAAGGTGGCGCGGGCATGGGAGCGCGGTGGCTTGGGCGAGCGACAGTGAAGTCAGCGCAGGTGGTTGTGGGATTAGATCAAGACACGATGTACGGAGTTATATGATGGGGCCCCCGTGACGGATGAGAAAAGGAAAGGAATAGAGACCTGGATCCAAACGTTTTCTATTGACCGGACGCTCCGGTGGCAATAACCGGACGCTGCCACCCAGAGTCCAGTCGACTACAGAGAGGTCCAAATCCCCTTAAGTCGCGACCGGACGTGTCCAGTTACCCTTGACCGGACGCAGCCAAAGTCCTGTCGGTCCTGTGTTCATCTTCTTTGCTTGGCCGGATGTAGGACCACCATCTGACCGGACGCAGGAAGATCACTGTTTCAGCATCCGGTCACTCCTTTGCGCTTCTATTCACGTCCTGTGAACTGACTGGACACTGGAATCCAAAGTCTGGTGTAGCGTCCGGTCGCCCTTTTTAGAAATCTTCAATGTTCCTTCGCGTTGTCTGTTCCCAATCAAGTCCCAACTTCAATAAGACCCAAATAAACACCAATTGAGACTGATGTGAGTGACCTCTCTTAAACCCTCAAAATTTTCAAAGTATTTTTCTTAGGCTATAATTCTTTTTAAAAAAATAGGCAACAAAAGGGTAATAGAAGGGAAACGACAAAACAACACATATGCATATGCAATGCAATACTTGAAATTAATTCTAGTTGCTTGTCAAGTTTGATCCAAGGTTAAGCTTCTTCACACGCTTTTCGGCGGTTAACTTAACCATGTTAGACAAGCCCTAAATGTATTACCAAAAATTAAACATGTTGTATATTACAATGCAATGCAAGGGACAATACAAGCTCATTTTCCAGTGGAGTTACTAAAATCAAGCACATTGAGCTCATTCCTCAACCGATAAAATGTCGTCTCATCTAGTGGTTTAGTGAAGATATCTGCCAATTGATCCTCGGTCCTTACATCTTCTAATGAAATATCATTTTAGCCATATGATCTCTAAGAAAGTGTGGCGGATATCTATGTGCTTGGTACGAGAGTGTTGAACCAGATTATTAGCAAGCTTTACCGCACTTTCATTGTCACACAAGAGAGGTACCTTTTCTAGAACTACACCATAGTCTAGCAAAGTTTGCTTCATGTAAAGTATTTGTGCGCAACAAGCACCCGCGGCAATGTATTCCGCTTCGGTGGTGGACAAAACCACACTATTTTGCTTCTTGGAGGACCAAGACACAAGTGATCTACCAAGCAAATGTCACCCTCCGGATGTGCTTTTCCTATTAACTTTGCAACCGGCATAATCCGAATTGGAATAGCCAACTAATTGAAATCTAGCTCCTTTGGGATACCAAAGACCAATGCTTGGTGTGTGCTTAAGGTACCTAAGGATTCTTTTAATGGCTACCAAATGAGCTTCCTTAGGATTAGCTTGAAATCTAGCACACATACACACACTAAACATGATGTCGGGCCTAAATGCGGTTAAATATAACAAGCTACCAATCATAGAGCGGTAGAGAGTTTGATCAACCGTTTTACCTCCCTCATCTAGGTCGAGATGTCCATTATATAGTATTGATGTCTTGATTGGCTTACATTCATCCATATTGAACCTCTTGAGAAGATCCTTGGTATACTTTTCTTGAGAGATGAAAATCCCTTCTCTCATTTGCTTGAGTTGAAAACCAAGAAAATGTAAGCTCTCCAATCATTGACATCTCAAACTCTTCGACATCAATTCATCAAACTCTTTGCAATAATCTTCATTTTATGATCCAAAGATGATATCATCAACATATACTTGACAAATAAAGATTTCTCTATCAAGCTTCTTGGTGAATAGTGTGGTGTCGACCTTCCCAATGGTGAAGCCCTTCTCAATGAGGAAATCCCGAAGGCGTTTATACCAAGCTCTTGGGGCTTGCTTAAGCCCATATAGCGTCTTGGACAACCTATAAACATGATTATGATATCTAGGGTCTTTAAACTCAGGAGGTTGATCAATATAGACTAGTTTATTTATGAAGCCATTTAAAAATGCACTTTTAACATCCATTTGATATAATTTTATTTCATGATGCGATGCATATGCAAAGAGGATATGAATGGCTTCAAGTCTTACAACCAGTGCAAAGGTCTCTCCAAAATCCAACCCTTCAACTTGAGAGAATCCCTTTGTAACTAGTTTTGCCTTGTTCCTCACTACAACGCCTTGATCATCTTGCTTGTTGCGGAACACCCACTTTATTCCAATGACTTTTGCACCTTGTGGTCGCTCTTCAAGAGTCCAAACTTCATTGCAAGTGAAGTTGTTCAACTCTTCATGCATGGCATTTATCCAATCAGAATCTTGAAGAGCTTCTTCTACATTCTTTGGTTCAACACAAGAGACAAAAAAGTGATGTTCAATGAATGAAGCAAGTTTTTAAGAGTGAGTCATTACATCCTTTGAAGGACTCCCTATGATGAGATGTTGTGGATAAGCTTGTAGTAGAGGTGAATTTCTTCTATCAACCACTTGAGGGGGAGGTTGTGGAGCATCAACATCTTGTGCATGTGCCACCATTTGATCATAAGAGACATGAGTATCTTTATTTTCTACTCTCCCATATTTATCACCATCTTGTGGCACATTTGATGAAGAAGGTTGATCAATCACCTGTACATCATCTTCATCATCTTTAGGCTTGATGTCTCCAACCGAAATGTTCTTCATAGCCTCCCTCAATGGTTCATCACCTACATCATCAAGATTCTCATGTGCTCCTTGGGAGCCATTAGATTCATCAAATTCCACATCATATGTTTCTTCAACCAAGCCGGTGGCATGATTAAATACTTAATATGCTTTGGACTTTGATGAGTAACCAACAAGAAAGCCAATATCACAATGTCTTTGAAACTTTTCTAGGTGTTGCCGCTTCTTGTAGATGTAGCATTTGCAACCAAACACCCGGAAGAATGAGACATCCGGCTTCTTCCCATTGAGCAACTCATAAGGTGTCTTGCCAAGAAAGTTTTGAAGGAATAGACGGTTGGATGCATAGCATGCGGTGTTGATGGCTTCCGCCCATAAAGCTTCGGGTGTATTGTACTCATCAAGTATTGTTCTTGTAAGTGTGATAAGTGTCCGGTTCTTTCTCTCAACTACACCATTTTATTGAGAAGTGTATGTTACGGAGACCTCATGCTTGATTCCAACTTCATCACAATAAGCTTCAATGTTTGTGTTGTCAAACTCTTTTCTATTATCACTTCTTATCTTCTTGAGCTTCACTTCAAACTCATTTTATGCTCTCTTAGCAAACTTCTTGAAACATGATGCAACTTCAGTCTTGTCATGAAGGAAGAATACCCATGTATATCTAGAGTAGTCATCAACAATAACAAGACAATAGAGATTTCCTCCCAAACTCTTATAAGTTGTTGGTCCAAATAGATCCATGTGAAGGAGCTCTAGCACTCTTGTTGTTGATATGAAAGCTTTTGTAGGATGAGTGTTTGCAACTTGCTTGCCTGCTTAACATGCACTACAAAGCTTGTCCTTCTCAAATTTCACATCCTTCAATCCTCTCACCAATTCATTCTTCATAAGCTTCTTGAGTGAGCTCATCCCAACATAAGCAAGTCTTCTATGCCATAGCCACCCAAGTGATGTTTTGGTGAATAGGCATGTCTTCAAGTTAGCATCATCAGAGGTGAAATCCACTAGATATAGATTGTTGTATCTAAATCCCTTGAATATAACTTGATCATCATCTTTCTTAGATACAACCACTTCCTTCTCAGTAAATAAGCATTGAAAGCCAAGATCACACAATTGATCAACGGATAATAAGTTGAAGCTCAATGAAGCAACATATAGCACATTTGAGATTGAATGATCATTTGATATTGCCACTTTGCCCAACCCTTTGACTTTGCCCTTTGAGTTATCACCAAATGTAATTCTTTCTTGACCATCAACTTCTTCATCTAGTGAGGTGAACATACGAGGATCACCGGTCATATGTTGAGTGCAACCACTATCAATTACCCAATGACTTCCACCGGTCTTGTAGTTCACCTACACACAAGAAATCAAGCTTGTTTAGGGACCCAAACTTGTTGAGGGCCCTTGACTTTCTCAATAAGTGACTTTGCAACCCAAATTTTCTTAGACCTATTCTTATTGGGAGGTCCTTTCTAAGCATGTAATGAGCATTGAAAGCAAAAGGTCTAGCATGCTTGGGCAAGGGTTGTGGTGGTGGAGTTTGACACTCATGGGAAAAGTGGCCTTCTTGTCCACACTTAAAATACCTCTTTGGCTTTGGCTTTGACTTATGTTGTTGTTGGTGTTGAGCTTGAGCCTTCTTCTCTTGATGTGCCAAATACTCAATTCCACTTCTATCCATCTTCATGACAGTGTTCATGAGTAGCTCACTTTGAAGATGTTGACCTCTTGTAAACTTGCTCAAGCCGGTCTTGAGATGTTCTTTTTCTAACTTGAGCTTCTTGTTCTCTTCTTTGAGTTCATCATGATTTTTCTCTTTCTTTAGTCTCTTGTTCTCTTCTTTGAGCTTCTCATTCTCAAGAGCTAGATCACTATCATGGTCAAGGTTCTCTATCACAATAGTGTTGGTGGTTGATAGCTTTTCAAGATCTTTCTTGAGCTTCTCATTCTCATTCTTGATCTTGACATACTCATCATAGTTGTCGGACTCAACCACTTGCTTGTCTTTGCTACTAGAACCTTGCTCAATGCTCTCAATAATCAAATCATCATATGATGTAGCTATATCAATCTTAACAACATGGTTAGTAGTATCATGTGGCTCAATGGATAATAGCTCATTAGAGACAACAAGATTATCATGATTGATCTTGAGATTTGTATATTCTTCTTTTAGCATATTGTAGTTAGTGATGAGCTCATTATGTATCCCCTCAAGTTTATCATGTTTTTCTTTAAGCTCTTTCTTAGAAGATTTGAGCTCCTTGAGTTTGGATGACATAGCTTCATTTGTTTCTCTAAGCTCAACACTAGCTTTTTTCGCTATGTCACATTTAGCTAAAAGTGTATCATTCTTAAGTTCTAGCTTTTCATTTTTAGCTCTTGTCTTTCTAATGATTTTAGTATATTGATTGAGCAACTTGACAAGATTATCATAGGAAGGTAATTCAAATTCATCATCACTATCACTATCATCATCGCTAGCATGATCATTACCACTACTCTCATCATCACTTTGTACCTTTCGTTCACCCTTAGCCATAAGACATAGGTGTGTAGAGGATGATGGCGGTGGTGTCAGTGAAGATAGTGAAGAGTCAATCACAATAGCGGCTACCTTCTCGTTCTCACTATCATCATCGGATGAGCAACTTGATGAATCAATATCCATGAGCCAATCACCGATGATGTATGCCTTGCCATTTTTCTTCTTCTTGTGAAAATCCTTCTTCTTGCCATTCTTCTTCTTATATGGCTTGTTTTTCTTCTTCTCATCATCATCTTCATTACTTGAGTAATCTTTCTTGCCCTTATACTTCTTGTATTTGTCTTTCTTTGGCTTGGGGCATTGATGTGCTAGATGACCAAGTTCTCCACAATTATAGCAATCCATCTCGAGATTGGCTCCTTCTATTGCTAGTGAAGAACTTCTTCTTGTTGTCATCAAATTTGACACCGTCCTTATTGAGCTTTTTAAGCATCTTGGCAGTTCTTCTCACCATGAGAGCAAGACTTGCATCATCAATTTTATCATCACTAGAGCTCTCATATTCAACTCTTGTTTTGCCCTTCTTTTGGCTAGCCTTGAATGCCAAGTCTTTCTTCTTGGTGGAGGAAGAGCCATCTTATGGTGTGATGTGCATATACATTTCATATGCATTGATCTTTTCCAATATTTATGTTGGTGTAGCGGTGGAAATATCACCTTGATGGAGAACAGTCACAATATGCCCATATTTGTCAATGGAGAGGACACTCAAGATCTTTCTTACAATATCGGAATGTTGCATTTATGTAAGTCCAAGCCCATTGACTTCTTCTACAAGAACATTTAAGCGTGAGTACATCTCATTAACACTTTCTTTAGGAAGCATCTCAAAAGAATTAAGCTTTTTCATGACAAGATGATAGCGTTCCTCACGCTCACTCTTTGTTCCCTCATAGAGCGCACAAATGTCCGACCATAGTGCATGGACGTCCTTGTGATTCCGCACACGATTAAACATATCTTTGCAAAGGCCTCTAAAGATGGTGTTTCTAGCCTTTGCATTTCATTTCTCATAATTGACTTCATCGCCTTAAAGGTGTGTGGGATCCTTAGGTTTTGGGAAACCTTGAGAGGTGGCTCTAAGAATTCCAACATCTAGAGCTTCAAAGTAAGCCTCCATGAAGATTTTCCAATAAAAAAATCATCTCCCTCAAAGATAGGAGGAGGTTCATCCCCGTGGGATATCTTTCTCTAGGCGATTAAGCCTAAATTCGTGAGCACAAGGCTCTGATACCAATTGAAAGGATCAATATGCCCAAGAGGGTAGGTGAATTGGGCTAATTCTAAAATTCTTTGCAATAATTAAACCCTACACTTAGCCCACTTCACCCCTTGTGCCTAGAATATGATTCTATTGATCTACCGCATAAAAATTTAGCACCTTAAGTTCCAATCCTACTCTAACATGGCAATTCTAAGAATGCAAAGACAAGAAATGAATTGCTCAAATATAAATGCTTAAAGTAAAGAGAGGAGAAGGAACATGGCGATGTTTTGCCGAGGTATGGGAGAGTCGTCACTCCCCACTAGTCCTCGTTGGAGCACCCGCGTAAGGATGTAGCTCTCCCTTGATCCGCGCAAGGATCAAGCGCTCTCTATGGGCTGATTCTACGACACTCCGTCGCGGTGAATCGCCCACAACCGCTCACAACTTGAGTTGGGTCATCCACAAGCTCCGCCGGATGATCACCAAACTCCCGATCACCACCAAGCCATCTAGGTGATGGCGATCACCAAGAGTAACAAGCATGAACTCTCATTTGACCACAACAAGCCTAATGAGAAGGGTGGATGCACACTTGCTACTCTCCTTGCACTAATGAGGTCATAATCTTGGATTCTTAAATCTTAATCACCTCACTAGGCTCTTGCTCTCCTTTGCACTTTTAAGGGTGTTTCTCAGCTGAACAAATAAGCAAGAGACCTCCCTTGGATGAATAAAGAAAGTATTTATACCCCCATTCAAAACAAACCTTTAGAAGGTTGAGTCAGCACTCTGCGGGGTGATCGGACACTCTGGTCAAGGTGACCGGACGCTCCGATCAGTTATCCCCGCCACAGAGCCGTTAAGTTATGATCGGACTCTAACCTGCGTCCGGTCAGCACTGACCGGACACGTCCGGTCACGAAAACTGCTCTCTGGAACCTTACTGATGTTGACTAGACGCTGGCACCCAGTCTGGTCACTTTGCTATTCATCGTTCGGCCAGTTACCGGATCCTAACTAGTGTCCGGTCAGCACTGACCAGATACGTCCGATCAGGAATTTCCTTCTCTGGAACCTCTCTAGAGTTGACAGGACTCTGGCACCCAGCGTCTAGTCACTTTTCACTCAGCGCCCGGTCGCAACCAGACAGCTTCAATTGATCAAATGAACTGACCAGACTCACCCTTCAGCGTCCGGTCACAACCAGACCAGCGTCCGGTCTGTCATTTGACCCTCCATTCACTTCCAACTCAAAATCATATATGAATGAAGTTTGCTCCAATTGATCTTAGAGCTACTCCTGAGCTATCTAGTGCTAGATTTGATAAGTGTGCACCACACCTAACCCACTAGACTCATCTAGATCAAGCTACTAGTCCACACCCCCTTAATAGTACGACCAAAGGAAAAATAAAGTTCTAAACTACTCTAAGTGTCTCTTCAATACCAAACGATACTTAGAACTAGTCCATCCTTAACTTTGTCGTCCATCCTTTGAAAACTGAAACGATTTTCATCGTAGGGGCATGACAACCATGATTGTCCAATCAATTGCTATTACCATAACCTAACTTAATTGCCTCTTCAAAACACACGTTAGTCATAGTAATCTCGTGTTGTCATTAATCATCGAAACCCAACTAGGGGCCTAGATGCTTTCATCGTTGTCTCTCCCGGACAGTGAGAAACTTGGTTAGTCCCAACATCGTAGTAACTGGATTATGAAATGTGATGGTTATGATGAACATGGAATTATTACATCGGCTATGGTTACTATTGCTATGCTACTAAATGATATACCACATGTTTGGCACAGGTTAATTGCTAATCTAGAGATGAATAGCTATAATTAACTTGATGACCGAATTATAAAAGGTATAGTTGAATTAGTGGCTTTTTATGCGAAATATTGTCAAGCTAGCTCCACTTATAAAGTCTTGCATGATCTTTGGTGTCATTATATTTTTGGTTTATGATGAGAAAATCTAGCTGAGTACATTCGAGTACTCATGGTTTATCACACCATGTTGCAGGTAAAATTCTTGGCCTGAGGAAGATGGTGGCTAACCACTGGTGAGCTCGGTGACTCTATATTTATTTCTCATCTATATGTTTTTTATCAGAGGAGATCACTTATGTTAGCAATATATTTGGAACTTACATTAATGTAATCATTTGAAAGCTAAACTTGTACTATTATTTGTGAACCCAGTTGTAATATTATTTCTGCTGTAACTCTATGTATGTGATGGGCGTTTGCTTAATCACGCGATCTTGGTTGTGATGTTGATTTACCGAGGTCCTTCGTGACACTCGACGGACTACCGGGTTTATATAAATGAAAGTATATGCGCGTCAACGTGGTAAACGGGGACAACCGTATTTGATCTTGTATAAATTGAGCGGTTCTGTCACAATTTCTTAAGAGAACAATGTAGTAAAAGCAGGAAAAGTAGACATTTAATCAAACATTGAAGTTCAGTTGAGTGGTAAACGATCACAAGTTTTAAAAAATAGGAAAACTTAAAAGGGATCCAGACCGCTATTTCGTACTCCCTCTAATCCAAATTATAAAATATTTTGATATTTCTAGATACATAGATTTTAATATATATAGTATATATTTATGTCTAGATATATAATAAAATCAATACACCTAAAAAACCAAAACCTTCTATAATTTAAAATAGAGAGAGTATATTGGTTCAAATGCATGCCAAGAGTCTTCTTTGACAAGGCTTTTATTACCGTTTCACCAATTTAATTAAAAGTTTTACTAAACCTGCACACATAAAAGTAGTTTGTGAATTCAAAACCAAATAGAAAACGAAGCTTGTCCAAAAAAATAGCTTTTCCTTTACGGGCCGCTTTGATTATCTAGTCTAAACTTTAGTTCTCTAAAGTTGGGAACTAAAATTTTATACCACTTTAGCTTACTTACATGATCTAAAGTTTTTATGAAATAGTTTAAACTTTAGACAACATTTTAAACCTTATGTTTAGAGTCTTTAAGAGTTAAAGTGATCTTAGTCTATTGGGATCTAAACGACGGGAGCCAAAACCGGAGGCCGTAGATCACAAGTTCAGAATCATCTCTCCCGAACCCCCACGACACCTAGTAGACACTTCAAATACTCAACCCAAGCACGTCGACCGACTGATAGGTACCACATGAAATGTTATGATTCAAAAATCAAAATGACTGGAAAACTTTCGAAAATTTTGGAAACTGCCCTCAAAAGGAATAGTAATCTAAATACTAGGCCTGGTTTAGATTGCAAATTTTTGCAATCTGGACACTATAGCACGTTTCGTTTGTATTTGACAAACTTTGTCCGATCATGGACTAACTAGGCTCAAAAGATTCGTCTCGTGATTTACAACCAAACTGTGTAATTAGTTATTTTTTTTACCTATATTTAATGCTTCATATATACGTCCAAAAATTGATGTAACGGAGAGAGTGAAATTTTTTTAAAATTTTGAGGCAATCTAAATAAGGCCCTAGTAGAAGATTTTAAAAAATCTATAATCAAGAAATTACACGTCCTCCACTTCTCCAGAAAAGCGATTGGCGGTCTGGTCTACTCAGCTTCGGCGCCGCCCAGTTCTCCCACACTCCCGGGGCCGCCAAAATTCTCTCCCCGATTCTCTCGTGCTCCCTCTCGACCGCCGCCGCCGCCTCCTCACGTCCCGCCGCCGCCGCCCTGTCCCCGCCTCCTCCTCGCTTCTCGCCTCCGCTGGCTTGCCCCGGCCGCCCCCAAAACCCTAGACCCCAGCACAGTCCGCAGGCGTAGCAGCAGGCTGCGGCTGCGGCTGCGGCCGCTGCCTCGCCCCGATGCACCGCGCCTTCGAGGAGATCTCCGACGACGAGTGGTCTAATCACACCTTCAAGCCCTCGCGCGTCCTCAAGCGCCCCAATCAGCGGCCCTCGCAGCCTCCGCCGCCGATCGATTCATTCGCCTACAACCCCAAGGCTGGCTCCGCCGTCGGCACCAGCACCGCAACTGTCGTCCTCTCGGACGACGACAGCGACTTCGACCTAGGCGCGGACGGGGGTTCCCGCCGCGCCGCGAAGAGCCAGCGCGTCCTCAAGCGCCCGCATAACGGGCCCCCTTCGCGGCCTTCTCCGCCAGTTAAATCGTTCCGCCGCAATCCCCAACCCTCCAATGCCGCTGCCGCCTTTGGGGTCTCCGACAGCGAGGACGATGACTTCGATCGTCCTACGTCGTTTTTGAGGACGTCAAGCCTTCGCCGCAAAGGGAAGAGCCAACGCCCCCTCAAGGGTCCTCAGCTCAAGCCCCATTCGCGGGCTCCTCCGCCAGTTAACTCTTTTAGCCATAATCCCAAACGGTCCAAATTCGCCGCTGATGTGGGGCTTTCCAACAGCGAGGACGACGAATTCGACCTCACAGAAACGTCAAGCCTCCACCGCAGCGCAAAGAGACAACACGGCCAGAAGCGTTCACAGCACAAGCCCCATTTGCAGGATCCTCAGTCCTTTGGCTCGTCTCGCCGCAATCCGAAACCTTCCAAGGCTGCTGCCACCACAGGGCTATCTGACAGTGATGATGATGACTTCGACACCACGGACAATGAGTTTGACCTTCCAGCTTCGCCCTCGAGGACATCGCGCCCACGCCGCACTACCAGTCGCCGGTTGACGAGTTTTGCCATTGGCATCTCTGAGGAAGACGAAGAAGACCTTGCTGATGATGACTTTGACTACCAAGACCCAAGGCCTCCCCAGCAACGTCCCTCTGGCCGCCGCTTTGTGATCGGGGACGATGATGACAGTGATGTGCCTGTACCTGTGGAGGATGATGATGGGGTGAATTGGTCGGAGCTGGAGAAGGAGGACGAAGATGAGGGCTACAATGGGGAGAGAAGTGTAAATGTGGAGGAGCATGAGGGAGATGTGGTGGGAATGGCATTGCGCAAGTGTTCACGCATCTCGTCAGATCTGCGCAAGGAGCTTTTTGGTTCATCAGCGGGATTGTGAAAGCTACGCCGAGATAGACGCTTCCACTTGCCGTATTGTTACTCAGGTAAATTGTATGGTACTCTGGTACATGTTATTTACGTTTTTTTTTCTTTTGAGACGAAAATTAAGGGTTTTGGATAACAAGTGTTTTGAACCAATGGGATTTGTGAACGCTGGAGCAGGAAGACGTAAATGCTGCATGCACAAGTGAGAAGTCAGGGTTCGAGCCTGTGCTGAAGCCATATCAACTTGTGGGCGTCAATTTCCTTCTCTTATTGCATCGGAAAAGCATTGGTGGAGGTGAAGTTTTTTATGCATTGAGCTGCTGAACTTGAGCACTCTCAATTGCTCACAACATTTTTGTCAATGGTGTAGCTTGTGATCATTGTCAGAGAGCATCCTGTTGTTTCTGTAGCTGTTGCCTTCTGCAATAAGCAGTCCTGCATTTGCTAGTTCCTTTTTTACACTGATGTAGATTATGTGAGTAGCGATCACATTGGTGAAAATCATTTTGATTGAAAACATTTTAATAGTACCTTCTGGTTCTTTTAGCATTAGCATTTTTTATCAGGGAAACTATTAGGGGAATGCCCCCCCCCCCCCACACACACACACACACTTTTTGTTCAGTTCAGTCAGTTTATAAGATTACTGTCAAACCTTAGGTTTTTTTTTCTATTATGTATTCATTTTAAGGAAAGCGGTATGCCACTCATTGTTGTGTGCTACATGTTGGAGTACCATATCCTAACAATCATACTTACTATTGATTTGCTATGTTTTATCATTTACACAGTGCACAAAAACTAGATTATTCATAATTCATTTAAATATATCTCTCCTCTTTGTTTTAACAGCAATTTTGGCTGATGAAATGGGTCTTGGGAAGACAGTGCAGGTAAGCAACCATGGTAGTAGCCTAACATGATTCCTAAATGATTGTTGTATTATGCCAACTGCATTCTACAACGTATTATGTACTCTCTGCATTCCAAATTATAAGACTTCTTGACTTTTCTAGATACATTGCTTTAACTACGCATCTAGACATAGTGTATATCTAAGTGCATAGTGAAATCTATGAATCTAGAAAAGCCAAAACGTCTTATGATTTGGAATGGAGGGAGTATTATCTTTGCTAGTTCATACGTGTTATTCAACTGTATTGTGTTGAAATATAAAATTGGATGATTTATTTGTCTAAATATTTTATCGCTGTGCATAGTTACCGTAAAACGTTGTCTGATTAATGTATACACCATCGCTCAGGAAGAAGATTAGAACACACCATTTGTTGGATGCTGCATAATAGAGCACCAATTCATTTTTCCTAGTGTTTGAAATTTTTTCTTATGTTCTTGCAGGCTGTCACTTATCTTACTCTATTACGGCATCTATATAACGACCCAGGACCACATCTGATAGTTTGCCCAGCTTCCGTGTTGGAGAATTGGGAAAGAGAACTCAGGAAGTGGTGCCCTTCGTTTTCTATCATCATGTTTCATGGAGCTGCAAGGACTACTTACTCAAAGGAATTAAGCTCCTTAGGCAAGGCTGGCTGTCCAGCTCCATTTAATGTCCTCCTTGTTGGCTACTCACTTTTTGAAAGACGGAGGTTTGGAGTGACTCCTTTTGCATGACACAGCAGAATGTCGTATTCAGAACATTGAAAATTTATTTATTGTTTAAAACATTTATGTAGTGCTCAGCAAAAGGATGATCGTAGGGCCCTCAAAAGATGGCAATGGAGCTGTGTTTTGATGGATGAAGCGCATGTTCTGAAAGATAAGGGTAGCTTCCGATGGAGAAACCTGATGGCTGTTGCGCAACATGCTCGCCAAAGGCTAATGCTGACAGGAACTCCTCTCCAAAATGATTTGCATGTAAGTATTTTTGATAAGTGTTTGGTTCATGGCAGTCCATTCAACATAAATCCTGTACAGAACTTTCTGGAAACAAACATGCATAATATATTGGCTAGGGAGAATTCAGAAAAATGTGCACAGTTAAACTTCACAAAGTAATAAAGTGTGCACCAACAGCCATTCAACAATAGATTTCTAACTACTAGCACTGAGTAGCACCTTTTGAGCTATTTCAAGATCATGTAATAAACAAAATAGTGCTCGGAAGCAATGAAAGGTCCTAATGGCTAGAGGGGGGTGAATAGCCTAATAAAAATCTACAACAACACTTAACAAAATATGTTAGACAATTTTGCGGCGAAGCGAGTGTTGCGCTAGCCTACTAAAATGCAAGCCACCTACCACAATTCTATTTCGAATAGTGTATATCCACACAATAGTTATGACACTTAGCTAAATTAGTGTGCTCTCAAAGACTAACTAAAGAGCAACACTAATCAAACAAACAAGCTCTCACAACTAGCTACACTAAAGAGCTTGATAACTAGTTTGTGGTAATGTAAGAGTGAGCAAGAGAGTTATTATACCCGATATAGTGGCGAGGAACCAATCAATCACAATAATGAATACCAATGTAGACCAATCACCTCGGAATCAAATGATGAACACAATGATTTTTACCGAGGTTCACTTGCTTGCTTAAGCAAGCTAGTCCTCGTTGTGGCGATTCACTCACTTGGAGGTTCACGCTATTTGATTGGCATCACTCGCTAAACCCTCAATAGGGTGCCGCATAACCAACACAAGATGAGGATCACACAAGCCACAAGCAATTTACTAGAGTACCTTTTGGCGCGCCCGCCGGGAAAGGTCAAGAACCCTCACAATCACCACGATCGGAGTCGGAGACAATCACCTCCTCCACTCAACGATCCTTGTTGCTCCAAGCCGTCTAGGTGGCGGCAACCACCAAGAGTAACAAGCGAAATCCGCAGCGAAACACGATCACTAAGTGCCTCTAGATGCAATCACTCAAGCAATGCACTTGGATCACTCCCAATCTCACTATGATGATGAGTCAATGATATAGATGAGTGGGAGTCCTTTAGCTAGGCTCACAAGGTTGCTATGTCAATGAAAATGTGCAAGAGTCCACCCTTGAGCCGGCCATGGGGCTATAAATAGAGCCCCAATCAAATAGAGCCGTTATACCCCTTCTTTGGGCAAAAGCGCGCTCGACCAAGCGCGCTCCGGTCATCTCGACCGACAGCCGCCCTCGGCGTCCGGTCGCCGATGGACGCCCGCGTCACCGACTTCAAACGTTGTTTCGTCGATTTCAACGGTTTGGAAGGTGACTCGACGCTCGGTAAAAAACCGACCGGACGGCTGAAGCCCAGCCGTCCGGTCGTTTCGAGAAGCTCCCCGAGGCATGTTTTTCGACCGGACGCGTTCGGTCCACCTTGACCGGACGATGAGCCCGGCGTCCGGTACTCAACCCTAGCCATTGTGTGTTGTCGACACTCGACCGGACGACCTTTCAGTCGTCCGGTCATTGAGTGACTCAAAGCGTCCGGTCGATGAGACCGACGCCAAAGACATCATTCGATCAACTCCATTTCAACTCTTACTTCTTCACCCTTGCTCAAGTTTGCCAACCACCAAGAATTTTGCATCCGGCGCAATAGAAAATAGACATTTCATTTTCCCGAAAGCGCCGAATCCCGCCGAGCTTGCTCGGCGGGAGGGAGAGAGGGACCCAAACCCATCTCAACCCTACAAACACCTTGTGCACATGTGGTAGCATATTTACACAAATATTATCAAGGGTGTTAGCACTCCACTAGATCCTAAATGCATATGCAATGAGTTAGAGCATCTAGTGGCACTTTGATAATCGCATTCCGTACGAGTTTCACCCCTCTTAATAGTACGGCTATCAAACCTAAATGTGATCACACTCTCTAAGTATCTTGATCACCAAAATAAAATAGCTCCTACAAGTTATACCTTTGCCTTGAGCTTTTTGTTTTTCTCTTTCTTCTCTTCAAAGTTTAAGCCCTTGATCATCTCCATGCTATCACCATTGTCATGTTATGATCTTCATTTGCTTCTCTACTTGAAGTGTGCTACCTATCTCATGATCACTTGATGAACTAGGTTAGCACTTAGGGTTTCATCAATTTACCAAAATCAAACTAGAGCTTTCAAGCAATACTCCTCTAATACCAATTGTATGTTGCTTTGAACTTGTGGACTTTATCTAAATACAAGATATTCTACAACATTAATGTAGAATTCTACCATTTCTTCTTTCTGTCATATTTATTGAACAAATGCCCAGTGTCAATATATGAGTTTACATCTTTACATCTGTCATGCATGTGCCCCAAATAACCTATCAACCAGTGGCGTATCCAGGATTTTGCACTAGGGTATTCTGAGAACATTTTTTTGCCCGCCAAGACAGCAAGAAAAAGCTAAGGCCTAAGAACACTAACCAGAGGAGGATGTGAACTTTTACCTCTTACACTCGGATGGGAATGGGCCCAAGTGGCTGGGACGAAGGGCGGAAGTTTCAACTGACGTACTTGCTTGCCTCTGTGCCTGCTTTCTGCGCTGTTGGGTGCTGCCCGCCAGCTTCTGCTGCCACTTGCGCCTGCGCTAGGGCTGTGGAACTTGGGTGCAATAGGGGGAACACCAGGCCGCCACTCGGGGAGTTGGCGATGACCGATGATTGTGATAGGAAGGACGTGTTCTCTTTTCCCTGAAGGCCTGAATCCTTGTACCATTGTGGGCTGGTTGATACTTCCGTTTGTGCCTTGTGGACCGTTTGAACAGGACAGTATAGTATACATAATATATATTCGTCTTTTTACAAAAAAACATTGACATTCCAAGGAATACCCCTTCTGCTGCCCTACTATCAACCCTCTACCTCTGAAAATATTAAGAGAGGAACCACTAAAGTGCCAGAATAAGTGAAGGGCATTATGACAATGTCCACTTACTCTTGAATCTGTGTGCTCAAAGCTATAATTTTTTTTTAATATAGTAGATATCACTTGAAGTCCTTATTTGCATCTTGCTCATACGTGCTGTGTTTCATGTTTTTCTTTTATAACATCGACATGTGCTGTCTATCGACATGGCACATGTAATGCCAGTTAAAATTTTAAAAAAGAAATATGTAATACAATTTTTGTTATTATTTGAGATTTCCACAATCACTGTTTTTATAGGCACTATTAATGCTTAAAATTCTATTTCATCTTG
The DNA here is from genome assembly GCA_904845875.1 of Miscanthus lutarioriparius. Taxonomy (NCBI): domain Eukaryota; kingdom Viridiplantae; phylum Streptophyta; class Magnoliopsida; order Poales; family Poaceae; genus Miscanthus; species Miscanthus lutarioriparius. Next base: position 19,004,064 of record CAJGYO010000011.1, on the reverse strand, counting down.
AAGTATCATGTACCTAAAACTTCTTTTTATGGAGTTGTTCTTGGATTTAATATGGTATGCAGGAGCTATGGTCATTGTTGGAATTCATGATGCCTGATATATTTGCCATCGGAGATGTTGATCTGAAGAAGCTGCTGAATGCAGAAGACCGTGAACTAATTTCACGCATAAAGTCCATTTTAGGGCCATTTATTCTTAGACGATTGAAGTCAGATGTAATGCAGCAGCTTGTTCCTAAAATACAACATGTGCGTGACTCTTTTTACACATCAGCTATTAGTTGTGCCTCTTTATTTTTTCAGCCTAAATTCATCTCGTTTGCAGGTTAAGTTTGTCGTCATGGGCACAGAGCAGTCTAAAGCTTACAAAAATGCCATAGATGAGTACCGCACTGCTTGCCAGGCTCGTAGTGCCAAGTCTTCAGACGACATTTCCAATAATATTGCTGGATTGATTCCAAAGCGTCAAATATCGAACTATTTTACACAGTTTCGCAAGGTGAGCATATCTTATGATGCAAAATTTGAGGAATATGTTTATGGTTATTTTCAAATGTTCTTTCATTGCTCCACAGATTGCGAATCACCCTTTGCTTATAAGGCGTATTTATAGTGACAAAGATGTTGATCGAATTGCACGGTTACTGTACCCTAAAGGTGCATTCGGCTTCGAATGTTCCTTGGAGAGAGCAATCCAAGAGCTAAAGAACTACAATGATTTTGATATCCACCAAGTATTGTTCTTTCTTGACTTCTATACTTCTACCTTATAAGCTGCTGCATTGTCTGTTGTCTTTGTGACTGAATTAACTATATTAGGTCTTGCCATTTGCTTTGTCTGGTCACAACTCAACCATTGTCCTGTGTTTTATTATTTTGTTCTGGTGCAAAATAATTCAATGTAGGACCGAGTAGTATGTACATGTTGTATTAATGGTTTGCATTGGGCAAAGAATGGTTTTGATTATGAGAAATACACTATTGTCTGAAAGTTAGGGTGTATTTGGTAGAGCTCCCCCTGACCCCCTGGAATTGGTTCTGTGGCTGAAAGTGATTCTGATGGAATAATCTCTTTGGAGGAAGTGAATCAGGAGAAGCAGTTTTTTTTTCATCTCCTAACATTTTAGTTTATTTCAGGGAATCACTCCTAAGGCACCACTCTGGTGATGTGGTCACAGTCTTGTTTTTATTCTTTAATTTGCAGCTCTGCCAAACATGCCAGTCTTGTTTTTAACTCTCTATAGATCGTGTATTTATTTATTCTTTAACTTGCAGCTATTATTGTCGTATGGTGATGTGGGCACAAAGGGTGCTCTAACAGATGAGCATGTTTTTGCATCGGCAAAATGTCAGGTATATTTCTTTCTCCAACATCTGTTTTGATATGCACTACTTTTTTATTTATAAGAAAAAGTGGAAATGTTGAGTTTTTTGCAATATATTCTCAACAGAGTCATCCATATTTGGCACACTAAGCTAAGCTATTTTTTAAACTAGTCATGCTTTTAGTCTTATATAGTCTCTACTCTGTGTTCAGGCTTTAGGGGAGCTTTTACCTTCTCTAGCAAATGATGGTCACAGAGTACTCATATTTAGTCAGTGGACCACAATGCTTGATATCCTTGAATGGGCACTGGAAGTAATAGGAGTTACATATAGACGCCTTGATGGAGGGTATGTTCTTTACTTAGATTTTTTAATTGAATTTAACTCTGTTTATTAGCTATTTTGTTTTTCTTCCAGGACCGCTGTAACAGAAAGGCAGACTATAGTGGACACGTTCAACAACGATCTTTCTATATTTGCGTGTTTACTTTCTACAAGAGCTGGAGGCCAGGGGCTGAACCTTGTAGGAGCTGACACAGTCATTATACATGATATGGATTTTAACCCCCAGATGGATCGGCAAGCCGAGGACCGTTGCCATCGCATTGGACAACAGAAACCTGTCACTATCTATAGGTGCTACTCTAGTGACTACTCTAGTTGATTTGGATTCACTATCTGTCTCTTCTGTTTTTTTGTTCATCGATATCATGCACATATCCATATTTAAATTTTTCCACCAAGACATGTTTATATTTTTTTAATAGTGACTAAAGAATATGGCCCTGTATATAGAAATTCTGTAAAGTTACAATGAGGTCTAGTTTTATTAAAAAGCCTTTGTTCTTTTTTGTCCTGTTCCATTTTGTGGTGTGCCTGTGCAAAATTTCATAGTTAGATGTATGTACTGAAAGATAATTGCATAGTTTCCCTAGTTTTGCTGCATTTGATAAGCTGTTTGCGACTCTTTCTAACGTAGCACGATCCTATTTTGTTGAATAACCCCAGGCAAACACATATTCGACATTTTCTGTTGAGTTTACTCAAAGCTCATTTGTGCCAAATAATTATCTCTTTTACAGTTTACTATGTGCCATTTAATTTTCATTAGACTTTGAAAATAGGAAATGCCCTTATAATCCAAAACAATCATAATGTCTCACGAAGAAAATGAAAGGTACACATTAGATAATCACAATTGAGAGGCAATACAGTGAGCTTAGTTGTTTACATACCAAGCTTGAAGCTCCACAAGAAATTGTTACGGAATGTTACTGAATTTTATGTGTCTATCCAGGCTAGTGACAAAGGAGTCAGTTGATGAAAAAATCTATGAGATTGCAAGGCGGAAGCTAGTACTAGACGCCGCAATTCTTCATTCTGGAGCAGAGTTGGACAATAGTACCGATGTACCAGAGAAGACAATGGGAGAGATTTTGGCATCTCTTCTCCTTGTCTGAAGTTCTAATCCTGGAGTTTCTTGAAGGTATTCAATACTACCTGTGGGATATCTTTAACAATGGGTTTTTGGCCTTCATTTAAGCTGGCCATTCACCCTGGTTAATGTCTTGAGGTCCTAAGACGTGCTTCCATGATTCCTTTTTGCTCTGGAGACCTCCCATCGTTTGGTCTGCCTTATCCATCTTTTGTTCTATGAATGCTCTGCTATAAACTGCTGGATTTCCAAAGTGTTTCTGGTTCTACATAATGACAGTGTTTAAGGTTACTGTAGGTTGTAATGAAGTCTGATTTTCTTTTTCTCCGATATAGGAAGGACTGAAATCTGAAGTAATACATCTGTACCAAAGTTTCAACATGTTTTAAATGAAATGCAGAATAGTTCCAAGTTGCACATTTGCTTCAGTCTGTACCATTTTTTTTATCTGCACAAGTGCGTACCTACAGTTAACATTGTCAAGATACAAGTTCCATCTTGTTTTAGAGTGTGCAGTTTGACCACATGTACATGTATCTTCACACACTGCTAACCATCAGTTTTCTTTGACACCCGCTTTATCAGAGAACTATAGGGGAAACATTATATGTGTTAAATTTAAATTCATAAGAGCCAATTGGTGTGCATGTTATGAACCATATTTGATAGAAAGATTCTGTTGTGCCCTGAAGAATTTTCGAAAACCAAAGAAAGGTGTGCCTTTTTGTTTGCAGTTCGGTGGTGATTCCTCACTTCACGGCATATTGTTCTGCTCAAACCTGCTCTGCTTGTTGTATCTTATCCTTTTTTTTTTTTCTCGAACACACTGGAGAGCTGCGTATCATTGCATTAAAATATGAGAGTCACAACACACCCAAACACCCCTAAAAAACAGATTACATTCGCGCCCACTAAAGTTTAGAAGGTAAAAAACGACCCAAACTAGAGATCCTAGCTAGCTGAGCTAGGGGCTGTGATAAAGTACAGCCCCTGGCTCCTGCTACACTCTCCTCACCAGCAAGAGTGAGGGCTGTGGAGATCCTTGGTGTATCTTATCCTGGCTTTCTTTATCTTCCCAGTTAACACTTTAAATTAGAGATGCAATTTTTTTTTTTTTTTTGTCTTTGGGTCAACACAAAACTCATCAAAATGAACTAATCCAGATGTCAAAGCCAGAAAAGGGGAACAAAAATGGTCTAGATTGACCTATTACCTGCATCTATACTTGCAGTTCATGGTTGAGGCTTTGGTACCGACTTACGTCCCTACCTGCAATTCATGGCTCTGCTGAGTGATTTGATGAACGCGCATTAACTTTTCTTGACCTTAAATGAAGAAATAACCTGGTTGCTGCGATAGTGCGATGTTTTTGGTTATAATAGGACTATAGGAGCATCGTGCTTGCATTTTACTTCCAAACTGCTACTGTACAATGCTTTCTTCCTGATTTCCAATGCCCATGCTGAAATGCGATCTTATAATTTGTTACTGCAACACCCTGATCCTGATAATTCTCACCAGTTCTATTTTTGTTCTTGAGCTTAAAAAAGGGATTGTTGCCTTGTGCTTTACAAAAATCCTTTTAACTTTTAAGCCAAATTGTGATCACATATTCATATACCATATGCAAAGAAATGCATTTTATGCTGGTAAAGACTTTGAACCTTTTTCCCACTGAATCTTGTCTGAGGATCTGCTTTGCTTACTAGAAGTATTTGACACAACTTTTAGTTGTCAGATACTCCCTTAGTCCCAAAATAAATGAACTAATATAATCACCCTAAGTCAAAATATGTTGAGTTTGACCAACTTTGTAGTGAAGAAGAAACATTTATTACACCAAATAAGTAGATTATGGCAATATATTTCATGGTGTACCTAGTGATACTAATTTGATGTTGTAAATATTGGTGCTCTTTTCTATAAATTTGGTCAAACCTGGAATAATTTTATTTAGGACAATTCTAGAAGTTAATTTATTTTGAGATGGAGGGAGTAATTTCTTCAGTCACATGTCTTGATTCGGCTGGGATCACAGGCTATATGTTATGCTGATTGAGCCTAAGTTTTTGTCTTGAAATTTTTGAATTTTCTTATCCGTTGGAATATGATTGCTTATGTTGGTATTTGTATCAAGTTGAAAATACCTGTCAGTGGCAGAAAATAAATGTATTCAGTGGGAGAGAGAGAAATGTATGTATTCATGTGAGCCGATTGTCGAAATTACTTTTACCGGCCATTTGTGTAAAATGATTTCCGCACTTCTGTAGATACATTAGAATCTGATAAGTTTCAACTGTTTGAAATTAGCCGTGCACATGATAGCATACCTCCAAGCATGGCTCTGTCCCGAGAAGGCGAGAAGCCATTCTGGCTAAGTGACAAGAAGCCCAGAACTGACAACAAACACTGTTACCTGGAGGCACGGCGTCCTGGTGCTCTTCCATGAAGGAAAAGGTCTTAGCACGCTCTGGGGGTAAGTTGTAGTTGGCATGCATCATTGATGGAATGAGCATTGTCCCCCGACCATGGAACTGTACTCGTGGAGGGACGTGATTTGGTCGTTGATCGCTGAGTTGGGCTTACGGGCTCAGTGCTGGGCCTTGCTCTCTGAATATCTGATACCCCCTCTCGTCCGGGTGTCTTGGAAATGGCCCGAGCCTTTCCTCTTTGGCAGTACTTCAGCGATGCTGTGCATAAGCGACATGGGGAAACGGCCATGAGCCTCGTGTACCTAGTGGTGTACGGGTGCGGTCAGAATGTCTCCTTGTCAGGAATCGGCTAATCGTCCTATTTGTCGTAACGACGGGATGACCTTGCCCTAGCTCGCAGGACATTCTTGTCCGAGGGTTTTTACCCATGTGCCATTAAAAAAGTTAGTAATTATCTACGAGGTATTAAAAAGTTCGAGCTCTGACAGGTGACACTGGTCCGAACTTATTTGTCCTCCACACCATTCCGTCCACTTTGGCTACTAACGGTGTCAAACAGGTGGATGAAACGACCATTTTGCGCTCAATTCAATTGAATTTCTAGTTTTGTTCAGTTTCCTCCTATGCCACTCGCTCGTCCTGCAACACTAGCCTCTTGTGCTCTAGCTGCTTGACGTCGTTGAGCTCCACCTCGCCAGGGGCCTCCGTGCCCCTGCGTTATCATGTGAGATGAACGCCGTTTTGGCGACGCCCACCGCGACGATGACAGGAGGATGTCGACGGGGAGCATGACCACCCCAACAATGTCCACCACCCTCCCCACCAGCTATAGCGGCAGTGCGCGCCGCCATGGAACCCGCAGCGGTGTCGTTGACGTCCTCGGCAATGGTCCTCGCAACTTCGGCCTCTACGGGCACGCCGTGCGCACACCTGCCTGGGCGCCCTCGTGCGCTATGACAGCGGCGAGATGCTCGAGCCCCCTCCCTCCTACGTCTGCGCGCGAGGTGGAGGCCAGCTTGGCGGCGTCGCGCCTGCGGCGCGAAGCTCCGCGAGTGCTGCCGGGGCATGACCAGCGCCGCGAGGAACGTGCCAAAAGGTTCGCTGGATCCGTACATTTTCGAGGACGGCCAAGGTAGGTGGCGGCTGGCGTTGTCGTAGGCGCAGCGCAGGACCATCCTCAGGGACGTGGCCAGGGGCCTCGAGTACCTGCACTATGGCGTCAAGCCGGGGATCTACTTCCAGGACATGATCAAGGCCACAAACATCCTCCTGGGCGCGGACATGCGTGCGTGCATGGCGGACTTCGGCCACGCCTGGCGGAGCCACGAGGGCCAGTCGCACCTCACGACGCGCGTCGCCGGCACGCACGGTTACCTCTCGCCGGAGTACGCACTCTACGGGCAGCTCACCGAGAAGAGCGACGTGTACAGCTTCGGCGTTGTAAGGAAAATGGACCCTTGGCCCATTTACTTTGGATTTTGGTGTTTGATGACCAACACAACCAAATTAGACTAATGAATTTGCAAGTGTTTGTTTTGTAGTCCAATAGGGTGCAAGACGTGACTTGGACGAAGGCGACGTGATGATCCGATGATCAACACCTCAAGCAAGACCTTAGAAGCACAAAGAAAAGACCCAAGATGTCAAGCAAAGTCCAAGCATGAAGATAGGAACCAAGCCGTGCGCAAGATCGCAAAAAACGAGCTCGCAGAGGCGGACGGACGCTGGGATCGGACGGCATGACCGACGCCGACTTGGGCCGGTGGCTCTCAGCGACGGACGACCGGACGCAAGGACCGGACGCTGGTGGCGAACCGGACCGGACACGAGAACGCAGCGTCCGATCGAAGTCTGAGAGAGGTTCCAGTAGCCGGAAAGCTGCGACCGGACGCGTCGATGGTGAGCGACCGGACTTATTGGCGGCGATCTCCGTCGATGTTCGCGGCATTCACGGTCGGGACGGACGGACGCGTCGATCGATAGCAAAATTGCGGGAGTTCGACCCTCAACGGCTACTTTCTCGGTGGGGCTTATAAATACAACCCCCAACCGCCATTTGAGGAGTGTGGAGCTAAGGAAACATATCAAGAGTGTTGATACACCATTTGAGTGATCTCCACATGCATAGTGCTTAGTGTTTTATTAGGTGATTAGCATAAGTGCTTTGCGGAGTGCTTAGGTTGATTAGACCATCGCTTATGCGCTTGCTCTAGGTGTTTGCCTAGTGTTTAAGTGAGGTTTGCATACCTCTTGCCACCCGTGCTTGTGAGCACAAGTGTTGTACATCGGAGGGGCTTGAAGTCTTGCGAGATCACACCACCAACGCGTTTGTGGTGTGGCGACCACACGTGTCACCGGAGGGAACAAGGGCCATGTGTTTTTACCGAAAGCTTGATAGTGAAGAGGCCTGGGAGCATCCGGGAGAGGCTTTGCTGGAAGGCACATCGGAGACCCACTTTGGCGTGGGGAAGGCCCGAGGCTATCCACGGAGTTACCCGTTGGGAGCTTGGCCCTTGCGAGGGATTCCTTGCGAGGGGCTCCAACGAGGACTAGGGGAAGCTTGCGCTTCTCGATACCTCGGTAAAAAAATACCGAGTCGTCGACGGGAGTTTGCATATCTCTACCTTGCTCTTTAAGCTTCCGCATTTACATTGATCATATTATTATCATTTGCGGTAGAGATAGCAACACACTAGCAAAACCGTAGTTGCACATCTAGATAGATTATCTTTTGCATAGGTTTTGCTAGAAGTAGAAAAAGAGGCCATAGTTTAGAGTTAGTTTTTAAGTTGCCTAATTCACCCCCCCCCTCTTAGGCGTCCACGTGTCCTTCAATTGGTATCGGAGCAGGTTGGCTCATATTTGGTCCTTTGGCTTAACCGCCGTTGAGCCGACGCTTGTAGAGTGGTTGGGATGGATACCGCTAGGCCTCCACAATTTGACGGCTCTAACTTCCCATACTATAAAGCTAGAATGGCTTGCCACCTTGAGGCGGTTGATTTGGGTGTATGGAGAGTCACTCGTGATGGGATGAAACCCATCAAGAATCCCGAAAAACCCACAAAGAGTGATGAAAAAGAAATGCATTTTAATGCTAGAGCTAATAATTGCTTGTTTGAATCATTTAGCATGGATGTGTTTAACCAAGTGTTCACCTTAAATACGGCACATGAAATTTGGTCAAGAGCTCCATGACGGTACAAGTAATGTCCGTGAGCAAAAACATTGTCTAGCTAAGCAAAATTATGATTCCTTTGCTATGAATGATGATGAGCTTGTTCGTGATATATATTCTCGATTGAATCTAATTATCAATGAGCTCCATTCAATAGGATTATTAAAGCTAGATGATGCGGACATCGTGAGGAAGATCATCTCCGTTCTACCACAAAAGAAATATGCAAGCATCATCACCATCCTTCACAACATGGAGAACTTGAGCACCATGACCCCGGGCATTGTCATTGGCAAGCTAGTGGCATTTGAAATGTCACGTAAGATGGGTCAAGGAGAAGCATCTTCATCAAGCAAAGGCAAAGCTCTCGCTTGTAGCGAAAAGAAAAAGATGAAGGGCAAGAAAGTTGAGTCAAGCTCAAGCTCAAGCTCCTCAAGTGAAGAAGAAGAAGATGAGGATGATGATGATGATGAACAAGAATCAAGTGATGATGATCAATCTTCCTCCTCCACCTCCGACCTTGATGAAGAATCAATCAAATTAATCAACAAGGTGGAGAAGATGATCCAAAGGCTCAATGTCAAGGGTGTGCCCATCCAAATTCAAGATCTCATTTTCACCAATCAAAGAAATGAGCAAAGAAAGAGAGGATGCTACGGATGCGGCGAGATGGGGCACTTTGTGGAAGTTTGTCCAAACAAGCCCACACCCAAGACAAAGAAGAAGGCATGCAAAAACAAAGCCCTCACAACAATAAGGTCATGGGATGATTCTTCAAGTGAAGAAGAAAACCATCACAAAAGGCGAGGTCATAAGCACTCATCATCAAGCTCTTCTCGTGTGTGCCTTATGGCACGAGGTAACAAAAAGCTCATCCTCTAGTGAGAGTGATAGTGATGATGACTTGCCTTCTTACAATACAATTGTGCAACAAAATCTTAAATATGCTAAAGTTTGCACTAGTCAACAAAAGAAGCTCAAAACTTTAAAAGAAGAGCTAGGTAGTTCACAAGAAGCATACAAGAATTTGCTTGAACAATATGAAAACTTTGCAAATCTCAATGTTGAACTATCTACTAAAATTGAGCAACTTGAGGCTAGTGCAACAACAAGTGCATGCACAATTAATGATAAGCAACTTGAAAAGAAAAATTAAAAATAAAAAAAGAAAAGTTAGCTAGCTCACAAAATGATTATCAAAGTTTGCTTGCTAAAATGGAAATCATGTGCAAACATTGTGATGAGCTAACAAATCAAGTTGCTAATCTTAAGGCCGTAAAAAAAATACCCCACCAAGGCATCTAAAAGAAATGACATAATTAAAAGGATGCATCTACCTCTTGCAATGATTTATGTTTAGACTCACCCTTGTGCAACCAAGCTTGTGTTGAGAAAGTGATTGTAGATACATGCACACAAGAGGTTGTAAAGGAGAATGAGCAACTCAAGCAAGAAGTAGTTCGCCTCACCAAGGACTTGACTCAAGTGAAAGGCAAGTGAAGCAAACCCAACTTCATCAAGATAACACCGTCAAGGGAGTGAAGAAGCTTGATGAAGGACAAACCGTGGTTTGCTACATGCGACAAGGAAGGTCACAAGTCCTATGAGTGCAAGATGAAGAATGAGGGAGGAGCAAAGAAGAAGGAGAAAAAGCAAACAAGCAAGCTCTCCAACACCTACACCAACAAGGTGGACAAGAAGGCCTCCACACCTTATCTCTTGAAGAAGAAGAAAAATGACAAGGTGGTGGCCATCAAGGTGAACAAGCAAGCAAACAATGGGGTCAAACGCTTTTGGGTGCCAAAGGAAATCATTTCCAACATGAAGAGCACCAAGAAGGTTTGGATCCCGAAAGGGAAGTAAGAAGTCCGTCGGTACACGGGGAATTTGGAGACTTGGCAAAGTATGGGTGCATTTCATGGGGTGCATCATGATGGACAAAATCATTGCCAAGTGGGTTAGTGAATACTATGGACCCAAATTCCCCTTCCCATGTTAGGTAACTAGATGTTATTGCTTTTAAATTGGTACATCTTGCAATTAGTTTTTCCTACAATTGATATCTTTAAGCATCTAGTTACTTTTCATGCCTAGGGTTGCATTTGCATGCTTATATCTTTTGTCATGCAAACACTAGGTATTTCATATGGTAGGCTTGCTCGGTCTCATTTGTAACCCTTGGAGCAAACCTACATGGTTTAAAATTGCTTAGGAGCATGGCACATAGCTTGTCTTACTATTGTTTATCTAATATGTGCCAAAGTCCAAATTGTAGATAATTTTCTCCCAAATATCATCTTTCAAGTGGTATTTTGACTCCAAAATCAATTGTGCATGAGTACTACAAGTATTCCATGTCTCCATGCACAAATTTAGGGGGAGGATCATCTACAAGATGGACGCTTTGAGACTAACACCTTTTTCAAGTTTATCATGTGTGTAGTGGTCTCATTGCAAGGAAAATGGAGTCCCCGAAGAGAAGCATCGTTCTTCAGTTGGCATCATCATGTTGATTTCATTTCATATTTATATGCTTTCTCCATGCATTATATAGATTAAACTCTCTCGTGCAACAATTTGCTAATTATGCATATGCTTTGCTTTCTACCATATGTATGCATATATTTAGGGGGAGCTTAGTCTATATAATGCGAGAGTCAAATTTTATGATCCATTTCACTCTATACACAAAGGATCATGAAATTTGACCCTCCCTTGTGCTACTAATGTCTTCCTTTTTAGTGTTTGATGCCAAGGGGAGAATTTGAAGGACCAAAGGCAAGCATCAAGTTGATGTCTACAAGTGGTAATGGTCCCGAGAAAGGGAGGAAAGTGAATTATGGATTAGTCTATGTAATGGGAGAATTTTTTAGAAAGATAGGCTTTAATCCATAATATCACATGGGGACATTTGCAAGGGCAAGACATGTTTTTAAGTAAAGTTTTAATTGGTATCTATCAATTAGTATCATATAACCTGTCCTTTGCATTGCATCCTAGCAAGTAGATAATTTTTAAATTTAAATTTTTTTTATCATTTGCTTGCTTTGGTCGTGTTGTCATCAATCACCAAAAAGGGGGAGATTGTAAGGAAAATGGACCCTTGGCCCATTTACTTTGGATTTTGGTGTTTGATGACCAACACAACCAAATTAGACTAATGAATTTGCAAGTGTTTGTTTTGTAGTCCAATAGGGTGCAAGACGTGACTTGGACGAAGGCGACGTGATGATCCGATGATCAACACCTCAAGCAAGACCTTAGAAGCACAAGAAAAGACCCAAGATGTCAAGCAAAGTCCAAGCATGAAGATAGGGAACAAGCCGCCGCGCGCAAGATCGCAAAGAAACGAAGTCATGAGAGGCGATCGGACGCTGGACCGGACAATGGAAGCGCTTGACCAGACGCTGGACCGGTGGTTTTCAGGCAGACAAAGCGACGGACGCAAGGACCGGACGCTGGCGCAAGAACCGACCGGACGCAGGAACGCAGCGGCGTCCGATCGAAATCATGAGAGGTTCCAGCGCTGCTGAATCGCGACCGGACGCGTCCGGCAGGTGGCGATCGACCGACTTGTTGGCAGCGTCCGTCGGTAGTTCGCGGCTTCTAACGGTCGGAGACGGACACGGACGCGTCGGTCAGGGCGATTCATCTCGTCGTCCGGTCGATAGCGAAATGCGGGAGTTCGACCCCAACGGCTACTTTCTCGGTGGGGCTTATAAATACAACCCCAACCGCCATTTGAGGAGTGTGGAGGTGAGGAAACATATCAAGAGTGTTGATACACCATTTGAGTGATCTCCACATGCATAGTGCTTAGTGTTTTATTAGGTGATTAGCATAAGTGCTTTGCGGAGTGCTTAGGTTGATTAGACCATCACTTGCGCGCTTGCTCTAGGTGTTTGCCTAGTGTTTAAGTGAGGTTTGCATACCTCTTGCCACCCCATGCTTGTGAGCACAAGTGTTGTACATCGGAGGGGCTTGAAGTCTTGCGAGATCACACCAACCGCGTTTGTGGTGTGGCGACCACCGTGTAACGGGAGGAACAAGGCCAGCGCGTTTGGCCGAAAAGCTTGATAGTGAAGACGGGCGGGAGCATCCGGGAGAGGCTTGCCGGAAGGCACATCGGAGACCCACTTGCGGCGTGGGGAAGGCCCGAGGCTATCCACGGAGTTACCCGACCGGGAGCTTGGCCCTGCGAGGGATTCCTTGAGAGGGCTCCAACGAGGACTAGGGGAAGCTTGCGCTTTCGATACCTCGAAAAAAATACCGGAGTCGTCGACGGGAGTTTGCATATCTCTACCTTGCTCTTTAAGCTTCCGCATTTACATTGATCATATTATTATCATTTGCGGTAGAGATAGTAACACACTAGCAAAACCGTAGTTGCACATCTAGATAGATTATCTTTTGCATAGGTTTTGCTAGAAGTAGAAAAAGAGGCCATAGTTTAGAGTTAGTTTTAAGTTGCCTAATTCACCCCCCTCTTAGGCATCCACGTGTCCTTCAGCGTCTTTGGTGCTTGAGGTGATGAGCGATCGTCGCCTTTCGACTGTCGAGACCCGTCCCGGGGTCGTCTTGATCCTCGACCTGGCGTGGACGCATCACGCACTAACGGAAGGTGGCCATTGGGGATGTCCTCGCCCAAGCGTCGCGGAAGGAGCCAAGCACCAGCGTGGCGGCCATGGAGAGGTACGTGCATGTCGGGATCCTGTGTGCCCACGTCAAGGTGGCGTTTCGCTCGAGCATGCCGAAGGCACTGAGGATCCTAAGTGATGAGATGATTCGATGGGGAGAATAACATAACAATGGAGGAAAAGCAAGAAGATTTGCTTGGCACGCAATGAGTGGTCTCTCGTCGCTGAGACACTGACCTTCTTCCATAGCCGTGCTCTTCTGAGCTGCCTCTTTGTTCTGCATGAGTCGTTTCTGAATCTAGGCAAAGCAGAGTGAGGACCGAAATCAGCGGGCGAGGAATTCTCGTGCCTGCGGATAATTCAGCTAAGTCAGCTTCAGTCAGATCGTCTCACCTTGTCCCTTGGCCTGGCGTCGTCGTCGTGGCCGAAGCTATCCGACAATGGCAGCGCTTCTTCTTCCACCGAACGTCCTGCTGTGCCTGCAACTGCAACCAAGGCACTCGGAGAGGGCGGCGGCACTGGCGGGCTTGGGCTAAAGCAGTACGGGTTCAAGTCGAAGGCATCGCGCGACAGCTCCGTCAGCGGTAGCAGCCGACTTCCTGCGCCAGCATGGCCACGCCGGCGGAGTCGAGTAGCGCGGGCGCAGGCGGAGGCTGCGGCGCCGTCGGAGAGAGTAGGGAGCGGCAACGGGTCGGCATCGGGGCAGGTCCGCGGCGCGAGGGTGTGCGCGGAGGCGGCGGCGAGCGCGTCCAGGTCGGGCAACGAGTGGAGACAGGGGTATTTTGGACATCTTCGCTGACTGGGCCCACATGTCAGGGGCTGGCAAATGGTGAAAAACGAACGGAAGGTCAACGGAATGGCGTGATGGACAAAAGATTTCAGAGCAGTGGCACATGTGATAACTCAAAATTTTTAATGGCTTATAAGTAATTACAAACTTTTATAATGGTATACGGGTAAAAGCCTCTTCTTGTCCAGTGTTTCTGGCTTTCTGCTGCTGCATGCTGCTTGCCTTAATCTACTAGCTTCATACATTCTCTTTTACGATGTGTTCAAATTTTCCCTTGCGGACCTTAGCTTTCAACTTACCGTGGCGTCTTACTGCTTGCGCGCATTCGCCCAGCAAATATCACATTGATGCTTGTCCCCTTGCCTACACCTAACATAGTTTGGTCGTGCACGTGAACAGTCCAATTATACTGTCGGATCGTATATTCTTTACGCGAAGAGAAATTGTATACCTCTCCTTCAACCACTACTACAGAAGTTAACTGTAGGGACGGCTCTAGAGCTTCTGTAGAGACGGCTGCCCCAGCCGCCCTTCCCAGGGTGTTCCTACAGAGGGTGCCTCTATAGGGGTGGCTGGTAATATCAGCCGCCCCTGTAGTGGACTTCTGTAAGGAGCGGCTGTATCACCAGCCGCCCCTGCTGTGTGTATTTGTAAGGACGGTTCAATCAAGAACCGCCCCTACAGTGGATTTTTCAGCAAAAAAATAATTCAAATTCAAATCTGACCACATATATATAATTCAAATTCAAATCTGACCGCCATAAATATACATATATATACATCCACAAACACAAGACCATTATTTAGAACATCATCACATGTCGTAATTCACAAAAGTCCATCATTATTGGTAGTAAAGAAGATAAGAGGGGATGAAAGTGGACTACAATTATTACATCTTTAACTTCAAATGAATTGTGCCGCAGAGGAAACTGATCATGTCCAGCAGGTTCGAGCTGAGGTGGATTCACATGTTGTCCTTGGCCATAGAATGCTTGAAAAGCTTCCTCTCTTGAGTTGATTTTTTTTGTAGCAATTACCCTTAGAAACCATCGACTTGAGCACGTGCTTTGTCCCAGCTAGAGTACACACCAGGTTCCTTCCTACGATGAACAACATACCATGCCATAGCTGTAGAAAAAGTAAAGTGTAGTAACAAAAAGTAAAGTGTAGTAACAAAAATACCACCAGGAGGCATGTGTAAGCATCATTGGCAAAGAGGCATGTGCTCAGTTCTATGAAAAACACATCACAGGCAACAAACATGTGCTCAGTTACATGAAAAACACATCACAAGCAACAGACATGTGCTCAGTTATATGAAAAATACATCACAAGCAACAAACATGTCCTCAGAAGAATGCAGGTAATATGCTTAGAAGAGTTAACAATAAGATGTTCAAATGAATGGCTGGGTCACATGATCAAACTGCCAAGGCAAATACACACACTAGCATCAGGTAGGTTGACCCAAAGAAGAATGCAAGGGTGTAGTGGCATATAGTCACTAACTACAAGCCACAGTTATCCATAGTTAGTAGAGGGTAGCATGTTAACTGCACAAAAGAATGCAGGAACATGTCAACTGCACAGAGATGGGTAAGCCGACTGCACAACCAAGCCCAGCAGGAGTGAGTTATGCACAAAAGAAGCCACTAGAGAAGACCAGATGCATCCACTAGGAGAGAGTAGCCACTGCACCAAACCATGCATACAAAATACCACCAGGAGAGGGCAGGCACTGCACAAAAGATGGATCAACCAACGGACCAGCAAGCAGCTCAGTTGTAATAGTGCTTGGCCAAGAAGGTTCTCAGCCATAGCACACGATGAGCTGCATTCATATTCACAAAAGCAGTACCCTAGGGCTTGTTGTCAAGAAGGTGGCCTCATCAGCGAATCCAAGCATGAACATCACAGCCCCATACAGCTCTAGGTGGGAATCCTCAACCTTGGTTGAACAAATAACATCACAGCCCCAGTAGGCAAACCAGCCCCAACAGCAGCAAACCTAGTAGGAGCACCAATCCCAGGGAACACAAGCTCATCAGGTGCAAGCATGTCAACATTCATCTCCTCAGCCATCCCCTAGTTTAGTTGGCACACCCCACTCAGATTGTAATAAGATCAAATAAACATCATTGCACATGTCTCTAACCTTAGGTAAATTAAGAGAGTAACAAATAAACATCATAGTACATGCATGTAGCCTCAGGTAAATTAAGACAGTAACAAATAAACATCATAGCACATGCCTGCAGCCTCAAGTAAATTAAGCCAATAACAAATAAACATCATTGCACATGCCTCCAGCCTCAGTTAAAGTATCACATAAACAAATAATCATCATTGCTCATGTCCAAAGCCTCAGGTCAAATATAGTATCACAAAAAATCATCATTGCATTTGTCCAATGCCTCAGTTCAAGTGTAGTATCATAAACAATCATCATAGCATAAGTCCAAAGCCTCAGGTCAAGTGTAGCATAAAAAATAAATCATCATTGCACATTGTTCAATGCCTCAATTCACATGAAAAACATAGTTCAACATTATTGGAATAGTAGCAGTTGTTTTCACATGAAAATCATCATAGCGTAAGTCCAATGCCTCAGTGTTATACATTTGTAGATTTTATGTAGTTAGCCATTGTAGTTGATTACCTGGTGCAACCCTTAACCCATCCTCCCTCTCTAGTGCATCAACAAGGAAGGTAGCATCAGCAAGGAAGGTAGCATCTGTGAGCAAGTTCCTTTCTCTAAGCAGTTGGCACAGCATAAAAAAAGGTGCTCTTCTCATACGAAGCATGTTGACACACTCTATATCATTGCAGTTGTAATTTAAATCTAAGTTTTTTTGCCTTTCCTCATCCATGATTCTCAAAGGACCGTAAGTGATATGAGGCCTTAAATCATGTTGCATTCTAAGCCTACTAAACAAGAGTGCATACATAGCAGTGATAAGAGCAGCGGCCTGAGCAATTAACAGTCATCGTTGGTCCTCCAAAGCCATCTACCAAAGCAACACAGGTTCAATGAGCACAACAACACAACAAAGCTATGAAAATAAGGGTGTGTTTTATTTCCTGGACAAGGTAAACAACAACCAATGCTTACTGTTCAATCTTTAGTACTATATGAAAGACATCATTGACATTGAACAAGTGCTCAGATTAACTGAAAACAAACATCCAAGGCATAGACAAAAATCTTTGGCATTGGACAGTGCTCAGATTTACTGAAAGAAATCATGAAAAGCATGGACAAATTATCATTGGCATTGGACAAATGCTCAGAGCAAAAATAGCAACATCATTGACTTGGACATGAGCTCAGAAATATATTTCATTCACAGATCTAGACAGCACCGACATCATCCATCAAGTACTACTGCAATAATCAGAATAGGGAGGAGGGAAGGATTCAAAAGAGGAGGATTGCTTATACCGAACAGATGTGGTGATAGCACCACAATCAAAAGCAGATGAACAAACAAGGGATGATGATCATTGTGCTCTCGCATCAAGTATGAGATGAAATAATTAGGGATCGACCTATTCCCCAAGAACCTAGGGTTACAAGATGAACAAAATAGAGGGAGGGCGATGGGGAGAACCAGATTCACTTGCTTGTTCAAGAACTCAGATCCATAGCACTGAAAACAACCACGAGAGGGAGGGATTAGGCCGGCTTGAATCAATGACAAACACCGAAAAAAAAGGAAAAGGATGAACAGAGGGGATGAGCACCTGCTGCCGGAGCTGAGCGAATGGTGAGCAACTGAGAAGGGAGACGGCGGGGATGGGGATATATACGCGGTGAATGGCGCGAAACGGAGCGGTAACCCTAGAGAGATGGTGTCGAGGTCGGAGAGGATGGTGAGGATGGGGCGGGGGCAGCTGCACGATGAACCCTAGCCGCGCGCCGGGGGAGCAGACGGACGGGCCGCGCCGAGGAGCGCTCCCAAACCCTAGCCGGACCGGCAAGGACGGAGGTCGAGGTCGAGGTCCGAGACGGGGCAGCCGGCCGCGGGCGAGCGCTCCCAAACCCTAGCCGCCGTCGCGGCCTGGGGAACGGCGGTGGATGGGGCAGGGGCGGCGGTTGGGGTCAGGGAGACGGTGGAGGAGGCGGTGGAACGGCGGTGGATGAACCTAGCGTTGACGAGCTGCACGCGCAGGATGTGGGAGAGGGAGGGGGCCGCCTCGCAGCAGGCGGCAGTTGGAGAGGGAAGAAGAGAGAGAGAGGAAAGGGCCGGAGAGACGGAGATGAGAGGTAGGCGAGGGAGGGCTACGGAGGAGGATGGTGGCCGCCGTCGTCGCGCCAGCCGCCGGCGCGGACGCTCGCGCCCGCCATGGCCCCCTGTCCACGTCGGAGAGGGAGAGCGAGAGAGAGCGAACACGAGAGAGAGGAGGGGAAGAGAAGCTTCGTGAAGGAGAAGAGAAGTTGAGTATATATTTGTTTGGGTGGATTCCGACGAGAAGCGGGAGAAGCAAGAAAGAAGCTGAGCAGAAGCCAGATAAGGTAAGGCGAAGCAGGAGAATTAGCTTTCGGTAGAATCTGATCCAAGAGAAATGTGTCGTCGGTTGTGGAGATCGAACGATCGAAATAATTTGGGAAAAAAATTTAAATTTTAAAAAATTAAAATCAAAACTACTAAAATAATTTTGAGACACCAAATGATCTCAAATGAAAATTTGATAAACGTCAAAGTTGTAGAGGTCATGAAGATCTACAACTTTTATTTTGGTCATCTTGTCATTTGACAAAATTTGAACATTTCAAATTTGAAATTTTAAAAAATGACAAGTTCGAACCAAAATTTGAGACCCAAAATGATTTCAACATAAAAAGTGATGAATACCAAAGTTGTTAAACTTATTAATATCTACAACTTTTATTTTAGTCATCTTGTCATTTGACAAAATTTGAACATTTCAAATTGGAAATTTTGAAAAATGACAAGTTCGAACCAAAATTTGAGACCCAAATTGATTTCAACATAAAAACGATGAATACCAAAGTTGTTCAACTCATGAATATCTATAACTTTTATTTTGATCATTTCTTCATTTGACAAATTCTTAGCACACATTGTTCACTAATCTTACACGTCTCATATAGTTTATAAAACCTTATGAGAGATGTATCATATTTGTGAACAATGTCGTTACCACATTGTCATATGATGAAATAATCAATACAAAAGTTGTAGATCTTGATAAGTTATTCAACTTTGGTATTTATCACTTTTTCAGCTGAAATTATTTGGGCAACCAAAATCTTGTCTGAATTTGCATTTTTTTGAAATTCAAAATTTAAATTGCTCAAACTTTTCATATGTATATATTGACAAAATCAATAAAATAAATTGATAGAGAATAATTTTAGAAAATTTTAGAAAAAAATCATCAGATTTGGAGTTAATATGAGAAAGAAAAACTAGTTACAAAGTTGACCCACAGATTAAAAAAAGAAATTACACTGTTCACTATGATCATGTAAGGATTATCTAAAACAACGTGATTTCTCTTTTTAATTTGTGGGTAAACTTTGTAACTAGTTGTTCTCCCTCATACTAACTCTAAATGTGATTGTATTTTTTTCTAAAAATTTCTAAAATCATGATTCAGCATTTAAGTTTGATCAAACTTGGATGTGACAATGTTTTACACATTTTAAAATTTGAAATTTGAAATTTAACAAGTTTAAACCAAATTTTCAAACCCTAAATGATTTCATATGTAAAAGTGATGAATACAAAAGTTGTTTAACTCATCAAGGTCTACAACTTTTATTTTGTTCATCTTGTCATTTGACAAAATTTAAACCTTTCAAATTTGAAATTTTAAAAAATGACAAGTTTAAACCAAAATTTAAGACCCAAAATGATTTCAACATAAAAAGGGATGAATATCAAAGTTGTTAAACTCGTTAATATCTACAACTTTTATTTTAGTCATCTTGTAATTTGATAAAATTTGAACATTTCAAATTGGAAATTTTGAAAAACGACAAGTTCGAACCAAAATTTGAGACCCAAATTGATTTCAACATAAAAAGCGATGAATACCAAAGTTGTTCAACTCATGAATATCTACAACTTTTATTTTGATCATTTCTTCATTTGACAAATTCTTAGCGCACATTGTTCACTAATCTTACACATATCTCATATAGTTTATAAAACCTTACGAGAGATGTGTCACATTAGTAAACAATATCGTTACCACTTTATCATATGAAGAAATGACCAATACAAAAGTTGTAGATCTTGATGAGTTATTCAACTTTGGTATTTATCACTTTTCAGCTGAAATCATTTGGGCAACCAAAATCTTGTCTGAAGTTATATTTTTTTGAAATTCAAAATTTAAATTGCTCACACTTTTCATATGTATATATTGACAAAACCAACAAAATAAATTGATAAAGAATGATTTTAGAAAATTTTAGAAAAAATCATCAGATTTGGAGTTAGTATGAGGAAGAAAAACTAGTTACAAAGTTGACCCACAGATTAAAAAAAGAAATCACATTGTTCACTATGATCATGTAAGGATCATCTAGAACAGTGTGATTTCTCTTTTTAATTTGTGGGTAAGCTTTGTAATTAGTTGTTCTCCCTCATACTAACTCCAAATGTGATGGTTTTTTTCCTAAAAATTTCTAAAATCATGCGTCAGCATTTAAGTTTGATCAAACTTGGATGTGACAATATTTTACATATTTTAAAATTTTAAATTTGAAATTTGACAAGTTTAAACTAATTTTTCAAACCCTAAATGATTTCATATGTAAAAGTGATGAATACAAAAGTTGTCCAACTCATCAAGATCTACAGCTTTTATTTTGATTATCTTGTCATTTGACTAAATTTGAACCTTTCAAATTTTGAAATTTGAAAAAAAAACAAGTGTGCACTGTAGGAGCGGCTGGTGATTGAGCCGCCCCTACAGATCAGCCCCAACTGTAGGGGCGGCTCAGGTTACCAACCGCCCCTACAGTGCCATCTGTAGGGACGGCTGGGCTGCTGGGGCCCGAGGACGTCCACTATAGGGACGCCCCAATACCTAGCCGCCCCTACAGTAAAAATACCCGCGTTCCTACTGTAAGAATCTAACGTGAACCACCGGTCGTACGCGTACGTACGTGTGCCGCCGATTTGCGGGAGATGTGTATATTGGTCCAAAAAAGAGACATGCGGTGCATGCCATCGTATGCGTCGCTTACATGGACCGCGACACATATCCATGTGACCCATACATTTCATCTTCTTCTCGTCCAGCAGCTCCACAGGTGAAAACATGCCTTGTGTACGTATGGTGTAACTCGCCATTAACTTGCAACTTGCATGCATGTGTCCGTCTCCTTCTCATAGTCCCATGAGTGTTTTGAGACCACTGGCATGCTCTTTGCCATGGGCACGCAGCCATGTACGTCGCGGGAATCTCTCCACCGGCGTCGTGAGACCACTAGCTTGGAAGCGCCCGTGAACCCTCTACTACGCCTCTCTTTTATCTCGCGCGCAGTGGTGTGGCAAGGCTTTGTTATGCGAAGATATATCATATATATAGTACGTACTTGCATGTCATGGACCTGTCTTGTCCATATCGCCCCACTCCCTCTCGTTTCCTCGCTGTACAGTGCAGGTATGGCTCACGTGATTATGTGTGTTTCAGTGTCGACTCTTATTTACATATGCTTTCGTTTTGCTCCATTATAATTTGCTTCCTCGATCTAATATATATGCGAAGTTGCAGAAGTTGTCTTTCATCTCACGCTAACATAATTCGGCTTGTTTTATTAGTCATCCTAAATGCTTGCAATCCACCTCTGAAACGTAGACCAAGACGTAAAACAACACGAGGTGCCAATGATTACTAATAGTACTAGTTGCTTGAAAATCACGTTTGTTACCACCTGTTAAGAGTAGAAATCAAGAGAGGTACAGAAGTATAGTGGGATTGTGGGAATGATTCTTGTATTGATCACATGAGTCAGCACACACACACAATACATACATGTCCAAAGGTGAGTACACACCCTCTCTATCATTAGCAACTGTTAATGATGTTATTAGTCTGCTAATTGATGCAACGGGCGGTGGCAGCGACCAAGAGTAGTATTATTTCTAACACCACTAACTAATCAAGACGTCCGATCTTATTAGACCAACGGTCCACGCGTCATTTTTTCTTCCTCGGATTCAGACAACTACAACAGGATGACACCATTCCTCTTGGTCGCACGCTAGCTGCCACCGCCCATTGCCCTGTAGCTCCGGCCTCCGGCCCGCCACCCTCTGTCTCCTGCAGCAATCTTGATGTCTCCTGACAGGCTGACACTGTAGTTCTTGGATCGAACAGTTGACAGTTAATTAAGTCGTACCACTGCATGCAACCAGTAATGTCCGGCAACGGGAAGTGAGAAAACATGGAAAGAAAACACACAAAGTTCCCAGCCCGGTTGGCTTTCTGCATCACTGCACGTCGCTGTTCCCGGCCCGGTTCTGTCCATGTCTTCATTTTTCTCCTCTTCAGGCCACTTCTCTCGATCTTCTCCTGCAGATAGATATCTGCTAGTGCTAGCTTTGTCGATGCAGAAATTGAGTTGCAATCACGAATCAATATCAATGCAGCCTTATATGTTATATACCTCTACCCTTGGCTGGACGATACATGACAAGTCTTTATTTGACATGCTAGCTGTCGGATGTTATCTTCTTGCTGACTCTAGCTGGGTAGCTAGGGTGGACTAGCATATAGTACTACTCATAAGTTTGAAAACGGATGGAAAAAATCCCGTTCTGACCCGTTCCGTTTTCTACTCTTTTCCGTCCGTTTTCGTATTTGTAGGATCCCGGAAACGGGAAAGGGGTTTTTCCGTCCATTTCCGCGAGATCCTGTTTTTATTCAGAATTGACCCGTATTTATTCCGTTTTCATCCCGTTTTCAATCTACGTGAGATATGTCTAGAAATTGATATGTTCATAAACCTACTAATCATAAATTATGCATGTTAACATGTTAACACATGGTATACTAGTGAATATTAGACCGATAATTTCGTACGTGTATATTATTTTGTGACTTTGTTCATGTATACTGAAGAATATTTGATCATATTATTCTAACTTATTTTTCCAGCTCTCCGTCCGTATTTATATGTTTTCGTATTTCCGTATATCCCCATCCATTTTTAATTCCGTTTTTTTCCCGAACCCGATCCCGTTTCTGCTAAAAATATAGAAACGGAAATGGGAGATGAGTTTTTCCGCTCGTTTCTGTCCGTTTTCATCCCTAGCTACTCAGTATATTGGCGCTTGATTTTTGAGTACTCCGTATTTTGTAGCACCATCTCAGCATGTCAATTCAGTCAGGTGTATGTGCTGCTGAGTCAGGCATGGCGCCTGCTGCCTATTGGTAGACGTCGATCCATTGCGTATTTGATAGAATTAGCGGAAAACTTTTCCCCCTTGGGCTTGCATTGGGGCATTGGGCCTTGGCACAGAAGCAGCAGCCTGGCCACGGCCACATGCAGTGATGCAGACATGCCGGAAGGTACGGCCCCGGCCACCCGGGCCATCCCACGACTCTGCGATAGCCCGAGAGCCCGGCCAGGCGGCCACGGCCGGCATGTGGAGCCCGCCGGCCCGCCAGATTGCCATCTCGTAAGCTAACAGTTGACGTACGGGCCCCGCGTCATCGCAGTGCGGCACTGCCGAGAGGGAATCTACTGTGGGGTGGTCGCTGTGTGGCCTGTCCGCCTCTGTGGGGCCCGCATAATTGGGCCATGCATGGTCCAGGGGACAGACAGATGACAACGGTGCGTCACCGGTTTTCTGTAACCGCCATTGTTAACATCGCATGCGCGCACTCTATATCAAGTAGAGTATGATATATATGTTGATAACCACAACACAATAACACACTAGAGCAAGTATAATAAGGGGATGTAAGCAAGCTAAATGCTGAGGTGGAGGGGAGAGAGGAGGAACGGACTGTAAGTTTACAGCCGGCTGGGCACCAGAACAAAAAAAACTCTACGAGAGAGACGAGTGATCCATGTATTAATGACGAAGATGTAACTACTATATGGTGGGCTGAGAGGTAGGCTGTAAGGATTCATACAGCCAATAGTCGGCTGTATTATTAGTCTTGCTCTTACATCGTTGGCAAAAATTTTGATAGAAGTTGGCACATGAGTCGTCCTAGTACTAATTAACCAGCCGCAAGATGGGTATCTCTTAATGTGCTGATGCTATACTGTCCAATGCTACTGAAAACAGCTAGTATTTTTTTTAGAATTACACAGTACAATGTTGACGTTCATAACATGCACGCACACTCACCCTCTATGAATACACGTACGTAAACCCTACCCCTATGATCACCTTCGAAGGACCGAGCCGGCAGATCTCGAGATTCATGCATATGTCGGTTTTGATAGAAGTCACGTTCCAATTTTACAGAAAATGAAGAAACCCCAGCGTGCGTGGTATGCAAATCATAGGTATTTCTTAGCTTGAAATAAACCGGTAGCCGAATGTTTCAACCATCCTTAGTTTATGGGTACAAAGCAATACATGGTTTTGTAATATGACAATATATATTAATATAACTGCTTTTAAAGGAAATTATTAATTAAATCCAACAAGATATACATTCACGTAGCTTTCATGTGTACGAGAGTGACAACTAGGGTAGAATTTCTTCTTTCCTCATCCATCACATCTTGAATACTTGGTTTCCTACACACAGGCCCTAGGTACAAAATTGTGAACTTTTTGCGGCTATTTTTAATCTTCTGCATCTACCCTGCCAGCGAGGGAAGTTGAAAGCATAAACATGCTTGATTGGACATATGTGGGCAGCAGCAAGATGAAGCTAAGCTCAAATTTTGACTCAAAAGAATTGCCAGTTTGGTCCTTCGACTTTCATAAGAGGCTCATTTTCGTCCCTCGCCTTTCAATCTGCCCAATTAAGGCCATCTTTGGATCATAGGGGCTAAAGTTTAGTTGGCTAAATTTAAATACTAAACTTTGGACCACTTTAGCTCACTTGAGTTGCGGTCTAATGAATTAATGGTTAGTTAATAAACTTTAGACGACACTTTAGACCACATGTTTATAGCCTCAAGAGCAAAAGTGATCTAAAGTTTATAGAACATGAGATCCAAATAGGACCTAAATCTCTCAACTTTGGCTTAATCTTAGGTCAATTTTGTCCCAAATCCATAATTTCTGCACTGGTGTGCCAACTGCAAAGTAGGGCTCCAATGGCATGGAGGGGAATATACAAACTTTTTTCTTGCAAACTCAATTTTGGCTTTGATTGTTTTGTAACCGAATTTGAGGATACGCGAAACCAATTGATTCAATTTGGTTCATTTTTCTTATTGATCTATTGAATTCTTATTGGTTTTGATTATTTTTTTTGTAACCCCTCATCACCAAATTCAAGTTGAGGGGCATGATTTGCCTAGAGAGTCGAAGCCTATGTGGAATCTTGGTTGACTTGGCACGCCTACCTGGAAACCATTAAGGATTAGGGATTCTATCGGCCCATTAAGGCCCCCTTTTGGAACATAGATTTTTTTATTTTTTGCATTTTTCCTACGAAAATGAGAAGATTCCTGTGAAATTCCTGTGTTTTAAAGGAGCCCTAAGCGAAAGTTGAAGTATTGAATTGCATTTTAAAAGATGGAGAGCAAAACAAAGTTTGTGAAGACCAATTTGGCTATTCCACCATGACAGTTCATGTACTCCTTTAACATTGATGTGGATTTGGGAAGCACAAATTTAAATTTACTTATATGCATGTAAAACCTAGAAATATACTATTATTGAACCTTTTCCCTTGAAAAAGAAATACCAATATCTTTTTGGTTGATACAAGCTGAATGGTGAAATTTTAAATGAAGTGCGTATGATCATTCTGTAATGTATATAGCACATCGAGCTGCATGCATACATAGATCACACAAGGGCAAGAATTTCAAATGTAGTATCCGCCGTATTCGTATCCAACCTTGTTGCTTTGTAGATCCTTTTTGTACTATATGAGTTTTTTTCCAGCGGGTATTGCACGCGATGGCTTCAACACTTTTTTTTTGAGACGATGGCTTCAACTCATGATACATCATATATAGTACTTCACGCCCAAATCAAAAGAGCATCTCTGTGCATGAAGCTAGTGCTTCAGTACGCGTGCGCATAGTAGGTATCTATCTGCACAAGCGTGTACTACGTGTCCCATTTGGTTAGGCAGATGGGTATTATAGTATAGATTACACTTAAGTACTTAACTACACATATTATGACTAGCTAGCTAGACTCATCGATATCGAGTGGACATATACTTGCAAGAGAGCGGAGCCAAGCGGGTATAGACAAGCAAGTAAGGCCTGGACCTGGACGACGGAGCTGCGTGCACAGCTTGCGGGGCGGCCTGCTGGCACCGGCACCGGCACCGGCGCGCTGCAGCAATAAAACGCCAGGCTTATGCTTTTGAGCTGCGCTCTGGTCTCGGAATGAGCGCCCAAGCACATGACTTCACAAAGCCGATGCAACATGCATGCAGATCTGCAAAGACAACGCAGGAAGCAGAGCGCCGGCAGCTTTTGCATGGATTTCTCCGGCCCGGCCATGCATCGCATCCTCCTCCTTTCCGTTGATTCTTCCTTCGCCTTCCGTGCCCTTGCCCACACCGACACAAGTCATGGCACTGCAGCCGATCGCAGCCCTTCTCCGTCAGGCCATCGATGTCTGCGCCATGACTGGGGGACCTCGGGGAAACAGACATGGATTCGGAGAGAGAAGAAAGGGATGGAGGGACTGACACGAGGACCACTCAAGTCACGGGATGGAAACGAGACGACGAAGAGACGACGAGGATGAGATGAGGCAGGTTAATTTAACAACAAGTGCATGCGTTTACCATATGGAGTATACGAGTAAACTACGACGATTTCCTTTGCATTCTTCAAAGTGCAAGCTTTGCCTAGCTAGAGTCATGAGTCATCAGGACTCAGGCGTCGTCGTCTTTAACCGCCAGCCTTCAGCAAGTCAAAACAACTCAGGCTCAGAGACAGCAGCACAATTGCTCTGAACAATCGGACTGCATGCCTGCATGCCACGCAGCTATCATGGGGGCATGCATGCATATGCATGCATACGCGAAAGCTGTGCTCGAGTCTGAATCTGAAGAGGCAAAATTATCTGGAGAGAGGAGGTAGCTGACCTGACCAGATGCCAGTGCGTGCACGCATGCTCACGAAGTCACAAGCCAAAAGACAATAGGGTGAATTCGTTTCGCTTGATGCTGCTGCTTATGCTGAAATGTTGCTAGAGAAAAACACCGTTTGTTCGTTAAAGTAGTGCTGCAGAACAGGACGAAAGTATGGAACAGCCTTTCTTCCGTTAGTCAGGAGACACGAGGTACAGTAGTACACGGGGATGGGGTAAAAACACTGAGGCGAGAAGAGAAGGTCGTCGTCGTCGTCGGACCTCGGGGGCATGGCCGTCCGTGCACGCACGCATGCTGCGATGTGCGACGCTGTGCATGGGTCGTGTGTGTGCTGTGTGTCCACGGTCGGGCGTACATTTCTAGTCCGCAGCACACCCCGCAGGGCGGCCCTCGCTGGATCCCGTCCTGGACTCCAGGAAGGCGGCCGGCTAGGCTAGTGGATTCGTGCACATGCTTGCCTGCCGGCTCTTGTCACTGTAGATCTTATCGTCTCTCCTGTTGCTCGTCTTGCTCACCCACGTGAATGTGATATACTGCCTTGCATATACAGTGCATGCACGGCGTTGAGTGTAATCATCAGGATCCACGGTGATATGGATGGATCGAACACGCTCTGTCACGTGAGCGCTAGAAAAGATTTGCATCTCGGCAACGATCTGTCATTTGATCTGCATAAGCATTAGCGTGCATTAGTCCATCAACCAGTGCTCCCGCACATGCTAGAATCTTATGAGACATAAAAATTAGATGTTACTGTTTAATACCTATGACCAACAAAATATACTTATATTAATTTGACCGTTATTATCTTTGTTTATTTTCTAACACAATCTCCATAATAGATACCATGTAGTCACAAAATCCAATCGTGATAAACTTATCAGTAGCTAATCTATATGTTTTTTTATCTGTATCAATTTGTATTCCTTTTGCAAGGCACATTTGTGTATTTTCAATATGCATTTACTTGAAATCTTAGCTTAAACTATGGTGTGGTTCTTGGTGCAGCTTGTGTGATTGTGTCTTATGACTAGTGGCGGAGTCACGATCTGAAACTTTTCCTACTTCCACATCATAAAAAAATCGAATCCATATACTTCAAAAAAAGTTGAATCCATACTATTACTGCAATAGACAATAGCACTCCAAACCAATATTTGCAACCAAGATCAAGAACTGAAGTATGGAGAGTGGAGAATGGAGACCAGGCGTTGTCGGCCTGGATCTGGCCACTGGCGGCTGGCGGCTGCGGCTGCGGTGCAGGCACGCGGCCAGCCGCCCCCTGGCCCCGGCCCCTGCCGGGCTTGCCGGCCTGCCAGCTGCCGCCCGGCGCCCCGGCCGCTCTGGCTTGCTCGGCCGCCGCCGCCGCCGCTACCGCCTAGGGTTAGCGCCTCCGCCGGCCGCCAGTTCCGTTCCGTGAGCGAGTCGTGAGAGGCAGAGGGGTTCGGGATCAATCGGTGTCGGGGTGAGTCGGGTGACTGGTGAGAGGCTAGGAAGGGCTGAAAATGGCCGAGTGGGCCGGCCTGAGGAGGTTGGGAATTTGGAAGCAAGGACGAAAGGCCAGATTTTTACATGTTTTGGGCTGAAATGCGCGTAAATACTATAGATTATAGCATTATACATTTATATATACAAGTATATACACATATATACATAAAAGTGTACCAAAATAATTGGGCATTCCTATGAATACTGGGGAATACCCTTGAATCCGCCCATGCTTATGACATCATGAATCTAGTTTTGATTTTAAAATGTTAATCTTATTAGTTGCTACATATTTTCTATCCTCGAGCTAAGTTGAAACACGTACTTGTGCTTATGTATATTTTATTAACCCTCTTATTTTATCGGAAGTAATGATTTTAGGTCATAGAGTGTACTCTTAAGTACTATAATTTATGTATTTTATTATAATAACAGAAGTGGATAATTTTTTTTTATAAAATATAATAGACTCAATGCCTATTACGTACTAGCTATGAGCCTATGATGATTGGATTCCATAAAATTAAAGGGTAGTTGTTCCTGATTATTGTGGGTGCTTTTTTTCTAGTGTCTCTTGAGAATTAATATGGAGACACCATTAGGTCTATATATATTTAAAGTATAGTAAGATGATCCAAATAAAATTGAAGTGAGCATTGCCGAGCTTGTTAGGTTTTTTGTGGTGGAAACTTTTGATCTGGGATCAAGTTCTTGACTTGACGTGAATGCTCGTATTTTTCTGGATTTAGTGGTTGGCGACATACCCGTCGATGGTGAGATGTATATGGGGACTTCGTCAACCTAGAGGTCACCTGTGTTCATACAGGTGAATGTGTGTGCATGTATACGGGTGACTGCATCTCCACCGTATTTCGTTAAAAAATATTCCAGCTAATAATTGTAGATAAGATAAGTTCACAAAGTATAAATAACTACTAGTACAAGTCACAGAAAAATGAGCGCAGAACATATGGCCATGTTCGGTTGGCTGAAAAAAATGACTGATACTAATTTTTATGAGAAAAATACTACTATTTCGTTGAAACGGTCCGGCTTATAAGTTCGAGCTAAACAGGGCCGTATACTTGCAGGCGGCGCAGACCGCCCG
This sequence comes from Miscanthus lutarioriparius, assembly GCA_904845875.1. NCBI lineage: Eukaryota > Viridiplantae > Streptophyta > Magnoliopsida > Poales > Poaceae > Miscanthus > Miscanthus lutarioriparius. Next base: position 18,974,429 of record CAJGYO010000011.1, on the reverse strand, counting down.
TCGTCCTCTGACCAGACCGATAGCGGACATACTCCATTCACGGTGGCACAGCCTACGCTGCAGTCCTGCACACTCGGCGTGGTGCAGGTGCTGTGTCCGTGTGCTGGCTCACAAGTCACAAGCGCCTAGCAGTACGTGTATACCCTCCCCCTGCCGGCCCTGCGCAAGCGCAACTGTTCAGCTATCCCATCAGGTGCGATTCCCCAACGCAACACAACACAACACTGCTCCTCCACCGTCCCCGGCCGCCCTGCCGTTCGGGCAAGAAACGGAGCCGTCGAGCGCGTCCGCCCGCCCCCGTGCGTTTTACGGCGGGCGCGACTGCGCGAGCAGGCGTTGTTGGTGAGACACTGGACGGGACGGGTCGCCCGCCTGCTGTTACTGTGAGCGAGTCGCAAGGGTGTAATAAGGGAACAATCACGACGACCAGCCGGCCGCTAGCGCCGCAGCCCGCGCGCGGGCGGGCGGGGTCCCCCGAAAGCCCGGCGGGCGCGGCCAGCCATCCGTGCCCGTGCGCGTGGGCCGTGGGGGCGCGCGGCGCAGCGCAACGCGACGCGACGCTGCTGCCAGTGCCTGCCTGCCTGCCTGCCTGGCCGCCTCTGCGACGCTGCGTGCCTTGCCTGCGCTGCGGCGGATGATGCATTGGCATGGTCCATGCATGCGGGCTACGGCGACACGCATGACATGAGGCGAGCGCGCGCGCGGCAGCAGGTTGGAGCTAGCTACTATAGACAATGGAGTACTCCTAGACTGCTAGTACTAGTAGTTCAGCCTAGGCATTCGGTTAACCGAAACTGATCGGTTCGGTTCCTCAGTTTTTTATGAAATTCGGTTAGTAGAAAATTAGGAACCGATCGGTTAGTAAGAAAACTAGAAGCCGAGGAATTTCGGATTCAGTTAGATCGGTTCGGTTTCGGTTAGAACCGAACTAACCGAGCCATCCATTACAACAGCGAAACAGAAGAAAAAAATAGTGAAAAAACACGGCAACAATTGCCCCTTTTCCGGATCCGGCACTCCTCAGCCCTCGCCGGCACAAGAGGCGCGCGGAGGAGGACTCCAGGCAGGAGCAGGCTGCGGTGGAGGGCTCCAATCCAAGCCTCGCAACGGCGCGGCCCACGGACGCCCACGCAGACGGTGAGCAGTGGCAGCTCGATGCCTCGGCCTCCAGTCCAGGCAGCGGGCAAGCACGCGGCTCCCATGCCGCTGCCCGTCATGGCTTGCCTTGCTCGCGCGCTGCAGTGGCTCGCTGTCGCGCAGGAGAAGGAGAACCGGAGAGGGAAGCCATGGTCTAGAAGTGGATGACAGAGAAGAGGTCACGAGAGAGCTGCCTGTGGTGCAGTGACGGCCGCACAGGGGAGTTGGATGTGGACGAGCTGGTGTCTAAGGTTTGAAGGGTGCATTGGCCCCGTTCGCTTGGCTGAAAAAAACAAGTCGAAATACTGTTCCGGCTGAAAAAACAAGCTGAAAAGTACGGATTATAATATAAGAGAAACGAACATGGCCATTATATACGATGGCCTATTGGGTTGGCTTTTCATTCATAGGCCTTCTATCTATCATGCCTTTTTCGGTTCTTCAGTTAACCGAGCCTAGGAACCGAATTGACCGTACTAATTTCGGTTAGTACAAACTTGGAACCGAATGAGGAATCGATTTTTTCGGTTTCGGTTACTTCGGTTTCGGTTTCGGTTATCGGTTCCGGTTATTTTGATTCGGTTTTTAGTTCTCGGTTATTTTTGCTCAGGCTCATCGGTAGTGGTAGGCTGAGAGCCAGCCGATCGACCGATCGATGGGTGTACACCTAGCTAGGAGTAGCGTGCACACACGTGACTTGCCGTGCCAGCATGTCGATCGATCCCGCCTGCTGGATCTGTTTTTCGGGCTGGCCGGCCGGGCTGCGTGGGATTGGGATCGCTCGATGGGTCGTCGACTTGTCCTGCCCGTGTTAAATGTACTGTGGACAGGGATCCGGTCGGGGTCCTGAGATTGTAATTGTACGTCCCCCCAGTTCATGCATGTCGCTAGCCTCATATTTGCAATGCATCTCACTCCTTTTTTTTTTTCGTTTTCTCTTAAACAAGATTCTGCATTTCTAGATGACCGAATTGTGTTATTGAACGACGGCAACGACCTGCCATAGCTTGCCATGCCACGCACGCAGCAACATGTCTCCATCGGTTCAGGTTCCTTTCGATCGAGAGTAAATGTCGTTCACCATATATAAACTTCATTTTTATGCACGTAACTATCACGGACTGATCGTGTCGCACGCTTGGAGTTCGCGGATTTTTCTCCCTGGACGTATATACATGCTTCATTCTCCTCCTCCAGCTGTAGCAGGTAGCTAGCTATCTCGTCTTTCTTAACCGAAAAGAAACGAGACGGCAACCACTTCATTCCGTGGATTGGCAGCACCGTACACGTACCCCTGGTGCTGCTGGTCCTTCGACTTCGAGCTCGATCGAATAAACAAGAAGCCAATCGATCTCATCTAGGAGTAAGTATCTAATCTAACCCTCGTCTCGTCTCGTCACGTGCCTCCGTGGACCCTTTTTCGCCATTATTCCAATGATGATGGGACGTCGAACCCACGACGACGCCGGGTCGCACCTCGCTCAGCTCACTTCCGTATATATATGGCTTTATTTATGAAATTCAGGTCGTTTTCATAGACGACGACGGCCGGGGAAGATTATTTAACGGATCCGATGGGCAAGGAGATCGAAAGCTCCGTGGACGTACGTGTGTGTGTACGTGTGTGTGTGTAAGTCTCGTGGACTCTTCAGACACGGGGCTTTTACCGACACGGGGCTTTTACCGGCCGGCCTCTCGCATGCATCGGTTGCCTCCACGACAAGTCCGTCTTGACATGACGTTAACTGACGATTCCATTGAACGATTTGCTACTATATATTGCAACGAACTACAGTTTGTTGTAAGATAATCATATAAAGGTGTGTTTAGTTGGGGAGGTGAAAATTTTTGGGTGTCACATCGGATATGTCAGAAGGATGTCGGGATGGGTTTTTGAATACTAATAAAAAAACAAATTACAGAACCCATCAGGAAACTGCGAGGCGAATCTAATGATACTAATTAATCAGGCATTAGCACATGTTGGTTACTGTAGCACTTAAGGCTTTTCATGGACTAATTAGGCTTAAAAGATTCGTCTCGCGATTTTGCCGAGAACTGTGTAATTAGTTTTTTTTCGTCTATATTTAATACTCCATGCATGTGTCTAAACATGCTCTTTTACTATAGGAGGCAAAAAATTTTTGGAAACTAAACAGGGCCTAAACAACTTGTGAATCAAAAAAATTATGGGGCTGCTTGGTTCCCGGCCAGCGTTGGCCACGCCACAGACGCGGCGGCCAAAAGGTGCGCCACACTCGCCACGCACTAGACGACAAGCAACGAGGAGCAAAGCGACAGGAGAAAAAGCTGTGACGGCCAAAACGTGGATGAGAACCAAACGGCAGCTTTGTTGGTGTGGCTGCCGTAGTTAGGTGTGGCGTGTTTTGGATGGCAACCAAACACGCCCTATGTAATGGTTGCGTCATCTATTCCAAAATATATATTGTTTTTTTTTTCTAAAAATGAGACTAGCAAGCAAAGGAACCAAACACCCCGTTTGTTTCACTTTCCGGCAAGGTGAGGTGAGATAGCCTCAGCAAGAGATCCAACTGCGCTTCCGAAGACGAACATGCTGCATGTGAACCAAGGTTTGGACCAGAAATAATACTTAACCTGATGTGCTGGATTGCTAAAACTAGAGGCACCTAGAAATTCGAGGTCCCGTGTGTCCGCACTTCCATAGGGATGATTTTTTGCCAACCTTATTTTAATTAAATTAGATAAATTCCAAGATCCATTATAAATGTTAGGTGTAATAAAGAATCAATCCGTTATTGAAAATTGACTTAGCTTAAATGTATGGTTAGTTAATATAAAATTAGAAGTCCGCACTGAGTTGCTGCACAAATGGGCAAGGTCGGAGCTAGGCTATAATGTGAGTGCTCTGGAGTTTTGCAGCTCCGAACTGTAACTGATATTGTGTTGGATAAGGAGAAATTCTACCTTTGTTAAGCCTCAAACTCAGAAATGTAGGAGTGAGGAATAGTCTACAATCTAGCTCTGCTGGACCTCAAACTCAGAGGGGTACGAGTGAGGAAGTGATCTAGTCTATCTTTGTTCGGTCTTACACTTAAATGGGTGGGAGTGAGAGAGAGACGGATAGAAAGAAGTGAATGACAGACGAGCCCTGATGGATAATGATACTCTAGAGGAATATAATAGTAGGAGTAAGAGAGACGGAATAATAGGATTAAGAGACGGGACGACCGGAGATGTGTGTGGACTCTGAACCGTTCTGCATAAAAACTGGCAACTTATCTGGATGTCTGGTACGGCTGTTTCTACCAACGTGTTTGGATTTGTTCGCCTTGTCTAATAATACAAACACTTCTACTAATCAGCAGGCACACGTAGGATATATATATATATATATATATATATGCTTGGTATTAGCTATCAATTTAACAAATACGACACGATCGATCGAATCACGAAGCAAAACTAAATCGATGGTGACTAAACCAAGCCATGTCTCTAAAATCCACGGACGTACAGCTAAAAAAGAAGGAATTGCGAAGCTTTCTAACCCTTTTCAGGACTACTGTACCTTAACAATGCCACTGTCTGTTGATCAGCCGTGACCGCGACGCGACGCGACGTGCTGAAAGAAACGCTTCGAACCTCACTTCGCATCAGTGATCAGTACGCGCGCAGTACTCTCATCTCATCTCACAGGTCACCAGCTAGACAGCTACACGTACGTAGTACTCTCTGCCATACAGCAGCGCAATGCTTCAAGAAAGGAACAAAAGAAGGAATCATATAGTGGCCTGACCAATTTTTAATATGGCCCCGTTTATTTCCAAGCCAAAAACTAAAAATTTTCAAGATTCTCCGTCACATCAAATCTTGCGGCATATATATGGAGTACTAAATGTAGACGAAAAAAAAACTAACTACACAGTTAGCCGAGAAATTGTGAGACGAATCTTTTAAGTCTAAATAGTCCATAATTGGACAATTTTTACCAAATAAAAACGAAAATATTACAGTAACCAAAAGTCAAAATTTTCGGAACTAAACGGGACCTATAGGAGCATTCCGGTATCATTGTCACGTCTGGACATCATGAGCTGAGCACGGTGACGTGCGTCCATGGAGAAGCTTTATTTGCAAGCTTTGCTACGCATCCATCTGCAGATCTGCCTGCCTGCATCTGCATGCCTTCGCCTACAAGGTAGGAGTACAAGCTCTCTCTCTAAAAGAGGAAACAAAGGTTCCTATTCCTTCCTTCCAAAATCAAAAATTCTTTAAAATCGTCGAATCTGTCATGCTCATTAAATATATCCCTCCAGTAAAGGAGAATCTTTGCCTAAATAGTCCATAAGAGATAACAAATACAAACGAAAGGATAAGCGGAAGGGATCTAAACAGGCCCTTATTCCTTCCTTCCGTTTCCCCGTCCTGCTCATATCCCTAAGGACCCGTTCGGTTAGAGGTGAATGTGGCTAGGAATCATTCCAGAAAATAAAAACTTGTATAAATTGACTATCAATACTGGCCGGAATTTTTCCCGATAGCCATTCCCTATGAAACGAACGGGGCCTAAGGAGAATGCCCGAGAATAACTCCGGGATAAGCTGCTGGCCATGAGGCTGACATCTCACACACACGGAGAGAAATTCAAGGAGAGAGACAGAGACGGGACCATGGCGTGTACAGTACTGAGGTCACAAGTCTACAAGACTACTCGTTTAGATGCTGAAAAAATCTCTCTCTCTCTCTCTCTCTCTTTCGACAAATATTTTCGTGGACCAATTCAAAAGATTCATCTCGTGATTTCAAACTAAACTGTGTAATTAGTTATTTTTTCCTACATTTAATATGCAGCCGGCGGATAAAATTGATGTGATGGAGACAGGAGTAAAAAAACTTGAAATTTTGCAACATGCACATTTACTACAATAGGTCTCTCTCTCTCTTTGAATTTTTATTCAGCCATACCTGTTTCTTTATCTCCGTATTTCTTTTAAGATTTGAGAAAACGGATAAAGTACGTGTGACAGTATTATTAATAGAGAATTGCAAAACAATGGCACATTTACCTGTTTCTTTTTTTTTTGAAGGGAATACATTTACCTGTTTCTTGACACTGCGAGTTGTCTTTTAAGATTTGAGAAAACGGTTAAAACTTACTGTGTGACTGTATTATTACATGCAGCGAGCAAAGACAATATCTGAAACCAAGAATCGGTGTTCGACATCTTTAAACCGATATCTTGAGAAAGACATGATGTTTTGTTCCAGTAACCTTTGGCCTAGCCAAAATCTCCCAGTCATCAGGGTTCGAGTTCCATGCAATCTTTACAAGAGAAGCAAGTCTGAAACTTTCTTATAAGTCAATTCCTCCAAATTAAGTTGATCCAGTCGCAACCAATGCAAGTTCATGACACTGTAACATATATACCACCAGAGTCTGACCTTTGCCCAGTTACCATCTGCTCCAAATGCAGGTATTTCTTCAGTTTTTACTGCTACAGAACTGATAGACACACAGTGTCTCATCTCACAAGGCTATCTAGGGCTAACCGTCTCGCGTCTCCACCCCAGGGAGGAAAGCAACCAACCGGGGAGAATCTCAGGGGTCCGGTGGTGGGCCCTCCAGGGTCAGCACACAACAGTGAACCCACATTCTTCTGCAACCACTGCCTTGCTATCCTACAAACAAAACGCCAAGCACGTAGTGCACACACACACGCACATGACACATGCTACTCGGATAGCATTACAATTACCGTGCACCTCATGTTGATGCACACATATGCATGCAGGCAAAGACAGGTTAAGGCCCCCTCTCCCCCTCTCTCTCTCTCTCTCTCTCTCTCCGGTCGTCTTCCCGGCCTCCAAATCGAAACAAAACCATCGTAGCATGTTGGAATTTATGTCCTTGGAACATGCCATGTGTTGCTCGCTTAAACTAATGCTCACAGAACTCGGAAGGTGTGTGTGTGTGATTTGATGTGCATGATTTGGTTTGGTGTGTGCGCGAGGAGCAGGCAGCAGATCGAGTACAGCGAACACAGCGGCCCCAAAACCTGATTCCCCCGAGCAGCGAATGTTTTTTTAGGTTTAGGCGAGCCGTGAGTCATGAGACTCCTGTCGGCGAACAACCGGATGCGGATGATGCCAGTCGCCACCTCGCACGGAATTCCCTCACCTAATGCGCGCAGCGCGCACATAGCAAATTTCTCTGCACCTAGCCCTAGATAGTCTGTCTCGCTCGTTGCCGGGGTTAGGCTTAGGCATAAACTTAATTGAGCGTTCTAGTAGATTTGGTGCCCTGAGATTGAGAAGCCAACGCAGAGATGTGTTCTTTTTTATGTATATCTATCTATTATATATTGTTCAGGACAGCCAGGGCGTAGATTAAATAGGGTTTCGTGACAGGCCACAGTTTGACTTGTTTGACTAGGTTAGTGCCTCCTCCTAGGCTCCATATGTTTTTTCTCGATCGGGTATTGTACCCGTTTTTCATTAAGAGGAAATGGAGTTGGTAAGAACAACCAAGTGCTCGGCGTCAGTGGCGAGCGGCAACGAACGCGCAAGGCACTAGCGAACACAGCAAACACCTAACTACTGGATGCCAATTTAGTCTATTACATGAAGAAAAGGATCTGCGACCACGCAACGAAGTCAGCGTTCAAGCTGGAGATTCCCGCGGCAATCCAGTCTTCGGTCTCCCGTAAAACAGTCCGCAGCATGGCCTGTAAACTCGCGGCAACCCTGTTGAAAGTCCTGTTGTTCCGTTCCTTCCAAACACACCACGTCACTAGTAGCAACACTGAATCAAACACAGCCCGCGAGTCAGCGCCAAGCATCCCTCTGCAGCGCAGCCACCAGTTTACGAGCTCGTCATCGCGACTAGGGGCGATGGCCTCGAGCCCCAGGGCCGACAGAAGGACAAATCACAACTGCCTGGTGACCGCGCACCCCAGTAGCAAATGGTCTGCCGTTTCCGCCTCCTGGCTACACAAGGCACAAGCGTCATCCTCCTGAAGTCCATGCCTCCTCCGACGTTCAGCAGTCCACAGCCGCCGATGCAAGGCCAACCAAAAGAACAACTTCACGCGCGGCGAACTCACTAGCAGATAAACGACCTTTGATCCAACTCGAAATTTGGCTTTAGTCTCGGTATTTTTTACGTCCGGAACTAAAAAGACCTTTAGTCTCGGTTTGTAGCTTCAACCGGGACTAAAGGTCCCTGCCCAACGGCTACTGCGGTAGGCTTTTACTGTAGGGGACCTTTAGTCCCGATTTGAGCTACAAACCGAGACTAAGGTTAAATTTTACTCCCGGTTGGTCCATTCAACCGGGAGTAAAAGTCTTCTCCCGGCTGGAGGCTCCGTTCGGGACTAGAAAGGGACCTTTAGTCCCGATTTCTGTCTTCAACCGGGACTAAAGACCCCCTCCTATATAGCCCTCTTCCTCTCCGAGCCCGAGCCACTTCGAGCTCAGTGTTCTTGCTTCATCGTCGGCCTCTCTTCTTCCTCATCGCCGGTAATCATAATATTTCTTCGATTCCTCTCTCGATTCTTCGATTCTAAAGGTTACCAACTTTATACTCTCATGTTTCATCAGTAGCATATCTCATTTTGTGGACTAAATATATGTGGTTTTTTATGGTAGATTTTTTTATTTGTAAGACATTTAAGTTTAAAATCACTTTAAAGTTTGCATATTTGGATGAAGGAAGGTTAAAGTAGTTATTCAAAACTAGTATTCAGTTTTCATTTGTAGCATGCATAGCACATTTCATGGTTTAGAAATATAGAGAATTTTAGAGTTTTTTTAATTTTATTTGTTTATAAAATGAGAAATTTATATTATATTAAAAATGAGTATAGAGAGTAGATGTCTACTGCTTCTAGGTCCTCGGCCTCTCATCGGGTTCCAAAGCGACTGAGGCCGGACCTCCCTCTCATTGCATGCGGCAAGTGTGAGGAGAAGATTGTGATGGAGTACCGGGTGAGGAAGGAATGTCCCAACAAGGGCCTGTCGATGCGGGACCCACGGGATACCCCTCAAGGAAGAGAGAAGATCTAGTCTAACTAGGATTATTTTCATGTAATCTTAGTAGTAGTAGTATTCTATAATCCTACTAGGAACTCTCATTGTAAACCGACTAGGACTCTGACCTCCTGACTATATAAAGGAGGACGGGGTTCCTGGGGAGAAGACTTTAGACAATCAATCCAACGCAAAGGCTAACGCCGACTGGACATAGGGCTATTACTCAATCACGATCGAGGGTCCAAACCAGGATAAATCGACTATCTCTTGCGTTAAACGTCGAGTTCTGCACACGCTGAAGCCCGAACAAACTGCCCCGGGTACCCCCGTGGCAGGCTATCGGTGGTGAAACATCGACAGCTGGCGCGCCAGGTAGGGGCTTTCGGCGAATTTGCATCCGAGAGCTCGACGGAATCAACCTTCATCTTCGGTTCATGGATCTGCGAGGCAGGCGACGATGGCAAGCTCCAAAGCCGTCTCATCGAAGATTCGGATCACCATGAAGACCTTTCTATTTCGGCGACTTCGACAGATCAACTCGCCGGAAGATTCGCGCAGCTCTTGATGTCCGATCCAACTCAGATTTCACGGCTTTGCGCATCCGACTCAAACTCAGGCTCCGCATCCGAGATGGAGTCTTACCCGAGTTCTTTCGAGAAACCAAGTTCTTTTCTGGCAGGGTTCCAGGGCGCGGCCTCGGCCTATCAAGAATACAACTCGGAGTACACTCAGAGTCCTTTCAAGAAGTCAAGTCCTTTTCCGTTAGGACTCCACAACATGGCAAAATCTTATCAGACACGGACCGAAGGATCCCTCGATCTGGTGTTTAGAATGCCACTGAAATGAGCTCAGGAATGTCTCGTACTAACTATAACATCTCAAGACTGCATCGTCCACTGGCCTGGTTCTGTTCCTGAGGATAGCGGTACCCGACTAGTCGGCACGACGACAACAGCAATTCTACCCTACCAAGAAGGAGACTCGATCTGCGATCTTGAAGCCTCTACTAAAGTTATCAACAACTCCGACAGTATAGAAACCGACGCCGATAACAGAACAATTCACGCACGAGAAGTATTCATGGTTCGCCATCCTCGATCACCATTGGTCCCCTCAGAAGCACCAGACATCAGGTCATCGGTTGAATCTGAGTCTAACTTATCACCCTTTATCCAGGGGCACGATGGTGAGACCGAGAATCAGAAGCAAGCCAGAGAAAGAAGAAACAAATTGAAACAAGGACGACAACGCCGTGCTAGGCAGCGCAAGGAAGCTTGGATCAAATATGAGTCAGATCTGGCCGAGTACAATAGAAGAAAATCAGAACAAGAAGTCGAAGAAAGATGCGCGGCGAATACACCCTACAATAGGATCCGAGAAGCACTAGAAGAACTCAGAGCGGCATCACATCCCAGTGAAAAACAGGAACAGCTCCGGGACCTTCTCCGGACAGTAGCCCTAAGACACACGATGAAAGGACCCGCTCAAGACTACCTGCCAGGTCAACATCTCATAGGAAGGAAGATCAAAATCAAAGGAAGTCCGCTTTCAAGAGACTTGGACCAAGTGGAAGTCACAATAGAGAAAGTAGAAGGGACCACAGTCAAAACTACCGAGTCGAACAACCAAGAAAGATCAGAAGCGAAGCACCCATTCAGACAGCCCCGCAGAACTACTCTCACCAAAACAACAGTTGGCTGGAAGGAGGTGCTGAATCAGAATACAAAGAAGCCAGAACGCACGATAGATTCCCCTATTTTGCAAACAGACTTGCTTCAATACGACTACCTCACAAGTTCAAGCCGTCCAACCACTCTAAATATGATGGCAAGACCGAACCAAGGCAGTGGCTCAGAATTTACTCACAATCGATTGAACTAGCCGGAGGAGACGACGATATCAAGACCTTGTTTTTTCCCATGGCCCTAGAAACCATACCCCTCCAATGGTTTGACAAATTGAATCCAGGGTCAATCAGAAATTGGGAGGACTTGCAAAGAGTTTTCTGTGAAAATTTCGCGGGTATCATTACGCACCCCATTACCCACGCAGAATTAAAAGGACTCAAGCAGAAAGGGAGCGAAAGTCTTAGAAATTACTACCGATGATTTGGCGAACTACGTGCTCAAGTACATGACATCACCGAACGAGAAGTAATCGAAGCTTTCTCTAACGGAATCATGGCTTGGTGGCAATTTCAAGACTTCTACAAAGAAAACCCGAGAAACAATGAAGAATTCAGATGCACAGTAGAAAATATGATTACTGTAGAGGAGAAGACACGAGAAAGGTTCCCGGATAGAAACAACCAAGACAACCCGGACAAGCAAAATCATCGAAACATCAGACATCAGGAAAGAAAATATGGACCAGACTACACCATAGCGGTGGCTGACAAATCAAGGAAGTTTTCCAAACCCAGAGGGTATGACGATATTGAAAACATGCATTGCATCTGGCACCCTAAAGGAAATCACACCATCGTAAATTGCTACACCTTCAATGATCGATACACAAGAAAAGATAGTAAGGGAAACACTAAATAAGACAATCAGAAAAAAGATGAAGACAACCATGAAGACAAGGGATTCCAAAAATCCAGGGGAACAGTAGCAGTGATCTTCGCCAGGGCCCCAGATTCCAGAAGCAAACATCAAGAAAAGCTAGCTATACGAACCATCATGGCAGCAGAACCGGCTACTCCAAGATATCTCAATTGGTCATAGTATCCAATCCAGTTTTCAAGAGAAGACCAATGGACTAGCGTAGGAAATGTATGCCATTACCCACTAGTTCTAGATCCAACTATCGCCGATATGACTGTCACAAAAGTACTAATCGATGGGGGAGCCGGACTCAACGTCATTTTTTCAGAAACGCTAAGGAAGATGGGACTACAACTCGCCGGGATGATTACACCAACGAGCACCCGTTTTTATAGGATAGTACCCGGCAAGGCAGCCATGCCACTTGGACAAATCACTCTACCGGTTACTTTTGGAACTCCCTCAAACTACCATACAGAGTTCATCAAGTTTGAAGTTGCAGACTTCGATTCATCATATCACGCAATCCTCGGGCTCCCAGCACTAGCAAAATTTATGACGATACCGCATTACCCGCACCTATTGCTTAAGATGCCAGGGTCTAACGGTGTCCTTTCCCTTCGAAGTGATTTGAAGCGCGCTTTTGACTATGATGTTCAGGCAATCCAAAGTGCAGCCAAAGCACAAGCCGCCAATGGTAGAAAAGAAATAGCCACTATTGCCGCAGAAATAAGCCTAGAAGAACTAGAGATACCGGCTAAAAAGCCCAGCATCCTCGCAACACCAAAAGAAGCTGACGTCAAGCAAATCGACCTGGGCACCGGTGATCCCTCCAAAACGGCAACCATCAGCGCCCACCTCTCGGCAAAATAGGAACTCGTGCTCACCAACTTTCTTTGGGACAACAAAGATATTTTCGCTTGGAAGCCGGCCGACATGCCAGGTGTCCCAAGAGAGTTGGTTGAGCACAGAATCGATATCAACGAAGGCTCTAAGCCTGTGAAGCAACGGCTACGACGATTCTCACCCAACAAGAAGGCAACAATTAAAAAAGAAATCACAAAGCTAATGGCAGCCGGATTCATCAGAGAAATCCTTCATCCAGATTGGCTAGCAAACCCAGTTCTAGCACAAAAAAAAAGAATACAGACGAGTGGCGCATGTGCGTCGACTACAGATCTCAACAAACATTGCCTGAAAGATCCATTCGAGCTACCATGCATTGATCAGATAGTTGATTCAACAGCAGGATCTGCCCTATTATCCTTTCTTGATTGCTATTCAGGATATCACCAGATCGCATTAAAGGAACAAGACCAGAGCAAGACATCTTTCATCACTCCGTTCGGTGCCTACTGCTACAAGACCATGTCGTTTGGACTCAAGAATGCTGGTGCCATTTACCAAAGAGCTATCCAAATGTGCCTTGGTGAACAGATCGGTGAAAACATAGAGGCATACATGGATGACGTAGTAGTAAAAACAAAGAACACGAACACACTAATTGAAGACTTAAAGCAAACCTTCGAAAACCTGAAAAGGTGGAGGTGGAAATTGAACCCAAACAAGTGTGTATTCGGAGTTCCTTCAGGACAACTACTCGGATTCTTGGTCGGTCATCGTGGAATCGAAGCCAGCGCCAAGCAAATTCGAGCCATAACAAAGATGGGCCCTCCTCGAAGTATCAAAGATGTACAGAAACTAACAGGCTGCATGGCGGCCCTCAATCGTTTCATATCAAGACTTGGCGAAAAAGGGTTACCTTTCTTTAAACTACTAAAGAAGACAGACAAGTTCGAGTGGACAGAAGAAGCCAACGAAGCTTTCAAAAGACTTAAGGCATACCTCACCTCCTCGCTCGTTCTCACACCTCCAAAGAAATACGAAGACATGATGCTGTACATTGCGGCAACTTCTACTGTGATCAGCACAACGATAGTCGTAGAAAGAGAAGAAGAAGGGCGCGTATATAAAGTACAACGCCCCGTATACTACATCAGCGAAGTACTGTCAGAATAAAAATCCAGTACCCGCATGTACAAAAACTACTCTACGCCCTCCTGATCACTTCACGCAAGCTTCGCCACTATTTTGAAAGACACAATATTACCGTGGTGACAGATTTCCCACTCGGAGACATCCTACACAATAGAGACGCAACAGGGCGCATATCTAAGTGGGTAGTTGAATTTGGCGCTCTCAATATCGATTTCACCCCACGGAAGACAATTAAATCTTAAGACGTTGCTGATTTTGTTGTCGAGTGGATAGAAATTCAACAACCTATGTTAAATACCATCCTTGACCATTGGTAGATGTACTTTGATGGATCACTCAAGCTAGGCGGAGCCGGTGCAGGCGTTCTTTTCATCTCTCCAGACGGAAAACAACTCAAGTATGTCCTTCAGATATTATGGCAAGCTACAAACAATGAAGCAGAATACGAAGCCCTCATCCATGGGCTCCAAATAGCAATTACCCTTGGAATCAAGCGATTGCTCGTATACGGCGATTCGGCAGTAGTCATCAACCAAGTCAACAAAGATTGGGATTGCACCAAAGAAAACATGGGCGCTTACTGTGCTGAAATACAAAAATTCGAAAAACATTTTCAAGGATTAGAAATTCTACATGTCCTGCGCGACTCTAAGATTGCAGCAGACGTCCTCGCCAAGCTCAGATCGGACAGGGCAAAGGTCCCACCCGGCGTATTCATAGAGGAGTTATCAGCTCCATCTATCAAACAACCCGGTGAGATAACCCCTGAACTCCCAGCTAAAGGCACCCAGATTTTGGTAATCAACACCTCATGGACCTAGGTTTTTATTGATTATATCAAAGAGAAAAAGTTGCCAGCAGATAAAGAGGAGGCTACCAGAGTTGTTCGCTGAAGCAAGAGGAGGCTAAAGAGGGGACAAACTGTACAGAAGAGCCGCATCATCAGGAGTACTCCTAAAATGTGTCTCGTTTGAAAAAGGCAAAGATATCTTAGATGAAAGACACTCCGATTGCTGTGGAAATCATGCCGCTTCAAGAACACTAGTCGGCAAAGCATTCGCACAGGATTCTACTGGCCAACCGCTCTGAAAGACGTAGAAGGACTCGTCAGAAAATGCAAAGGTTGTCAAATGTTCGCAAGACAAGCTCATGTACCAGCTCACAATCTCATCTGCATCCCACCTGCTTGGCCTTTCTCCTGCTGGGGGCTGGATCAAGTAGGACCTCTCAAGAAAGCAAATGGCGGTTTCGAGTACATCTTTGTATCAATTGACAAGTTCACCAAGTGGATTGAATACAAACCACTCGCAAAATACAGCGCAGCCAAAGCAGTTGAGTTCATCAAAGACATTATGCACCGCTTCGGCATGCCCAATCGAATCATCATAGATTTGGGCTCTCCCTTTACAGCTACAGAATTCTAAAGTTTGGCACAGGTAGAAAGGGCTAATGGACTCATACTAGACGGATTAAAACCAAGATTGTATGAAGAACTAGTAGACTATGGATCCAAATGGATTAAAGAACTACCCAAAGTAGTATGGGGGCTACGAACTCAAATAAGCAGAGCCACCGGATACTCACCTTTCTTCCTAATTTACGGATCAGAAACCGTATTACCTGCCGACTTGATCTGGACGTCACCAAGGATAGAACAATATGACGAAGGAGAAGTAGAACACACCCGAAGATTAGAACTCGACAGTACAGAAGAAGTCAGAGTAAACGCTACCCTTCAATCAGCCAGATACCTGGAGGGTTTAAGACGCCACTACAACAAGAATACCTAGCCTCGATCACTCCAAATCAGAGACCTAGTATTAAGAAGAATACAAAAAACTGATGGACACCATAAACTACTCAGTCCATGGGAAGGTCCTTTTATTGTCACAAAAGTCACCGGACCAGGCACGTACAAGTTGATAACTGAAGATGGAAAAAAGTCAACAATACATGGCACGTCAGCCAACTAAGAAGATTCTACGCATGAAAATAACTCAAGGAAGAATATATATACAAGCCACAAGAGATTAACGTTCATGATCAATAAAGATGGTGTTCCTCGACAACATATGTCTTATTATGGCTTTCCCCAGCTGTTTTCACTAAGCATACCGGCCGAGAGCAAAAGAGCTAAAAAGATGCTTGAGCCTGCCGATGAGGGTAGCTAATAAGCTAACACCCGAACCAAAAAGCAAAATGGCTGAAACTGTGCCTGAGCATACCAGCCGTGAACAAAAAAGCTAAAAAGATGCTTGAGCCTGCCGATGAGGGTAGCTGATAAGCGAACACCCGAACCAATCCTAAGATGTTTTTACAATCGGGGAAAGAGCCAGATGGTGGCCACATCTCGAGTTAAGCAAAAAAGCTAAAAAGAAGAAGTTGAAGATACTTGAGATCGCTGGTCCTAAGTCTTTTCAGTACTAACAAGAACAAAAAGGTTGTCAAGACAAAGATCTACTTACCCCGAGTTGTTTACATGGCGCAGACGAAAGCCAGACAAGCACTCGGCAAATCAAGAAAGTTTGTCAAGACAACGATCTACATATACCGAGTTGTTTACACGACGTAGACGAAAGCCAGACAAGCACTCGGCAAATTAAGAAAGTTTGTCAACACAACGATCTACATATACCGAGTTGTTTACATGGCTCAGACGAAAGCCAGACAAGCACTCAACAAAACAAGAAAGTTTGTCAACATAACAATCTACATATACCGAGTTGTTTACACGGCGTAGACGAAAGCCAGACACGCACTTGATAAATCAAGAAGATTTGTCAAGACAACGATCTACATATACCGAGTTGATTACACGGCGTAGATAAAAGCCATACAAACGCTCGACCTATCAAGGAGCGATCCTACAACGGATGAAACAACACGACCACCATAAACTGTGGATGCGCACCATGACCAACAAACGACTACTCAATGAAAGAGGACTCAGGCGTGAAGGAACATTACTCAAGAACAAGCATATTCGGAAGAATATACCAACACTATCCAACTCTCAGGCGTGAAGGAAGAGTACTCAAGAACGAGCATATTTGGAAGAATATACCAACACTGTACAACTCATGAACAAACACCATTTACACTCAACCACCACCATACAACTACATCTGACAACAGCAGACTACCAGAGAATATGCCAAGACCCTGTATCTGAGTTCTTTTTGAATAAAAGAACCCAGATATATGCTCGGGGGCTGCAACAGGAGAGGTTTTTAGTTCTTTAAACAACTCAGATTCAAGACCCTCTAACTCTTTGTTCCAAATAGCAAGAGGCTCGGGGGCTACACTCAGTGAGTGCACTTTTTCTTCAAAAAAACGCACATCACTCAGAAGACTTCTTCAAAACAGGACCCATGTGGAAGAAGAAGTCCATATTTTGGGAGCTACCCTATTGGCAAGTCCTAGAGGTCCATAGCGCGATCGACGTGATGCACCTGACGAAGAATCTTTGTGTGAACCTACTAGGCTTCATGGGTGTGTATGGGAAGCCTAAGGACACACTTGAAGCACGACAGGACCTGCGGTGTTTGAAAGAATGAGACAACCTGCATCTAGAGAAGACAGATGATGGACGCCATTACTTAAGTCATGCCAGCTATACTCTTAGCAAAGAAGAGAAGGAAAGCATGTTTGAATGCCTAGCAAGCATCAAGGTACCATCTGGATTCTCCTCGAATATAAAGGGTATAATAAATGTGCCAGAGAAGAAATTCCTAAACTTAAAGTCCCATGACTGCCATGTGCTCGTGACGTAATTGCTTCTAGTTGCATTAAGAGGAATTCTACCTCCAAATGTACGTCTAGCCACCGTGAAGCTATGTGCATTCCTGAATGCAATTTCTCATAAGGCAATCGATCCAATGGATCTAGCTAAACTACAGAATGATGTGGTTCAATATCTTGTCAGCTTTGAGTTGGTGTTCCCTCCTTCCTTCTTTAATATCATGACACACCTCCTAGTTCACCTGGTCAAGGAGATTAGCATTCTCGGTCCTGTGTTCCTACACAACATGTTCCCCTTCGAGAGGTTCATGGGAGTCCTAAAGAAATATGTTCACAACCGTGCTTGGCTAGAAGGAAGCATCGCCAAGGGCTATGGAACAGAGGAGGTCATTGAGTTTTGTGTTGACTTTATTCCCAACCTTGACCTGATTGGTGTTCCTGAATCGCGATATGAGGGGAGACTAAGTGGAAAGGGGACACTAGGGAAGAAAACATATATTGGTAAGCAGGACAATTATTTTAATAAAGCACACTACACAGTTCTGCAAAACTCCTCCTTGGTGGATCCGTATATCGAGACACATAAAGAGTTGCTTCGATCCGAGTTTTTAGGGAAGTCTGAAGCTCTGAAGCTTGGATTACGCATCAGCACATGGAAACTTTCAGCGACTGGTTGCGAAAAGAATGTCAGGGTGATGAGAGTGTTGATGAGCAACTGTATTTGTTGGCTAGGCAGCCATCGTGGCATATCCTCACATACAAAGGGTAGGAGATAAATGGGAATACATTTTACATAGTAGCCCAAGATAAAAGGAGCACCAACCAAAACAGTGGTGTCCGCATAGATGCCACCGACCCTAATGGAAATAAGCAAACATATTATGGCCGCATAGAGGAGATATGGGAACTAAACTATGCACCTACTTTTAAGGTACCTTTGTTCAAGTGCCAATGGGTAAAGGCGACTGGAGGCGGGGTAGCAGTCGACAAACAGTATGGAATGACAACCGTGGACCTCTACAATATTGGATACAAAGACGAGCCGTTCGTCCTTGCTAAGGATGTGAATCAGGTATTCTATGTCAAGGACATGTCTACAAAACCGAAGAGAGGGAAAAACAACAACGACCCAATCAATGAGCCAAAGCGCCACATAGTTCTTTCAGGGAAAAGAAATATCATCGGAATTGAAGACAAGTCAGACATATCAGAAGATTATGAAAAGGATGACCGAATTGCACCCTTCACAGTGAATAAAGACCCAAGCATCTAGCTAAATGATGAGGACACTCCATGGTTACGGCGCGATCATAACCAAGGGATATACGTTAAGAAGAAGTTCACTACTGTGCCCGCTTGATATATATAGTGATGTTTAATAGTGTGTATTAGAGGTATTATGTAATAATTGTGAATTTAGAGATGTTTGTTAGGTGTTTCCTTTTTTTCTATATTCAGATTAAATTTGTGTTTGATGGTGGGATTTCCATGTCGCACAAAGCAAAAAGCAAAAGCAATGCATCTGATGTGAAAAAATAGTGAAAAAATTGTTTTAGTCCCGGCTTGATATGGTGATGTATTAGACCTATTATGTAATAATTGCGACTTCAGTTTTTTTTGTCATGTTTTCATATTTTCTACGGTTTAAATGAATTTTCAACGTCAATAAGATGTGAAAACTAAT
Source organism: Miscanthus lutarioriparius (assembly GCA_904845875.1). Lineage (NCBI taxonomy): Eukaryota > Viridiplantae > Streptophyta > Magnoliopsida > Poales > Poaceae > Miscanthus > Miscanthus lutarioriparius. The sequence continues at coordinate 18,955,310 of CAJGYO010000011.1, read as the reverse complement.
TTCCTGTCGAAAAGCAATAGTTTTAATGATTTTAATTAAGTAGTACATTTTTGCATGGTGAAAATTATGATTATTATGTACACTATGGTAAATATTTATACGGTAAAATAAAAGAGTTTAGGTTACAGATTTTTCTTATGTACAATAATGCAAAACCAGGTCCAGGAGTTCTTTTTGTAATTTTTTTACTAATATTTTATTTAGTAGGCAATTAACAACTCTCTGCATATTTATATAAAACAAATATATAAAAAAGGAAAAACTTCTAGAAACCAGCGGGAAGCCAAACTGTAGCCCACCTTTACTCCCGGGTGGATCAACCACCCGAGACTAAAGGTGGGTTGCGTTTTCGTGGCCCTCCAAAATCACCTGTACTCCCGGGCCGTGGCTACAGCCGGGACTAAAGCTCAGACCTTTAGTCTCGGTTCTAACCATCACCCGGGACTAAAGAACCTTTAGTCCCGGTTCTAACTATCACCCGGGACTACTACAGAACCGTTAGTCCCGGTTCTAACCATCACGTGGGACTAAAGGTCTCCCTTTATAAACCACACCCTTCTCCCTTCTCTTCCTCTCTATCTCCGCCATGCCATCGCCTCTCTTCTCCACCAGATCGATCCGATCTAGCAGCGCCACCGCCCCTAGGCGACCACCGGAGCGCGCTTGAGCCTTCCCATGTTGCCGCCGACCTTCGAGGAGGACGAGGAGCCCGGAGCCTTCCCCCTGTTGCCTCACCGGGCGCTTTTGAGCCTTCCCAGCTTGCTGCCTCACCGGAGCGCGATCGAGCCTTCCCAGACTTGCCTCACCGGGCGGCGCCTGAGCCTTCCCCCCGCCGCCCCAGCGACCACCAAGCGTGTCGAGAGCCTTCCCCATCTTGCCGCACCTTTGAGGACGAGGAGCCCCAGAGCCTTTCCCGCTCTACCTCACCGGGGCGCTTGAGCCTTCTCCAAGATCCGCAGACCGAGCCACAAACATCTCTATTACTGCACGTCTTCTCCGAGTTTGGCCCTCGTTCTTGTGTTAGATCCATGAGATGCGATTAGTGGTTTTCGAATTTGTTGATAGCAATGTGATCTCGCCTTGTTTTTTTTTGCCCTTTTAGAAATGAATACCGACATGCTTGCATTAAGCAAGATACTGTATTGATGTGATGATCTCAATATATGGCATTATTGAATTTTGATCGACAAATATGGATTAGTCATTTCCTTGTAAACGAAATCAACTCTTCTCTTCTCTTCAAGTCTATTGATTTTCTGTGATTACAATGATCCATTCATTAAATCATCATGTGAAGTTGGTGTGTACCTTTAGTATTAAAACACTTTCTACTAGTTTAAAGTTTATATTTTGTCTGCTATGGCTTCTTTATTAGTTTCCTGAAAATCTTTAGGTAGGTCATCATTTGGGAAAGTTTGCCTAGCTGGCCGAACCCTTTGTGATCGATGGGCGCAGCACTTAATATCGTTCTTTGCATTGTTGTGTGATTGAACAAAGCGCTTGTAATTTCATTGCTTCTTGGTAATGAATTTTGGCTTTCTTTGTTGTGGATAAAAAATGACAGTTGCTTATTATTTCTTGATAATTGTGTCAATGGGTTCTGCTTGGCCAGCCCACTATGTACTAAACTAAAATTGCTTACTAATAGCTATTTGATCGATGATAATCATCATGGACTTGCTTTCTGGTGATGATTGAAGTTTTAAGTGTCTTTTCTGTCTGGTATTAGGCCCTTGTGGATGCCCTCGACATCAGTCTTGTAATAAAACAGATTATTACTGTTTTTAGTAAAGTCTAAGTCTCTGACATGTTTTTTGGCTGCAGGAGTTGGACCTCGCGTTTGACACCATGGATGTGAGCCACCGCCTCCTTGGCCAGTCCTGTTTATGATGGATTAATTGCTCCAACCTTTTGTAATCTGATGGATGCGTGTGCCAAGCCCTCATGCCGGCAATCTTGTAATGCGATTTTGCACTGAGCCATCGAGCTCAGTGGAGCACGGGCGCAGCCCGGTGTCTCGTCGTTTCCTCCTTTTTGCGCGGTAGCTTATGACGACGCTGGCCCCTAGATCCAAGACGTTCGACGGCGTCCGTGACGTTGTAGTAGCAGGGCACGTAGTTCTCGTACTCGGGCGGGCATATCTCCGCCTCCTTGGCGCGGACTAGTTAGAAAATTGTAGAAAATTTGTACTAGTTGAACTTGCGGACCGTGTTCATCTCGGCTAGCATGTTCTCTACCGAGCGGTAACGGACGTCAAGGAGGAGCTTTGATTCTACGAGGGAGAGCGACAATGGTCGTGGAAGACCGTGTTCCCTTCCTCGTAGAATTAGAGCTCTTCCGTGGCCAAGTATGGTGCCGTCCGGTGGAGAAATGCCCGCTGAGATGATCACGTAAGCAAGGTCAACTAGTACGGAAGCTTACGTGATCTTAGAAGATGTGTGAGGTCATGAGAGTGTGTGTTTTTTCTCAATTTTGTCGAGCAGGTCTCTTAGAATTAATTTTTCCATGAAATAAAATACTTAGAAATCATGTCTTTTATTTTTTAGAATTAATTTTTTCATAAAATGAAAAACTTAGAAAATAGTTAGAAAATTATAGAAAATCCGTACTAGTTGAACTTGCGGACCGTGTTCATCTCGGCTAGCATGTTCTCTGCCGAGCGGTAACGGACATCAAGGAGGAGCTTTGATTCTACGAGGGAGAGCGGAAACGGTCATGGAAGATCGTGTTCCCTTCCTCGTAGAATCGGAGCTCTTCTGTGGCCAAGTACGGTGTCGTCCGGTGGAGAAATGCTCGTCGAGATGATCACGTAAGCAAGGTCAACTAGTATGGATGGTTATTTATTTAAACATGTTTTTGTGCTACAATTTGATGGATATTTGATAACTTCAGACCTACAAATGTCATCTACAAATGTTACTATCCTCGAGGTGGCACGTCCTGCAGGAGTCCATTTTATAGATATAGTTTTTATTTTTTATAGAGATATCTAGTGGTGTAAAAGCTAGATGACTGCCCCGAGAGACAACATGGATGAAGAAATGATGGATATTATCAACACCGGCACTCAATTTGCCGATGGTGACCAGCAGGATGTAGATGACGGGAGTCAATACCTGGCTCTTGAAGATAACCAAGAAAATATTATGCAAGAAAATACTGGCGAGATATATATATTTGAATATTATATATATATATATTTTTGAATATCAATCATCTATTATGTGTACACATGATATTTATTTATTCTTTTTTATACGTAGCCCTTTGGATCGACGACCACAATGGCGAAAAGCAAAAATATTCTAGGCCCGAAAAAGCCATTGGAGGGGCGCTACATAATATCGGAATTCAATATCGAGACAGGCGAACCACTTGGTCCACATGCAAGGAAATTCGTGCAACACTGTGGGTGCCTTGTAAGAGACTGACTTCCGATCAGTGCCCGTGAATGAAAGCAAAAGATCAATGAGCCTCATGTTAGTTTTGTCTCTGATCTTGATAAGAATTTAATTTGGGATGATATCCTTCAACTTTCACATTGCAAGCGGATGATTATGATGCTATCAACGATGATGAATTGAATGAACTAGTTCGAAAGTGGGCTATGAAGAAGATGGCCACACAATTTCAGACTTGGAAGAAATCCCTATACACAAAATACGTCAAGAAAAACCTAACGCCCAATTTCAATACTAGTGGCCCGCTCGCGAAGTTGAGGCCCTACTGAAATGATTTTGTACAGTACAAGACGTCGGAAGAGGGTGAGGAACGGGTGAGAAGGAACCAAGAAAATGCTCGACAGAAGGTATACCACCATGGCATGGGATCAGGTGGCTACGCGACTGCCATTCCCAAGTATGAAAAAATAGAAGTGGACATTCTTGCCAAGGGTATCACACCAGAATCACTCAATTGGCCCAAACGCGCGAAGAATTGGTTTTCGCTCATGGGGGAAGATTGGACCTAGAGACCGGGAAGCTGGTTCATGGCACAAAACTCGAAAGAGCAACACAAAGATTTTCTTATGCTCTACAAGCTAAAGCTATTGGTGCATTTAGGCCCAATAGAGAGAAGGATGAACTGACGTATGCCCTCGGGACCGCTGAACAAAGTGGCCGAACGAGAGGTTTAGGATGGAACATTTCTTGGGAGCATGGTTTCCCTGACGACAGAGATACCTACATAAGTCGATAGAGAAGTAAGGATGAGGATGCAGCGTGGATCAGCAGGTTGGAGAAATTGGTCCGTGAGTCACGGGAGGCGTTGCTTCAAGCATAGAAGCGCGAAAAAGACATGCAAGCTAGAATGCAGGACGAAATCATAAAGCTAGTGCAAAAAGCAATGAGTGTCCAAAGGCAGGCATCAGATCCAGTAATCAACATTAATATTAGCCCCCTTGATCAGTTGAAAAGCAGCTGCGCTTACACGGAGTTGCCAAATCAAGATGACGCAATGCTATGTTTCCCCGTGGCTGACGTCACTGCACCGTTTACATCATGTGAGCTACATATTCCAAAAGAGAATGCCATAATCATGGTGGCACTCGGTGTTTTTTCTCCTCCAGATCCTACCAAGACACCAAGAATCCATGGGGCAATAATACCACCTGAATATGTTAGCGTCTTAGTGGATAGAGTTAACAAAGGTTTTAGTGATCTGGCTCTTGACATTTTAGGAGGTGATGGAGAGAAGACTCTAGGAGAAGCAGAGAAGACATTCATACTATGGCGCAAGCACTACATCATTATTCCCAGGGTCTCTAGTCCACCGCCGCTTCGTCAACTGCCAGACAATAGGTGCGGACAAAAGTAAACAAAATAATTTTTTCACAAATTTTCTATTGATATGCATGATTAATAATAACAATTTCTTATACCTAATTATTCTTTTTTGTAATCACACAGCAGGGCCTCACCAACATAAGTCCAATTATTCAATCTCTAGATTATCATAGTGCTCCGGGCAATGATTATGCAACGCCGCCACCGCCGCCACCTTCAAGGAGGTCTCCAATGCCTCCAAGGAGGTCTCCACCGCTGCCATCTCCAAGAAGGTCTCCAACGCCTCCAAGGAGGTCTCAAACGGCTGCCCTACCTCCCTTGATGATCAAGAAGCAGCCAGCTCCTAAGAGGTCCGCCCCGCAAACGAAGCCATTGGCCCACCAGTCGGCAAAGAAGAAAGCCTCCTCTAATCCAGTTATTCCCCAAAAACTATCTTACGAGAAAAGTGAAAAGGAATTAAAGGATGCAGTACAAAAAGATGTGAAAAGTTTCTTCGACAAAGTAAGAAAGCAACGAGAAGCGAGGGAGAACTTGGAGAAACAGAACTTCTACCTAGCTCTAGATCTTCTAAGAAAGAAGATGGACCAGAAAAAGCGGGAATCTCAAACGACCCGGCCAAAATCGGACTACGACCGCTCTCTCACCAAGTCATTTGAGGCGGCGCATAAAAAGACTAGAGTAGGGAAAGGTGTTGCATAACTCGGACAACAATCGCAACAATCAATCCCCCCTCTTGTCATTCGTAATGAATATGGTTCAAACTTAGACTTACCGAACGTCGATTTTGAGGAAATGGTTTGGTTTTACGAGGATACCGGTTTGGACCTTGCCCAAGTGCTCGCTGAAGGACCATCTACTCCGAAAGTGGATCCTTGGAGAAATTTGAACATGGAAAGAGTCTATACAACCCTGAGGCCTTAGGTGAACAGGGTACGCAAATATACCTGCTAAACAAGTGGTACATGGCGGCGTGTGAACGAGGAGAGAACTTTATTTCTATCAGAGTTAGAAACCAACATTACTTCCGTGGCGATGACGTTATATATGTCAAGTTTTTAGAATTACACCAACTATGCCACCTGAACTCTCTCGACAAAAGTCTCATTAACTGTTATTGTCTGTAAGTGTGATTATTTTCTACTATTAAAGTGTGTATATATATAAAGCTACATGTATATGTATAAATTATATATCCTCACACTATATTTTTATATATGCAGATATGAGATGACAGAACTCAGAAAGAGAAAGGATAATGATGTTGGTTTCATTGATCCAAATGTCATATTCAAACACCATGATCCCCCGCCTCAATGGAAAGCTGAACTCGAGAAAAATCTCAGGAGGTTCTTAGTGAACCAACAAAACCAGGACATACTCTTCCCCTACAACTTCAAGTGAGTGTTAAATAATTAATATCGATTATATGGACATTTGTTCAATTATTTGCTTACTAGCTAAGCTATCTCCCATATATATATGTTGACTCTAGTTAATATCGATCATATTTGTGTATAAAAACATATGCAGTAATCACTGGATATTGATGATCATCGATATGGCCAATAGTCGGTTGAGCATCTTAGACTCATTAAGAAAAGAGCAAACAGAGTACCAAGACATAATAGATATTATCCAAGGGTAATTTGGTCTCTTTAGCAACTATATATACCCCGATCTCTTAACTGCAACAATTATTAAAGGCCAAATTAATTTTTTATTTTATTCGACGTAGTGTTTGGAAAAGTTTCATTGAGGAACACCACATGAAACATTGCAAAGCGCCACTAGATGTAATCGCACACAAAGTAAGTACTAGCTACATTTATATATATATAATTTAATTAACACCATGCATGCTTTCAATTCATCGAATCTTTTTTCTCGTAAAAGTGGGTTCTGAGGCAAGAAAAGGGGAACAACTATTGCGGATACTATGTTTGCGAGTTCATCATGGCGTACTCAAAAAAAACTCCTGAAGAGAACCTCAAAGTACGTTATATAAATATATTCATATATTCATAATTTCTTTTATTGCTCATATATATAAGTAATCACGTGACCAACACACATATATATATATTAATACTTTTCCTTTAACTTTTATTGAAGACTCTATGGGTGAAGGAAAAAGTCATATAACGTGACCAACTGAAAGCAATTCAAGAGACCACAGCAAGATTTCTTAATGACCAGGTCCTAAACCCCGCCGACGAGTTCTACAATGACGTGAACGAAACATGGAAGCCAAACCAGATGGAGTGAATTTGTTATCCGAAGGATATGATAGAATATACAATGCAAGATTTATTTGTATATATATATATACATATTATATGTACATAAAATAACGTACAATATATGTATATGCATGTAATATATACGTTAGTTTCATACTTTAGTTTGTACAAAATGTTCGAACATTATAAACATGTAGAATACGTATATTATTAGCAGCGTAGAATGCGTATTCGAAAACCTATTCGAAAACCAAAACGATTCATCAATTGACAATAGAAACAAAAAAATAAAAAAAATAAAACCTTTAGTACTAGTTGGTAATACCAACCGGGACTAAAGGGCCGACCCACGTGGTCAGGCCGGGAGGTCTCTTTAGCCCCGGTTGGTACTACCAACCGACCTTTAGTCCCGGGCATGAAACCGGGACTAAAGGAGGGGCCCTTTAGTACCGGATTCGTGCTCCCGGTTCCAAAAATGGGACTGAAGGGGGTTGAGAACCGGGAGTACAGCCCGTTTCAATACTAGCGACTCCTTGGCACCCGAGAGATCCACTAAGCCGAAGAAGAAGGCCCTGTAAGCCGAGGAGGCCGAATACTTCCCGTCTGGCAACCACTTCCAAACGAACCGATCCGAGAGCAGGGGATCCAGCACCACGTTCCGCAATAGCTCCCACACCCTGATGAGGAACTGGCAAAGCACCGGTGCAGCCAGCGCACCAATGATCTCGCGTGCCCATCGATTCTGGAACAGCCCGTCCTTGATAGTAAAGCCCTGGCCAATAGGCTCCATATGATTGGCCCGGCCGGTACATATCACTACAGAAATAGGGCCTTTGCCGAGTGCAAACTGCTTTGCCGGGTGTCAAAAATCGGGCACTCGGCAAAGAATTCTTTCCCGAGTGCCGGCCACTCGGCAAAAAAGGGCACTCGGCAAAGGACTTCTTTGCCGAGTGCTAGGCTCTCGACAAAAGCGTGGCACTCGACATAGGCTGCCCCGTGTAACGGTGTTCGGCCACGTCCTTCTTTGCCGAGTGCCTGCTATTAGGCACTCGGCAAAGATTTTTTTTAAAATACTTTACCGAGTGTCCCTGACACGGAGCTCGGCAAAGATTCAATATTTTTAAAAAAATGTCTTTGTTGAGTGCCTAACAGCTTCGGCACTCGGCAAAGGGAGGAATTAAAAAAATTACATTTTTTTTGAAATACCTTTGTCGAGTGCCCCTGCGAAGGCACTCGCCAAAGAGGAAATTTCTAAAAAAAATTCAAAATTCCTCTTTGTCGAGCGCCTTATTCTTGGCACTAGGCAAAGACCTCCTTTGCCGAGTGTCATGCCCCGACGCTCAGCAAAGTTTTTTTTTGGCCTCTAAATTTTTTGTGCATCCCTTTTAAAGTACCAGGAACTCCTCGTTAGAATTTGGGGATTTTTTGTGGCTTTTGGAAACTAAATAAAGTAACTAAATATATCAAAAAGCCACAAAAAATCCCCAAATTTTAACGAGGAGTACCTGGTACATTAAAAGGGCTGCACAAAAATTTTGGAGGCCAAAAACAAAAAAAACTTTGCAGAGCGCCAGGGCATGGCACTCGGCAAATGGGGTCTTTGCCGAGTGCCAAGAATAAGGTGCTCGGCAAAGAGGTTGTTTGATTTTTTTTAGAAATTTCCTCTTTGCCGAGTGCCTTCACAGGGGCACTCGGTAAAGGTATTTCCAAAAAAAATCTATGTCGACGGCCGGATCGGGGCACTCGGCAAAGTTGCCTCCTTTCTTTGAGTGCCTCCCCGATCGATGCTTGCTCCTAAAAGGGGGTGGGGGCACTTAGGCGGGTCGGTCAGGCAGTCCAAGCCACACAGACAGACAGCCCACAGCGCCGCTTCTTAACGCTTGCCGCCCAGCGCCACCGCTCCCGGTCATCCCAGCGCGCCGCCCGCTAACGCCGGCGCCGCCCGGCTGCCGCGCCCCTCCCCGCCACGCCCACGCCCGCCCCCGCCCCGCCGCCCACCCGGGCCGACACGCGACGCCTCGCCCGCGCCCAGCGCTGGTGGCCGCGAAGGTGTGTGGCCGTGGCTTCATACGCCTGCCCGCCAATGCCGGCGGGGGAGGAGGAGGAGGAGGAGGAGGAGGGGGGAGGGGAGGAGGAGGAGGAGGGGGAGGAGGAGGAGGAGAGGAGCCGCCCTGCCCATTGCGCCCGTGGACCGCCCTCCCGATGCCGCCTGCGTGCCGACCCCCCCTTCGACTCGGCGACACCGACCCCGACCCCGATGCCGCCCGCCCCTACCCCTGGCGCCCGTCAGGTATGCCCTCTCTCTTGTTGTTGTCGTGGTAGTGATATTTGTAGTAGTATTAGTTGTAGTAGTAGTGCTAGTGGTAGTAGTAGTATTAGAAGTAGTGGTAGTAGTAGTAGAACTAGTGGTAGCAGTAGTAGTAGAACTAGTGGTAGTAGTAGTAGCAATAGTGGAAGTAGTAGTAGAAGCAATGGTACTACTTGGATATATTCTTTTGCATGGATTGATATCCAAACTACATGGCTTCTCTTGAGACATATGTGCTTGTCGGCCATCGTGCCGTTGTTTTTTGCAGGTTTTGGAAACCTCACCGTGCAGGGGAGGTTCTGCCAAATTTTTTTTAAATGACAGTATTTTGTTCCATTTTTGTAGAGAAGAGCCCGTTGGAGCCGAGTCGGAGTTCCCGTCACCGTGCCGGTCTGCCTGCACCGCGTCGCCTCGCCACTACACCGACCCACCACGGCCCCGCTAGCCTAACTCCGCAGCCACCCTAGGTATAACCCCTCTTTCCGTATCATGGTCGTAGATCGTGTAACCCAGTTAGGCGACTCCCGTTCGAAAGAGATACGGTTGGAGGTATGTAGATGTTTGCATATCTATGACCGTATCTGTTTTGGATTGTCCACGTTTTTTGGATAGCCCACGGATGCGTAGATGGGTTAGTTTCCATGGTCTGCTCCGGTCCGAGACAGAGTTTTGGCATCACCTCCCTATTGTTGTCCGGATACGGACTCTTCTTTGGTAGGACATGTATCTAGAGAACAGCGGGGAGGTGCTGCCGAAATTCTATCTCAGATAGGAGTAGAGCATGAAAACTAACCTTATCTATGCATCCGCGGGTGGGATTAGGACCTATCCTCACCTATTAGACAGTAGGAACACCATGTAGATGCAATTGATGATTACATTACTCGCTGATACATATGTTAGAGGATGGATGACCGTCAGTGGATGTACACGGGCTGGAGAAGTCAGAGTGATTAGACCACGGAATGGATGAACAAGACCGATGTTTTATTGAATAGTGCATTTGGTAAGGCTGCTAAAGGACATTGCCTAGTTTTGTGTCCCTGCAGCAAATGTGAAAACAGGAGAAGGGTAAACAAGGTGGAAATAGGTAAACATCTTGTGAAAAATGGATTTACGCCGGACTACACCCATCGTATGAGAGAGGAGGTGGTGAGACCATGGGTGGAGGCTTTTGATGCTAATGTCGGGGTAGCAGACATGTTAGATGACTTTCACCAAGGACAGTTCGATGAGGGACGTGAGAAGGAGGAGATGGAGGCAGCTGCACAGGCGTTCTACGACATGATGGACTCGGCACAGAAACCCCTTCATGATCGGTCAACGGTGTCTCAACTAGATGCCATTGGACTCTTAATGGGGTTGAAGTCCGAGTTAAACTTGAGTCGAGAAGGCTTCGATAAGATGTTGGCCGTGATTGGCACCCTGCTTCTAGAGGGCCACATTCTACCAAAGAGCATGTACGAGTTACAGAAATTCCTTCATGCACTTAAGATGCCATATGAGCAGATACATGCTTATCCGAAGGGGTACGTACTATTTAGGAAAGAACATGAGCATGCAAAGTTCTGTCCAAAGTGTAAATCCTCCAGGTACCTGGAGGTAGAATCTGATGATGGCCAGAAGAGGCAACTTATGATCCCCATGAAAATCCTACGGTACCTTCCGTTCCTACCGAGGATCCAACGGCTATACATGACCGAGGAATCCACGAAACAGATGACATGGCACAAAAATGGCAAACGGTACAATCCTAACAAGATGGTACATCCATCTGATGGTGAAGCTTGGATCCGCTTTAATGACAAACATCGTGACAAAGCAGATGAGGCTCATAATGTACGTGACGCGCTGGCAACAGATGGGTTCAATCCTTATGGAATGATGGCTGCCCCATACACCTGTTGGCTCGTAATGTACATGTCTCCTTCAACCTGGAGGACCTGCCCGAGGCATACATGAACCCGAGCGTCCACTCCCGCATTAGTGAATACACTGAGGTGGCGAGGTCGCTCCATGGGCCAGACCACGATCCAAGCACCTAGGACTTCGATGGAGAGGCCGTCATGGCAAGGCAAGAAGCATGGGCGGTTCTGGCTTGGCGACGGCGTCATCAACACGGCCTCTACTCCCTCTCTCTCCTAGATCCAAGCACGGAGCATGAGCGAGAGCCCGGCCATTCACACACGGCCGACTGCTGCACAGCACCGGATCAACACACTCGAGGTTATTCCTGTTTTACTCGTCATACATTGATCTTTACACACCTTAATTAGCTTTGCATTACTGAAACATTGGAGTGAAATATTGCAGGCCCGGTTGGAACAAGAAATGAGGCAACATCAGTAGCTGGAGGCCGTGCAGCAGAGGATGGCGGCCCAGCTGGAGGCCGGGTGGGCCGAGCGGCAGGCCCAGGCACAGAGGCTGACGGATATTACGGAGTTCCTACAAGGGCTTGGGCAACGTGTGGGCTTCTCTCTGCCAGTTGGGCTGTTGGTTCCACCTTCGCCTCCGCCTCCACGTCCTGCAGCTGCAGCTACTCCTTTGAGTATGAAAGTTTTTTACTTTCGCTTGTGCTTCGCTTCTATGGCCTCTACCTTTCTAGATTAACTATCCAAATAATCTTGTCTCACATGCAATCTTCTCCTTTGTGCAGTCTCCATCTGATGGTGGTTCGAATAATTCACCTCATGCACCTCCGAATGATAGAGCTGGTCCTTCACCACAGTCGCAGTGGTCGAGATGAGTGCACGTTGTATATTTTTTTTATTTGTTGTTCACTTGGTGATGGACTTGTAATATACTTGTGATGCACTTGTGGACTTTGATAGACTTGTGATGGACTTGTGGATTTATTTGGATAGATTTGAGCACTTATTATTATCTATGTGATATATATTGTGATGGATGTGATATGTACGGATGGATGTGTGGATGGATGAGATATATATGTGATATATATTTATATGAATTCATTTGTCATGATGGAACGTAAAAAAAATATAAAATTACCGTTTTGGTCACTTTGCCGAGTGTTGCACTCGGCAAAGGATCCCGTTGCCGAGTGCCATGGTCACAGCACTCGACAAAGCTAGAAAAATGGGCGCTCGGAAAACCATTTTTCTATCTTTGCCGAGTGCCATGACCATGGTACTCGGCAAAGATTTTTTTAAAAAAAAGAAATTCAAACTTTGCCGAGTGCCGGTCAGAGGGTACTCGGCAAAGAAATTTTTTTTAAAAGAAATTCAAACTTTGCCGAGCGCCGGTCAGGAGGCACTCGGCAAGAATTTTTAGAAAAAAAAATAAAACATCTTTGCCAAGGGCCGGATAGAGGGCACTCGGCAAAGATTTTTTTAAAAAATAAAAAATCTTTGCCGAGTGCCTGCAGGGTTGGCACTCGACAAAACAACCGTCAACGGAGCCGGCGCCGTGACGGTCGCTTTTCTTTGCCGATCAATTTTTTGCCATATATTCTTTGCCAAGTGCCGCACTCGGCAAAGGCTTTGTCGAGTGCAATTTGAAAGTGCTTTGTTGCCGAGTGCCGATAAAAGACAGTTCGATAAAATTTGATCAATTTTTGCCATGTATTCCAAGTGCCTCACTCGCAAAGGCTTTGTCGAGTGCAATTTGCAAAGAACTCGGCAAAATCTGAATCTAGTAGTGTATCATGGGTGTAGCGAATGTATTGGCCGGCTTAGCAAATACATTCCGTGTGATTTGACGCGTTTGTTTGGCAAACCTGAGCTACGGGTTTGTTTATATAACCTATATATAAGCAAGCAAGCTGGCAAATTAAAAGGGTTGGGGGGATCATGAGAAATGAAAACAGTGAGTCAATTGGGATTATCTCAGTTATTTCATTTTTGCTAATTTATTCACGGACACCCACGCGCACACTGTTGGATATCTTGCGCAAACCCATCTCAACGATCCATGCGTCTTTTTTTTATAACCACGTACACATATTTTTCTTATATTAGACTTCGATTTTAGTCTCATGTAGGAGATGCTTCTTTTCTTATTATCCCCCTCTTATTAGCCATATGCAGCCGTGTGCCTTGTAATATTAATACAAACTACTACTTCTCACAAGATGTTTTGGGGGTAAAGGATAAATCCCCAAAAATCCTCATAAAACTAAAAACACATATAACCTTTAATGTAATAGACTAATCATCCTTACTAATAATTAATAGCATTAGATTATTTTGTTTTTAAAAATTAACCACATTTGTCATTATGTAAATATATGAAGTAAGCCCCTAAATTTACATCTAAATTGCCCACATCGTCATTATGAAATATAATTTAAATGACCCCTAAGTTCGCATTAAAATTATTTATGTATACATTACGAAAGCTAGTTAGACCCCTTATTTGCATTACGATAGCTAGTAAGACCACCGTTAAAAGTGCTTGCTCTAAGTTTACACCTAGTGTTAGTGAGGTTTACATATCTCTTACTTACTTGGTGCTTGCGCGCACCATTATTATACATCGGAAGGTCTTATAGTCTTGCGAGACCACACCAACCGCATTTGTCACAACTAAAAACTCGAATATTTCTATGGGTGATAAAATTTTCTGTGCATTTTTCTCTATACACACAGAAAAATTGGTAATTAAGGTGTGTGTTTCAAAAATCCCGACAGAAATATTCGAAAACCCACAGAAAAATTGCGTGATTTTTCTGTGCGTGTCAATACACACAGAAAAATCGCCATTATTCTGTCAGTCTTTTCAAAACTCACAGAAAAACTATATACACGCACAGAAAAACTATATACACAAAAAAATCCTGAGAGCCCCTAAACCTATCTCCAGACGCGGCCGCCCATCCCTATCCCAAACGCGCCGCCCGCACCCGCCTGAGACCACGCCCGCACTCCGTCGCTCCTAGGTCTCCTCAGCTCCAGGCCCGCCGCCCCATCTCCATATCCGGCGCCCGCAGGCCGCCGCCAGCCACCCCAGCTCCATGGCCGCCGCCCGCCGCCCTAGGTCCATCGCCGCCCGCCGCCCCCAGATCTGCCTCCTGTCGCACCAAGGAGCTTCGCCGCCCGCCGCCCCCAGATCTGCCTCCCTCTCCTCTCTTCCACCGTCGCGGTGGCCACCCCCTCCTCCACTACAACTCCTCCCCTCCCTTCCCTCGGAAGACGGCGGTGGCTGCCCGTGCAAGACCGGATGGCGGCGCCTCCCTTCTCCAGACCAGCCGACGGCGCCTCCCTCTCCTACCAGATCCAACTGGTGCCCCTCCCTCCACCCACATCTGGCTGGCGCTGCCTCCCTCCTCCTGCCGGCGTCGACTCCCTCCTCTAGATCTGCGCTCACCCTAGTCTTCGTCGGGCCTTCGACATTCGCCAGCGACGAGCACCCACCAGGTATGCGCCCACCCCTTTGCTCTCCCTTGAAACCGAGCACCCAAACCCTAGCTAACGTAAACTATTTGGGTTTTTGTGCTCGGTTTTGGATTCAATTTGGGGGTGGATCGATAGATCAATGTGTGTGAGCTGCGGTTGCTCAAACCTGGTTCATGTTTAATTAACCTGTCACATGTGTGCTATTTTTAGAATTAAAAGCACGCTCCTGTTGTTACAATCTCCAATATTTTTTAGAGCTCATACATGGTGTAGATGTTTGAAAAAGACTTGAATTTCTAAACTGATACATTTTCGGTTATGAAGTACAACAATTATTGTCTAGTAACAGTTATTTCTCACTATCTTGGGTTAGCGTTTCACATTACTTAATTCTCTGTTGTACTGAAATGCTATGTATGTGTAGTCATTTCCATTGTCACAAGTATAAACTTGTGAATAAAAAAGACTGTTACTGAACTGTACCTGCATCTATTTTGGTCTACAGATTTTTTAGACATCTTTCTCATATAAGAAAACTTGCCCATTCTACCATGTTAGCTTTCTGTTATTGCATTCATGTGACAAACCACTCAAGATTACTCAACATCAATAATATAGATGAACATGGGTACTGGACATTATTGTGCCAATTGGCTACTTGTCTTGCATATCGCATTCTTTCATGTAAAACATCAGTCACATTTTTCATTGTTTAATTAAAGAAACTTCAAGTACTAAGAAGCACGTAAAATCAGCAAGCGATTGTGAATTAATTTACCATGCTTCATGGAAGATCCTTCTCACATGGAATATTATGTGTTCAACTTCTAGAAGAATGTTCTTCTCCTCTATTGTTAGTTCAAACCGTTGTCTTGGTGGAGATGGACCCCTCTCATCCAGTCTCCTTGGGGGTCTCCCAGGATTGTTTCTTTGGCTGCTCCAGTTACCAGATTTGGCACCCCATCCATCTGCTTTCCAGTCCTTGTTACCAGAATTAGTTCTCTTTTCATTGAGCAGTACCTTGTGAGTTCTCAGCAGACTCCATCTTATCTTTCTCACCCCAACTGGATCCTGCATTAGACTTGGCATTTGGTCTTCCAATTCCATCTCAGCTGGTTGTCCAGATACAGTTGCCTCGCCTGTTGGCTTCTCAGTGCTCCAGCCTCCCCAATCAGTGGAATTGTCCTGCACCTTAGCATGCACTTCCCATGAATTATCTTGATCTGCTGGCTTTGCAGCCACTCCACCTCCACTACTCCAGCATGGTATGACTTCTACATCATGCCTATGATTTTTACCACTGATACTGTCAAATAGTTGCTCCATTGTCAAATAGTTGCTCCATTATCAAATCTTCATGTGTCCTGTATTTGAGCACGATGTAAGACATGCACGTATATATTTAAGTCTAAATAAGCTGTGAACATGAGCACAATTTATTACAATCTCACACAATGATCATATTTCAAGGTACCCTTCATGATTTCTTAATGGTATGTCCTTAAATCATGAAATTGTGAAAAAAAAACTACCGAGGTACATGCGAACCATGGCTATGCATGTGTCTTACTTCTAAATTTCCAATTTCATGCCACTAGGTCTCTATCGGTTGTATAATTACTACAATGGCATCGAAAAGATTATTGGGGCCTTGGATGAAATAATGCATGATTTAGAATTCTAATATTTGTTATTGTTATTATATATACACCACATCAAAAGTTCCTGACAATAATATACATAAAGATTGCAGCAAAGAAGGTAAATGATAGGCTGATTTTCTGATCTTCATTTTACCCTTCTATGCAGTTCAACTGTTGGCATTAAATCTTTGCCTTCTCATATGCTTGGTATAGTAGACTTGATATGTCTCTTTTCAAGACAAAAAATCTCCCCTAATACATATTCATGTTCATTAATGCTATCATATTCTTCTAAATGAGCAGGACTGGTGTCTCCTCCGCTTATTCTTGAATCTGGATCACTTATAGATCCAGTGTACTCGGGTATTGCACTATTTAGACTGCATGTACTGCTATTTTAGCAAATGGAAGCACCTTAATCTGCCAAGCTTTTGGAAGACTCGAAGTGGATGTCCCAGTTGCTAGGACACTGAATACTTAGAGTGAACGTCTTTGTATTGTCTGTAGCAGGCCAGTCTATCCATCTCTGCCTAAGGTGTGCTTAATACCTGTTTGCTATATGCTTATCTTTACATGTTTGCCATCCCTTAAAATGACAACACTTCTGAGTGAGATCTATTTTCCTTCTATGAAACTTGCAAAAATTACAATTGAATTATACAAGATGAGAAGGTCTTATCATGACAACATTGCAATTTTCTGTTCTATTTTCTGCAGTGCGTTCTATTTTCCTTACTGTTTTTTCAGTAGATGGCATTCGGTGCAAATCATATTGGCTTGTGACCTGAGATGAAAGGTACTGAGCAGTCCCCACTATGCTCAATAAAAAGGCAAACTTCTTACAATACTAGTGTTTTTTTTGTTGACTAAAAATATGTCTTTGCTTAACAGGTAGAGATGGAGTGGAAGGTGAAGCAGTTTCTTTCTCCTTCCCCGCTGCCTCCCCTGACCTTGAGAGCCTCCCCTTCTGATGCGACGAAGACCATGCTACAGTTCTTTAAATGTGAGATCTCTCTTCCTCCTTTACATTCAAGCATGTCTTATTACAAGCTTGAGTTGACTAAATGCAGTGCTGCTCACTTTGGTATTTCTATTATAGCACGAGCACGATAATGTATGGACTTTACATTTTTGTTAACGTGTTAGGCAAAGGTTCTTGAGTAGTTATATCAGTTAAATGTTAAGTTACTAGCAATGATTTCATGAGCATTTTTTATGGGACTGCAGTCACATTTCTTTATATATTTCCTTCTACAAGTGTGCTCTGTCAGTTGCATTCATTTAATCAGATGTCATTTGTTTGTCTAGTTACTATCCTTCTGTGTGACACTATTGCTGATACATTTCTTATCTTAGGTTGTGATGTTTAACGCTATTGTATGTCAACATTGTTGCCAAAAGTAATGAATTCTTTCAACATTGTTGCCGTCTTTTATGCTAAGCGCATTGTGGGATCCTCCTAGATACACTAGGCTCTTTTTCCTGAGTGGTTAACCACTAGACCTCTAGTTATATCAACAGTTTAATACGTTATTTGTGAAGCAAAATATACATATCATTGAAAGTAAAAGCCGCTGCTCACTAGCTGTCTCTGTATGTGGTTCTTCTAACTAGACACATTTTGTGATGCATTAGAAACTTGATGCCATTCTATATTAACAATGTAATATACTTGTGCAATTGGTTTCATAGAATTTTATCATGTGCAGTACCTTGAGCTAACTCGTTCATTTTAACAGATGGTGTAACAGACTACTCTGTTACTGGTAGCAAGTCAAAAGCAATACTGGCGGCTCAGACGAGTAAATCTACAGATATGCTTCATCTTCAGACCCCAACCATCACTCCACCAAAATCCTCATTCAACTTCAAGCCCAGCACCTCCATTCTTGATTAACAGATGGTGATGGAGTGCTGATTGACAGTTTCTTTCACAGCAACAGTTAATTATTTGATTCTTTCATTTGCTAGCGGGTCCATCAGTAATGCTTCGTTTCTTTTATCTGATAGCAGGTCCCTTCAAGTACTGTATTTGTGTATTATTTGAATGAAACCTTGTTGGTCATGCACAGAAATTACTGTATGGAAAATATATATTTTAATATGTTGTTGCTAATGTTTTAAAATAATTTTTTTGTGCATTCAACTCTTTTTTCCTGTGAGGCTGGCTACATAGAAATATTATTTTTAATCTGGGCAAAATAAATTTTTCTGTGAGTTCACCTAGACCGACAGAAAAAAACATGTGTTTTTCTGTGCGTTTATTTCTTTTTTCTGTGTGGATTAACACACGGAAAAATTAGTTTTAATCTGGGCGAACACAATTTTTCTGTGCGTGTGAGACCCACAGAAAAATTTGATTTTTTTGTCATTATATTTCTATGTGTATTTTTCTGAGGGTACACCGTCAGAAAAATATTTTTCTGATGGTATTCGCATTTTTCTGTGTGTTTTCGCACACACAGAAAAAAGTGAGATTCCAGTAGTGTGTGGTGTGGCCGCAACCGTGTACCGGAGGGAACGAGGCCTGCGTGAAAGCCCTAGTTTGGTTTTGGATAATTGATGAAACCTAGGACTAACCTTTGATCTAAGTGTGTGAATTAGATAAGGTAGTCCAATCCAAGTGGTGAAGCTAGATGATGGTCATGGTGAAGGTGATGACGATAAAAGAGATGATCAAGTGCTTCATATTTGGAAAAGAAGAAAGAGAAAAACAAAAATATGCTCAAGGCAAAGGTATATTGATAGGAGCCATTTTTTGTTTGCACTCAAGACACCATAGAGGGTGTGAGTGATTTAGGATCGATAGTCATACTATTAAGAGTGGAATTATCATGGTTAATACGGATGTCAAGTGCCGCTAGGTGATTTAATTCCATGCATATGCATTAGGACCTTGTGTGCTAACATTTAACCTTTGAAAATGCTTGTGAAAAATGCTAACACACATGCACAAGTGGTAAGACACTTTGGTGTTAGCACATAGAAACAAGGGTGTTGAGAAACGTGTTGAAAGTGCTGGTCTCGGGGAGACCGGATGCGTCCGACACAGGGATCGGACGCGTCTGGTATTTGACTCAGCGGCAGTTTTCAGAAGAGACCGGACCGTCCGGAATAGGGACCGGATGCGTTCGGTATTTGACCCCAGCATGAGAAGCTAAGGCAGGGATGACCGAATGTTGGGCTGTGTCCGTTCGCGTTGGATCTGACGCATCAAGTCATGCCGTGGACCTCTCAGTGTAGATTTTCATCGTGACCAGACTCTGAGTGAAATGTTGACCTGACTCTGAGCAGTGCGTCCGGTCAGAGGAGATGTTTTGAGCGGTGATGTGCACCTAACGCAGGGTGCGTCCGGTCAGCGGTACCGGATGTGTCCGGTTGCAGTTGAGAGGCTCTGAGAGCTCTCTGGACTCGACCTAACGCTGCCTCGCCTACGTCCGATCGTTTTCCAGCAGCGCGTTCGATCGTTCACTAACTTTCACGTAGAGAGAGCCGTTGGGCGCCAACGGCTATATACGTTTGAACGAGACACATGGCATCTAGGCAGTGACCGGACGCAGCGACACCGGACACGTCCGGTCAGTTTGTAGATAGCCCAGTGAAGGGGTATAACGGCTAGTTGAGTTGTTGGGTCTCTATAAAAGCATGGTGGCCGGCTCTTGCTCACCCTCTTGGCTCTCTAACCTGTTGATACACCCTGTGAGCATACTCCCACGCCTCCCACTCATCGAGCTTGTGATTTGATCATCCAAAGTGAGATTGGGAGTGATCCAAGTGCATTTGCCTTGTGTTTGAGCATCTAGTGGCACTTGGGATCGTGTTGGTTGCGGGTCTTCTTGTTACTCTTGGCGGTTGCCACCACCTAGATGGCTTGGAGTAGCGGAGGAGCTTCGGCACATGTTGGCGATTGTTCGTGGCCGTCTCTAGTGATTGTGAGGGGTCTTGTACCTTCCTCGGCGGAGAGCCGAAAGGTAACTCTAGTGGATTGCTTGTGTCATTGAGTTACCTCATTTGTGGGTAGGTTCTTGCGGTGTCCAATTGTGTGGACAAGGTTCGTGCAACACCTCTTTGCCGCCGAACCTCCAAGTGTTGGTTGACACAACGGGGACTAGCGTGCCGGCAAGCACGTGAACCTCGGGAGAAAAATCACGTGTCTCTTGTGTGATTGAATTTCTTCCAGTGATTGGATTGTCTACATCTTGTGATTGGTTCATTCCTCGACGCGGCGGTATAATCACCTTACTCACTCCATTACTGTCCCGCAAACTAGTTGTAGCAAGCTCTTTAGTGTAACTGGAATTGAGAGCTTGCTTTGTAGCTTAGTTTCATCTAGTGGAGATCTTTAGTGTAGCCTTGTTGAGAGCTCTTAGTGAGTAGTAACTTAGCCCCTTGTATGCCTAGTGATTATACCTACTAGAATTGTTGGGATAGGTGGCTTGCAACCCTTGTAGAGCTAGAGCAAAATTGCATTACGCCATTTGGCATACTAATCAAATTGCTCTAGTGATCTTGTAGATTTTTAAATAGGCTATTCACCCCCCCTCTATCCATATTAGGACCTTTCACCGCGGCGATTCACCAGAAGCTCGCTAGTGAAGACGACGGGAGCAATGCAGGAGAGGCCATCTCAGAGACCCACTTGCGTGTGGGGAAAGCCCGAGGGCTATCCACGGAGTTACCCAAACAGAGCTTGGCCCTTGAGAGGGCTTCCTCGCGAGGGGTCCAATGAGGAATAGGGGGGAGCGAGGATAGTCCGAGTATGAACACTGGTGTTGTCGATGTGCTGACGGACG
Source organism: Miscanthus lutarioriparius (assembly GCA_904845875.1). Lineage (NCBI taxonomy): Eukaryota > Viridiplantae > Streptophyta > Magnoliopsida > Poales > Poaceae > Miscanthus > Miscanthus lutarioriparius. Next base: position 18,934,185 of record CAJGYO010000011.1, on the reverse strand, counting down.
GTCTGGTAAGCACCGGACGATCCATGAGAACAGTCCACCATAGCAACTCTAAAAATCGTAAGTGTTGGATGTCGCGGACGGTCTGAGCTTTAGGCGGACGGTTTGAGGATCCAAACCCAAAACTAATTAGTTTTGTTGGTGAATATTTAAATTTTTTGGACTATCTGCATGAGCGGCAGACGGTCCACCGGTGCACAACCGAGAAGGGGTGTCCTCGAGTTGCAAAAATGATTTTTTGTTGGACTGTCTGCTTGTGTCACGGATGGTCCGCTGGGACAAGACTGTAGGTTCCAAGTTTGTGAAGTTTGTAGCTGTTCTCCTGGATGGCCCGCTGTGCGGACGGACGGTCTGTGAAAACATCAATGACTGGGACAAAAGTGCAAGCTCTCTGAGTGATTTGACGGATGGTCCATGTGGACGTTTTCAGTGCAAAAATGAACATCACAAAATGGAGATGATAATCTATGTGTTATGCATGTCAAAACTGTTGTTGTGGGGTGTTTCTAGGGTACTATAGAACATATCTAGCTAGTCAAACTAAGCTACATTGCATCTATCTACCATCTAGGTCATAAGGAGTGTTTTTTAGATGATGAAGATCTAGTTCATGAATGTGATGAAAATGTGCATAAAGCTCGAATCCAACCTTACCAAGGGAGTCAGAGGGTGTTGTTGGGCTTCTCAACAAGATGAAGAGGTTGGTTCTCCCCCTTCTTCCCCTACTCCTCCCTTTTCTTGATTTCTCCTCCTCCTCATAGCTCCAAATGGTTAGGGAGAGAGGCCTCATCCCTCTTCAATCCCCAACCTCTTGTGGAAAATACCTCCTACTTGATCTCCATGGTTCCTTGCTAGTGACGGTAAATGTCCAATCCCTTCTCCTTGCTCCTCCTTACTCTGGGTGTGTGTAGAGAGAGGGAGTGGAAGAACTAGAGAGAGAGAGAGGGTGTACGGGAGTGAAGCGAGTGAGCGTGGGAGAGTGGAGAATGCTGGTGATTAATTAAGTGTTTCCATGAAATGGACACCTATGTTGACATGTGGGGCTGGAGAAGCTACTATGGTGATAGCTCACTGCTGTGCATGGGATGTTCTAGCGGATGGTCCAAGTGAGCGTCTGACGGTTCGTGAGAACACAAATGGTCTGAAAAACCTGTAAGTTTGTGCTAATGTTCTAGTGGAACATTCCCGTGGTGTGGTGAACTGTTCGCGAGAACATGCAGTGCCCAGTGGTAAATAGGGATGCTAGCAAGACAAGCTTTAAGCCAAGTCAAACGCCTAGCATAGGAAAGAAGCCTACCTTTCCAACTAGCAATACTTGTGATAACCTTATCCACTACAGTTTGTAGATCCTCTCTCCTTAGTTTTGAGCCTAGTATTATGCTTGACCATGTAACCTCGTGGATTCGATGTGATTTGGTATGCGGAGTACCTAGAAAGCTAGTACCCCGGTACATCTTGGCTATTCATTGGGTGACTTTGGACTTGCATGAGAAAGGTTGATGTGATGAGTTACCCCATACGAACCGACATGTCACTTGGGCGATGACTTTCGTTCTCATGATGGTAAAATATCCTCTATAGAGTTTTTGAATGATAAAACCATTTCAAAATATCGCACTTTCGGTTATGAGCACGTTCATGATTTCAAGCTTCAGAGTTGTTGTCATGAAAGGACTTGTGGAAGATCGAGCTCCACCATGTGCAAATGTTCATGCTTCTAATTAACTTACTTGTGCCTAGTAGTAGATGGTAGACAAATTTTACTTAATGCACAAATGCCTTTATGCAAAACCAATTTTATCCATTACAAAAGCTTAAATGTGTATTCCTTTGTTTACTATATTGGGTAAGTCATGTGGAGTATAATTGTGTACTCATGGTGCAACGTTTAAGTTTTGCAAGTGAGATAACTCTGACCTACAGCTACATCTATGCTCTTGAGCACTACTATGATTAGGACCAGGAGTGAGCCATAGCCCTTATGCATGCTGTAGCTCGAGGATGTGGCATGGTCCACCAGATGTATCTTTTATTTAAAACTTTTCATATGAATAGTTTTTATGTAGTACTCTAGATGATGAACTTAATGTTTGTTGAACAACTCGTGTTGTAATTTAACTAATCTTTATGTTAAGTGGACTTGTGTGAGCTATGTATGTTCTTCTTTAGCAATGGATATTGAGCATGTCATGCATAGTGGTTAGCACATATGGTGTTGAAAGCTCTAGTTTTGTTTTGGATAATTGATGAAACCCTAGGTACTAACCTTTGGCTCTAAGTGAATATGAGGATAGGTTGGTACAAACCAAGCATTGGAGCAAATGGATGATGATCATGATGATGGTGATGGCCATGGTGATGATCAAGTGCTCAAGATTGGAAAAGAAGAAAGAGAAAAATAAAATAGCTCAAGGCAAAGGTATATTTGATAGGAGTATTTTATTTTGCCACTCAAGACACTAAGTGGGTGTGAGTGGGTTTAGGATAAATAGCCGTACTATTACGAGGGGTGAAACTCGTCATGAAATGTGGTTATTAAAGTGCCACTAGATGTTCTAACTCCTTGCATACGCATTTAGATTTTAGTGAGTGCTAACACCCTTGAAAATGCTTTGTGAAAATGCTAACACACGTGCACATTGGTGATACACTTGGTGGTTAGCATATGGAAGCAAGGGTGGCGAAGTTTGAGAAGAGGAGGAGCTGTTTTGGGGTGACTGGACACTGGTCTCGGGAGGACCGGACCCAGCGCTGGTGAGTCCGATCACCAACTCAGATCAGGCGCATGGTGAAACAGTGACCGGACGCTAACGCAACAGTGACCAGATGCTAATGAAACAGTGACCGGACGCGCCTGTACAACTGTTCACAGACAGACAACGCACACGGTTGGGTGACCGGACGCTAGGCGAGTCCAGCCAAAATACCTCTCTGGAACCTCTCAGTTCACGACCAAACGTGTTGCAACATGCATCGGACGCTACTGCAACTTCTATCGGACGCTGTTGCAACTTGCATCGCACGCTATTGCAACAATGCACCGGACGCGTCCGGTCAACGCGTAGGACGAAGCCCCACCTTGTGCCTAACGGCTCTATTTCGTTTGGGTGGCTATAAAAGGTGGTTGGCCGGCTTGGACTCCAACTCTTGGCCATTTCTATTGAGAATACACCGTAGTGAGCCTAACCATTCCTCTCTAACTCATCTTGCTTGATTGATTCATCATTTGGTGAGATTGGAGAGCATCCAAGCGCATTGCTTTGAGTCATTGCATCTAGAGGCACTTGGTTTTTGTGTTTCACTGCGGGATTCGCTTGTTACTCTTGGTGTTTGCCGACACCTAGATGGCTTGGAGCAATGAGGATCGTTGAGCGGAAGGTGGTGCTTATCTCCGGCTCCGATCATGGTGATTGTGAGGGGTTCTTGAGCCTTCCCCATGGAAGATCACGAAAGACATCTTTAGTGGATTGCTCGTGGCTTGTGGATCCCCATCTTGTGTTGGTTGTGTGGCACCAGGTTGTGGGTTAGGCGTGTGATGCCTATTAGTGCGTGAACCTCTAAGTGGGTGAATCGCCACAACGAGAACTAGCTTACCGGCAAGCAAGTAAACCTCGGTAAAAAATCATTGTGGAACCTCGGTAAAAAATCATTGTGTCAAATTGGTATTCATTGTGATTGATTTTTCACTTGCCGGGCTCGGTATAAAATCATCTACCTCTCTTGTATTTATAGTTTTAGTGATATCTTGTGTAGAGGTAGCCTAGCTAGTTTAACTAGCTCTCTAGTATAGCATAGAAATTAGTTGAATTACTCATAGTAGTAAAATTAGTGACATAGCCATCGTGTGATTACTAGAGATCATAGCATACTAGAATTATGGATAGGTGGCTTACAACACTTGTAGTGCTAGCGCAAAATTCGCTTCACCATTTAGTTGACTAACAAGTTGTCTTATTGTTGTTGTAGAAACTTTAAATAGGCTATTCACCCCCCCCCCCTCTAGCCATTTAGGACCATTTAGGTGTTAAGCCATGATCATAGGATAATATCTTGGTTTTACATGGTTAATTGAGGGGTCCCTGTGTGAGCGCATAAGAAATACAGTTCACATACACTGGATGTAGGACGCCCTCCTTCTGAACTAGTATAAACATCATGATCTATGTGCTACTATCTAGATATGCTACTCGCACAACACCCTATAGTCATAGTTAGGTAACAAAACATCAACATGTTTACATTGTCTTACGAGCTTGTGATTGTTTAGGGAGAGTTCAACTCTTTTCCACTCATTCATCCATAATAGGTTTGAGTCTTGGTTTGCTTGTGCTCATTTTTTAGCTTTAGTCTCCCTGGGGCTCCCGTATTACTGGTTGGCATAATGAACCTTGTGTTAGAGCATGAAGCGAGATCTAGGAGGGGCCAAAAGTGCTAACCTCAAGACAATATGATCATCTAAGCCTAATAACCATAGTTTATTCTGAAGAAATCTTAAAGACATTAAGAGCATCTCCTGTAACACCCCTAAATAGAGCCTCAACTCTAATTTTTATGGATTAGGGAAAAAACTTGCTCCAACACAGTCCGTGCTCAAGCCTTCAAACTAGGGAGAACCCCAAATCCCCCCATATATATCCCTTTCTCTCTCAGATCAAGTGGGAGGCCCCAAGATGATCAGTGTTTATTTCACACACGCGCGCACCCTGTGTTTCCTTACCCAACCACGACATCTTCCGCCATCGACGGCCAAATCAACAACCCTATATCCACCTACACTACGGCCCGATGAATGGATCCACCCCTCTATGCCTCCGTACATCAGATCTCTGCCTCCTGTGTTCCTACATGCTAACCTTATTTTTTTCTATTTATATTTGCCTTTGCACAAATTATTTAGTAGGTCTGACATTTGACCATTATGTTAGATGTTGTATACGTGGCAAATAATCCAGCTCCGAATCAGGAAAACGACAACTATAAATCTAAACTATTTTTAGTAAGAATACGTTAGATATGATGTCGGTACAAAGTTGATGCGTAACCTATTGCTATATTCATACTTGTCTTTGCATAAATTATTTAGATAGGCTGACATTAGAGTGTTATGTTAGATCTTGTATACGTTATATCTATATATAGAGAGTGTCGTCGCATAAGGTGGCAAATAGTTCAGCTCCAAATTAGGAAAACGACAACTATAATTCTAAATGTTTTTTTATTTAGAGTACGTTAGATGTTGGAAAAAAATTGATGCCTAACCTATTGTCATCATGACGTGTTATTTTGATATGTTTATGTGTAGCCTATTTCTAGTTGGTCATCATGTCCTACACAATCAGGAGTCCATACTGTCTAGGTCGTCTATCCCTCTCTCCTCTCCTCGACCACCCTAAAAATATTTTGTCTCCTGGCGAGCCTCGTCTCCAGTACGTACTGTAGGGTGTAGTTAGTTCACTATGGCATAATTTTCAAATCAAACACTATGTGCAGTGACCTAACTACGCCCTGCAATACCAAGGAAGTGTTGATTTTGATCACTCTTATGCCATGTCTTTGTTCCTATCTCCATGTAAGGAGAATGGCATTCCAAAACCAAACCTCGAAGCCCTAGCGGCAGTGAGCCTGTGAAAGGCGATTGGTGAATGGTGTCAAGCACTACAATTCATGAAACTGTAAGGAGGAGATGATGGGAAGTAAGGTACTCCCTCCATTCTAAATTATAAGTTGTTCTTGCTTTTCTATATACATAATTTTTACAGTGTATCTAGACATAATATATATCTAGGTACATAATAGAAGCTATGTTCCAAATTGTAAGTTATTCTAGCTTTTCTAGATACATAATTTTTTCTGTGTACCTAGCTATAGGTACATAGTATAAGTTATTGTATCTAAAAAACCAAAACAACTTACAATTTGGAACGAAAGGTACTTTACATCAAAGCCCAAACCAACGGTTGTTCGAGATACACTATGGGAAAAAGAAAATCGTACGCCACCAGTCTTTTTTTTATAGGGTACGCCACCATAGTCTATAACGTATGGGTCGGACATGTGTCAACTGTGCACACAACACGTGCGCATCTTCTCATCAAGGCTAGCTACCACATCAGTGACACGTCGAACACCGCCACGCCCACTGAGAGCAAAGTTGATTTCCATTTCTCCCTTTCCTTTCCGGTTGTTGAACTTTTTTTTGCACATGCACCCACAAAAGAATATATGTGTGTGTGTGTGTTATATGCCCATGTGTCAATAACCTAGGACGTTTACGTGCACGACGCTTAGTATCTTGACGTACGTCGTCGCTACCGGCGAAACTTTTTCAAAGCGTGTTGAAGGCCATGACGAAACTATAGCTAGACCCGAGCGAGAGACGCGCGCACCAACAACGACAAGCGCCGAGCTTACGTCCGCTTTCTCGGACGTTTTCCCAGCAGTAGCAGTAGTGTGCCACGGCTGCACTGCACTGCACTGCATGCCTCGCGAACGTTTGGCCTCGATCGATGGCTTTCTTGGACATTTTCGAAGAGGCTTTCTCCATGTTCTACTGGAAACTGTTGCGTAGCCTGTACATTGATTGTTCCATCTCTTACACGTACGTCATGGTTGTCTACCGTTCAAATTTGCCAGTCTTTCCTACTAATTAATATAATACTACGTACGTGAGAGATGGGTAGTTGATGAGTTTGGGTTAAATTAAGGGAAGGGGGAATAATACTTTCTAGGCTGAAAATTCAACGTCCTAACTGGGTTCGTTGTTCAAAATTGCCGCTTATATTAGATCGAATCACCTACTTGTTGATAGATAAAATAGAAATAAAGAGAAAAAAAAGGTCAGCAAAAATTCTTGGAAGGATATAAGTGTACATGCAATGTACTACTATGTACTGCTGTGGAATGCGCGTGGTTGGTCGTCGTCATGCACCATGAATGCATGTCAAATGCATCAAACTAGCTAGCATAATACAAGTTACAACTCTCATCTAATTTATTGATCAATGTATAAGATAGAATAAGGACACTAAGTTTACTTGTTAAGGGGCAGAATGTAATGTGCTGATGATCCTACATCTCGTCTTGCATCTATTGCTTGTATCATTGCATTGTTGTGGATGATCATATCTGAATACACACGGTTCCCGTATCTTTTGGTAGCACACCTAGCCCAAGCAACAGCTAACAGGGCCGGGCATCCTATGTGCACAAGAGGATAGATAGAGCTTGAGTGTCAGCTAGCGATAGCGTCATATTATTTATTCCTACACACGGATGTGGTTTTGATAAAAAAAAGTGTAAAAAATAATTAGCTGGATCATCAAGAAATAATTAATAGTGTGCATACTGCTAACAATCAATATTACAAAACGAAATTTTGCCACTCCATTTAATCCACTTGTGCAACTAGGTAGCTATCCTATGCATAATTGTTAGTAGAATATATAATTTTAAATAGGAAATTAGCGCGTATAAGTTTTATATATGATTACAAAAGAAGTTGCATCACTCACTCGTGATCTGGTTGGATATACCAACTGTGTAGGTATATGCTAATCATAGCCACACAAGCAAGCGAACTTTTTACGTGTACATGAAACGGACAACAATAGACCGTTAGAACGTATTTTGTACTATATAGGGAATAAGTCGGTGTCTACGCTATACTAGCTGGTTCCTTAGTATGTTTGTTGTTGCGACTAAAACAGCTCTTGTCGGTAGTCTTTCGTATAGAACATGATACATGGTAATATCTTAGAAGTAATCATGATGTGAGTCATCATAGATACAAAATATATAAGTGTGCAAACAAATACTAACAAAAAGTTCTGTTAGATCTAACAGAAATTAGGTGGTATTTGTTTGATATATTAACAAGGCTATACGAAACCTGTCACACGCATGTAAATGCATGCTTGCAACCCACAAACATCTAAAAAACCAAAACTACCCTGTGAAAATGCACGCTTGCAACCCATAAACATCTAAAAAGCCAAAACAACCCCCCCGGGGGGAGGGGTGATGGCGAGAGGTAAGTCCCACACGCAGTCGGTGGACCCAATCCTCAGACGCTTCACGACACCGCTTTGCCTGCGTGAGGTTGCCCCCCGCTCCCAGCCTCTGTACCCCTTTCTCTCTCCTCTCTCTCTCTCTCTTGCTCCGAGTTGTATATAAAAATACTCCCTCTCCTGTATATTTTCCGGGTGTGCATAGGCTTTGGAAGGGGGCGCAGGAGAAATTCCAGAAATTGATTTCTAGTGGGGCATATAAGAGTGTGGGAGAGGAAAGCAGCAGGAGAGAAGAGAGAGAAGGAAAAGTATGACAAGGAAATGAGAGAAATGGGAGAACAGCCTTCTTAGCCTCTCCTCCATCCTCTCTCCACCACCACTGCTATCTCTCCTCAGTACCAAGAGCAAGCAAGAGGAGAGGAGCAGGCTAGCAGCGGTACCAGGGAGAGTGAGGTACAGAGAAGAAACAAACTCGCTCGATTTTTTTTCCTGTTAAATGAATATATATCTGTCTCACTGTATGTTTGTGTCATATACGAGTCTGCGGGTGTGGGTGTTTGCGAGCTTTTGTTGTTTTGCTTTTTTACCTGTTTTGAGTGCAACTGTTTGTTTGGATTTCCCTGTCCACTTTGTTCTTTTGTTAATCTCGGAAGAGTCCTAAGCGGCCGATGCCTTGGAGTTTTTTTCGGCTGCATGTCGATTTGTTTCTTGTTTCAGATTAATTCCAATCCAAGCACATACATATGAGAAGGTCTAGCCATCAGGAATTTTGGGGCCTCCTCTCCTTTCGGTCTTTATCTCCTTGGTTCTGTCGGGCTCCTCCTCGATTTGTCTCCGGATCGGAGGAAAAGCAAAATCTTTCTCGTCTCGCTCCCATGGTCGTCGCCGCCGCTCGCATGCTGTGTGTGTCATGTGTTTAATTTCTTGGAGATATATACTCGCGCCTGTTGTTGCCGTTGCTGATTGCCATGCCGGTCTCACTTGGAAAGTCTTGCTTGTTTCAGCGAAGAAGAAGGGGAAGGACGAAGAGCACTGCCAATCCTATTCCTAGCAACGGGCCAAAGCGACCGGCAGGAAGGAGAAGCTGTGTCGTCGTTGGCGTGTTCGAGCCGGTGGTGCCAGGATAAATCGGGAGGCGGCGGTAGTGATGGCATCGAATTCATCGGCGGCGGCGTTCTTTGGCGTTAGGGATGGGGACCAGCAAGACCAGATTAAGCCGCTGATATCACCGCAGCAGCAGCTGGCAGCGGCGCTGCCCGGCGTGGCAGGCGCTGTGCCTGCGTCGTCCGGCCAAGCAGGCGCGCCGACCGCGGCGGCGCAGCCACCGCCCAAGAAGAAGAGGACTACGCCCGGTAATTCACGCAACCCAAGTACCCCTTTCTGATTCCGGTCGTGCATGCACACTGCAGATACAGGTCTGGTCTCTGCTGCCTGCGAGAGATCTCGCTCGTCTGGGATCGATTGGAGTTTTATGAGTTGGATGCTGGCAGCAGGAGCATCTTCTTCTCTCACATGCACTCGATCGGTTTCTCTTTCCATTTCTTCGTGGTTTCTTCACTTCTTGTTTGTGTGTTCTTGATTCGTGATCACTGCTCCCTGCACTGCGTAATTATAGTCCAGAGAATTGTTGCCTGGTTTTCCACCGCAGATCGATGTGTGCAAACTACAGCCTGTTTTTCTTTTGGTTGGAAACTGGATTTTATGAAAAAAGTACAGTAATTATCTTATTCTCAAGTTCTTGTTGGTTTTCTCTCTCTTCCCTCCCTACCTAGTTCGAGGTGGATCCCCTCCCTACCTTGGCTGCAAAGCAAGTAGTAGACTTGACGAGACGAGCTTGGCCTTCAGTTTGCACCTTTCAATCAATATACTTCATTTAAAGCTCTCTGTCTGTCCTCACAGTCACACCTGAGCTGAGAGTGAGAATTAATTCAGGTGAAGAATATGGAAGCCTGGAGTCAGTAGACTTCATTCAATTCATGGCGCTAGTACCAGTTTTTTTTCCCTGGCCCTCTTGTTTGTGTTCTTTTCAGCAAGGCTCACGTTTTTGTTTTAACCGGTTGAAGAATTCAAACTCCTACCAACTTATTTTGTTTGGTAAACAATAAAAATGCTAACGAAGTTCCATATTTTTCAAGAATAAAACAAAATCAGTTTACATCCCCAGATTCCATTTGTGCATGCATGAGCTGTTACTCAGTTCTTCTTCCCCCAATTATGAGAAGCAAATAGGAGCCATGACACAATCCATGTCGATTCCTTTGCTCTCTATATCTCTTCCTGCAAACTCTCCTCTCCTTCCCAAAAAATCTCTATGGTGCCACATCAGCTCACATCCACCGATCGAGAGAAAAGCGGAAACAAAAACAAATATCTTCCGTCCCCAAATTACTATATCATCAGTACTACTAGCTCCCACCATCGTTTCTTAATCATGCATGGCTAACTTATAAGCAAAATATTAATTAATTACTCCCACATAGAACAATACAACAACAACAACAACAACAAAGTCTTTAAATCCCAAACAAGTTGGGGTAGGCTAGAGTTAAAACCAGCAGAAGCAATCAAGTTTTAGACACGTGAATAGTTATTTTCCAAGCACTCCTATCTAAAGCTAAGTCTTTAGGTATATTCCATCCTTTCAAGTCTCATTTTATTGCCTCTACATAAGTCAACTTCGCACGTTACTATCCTGGCTTAGGATTCCACTACGCACCGGTGTAAAAACCCAATCATCAATACATAAAAACCCAATCGTCTTCCTTCCTAATCCACGACAAGTGCTGACGATCATCTATCCTTCCTTATGCATCCATGCATACTTTTACTGTTCGCTGAATTCAAAGTAAATTTTCCGTCCTGTCCATCATCATGCATGCATCAGTTCGATCGATCATATATAGCATTTCTTCTCTTTTATTCTTTTTTGCAAAGCTATAGTATATATTAGTAGCTAACTAGACTTGTGTTTGATTTCTCCTCTCTATCAATCGATGGGACGACGAAGCAGACCCCGACGCTGAGGTGATCGCGCTGTCGCCCAAGACGCTGATGGCGACGAACCGGTTCGTGTGCGAGGTGTGCAACAAGGGGTTCCAGCGGGAGCAGAACCTGCAGCTGCACCGGCGCGGGCACAACCTGCCGTGGAAGCTGAAGCAGAAGAACCCGCTGCAGGTGCAGCGCCGGCGCGTGTACCTGTGCCCGGAGCCGACGTGCGTGCACCACGACCCGGCCCGCGCCCTCGGCGACCTCACGGGGATCAAGAAGCACTTCTGCCGCAAGCACGGCGAGAAGAAGTGGAAGTGCGACAAGTGCTCCAAGCGCTACGCCGTGCAGTCGGACTGGAAGGCGCACTCCAAGATCTGCGGCACCCGCGAGTACCGATGCGACTGCGGCACACTCTTCTCCCGGTAAGCCGCCTACGCCTCGCTCTCGTTCCCGTGTCCGGGCGGTTTCTCCCATGCATATATTCACCTCTCCTCGTTCTTGTGCACTGTATATATCAGCAGTACGTGCACAGATGGCAAGGTAGTAGCTGCATTGCATTTGTATGTATGTGTGTATGTACATATAGAGTATGTTCATGATTGCTGCATCATGATATGGCAAGTGTATAAAGCTAGGCATGGCATCGTCATGGGGTTTTGCACTGCATGAGCCTGTTGTAGCTGTCCGCTTATGGCTACCTCTTGGATATTCGGTGAGCGAGTAAAGTATTATTAGGAACGTTCCATGGTTTGGCTCGGCTGGCCTTCTTTAGGGTTAGGGTTTTGTTTGGGCTTGCGGCGACATGGCGCCTGTAGGTATAGTTTTGGTGCTCGCTGCTCAGCTCAGTTGGCCTGCCTGATGATGAGCTAGAAAGACGAACGAAGATAGATCGGCCGTGAGAGAGAGAGAGAGAGAGAGAGAGGAAAAGCTAGCCAGGCCGGGCGTGCTGGAGGACTGCTTGCACGTGAAATGCAGAAATGGCTTCTGTTTTGAGCCTTTTGGCCTTGGGCCTTGTTTGGATTGAAAAAAATTTCAACCCGATAAATAGTAGCACTTTCGTCTTATTTAGTAAATATTGTTCAATCGTGGACCAACTAAGTTCAAAAGATTCATCTCGTGATTTTCAACTAAACTGTGCAATTAGTTATTTTTTTTACCTACATTTAATGCTCCATGCAAACGGTTAAAAATTGATGTGATTGAGAGAGAATGAAAAAACTTGAAATTTTGAGGGTAACCAAACAAGGCCTTGGTGACGATGCTTCCCTTTCCGACTTCCCTCCCTAGGGAAGCAGGAGCAAACTCTCTCCTTCTGTGTCGCCAGACAGTCGTCACAGTCACTAGTATTTATCTATCTTTTTCTCTTCCCCCCCCCCGGATGGACGGCTGAACTGATTCGTCAGTGTTACCCATCATGTTTATACAGATAGGTGCCCTATTCGTTTGGCTGATAAGTCATAACTGAAAATACTGTTGACTGATTTACTGTATAAGCTGAACGTGGCGATGGATGCGTATGTTGTTACTGACCGTGTAGACCCACATTTTTACCCGTCCATCCTGTCAGGAGCAGTCAAGTTGTGAGGGCTAGCAGGCTCTCGTTCCGTCAAGTTGTAAGGAGCGGCAGCCCTATCACTTGGCTTGGCTGCCATGTAAGCCTAGCTTGTTCTCATGTGAGTTGGCCGCTGTCTAGATGTGGCAGGCAGGGCCGTTCGTTGGCCGTGCCAGTGAGCCAGGCGCCCAGACGACCTAGCCAGGCCAGGTCCACCCCTTTTCATGGATACGTTTGCCATGACCTGGTCTCTCACAGTATGCCCTAGTCACGCATGCAACAGGTAGTAGGTGTAACTTTGAGCCACTGTTCACATTTCTTGGCGCTGGCGGTGTTAAACATGTCCCAAAGTGGTGTGCTCATTCTCACGACTCTCTTTCATGGGTATGGCAAAAATTCTCCAATGGGAAGTAGGAGTAAGCCTATATAGTACTCAATCCATCCCAAATTGTAAGACGTTTGACTTTTTTGACACCAAATTTGAACACTCGTCTTATTCAAAAATTTATGTAAAATATTACTTCTTTCGTCGTGGTTTGATTTATTAATAAAAATTCTTCAAGAATGACTTAAATTTGATTATATTTACATTTTTTTTTAAATAAGACGAGTGGTCAAACTTGGGGCCAAAAAAGTCAAACGTCTTACAATTTGGGATGGAGTAGTACTACTTAGTTGCATCAACAGGAGTTGCATTAATGGCCGCTTGAAGAGACACTTCTCTTCCACTGTTTGCTCACACTAAATCCATAGATTCCACACGTTTTGTTGTCAAACAGTAATCTTGATTAGGGCCTGCTATTAGATTCATTTAGTGCGTGGTTCAAGGCTTGCAAAAAAAAAAGATTCACGGTGCGTGACTGTCAGCCTGTTCGGCTTGTATCTGGCTTGGCTTATCAGCCAGCCAACAGTGTTTTTCTTTCACACCAAATCAATCAGCGGTACTTCAGTCATGGGCTTATAAGCCAATCCAAAGCTGTGTGTCTAGGTCCCTTGGAAAGTGAGCTTACCAGCCCCACAAAGTTTTCTGATCTCCTTGGTGTGTGTGTGTTCGTGTAGATGCATGACAGTTCTGATGCCTTTTCTCGTCTCAAGCTTCCTACTAGTGGGAACCTGGCAATGCTATCCAGCACATCTCACCTTTTCTTTCTCCATTATTGATTGACATGGGTTTCTGGGATCTTGAGCTAGCTTTGTGGTGAGGCTAGCCTGCTCCTTTTGATGTCTGCATGCGTAATGCATGGTTACCAAACACCTTTGACCAATGCTATCAGACAAGACAAACCATGTAATGTTTCAGGTAATACTAGTCTCTAGCACCATTAGGGCTTGTTTGGATGCATCCAGCGTCCAAACAAGACCTAATAAACTCCTGATGGCACACATCACATACTGCAGACTCTTTTATCCACAAAAAGGAAATTTGCAGAGCCTGCAGGGAAAAGAGAAAAAAAAAGATCGCTACCGTTCAGATCCATGAATTCCAGCTACAAACACAACATTCAGTTCAGTGGCACAGCATCAGCATGCATGCATCCAGTTGCAGCGGCCTTCACATGTCCATCAGAAACAGTATCTTAACCCGAGATGCCGCTGTTCCTCGGTGCCTGCGCCGTCTGCAGCGTGACATGGGCCATGCATGCATGCGTCTGCCTGCAGTTTTCCTACGAAACCTGCATGCTTACTTGTCGCATCAACTTTTACTGTACATTTTCACTGCGCCGTCTCGAGCTCATGCGATTGTCTGCTTCCCTTCTGAGTTCTGACCTAGCTACACAACACAGCAATGCAAGCCGAAAGCTCATGCATGCGTGATATGATATCCTATCTTATTCGTCGATGCGTTGGTCCATGCAGGAGGGACAGCTTCATCACCCACCGGGCGTTCTGCGATGCGCTCACGCAGGAAAGCGCGCGGCTGCCGCCGACCAGCCTCGGCAGCCTCACCAGCCATCTCTACGGCGCCACCAACGCGGGCAACATGGCGCTCAGCCTCTCGCAGGTGGGCTCCCACCTCACCTCCACTCTCCAGGACGGCCACCACCACCACCACCCGTCCCCGGAGCTCCTCCGACTCGGCGCCACGGCCGGCGGCGGCAGCAGCATTGCCGCGCGCCTCGACCACCTCCTGTCGCCCAACGGTGCGTCCGCCTTCCGCCCGCCGCAGGCTCCGCCGTCGTCGACGTCCTTCTTCCTCAACGCGGGGGCATCGGTCGGGCAGGACTTTGGGGACGACGCGGGAAATGGGCCGCACTCGTACCTGCAGGCCAACAAGCCTTTCCATGGACTCATGCAGATGCCCGACCTCCAAGGCAACGGTGCTGGGGGCCCCGGCGCCTCAGGCCCCAGCCTCTTCAACCTGGGTTTCTTTGCTAACAATGGCAACAGCTCAGGGTCCAGTCACGAGCATGCAAGCCAGGGGCTCATGAACAATGACCAGTTCAGTGGCGGAGCAGGTGGAGGCGGTGGCTCGGAGGTATCGGCGGCGGGGATTTTTGGCGGCAACTTCGTTGGTGGTGGAGATCAAGTTCCACCCCCGGGGCTCTACAGCGATCAAGCCTCCATGCTGCCGCAGATGTCGGCGACCGCTCTGCTCCAGAAGGCGGCGCAGATGGGCGCGACCTCGAGCGCGAACGGCGGCGTGGCATCCATGTTCCGAGGCTTCGTGGGTTCTTCCCCTCACATGCGGCCGGCGACGCCGCACATGGAACAGAGCGACGCGAACCTGAACGACCTGATGAACTCGCTTGCTGGAGGTGGCGTCGGCGCCGGAGGAATGTTCGGCGGCGGCAACGGCGCCGTCAGCGCGGGGATGTTTGATCCCAGGCAGCTGTGCGACATGGCGGAGCACGAGGTGAAGTTCGGCCAGGGTGGCGGGGACATGACGCGGGACTTCCTTGGCGTCGGCGGAGGCGGCATCGTGCGCGGGATATCGACGCCGAGAGGAGGAGGAGACCACCAGAGCAGCAGCGATATGAGCTCCCTGGAGGCCGAGATGAAGTCGGCCTCGTCCTTCAACGGAGGCAGGATGCCATGACCGACCCATCGATCGAGCTTATACAAGACATAAGCTCCCGCACAGTAAGCCAGAGACTTGATCAAGCAGATGCAATGAGAGGAGTAAGGTCGTCGTTATATAGCGTAGTGGCAAACAATGCAAGTTAGCAACTGAGTCGCATGAGTGAGTTCATGCATGGGATCAAGTTAGCTAGCTAGCTAGCTTTCATCATCCGAAGGGACCTTGGGTGAGCTAGAGAGAGGCGTCTTCTCTGACTAATGGAGTAAGCTAGTGCGAGTTGGACGCATGTGATGACCCCTTTGCCCGTGGTGGGGGTTGGTGTTCATGCTGGTCTTGTTTTCTTGTTGGTTTTCCCTTCCTTGTAGTTGGATAATCTTTGTTGGATTAAGTATAGTTTCTGGTCATAGAACCAATAAGGATGTTTGTAGCTAGCATAATGGGGGCGTGTTTTGCAGCTTAATTTGCTCCGTTCTCCTCCTGCTATTTTTTATTACCTTTTCTCTTGTACCAAAACAATATTCCCCTTGCAATGTCATTAATCATGCTAGCTCAAATTCATGTTGTTTTCTTGTGTCAGGATGCATATGCATATATAGTCAAGTGTTGTGTCTGCATTGACTAGGTCAACAATATGTTGACATCTTTTCCTATTTAATAGTCTTAGAGCATCACCAAGAGTTCCCTAAATCTCCTCCTAATTCTAAGTTTTTAGAAAGATCCACAAAAAAATCCATCTCCAACAACTCCTAATACAATCTCCTAATATTTTAGGAGTTGAAAAAAATCTCCCTCATCCATGTAACTTTACGAGCCGCAGCCTCGCACGTATCCTTCGACTCCCGCGGTTTCCTTCGCCTCCCGCGCGCCGCTACTCCCTCCAGATCTTCCTCTGCCGGCCGCGGGCATCTCTGCCCCATCCCCGGCGGCGGCGTGGTCCTATCCCAGCGGTGGCGCGTCCTATCCCGGCGGCGGCAACTGCTCCCAGTCGCGCGGACGCGGCTCCAATGGCACGGCAGGCGACCGGCGTTCCCTCCCTCGCTCCTTCCCTTCCTCCTTCGCTGCCTGCGAGCGCAGGAGCCCCAGCCAGCGAGCGCGGGCAGCCACGATCGGTGCGGCGTGGCGAATCGATCGGGACTCAGGCCCCAACCCTGGTGGCAGGTGCGGCCGCAGATCCAGCACAGAGGACGCCGTGGCCCGCTGCCCCTTCATCTCCGGGAAGCATGCTGCCTCCCGCACGCCCTTGTCTCGCCTCCGGGGCCCCGTTGTCCCTCCACCTCCGGCGAAACCGGCCGCCGCCCACACGATGCTCCTCAGCTCCGCCCCCACGCCTCCCAGGGCGACGCAGGCGTGGACAGGCTCGGTTGGAGAGCGCAGCACGGCCAGCCCCGACCGACGAGCTCGGCATGGCCGACCCGAACAGCAACGGAAGAAGATGACCCGAAATTGAAGCGGGTGAAGGCGGCTGCCCCAATGGATGAGTGCGGCATCCCTGCTGTCGAGAGGAGGAAGATGCATGTTGTTGTCTATGACACGTGGGGTCCGCCCGGAAGTGAGAGGAGGAAGATGCATGGAAAAGAAAAAAAGCCGCAACATAATTCATGTGGGCCCCAGATTTGATTTTTTAGATGCCATTTATTAGAAACTCTTGGAGGTAACCTTCTTTTTTCCTCACTAAATCTTTTTAAGAGTTGCCAAACTACAAGTTTTTAGGAGAAAAAAGTAGGGAACTCTTGGAGATCCTCTTATAAGCCCATTTACCAGGAAAAAGTTTTATATATATATATATATATATATATATATATAGTTTCTGCTTGAAGCGTAAATCCTACACTAGCTAGTATTTCATATATTTTCTGCCAGAAGGCTTGGTATCATGATAGTGATTAGGGTCTGAACAAAAATCAATTTCTTTTTAACAAAGTCAAGTCTTTTGGACCTTATAAATAATACTAAATCCATATAAAAAATAAGTGTTCTTCTGACTATGCACTTGCGGTTATTTTAGGATGCAGGCAGTTTTTTTCAGTTTTGATATATTATACACGGGTGAAAAAGGCCCTCTTTCACCCGAATTTTGTGAGCATATTATAAGAAAATATTATGGTGTTTAGAGGAGTTCTACACTCATATTTAAGGTGTTGCAAGAATCAAGAGAAATATTTTCTTTCACACAATTGAATTCTAAGTTACACCAATTATACTTAGAAATTATACCAAAATGTAAATCCAGTATAAGTTGACAGTAACTGAAATTGGAGGTATGGACAGAAGATTTTCACGCTGAATCTTACTCTTATTCTTTTCCATGCAAGCTATTTAGAACAGGAGGGGGGGGGTGAGACAAGGATAAATAAATTTGAAATTTGTTATCCAACTAACTTAGCAGGGTGAGTGGCGCACCGTACCTAAGGTTCATTTTATACTCCTATACGTTTTATACTTAACGCTACATTGTGTTGTTACACGGCAAGTGGAACTCCTATTAAATTTACTGCACATATGATACTTGTGACCTTTTTTAACGAAAATATGATACTTGTAACTGATTGGCCACTTTGATTAAGCACAGCATGAGCTGATCTCTAGGGCAAAAGATGCCTTCCTGCTGCCCGTGACTGTCTATAGCGCTTGACTTATTTGCACAGCACATCGTGCGGCTTTAGCTTCTCGCTAAGCTCGAGCTTGCTACTGCTTGGTTGTGCTGTCTCTGTACGTTGGACACAGAGCGAGCGATACGATGTAGCTTTCGATCGCCTCGTGCATGCACGCCGGTCTAGCTCAGGCACACCACAGTATGGGCCGCCCAAATCATTGCATCCTTCTTCTCATCAATATACCAATCACTCTCGACTGAAGAATATTCAGATATTAATTCTATATATTATTATCGGGATCCATATTCGAAGCAATTTTGTCTGAATAATTCGGTTTAGTTTGATACTAGTAATAAGCATATACCCAATAATTCCCTTTCTTCTTACCAATTACACAAAGATGAGTAATACATGCATTTCATTTAGGGTCCGTATGGTTCTTTTTATTTTGGAAGAATTGGAATATACTTTATGGACTAGACTATTTGACTTAGAATTTGACATTTCGTAACTTTCTAAAGTTTAGATATAAACATATCTTAAATTCGTAATGATGAGAGATAGGATTCTATAGAATCTCATGCTATGTTTCTGCTCTGCAACTTATAGCGCTTTCTTTGGCTCGCTCCCCTACAGCAGAAGTGCATCACATAATTATCTTCCCATGCGTGGCTATATTGATTTAATTGCTCTGTGCCTAAATTATGATTATTAGAATATATTCAATTCGAAGGATCCAAAAGGGGCTTTAGAAAAAAAATGAAAATAAGGATCAAAGCTTTGGATAATGGATATGATCCAACAATTAGCTTTGAACTGGAACTTGGTTTTTTCTTCATGGAGTTCTAAGCATGAACTTACTATTGTACAGTTTTACTTCACTAGTGGAGCAGTTTTTTTCTTCGACTCGACGAGTAATTCCACTGGTGGAGTTGAAGTTGATTAGAAAAAAAACATTAGGTAAAACAACTTTTCATGGTAAAAAAGAGAGAGGAGGCTAGGAGAAACTAGTATTTTTAGCTCCATCCAGGTCCCACCCCCTCTGATAGTAGATTTTGAGGAGTTGTACCATTTTTAACCTGTTTGGCAAAAAAAACAGCTCAGAATATAGCTCCTTGAGAGAAGTTGTGACAAATGAGGCTTGGGACGACGTACTGTACGTGCACATTTGCATGCATGAGTGTGAGTGGTGGGGTTGTAAAAGGAGGGATGCAAATATAGGACTTGGAATAGTAGTTAGGATCAACAAGAAAATTTTGAGGAGGAGGGAAAGACAAGAGATATGGCGTGGTTTGGTCATCCATTGGTGGTTGGTATACTACTACATACACCTCTCAGTCCAGTCAAGACTTAGGAACGGAATGTTTGGGCCTAAATGCTAGATTTGCGGTTTGGCCGTGGCAGCCACGCATTTTGTGGAAGATTTGGCTTTCCTCTTGTACGCCTTCTTGCGGCCGCGGTGGTTATTCAACCGAAAGAGAATTATTGTCGGAATAAAGTCGATAGGTTCTTAGGACCATCTAGGTGTAGATTAGAGGGTGAATCCGGTACTTGTTTAGTTCAATTCGACCTATAACTTGATACAGAGAGGGAGACAGTGAGAGAGGGAGATGTAGGAGTGGCTGACCGTCGGCTTTGGAGAAGGATGAGCCGTCCATGTCGGTGGCATCATCCGGCGATAGTGCAGAGGCGGTGGTGGCACTTCCCGTCTCTGGTAGCACCCCTCTCAATCGGTCTAAGGTTAGAGATTAGGTGGGGCATCTAGCGGCTCAGGTGAACCTCGTGTCATGTGCCCTGGCCCCCACCTCCCTCTATATGATGCCGCGCGACGGGGGCCCACCAACCTTGGTTTGGTTGGATGCCCCCGATCAGGGCACTGGATCAAGGCTCGACTTGACCGTTGGGCCAAGTCGGATGAGATCAACACTAACAATCTCCCCTTGATCTCACCTCATACTTAAACTCAACTTTCTTTATCTTTTCCCATTCCATCACAGATCAGTGCATAGAGCGTGCTTCATCGTCACGGTCAGTTGCCATTAGACTTAACAGCTACAATGCACCTCTCTGTTTTGAAACAGATACTCAATTAGACCCTTAGTATCTAGAAATCATAGGCTTTTCCATAAACCCATGTCGACTATGTGTTCTCTGAACGCACTGGGTGGTTAGCCTTTGGTAAGCGGATCCACAAATACTTACTTGGTACTTATGTGCTCAATGCTTTTAAAATGATTCTGGATTTTCTCCTTTACAACATATAATTTAGTGTCAATGTGTTTGGTTGCACACTTGACTTGTTGTCTTAGGAGTTAACTTACTTTAAATGGTTATTGCTTGAAAGGTCCTTATGTGGTTTTGGTAATTGAGTGACCACCTAGGTGGACTAATTGTGTTTACATGAGATACATAGGTGATTAGTCCACAGGTACATATGTATGAGCAACATATGCCATGAAGGTGGAAATGGCTTAGAGATGTTGCAAAGCTCATACATGTGATGATGAAGGAGCTCATTGCACATGAGACATGACATTGAGTCATGTGATTAAGGTGGAGAAGATCAAGACAAGACTTGGCTTGATGGACCGGTTGCAAGCGTGAAGGGCAAGTCGGAGGCTTTAGAGCGATGGACCGCGTGGCGGTGAAGCTTGAGCAAGACTTGGGGCCGATGGACGAAGGTAATGGGGAAAAGCAAGTGAAGTCAAGATCGATGAACCAATATGATCACGTGATGATATGAAGTGGATCATATCATTGTTGATCGTGTTGGTGCATGTGTTGCATCGACATTGGAGAAGATGGAATGGAATGCGCAAGGCAAAGGTATAACCTAGGGTATTTCATTTCACCGATCATAGGTGTGTAGAGAAGTTTATGATCGGGTTTAGGATAGATGGTCGTACTATCAAGAGGGGCAAACTTGTTTGCATATCGGTCATCTAGTGCCACTCGAGTGATCTAACTTTGCATCGTCGCTAGGATCGAGTGGCGTGGCAAGTTGAGTGGCTGATCCTTTAGAAAATGTTTGTGAAAAGCTAACACACATACACATGGTGGTGTACACTTGGTGGTGTTGGCACATTTGCAAAGGAGAAGAAGTTGGTGAAGAAAAGGAGTTAGTCGCGCTGGTCACAGAGTGATTGGACGCGTCCGGTATGGCGACCGGACGCGTTCGATATGTGGCTCAGTACTGAATAGCACAGAGTGACCGGATGCGTCTGGTCGCCACACCGAACGCATCCGGTGTGAATCAGCGAAGTCGATGTTCAGTGTAACAGTTGATCGGACGCTGGTAGCGTCCGGTCTGGAGTGACCGGACACGTCCGGTCAGACCTGGGAGCTTACTGGACTTGACCGAACGCTGAGGCTTAGCGTCCGGTCATTTTCTAATGACATGTCCGGTCCGCCCTAGGAGCTAACTGGACTCAACCGGAAGCTGCGGCTCAGCGTTCGGTCGTTTCGAACAGCGCGTCCAATCAGACTTGTCAGAGAGCCGTTGGAGGCAACGACTAGTATAAATGGGACACGTGGCGGTCAGGCAGCTACCGGACGCATCCGGTATGGCGACCGGACATGTCCGGTATACACGAATGGTGCGTCCGATGCAAACGACCTGCGCGTCCGGTCGTCCCAAAATTTGCCCAGTGAAGGGGTAACGGCTAGTTTAGCCCATGGGGCTATAAATAGAAGGTGGTCTCGGCCATGGCCAGAGCTGAGCACCTCGGGAGACTTTGTGTCCATGCTTGTGAGTGCTTGGGAGCCCTCCATCTCACATATGCTTGATAGTGATCATTCGATTGTGTGAGAGAACGATTCTAGTGCGATTGCATCGTGAGGTTGCATTGAGTGGCACTAGGTGATCAAGTTGCAAGCCGGTGGTGCTTGTTACTCTTGGAGGTTGCCACCTCCTAGACGGCTTGGTGGTGGTCTCCGTCGAAACATGCAAGAAGCTTGTGCGGTGCTCTGGAGAAGAGCTTTGTGAGGGGCATTGTGCTCGCCCCACGGGAGCCGCAAAGAGCAACTCTAGTAGAGCATGTCATTGAGCTATCCTCACTTTCGAGGTAGGTTTCTACGGTGCCCGACATGCGGGCTTGGCGGGTGATGCCAATTAGCCGCCGAACCACCAAGTGAGCGGTCGACACAACGGGGACTAGCGTGTTGGCAAGCACGTGAACCTCGGAAGAAAAATCACCGTGTCAACTTTGTTCTTCCCATTGGTTTGTAATCCCCTTACACAAGCTTGTAATTAATTTCATATACATTGCGCTTGTGTAGTTGATCTTGTAATTAGTTAGCTTGTGTAGCTCACTAGTTACCTTCTTGCTTGTGTAGCATAGAAGTAGCTTCCTTGCGTGGACTAATTTGGTTTGTGTAACCTTGTTAGCCACATTGCTTAGTTTGTGTAGCTAAGTATTTGCGCTCTCTAATTTGGCATTGGTTGCCTTGTTATTGAGCATTGCCAGTGAGCTTAGGTGGCTTTGTGCTTTTGCTTACTAGCATGTGTAGGAGTTCCTTGTTGTTTAAAGTACTAGTGATATAGGTTTGTGTGACCTTGCTTCTAGAATTGGTTAGGTGAGCTCTAGCTAGCCCGGCACCTTAATTGCTTAATTAGGATCTTTGCAAGGTGCTAGAGAACATAGAAAGATGGGTGTAGTCTTGGCTAGACCGAATTGTTTTAATTCCGCACTTGTTTTGGTTAGCCGGCGTGATTAAGTTTTAGTAACGACTATTTACCCCCCCCCTCTAGTCATCATCTCGACCTTATATTGCTGTTGTCTACCATTATTAAATCCGGGTACAAATTCTCTTGACCTCTTTTGCCTGTTCCTTAAGCCTTATGTCAAGCTATACTATGGTATGCATCACTGATGACATCACAACTGTTTTTTTAGAGCTTTTCCACGATAATACTCCAATTGTGAGTGTTAGCAACTGCTGTGGATTTCTCTACACATCTCGCCATGACTTAACATTTGTACCCTCAACTATTTGAGAGTGCTTGTTCTTTCTTACTCAGCATGAGGCCTATGAGACTTTGTAAAATTGCAGGACATTCTCAACTCAATTTTAATGATCTATATCTGAACTGGGCATCTGCCAAAAAATCTCGGATACATAAACTACGTTAGGGTAAGTTCTTACTTGTACTTGCACACACATCAAGCTTCCAATAGCTGAAGGATATGGAACCATATTCATTTGATCGATCTCATATCGGTTCCTGGAACACTTAAAGTTTCCAAAACTATTACCCTTGACTATAGGAGCAGGCGTAGGTTTACTCATATGCATACTTTACTTCTTTATAATCTTTTCTAAGTATGCCTTTGCGATAGTCCTAATACCCGTTTTCATCTATCTCAGTGAACTCATATCGATTCCTAAAACCAATGACGCTTCACCAAGATCATTCACATTAAAACTTGAGGACAAAACTTCTTCTCAAATGACAGATTAACATCACTACTAGTGAGTAGAATGTCATCTATTCACAGGATGTAGAAAATGAATTTTCCATTCTTGAACTTCGCATAAACACTATTGTCCTTCTCATTTTCTTTAAAACCCAAACTTTCTTATTGTTTTCATCAACTTTAAATACTACTGTCTAGAGACTTACTTTTAACCCATAAATGGATTTCTACAGGCGGCATCCCATATGTTCTTTCCTTCCACGACAAAACCTTTTGGGTTGTGCCATATAATGATTTTTCATACAAATCTCCATTGAGGAATGCCGTCTTTACATCCATCTGATGTAACTCCAAATTGTAATGTGCCATTAACACCATTGTGATTCTAAAAGAATCCTTGCATGAGACTGGAGAGAAAACTCTCATTGTAATCTTTTTATTCTCTTTGTGTAAAGTATATTGCTACAAGTCGTGCTTTATATCTTTCTACATTCCCTTTAGAGTCATATTTTGTCTTGTAGACCCATTAACAGCCTACTGTTTTGGCTCCATTAGGAATTACTTCTAAGTCCCAAACATCGTTGGCATTCATCGAATTCATTTTAACTTTATATCTTTCTAGCCATTTAAACGAGTAAACGCTTCTCATGACTTCTTCAAATGAGGTGGGATCACCCTTCATTTGAAACTAACATAGACTTCATAGTCATCAGAAAACTGGTTTACTAATTCTTTGAGACCTTCTAGGGCCTCAGCTACTAGCACTTTCATATGAGGCTGTTGTCGCTCTTCATTTGCTAAGAGACAATTGATTCTACAGGCTCCTTTATTACAAGATCCTTGTTAACATTATTCATCTTCTTTGAAGAGCTAATAACAGGCGTTGTATTAGTCATACAACATCAATAGGTATTGAGAAATTTATTTGCTCTGAGTCACTGGAGTGGGCACATAGTCCATCTCTCTCAAATCTTAGATCTCTACATACCTCTACATACCATGCTCCTCCAGATCTTTTCATCTTTTAAAAAAAAATGGTGTATCTTCAAATGTCTTATTTTGGGTTTAATCTTTTAAAAACTTCATATGGCGCTTTAAGCACCACCTTAACATCTTTGAGGCTAACTACGCTATATTTTTGTCGGAACTTTAAAAGGTCCAGGAATTTAGCTATTTCTCTGCTTAGGGGTATCATTGTCGTGTTGTACTCCTCTAACGGTTTTATCTTAATTAATCTTTATCTCACTCTTAATGAAGAGTATCTTTCTTAATTGAGCTTTATCTCACTCTTAATGAAGAGTATTTTTCTTAATTGATCTTTATCTCACTCTTAATGAAGAGTATTTTTCTTAATTGATCTTAATATTCTCCTCCTCGAAATATGGCATGAACTTTACTGCCATAATTTTGATAACTATTCAGAATGCCTGTGAATGAGGAGACACTTATAACTTACTTCATTCACATGATTATATCATGTAAACAAAGTTATTTCTTGATCCGTTTAGGAGTATACTTTCCTTATTTCACTTCAACAACTCAACGAGGTCTTTCATTAGTTGTATTTTTGCAAGTCACACTTCCATCTTTTCTTATCCTTTGGTTAGTATTGACCATGATGATGCATTTCTATTGTGCCATGGTCAATACTAGGATAGCATAAGAGCTACCTAAACTACTCTCGCTATGCGGAATATAAAAACATATGAGTCATCACAAAACATCTCCCACCGTGCAGGATGGATTAGCATAATTACTATGCCAAAACTTCTCCCCATGCGGGATACATCTATACGAAAACTTAGTTATGACGATTAAACATTCACTTATACTCTATTTTTTCAATTAAATCTTCCCGTTGGTTTCAATTCAATTAGAAAATTAGTAAACTAACAAAAAATTATCCTGAACTGGCTTGACTCAAGCCTTTTCATTCACATACCCCAGCATTACAGCCCGTTGCCATGTAGCCGAGTGATCTCATTGATTAAAAATAAAACATACAATATGCTTCTGCATCAATTCTACATCACCGTTGGGCAAAAAATAGAATTAATACATAAAACTCATAAATTAACTTAAAATCCATATAACTACTCTTCAAAATTAAATTCTCCCGTTGGTTCGAATTTAATTGGAAGATAATCAACATCATTGCAGCGGAAACTTGATAATGAAATGTATTCTTTTAGTTCATGAACATTTCTTGGTCCTTATCTACTCTCCCGAAAAATTGACCCTGTTGGTGTAAAATTTATCAGAGATTTAAACTTCAAACTTAAAATTCATTACAATATTGTCATCATCAACGATGGTCAGAAAATGACAATACCATAATCTTACTTAAACAAAACCGGACTACTCTTCTAATTTAATTTTTTCCCATTGATTTCAATTTAATTAGAGGATAAACTCAATCATAGTTTACCAAGTATAACTGTTATTCAAATTAAATTCTCCCGTTAGTTCGAATTTAATTAGAAAATAATAAACATTAAACTTTACAACAGAAACTTAAACATAATTTGTGAATTTTACCCAGAGGAAAAATTCTTTTGCTAATTTTCTTGAGCCATTAATCAATTTTCAAGAAATAAAACTTTTACTGGAAAAAAAAAAAAAGAAAAAAGGAAAAACTGACTCATTTCTCTTCATGTCTTCATTAATAAACCAAAAAGCGGCCTGCAGTCGTGGCGTGTGCTCTCACAGCGCCTCGCCGCCTTGAGCCGCAACCTAGGCCTGGCCCGGGAAAGTGGCCTAGCGCTTGCACCCGCCTTGGCCGAAGCGGCTCGGCCGCCCGCAGCCGCTCGATCAAGATCACTAGCTCAGCTTCTTTTTCGCGCGAACAAAACCAGCAGCTGCAGCTGGCTCCCCTAAACCCTAGTTCAGTCTCACTCCCTCCCTTTCATCTCTGCCCGCCACGACGGAGAGCGGAACGCAGCGTCCACTAGAGAGAGAGACCGGAGAAGAAGAGGATGATGGCACCGTCGTCGGCCCCCTCGTCGGCGCACACGCTCCCCAGCGGGTGAGCGCGCCGCCGTCGAGCGGCCTGGCAGCGGTGCCCTAGCGCGGCCGGTCTGTACTGGCGTTGAGGTCCTTCCCGGGTGACCCGGTGAGTGGAGGTCGGCGAGCCGCCTCCCATGCCCTTCCCCCTTTCCCCTTCTTTCTTCTCTCTGTTCGCATCTTGTTTCCCTTCTTCTCGGAGCTGATCCGATTTAGGGTTAGGGTTAGGGTTAGAGATCGGTTACTGTTTTTCTTCGCCAATGGATTAGGGTTCGGGTTAGTGCTTCGGGTTTGAATTAGGGTTCAAACCCTCTGTCTCTTTGCTTCTTCTCCTTCCCCGGTCGCATATTCGGCCGGTAGGTTCTCTTTTCTTTCTTTCTTCTAGATTAGGGTTTGGGTCAAGGGTTCGGGTTTGGGCGAACCCACTGTTTATCTTCCCCGCCTACTATTTGTAGGTTAGGGTTAGGGTTCGTGTTTGGGTCGATCCAAATCGGTCGAATTGATCCATCTTTCTTCTGATTTCTTCACCTCGACTGGGGTTAGGGTTCCAATATGAACCGGATCGGACCCTCTACTTCTCTTTCTTTTCTATTTCTTTTCAACTTTCTATCCCACACTCAATCTACACAATAGATCGACTGCTCTGATACCATTGATAGGTTCTTAGGATCATCTAGGTGTAGATTAGAGGGTGAATCAGGTACTTGTTTAGTTCAATTCGACCTATAACTTAATACAGAGACGGAGACAGTGAGAGAGGGAGATGTAGGAGTGGCTGCCCGTCGGCTTTGGAGAAGGATGAGCCGTCCATGTCGGTGGCGTCATCCGGCGGCGATGCAGAGGCGGTGGTGGCGCTTCCCGTCGCTGGCAGCACCCCTCTCAATCGGTCTAGGGTTAGAGATTAGGTGGGGGCATCTAGCGGCTCAGGTGAACCTCGTGTCATGTGCCCTGGCCCCCACCTCCCTCTATACGGTGCTGCGCAATGGGGGTCCACCAACCTTAGTTTGGTTGGATGTCCCCGATTAGAGCACTGGATCAAGGCCCGACTCGACCGTTGGGCCGAGCCAAATGAGATCAACACTAACGGTCCGTACCTGCCTGCCGCAGCGTTGCGTTGACGGGGACGGCGGCGAGGCCAACAGCCGTGGCCGACAGGGACAGCTGCCGCTGCCGGCCGTAAAATAGCTCTCGCGATCTCGCCCGCAAAAGCGGCTGTGATATCCGATTTTCCAATGATTCTTGGGAGGAAAGGGAAAAGGCCGGCCGGCCGGGCCAGAGCAAAGCATGATGCGCCCGCGATCAGCCTAGCCTTCACTTTTGTCTCGTTTGATGTCCGTGATCTGACGATCGATGATGATGAGATTGAGGGCTGGCGTCAAGAAAAAGATAGATTGGTCACAAGTACAATTGTTCCCTGGAAAGCCAAGCAAAAAGGTGAGAATTATTGGAGGAAGCTGCAGGGACAGAGCATGCATGCAAACGCATGGTTTTGTGAAATGCCTAAAGCAGCTAGTAGCAGTAGTCAAGCAAGATCTCATCGTGAAGTGGACTTAGCAGTACGTTAACATCAGAGAGGTCGGAGTCGGAGAGCTACTAATCGTCTGGCGCGGAACCAATAATAATAGGGTTAATTGCATAGGTGCCATTGCAATGGTCACAATTTGAAAAAATACCATTACTATTTATGATATTGGATCGGTGCCCTTACAATTCGTTGTGCATCTGATATACGCCATTCTGTACACTCTAGACAGCATTGGACCCATACGCAGGTGTCCGTATTTTCGTATGGTCCAAAATGTCCCTGCCACTCCCCAACTCTCTATCTCAATGATTGAGGACTGTACCTCTCTTCTTCTCCTTCCTCCAGCTCTGCCTAATCTCCGCAAGGCAATGGCCGGCGAGGGGTGCAGGACCGGTGGCTGGCTCGCGCGGCACCAGAGAGATATGCCTCACGCCCCTCCCGTGCGCTGGCTCGTGCGACGCGAGAGATATGGACAGCTGCGGCTGCAAGCACTGGAAGCACAAGTGCCGGTGATCCAATCTCTGTTCCTCGTGCTCTCCGCTCTCGTGTCAGGATAGGACTGTACAGTCCTCAATCAAGTGGGCAAAATCAAGTAGCAGCAGGTGCAGGTCCAGAATTCGTGGAGTAGCAACCAGATGTCTCCGATGTTGGTAATGGCCATGCTTCGGGGCCGGCGAGCAGAGCGCCGCCGCACTGTGCACCCTCCTGCGCTTGCCGGTGCAGCAGCTGTACGTTCCCTCTCGCATCTAGCGCTCGTCGGCAACGAATATCCTGCTCGAGCTGCCCCTCCTCTTCACCTTCCAAGACCTCGCCGCACCATCCCGTACCACCCGCAGCTCACCAGCCAGCCAGGCAGCCACCATGGCCGCGCCAGAGCGCCGACCCGCACCAGCCTGCTCGCCGGCCCGCCCACCATGTCCTCTGCTCTCGCTGCTATCCATGTCCGTTGGGTACCTCGCCGCACCGCCGCTCGTCGGGCCCCTCGCCGGCTTTTGGCCCGGTGGAGGTTTGGCCGAGCTGGTGGAAGGAGAAGAGAGGAAGGGGATGACGTGTAGGGCCCTCGTGTCATTGAGATAGAGAGTGGGGAGTAGCAGAGATATTTTGGACCATACAAAAACACGGACATATGCATGTGGGTCCGATGCTGTCCAGAGCGTATAGAATGGCGTATGTCAGACGCACAGCATCAATCCAATATGGTGAATAGTAATGGCAGTTTTTCAATCCGCGATAGTTGTAATGGCACCTATCCAATTAACCCATAATAATAAGAATCTGCACGAGTCTTATTGCAAACCAGACTTTGGCTGTAGGTTAGTTTGAGTTCATTTAATTTCCTAGAAATTCATACGATGCCAGCAGAAGAAGCTCGTTCGAGCAATACTACCGTAAAGATCTACATGCACGAATAGTGTTGGTAAATCAACCTAGGTCACTGTACTGTTTGATACTTTAGCGGCATCGAATAGAGATTAATTATTCCCCCATCGTGGCCGCTGTTACATAGATGCGCAGTACAAATGTACTGCGCGGAACTATATTCCAAGCTCGATTTAGAACTGAACAAGGTATCAACCACAAATGAATGAATATAATATAGGGAGTACATGTGTGGAAGAGGATCGGATCGATGTCCGCACGTGACCTGAACTAGTAAATTCTGACGCTGTTATCAGGAGCTCTCCCTTTTTATTGGCCGGGCCTCCGAGACCTGCTGGAGAATCTCTGCATTTACTAATCGCTCCGACTGTCGCAAAACGTGGGGAGGGGAGACGACGCAGATATGCTGATGCTGATGCAGATGCAGCAGACCCCACCACACGGGATGCTTGCTGCAAAGGTTAACCATCCATAATCATCCTGGGAATTCCTGCTCCCGGCCGATGATCAGCTCTTCGATCGGCGGTCTCCTTGCAAGCAAGGACAGTGCAGCTGACACGTATGTACGGTGCGGGTGGTAGCAGTAGTTTATAATCGTCATGACTGGACCGACACGGTGCTGCGGCGTACGCTAAACTAGTAGACTAGACAGAGTAGAATAATTATTGTTAGGAGTACAAGATTATCCGCGCAGCGAATCGGGGCGATTTGTTTAGGCGTGAAGGTTAGTTGGGACGCGATGCCGGTTTGTTTGTAGCGTCGTCGCGGCGCGTTTGGCATGTCCGCTGAAGAACCTTCGCCCGCGGGAGCGGGGCGCATGCAGGCAGGCATCATGTCGCCCAAGGTCACGGGCGCGCGCCGCGCGGGCATCGCATCGTTTCCACCCAGACCCAGGCCGCGCGCGAGGAGAGGAGATGAGGAGAGGAGAGCAAAGTATCCTATGCAGCACGCGACGGCGATGCGATTGCGAATGTGACGACGCTGGCTGGCTGGCCCTGGCTGCCCGCTGCCTGTGCCGCACTGCCGCCTGGCCTGATGCTGATTGCACGCCGCGCCCGCCTCTTGATGCGTGCATTTGGAGCCTAGCTACAGCTTTTCGGTCGCAATCATGTGGTACGTACGTGGCTGTAGCTGTTACCCTGTGTGGCTGTGTGGCTGTGTCCCCTGACTCCCTGTAGAGGGGAGGGAGGGGGGACGTGGCGTGTGGCACGCCGCACGCGAGCGTGCGTACGTAGCTGCTCGGTGTTTGTTACGCATGCATTGCTTTTTACCCCGTGGTAGATTCGGAGGCGGGCGGCTAGATCAGCTGTGGTGGAGCTCAGAAGTCACAGCAGGCACGGACGGGCGTACGTCGCTCGTACAGTTTCGTGTTTGCAGTTGGTACGTGCCTGGTGTTGAATCTCGTGAATATAGAGGGGGCCGGGTACAGCGATTTGCAATCAGCATACAGCTAGCTAGCTGCCTGCCCTTTCTGTAGCCGGTTCGTGCACAAGGTCGACAGTGGCCTCCCCGCCCCCGGCCCCGATGGTGGCGATGACAGCAGTGGGAGCGGAGTGAACGGGTGGAGCACTTGCGTGTATTGAACAGTATTGACTGGGAAATCTGACGTTTCCACGCACCGTGCAGGCACAGTTGCCGACTTGCCGTGCCATCACGTTCACGCTCCTGTTCCGAGGTCGACCTCCACGCAGGAGCAGGAGCAGGAGCAGGAGCAGGAGCAGGAGCAGGGAGCAGCAGCGCACGGCCACCGGCTTTGGTGGATGCGGGGCCTTTGGTTGGTCGCGTCGCATCGCATTGCATCGCAGCAACCTCCAAGCCCGTGGGCTGCGGCCCACTTCTGCTCGGGGTTTTCAAGCGTCCTCTTGATCTGGATAACGTCCACTTCTTGGGCCTCAACCGCACTGCTCGTCCGTCCGCGATCCAGAGAAAGGACCGCGGACCGGCGGCGGTGGAGTCAGCGCTGTGCTCGCGCGTCGAGATGTCAACGGAAATTCCCCGTCGGGGTTACTGTCCCATTCCCGTCCCCGCGGGGGCAAATTTCCCCCGTCGCCGTCAAGCTCATGGAGTCACGGGGAGCACTTCTTCCCCATCCCCGCTCGGGGATTTAATCCCCGCGGGGATCCCCATCCCCGCAACACGTGAAGCACGCTCGCCGCCGCCGTCGTGGACGCCATCGACGAGCACCTCACCAAGCACGCCATAGTTCCGCCTCGGCTGCCGCGCTCGCCTCTGCCGCCGAAGCCGCCCTCGCCGTCGAGCTCGCCTCAGTTCGCCGGATTGAGGAAGAGGGAGAGCAAGACGGCAGAGGCGAACTCAGCAGCCGAGGCTCGCCGGATTCGGAAGAGGAAGAGGGAGAGCAAGACGGAAGAGGCCGCGCTCGCCGAAGCCGCCGACGGCAGAGGCGAGCTCGAGGCAGAGGGAGAGCAAGACGCGGGGCGCCCTCGCCGTCACCGCCGCCCACCGGAGGCGGGAGGGGAACAACAGGCGCGCACGCAGGGTCTCCGGCCAGTGTGCAGAGGACCGGGGGCGGGAGGGGGAGCCACTGACGGCGGCCCGACGCCGAGCCTGGGAGCGCCGCCGTCATCGCCTGCGTGCCGAGCGCAAGTGGAGAGGGAGCGGATGCTTTGCCGAGCTATGCCCTATGGGCTGGGTCTGTGCCGGTGTGCCCTAAGGGCCTCTTCCCTCTGCTGTGATGGGCCGATGTAGGCCAGTGGCCAGATGGCCCATGCTGCCTGCCGGCGTATGCCCCAGCCCCAAAACAAAAGGCCCACCACTCCGCGCGTATGCCCCAGCCTGGGGATTTACCGATGTGCAGCCCCGGAGTACCGATGTGATCTAGGCCAGTCGCGCGGTTAACCGCACAGCCGCGGGCTCGGCAGCCGGCAGGCAGGACCAACGTCGTGGCGCATTTGAGTTTTCCAGCGCTCGGCGTTGCTCGCTTCCATGCCCACGAGACCGGAGGCCCAAGGCAATTAGCTTCAGAACAAGGTAAATAAAGGAGCCAAGTTGCTTACCTATAAGACAAGTTATAACAGCAAATTATATAATAAGTGTCTTCTATTTATCTTTAAAAAGTCTCTCTCTTATTCCTTCTCACAACACTCGCTACTTGGCCCCACTAATACATATGATTCCGTGCTAGCTTGGTGTTTGTAGAGGAGCCAAGCTCTCACCTCTCTCATCTTTTCTCTTCTATTCTTCACATCAACATTAACCTGCCTGCTCTTCGGAGACGCCTGCCCCGGCTGCCCTGGCCGCATTTTCGGCTTGCCCTCCGGTGCCGCCACTGGTTCTCCCGCGGAAACAGTTCAGGGCACATCATCTCCACGTCCGCGTTGGTTCCGCCATCATTCTGAGTTTCTAACGCCATCGAACGCTATGCCCCGATTTTGGACTGTTCCTCTATTTCAACGCCCCAGTTTTACCCGCCAATGTGCCCGCAGCACAGCGTTGCGTGGGTTCATTTCTTCTGTCTTCTGTGTGGGGTACAGTCGAGCAAACGGAAGCTACAGAAAAAAAAGGTACAGAGAGAAATGTGCCATGCGAGCTCAAACAAAGCATTGGTGCTCTCGTCGGTCCAGGACGTACGTACGTTGCTGGTTGGTGGCTAGACTAGATCATGAGCTAGTACCACAGAAGTCAAGTCCGCTGTGCAGCTATCAGATTCGGTCGGTTGTTCAGATACAACAGCCGTTGCAATGGTCCAATGGACGACCGTGCTGTCGCTCCTTTTTGTTTTTTTATTTCATTTCACTGATGCACGACCGTGCAGCCCCGGAGTACCGATGTGATAGCACAGAGCCCAGCCCAACTGAGAACAACGGGCATTCGGCACGTGAAAAGCAGCCAATACCCTGCTCAAACGGGCCATGGTAGATTCGGCACGTGAAAAGCAGCCAGCACCCTGCTTAAAAGAAAGCAGGGTACAATCAAGTCCAGAGTGCAGCCCAACTGAGCCAAGTGCCGTGGATGCGCCCGCGGGCCGCCCTTTCTGATGTGCAGAGATCAGCACGTCCGGGTCCGGAGATTCACAATGCAAACTGGTCAGCGAGCAAGAGCTGGCAAACTGGCAGCAGGTTCACGAGCATTGATGCTTTTGATGCGGGATCGGACATCGCAGCTTGGCTTCTGATTTCTGAATCCAAACCGGAACTCTCCTGGGACTTGCTCAGATGAACGTGGCTTGGCTGTGGCCCTGACCCTCCGAGCTCCTGCCTAGGCTCGTGAAGGGTGCCCACGGTGGTAGGGATGGCACTGATCACGGTTTCTTTCCAAGTATTGCAACTGACCCCGTCCATTCTAAACCATAGCATCCAGGTTCAGCACACATTCTCGCGTGCCGCGTTCACCGCACAGCCATATCATCGCACAATCAAAGCAACACAAACAATTAGGTTCGTCATAACATACACTAAGTGGCTGGTTACGACATACAATACAACAATTAGTTTACACATCACATAGTACTAAAGCTCCTCGAACTGCGGCGTCACAACATTACGAATACAAAACAAGCATACTTAAAATCCCCAGATCACTGGAAGTCTTAGTGCATAAATTCGGTGTCAGATAGCATCACCGAAACAGTGCAGATACAAGGAATACTCCAGGATATTCCTTGGTGAAGACAGCTCCATCGTCTCAGCAGTAAAACATGACACGCTTCACGTTTTCCTTGAGAGCGGGTAGGGGCCTGACCGCAACAATCCCCGCCCCTCTGATGCTGCGTGCACCTGGAGGGCCACGAGCGCCACTCGCCATTGACCCACTGTCAGAGGTATCTGGCTCCATGTAGAAGCGAGCTCGGAAGGCTGCTAGATGAGCATAGTATGCCGGGGGCACTGCAAGCAATCAAGCAAAGGTCAACAATTTGTTTTATGGACTTGCACCGCAATGGGTTGCCAGAGTAGACAAGAGACTGAAGTAATGTTCTCAAGCTGGGCTTACCAATTGACACGGAGCGGGTGCACCTAGCGTACCTGCAAAAAGTGGAAACAATGTTTAACAGGCAGTTCAAGAGTGAACGGGAAATAATGGATTGATGGAGTAGTAGATGTATTACGTGTAGCACAGGTTGTTTGTCAGAGTCTGCAGCTCATCAGCTGTAAACTTGTTCTCATCCCACAGGACATGGTAATGAGCAGGCCGGCTTGTTCCCTGATGGATGTGAACTTCAAGTCAGTAATCAGCCCATTCCATCGAGGGGTGACTTGAAAAGGAGAATGAAAAAAAAAAGCAACCTGAATGCCAGCATGGCTACACAGGTAGAAATCAAATTCAGTAGGATGGCAAATCTTTGAATCAACCACGGTACCTAAATTCAGAAGAAAAGACAGTATCTGGTCAGATCCAAATTAGACATGCTAAGCCCAAAAAGATGGAGAGCACCAAGAACTAACCAGGCAGTATGTTTCCACTTCTATCAACTGTACGCTGGTCATTGTGGTTATTAGCAAACAGCCTAGTGTGATGTCGCTTCTGGACCACGACAAAAGTAACTGGAGGCTGGTAATTGGGCTCCAGGGATGCACAGGCCTATTTCCATGGTACCGAGAGGATAGTCAAGAAAAGATGATGAACAACATCAATCCAATGCTATGTAATTACATGTACCTTTCTGATGGCATCAAGTTCATACAACAATACTTGATAGAACTGTCCCTCACTGACACCATCCCTGAAATTCAAAACTGCTTAGTATATTGAGAAACGGATGAGTAAAGTTGATCGATCAAGGATAATAACCTGTAGAATATGATCCTTTGGGGCTTCTGTCCAGTTGCCCTCTTGAAAGAAATGAGAAGTTCCCTGCAATAAAAAGAATCTAAGCATAAAGCAGAATCCAAAGATGGAGAACTGTGAATAAATCTCATCATCTCAATTCAGATCATACTTTATCATGCCACCAGTTACTGTCCTTCTCTGCGGGTCTTGCCATACTTTGAAAAGATCCTGTATCAGCTCCTGGCGATGGGCTTGGGCACTCACTAGTCCAGCATATTTGGTGACCTCAGGCCAGTCTTGCGAAGCAACAACCTAGGAAGGGAACAATATAGTAACAATTTAAAATGTGAAACTTCCAGGTTAGACTATGTGAACTTCTGGCCTGTTATAATTGCAACAAGTATTGCACTTACAGCTGCAATGGAAGGACTGGAATCTTCTCCAGGATGTGGATGGGTAACATCAGCACCAAATATTATGGTCGGTCTGTCACTGACAAGGGGTATTCTCCTTGTCAAAGCATCTACAAGTACAGTATTCCTTCCCCCAACCTGAAAAGGTAGGAAAACTGTGAGAAAACTAACAATTCAGGAGTGACTTAAGGATGGAAGTGTGGAGAGATTTTACCTTAACATTTATTTTGAGTGCAACATTTGCAAGATACTGCTTGCTCATCTTAAAAACATGTTTAGTCAGACAACACTGAGAGACCAATCCAAGATCAGTCTCACAGATCCTTTTGAGATCCCCTGAGAAATGAAAAGAATGTTGATGAACAAATGTATTCAGCAGACAATGTTTAAGTGTGTTTTGGAAGAGAACATTA
This sequence comes from Miscanthus lutarioriparius, assembly GCA_904845875.1. Classification (NCBI taxonomy): domain Eukaryota; kingdom Viridiplantae; phylum Streptophyta; class Magnoliopsida; order Poales; family Poaceae; genus Miscanthus; species Miscanthus lutarioriparius. Next base: position 18,898,154 of record CAJGYO010000011.1, on the reverse strand, counting down.
CCATAAAGAGAACCATTATTGTCAGGCAGTATTACAATCAGCAGATCGAGTTCCCTGCCTTGTGGCCTCAGTATGTTCATTGCATCTTGATAACGTGCCTTTAACGCTCTTTCAACATGTTCAGGCCTTGCAGTCACTGGAGGCAGCACAGGCTCAAGAGCAAAATCCTAAAGGGAGAGTAGAATACGTAGAGTAAATAACAAAAATAGCCAAAGGATATTGCACACAAATGATAACTGAAGGATAAAGACTTACCATTCCTGATATTTGGCACATGACTGCAAGCTCATGACAGAAACCCCTAGCGGCACTATCTTGCACATTCCGAGAGAAGTTAATGCATGCCCAGTTGCTGACTCTGCCACCATTAACCATTTTCTACCCAGAAAAAGAAAGCAGCCAAAGAAGAATAGACAAGAAAGTTATGACTCATGAGATTATTAAATTAATCAACAAAAAGGGAGCATGCAGACAGAATGCAAGCTAAACGTAGAAAACAGTGCATTTAGATTCAGGGGCGACACCACGTTCTTCTACGGTGGTGCACTGGCACCATTGATTGAAAAAATGTGTAGTATTAGGTAACCTATTTTGACCTTGTTAATGAGCTTGGAATGGCGATGTTACTACAAGGTTATACTTGTGTGCACCACCATAAATTCTGTTTTAGCTTCGCCCCTGTCTAGATTACAGCAATGTCAAATCATAATCCAAATGTATTGCATAAAAGATGGTTGCAAACTACAAGAGTAAAAGGGGAAAACAGAAAGACACCCCAGATAGTTCAGAGGTTCTTGATAGAACTTTTTTTGTGGGGATATTGATCTTTCTGAGTACATAATGCAAAATCAATCCCTCCCAAAAAAATTCCATGGCAAGCTAGGTAGATCCTAGAATTTTGAGGTAAGGAGATAGCAAAAAGCGATGCCTAAAAAAAAAAAAAGAAGAGGAAATTAAGTACCACGAAACAATAAACTCAGTAATAGCTATGACTATGTAACTTGAACAAACAAACTTATTTGCTGAGTCAGCTACTCTCCCAGTTGCTAGGTTAACTTTCTGCTTTATTTTTCTTTTTTTGCAAAATATAGTACTTATTTAATTTGGATGGTCCTCACTTAATGTTACCATATAAGAAAATTAATTACGTTCGAAAAAATCACAGGAAGAGCTACTTTATCTAGATTTCTCAGGACACAGGCATACCTTATTCATCATGTTCCATTGGCCAACTCTGGGCAAAACATCCTTCTCTCGGCCACTATCATGGTATTTAAGCTAATTACAAAATGCACAAATTCCATGTCAGCAGCCATGCAGCATATGCGCAAATATGGAAAACAAAATGCCAAGATGTTGTTAGAAGTCATGTTTGTTAACTTACCCTTGGTGGTGGCAGAACGCGAGCTTCAACTGCTGCAAGACGTTCATCAATTCTTATACCAAATTCCTGTGCATATGGGTCTTCATAGTATGCATTGTGATGCACAGTCTGATAAAACGCAAAATAAGGAACTAAGTCAGAATCATAAATTCAGCTGACTGACTTTGGTAAATACAAAACCAATAAAACCTCTGTACCATATTATGTTTAAACATTACACACTTACACAGTATTCTGAAAAAAAACAGATGGCACTATTTATCAGAACAATACAATTTACACAAACATTTTAATAATTAACAACTGTTGCAGATACCCTGTTACCAATTCCAGAGAGCCAGAGATCATTTTAGATGCACAGGCAAATGTATAATCATGTTAACAAAAGACAAGAGTGCACCTAAACCCTGAAGAATGCACAGGCAAATGTGTAAACAGGGCTTCCAAAGCTAAAAGGCTTGAAAACTGCTAACCACAGGCTATAAACTAAACATAGTTAAACATTTGAATTCATAAGATGTATACACTGATGAAATAACTCATACAAAAACATACGATAAACAGCCACCTGTAAGATGTCCAGCTCACGCTCTTGAGGGCGTTGGCAGGTCACTTTCAGTAGAGCAGTGATTTGCTTCTCATTGAGTCGCTTTGAGTAGCGCTGTCCTTCAACTATCTTGCAAACCTGAAATTTCACATTTCAAAGCCATAAGCATAATACTGAAGCTGGATGTAGCATTCAGAGACCATTCAAATTGATAAGCACAATATAACAAATCCAAGTTCAATGGAGACAGTCGAAGACACTAACCTCCATTGGCAGATAATTTGGTCTTTGTTGATTGCCCACTTGCAAGCACGGTAAAGTGGTGTGCTGGATACTAAAACCATAAGTCTCCATGAAGTATTGGACCACAGTCTTCACAGTACCACGATCATCAACAGGGAATCTATCCCAAAGAAACCAAAAACCATGTCACTGCATTATTCTTTAAGCTATTAGCTCATACCAGCAATGGAAGACACATACGATAGCTCTCTTGTTGCTTGTGAGGTGAGGCCAGAAATGCGATATTTTCTGCGCATGTTTCCCCTGTGAGTCACCTCGACCTTCACACCTCTTAGGGCTTTTTTGATCTACAGAGGAACAAACACAACAGTAACTCAGCACGAACTAGCATAAACTAAAGTTGCTATCAAATAGGTAAGGTAATGATTCAAACCTTCACGCGATCAGAATCAGACAATGGTCTAACTGAGATATCTCTGTTAAGAAGCTGAGCAACAAAATCGATCACAGGGAGAGGCTCGATAAATGCAGTAGAGGACATATCTGCAAGAGCACAAATCAAAGGCTAAGAAAAGACCAATACTGATTCCATAAACTACACTGGGAGTCCATAGAATTAGAATTTAGTTACAATACGCCATGGATCATCTGTGGCAACTGAAAGATAAACAATGAAACAAAAAGGTTGAAGTGACAGTATCTAACCAATATTCAGTGAAAGGCCCATCTGTGTCGGCCTTATGCTTTGGTAAAAACCGCGCCAACTTTCCAAACCCTCACCAAGTTGCTGGCGTCTCCCTAAGTTGGGAGAATAAAATGACCTACCAACAGGAGAATACCTGCACAAGAAAAATGTAAGGCAATGAAGACTTTGACTTTTGCCATGGAAAAAGTAACTAATAAATACAATTAGCTCAAGATCACCTCGCAGTAGGCAATTCACGTAGTACAATGTCAAGCACTTGAAGAGCTTCTTGAGGAGCATCTGCTTGCCTCCCAGCTAGAAACATAGCCAGATGGTGGAGATCAGCACGGGCCGCAAATTTGATCACCACCCTAAATACTCTCTCGCGCCTTGAACAGAAAGGATTACAGCAGTCAGCATGAAATGTTGCATATGTTCTAAATACAGACACAGCATAATGACATACCTTTGTCCACCTTGGCCACCGCCAAGACTATCTTCCTCATCTTGCAAGGTAATTTCAAATGTCATAGAAGTAAATGGCAATGGTCCAGCGGTATAAAGGCTCTTTCTTCCATCGTACGCAGGTAGACGCCCACCCAAATGGGAATTTCTATATAGTGTTACAAGCTCTCCCATGACAGCTCGATTAACGCCACGTGAAGTAACCTCAGGTGTTATAGATACCTGATGACAAACGATTGGTGAACAGAAATAACAACATAAAAAAACTGACATGAAATTATTCCCTACGTGGAGCTTACATCATATTGGTGAAGGTCTTTGTCAGGAAGCTCAGCAAAAAAATGATTTGCCTTCACAATGCACCTGTCCCCATAAGTGCCCTTGCCAGGGCGCAACGGGAATCGGACCGATTTGCTTGATGCTGGTGCCACTTGAATTTCTTGGCTCGTGGAAGTCTGACCACGAATGGCAAGTTGCTGAAACTGTTGCTGGACTTGTCCAGAGCTCCCCTCTGCCACAGGCTGTGAGGATGAGCCAGGTCCCGATGGGGATGGTGAAACCACCGGGGCTTGATACTGGACATAAGGGGCTTGGTGCAGCTCGGGAACTGTTCTAGATGGACCAGGAGGAACATTTCGTCCAACATTACCTCCCCTATGCCCACCATAGTATGGCTGTGGCATTCCACCTCTGGAGCGGGCGCCACCACGTCCCTGGTACTCACCACCTCGTCCCTGATATTCACCACCACGTCCCTGGTATTCACGCAGGTGATACTCAGGTGGCCCACCACCAGGGTGATGTGGCCCTGGTCCTCCACGGCCCTGATAATGTCCACCACGACCCTGGTGTTGCCCGCCACCACGGCCACCCTGTTGAGGCACCCAGCCACGTCCTCCCCCAGGTTGTTGAGTTCGCTCAGGCCGCTGTGAAGAACCTTGTCCAGAACCTCCTGAAGACTCTCCAGAAGTTTCTCCAGAGCCGCCAGGGCCAGTTCTCTTCTTCCTCACCATGATGGGCACTGGCATGACAGGAATACATCAAGACTGAGATTGTAAAAATATAATTTATCAAAACTTAACATGAAGAAAACTGTTTAACTGCGTATTTGTTAAAAAATAGAAACAGAAGGTTGTATAATGAGAACTGAAACAGCTTAGAGAGTAAATAAACTGTAAATGATGTAATACAAAAAGAAGATCAGCTTCATCAAGGAATTGCTAAAATAAAAAGGGCAAGCCCAGTGCCGGAGGCTCCCACATGAGTGGGGTCTGGGGAAGGGAAAAACCGAGGCAAGCCTTCCCCCCCTGCAAAATCTGCGGAGAGGCTGCTTCGAACCCGCGACCTGGTGACTCAGTGAGACAGCTCTCACCACTGCATCAGGCCTGCCCTTCAAGGAATTGCTAAAATAATAAATAGAAAATTTCTGAATTACAACTTGACAGCATTATAGAAACTATTCCCGTGAGAAAACAGACCAAGTACCAGAAGACAGTGAACAAGAAAAACCATGTAGGCATAGAAGAAAGGGAATGCTATCTCACAAGTATTACGAAACAAGACTTATTATGTTTTTATTGAATTTAAGCTTCCTTCATTTTGATTATTATTTCACCGCTTCTGTGGTTGGCTGCAAACTTCTATTTAAACCAAAAGAGGCCAAGTAGAAGGTTAGGAAAATGTGAGAAAGAGCATATCAGAAAAGAAGGGCGGCATAGGTGTCCTCTAGATATCGATTATTTTATTCATTTAATAACAATATCCTAGAATATATATACAAACAAGAAGTAAACAAAATCAACCAGTCACCCTTTCTATAATAGTAAAAAAAGAATTATACTAGTATTTTCATTCAAAAGAATACCAGAAGAAATGTATGAATGAGAAATATGTAGCGCTGAAGTTGCTAGAAGATACCTAATTCATCTATACAAACAAAATGATCGGTATCCTACTGCTAAAGGCCTGCCTTATGTGGCCTTTTTAAAGTTTGTTTTAGCAGGGACCTTTTCTAGCCATCACTGCTCAATACAATGCCAATGCCTTGAGATGGGCTATTTGGTCAGTCAGAAATGATGCAATTTTCAGAAATGTTCAGCCGGCTATCTCCAATGCAAAAAGACACTTCAGGAATGATTTTGCTCAAGTTAATCTTAGAGCACAGAAGTCTTATGAACCTCATATTAGTCAATGGCTAGAAGATTATGTGTAATTGCTCTGATTTTCTTTGTAACTTTTTTTGTTTTGTGATGCTTGTTGTAAACTTTTACTATCCATTAATAAAAGCACAGTGGGGGCTTGTACCCTCCTGTTTTCCTCAAAAAAAAATATACAATGCCAATGCCTTGAGATAACATCAAACATCTTGAATGCTAACTTTGGTCACCATAAAGAAAACATCAAACACTTTGGTAACCATTGAAGGAACATGAATTTTTTCACAATGCCGTGCTGCATCCTTGAGTGTAGGAAATTGCATACTCTATGCTTGCACTTGTAATCAAGTTCAAGAGTTCACGCTAAGTGAGAACATCAAGCATTAGGCATAAACCATGCCTAGAACAAATCCGCAATCATAGCCGAGGCTGCGATTAGACTCATCACAATGTGATGAACTAAAAAAGAACCCTCGTTTGTCAGCCAGATACAAAGACAACAACAACAACAAATAGCACCCTAAACCCAAAATAACCAGAGATGGATACCAAGGTACAGCAGGGAAAATACACATAAACGGAGTGAACCGTTTACCCTAACGTAGAGGCAAATAACCATACAAGCATGTAGCCAGTAGAGGAAGGTACGGCTATATCCGTATTTTTTAGATATATATGCTGAGGCTTTAACGAAGTAATCAGTTCACCCGAATATGAGCACTGGACACCTGAAAGAACAGATGTTCCTTATCTCACAAAGCAATTAAACCTCCCGTTCCACATTAAACGCTTAGCGTAGATCGACAAGCTAAAATGATCACAAAAACAGTCGCAAATCGTCAAGCTCTCATTGGATCAGCTCACAACCAGCTAGAACCGGACAAATCAACCGACAGACCCCACAAAATCCACGAGCGCCCTCTCGAGCTCGTTCATTGTCGAGCACCAACACCGCCGCAACAAAGCAACCCAACCCGGAAACGATCGAAAGCTAAAGTCACACACCCCGCACCGAGGCAGCAGGCGAAAAGCAGCAGATCTAGCGGATTACGGGAGGGAGCGATACCTGAGCAGGCTCGGCAGACGGCTGTGCGAGGGATGGGAACGGAGCGGGAGTGCTAAGCTCCCAGCTCCACTAATGGCGCTCTCTACTGCCGCAGCGCTGCTGCTGTGCTGGGTGCTCCACTGCGTGCCCACGACCACCACCTCTCCGCTTTTTTTTGAGGAGGGGAGGGGGAAGGCGACGGCCGCTTGTGGTTAATTAGCGGCAGCGGGTGCGGCTCACTGGAGAAAGCGCCGAAGCTAGGGGCAGGCAAGGGAGCGGCAGGGCTGGGTGCCCGTGTCAGGGTCAGGCTCAGGTCGCGGGGGCGGGGCGCGTCGCCGTGGACCCGGTGACCCGTTCTGATGGGAGAACGTGGGACGGATGCCACTGACGGCGTGGGGCCGAGGCGGCCAAGGACACCTCGGGCTCGACGCCACCGATGGGGAATAGTGGGTCTAATCAAGCGTTTTAGGAGCAAAGGACAGGGGGGGACGGGTGTCAGAAGTGGATTATCGTGGCCTCCTCGCCCTGTTTTTGCCCAGGGCCCAAAGACGTTTCGGTTGCTGATTGGATCGCCCCGCTCTCGCGTCCCGTCCGCACTACGCGACCATACCGAAGCATCAGACCGAGTGAAATACGTACCGGCCACCGATGCACATGCGTCAGAGCGTACGGCGTGAAGCAAAGTAACAAACGATCACGGATCCATCAATGACCGTGAGTTGCCAACGGCGACTGCTATGCTCCTAATTTGGCCATGTAGGCACGGTGGTTCGACGGTGGTGGGTCGCTGTCAATGCTTAAGAGGCAAGAGGACGAGTCAAACGGGCGCCTCTCGATGCTCGCAACAACCGTTAGCCTGCAGTAGTAGCTTTTGCTATCGCACCCAACGTCCAACGAGCACAGCTGCACAGGCCTACTACTACGGCCACCCTACCGGATCAATGGCTCAGATCGGTTCCGCATACGGGGCGCACGCGCCAGTGCGTGGGCCACCGCTAAACTGTTCAAAACGCTGGCCCACCGGCCATGGTCCGGTCCCCATGCGATGACACGGTGATCCCACTGGCCGCGGGGCCCAGCGCACAGCGAGTCGGCGTGCCGAAACAGCGCGTGGCGCAACTTGCCCGCTGGATGGATACTTGGGGATAGGACGCTGTGGGCCCGCGGCCCGATGACGGGGACGGTGTGGAGCCCGCAGTACGCGGTACGGGGTGTGGCCTGGCCGGGCGGGGGCGTGTGTTCGGCTTTGCACCACCAGCCAAACGATTGATGTACAAGCCGATCTTCCTATTCACTTCCGTCATCCTGTTCCCCCGATAGCTGTTAGGGTTCCGCTCGCGTGCCGCTCAGCCTCTCACCTCCACGCCAACCGCGGCGGCCATGACCTCCGCTTCGCCGTGCGTGCCCCGGCCGCCGTAAGCGGATCCGTCTCTACCCGCCTCGCAACGCCGTGAGGGCGCACCGTCACCGTCGATAGCCTTCCGCGCTGACCGTCTGCTCTGCATCCCTCCCCGATCTCGCCGCCATCGACGTCCGTCCGCCGGCGACAGGTAAACCCGGTTACGCGTCCAGCGTCGTCCCTCCCCCTCCAGATCTGACCCCCACGTTCTCGTTTTGCAGGTGAGTCCGGACCGCCGCCCACGGATCTCCATCTCAGCAGCCCAGAATCGCCTTCCACCCGCAAGTGCTGATTCTCAGCTTGCCCAAATCACCTGCCGCCTAGCCGGATCCGAATAACCTAGGTTAGTTCTCGTTAACCTGCGTCCCAACTCTCCCTACTCATTGCCTCTGAACCGCGCCCCGCTGCCACTTTCCCAACACCCCTTCCGTCCTTCCCCTCTGCCGCCGCCTCCCAGGATTCGAACCCCTAGCCGTCCATGGGTCCATAGGTTTTGTGGACCTATGTTCTCTCATGCCCCTTTTGTTCTTATTCATTGTTTGTTTTGTGTGGTGGTCTATGTGGTTTTGCCATCTCAAATTTGTAACTCATGTTCCGGTTGTAGGTTCAATTGTAGTTTGGTTTCATTTTGTTTTCTAGGGTTTGTCTGTGGGGGGAGGGTACGCGGGGGATCCGAGCTCCCATGTTCGTCTCACCTCCCTGGATCGACACGCATAGACTTGTGGTGGACCATTTTATTTACGTGTACCATTTCTCAATTTGGTTGTGGTAGAATGAGCAGTGCCTATGTAATTTTGTATTACCTGACACTTGCCATTTGCTACTGTAACGGATCAATTGATGGGGAGTACACCTTGCTTTAGTTGATCCTTTGATATTAGTGATGATTATATACCCTTCAAAATCAAACAAAATACTCATGTTTCTTTGAAAAAGGTAAAAAGAACAAAACCAGTGCTTCTTGCTTAAGATGATTGTTTGATAATATTATGATTATTACTGATGATTATACACCCTTCAATGCTTAAGGGCCTGTTCGGTGCACCCCTCCTAAAGTTTACATATGGCGCAATGCGGCACAATGCTTGCTATTTGCTAGCAATGCTTGCTAATTGCCAGCAATGGTGCATGTCATCATTACATACTCTGATTACTTTCTGCAGTGATGAAAACCTTCATATTTGTCTGTTCAAATTATGAGTTATCAACCTTAAAATCTTATGACCTGCTTTTTGCTATTTCGTACTGCTTTACCTTGTCACACCACTTCACATCATTTCAACGATGAGAGCAACTACTACCGCTTTCTTCTTGCTGCTTTTGTGTCTATGGTCTCGGATACAAATTTGATGCGACAATTACTTATGTCGAAACACGAAATGGGTTGCCGATGTTTTGGCTTGCTTTCGTATCTTTGATTCTCTTTTGTGCACATATATTTTCATTGACAAGGTATTTTTTTTTGTTTCTTTCAGTGCACCGCTCGCAAGATCTTCTCAACGCTGCCCACACTGGCAGCGTCCTCCACTTCATCGTGCTCTTCACCTCAAGCCAGGCACTACAACCATCGTTCGAAACGCGCCAAGCGTTCTGCTAAGGTACGTCATAATTTCTTTCGCCCTAACTCTCTTGTTTGTGACGACAAGAACTGATGTTTGTTGGTATCTGTACTACGTTCATCATACCCTATAATGTAAACATGACAACAGATGTCCACGGAATGTGCTAATTGGGATGACACCATTGTGAGGACCTTTTTGAAACTTGTGAGAAAACAGAAAAAACTATTGCACTGGAACCAAAGAGGCCTAACAACCTTGGGGTGGGTAAATTTGCACTGCAACGGGGCTGATGTACGACAAGAAACAACTGCAGAACAAGCTAAACGAGCTGAAGCGAGCATATTTTACTTAGCGTGACCTTCAATTCCGTACTGACCTAGTCCGTGACCTACATATAGGCAGCGTCACATTTGACCCATCGGGTGGCAGAATTTTAGCTGAAACTAACTAAAAATACTGTTTTGATTAAATTGTTGTGAGAGAAAAATATTGTTCCGATAAAAAAAAGCCGAACATGCCAGGTAAGCCGAACGAGTCCGTTGTTTGTGTGCGGCAACGGGGCACTTTTGCGTCTAGGCTGGGCTAGTGCCCAGTGGGCTGCCTCGGGCCTCACGACCAGAATGACACAACCGGCCGCGGGCGCGGCCGCCCGCCCGGCCTTCTCCAAAGCCTACGCCCCTGTTGATTCGGTAGAGGCTACGGCTGGCCGGGACGGCGAGACACAGCACAGCAGCGGCGCCCTAGCCTCTAGGAGTAGGTGGCGCTCGCAGACGCACACACAGGGCTGCAGGAATCGATGAGCCGTATCGTGCTCGTATAGGCGTTATTGGGCTGTTCGCTGGTCGGTGCTGGTGCTAGTTTGAGCTAGTTGATGCTAGTTTTTTTTTGAGAGAAAAATATTGTTGGCTGGGTTGATTTGGGCTGGCTAAAACCAACCAACGAACTATTTATAAACCATATTTTTTTAGTTAATAAATAATATTTTTTTATATCACAACAAATTAGCTAATGATATTTTCAACTATAACTCATCAGCCAATAGACTCGTAGTGGCGTCAGTGTTGCTATCTAGGTACTGCGTATGATACAGCGGGTATCACGTCGTCGATCGTACGCCACAGTGCACAGTCCCAGGTATCTTGGTTTTGGTGGAAGGTCGAGACACGCTCTGTTCGTTTGGCTATGGCTTGTCGTAAACGATCGTAAATTTTCAGTCGAAACAGTATTTTTTTCTCACATAAACTAATTAATAGTATTTTTTTACAAACCAGCAACGAAACAAACCGGCCAACCGAACAGCCTGACAGTTCTTAAGGAGTGTAGATCCGTGCTACGAGACTGTCTCCGATGGATAACCACCTAAATCTAAAACGGGCCGGGAAAGTACGGTATCAGGCATATCTATACGTTTATAGCAGAGGCACCACCTAAATATAAGTATCCTTTTTTCTGAAGACTTATTTACTGAAAGAGATCTCTTCTAGGTCATGTTGCTGAAGAAAACTAAAAATATGTATTAAACCTTTTGTCTGTAGCACTATTAAACATTGAATAGGTCTTGTATTTTAGATAATGTCATTGGAGATAATCTAACTGTTAACGGGCTGCGTTTCGTTGTCACCACGATCTTAGTTGCAAAGCGATGAATTCGGTGTTGACGATATGTCTAACAACGACGAACACCCACTAGCTGTCACTGCATTAGCACCTTGCCTTTAGCATTCACGAAAAAATATATTGGTGAGTCATGAAATAAAGACAGTTTGTGCCTCTCGAAGGCACTGTTTTTAAATGATGATTCCCCTCATCTTTCACGGAAAGGAAGGCTACCCAATAAAAACAAAGAAAATGAAGCTTTTGTCGCGACTTTTAAATCTAGTTGTCAATGCTTCTTCACCTTTTATAGGAGAACAAAAGGTCACCCGATGAGAAAAAAAAATGAAGCTTATTCAAAAGAAACAAGCAACCATCTTTCCTGCTGCCATTGTCACATATGGCCTTTTCAGACTAGCCTCGCTGATTTTCTTCACGACTTTAGAATCTTTTTTAAATGAGTTATTTTTTCATTTTTATTGATCTTTTTCCTCGTAAACATCTATAGTTTTCCTTGATTGTCATACTCTCGTTCGATTAAACTGAGATAATAGTTTCATGAGACAAATTAACAAAGGCTGTGCCATTGCAAAAAGAAAGGAAGTGCACCTTTTTTTCGGTTGGGGAGCAAAAAGAAAGGAAGTGCATATGCAACACTAGTAGGAGAAAGATATCTTCACAGAACGGTGCTACTAAAATCGTGTTTTTTTTAAGATCCGGTTGCCCGGGTTTGATTAATAATAAGTTAAGAAGAATGTAGCATACAGCAATTGGTTATATGCACGAGCGGCGCTCCCAACGGAGGTTTTGGTTTGCAAAGGCGAATTACTCACTACCTAGTTGGACGACCATTAGAGGTTTGAGAGGTACCCTTCTGCCAAGTACCAGTACTGGCTAGTATCCTTAATCTCCATGAACATAGCCTTTGCTGACCTCCTGCCGCAAGATGATAGCCAACCTAAAGTTTACTTCAAATCATGTGAAATTGTGTTTAATGATAGTGCACAGCTGGACACCCACACTCATATGCCAGTGTGTCTCGATGGGTTTGACAACTCGAAAATCAAATATAATTGTCCCTTATATCTATAAGGTGAAATTATGTTTATTGAGTGGAGGCCAATAGCGGACTCAATGCTCGAATGGAGCCCGAGTAAGGATCAAGACGCCAACGACGTTATGTGTTTTTAACCTTCCGGCAAGACGTAAAGCGACAAATTTTCCAGCGTGCTTCAACGCCATAGCCCGGACAAACGCCCAAGGTCACCGGGCCCTAAATCCACCGTTGGTGGACACAAAGACTCCTATGCCAAAGGTGCCTAAGTGGAGTTAGAGAATTTTACGTGAAAAGTGACCCTTATGGTTCAAAAATCATATGAAATTGTAAATTGTGTAATGGCCAAAAAGAAATTATAATGAGGAGGATTATGAGTCTGTTTGGATCTATCTAGCTAACTGTTAGCTCTGATAGTTAGAAAAGACCATCTATCAACTTTTTAGTTCGGTAATGGCTAAGACACTAGCTAATTTATTATATAGAGACTTAAATGGGATCTCAAATACGAGTACTTTTTAGCATCTGACTATTGATTATCTGTATAGGGTACAAACACACTTTATTTTTTTTTTTGCTGCACATGAGTTAAGAGGGATTAAGGTAAAATAAATAAATATTTTTCTATTTCAATCCCTCTAACCAAATATAGATTGGAACATATTAGAGTATAGCCAAACAACCCTTAGACAAAGGAGCGAAGGATAACTAACAAGCTACTCCCGAGTACTACCGTGTGCACCAAACAAAGGACCATTTTAGATTGCAATGAAAGCGGAAAAAAACAAAAATATGAACCACCACTAGCTTGATCATCAATAACCGGATGCTAAAAACCTATTAGCAGTTAGCATAGCATGTAGTGAAAATTCTATATACTCCCGCCATCATAAAATAAATTAATTCTTAAAATCGTCTTTAAATCAAGCTATTTTAAATTTGATCGTATTGTCAGGAAGTATAAGAGACACCAAATAAGTATATTATGAAAATATATTTCATGATGTATCTATTGATAGTAATTTGATGAAATAAATATTAATGATTTTCTATAATTTTAGTGAAACTTAAAATAATTTGACTTAAGACAACTTTAAACGTTGATTTAGTTTAGAACAGATGACTTATTGACACCGTTTTTGAGGAGGAAGAAATGAAATGGCCCCAATATAATAGCTCATATTACCGTGCACTTCCAATAGCTGTTTCAACTAGGGTGTGCTTGATTCATGGATATAGCTAGCGGCGGATCCAGAAATTATCTTGGGTCAATGTTTTTTTTCCACGCGAAGGCCATCTCCATTTCCATTTATAGAGAAAACGAAAATACATGAGTTTGATTCGGAAAGACAGAGAAAGAAGAAAGGAATCTCATAATCTTTTGCAATTTCATAACTTTTATTTGCACTTTCTAAGTAGCTCGGCTGTGATTTTTGTTTGTCTAGGGTTTGGGTCGTAGCATAGGCAGCCCGAGGCATTGATCCTATAGTAGGCATAGCCATATCAGGTCGAAATTAATGTATTTCAAGTGAAATTAATGTATTTTAAAGAATTTTAAGACATAATAAGGTAAAATAACTAAATAAGGACGAGTATAATCACACAAAATAAAAAATATAATCATAACCTTTATTATTTTTACCTCATGCATCATATCTTCGCAACCAAACAACATCTTTTCTTGGCCAAGCAAATAAGATACAATCAACCAAACATTAAACCATGGCATATGTCAAGCCTGATCCAATGAAAACTGACTCAACTAATGTAAGCCAAACTAGATCATATAAACACCTAACTACATATCCTTAGTCTCTATCTCGCTCTCAACCAAACACACAATTATACGTAATAATGCCGGACATAATCACATAGTCACACCACTCACAACTAGAATCTACAGTTTCTTTTAGTGCTGTGGGGTTCTCCTAATATTTAACATTCAACATTTAGTATGGGCATTTTCTTACCAAATGGCTCATAGAGAGGATTACCATGTGCTAGACTGATGATAGTGTTCTTATTAATACTTAGTACACTAGGAGAACTCTGCTATTTTGGTAGTGACTCTTAGGTGGTCGCGTTGCGCCCCGGTACACTTCGAAGCTTCAAACAAGAGGCACAGCCTATACATACCCTCGTGCAAGACGGGCATATGCGTTTGGTATACTTGTGTGTGGGAGTTATATATAACTGGTATGCAGGATTCCCCGTCATGAGTATCGTAACGAAGTTAGCTGTGTTAAATTGTCAATCACAAAATCCCAACTTGAATTGTGTAAAATATTTTTTTTTTTTTCACAACAGAAATACATGGAGTCTGATACGGAGTTGAACCAGACCAAGAAAGCAAAGAGTTTTCTTTTATCTTGGGCTGCTAGTATATACTACCACCTTCCTCCGTCCTAAAAAAGAATACAACTATAGTTTGCGTGCAATGAAAAGTGGCCGACAAAGTTTTTAGTGAATAATATTCACAGTTATGTCTTCAAATTAATTTATTATGAAAATACATTTCGTAATTAATCTGATGGTGTTTATTTGGTATCATAAATATTTTATAGATACTTTTTTATTTATAATTAGAAAAATTTAAGTACTAAAACGTGACACTGTGTTAAAATTGTATTCTTTTAGGGACGGAGGTAGTAGTGTCTTATTCAAGGTAAAACAGTGTACGTTTGGACTGATTTTTTTCAAAAAAAAAGTGTAATCATCCGCAAGCAGGATCTCCATCAAATGCTACAATGTCTTTTGCTTCCTCCGTATTTTATTTTAAATACAAAAAATAAACAAGCCGTTTGCAAAAACTGACCTGTTTCTCCACTAGAGATGAGGCAAGAAGATGCCGTTCCAAGGCAAGAAAAGATGTCCTTTGCTGACACGACGGTGCAAAGCGGACCGGAGCGCGCGACGTGACAGTTCGCTTGAGCCGATGGCGATGGCCGCCCAGCGGCCCTCCTCCCTGGGGACTGACATATGGGCCCCGTACCTTAGTGCTGCGGACGGCGCGTGGGCCCGCGCTCTGTCGCTTGTCAGGCCGCTCAGAGGTCGTAACGTGTTCCACAGGAGGTGGGTGACCCCACCTGCACGACGGCTTACTACGGGCGCACGCAGTCGCGCCACTGGTGGACTTGGCGCTGTGTGTGCACAGTGTACGTACTGCTGTACTGCACCCCGGCCCATAATGCCGCCGTGGGCCCGCCGCGGCCTCCCTCATCCGCGCGTGGTTTTGGTTGCTACTGTACGCACTAGTCGCATAGGCACAGCGTGGCGCACCACGCACGGACTCGAGCCGAGCCATTCCCCCCACCCGCGATGCACGGCCTTGCTGTTGCCGCTGCGCTTGCCGCCATGGATGATGGGCCCATCGCATGGCGGCCCGAGGCAAAGATCCACCAGGTATCCAACGCCTCTTGGATAGCGGTAATGGGCACGTTACTATTCCGTGCGACGCAAGTGCCAAATGGGCAAATGGCTGTCTCTTTTTTTTTTTTCTATTGTCGGCAGCTTCTTGGACGTGTCGTTCAGGCTTGTGCGTTTTGGATGTTGCTGTTGTGTGTGTTGTCTTTTGCGAAAACAAAATCTACTAAAACTTCACAAATTTAAGTTGCTGCATATACAGTAGTCGTTTCGAGAAATAAACTGCTGTAGAAACTGGCTGAGAAACCAAGATTTGAAATAAATCGTTTCCATATAAAAAGCCTGTTTAGTAACAGCTAAAACCAGCAGGTGAGGATCAAAACAGGCCTGTTAATAGATTTATTAACTGTTAGCAAATGGAGGTGTAGTTCATGTAGATCATTAACCAACTAATTAACCATCTATTAGCAAGATGTGATCCAAACGACCATTGATAAGCTAGCTAATAGTTAGTAACTTTTATTTTAACTATTATTAGAAAAAGTGGATTAAAATAGAGCCTTATTCCTCTGTAAAGGCCCACATGAATCACGAGCGAGCGAGCGAGCTGTAGGGGTAGTAGATTGAATCAAGGGAAATAATGGTAAGTTTTCCTAAGACGAGATGGGTATGCATATGCAGATACCGGGCGGACCAGTCAGTATGGAGCGGGGGGCATCATGCATGGAGAGCGCCGACCGTGAACAGCTGTGGCATCCATGTCTTGTAGCTGTGCTAACAATGGCATTCGGTCCTCCGAGGTAGCTGGTGCCATTCTGCTTGACTGGCTCCACAGCTGTTTAACAGGCTGCTGCTGGCTTGTTTCTCTCGGTCAAGCTGCCTGAATAGGTCACTGCATTAGCCGCAACCCACACGTTTATCCCCTCTCATCACTAACCGCAGGCTTTAGTAGTTTAGTTCACTGATGACGGGTGACGACTGACGACGACGACGCGACCCAAAGCAGCTAGAAACAAACTTGAGTAAGGACTCAGGAGCTATAGAACGATCCGGTCGACGAACTGTTCCTCGAGGGCCCGAGGCCCGAGCGCGCGCGGTCGCTGTAGTCTGTAGGCAGGCAACAGTGTAATGCGAAGCCCAGCCGGCCGGCATGGCATGGGCGTGCCGCGCGACCATGCATGCGAACAGCGCCCTCGACAGGTCGCCGAGACAACAGGAAGGGACCGACGTGCACGGCAGCACGAGCGCGATTCCTCCATGCCGCATGCCGGAAGCCCCGGGCGGTCAAAAGAGGCCCGCCCGTCCCGACCCCGCCCTGCTAGCGCCTAGCGGCGCACAATCATGCACGCGAACTGTGCGATGATCTGACGGGACGACACGGCCGGCCGGGCAGATGCACGCGCGCGCACAGCAGATAGAGCCGCTGCCCGTAGCAGCAGAAGCGAGGAAAAGGCAAAAACCGGAAGCGGGCAGGGCAAAAGGGACGGTCGCCGAAGCGAGACGAGGAAGGGGGAGGGGGGAACGGACACGGGCGTACCTTGATGGGGGCGCCCGTTCTTCTCCACCCGCATCGCCATGTCAAGGTCACACATCGTCCTCGTCCACGCCGCGCGCGAAAGTTGAAAGCAGGAGGCCGGGCACGAGCCGGCAGCCGGATCGCGGCCACTTCTGTTCCCTCGTCTGTCTGCCGATCGAGGGGAAGAGCTGCTGGTGCCTGGTGCCTGGTGCCTGGGGCTGGGGGGTGAATCACGAGCGAAGAGATGCTGGGCGCCGGGGTCTTATTGGTGGCTGGGCGAAGCTAACGATGGCTGACTGCTCGGAGAGGAGGAGGAGGACGGGGAGGTAGGTGGATGGGGCTCGGGCTCGGCCTCGTCTGCACTGCTGCACCCCTGGCCTCGTCGTAAGCAAAAGATATCGGTGATGTAAGCTTCAAGATATGCCCAATTATTGCCGCTGGCGCCCGGAGAAAAATATTGCGCCGGTGCTGGTGGTATGCGGCTTCCATTTTTGCGAGTTGCAGCTACTGCTCCCTCGTTGGTAATGGTGTGGATGAGCAATCACCCATCAGAGCGACTAGCCATTAGCCATTAGCTGATCGATGTGCGAGCTTTAGCTCCCGTTAGGTGGAGGGCCCCCCCTTCTCTGCAAATGGGGCTGCCACTATAGATCGATCATATTCGCCATTAAAAATAACACATCATGGTTGGTCAAGAGGAAACCTTTGCTAAATAAGGTGATCCAGTGATCCTGGTTAACAAATATGGTGCGTCGAGATGACCCGACCCAACATACATATTTGTTTACCAAGATTTGCACTTTGTAGCGTATGTAGTCCCAGCTAGCGAAACAAACAAGACAGCACTAGCAAAAGTTTATAGAATCTCCGTCTAGTCATCTGATCAGATCATTGGTTGGCCAAGTTGAGATCTAGTCAGACATTTGAGTAATCCGACGCGCAGCAGTAGTTATCTGAAGTGATGTGTAGGCAATCGATCGTTCACCTAAAATAAAATTGTGCCGCACGAAGAGTTGCAGCTGCAGCTGATGATCTGTTGGAAAGGGACTGATATGGTTTTCATATGGTCTGGAAGCTCATCCGCTTTGTCGCCACGCCATCGATTGCTCGGTATTGCCTGGCATTCCAATGAAGAACATTGTATATATGGATGGCCGCCTCTGGTAGTTGAGTTTTTTTTTATGAAAGACAGCAAACTTGGCACCTCCTTAAAAGACAAGGTTGTGTGCATCACCTCCTTAGCAGTTTCAGGAACATATATAGTTTTTATTTAAAAGTGTTTGTTGCCTTTTTTTTTGTGAATCACAATATTTCCAGGCTTTTAGCTCATTTGTCCAAATAGGATATCCGAGGGAATATACCCCATTGTTGTGAAAAAAATTGTTTTTTTGTAGTAAAAAATGACAATATCCTGGAGAGTTTAGGCTTCATTGTCGCCACAATAAAAGTTTGATAAAATACGAAATAGTAGAAATGGACACACACAAAAAAAAACAGATACAAGGCCTCAAAAGCCCACGACGAGGAACTGAACTTCCTAATGGGTTGCGGTCCAGGATCAGAAGTCACGGCCCACGACATGCTTGGATTATAATCTAGCGAACTGAACTTCCTAATGGGCTGCTTATCACATAAGCGAGAATCGGTGAAAATCAAAGCGTTGGCGGATTCTCGCTTCTAAGAAGCCGAAGAAACAAACGGGGCCTAAGAAGAAAAATTCCACATTACCTTCTCAACTTTCGCGAAAGTCCGCTTTTCCTCCTTGAACTTCAAAACCGGGCAAACACCTCCCTCAACTTTTAAAACCATTCATCTTACCTCCCTGGCCCTGTTATAAGCAGTTTTGAAGGCGGTTTTGTCTTTTTCTTTTTTATTTATTTTGACTGAATCTTTGAAAAATCATAGTAAATTATAGAAAAATCATAAAATAGGAAATTCAATTTTGTTGGACTCCACATTAGTAGATCTACACAGTGAATATATAATATGGTATGTTTTAGTATAAAGTTTTTGCTATAGCTTTAGATCTATGCTTTTCTGTAATTAATTGGAATAATTCATAGCTGCAGTTTTTATGGTCAAATTGTAATAAAATTTTTATGGTGGGCAAATTATTGTATGATTGAAGTGTAGTAAAAATTTTATACTCATTGGATTATGTATAGCTTAGTTATGGATTTATTTATATTTAACAAGCATAAACCTAAATAAAATCTATAACTAAGTTTGCTCCCGCTCTGTGCTTCGCAGGCTCTTAGCCTTGTGGAGTTTGCTCAGTTTGTTGCCGACAAAGATTGAGCCGAAATATCTGTTCAACAAGCTCTTAGCCTTGCTGAGTTTGCTCAGTTTGTTGCTTGCCACATGTTAATACCAGCGGTACCTTTCAAAAACAAAAAACAGCGGGACGGGATTATTTGGAGAGCGGTGGAAGGATTTTTGGAATTATTGTATACTTGTTCATCTTTTCGATCCCTTCTCTCTAAACTCGCTCTGATATTTAACAGCTACCACACCTCCTAAACAGCTAAGGCGCCTCATGTACATTGGCGGCCTTGCCCTGTCCATGTATACATCACACTGTTAAGCCATTCTGCCATTGGGAACCCAACATTTATTGGGCCTCCTCTTCAGTCCTCGGCCCATCCCGTGCATCTAGACTTGCCTCCACATGTTCAGGACTGCTGACATTGCCTCTTCTTGAGATACAGCTTGATCCCAGCAAGCGTGTGCAAAAGAGAATTGCTGTTGCACAACCTTCAGATCTTCCTAAGTTGCTAGATTCTCAGACCACCCCGACCACTCGATCAACACTTGATGAAATGGAGACAAGATGTGATGTGCCCAACGTTTCTGTAGGACATGTTTAGGAACGCGTAAGAGCTCAATGTCATTAGAAACAGAACCAACCAACTGTTGCTGGGATGTGCCAGTGCCCAAGCAAGGTGTCCCACTTAGGCTCCGTTCAGTTCTTCCGAAACAGGCCGTTCCGCACCGGGAACAGTTTCAGTGTCCGTTGGAAATGATTTCCCAGTAACCGAACAAGGCCTTAGTCAGAATCCGCTAAGACCTGAAATATTTGAAAATGAGTTTGTCCAAACACGCCTTAGTCGATTGAGGGAAGCCACTGCACGTAGCGCGCATCATATATCACATTAGCTAGAATAATCGTTGTCCCATGATCAGATGCTAGCTCTGCCACGGTGCTTGCCGTGACAGTGTTAGAATGAAAAAAAAGAAAGAATAAAATAAGATTAGATAAATTTCTTCGTTATTTACGGTATGTTTAGCATAAACATATGTCATCTGGAAAGGATGAATGCGGTTGGGACCGTGTGTAACCTATGGCATTAGCTTGTTAGTTGATCTCCATCAATAGGCCCAATGACCTATTGGGCCCTTGCCTCTGCGCCTTGATCGGGGGCGCCCAACCCTAATAGGTTGGTGGGCCCCTGTCGCACAACACATATAAAGATAGGTGGGGATCACGGCTCCAGTTACGAGGTTGGTATGAGCTGCCATGATCCCACCGATAGAAACCCTAATCCGATCTACAGTGTGCTGCCAGCGACGGGATGCCCCACCACACCGTCGTCGCCTCTGTAGGGTCTCCACCGGTCCACTGGATCGCCACCTCGCCTCCTCACCACCGTGCCGAGCACCGGCGTCCGCGAGGCGACATCCAGGGCGAATTTGGCGTCTACGTTGCTGCGGCCCAACTACGCTAAGGCGAGGAGCCTTACCCGGATCAACGGTTACACAGAAAGGTACACCTATGATCCTAACAATGGTATCGGAGCAAGGTTGCCAGTGTGTAACCCTAACCTTAACCGGGTAAAAGCAAAGAGAAAAGGGACTGGGGTGGCGGACGTCACTGGAACCCCGGTCACCACCGCCACCGCGCAGGAAAAGATGCCGCACCGTCGTTCTCACCGACGCACGGCAAGAACAGAACAGATCTAGTTCGGATCTGAGGAAAGGAGTAAAAGGAAAGAAGAACAGTGGTTCCCCAACCCTAACCCTAACTGGGTGAAGGGGAAGAACAACAGTGAACCCGAACACTAGATCCCGATTCGGATTAACTCCAAAAAGAAAGAAATCAAAAGGGATAAGGGAAAGGAGTAAAAGGAAAGAAGAACAGTGGTTCCCCAACCTTAACCGTAACTGGGTGAAGAGGAAGGGCCCTCGGCTCACGAAGCCGAACCCTAACCCAGAAGCACCGTGAGGAAGAAGAACAGACCGTGGGGAAGAACAACAGTGAACCCGACACTAGATCCTGATTCGGATGAACTACAAAAAGAAAGAAATCAAAAGAAAAGGGAAACCCTAACCCTAGAACGAATCCCCATCCCAATCGGACTCAACCGAAAAGAGAAACAAGATCCAAAAGAAAAGAAGAGGGATTCGACCTAGAAAAAGTCAAAGCTGAACCCTAAACCCGCGCATATCCTCTGGGGAAGAAGAACAGTGTAAATGCCGAAAGCCTAACCCTAATTTTAACCCCATCCCCAAATCGGGTTAATCCCAAAAGAAGAAGGTGGAGGGGGAAGAGGTAGCCTACCTCGCCGCTGCGCAGCGCTATTGGCCTCGTCGGCGCGCGGGGAGAAGAAGGCCGAGCCGGGGCATTGCTCACCGGGCTCCGGCCAAAGGGGCGCCGCGGCCAGGCCGCTCGACGGCGACGCGCTCACCCGCTGGGGAACGCGCACGCCGGCGAGGGGGCTGACGACGGTGCCATGGCTGCCCGCTCGGTCGCCGCTCGCCTCGCTGCTGTGTGAGGAGAGAAGAGAGAGAGGCGACTCGGCGTGAGAGAGCGAAGAGAGAGAGACAGAGAATGATAATGAGTTAGGGTTTGGAGGGCGCGGTCGCGGGCGGGGTTTTGTTCTCCCTATCCGCGCGCGACCGTCCGATCAGAACGAACGGCGCAGATCAACCGGGCCGCCTTTCGGTCTAGGTGGGCGAGGGCGTGAGGCCACTTTCCCGGCCCAGGCCCAGGTTGCGGCCTGGGCGCGGGGGAGCGGAAAGGAGAGTGCGCGCGTGGCTGTGGGCCGTGGGCCGTGGGCCGTTTTTGCCTGTTGGGCCGAAAACAGTGAAATAATCAAGATCAGTTTTTTCTTTTCTAGTAATTGCTAATTTCTGGAAAATGAAAAATAGCTCAAAGAAAATGAATAGAAAAGTAAAGAAAGGTTTTATTTAATTTCAGAAGCTGATTTGAATGAATTTTGATGAATTTCAATGGTTTAAAGTTTCTGGTAAAATTACACCAACTTGTTATTTTTCCAGAAAGTAGATATGAACCAGAAAAGCTTCTGCAAAAAATAGATAATGAATTTTTTCATGCTTTTCCTTTTTCCAGTAAATGTTTATTTCCTAGAAATTGATTAATGGCTTAAAGAAAATGGAAAAGAGAGTTTCTCTTTGGGTAAAATTCAAGAAAAAGAGAGTTTTTCCGTTGCTAGAGAAATTATTTATTCTCCAGTTTTTTTGAACCAACGTGTTATTTTAATTGGAGAAAAAGAGACTTTGACATGATTATGATGTTGTTATTTTCTGACCAACGTTGTTAATAACAATATCTTAATTTTAATGATTTTATGCATTAATTCTATTTCTGCTCAACGGTGATGTAGAATTAGTGTATAAGAACACTTGTGAATTTTAATGATTTATGCATTAATTCTATTTCTGCCCAACTTTGATGTAGAATTCGTGTGTAAGAACAGTTGTGAATTTTAATGATTTTATACATTAATTCTATTTCTGTCCAACGGTGATGTAGAATTAGTGTATACGAACAGTTGTATGTTTTGATTTTGACCAACGTTGGAATCAAGGCATGCAAATGGTGTTATTTTTTATGTTAAGAAAAGGTTTGACCTAGTTTTCATCTTGTCTAAGGTGGACTGGGTAGTCACCTCGCCATGTTCCACAGAGCCTATGGCACCAGTGAGGTAGACAAACGAGGATGATGCTGTTTGGGCTACTAAAGAGAGGGATTTTGAATCCCGAAAGATGTAATATGCCCTTGAGCATACAAAGTGTGTCACTGTCAACAAGAAATGTTTGGCTGTGATAAAGAACACGATTGAGCCTACAATTGTGGGCTCAATCCTAGAGTGTGACACGGTTACCGAGTACCTCGATAGAATAAAGAGTCAATTCTCTGGCTCTTCAAAGACATATGCTACCCAGCTGATAAAAGCAGCTGGTGACAGAGTGTTACTCTCATAATGATGGCATAAGAGAGCTCACGATGCGTCGTCGAAATTATGGCACTGTCGTTTAGGCCATATTTTGAGGGAGAGAATAGAAAGACTAGTTAAGAATAATATTCTTCCTCCATTAGAGTTCTCAGAATGCATAAAAGGAAAGTATGTAAAGAAAATTAAGAAAGATGCCAAACGAAGCGCAGGAATTTAACAGATTATTCACACAGACATCTGTGGTCAGTTTCCTGTAAAGTGTGTGGATGGTTATGTTTCGTTCATAACATTCACAAATGATTACTCCCATTATGGCTACATTTATCCAATCAAAGAAAGTAAAGAAGCATTGGATAAATTTAAGATATTTAAGGCAAAAGTTGAAAATCAACACAATTTAAAGATTAAGATAGTCAGGTCCGACCGTGGGAGAGTACTACGGTCGGCATACCCCATATGGCCAAGTTCCTGGACCTTTTGCAAGGTACTTACAGGAGAATGGCATAGTAGCCCAATGTTCTATACCGGGCGAACCTCAGCAGAATGGAATAGCTGAAATACGCAATCGTACCCTGATGGATATGGTGGGCAGTATGATAAGTTACTCCACCTTACAGTTGAGCCTGTGAATGGAGGCGTTAAAAACCAACATTCATATTCTCAATAGAGTACAAAGTAAGTCGGTGCCCAAAATACCGTATGAGTTGTGGACAGGAAGAGTACCCTCACTAAACACTTAAGTGTGTGGGAGAGCCCTACTGAGGCTAAAGTATTTAACCCAAACCTTAGAAAGTTAGATCCCAAAACAGTAAGTTGCCATTTGTTTGGCTACCCAAAAAAGTCAAAAGTTTTTTGTTTTCTACTGTCCAGAGAGACATACAAAGTTTGTGGAAATGAGACACACTGTCTTTCTAGAGGATGAATTGATGAGGGGGAGCATGGTAGCTCGAGAAATTGACCTTGAAGTGAAGTGGGTGTATGCACCCACTCCAATGATTCATGAGCCATTTTTCTCACTACCTGCTGTTGCTGCACCGACAGTGCTAGATACTATGGTGCCAGCACCTGTTGTTATCCCATCTGTGACAACAATGAATGACGATGAGGAACCTATTCTTCAGGATCCTATAGAACCTATTACCACACATGAGGGGGAGCAACAGCAGCCTCAAACAGAAGATGTGCCAAATGTGAAGGCCCCTAGAAGGTCTCAAAGAGTTAGAAAACCAGTTATTCCTGCTAATTATGAAGTGCACAACACTAAGGAATTTCAAATGGAGGATGATCCCACCTTGTTTGAAGAAGCCATGAGTAGTGATCATTCATCAAAGTGGCTTGAGGCCATAGAAGATGAAATAAAATCAATGAATGTCAATAAAGTTTGGGATTTGGATATAATTCCTAAAGGAGCCAAAACAGTAGACTGTAAATGGGTCGACAAAACAAAACTTGACTCTCAAGGGAATATAGAGAGATATAAAACACGACTTGTGGTAAAAGGCTTTATGCAAAGAGAAGGGATTGATTACAATGAAACCTTTTCTCCAGTCTCATGTAAAGATTTCTTCAGAATCATAATGGCATTAGTGGCACATTACGATTTAGAATTACATCAGATGGATGTAGAGACAGCATTTCTCAACGGGGACTTGGTGGAAAATGTTTACATGGCACAACCGAAAGGTTTTGTCATGGAAGGAAAAGAACGAATGGGATGCCGTCTAAAGAAATCCATTTATGGATTAAAACAAGCTTCAAGACAGTGGTACTTGAAGTTTGATCAGACAATAAAGAATTTTAGGTTTTAAAGAGAATGTAGAGGACAATTATGTCTATGCAAAGTTTAAGAATGAGAAGTTTATCTTCCTTGTCCTGTATGTGGATGATATCTTACTTGCTAGTAGTGATGTCAGTCTAGTACAGGAGACAAAGAAGTTTTGTCCTCAAAACTTGATATGAAAGATCTTGGTGAAGTCTCGTTCGTTCTAGGGATCGAGATTCACCGAGATAGAAGAAAAGGGGTATTAGGACTGTCACAAAAGGCATACATAGAAAGAATCTTAAAGAAATTCAGTATGCACAAATGTAGTCCCTCACCTGCTCCTATAGTCAAGGACGACAGATATGTGGATTTTCAATGCCCTAGGAACCAATATGAGCTCAATCAAATGAAAGTGGTTCCATATGCTTCAGCTGTCGGAAGCTTACAATATGCTCAAGTATGTACGCGCCCTGACTTGGCATTTGTTACCGGGTTACTTGGCAGATTCCAGAGCAATCCTGGAACAGAACACTGGAAATTGGTAAAAAAAGTCTTGCATTATTTGCAATGAACGAAAGGCCTCATGATGACGTATAGAAGATCTGATTCACTCAACATAGTGGGAAATTCAGATTCTAATTATGCGAGAGATGATAGAAAATCCACGACGGGATAGTATTCACTCTCGAAAAGGGGAGCTATTTCATGGAAAAGCTCAAATGCAAACCGTCACTACATCGTCCACAATGTATGATAGTTTGTAGCGTGATGAGGCAACGAGGCAGGTGAACTGACTAAAGAAGTTCATACCCAGTTTGAAGGTGGTTGACGACATCTATAGACCACTTAAGTTATACTGCGATTATAATCTGACAGTATAGTATGCTCACAACATAAGACAAGTGGTGCTGCCAAACACATTGACATAGAGTATTATGTTGTAATAGATAAAGTCTGGGATCAAGTCATAAGTCTTGAGCATATAAGTACAGAAAAGATGCTTGCGGATCCGCTTACAAAAGGCTTACCACCCAACGTGTTAAGAGAACATGGTGTTCGGAGAACATGTAGCTAGCATGGGTTTAAAGGAAAGCCTAAAATTCCCTGGACAAAAGAATGCTCAAAGATAAGTATCTATTCTAGAACAGAGTAGTGTGTTGTAGCTGTTAAATCTATCGGCAATGGACCGTGACGATGAGACATGCTCTATGCGCTAATCTGTAATGGAATGTACAAAAGTAAATGATATGAAAGTGAAAGATGGAATGAGATCAAGGGGAGAATGTTAGTTGATCTCCACCAATAGACCCAACGGTCTATTGGGTCCTTATCTCTGCTCCCTGATCGGCGGAGCCCAACCCTAATCCAATTGGTGGGCCCCTGTCGCACAGCACATATAAAAGGAAGGTGGGGATGAGGGCTCAGACAACGAGGTTGACCGGAGCCGCCACACCCACCTACAGAGAAACCCTAATCCGATCCTAAAGAAGTGCTACCAGCGACGGGATGTGCCCCATAGTGTACATATATATAATAATAATTTGCCTACAAACAATTAAGTTGCTGCACAGATCTGCCATACCTTAATTAGACATGTCTTATGGTGGTGATTTAAACAACAGCGGCTTGCTAAATTTGCCACATTTTGAGTTCTCTCAAAAAAAATTGTTGTTCTTACCTTTAAACTGTAGCATCTTATGGCTGCCAAGCAAAACAAGCGCTAAAGCTCTTGTAGCAGGTAGCTATATGATCGATTTGGTTCGACACAGTTCGATCCCGGCCTTTCGCTTTACATATATACCCTGTACTGCAAATGATCTCTCCATCTCAACCATTGCGTGTAGGATGCATAAGTAGCTAGCTGCTATAGATAGAAACCTCTCTTATCATATGTTCTTCCTCCGGTCCGAGGTAACCGCACAGATCAGGAAAATTAAAGGTAGTGTTCACCCACCAGTCCGTGATTGTCACGTCTGGATCTTTTACAGCTGCTAGCTTTTCTTCACTAGCTAGGAACGAACAGACTGAATGCTAATAGTAGCACTTCATGTGCGTGCAAGCGATATATATACTGATGCTCACAAAATGTTTCGTGCGTGTAATTAGGATTCGGTAGATAGATAGATAAGCATGTCACGATCTGGTGTGTCTATTCGGTGAACTTTGCGTCAAACAGCACTCAGGCCCATACAACTCAACCAGCATGTCACGATCGGCCCCGTTAATTTTGAAATTACCAATTTTCGTTCGGTTTAAAGCAAATATATGCACCGTTCCTTCAAATATATTGCAGTACGTACATTTGGGTGCGGTTTTGCCACAAATTATTCAACCTGTGCTCGATCAACACAAACGCCGCATTGCGCGTGCACAATATATATAGCTAGTACACCAGGTACTGTGTTGGTGTGTGGTACAAATTATTCATATCTATACTTGTATGGCGGCCTGACTCATGCATGCTAGGTGCCGCCGCCGTCGAGCCACCACCAGCGTACCGATCAGTTACGGCCGGGGTACCCCGGATAGCCGCCGTCGACAGCCACCGGTGCCGCGCCGCCGAATGCCTGCTGGAGCCGGTCCACGGTGGCCCTGTCGAGCATGAACGCCCTGGCGAGGATGACGTCCAGGATGGGCGGCTTGGCCCCGAACACGGCGTTGGCGATGGTGATGGTGCCAGGGTTCTGGCTGCTGAGCGCGGCGATGGCCACGGCGGGGGTCCTGCCGTTGTTGAGCTGGAAGTGGATGAGCCCCTGCGGGAACACGGACACGTCGCCCGCGCGCAGCTGCTTGGTGATGAGCGTGTTGTTGAGCAGCTGGTTGGAGGTGACGAAGCCCACCAGGAGCGTGCCCTGGATCACCGTCAGGATCTCCGACCCGCGAGGGTGCGTGTGCGGCGGGTTCTGCCCGCCGGGGACGAAGTCGATGCGCGCCAGCGAGATGCCCAGCGTGTTCAGCCCCGGGATCTGGGACACCGCCACCGGCGTCACGGCGGAGCCCTGCGCGTTTGGTGGTGATATTTTTCTATTTTAGCCATTTTTACAAACTATTTCTACAATAGACCCTTGGCATAACTATTTGCAGAAATAGACCGAAAGCTCGGCGTACGCAGGCACCACGCCAAGGTATGCGACTCGGCGTTCCTTGATCTAAGAGCAAGTATTATGGCTGGCTGCAAGCCAGCTGAATCCCCGCTGGCGGAGAGAGTAAAGGAGAGAGAGTGCGGAGCGAGCGTCTCGCGAAACGCCGGCTTGAAGCGGGCGGTATACGCGCGCCCGTGCTCCCATTCGATGCTCTGCTGCTGCGCTCGCTCCGCATTGGCTGCATGCGCTGCTGCAGAGCTACGGCTGCCGCTGCCGCATTAATTGGAAGCCACGCTGGAGTTTGTTTCGCCGGCGAGCGGGCGGTATCATTGCCCTTGCTCTAATGCTGACCATGCCACGTCGCTACCAGCGTGGCAAATGCGGCAAAGCTCGGCGTGGAGTTCTTTAACGCTGAGGTTGGCTAGCTCGGCGTTGCACAAATTCACGCCTAGCTAAAGAACTTGTGAAAGCTACTAGTGCACATGCATGTTTGTACTTTATGCGTTTAATATTTTGTGAATTTCATAGAAAATTAAATATTGACGTGAGATCAGCTTTATTTAGATTGATAATGTCATCTATTATGCTTGATACAAATTCGTAAGGTTCCCAATTTCTTTCCCCAAAACATATTATTGTAATATAAAATTAGAAACAGGAGAAAAGGTGACTAGAGGGGTTTAAATGAGAGCCGATTTAGATTTTGGGTGAAATTAGCCGTTGTCCCAATACCGCCCACATAAACTGCAAAACATCAATGTGAAGTGCACACGAGTCAACTGGTGACTGGATGTCCTTAGAAAACTCTAAAGAACATAGCGGAATGCACACTAAGGCAGGGCAGCGAGAAACACGGTGGAACACACAAAACCGCAACAAAGGAACACCTAGCAGTAGGCAAGCCGGCTAGGCTGGTTCCCCACCCCGCTTAGCCGACTCTTCACACCCAAGTCAGCTTAGCCGACTGCAGAGCTGGTGTTGGGAAAACGGTTCCCAGCAAGGTAAGACTCAAGAGGGCCTTCGCATGAGTGAATGTTGAACTCAAGTGAGAACACTAAGGTCTCCCTTTCTTTTACATGGGTTTGTTTCTCCCTTTTATAGGTCACCGTACACAGGGGAGTTAGTTTACAACTTTACCCTACAACCTACCGGGCATATTCCCAGGATATGCCTGTACTAGGTCTAGCCTCTAGGGGCATCTTGAGTCTTCTCTCCCCCCACTGCTTTGCCTTCATGGGCTTTAGCCATGAGCTTAGTGGATGCCGCCCATTAGCCTCGTATCTTTTGACCTTCCTTGGAGCCACACATGTGATGGGCGGAGGCTGTGAGCCTCCTCCGGTTCTTCCCGTCTTTCAGCTCGCCTCTCTGTCTTCCGTTCGGCGGCCTTCGCCACGCTTTCCCATGCTTGGCCTCGGGTTCAGCCATGGGTCTTCGTCGGCGGGTCTCCGCCAGTCTAGAGCCTTCGCATGGCCAAGCTGTCGCGAGCAAAGGTTTCTGTCGAATCCCTGTCTAAAAATGAGAACTATGGTAATGATTTACAATTCCATCTAGGTGCATGGCAAAGGAGTTATAGAAAGGCGAGTTAGTCTTCGTGGCCAAGGTATCTGTGTCCCAACAGCTAGCTTGGCCCTTATCTGCCTGGCACAAGAGCCTGAGGCTAGCTTAGCCGTCTTCCTAGCCGGCCTAGCAGCTTGATCATCTCTTGACAATTACTCATCATCACAACACACATGGGCACATTTTAACTATATGTTCGCATTAGCTATAAATCCAATTGAGCTGCTAATTAATATCCTCTCGTGCGGGGAGTTGCACTTAACGAATATTTCCTCTGGACCAATTTCTTAGACACTCTCACAATAGAAACATTGCATGCAACAACAAATATTACGGTATTAATTATTATCATTCATAACGCCAGAACACGCTATCCTCTGCCATAAACCATTCGATAGTGATGGGGACTTCTAATCCGACAGTGATTATCAGTTCTAGCATACTCAGGCCCTGTTTAGTTCCTAAAAATTTTCACCCCAAAGTGTCACATCAAATCTTGCGGCACATGCATGGAGTACTAAATGTAGACGAAAAAAAACTAATTGCACAGTTGGGTTAGAAATCGCAAGACGAAACTTTCGAACCTAATTAGTCCATAATTAGACATTAATTGCCAAATACAAACGAAAGTACTGTAGTAGCCAAACCCAAATTTTTTCGCGTACTAAACGCGCCCTCAGTGTTTGGCCGTTCGAAATCCCAGGGTCGCGTATGCCTCGAAATGGCTGTGGAACCTTGCATACCGGCCTTTCTAAAAAAGTGCGAGAGCATCAATCGGTCTGGATGGGCATGTCTGTTCACCATTATTAGCTTACGCGTACGTGATAGTTCATGCACAAGGTAACTAGCTTCTTCCCAAAATTATTTCTAGAATTTTTGGCAAATATTTTGTCAATGCATTTTTTTTTTATCACGTAGAGATTGGGGTGCAAACGAATCGGATACGGACCGATAAGGCTGATATTACATTTATTTTCTTATTTCTATTCGGATTCGAATACGGATAGATCAGAGCTACATCGAATAGAATATGAATGGATGTTGACATCGTAGGTATGCGATTTGAGTATTTGAATACGGATACGGTATCAGATGTTTTGAATATCCAGACTCTGATACGGATGGATTTGAACTCCTCTAAATGGATTTGGACTCGGATGCTGTCGGAAAATATTTGTACCATTTGCACCCCTACGTAGAGAATAACATTATGGTTCTAATGAAATTACTCATGTCAATTGGATTTATATTTATCTTTCTATAAGTTTCACAAAATTTCTAGAGTTTACTAGTTTATTATTTTCAGATATAATAGATAACCACACCATGAATCTAAATAAAGCTGATCTCACGTCAATATTTAATTTTCTATGAAATTCACAAAATATGAAACGCATAAAGTACAGACATGCATGTGCACCAGTAGCTTTCACAAGTTCTTTATCTTGGCGTGAATTTGTGCAACGCCGAGCTAGCCAACCTCAGCGTTAAAGAACTTCACGCCGAGCTTTGCCGCGTTTGCCATGCTGGCAACGACGTGGCATGGTCAGCGATTGATCAAGGAACGCTGAGTCACATACCTTGGCGTGATGTCTGAGTACGCCGAGCTTTCGGTCTATTTCTGCAAATAGTTATGCTAGGGGTCTAGTTGTAGAAATAGTTTATAAAAAGGGCTAAAATAGAAAAATTTCACGTGTTTGGTGCAGTGGCGAATCTAGAATTTTGGGTCAGGGTATGCTTCTCAAAAAATTTCATACGCAATTCAGAAAATCCACTTTCCAATTCGGTAATAAGGTTGTAATAAGGTTTAAAATCATGGATTAATTAGAAATCATATCCACTAAATACAATATAAATAGTTTCAAAAGCCAAACTGATAATTCAAATATATTCATATAGAGCACTAGAGACTTACAATGTTATCTTGTCGATGAGTTTATTCGACGCGTGCTCAAGGGACATAAATGTCTCAATTATGTCATCTTCATCAACTTCAAAGAAAATATCTCGCTCAATGAAAGTGACGAGACAATCATCCAGAAGACTATCTCCCATCTTGTTTCGGGTTTTTGTTTTCACTAAAACCAATGCAGAAAATACCCTTTCAACACTTCTTTGTTGCCACGGTAGAAGCAGCACCAATTTGAGAAGCTCATAAACCATATCATACACTTTATGTCTCTTCGTTTGAACAAGCTTAACTGAGAGATCAACAATATTTTCTAGATCTTTGAATCTATCATCCTGCTTGATGTCATCAATATAATTATCTAGCTGCAATTCAAGTCTGCGCAAATTATTTTTTGAGAAGTCCTTTGGGTAGAACTCAGCTAGTCTGCGTAGCTTCTGCGCATCAAAAGACTCAAACGATTTAGAAGGATTGAATGCCACCATACAAGACAACAACTCCATATTGATCTCATCAAACCGATTATCAAGTTCTTGACTTATTTGATCAATGACACCAATATATACTTCTTCTGAAGTGATCATCATTGGTTTGCTTTCGAGCACGAGCTTTCCTTGTTGATTTTCCATAAGGAACATAAACACCATCCATAGCAGGAACATCAACACCATGTTTATCACAAAATGAGGTGACCTCTCTCAAGAAAAGTATTCCAACCATCGGACCTCAATTGTTGCATTCTTTTCTTTGCCACATTAACAAGTGATATTGCATTGAGAATATCTTGCTCCCTTCTTTGTAGAGACACTCAGATAACTCATTCGTGTATCCAAGAATAATATACATTAAATGTACAAAGAAAACAAACTCAAAGGTCTCAAATGCTCCCCGTCACAAAATGTATTTTGGTCCAATCATCCTTATATGTAGGATCATCCCCAAGATCAACCATTACATCATGGATTGATTCATACATAGTAAGGATGCTGCATATAGTTTTGTAATGAGATCCCCATCGAGTATCTCCGTGCCTAGACAAACCCATTTCTTGATGTAATCCAGTTTCGATTCAATTTCACCATACCAAGTGCTTTCTTGATATTCTCAAGCCTAGCTTTTCTAAGCATGTCATGACGCTTACAAGAAACCCCAATAATATTCAATAAGATAGATACTTGATCAAAAAAGGAGCTACAATCTGTATTTCCCTTAGCAACAGCCACAAGAACCAATTGGAGTTGATGAGCAAAACAATGAATATAATAAGCAGAAGGTGAATCTTGCATGATCAATGTTTTCAGCCCTTTAATATCTCCTTTCATATTGCTAGCCCCATCATATCCTTGACCACGGATTTGAGTCAAACTCAAGCCATGACTAACAAGTAAAGCTTCAATTGCACTCTTCAGTGATAGAGAGGTAGTATCATCTACATGAACAACTCCAATAAAATGCTCACATGGCCTTCCCAATTTATCAACATAACGCAAGCAAAGAGCTAGTTGTTCTTTATGTGATATATCACTAGACTCATCGGCTAAAATTGCAAAGGGCTCATCACCAAGTTTTTCAATTATTTTCTTTCTAGTTTCTAGGGCACAACAGTGAATAATTTGCTTTTGTATGTCCGGGCTAGTTAAGGTACAATTACCTGGAGCATTGTCCAAAACATACTTGTTGACTTCTTCACTATTTCCAGCAAGAAATTTCAAAAGTTCAATGAAGTTCCCTCTGTTGCTAGATTCTTTACTTTCATCATGTCCACGAAATGCCAACCCTTGATGCAAAAGAAACTTGATACACCTAAGTGAAAATGTCAATCGTTTCTTATAAAGTCGAAGATCCTCATCACTCCACTTGAATATTATAATCAATTGCTACCTTGGGATTTATAAAGCCAATGTACCTCTCTTGAGCTGCAATATGTGCCTTGGAACCCAAATGTTTGAGAAGTGCAGGCTCTCCTATATTCCAATTATTCCGACCATCAACAAAGAAATGCCTCCGACCCAACGCCCCTTCTTAAACAAGTAGCATATAAAGCAAAATGCAGCATCCTTCTTAATACTATACTCAAGCCATTCATGATTGTACATCCAACAAAAATTGAATTGGCGATTTTGTCCTAAAATCCATGTTTTCGGAAAATCATGTGCAAAGGGTTTAAATGGACCTTTAGTAATATATGCTCTTCAATTGCATCTTGATCCTTAATCGGATAACTTCTCACGAATGGGACGTCTTTCACCGGATCATGTGGAAGACGATTGATATCATAAACCGGTTGAGCTGAAAGGCGGCTGTGTCGTAAGTGTATGGGTGGCGGTACCACATTATTTTCAGTTTTCTCAACTACTCTCTCACGAGTCTCATTGTTCCACCAAGGTACAATCGAATTAGGAGAATGATTAGAAGTAGCAGACCGCCGCCGCCGCGCTTGCCTTCCTTTTTGCTTCATGCTTCCGATAAAGAGATGCAATGTCCCGTCGCTCTCTTCATAACTGCATGAATTTTACAAAGAACAACAACGCCAAATAATTTCTTTTGAGTGAATGAATCAAAAATTTGCATGGATCATCATTGCAAATTACAACTAAAAAAATTGGAAGTCACATCTAATAAAATATACTTACTTTGCGGCTGTTTGGTGCTTTGCGTCTGTTGGTGCTTGCGTCCTGAATGGCTGGCGATGCCTTCGTGCTTTGCGTCCTGAACAAACTTGCTCGATGCCTGGCGATCCCGGAGTCGAAGGTGACGATCAGGCGATCTCCGATCTGGGCAACTGCCGTCTGCGGTCTGCCGATGGGGAAAACCGAACGACACGAGTGGCGGCGAGCCGGCGAGTCAAGCGACGCGAATTGTACGAGACCTATCTGTTTCCGTTGCTGGGTTGGGCCGTGACTACTGGGCCGGCCTGATGTCGCTGACGCAACGACAGATGCTACTCGCGGTGTTGTTTTCTCTTTTTTTTTAACAAAATACGTATATTTACTCCTGTACATCGTAGCAACGCAGGGTATGCTGTAGCATATACAGCATACCCTGTAGCTCCGCCCCTGGTTTGGTGCCACCGGCACTATGTGGAAGAAGTCGTTTGCGTTCACCACGTTCGGGTTCTTGCACACCACCCCGTTCACCAGCACTGCATGCATGCACACGTCCACCACCCATGTCAGTACTATTGTCATCATCACAAATCATACACATTAATTACCTTTGCGTAAAGTATATATGCATGTATGCCTTCAAAACTGGAGTCTATATAACTCTCTCTGTACATACGTGCTGCCAAAGTTCATATATGTACATGTACATGTCTACAAATATACTGTATTTATTTATTACCAGGGCTGTTGTTGTCAGCAACGCAGAAGTCCTGGAGCTGGGTCGGATCAGTTGCCAGACCACGGGGAACTGAAGCAAAACCCACAACCGCTAGAACTGCAAGCAGTGTAGCAAAGGCACGGGAAGCCATGGCTCTGTTTATTTGCTAGCGATGAAGTGTGCTCGATCGAGCTGCTTACTTAGCTTGTGCTCTGCAACACTTGCCAGGGCATCAGCACTACCGGAAACCGGCACTTACCGAGTGTATTTTATCGGACACTCGGCAAAGATGGTCTTTGTCGAGTGCCAAACAAAATACACACTCGGCAAAAAAAAAAACACTCGACAAAATGCGTTTTTGCTGAGTAACTTTTTTTCTGGCACTCGGCAAAGATGTATTTTGCCGAGTGCCTTTGTTTTGGCACACGGCAAAATACGTCTTTGCCGAGTGCCTTTTTTCTGGCACTCGGCAAAAATATATTTTGCCGAGTGCCTTTGTTTTGGCACACGGCAAAGATGCATTTTGCCGTGTGCATTTTTTTTTGCCCTCGGCAAATCAGTTTTTCAAAGCAAATTTTGAGGTCTAAATGAATTCAAATGAAAACTTTTCAACTACAAAGTTGTATAATTTCTCAAGATCTACAAAGTTTATTTTGGTCATTTCTTCATTTGACAAAGCAACAATAACGTTGTTCATAAAATCTACATCTCTCATATTAGTTTCATGAAAGTAGAAGAGAGATATATAAGATTTGTGAACAATGTTACTACCACTATGTCGGATGAACAAATGACCAAAATAAACTTTATAGATCTTGAGAAGTTATGAAATTTTGTAGTTGGCAATATTTTGATTTGAAATCATCTTGTCATGCAAAACCGACGTTTGAATTTGAAAATTTTAAAATTTGAATTTTTCAAAAGACATCGGATGGAAAAACTTCCTAAATGAAAATTATAGATTTCCAAAAGTTATGAAACTATGTAGTTGACAACTTTTTGATTTGAAGTCATCTTATCATGCTACGTTTGAATCTCTCAAATTTAAAATTCGAATTTTTCAAACGACCTCGGATGGAAAAACTTCCTAAATGAAAATTGTAGATCTCGAAAAGTTATGAAAATTTGTAGTTGACCATTTTTTGATTTGAATTCGTTTAGGGCCTCAAACAAGCAATTTACTCTCGGTTTAATATAATATATGATGATAGACAATGGAATCTAGACACAAGTGACAGTGTAGTGCAGTGGTAGAGCAGCAGACAAACGAGAGAGAGGTCGTGAGTTCGAATCCCGCCAGCCACGTTAGCCATGAATTTAGCGCAAAAAATGCTCCAACTTCGATGAAGATGGGCGGGCGCTGGCTGGTGGCGGCCTCCCCCGATTTTTTTTTTTGAAAAATTTAGCTATTATTTTTGGGTTTTTTCGCATTTTCATTTTGCCGAGTGTAAATCTTTGCCAAGTGCTTTTCCGGCACTCGGTAAAGGCTTTGCCGAGTGCCCGACAAAAAACACTCGGTAAATAGCTGTTTGCCGATAAAAAAATACCGTGTGTTGTATGCCGAGTATTACACTCGGCAAATCAGTTGCCGGGTGTTTTTGAGCCATTAGCGAGTGCCCCTGGCAGTCGACGAAACGACTGTATCCCGTGGTGCAGTTTATAGGCAGTGTTCATCCATCAGTCCGAGATTCTCGACACACAGCATCACTTGCGTAACAAACTGTCAAACCAAACAGGCATGCAGCCACTAGTCAGATACTCAGATCATGTGTGCCCACACTACTCAGATCATGTGTGCCCACACGATGTATATATATTTTATATACAAGTTTGAATATATCTAGAGATGCAAAATGCATATTCATTTTTTTAGACAAATAAAAATGCATATTTATTAAGTAAGTTGTTGTAGAAATTAGTAAGCGAAGATGTGCTTTGAAAGACGACTGCTGATGAAGCATATTGAAGCTGCCATCTAGCCATGCCTTATAGGTAAAGGTCAAAGATTGTTTATTCTATTGTATTCTATTGTATTAATATCTAGCCATCTGAGCACTACTGTTGATCTTCACAGTCGTTCACAAATTCGTTTTTGGGAGGGGTAACTTTACTCTAGTAGAACACTGTCTATCTTTGTACAGAATTAGTAGAGAGAAACCTGGTACAGTGTCTCTATTTTAATTATAACTAGAAGCATACCCGGCGTGTTGCCGTTGAATTTTCTTAAAAATAAATCTGTAAATAGTATTACTATATGGTATTCTGTATACCATGTGTATATATGAATTTGATTTGCATGTTATTTTATTGTATCAAATCTCATAAAAAATCAGTAAGCTAATATAAGTAAAATCAATAGAATATTTGATCACATTATAAAAGAATAGGTGATGAAACAAATAACTTATGTATATGACTTGTACGATAAAAGATTAAAGAATAAACGTATTGCACGTAATAGAGATAACATGAATATTTTTTGTAATTAATAAGGGATAACATAGATACCTTGAATGAAATGATTGCAAGTTAGTGGAAAAAGATGTGTACACCTTGCATGAATGAGATAAAACATCTAGGTGACACATGGGTAGCTTGCACGAAAGGATTGTAAGTTAGTGGGGATGACAAGGATAGCTTAGATGATAGGATTGCAAGTTAGTGGGATATTTAGTGGTGAATGATGTGGACACATTGCATGAAGAGCTAAAACATCTAGTGGGGTGACATGAGCTTGCATAAAAGAATTGCAAGTTAGTGGAACACTTAATGGATAATGATGTACATGGACACCTTCCATGAAGAGATAAAATATCTAATGGGGTTTAATTAGCTTTATAAGAGTATATTGAACATCACTGTCCACATAGCTTTTACTAGGGAATAGAGGTTAAACAAATGGATTGATTGAGTTGGCATCTAAAGTTGTGTTTGTACAATTTGATGACCAACATTATGATAGTTTCAAATGGAGCCTAATCAAGGCCTGTTTGAAGGGGCTCCTCCCGACTTTGGCTGTTTCAGTGAAGTTAATTCACTTTTGCTGGAGCGGGATCTGTTTTTCTCCCAGCTACAGTATCCTAACCAAACAATGATGTACTCCCTCTGTCTATAAATAAATCTATTCCTAAAGAGTTGTCTTGTCAGGGTTATGATCTCCGGGTGTCTCAAGGCATCAACTAGCCGGTAGGCCGGACGGCCCACAATACCAAAGCCAAGCTTGAGTTGTACGATCCCACCCACTACGGGATGAGATCCACGACGATGGCCTTGACTTTGAGGCCATCCAAGCCGATACAGGCCACGACCCCAGAGCTCGAGATCGTGGCCACCAGCTCCACAAGCAGCAAGACAATCAGCGACCAAGGGGCGGCTACCTACTCTCGTACGACGCCCCTGGACGATTTGGAGGCGATGACGAACACCATGGCGAGGCCACGTCGCGCAGGACGACTGGCGAAATACCACCGTGCCTACAGTACCGCCATGACTGGCACTGTGGCAACACGTCACTCCATGCCGCGACGTGAGCACAAGACCATGACGACAGCCACGCCAAGACGTGCACCACAAGACAGAGTTACTTGCAAGCCAAGTTAGCTAGGCCTCCTCCCTCAGGCTCACGGCCCTTTGGTCGGGAGAACCTCCTTCTTTGTATGAATCCTGGCCCCGAACTCTATATAAGGGCAGCTAGGACACCCCACCAAGGGAGATCTCCATTCTCATCAGGCTCTCGAGGCTTTCCTTCAGGTAGCCCTTCTCCTAGCTCTAGCTCTCCTACCTCTTCCACCATTCTTGCACCCCCATTGTAAGAACTTCAGAGCATTCAAGCGAGGAACACGCACTCGATCATCTCGGAGACTAGACGTAGGGCTCCGACCTAAACCAGTATAAATCATCGTGTCTTTTGGATGCTACCATCGTCTTCCTAGAGTAGCGCAACATTTGTATAAATTTACTAGTCCGGTTTACAAAACACCGACAGTTGGTGCGCCAGCTAGGGGACAGTCGCGCACTCTTGTTGTTGAGAAGGAAGTGATGGCTCCTCTTACCGTCGGTGGATCCACTCGTGGAATGGCCAACGGCGGCTATATCCACCATGAAAACCTCGTGTCCATCGGCGTCGAAGGGCCAACGCCCATATCCGCCTTTGGCAGCGGCCAGGTCATCCGCCCTAGAAACCTGGACCCCGTGGCTTACGGTGGACATACTCTCAGAACTGCCCTCAGGGGCTGCATCCTAGAGTTCACATACATAGGGGGATCAGGGCCCTCTCTCGTCAATGGCCATGGCCAGGTCTTCCACCCAGGAGGTTAGAGGCCCATGGCTCATGGCGAGCTTCGCCCACCGAATGCCCCAACAGGCCACATCCTTTTAGGGAAGCACGAGATCACCCGCACCAATGGGCAAATGCCCATGACCGGCCTCTACCCCATCCAGGCCCACCGCATAGGAGGCCTGGACCCAGTGGTAGATCCATGCCCCGAGCGGCATCTCCGCCACCCGCAAAACGCAACAGGTCAGGGCGCACACGAGCGACGAAACCGACCATCGCGACACGACATTGTCGTTAGTGATCGGGTGGCCACCCGGCGCCATGCCTCGCAAGGCCAAGCATAGAATCAGGGGCCAGCCCCACGTGGCAGACCAACCATCCATCACACCGTTGTGAACTATCAGCTCTTACACGGAGGTGTGTGCATCTGAGGAAGCGGGGCCCCTGAGCGCACGCCGCACCATGCTGAGCGGACCAAACTATGTTGCCCTCAGAACCCACTTCCGCAGCGACAAGTCGCTCCAGCTCTTTACCAAGAGTGGTAGCCACACCTAGAAGCAGAGACGCGATGACCATGACATTGACGCTCCACGGAGACTCGCGCGCCAGAACGCCCGATCCCTCCCGATCAAGGACTATGGCAGGCCGGACATGAAGAAGTCATCCGCAGGGGCTCGTGAACGCGCTGAGGACATCGAGCCAGCAAGGGTCGACCCAAGGCCGCCCGAGAGGATGACGCACGCCAGTTGCAACCGCTTCAAGCGGTAAAGAAGCACCCTCACCAGCTCACGGCCCAGGGACTACGACAACTCCGCCACAAGCAAGCGCTCGGGGGCTCGTCGTGACCAGAGCAACAACAGCAGAACAAACATCCACCCCCAAACTAACACCGATGATATCAATCCTATCCCTCTCCTCGCTATTTGATCGTATTCATATAGGTGCATAGATACGTCAACAACCCTAACTAGCTGAAATGAAGCACAGAATAGGCGTAGGAACGCAGAATCCACACGGGTCGTTTTGAAGACATTCACCTTCTGGATGGCCCGACCCGCTCCTCATGAGCAGACAATACCGTAACCCGTGGGGGAGCATACATGAGGCCCCCCGCCAGCACACACTCTCACCGCCTACGCCATGCAACACTATAGAGACACAGCACAACCTGCGACCTCTAGCCAGTATCCATGTGTTATGGGAAATCAATCCGGGAGCGAAGATCATATGCCCGTCTATGCTAGGCTAGGAAAGAATGAGGGCACCACGTCAGCACGAATGAAAGAAAATGAGAAACCAGAAGTAATACCATCAGTAGGTCACATGTGAGGGTGATTTAGTCCTTACAACTTTGCCTATCGGCGAAGCACACAAACTTGCAGACTAGGAACGCCTAAGCGCAACCTAGGAGGCCGAACCATAGCCACGGAAACTACCCACGGTCTTCATGATCGCCGCAGTGCCTTCCACGGAAGCAACGAAGTCATCCATTGAAGTTAGCCCCCTACCGGGCTCAGGGAGCCACGCCTTGGTGGTAATCCTCGCCCAAGAGTCCTTCCTAGAGGCGAGCTCCCTCCACCCCACACCGGGAGTTGCTCCTCTAGAACTGCAACCTAGAGAATCCCGCTAAGGTCCGAGAACAAAAACCCGGCAGTAGGAATTAATGGTAGTAGGCAACTTACCGTATGCTCTTGCACCCGAGCGGCGGTAGCCAACGCTCGTGCCTCGGTGACTTCTTCCTCCGCCATGAAGAGGGCCACCTGGAGATAGTCCACATGGGCCTTCAGTTGAACTACCACATGGGTAGAGTTTGAATGCAACCAGCAAGCCTCGTCCCTCTCGAGCACGAAGTTCCATATTCCTCGTAGCCTAGTGGGAAAGGATGGGGAACAGGGGCTCACCGGCTCCAGAGACAGAACGGACCGAGGACGACCGGTGCTAGAAGGACCCCCGATCCCTAGCACCACCGCCGGGGGAACAATCCTGAACACACGAACGATTAATACAAGCACGACCAGATTTAGAAAACAAAATAAATTCACTTGCCCTTGATCTCACAGGGAAGAAAGAAGGTGCGATGGTGGTCCATCGACTTCAGGCGATTCCTCTCGCAGGCGCTTCCCGTGATCCATCACACTAGGAGGGACAACTACGAGCATGTAAACACAAAGGAGAAAAAGGTGATGCAAAGGGTGAGGAGCGAAAGCTTCCCACTGCGCATCGCTGCAGCAGATTTTATAGCCACAAAGATAACCTCGGCAAACGACCTAAGCCCACGCACGCTCCATATTCATTACTGACCACTTCGATAATCTCGTAGAGCAGGGGCAGTGACTGGGCGAAAGGCGGAGCGACAGCCGCCCATGCGTTAACCTAGACTAGGTAGGTCCTACGCATTCTCATTTTCCATATCGTTTTAGTTTACGCACCTTCGTTCAGAGGGCGCATTACTGCTCGCAAGTGGGCGCCATCAATGCAACGCGATTAAGGAGGTCACATGCCCTTGAATCTGTGCACAGAGCGACCTGCCGTGAACACGACCCCGCATCGTGCTTAGGAAACTTACTTTTAGGCTAACCCTTAGATGGGCTCGAGGCCACAAAGGGATAGGGGCAGGATGAGATGGGCCCCTATGGCTCTTATCGGTGGTGTAGAGCCACAAGACCATCTCACCCTGTGTTCGAGTCGTCCGCTTCGAAGTCACCCAGGTTGACCCCCTCTGGGGGAGGCATCTTGCCCTCTGGCCACTGCAGAGGCGGTCGGGGACCAACGGGTTTGACGGCCGATGATTTATGGGACGTCTCTCGACAAGGCACAACTGAACTCCATGTCGATTGGGGAGGATAACGGGTCCCATTCGGATTACCCATCGACCCTGACGTGGCACTGTTTGATAGTAGTTAACAACCATTATAAACCATCAATATAATATACATAAGGGCATAAATATGATCACCAACAAAGGTCTAGGGGTTTAAACTAATAAATTCCATGAGTTTTGGTAAATCTATATTTTCTACATGGTTTAACTAGAAAACCGTCATGGTGGACCTACATGTCGAT
The DNA here is from genome assembly GCA_904845875.1 of Miscanthus lutarioriparius. NCBI lineage: Eukaryota > Viridiplantae > Streptophyta > Magnoliopsida > Poales > Poaceae > Miscanthus > Miscanthus lutarioriparius. Next base: position 18,855,971 of record CAJGYO010000011.1, on the reverse strand, counting down.
TTAATTAGCGCTTATCCACCGTGAAACGGACACTAGAAGGTTCTAGAGGACACCAGAGGACACCACGCCGAGGCAAAGAGGCAGAGGCTATCTATGGGGCTGGCTGGCCCCACCTGCAGGCCGCTGGCCCCTGGGCCCACCTGTCGGTCTCCAGCGTTGCAATGTCGGTTCTCCACCGCCTCCTAGGTTGCATCTACATCATTCCTTAAGTCGGTTTGATCCAAGGGCTCACGTTGGATGCTCTGGCCTATATATACCAGCCCCTGCCACCTCCTGAGGCATCAAGTCATTTGAGAAGACAGAAACCCTAATCATCCTTAGAGCTCCATCAATTCTAGGGCATAGCTAGTTAGGTTAGATCTAGAGGGAGACAAGCAGGCTTCGCTTGGATTCCCGATCGCATCAAGAACATGGTTTGGTATAATCCTTGTACCCCTCTTTTTTGTATCTCCATTATTTTTATATGTTTGCTACAATTGTTATGACAATATTAGTATTCATCTTATTCATGTTCTTTGTTATAATGTTCTTCGTCTACTTTGATTATATACTTAGTATAGCTAGTTTATCATTATGTTTATGCATAAGTTCGTATAGCGCTCGCTCCAAAGTACACGGGGTGAGTGGTCAACATTGTGTAAGCGTGGTGCTTATATGCTATTTACCTACGGATACACCCTATATTCCGAGCCATGTGGTAGATCGTGGATGTGACACTCCCGTTGAGTCCTTTGTAGTCCACTCCCCGAATATGGGTATACAAGTAGGATCTAGTTACAAAGGAAGACAAGCTCTATTCTTAATCTTCCTTAGTAATATCCCTTATGTGTAGATACAAAGACGATCTTAACCATGATTACTAGGTGTAATTGCACTAATCAATGTATGCTTTGACTTGTAATTAAGAATGACTTAGGAATTATTCCTCTAATATTCTACCTGACCATGTTAATGCCATAGAAAGGAGTACTCTGAGTGATTTATCATTATCGTTGATCAATACTTATCATATATATACCTTATCATATGACTTATCCCTGTTATGAGTAGAATATTGGTTATGGTTTACTTCTCCATCAATAGTATAAGTTATCAATACTTATCCATGCTAGACCTTCCCTGTGGTAAAATATAAATAATGATACCTGGAATACTCCCAGGTGAAGTGCTATAATGGTATAATTATCTATGCGTTTGCAGATTCCTTTTCATTCATATACCTTTATATTCTTTCTAGTCACATAAAATGATAAAGAACTACTTAGTATCATTCTAGTAAGTGATGCTAGTGAAAGCTCTAGTTTAGTTTTGGTTAATTGATGAAACCCTAAGTGCTAACCTAGTTTATCAAAGTGATTGTGAGATAGGTAGCACTACTCCAAGTGATGAAGCAATGGCGAAGATCATGACGATGGTGATGGCATGGTGATGATCAAATGCTTGAACTTGGAAAAGAAGAAAGAGAAAAACAAAAGGCTCAAGGCAAATATATAAATAGTAGGAGCCATTTTGTTTCAGTGATCAAGACACTTAGCGAGTGTGATCACATTTAGGTTAGATAGCCGTACTATAAAGAGGGGTGAAACTCGTATTGAAATGCGGTTATCAAAGTGCCACTAGATGCTCTAACTCATTGCATATGCATTTAGGATCTAGTGGAGTGCTAACACCCTTGAAAATGTTTGTGAAAATATGCTAACACATGTGCATAAGGTGATACACTTGGTGGTTGGCACATTTGAGCAAGGGTTAGAAACTTCACCGGCGAAGTGTCCGCCCGTAGAGTGCGTACAGTTCGATGGTGCCACCGGCGCCCTATACAGAAAAGACAGGGGTTTACAGAGTGACCGGACGCTGGTGATGCAGTGACCGGATGCTTTGGTCTAGCGTCCGGTTAGTGACAGCAGAATGCACACTGTCTCGGTCTTGTGACAGGACGCTCATGGTCTGAGTCCGGTCAGTGCTGACGTACGCTGACGTGAGGCGCACAGAAGAAAAGTTGAGTGACCGGACACAGGGTGTGTCCGGTCGAGCATGACCGGACATGTTCGGTCACTTTCTAACCGACGCGTCCGGTCATCACTTGACCATTGAAATCGGGCGATCGGCGTTTGAAGCCGATGACACGTGGCGCACATCACACGACCGGACGTTGAGGTCCAGCGTCCAGTCAATATGACCGGAGCGTTCGGTCGGCCCGTGTTCAGTGCAGTGAGGAGCCCAACAGCTCTATTTCGTGGGGGCTTCTATTTCAGTCCCATGGCCTGCTCAAGCTCACTCTCTTGGCCATTTGCATTGACATAGCAACCTTGTGAGCTTAGCCAAAGTCCTTCCACTAATCTCCATCATTGATTCATCATCTTTGTGAGATTAGGAGAGAATCCAAGTGCATTGCTTGAGTGATTGCATCTAGTGGCACTTGGTATTCGTGTTTCGCTGCGGGATTCACTTGTTTCTCTTGGTGGTTGCCGCCACCTAGACGGCTTGGTCAGCGAGGATCGTTGAGCGAAGGTTGGTGATTGTCTCCGGCTCCGATCGTGGTGATTGTGAGGGGTCTTGTGCCTTCCCCGGTGGAGCGCCGAAAGGTAACTCTAGTGGATTGCTCGTGTCATTGAGTTACCTCACTTGTGGGTAGGTTCTTGCAGTGTCCAATTTTGTGGACAAGGTTCGTGCAATACCTCTTAGCCACCGAACCACCAAGTGTTGGTCGACACAATGGGGACTAGCGTGCCGGCAAGCACGTGAACCTTGGGAGAAAAATTGGTTGTCTCTTGCCCTTTGGTATTCTCCCGGTGATTGATTTGGTTTGCATATTGTGATTGGTTCACTCCTCGACACGGCGGTATAATCACCCTACTCACTCATTTATATTCTTGCAAACTAGTTGTGGCAATCTCTTTAGTGTAATTAGAATTGAGAGCTTGCTTTGTTATTTTAAGTTCATCTAGTGGAGCTCTTTAGAGTAGCAAGTTTGCGAGCTCTTAGTGAGTAGTAACATTGCAAGTTGTGTGCCTAGTAATCATTGCAACTAGATTAGTTGGATAGGTGGCTTGTAACCCTTGTAGAGCTAGAGCAAGTTTGCATTTCGCTATTTGTCATACTAATCAAATTGCTCTAGTTGCTTTGTAGATTTTTAAATAGGCTATTCACCCCCCCTCTAGCCATATCAGGACATTTCAAGTGGTATCAGAGCCGTGGTCACCGTTTGATTAAAGACTTAACAACCTCGGTGTCATATTATGGCTCAAGTTGTGTTCAACCATGTGGGGGGCAAACCACCATTCTTTGATGGCACTTGCTATGATTATTGGAAGAGAAAGATGAGGATGTATCTTGGTTCAATCAATGATCAAGTATGGGAAGTGACCGAGAATGACTATGCTATCATTGATCCCGATGATCCCACCAACTAAGATAAGATCAACAAGCAATGCAATACAAGGGCTCTCAACACCATGTACAATGCCATTGATTCTAAGGTGTTTAAGCAAATCAAGGAATGTGAAAGAGCAAATGAGGTGTGGCAGAGATTGGAGGAAACATATGAGGGCACACCGGTGGTGAAGAGTGCTGTGGGGGTATTAACCCCTATACCCTTACGGCCTGTTCGGAGTTCCGCGCAAGGAGTCAAGAAAGATTTGGTGATCAAGCAAGATCCTGGTCGATTAGAATAGGAATCCTTATCCAGCCACCTATGGCAATTGTAACTGGCTAGGATTAGTTTCCAGATCTGTAACCCTATCCCCCGGACTATATAAGGTGGGCAGGGGATCCCTCTAAAAACATCTCTCATTGACATACAGCAATACAATCAGACGCAGGACGTAGGTATTACGCCTTCTTGGTGGTCGAACCTGGATAAAACCTCGTGTCTGTCTTGCGTCACCATCTTGTTTGTGACTTGCGCATCTGTCTGCCGACAATCTACTACCTTGGGCATACCCCTAGGTAGACTACCGACCATATTTCGTCGACAGTGGCGCGCCAGGTTGGGGGTGTGCATACTGCTCTCCAAGCGAACAAGATGGTCATCATCCCTGGCTCCATGGCTACACCGAATGGCCTCACATTCACCGTCGGACAGATCACCTAGACCACCGGCTCCGACGACTTCATCGCCATGATCACGGAGGAGGCGCGGATTCAATCTACGTCGACCGCTGCTTCACCTGCATCGGCTATGGCTCCGACCACGGTGGATACGGCTCCGACCACGGGCAATCTGGCTCCAACCATGGTGGATCTGGCTCCGACCATGCCCGCATCGCCTTCAGCCACACCGACAACCCGTCGTCCGCTTCCTCGCTACAAAGGGAAGCAGATCGACAACACCGACCTGCTCAACTCCATCGATCGGGTCGGCACCAAACTTGTCGAAACCCTAGCTCTAGTAAGTTCAATTCAAAGTCAACCTAATGAGCAGGTAACCGCTACCCACAATAGATCTACCCGACCAGCTCGGCCAGTCGTCCTGCACGACTCGGTACAGATCTCGTGGTCACATCTACTCCTGAAGGGCGCTCCATTCGTCGCCGGCCAGCCCCTGCGATGGGTCTCCGGCTCTCCAAATACGAAGCCTCAATGGAGAACTACCAGGCCCAGCCCTACGGCCTGCGGAACGCTGCCTCCAACTACGCTTACAATATACAATGCTGCTCGGGTCTACGTTCTGTACTCCGACCTCGGCCAAAGCCACGCAACTTCATCAACATGGTCCGGATTGAGGATTGTCAAGAAGGATCAGTCCACACAGTTCAAGAGGGTGGCTCAAGCTCCTTGTCTGGCACTGCATCCAATGCCTCTGTTCACACCGAGCTCCAAAATCATGACGATGAAGGCGTCGAATACGATCTAGATATCCCAGACCATGCCCCGAGATACCCGTGATTCCCGTCCTTCCCACCAAGGCGGGGAGGCTTGATCAACGTTGTCAGTAATGATGAACCACCAGCAGTCGGCGAGACAGAGCAAGAAAGGCTAGCACGTGAAGCACGCAATATTGATCGGTTTAATCGCCGACAAATCGAAGCCGAGGCGGAAGAAGCACGACGCATAAGGGTCCATCCACGTGACCTCAACAATGCCTTCGACAGGGTGGGGGATAAATAGGTCTTCAGGACTCCAAGCGCCAACATGGCCATTGCTATGGCGACAATGCAATGGCTACCCAATACCCCAGAAACCCATGCAATTCACGATGATATACAAGCTTACTTGACGACTGCTATGGCCTAGACCGCAGAGATCGTAAATCAAGCCCGGGCTCCATCCATCTTAGTCGAGTCAAGCCACAACCGCCAATACTCAAGTCGCTCACAGCCACCCAACCAACGTGGCTCGCGCAACAATGACCCATCAGACAACTATCAAGGCGGAAACGGTGGCCATGACGGTGGTCGGGATGACAACCGCCGTCGGGAGGACGACTGCCACGACATTCGGGACGACAACCGCTGAGACAACCACAATAATCGCCGCGAAAACCATGGTCGCAAGGCTAATCTGGATGGCAACCGAGATCGCTGTGATGGCAATAACGATCTCCGCCATTACCTCGGAGGACATGATCTGCGCGATCGCATCAACCAGAGAGCCAACGATCGTGCATCCCATGAAAGCTATCGCCGTATGGAATATGATACTGTCCACGGCCCGCCGGGTTTGAAGTAGTTTACTCCGCACCTTCGCCAAGTCATATGGTCCAAGAACTTCAAGCTCGAAAAACTTCAGAAGTATGACGGCAAGGAGAACCCCGAATTATGGGTCATGCTCTACGAAACCGCATGCAGATCAGCCATGGCTGACGAGCACGTCATGTCTAACTACTTCCCTATCGCTGTGGGTCATGCAGGTCACCAATGGCTAGTCAGCTTGCCGGCAAACTACTTCGATTCCTGGCAAGAACTCAAGCAAGCTTTCATCGACAACTTCATTGCCACTTGCGAGCAACCCAACAACAAATATGATCTGCAGCGGATTCGAGATCAGAAAGATGAGCCACTGCGCGAGTATGCCCGGCGTTTCTCAGAGATGCACATCAAGGTCCCGTCAATCTCTGACAGCGAGGCAATCGAGGCTTTCATCGCTGGCCTCCGCTTCCACGACGCTCTAAGGGACAAGCTCCTCCACAAGAGACTTGAATCGATCACAGCGCTCCTGGCCACCGCTAAGAAATATGCGGACACCGACGACGCTAAAAAGATAATTATCAAAGAAGCAGCAAGGGTCCCGCGCTCCGACCACCCCCCACACCACGATGATTACCGCGACAACCGTGGTCGGAACAATAATTTTGACCGCCGCAACCAGCGTAACGACTCCCGCGACCACTGCGACCAACGTAACCAGCGTCGTAACCACCATGACGATTACAGGGGCAAGCGTGCTCGGGAAGACGACGGCGAGGTCAACACCATCAAAAAAGGTGGCGGACGTCGTAACTACGAAGAAGACTACGCCAATGCATTGAAAGGGCCCTGCCAGCTCCATCCCAAGTGAAACCATACCATGGAGAACTGTCGCGTTCTCAAGTCTATCTACGCGCGTCAACAGGCTCCGGATACGTCTGACAAGCCTAACGACGCAGGGGAACAGCGCGACGAGGACAACAACGATGAAGATGCAGATCCCCGCCACAAGTATGTCAAGCCAACCGATCGCGTGCACACCATCATTGGAGGCAAAGTGTCCATCGAGACCAAACGAGAACGCAAGCTGCTCGCCCGTGCCTGCTTAAACGTGGCCTACACCGACGACCTCATCACCGATCCACGGCTCCCTCCTTGGTCTCACCGCGAGATCTCCTTCAGCAGAAAGGACCAATGGGCCGCAATACCTGAGCCAGGACGTTTTCCTCTGGTCCTCGATCCTTGTATCAACAAGGTTCAGTTCGATAGGGTGCTGATTGATGGCGGCAGCTCCATCGATATACTGTTCAAGAATAGTCTGCCAGCACTGAAGATAACCCAGGCGGATATCAAGCCATACGAGGCACATTTGTAGGGTGTTCTCCCCGGATAGAGCTCTACACCTCTCGAGCAGATCACGCTACCTGTGCAATTTGGGACCCCGAACCACTTCCGCACCGACTACGTCAACTTCGTGGTCGCTGACTTCGACGGAACCTACCATGCTATCCTGGGTCGACCATCGCTCACCAAGTTCATGGCCATACCTCATTACAGGTATCTAGTGCTGAAGATGCCTACCGAGAAAGGAGTTCTAACCCTCAGGGGCAACATATACGTAGCTTATACCTGCGAGGACGATAGCTTCAAAATAGCAGAGGCTCACGACCTCTCTATTCGCATGGCCGAGACCATGCTCGATGCCAAGAAGACCTCGGCCGACCACCTAGAGATCCCAGAACTCGAGGCTCCACGCAAGAACACCAAGTCCAAGGAGCACAAGGTGATCCAGCTGGTCGACGGCGATCCCAGCAAAACAACCCTTATCGGGGCCAACCTGGATCCCAAATAGGAAGACGCGCTCGTCAGGTTCTTGAGGAGCAACGTGGATGTGTTCACATGGAAACCTGCTGACATGCCTGGTGTACCTCGGAACTTGATCGAGCACTCCTTGAATGTCAACGGCAAGGCCAAACCTATCAAGCAGAAGCTACGACGGTTCGCTCACGACAAGAAGGAGGCAATTAGGGTAGAAGTTACACGGCTTTTGGCAGCCGGATTTATTAAAGAAGTGTATCATCCGGAGTGGTTAGCCAACCCGGTTCTTGTATGCAAAAAGAATAATGAATGGAGAATGTGCGTTGATTACACTGATCTCAACAAACACTGACCTAAGGACCCCTTCGGCTTACCTCGCATAGACGAGGTCGTAGATTCAACCGCCGGTTGCGAGCTGCTTTCGTTTCTCGATTGCTACTCTGGTTATCACCAGATCGCTCTAAAAAAGGACGACTAGATCAAGACATCTTTTATCACGCCTTTCGGCGCCTACTGCTACACGACTATGTCGTTTGGGCTCAAGAACGCCGGGGCTACCTACCAACGCGCTATACAGGCCTGCCTCAAAGATGAGATAAAAGACGACCTCATTGAGGCTTATGTTGATGATGTAGTTGTCAAAACCAAGGACGCACATACCCTTGTTGACAACCTGGAACGCACCTTTGCAGCCCTAAACACATTCCAATGGAAATTAAATCCAAAGAAGTGCATCTTTGGTGTTCCTTTTGGCATACTACTTGGAAATGTCGTTAGTCACGACGGCATACGCCCTAACCCGGAGAAAGTCAAAGCTGTCTTGGACATGAAGCCGCCCAAAAAGGTGAAGGATGTTCAGAAGCTTACTGGGTTCTTGGCTGCTCTTAGCCGTTTCATATCAAGATTAGGCAAAAAAGGATTACCGTTCTTTAAACTGCTCAAAGCATCCAAGAAGTTTGAGTGGTCGGAGGAAGCAGACGCTGCCTTCACACAGCTGAAACAATACCTTATGTCACCTCCGGTCCTCACTGCTCCTAGAGAGGACGAAACACTCCTGCTTTATATTGCGGTGACTAATCGAGTGGTCTCCACTGCCATGGTGGTCGAGCGCGACGAGCCCGGCCATGTCTACAAGGTACAGCGACCAATTTATTTCATCAGTGAGGTACTCAATGAATCCAAGACCAGGTACCCACAGATTCAGAAATTGATCTACGCCATATTGATAACATCCCAAAAGTTGAAACATTACTTCGACGGATATCGTGTGGTGGTCATGACTGAGTACCCTCTACGAGACATCATTAGCAACAAGGATGCGAACGGGCGCATCGTCAAATGGGCAATGGAGCTATGCCCCTTCTCCTTGGAATTTGCAAGCCGTACTACAATCAAGTCTCAGGCACTCGTCGATTTCATCGTCGAGTGGACAGACTTAAGCACGCCTGCTTCTCAGGGGCCCGACGAGTATTGGAAGATGTACTTCGACGGCTCTCTCAACATCGACGGTGCAGGAGCAGGAGTCCTTTTCATGTCACCATCTAAGGAGCAGCTCTGGTATGTCCTCATGATTTATTTCCCAGCATCTAATAATGCCACCGAGTATGAAGCATGCCTACATGGTTTGCGCATTGCGGCCGAGCTTGGTGTTAAACGTCTCTATGTCTACGGAGACTCGGCTCTGGTCATCAACCAACTCAACAAGGACTGGGACACGACCAGCGAAAAGATGGATGCATACTGTAAATCGATCAGAAAGCTGGAAGGCAAGTTCTATGGCATCGAGTAGACACACGTGGTCCGGGACAAAAATCAAGCAGCAGATGCGCTGTCAAAGTTAGGATCATCCCGAGCCAAAGTCCCACATGGCGTATTTGTCCAAGACCTGCTCACGCCTTCCATCGAAGAGAAAGATCCCACGGTCGACAAGCCTCCAGACCAGCAATTGGTGGCTACGGTTCTGGCATCGAGCACCACCGAGCCACCTCCGACCACTCATAAGCCCGACTGGAGAGTACCTTTCATCAAGTACCTGACAGATGGCAGTGGTTACACTGATCGGGCAGAAAACGAACGCCTGATGCGTCGCAGTAAGCAGTATCTGCTCGTAGATGGCAAGTTATGGCGCAAGAACGCAAAGGAGGAAATCTTGATGAAGTGTATAACCTAGGAGGATGGCACACACCTCATGGACCAAATCCACTCTGGCTCTTGCGGTAACCACGCAGCCTCGAGAACGCTGGTCGGCAAGGCTTTCCGAGCAGGGTTCTATTGGCCGTCAGCGGTAGCCGATGCAGAGAAGCTAGTCCGCCGCTGTGAGGGTTGTCAGTTCTTCGCCAAGAGAATCCACATACCAACACATGAGATCTAGACAATACCAGCCTCTTGGCCCTTTGCATGCTGGGGACTGGATATGATCGGACCCTTCAAACCGGCTCCTGGGAAATTTACATGTGTCTTCGTGCTGATTGACAAATTTTCTAAGTGGATAGAGTACATGCCTCTGGTACGGGCATCCTCAGAAAAGGCTGTCATGTTCCTCGACCAGGTCATCCACCGCTTCGGCATACCCAACAACATCATCACTGATCTAGGTACTCAGTTCACCGGGAACGCTTTTTGGGACTTCTGCGATGAAAGGAGCATAGTAGTAAAATACGTCTCGGTGGCACACCCTAGAGCCAATGGACAGGTCGAGCGAGTAAACGGTATGATTTTGGACGCATTGAAGAAGAGGATGTACAGAGAAAATGACAAAGCTCCCGGAAGATGGCTCAAAGAGTTACCAGCCATGGTCTGGGGCCTCAGAACTCAGCCTAGTCGTAACACCGGCGTCTCACCATACTTTATGGTTTACGACGCTGAGGCAGTCCTCCCAACAGATATAGCTTTCAGATCAGCATGGGTAGAGAACTTCGACAAAGGCAAGGTTAATGAAGTACGGGAGCTAGAAGTGAATAGTGCAGAAGAGAAGCGGCTCGATTCTTGCGTACGTACAGCCAAATACCTTGCTGTTTTGCGCAGGTACTACAACAAGAACGTTAAAGAGCGGTTCTTCATGGTCGGGGACCTGGTCTTGAAGTGGAAGACGAATTAGGCTGGTGCCCATAAACTCGCAACTCCATAGGAAGGGCCCTTCATGATCAAGGAAGTCACACGACCAACGTCTTACAGGTTAGCTCACCTGGACGGTACGGACGTACCCAATTCATGGCACATCGACAAGCTTAGGCATTTCTATGCTTAACTACTAAGATATGTACTCCTCTTGTACTTTTGAATTAATTCAACAAAGCTATTATGATTTCTCCAACCACTCTGATGTGTCACTTTGAATTTTACGGTTATTCTAACTTAGCCAGTCAAAGCCGTCCACCATTCCTTCCTGGGTTCTCGGAGCCGGCCCTGTCTCTGGTTCCTCCCAACGCGTGAATGGGATCCACTCTCTACGCTACGGGTGATCGGTAGGTCCCCCCTGGTTTGACTTGTCCGCGTCTACGTGTGCACAGGTCACGCACCTCACACTCCGACCACATGCCAAATCAGGGCCGTACAAACTATTCAGGATGACGTGTCGACTAAACTGGTACAACTAAACAGAACGCTAACATGTTCTCACTTAGTTACACCAACACGAGTTTCAAGCTTAAATACGTTTTATACAAAACAAACAAGCTTATGATGATATACAGTTATGTTATTACAAACTTGCCTGAAAAGGTACAGGTTTACAATAACACAACTACATCTTCTTCTATAGCTACAGCCTATCCTATTGGCTGGTCGGAGCAAGTGGCACCTGCTGCTCGCTGCTCCTAACATCTTGCTTGAGTCTCGGAGACTCTTGTACTGGTCGAGCTGAAGAAGATGGCCTCGCCGATGCCTGGCTGGTTGAGACCGCAGGCTTCGTCGGTTGTCTTAAAATTGATGGCGTTTCCAGCTGACTCGTTGATGGCATACCCTGTACAGGCGTTGTCCCACTTCCACACAGGTTAATATCGCCAATTATTTTTGCCGACAAGTCCAGCTGAGTCATCCGAAGCTCCTCAACCTTGTCTGGATCTACCTCTTTTGGGTACCCAGCCTCCAGGCACTTGAGATCGATCAGGGGGTAGTGGGCACGCACCATGCTTAGCACATGGGCGCCTGTGTACTCACCCGCCTCCTTCACGAACTCTTGGAACCATCCCCATGCCTTTCGGCACCTCTCGACCAGTCTGAGCTGCGGTGTCCTTGGCACTTCCTCTGTAAGCGCTGGGTCGATAAGGTTGAGGACGGGCAAAATGCCAGTTGCCACTTCCTGGCACCGGTTCTTCCATGTGTCCCGATCCTCGGTAATCTCTAGGCATCGTGCCTTCCAACCATCATGATCTTTCATCGCAGTTTCCAGATGCTTCTTGGCATTGACTTTTAAAACTGCAAACCGCACAAGGCATTAAAATGTCACGCCACGACAAGATAAGGCGGGCAACAGAGTGAGCAAGATTGTCTGGAACACTTACTTTTTAGTTCCTCCTTCATCTTGGTCGTGCGGTCCCAGAGTTGCGACTGGTCGTGCGCTAGTTTCTTGTTGTCCTCCTTTAGGCAACCACACTCTATGGCCACACGGCTATTCTCCTCTTGGAGATGGATTACTTCGGCTTCTAAGCCTACACTAAAGCTGTTATTACCAACAATGCAACAACACGTGTCATGCACTCGTTGTGATAAAGTGCCAACTTACTTGTTTTTTCTTGCTCTTTGTTACTGAGCTGGACGACCAGGTTCTAGTTCTGCGCATCTTGCTCCATCCTCTCCTGGTTGGCGGCTTCAAGTTGGTGGCGCAAGCGTTCCACCTCGGCCGCTAGTTCTTTGTTGCTTGCTGTGATTCCCTCAATCTGGTCGAAGCACTTTTTTCGGTACCTAGCGGTCTTCATTAAGTCCTGCATGTAAAAAGCTAAGTCAGATAGTTTGACTGGGTAGCAGGATCAGGTGGTCAAGCAAAACATACCTGGACTTCCATCACCAAATGTTTCGCTGCTTGTTCAACTTTCATGGTCTCTTCGATCTCTGGGATTTCTTCATGAACAACCCATTGGTCGTTCCGCCAGCGCGACACATATACATGTTGTCGTTTGTCTTGGGGACGGCCCAGGACCTCCTCTACTTCATCCTCTTCGGCTTCATGTTCGGGTAGCGGTGCTGGTCCAGAGGTTGCAGCCTCTGTGATCACTATGGCCTTCCCGCGGGCCGAAGCATCGGCAGACACGCTCTGTGCCACCTCTGGCTGCTGCATCTTGGTTTGGTCTGTTATCCTTGGCGCTGACGTGTCACCCTCAGCAGGGTTAGTGCTCGGAGCACCTGTATTTGGCTCAGCTCTCCCCTCGACCACCTGCTCGGGGACCGTTGTCTGGCCGCTCGTTTGCTGAGGCTCTGGCAGACTTTCTGCTATAGGTTCCTCCATAGCCGGCTGCTAGGCAGTTTTCTCTGACATTGCTGGTGGAGTCATGCCGTACCCGGCTAGTTGGTCTGGATTTTCGGTGGACGCCGACCTAATATATCTGAGATAAGTTCAGAAGACAACATTATTCAATTGTAAGCTTACATCAAGGTTACAAATACTTATAGCTTGGAAGCATGGAATGATGTGGCGAAGGCGCGTCTCTTTGGCCGTGCTTGCTCCGCGTGCTCTGCGGGTGTCACCTGGTTTCCCTCTATGACTAGCACCGGTGCCGGGGCTTGATGCTCTACCCCTTTGCCGCTTGTCCTCTATACTTCAGTGGTCGGCGACGTGGGTCCCACTGGCATGGAGGAGCCACTTTGATCCATCGGCTCCAGTTGCCTCCTCCTCTTTCTAGGGACGAGTCGACAGATGTCCGCATCCTCTGTTTCATCGTCTGACAATGTGAAGATCGCCTGATGATGCTTGCTGGCCGCTGGCCGCTTACCAGTAGCTCTGGCCATTGCCTCCTCCCCAACTCCGAGCATGGCCCAGTCGACGTCTTCGATGCCAGCGCTGGTCTGGGCGGTTGGGCCGGCAACTTGCGGCCAATCTACACCAGGGGGTGGAGACACGAACACTATTGCTCTATCTCTACCATTAATCTAGGAAACATAAAGGAGATAACACAGTAAGTTTTTGTTACAGCATAAGACTACGGGTACAAGGTAGAATGATTTACCTTTGGGGGAGGTCGGGCGAGCTTGAAAGCATGCTCGATGTCGCTCAATCTCACATAATTTGGATCAGCTAAGTTAAATAGCTCTCCAATTCTGGCTGTGACTTTGATCTTGTCAAGCGCCTCTTGCCTGGTCCTCGTTGGGTCTACGCTACCCTGGTACTCGTAGCCAGGATGTACCCTCCTCTGGCAGGGCTGGATCCTTCGGCTGATGAAGTTTCCGACCACGCTTGGACCATCCAGTTTCCTCCACGGGATCATCCCAAGTAGTTCTTGGATCTGTTCCAGGTGCTCGGGCTTTTCCGACTAGCTGTTCTTCTTCTCCGGAATGAATCCCACATCGCACAGTGTGATTGTGCTCGGCTCTTCGTGGATGTAGAACCACTTCTTGTACCAGTCGTCCAACGATGTGTTCCAAGGGCAGTGCAAGTACTGGGCCTTCACCCCGTCACGTAGATTAAGGTACACACCTCTGGCTATCTTCGAGCCGCCGCTTCCTTTCTTCCGCAGACAGAAAAGATGGCGAAAGAAGTCGAAATGGGGCTGGAAGCCACCATATGCTTTGCAAAGATGAATGAAGGTGGAGACAAGAAGAATCGAGTTGGGATGCAGATTGCAAACCCCAATCTCATAATACAAATAGAGCCCCTGAAGGAATGGGTGCACTGGAACCCCAAAACCCCGCTTGAAGAAATCTTCGAAAACCACAATCTCACCTGGTTGTGGATCGGGGTACCCTTATCCTTTCGGCGAGCGCCACCCTGCGAGTGCCTTATTGTGGAGTACTCCCATGATGACGAGGTCTTCGATGGTCTGCTCGTTGCTTCTTAACTTCCACCACTCCTTCGCCATGACTCCGGTTTTCTTCTGGGCGTCGCTCTTCGCCATGAATCCGCCCTTGCTGATGGAGGTGGATGTGGTGGAGGGGTTATTGTTGATGATTTCGGAGGTATTAGGGTTGGCAAGAGGAAGAAGAAGGCTACGGCGGTGAATGGTAATGGGGATCGGTAAAAAGTAACTTACCAGTTCCATATTATAAATAACCAAGAGTTCCATCGTTTCGACTGCCCGAGATTCTTGGGAGACGTGCGCACATGCCGCAGACGGTTGTTTTTACAACCTCGAGATCTATGCCAATATACACACGCCCCTTTGTTACCAGTGTACGCGCCTCTTCGTTGCTAGTGTGAGAGGGCCCACACTAACGCACCTCCTTACAGGTGCCAAGCGACTATTTGCTTGAAAGGGCAAGAGGGCAGTATGACGTGCTATACCCGTCTGTTTTTTTTACCAGACGTGTCAGATTTGACTTGGCAGAGTAAGAAGATACATAAATACACCAAGTAATAGTACAAGCAACATTTGTTTCTTTGCTGCAATACTCGTGCTCAGGGATGGTCCAGACCACTACCGTGCTCGGGGACTGCTCTGACCACTACCGTGCTCGGGGACTGCTCCGACCACTACCGTGCTCGGAGACTGCTCCAACCACTATTGTGCTCAGGGATGGTCCAGACCACTACCGTGCTCGGGGATGGTTCCGAAGAATGCTCGGCGATTGTTCTCCTCGGCTACATGTGATTTGCACTCACATACAGTTGAGAGACATTTATTTAGACCTTGCTACAAGGTTTCTACTTTGCCTTTCCAGTAAGCTCGGGGGATAGATCGGTACGATGCACCTGCCGGTGCATCACGTATTGATTGTACGACGACTGGATTCTTAACTTCAGTAGAAATTATTTTTAGACCCTGGCACCACGTGCCTGCATCACCTACTACCAGGCTCGGAGACTAAGTGGGCACACTTCACCTTGCAATGAATGTGTTTATTTAATCGACCCCTACGCTTTGACTGATTGTCAGGGTTACTATCGGGCTCAGGAACTGTCCCGACCACTGCTCGGAGACCGCTCTCCTCGGCTACATGTGATTTGTACTCACATACAGTTGAGAGACATTTATTTAAACCTTGCTACAAGGCTTATACTTTGCCTTCCAGCAAGCTCGGGGACTACATCGGTATGATGCACCTACCGGTGCATCTCGTATCGCTTGTATTATGATTGGATTTTCAACTTGAATGGGAATTCTTTTTAGACCCTGGCACCACGTGCCTGCGTCACCTACTACCAGGCTCGGGGACTAAGTGGGCACACTTCACCTTGTGGTGAATGTGTTTATTTTATCAACCCTTACGCTCTGACTGTTGGTCATAACAACTACTGTACAAGGGTCACTTACATTTCTTTTCAGAAATACAAGTGGGCACACTTGATTAGGAAAGAAATCTTTTTCTTTTTTCTTTAAGAGCACCATGCATTCTTCGGACAACCGGAATCTTCGGCTATAATCGTGGTCTACTGCTTTCTGTATTGATCAGAATGTTGGCGCATTTGATTGGTCAATGTTTCAATCAGTTGAAAATGACATGAAGACGGATTGCATTAGTCGAAGGAGATCAAACGGCGTGTCGCAGCATAATACATGGTGCTCGTGGACTAGCTGTGGGGGTATTAACCCCTATACCCTTACGGCTAGGCTTGGGCCGGCCCAGATTAGAGGGTCCGATCCGCTAAAAGACGACGCGCGGCCTGGCCAGCCTGTTCGGAGTTCCGCGCAAGGAGTCGAGACAGATTTGGCGATCAAGCAAGATCCTGGTCGGTTAGAATAGGAATCCTTATCCAGCCACCTATGGCAATTGTAACTGGCTAGGATTAGTTTCCAGATCTGTAACCCTGTCCCCCGGACTATATAAGGCGGGCAGGGGATCCCTCTAAAAAACATCTCTCATTGACATACAACAATACAATCAGACGTAGGACGTAGGTATTACGCCTTCTTGGCGGCCGAACCTAGATAAAACCTCATGTCTGTCTTGCGTCACCATCTTGTTTGTGACTTGCGCATCTGTCTGCCGACAATCTACTACCTTGGGCATACCCCTAGGTAGACTGTCGACCATATTTCGTCGACAAGTGCCAAGTTGTACATCCTCAAGGATAAATTGACAAGCTTCAAGATGAAGGAAGATGAGAGCATTCCGAAGATGTTCCATCGTTTGTAAGTGATTGTCAATGATTTGAAGACATTAGGAGAGAAGATCAAGGATGATGATGTCTCTCATCGGTTCTTGATGTACCTACCTCCAAGATTTGAGATGTTGAGATTGCTCATCATAAGAGGAGGATTGAAGGAGATTACCCCCAACCAAGTACTAGGTGATGTCATGACCCAAGAGATATATCGTGTGAAAAGGGAGGGGGATGACAAGGATGACAAGAAGGAAGAAGAAGACAAGAAGAAGAAGAGTATAGCATTCAAGGCTAGCTCATCATCATCTAAGAACAAGGGCAAGTCCAAGAAAGAATCAAGTGATGATGATGATCTTAGTGATATTGATGATGAAGCTATGGCCCTCTTTGTCCGCAAGATGGGAAAATTCATGAAGAAGAAGGGCTATGGTGCAAGAAAGAGAAGAGATCACACCAAAAGCAAAGAATATGTGAGAAGATGCTACAATTACAAGAGCCCCGATCACGTTGTAGCAAATTGTCCCTACAATAGTGACAATGATGAGGATGAGAAGAAGAAGCTCAAAAAGGATAAGAAAGAAAAGAAGGAGAAGAGAATGACCTTCCAAAAAAAGAAGAAAGGTGGAGGCTATGTGGTCACATGGGATAGTGATGGCTCTTCGGATAGTGATAGCTCTAGTGATGATGACAAGAAATCTATCAAGAGAGCACTAGCAAGCATCGCCATCAACGACAAGCTCTCCATCTTTGACACTCCATCGACATGTCTCATGATAAAGCCTACCAAGGTAAAATATGATGTGGGTGATGATGATGAATGTGAAAGTGATACTTATAGGAATGATGATAATGATGAGGATGTGGATGAGGAGTACACCAAGGAGGAACTCTTGGACATGTGTGAGCAAGTGCACGCTTGTAATGAGATGAAGAGAAAGGAGTGCAAAGAATTATGTAAGAAAGTAAAATTTCTTGAGCAATCCTTTGATGAGCTCAATGCCACTCATGAGAGGCTAATGGAAGCCCATGAGAAGCTTGGCAAAGCTCACTCTAAGCTTGAAATAGCTCACTCCTCTCTCATCGAGCAAGTCAAAGTGGAGGAAGCCAAGAAGGAGCAAGTGATCGTATCATGTGACGTGGGACTAACTTGTGATATTATTGATGAATCTTTTTATAAGCCCATTGTAGTTGCTCCCACAAACTCTTCTTGTAGCACTACCACTTCCACTTCACCTTTGAGTGATGGTCTCTCTTGTGATGTCTCACTAATGGTGGAAAATGAGACCCTCAAGAAGGAGGTGAATGAGCTCACTAGTGCCTTGGGCAATGCCTATGGTGGAGATGCCCGCTTGCTAAAGTGCTTGGGTAGCCAAAGGTTTTCTCTCAACAAAGAGAGATTAGGCTATACCCCCAAGAAAGGCAAGGCGGCCTTTGTCACTCCCAAAGTTAGCTTTGTGAAGGACAATGGTCAGTTTTACAATAGATGCAAGCAAGTTGGGCATATAGAGCAATATTGCAAGATTAACAAGAACAAGCTACCTAATATATCCTCAATTAAATTTGATTCTTGTTATATGCTTGTTAAGGGTGCCAATGGTGTGAAGGCTAAGTTCATTGGTACACCAATTGTGGGCCCAAAGAAGAAAGCCATTTGGGTACCAAAGACCTTGGTAACTAACCTTCAAGGACCCAAACAAGTTTGGGTACCTAAAAGGAATTGATCTTCTTTTGTAGGTCAATTATAAAGCCGGAGGAAGGCATTGGGTGCTTGATAGTGGGTGCACACAACACATGACCGGTGATCCAAGAATGTTCAATTCAATCAATGAAAACAAGAGCAATGGGATTGATAGTATCACATTTGGTGACAATGGCAAAGGCAAGGTCAAAGGGCTTGGTAAGATTGCAATATCCAATGACTTGAGCATTTCTAATGTGCTACTAGTAGAGAGCTTGAACTTCAACCTTTTGTTGGTAGCTCAATTATGTGATCTTGGTTTCAAGTGCATATTTGGTGTGGATGATATAGAAATTATAAGTGTAGATGGCTCTAACTTGATATTCAAAGGATTTAGATATGAGAATCTATACTTGGTTGATTTCAATGCTAGAGAAGCTCAATTGACAACATGTTTGATCACTAAGTCTAGCATGAGTTGGTTATGGCATAGAATGCTTGGTCATGTTGGAATGAAACAATTGAACAAGTTGATTAAGCAGGGCTTAGTTAGAGGCTTAAAAGATGTCACATTTAAGAAGGATAAGCTATGTAGTGCATGTCAAGCCGGAAAACAAGTTGGTAACACACATCCTAAGAAGAGCATGATGAGCACATCTAAGGCATTTGAGTTGATGCACATGGACTTGTTTGGACCAACCACATACACAAGCATTGGTGGAAACAAATATGGATTTGTGATTGTGGATGATTTAACTAGATACACATGGGTGTTCTTTCTTGTTGATAAGAGTGATGTGTTTGCAACATTCAAATCATTTATCAAGGGCATTCACAATGAGTTTGAAACAACCATCAAGAAAGTTAGAAGTGACAATGGTAGTGAATTCAAGAACACTAGAATTGATGAGTTGTGTGATGAATTTGGAATTAGACATCAATTCTCGGCCAAATATACTCCTCAATCAAATGGCTTAGTTGAAAGAAAGAATAGAACTTTGATTGACATGGCAAGGTCAATGTTGAGTGAGTACAATGTGAGTCATTCATTTTGGGCCGAAGCAATCAACACAGCTTGCTATTGTAGCAACCGACTCTATTGTCACCCCATGATGGAGAAGACACCTTATGAGCTTTTGAATGGAAGAAAGCCCAACATAGCATACTTTCGGGTTTTTGGTTGTAAATGCTACATATTGAAGAAAGGCACTAGATTGAGCAAGTTTGAAAAGAAATGCGATGAAGGTTTCTTGCTTGGTTACTCCACTACTAGCAAGGCTTATAGAGTTTGGAATTTGGCAAGTGGTACTCTTGAGGAGGTTCATGATGTGGAGTTTGATGAAACAAATGTTTCCCAAGAGGAAGATGAGAATCTAGATGATGTAAGAGGCACTCAATTGATCAATGCAATGAAGAACATGGACATTGGTGATATAAGACCTAGAGAGGTGATTGATGTTGAAGATGACAAGAAGTGCTCTCTAACTCAAATGTGCAAGCTAGTGGTTCTCATGATCAAGTTCAAGCTAGAACTAGTGATGACTAAGTGCAAGATCAACAACAAGTGGCTAGTTCATCATCTCAACCAAGTGATCAATCAAATGCAAGCAATCAAGTGCAAGTGCTTCAACCAACCAATGTTACAAGAGATCATCCATTGGACACTATAATTGGTGATATTTCAAGAGGTGTGCAAACTGGATCAAGATTGGCTTCATTTTGTGAGCATTTATCTTTTGTATCATCCATTGAACCTAAGAAGATAGATGAAGCTTTGAAGGATGTTGATTGGGTCAATGCTATGCATGAAGAGCTAAACAACTTTACAAGAAACCAAGTATGGGAGTTAGTTGAGAGGCCTAAGGATCATAATGTTATTGGAACCAAGTGGGTCTTTCGGAACAAGCAAGATCAAGATGGGATAGTAATAAGGAACAAAGCAAGATTAGTGGCTCAAGGTTACACTCAAGTTGAAGGTCTTGACTTTGGAGAAACATATGCCCCGGTTGCAAGATTGGAAGCAATTAGGATCTTGTTAGCCTATGCTTGTGCCCACAACATAAAGTTGTACCAAATGGATGTGAAGAGTGCATTTCTCAATGGGTACATCAATGAGCTTGTGTATGTTGAGCAACCTCCCGATTTTGAAGATGGAAAGAAATCCAACCATGTTTACAAGTTGAGAAAGGCTTTATATGGATTGAAACAAGCACTTAGAGCATATTATGAGAGATTGAGGGATTTCCTACTCTCTAAGGGATTCAAGATGGGAAAGGTTGACACCACTCTCTTCACCAAGAAGCTTGGAAATGACTTGTTTGTAATGCAAATCTATGTTGATGATATCATTTTTGGGTCAACAAATCAATATTTTTGTGAGGAGTTTGGCAAGATAATGCCTAGTGAGTTTGAAATGTCCATGATTGGAGAGCTTAGCTACTTCCTTGGTCTTCAAATCAAGCAAATGAAGAATGGCACATTTGTGAGTCAAGGCAAGTATATCAAGGACATGCTCAAGAAGTTTAGAATGGATGATAGTAAAGCTATTAGTACACCAACGGAGACAAATGGAAGCTTGGATAGTGATGCTAGTGGCAACATGGTGGATCAAAAGATGTATCGGTCTATGATTGGAAGCCTACTCTATGTGACTGCATCAAGGCTGGATGTGATGTTTAGTATATGCATGTGTGCTAGATTCCAAGCCTCACCAAGAGAAAGTCATTCGAAAGCAACAAAGAGAATATTGAGGTACTTGAAGCATACACAAAATATTGGATTGTGGTATCCCAAAGGAGCAAGATTTGAGTTGATTGGATATTCGGACTCCGATTATGTAGGATGCAAAGTTGAGAGAAAGAGCACATCGGACACATGTCAACTATTGGGAAGATCACTTGTGTCATGGTCATCAAAGAAAGCAAAATAGTGTAGCACTTTCAACCGCCGAAGCGGAGTATATTTCGGCCAGTAGTTGTTGTGCTCAATTACTTTGGATGAAGGCTACTTTGAGTGATTTTGGAATAAAATTCAAGCAAGTGCCATTGCTATGTGACAATGAAAGTGCCATAAAGCTCACCAACAACCCGGTTCAACATTCAAGAACAAAGCATATTGATGTCCGCCATCATTTCATAAGAGATCACCAACAAAAATGGGACATTTGCATTGAGAGTGTGGGCACCGAAGATCAACTTGCCGATATCTTCACCAAGCCACTTGATGAGAAGAGGTTTTGCAAGCTAAGAAATGAATTGAACATACTTGACTTCTCAAATATGTGTTGATGCACCCCCACTTATATGACATGACTCTGCTTCGAGCAATCCAAGGTAAAAGTTAATTGGCATGGCATACATCCTTGCTAAGGACATGTTTAGTGCATCTAGACATATTTCACATTTGGATAGGCTCATTCATGAAAATCAAATGAATTTGATGCTTGTATGGTACCACTATTGCTTGTATGTTTGAAATGATCTAGTGGTAGCATATGACATGTTTGTGGGCCTGTAAGCCTAGTGTTTGATCTATAAAATGAGCTATAAGTGTTTAACTCAACATGGTACAAGATAATCCTTATTTGGAGGTGTGAAGAAGCTTGTCCTTGGATCAAACCGAGTTAAATATCTTTTGCAAGTGATCTAGATTGAACCAAATTAGGAAAATGATCCCCATTTCACATGGTTTTACCCCAACCTATCTATAATTTGAGGTCACTTTTTGTGCTAATTGTTGACAAAGGAGGAGAGAAATTCACAAAGATAGTAAGATTGGAGGAGCAAACAAATAAAATGACATTGTAAGGGGATCAATAAAAAATACACACAGGTAGGGGGAGCAAGCTCATAAACTTATATGATGCATTTGAATATGCATTTCATATATTTGCTTGCATGATACAAGTTCTTAATTCTAATATCCATGCTTGTGTGGTGTATGCTAGTTATAGGTTTGAACGATGAAATGAAAAACTAGCATGCATATGCTAAGTAACTAGACTCATGCTCACATTATGAAAACTAGACTCTTGCTTCTAATGTTGATCTCACGGGGTATTCTAGTTTTTGTGTATGTATAGTTACTAATGGTGCTAAGGATGGTATATTGGTGCACTCCGATTGGTATCACGCTTCAAAGGTCCATCTCTTATACCTTAGCATCATATGGTAGAAATTGTCTCCTATATTTCCTATCTAAGCATATGTGTAAGCTACAATCCAAACTCTTAGCACATATGTAGGGAGAGCAATTGCTACCATTTGGAGTTCATGAAACTTGTCCATATTCTTTTACACATGGTAAATATGTTTGGGCAAGCAACATGGATTCAATTAAATTACAATTCATATCTTTGTGAAAGGATTGTCATCAATTACCAAAAAAGGGGAGATTGAAAGCTCTAGTTTGGTTTTGGTTAATTGATGAAACCCTAAGTGCTAACCTAGTTTATCAAAGTGATTGTGAGATAGGTAGCACTACTCCAAGTGATGAAGCAATGGCGAAGATCATGACGATGGTGATGGCATGGTGATGATCAAATGCTTGAACTTGGAAAAGAAGAAAGAGAAAAACAAAAGGCTCAAGGCAAATGTATAAATAGTAGAAGCCATTTTGTTTCGGTGATCAAGACACTTAGCGAGTGTGATCACATTTAGGTTAGATAGTCGTACTATAAAGAGGGGTGAAACTCGTATTGAAATGCGGTTATCAAAGTGACACTAGATGCTCTAACTCATTGCATATGCATTTAGGATCTAGTGGAGTGCTAACACCCTTGAAAATGTTTGTGAAAATATGGCAACACATGTGCACAAGGTGATACACTTGGTGGTTGGCACATTTGAGCAAGGGTTAGAAACTTCACCGACGGAGTGTCCGCCCGTAGAGTGCGGACAGTTCGATGGTGCCACCGGCGCCCTATACAGAAAAGACAGGGGTTTACAGAGTGACCGGACGCTGGTGGTGCAGTGACCGGATGCTGAGGTCTAGCGTCCGGTTAGTGACAGCAGAATGCACACTGTCTCGGTCTTGTGACCGGACGCTCATGGTCTGAGTCTAGTCAGTGCTGACGTACGCTGACGTGACGCGCACAGAAGAAAAGTTGAGTGACCGGACGTAGGGTGTGTCTGGTCGAGCATGACCGAACACGTCCGGTCGTGAAATGTCGTGTTTGGAACCTTACTGGAAACGACCGGACGCTGAGATCCAGCGTCCGGTCACTTTCTAACCGACGCATCCGGTCATCACTTGACCATTGAAATCGGGCGATCGGCGTTTGAAGCCAATGACATGTGGCGCACATTGCACTACCGGACGCTGAGGTCCAGTGTTCGGTCAATATGACCGGAGCGTCCGATCGGCCCGTGTTCAGTGCAGTGAGGAGCCCAACGGCTCTATTTCGTGGGGGCTTCTATTTAAGCCCCATGGCCGGCTCAAGCTCACTCTCTTGGCCATTTGCATTGACATAGCAACCTTGTGAGCTTAGCCAAAGTCCTCCCACTCATCTCCATCATTGATTCATCATCTTTGTGAGATTGGGAGAGAATCCAAGTGCATTGCTTGAGTGATTGCATCTAGTGGCACTTGGTATTCGTGTTTCGCTGCGGGATTCACTTGTTTCTCTTGGTGGTTGCCGCCACCTAGACGGCTTGGAGCAGCGAGGATCGTTGAGCGGAGGTTGGTGATTATCTCCGGCTCCGATCGTGGTGATTGTGAGGGGTCTTGTGCCTTCCTCGGCGGAGCACCGAAAGGTATCTCTAGTAGATTGCTCATGTCATTGAGTTACCTCACTTGTGGGTAGGTTCTTGCAGTGTCCAATTGTGTGGATGAGGTTCGTGCAACACCTCTTAGCCGCCGAACCACCAAGTGTTGGTCGACACAACGGGGACTGTGCCGGCAAGCACGTGAACCTCGGGAGAAAAATTGGTTGTCTCTTGCCCTTTGGTATTCTCCCAGTGATTGATTTGGTTTGCATATTGTGATTGGTTCACTCCTCTATACGGCGGTATAATCACCCTACTCACTCATTTATATTCTTGCAAACTAGTTGTGGCAAGCTCTTTAGTGTAATTAGAATTGAGAGCTTGCTTTGTTATTTTAAGTTCATCTAGTGGACCTCTTTATAGTAACAAGTTTAAGAGCTCTTAGTGAGTAGTAACATTGCAAGTTGTGTGCCTAGTAATCATTGCAACTAGAATTGTTGGATAGGTGGCTTGCAACCCTTGTAGAGCTAGAGCAAGTTTGCATTTCGCTATTTGTCATACTAATCAAATTGCTCTAGTTGCTTTGTAGATTTTTAAATAGGCTATTCACCCCCCTCTAGCCATATTAGGACCTTTCAGCTAGGCAGTACCAACAAGCATCTCTGGCACCATCACTAGGGATGACAACCTAGTAAAATAATGTTAGGAGATGTAGATAATTAATAGGTGGCTACTAAAACAAGTGACAAGTTAATAAATACCAACAGGCACACCGCTCCGACCATGTGGTTATGGTGGACAAGCCTCTCCTCGCATGGGGCGAAAACTAAAATCCTACCTACGACAAGGTAGTATGACCCCTCGGGGTCAGAGAGGGCGGCAAGGGGACGTGAAGCCAGGCCCAAGCCATCCTGCCAGCCAGGACCAGACTACGACCAGCTCCTCCCCACATCTCAAAACCATGACCTAAAGCTAGCTCCCAGGCCTCGCAAGACAGCGAGGATCGACAACCCCTCTAGGGAGGGTCACCGAAACGGGCGACTACAAGTCACACAACAGCACCTTCCTCATGAAGCTGTACTGGGGATCGCAAAACATGATAGTGGTCTGATCACATGAGGATGAGACCGCCCAGGCACTAAGAGGACGGTCCTCAATTCAATGAAGACCACCAGGACAAACCTAAAAACACGATCATAGTCTAGTAAAGGTTGTCAGGATGAGACACTCAGGAGGAGAGGCCCAAGGTTGCAAGATGACCTTGCTTCGCCGTGTGGTGAGAGGTCAATGACCCACTCGAAGCCTACATCCTTAGGTTTGCAAACACCTAGGAGGAGAGGTCCAAGGTCACAAGACGACCTCGCTACACCCCATGGCGAGAGGTAAATGATTCACTTGAGGTTTGCATCCTTAGACTCACGAGTCTAACCCCGACCAAATGGTTCAGGACTCAAAAAAATCTCGTTCGCGTAATGTAATAACAAAACACATGCGGTCAAATCGCATACAACAAACACAAAATCAAGAGCCTCACAAACTGCGGTCAAGGCGCCCCGACGAAAAGGCCCAAGGTCACCAGGCAACCTCATTGCCCCGCGTGATGGGAGGTCGTTGACCCACCTGGGAAACCTCGACCCGGAGCCCAACAAAACCTCACGAAAGGGCGCAAGGCCCTGAAAAGAGAATTCCTTGGAGCTTTTGATCACAAGATGGATGCGGCCCCGGCTGCATACAAAGAAGGATCAAATACCTGATGAACCACAACCGAGGGGTTCAGCTAGAAAGGCCCAAGGTTGCTTGGCAACCTCGTTACCCCACGTAGCGAGAGATCGATGACCCGCTTAGAGAACCTTGATTTGGTACTAATAAGCCCGAATCTGGTCGAATGGCCTTGGGGCTCACCAAGGCTTCGCAAGGAGCCACAGAAACTCCAGAAGGAGGATTCCTTGAGCTTTTATTCATGCTTCATGATTACAAAGCGATGTGCGGACGATCCGCACACAAGGAATACAAAGCCAATACTGAAAAGCCTTTGGGGAGTGACACTGTAGGGGGAGGCGAGTGTTGGTGCTTCTTAGCGTAAGCAAAAAGTCCACAAGCGCATGGAAGTACTGTTGTAGCACTTCACCCGGTGGTATTCAAGGTATCATATTTCTATGAGGAATGGAGGTGTAAGTAGTCACTTGGCTAGTTTACCTAGGAGAACAAGCTAAAGGGTAACTGGGGTAGTGAGGTTCTTCTAAGGGTAGAAACCTTAAGCGAAGATAACTTTGCTACTACAGACTCACTTCGGGCACCGGTGAACACTGGTCTACCAAGCGTTGTCGGCCTATAGCTCTATGTCGTATCCAAACGTGGGGGATTATGAAGGACGGATAGGGCTATCACCACCTACCGCCTACCCCTCAACCGTGGGATACGAGGCAAACGAAGGTAACATGTAGCTTAGACACCACATCTACGCTAACTGTTACTACTCTAGCGTTGGCCAGGAACTTCCATCTTTATCAGAAGTCCTCTACTAGAGGACCCACCATGAGGACGGATAATGAACCCGCAAGTAAGTAGTAACAAAGATAACTTTTCTTAAGGGATCAAAACCGAAAGATGAACACGAACTTCTTACTCCAAGTAGTAAAACGAACATAGAGGTACAAGTGTAGAGGGGGCCGACAAGTCCGGCACTCCATCCACCCGATGTACAAGGCTCGCTGAGTACAAGAAGTAGAGGGCACCACAACTGTTGGTATAAATTAACACACACAAATAAATCCGTAATCGCATGGATACCACTGTAGCTTTCACCCGGAGGTATTCCAAGTATCATATCCTCAGAGAAACATGTGAGACTAACTACGGTCTAACTTAACTAGGGGTAGCAACAAGATTAGGATAAATAGAAGCATAGAGAGGATAACTGAGGTTCTCTACTTCTAACTTGGGTAAGCTATGTCTTTTACTATTCAACTGGAGACATTACTAGGGAAAGACACCAGCAGAGGATGCTTTCCTTTGCAACCACGACCTACTTGCGCCTACTGACGGGAGGTGGACTATAAAGGATCAACAAAGCTACATAGTATAGGCTATATAGAACTTATGTCACACATGCAATCTACCACCTTCTAAAATGCAGGGGGCATCCATGATTAACCTAAGTCTAAGCACCATGCTTATACTTACGATTAATACTTTAACCTAGAGCGTCTACAGATTAAAGCACTTAAAAGAGAGTCATGATCCTAATGAACAATATAAACAATTACTTACTTGAATCAGAAGTTGATTACCAGAGAAATCTCGAAGGCAAGCTTAAGTAGAACTTGGATCCGCCAAGGTACAAGCTGTAGAGAGAGTACCGACAGGCCGGCACCTCCTCCAAACCCTTTCCTCACTCTCTATCTCACTATTATTTATAAGACTAGATCATATGGAGGATTAATCTTCTCTTGATAGCTAGCTTTGATTCTCATGACATGAATTAGGGTTTCAAGAACCTACTAAGGGGGGTACAGGGCTGTTTATATAGGTTGGAGCGTCAGTTCTGGACCCTCGGATCAAACCAACTTCAAAGGACGGTGTAGATGCAATCTAGGAGGCGGTGGGGAACTGACTTTCAAAGCGGAGGCTGATCGGTGGACCCCATAGGCTGGCCAACCTACAGGTGGGGCCGGCCGGCCCCACATGGCTGTCTCTTAGGGTCTGCTTTGGTGGAGAGCCTCCTGGAGTATTCTAGAATCTTCTCACGCTGTTTACGCGGTAGAATTCCGTAATTTCCTTTGATGAATAGGCCCCCCTTGTGTTGGTGTTTTGGACTGGCGGGTCCTCAACCAACGAGTGAAAATGTACTGCGTGTCCCTATTCCGGATGGTGATGCAAAGAGACACAAGGTTTATACTGGTTCAGCCAATGGGTGCCCTATGTCAAGTCTGGGAGAGCGATCTTGTATTCCTTGCACCGAGGTGCTCATAGTAGGGGTTTACAAGCAGGGCGAGAGAGGGAGCTAGTCCCAGGTCTCTGCGTGGAGTGGCGTGGGTTGCTTGAGACGTTGATCTCTTGCAGTGAGGAGCGTGCGTATTACAGAGTGTTGCTCGTCGCTTACGCGTGTGTCTATCTGAGCGATGTCTCCGTGAGTGTGTGTCTGTTCGTCCTCCTAGGGGCGGCCCCGGTTACTCCCTTTTAGAGTCGAAGGGAGGTACAGGGGCGGTACATGTGTTTGCTACGTGGTGCTCTTTTTGGCAGAGGCGGCATGTCCGAGCCCTGTAGCTTGTCACTGTGGCGGTATGGTCGGTGGAGCAATCTTGTCCTCGATGCACTGGTGTGACGCGCCGATCACGCCCGTTCCCGTGGTGGCAGGCGCGCCTTCTTCTGTCGGAGGCGAGCTGGTTACTGTAGGTTTGACTGGTGCGGAGTGCCGAGGCCGGGTTGATGCGATGGCTCGGGCGCGCTGATTCAAAGGCTACAAGAGCTAGGCCTTGCGTGCGACGTGGGGGCTCCTATAGCCTGACGCAGGGTATGGCGCATTCTGCGGGTGATGTGCCGGTGCCAGAGTGTTGACAACATAGAGAATCGAGGCCCAGTCGATGTAGAGGCTGAACCATCATGGGAGGCTCGGCAAACACAAGTCCCGAGGCTACAGGAGCCTAGAAGCGGATAGCCGAGGCTCAGAGGGAGCAGTTGGTCTTGTTCGTTGATTCCGAGTCTACAGGGACCTGTACTTGACTCTCCATGCCGCGCTGTCCTTGGAGCAGGGATTAGGCAGCACAGTGTAGTACAGGCGTCAGTCATGGGCACAATGCCGAGCACAGCGGCCGGTAACCCCCGCCCCGTCCTGTCTCGGATGGCAGGGCGTTGATGCGACTTCCATCTTGTCGGTTATTCTGCCGCACTGTGTCCTCGGGCGACAGACGATGCAGGAGTGGTTGGTTGCGTTAGTTGGACGTGACGTCTCGGTCATGGTGGCGGTGACGGGGTAGCTGCCGAGCCGGCCTCAAGCGAGGCAGAGAATCGATACCTCGTCCGAGGCCTTGCGGCGTGGGCCTCGGGCAAATCGGAGAATTGGTACCTCGTCCGAGGCCTTGCGGCGTGGGCCTCGGGTGAATCGTAGAATCGACCGAGGTCTCGTGGTTGTCTCTTGGCTTCGATATTTACAAGGTGTAAGCAATTTTTTTGGTTCTTGCTTAGGGTACCCCTTTTTATGGTATCCGACAGTAGCCCCTGAGCCTCGGGGGGAGTTCGAGCACTCTCCCTGAGGTTTTGACGGGACCTGGCTCACAGCAGCTCCCGTCGGGATTGTGTTTTGTGCTCGAGGCCTCGGTGGGTGTGCGCTAGCGCACCCACCGGGTGTAGCCCCCGAGGCCCTGGAGGAGTGGATTTACTCCACTAGGGGCTTTTTCCCTATTGAGTGAGGGGTTATATCGTGTTTGCCGAGCCCCTGAGTGCGAGTTCGGGTCGCTGGATCTTGGCTTGGTTGCAGGAAGAGCCCCTGAGCCTCTGCGCGGAGCAAGAGGGCGATCAGGGGTTTCCCTGTCTTTTTTGTGCGGCCCTCGCGCATCCTTTTTGTTCGGAAGGAGGGGTGGAGTATGCCAGGCTACCCTCGGTGGGCGCGAGCAGTGACACCTCCGGTGAGCTGTTATCGGGTAAGTCCAAGAGGAGGCCCGTGCCCCATTCGATAGGGGTCGGCTAGCAGTCCAGAGACACACTCCAAAAGTACCAGAGGGCTTCTCTAGTGGGTCCCAGGGCCGCTCGATTAGCCCCGGGGGCTCGGTGCCTCCCTACGGTGGGATCCCATTCAGAGACTTCCCTGCCGGTCTTGGACACAACTTAGGGCATCCCAAGCTATTGCTTGCTTGGGCCTCAGCCATGTACGGGCTCGTCCTTAGTCATCCCTAACTCTGTTTGTCCTGGGGCGGCTGTCGAGACCCTCAGGGGTCCAGCCTTCGAACCCCTGGACCGTAACGGGCTCGGTGCCTAGTTCCTTAGCCTGAAAGGAATCAGCTTGGTTGCAGGAAGAGCCCCCGAGCCTCTATGCGGAGCAAGAGGGCGATCAGGAGTTTCCCTATCTTTTTTGGGCGGCCCTCGCCCATCCTTTTCGTTCGGAAGGAGGGGTGGAGTATGCCAGGCTACCCTCAGTGGGCGCGAGCAGTGACACCTCTGGTGAGCTGTTATCAGGTAAGTCCAAGTGGAGGCCCATGCCCCATTCGATAGGGGTCGGCTAGCGGTCCAGAGACGCACTCCAAAAGTACCAGAGGGCTTCTCTAGTGGGTCCTAGGGCCGCTCAATTGGCCCTGGGGGCTCGGTGCCTCCCTACGGTGGGATCCCATTCAGAGACCTCCCTGCCGGTCTCGGACACAACTTAGGTCATCCCAAGCTATCGCTTGCTTGGGCCTCGGCCATGTACGGGCTCGCCCATAGTCATCCCTGACTCTGTTTGTCCTGAGACAGCTGTCGAGACCCTCGGGAGCCCAGCCTTCGAACCTCTAGACCGTAACGGGCTCGGTGCCCAGTTCCTTAGCCTGAAAGGAATCGGGTGGGGGGTATTCCCTTCCCATCAGCTGACAATGGCGGGTGCACCTTTTGAGGCGGTTTCTCGGGGAGATGGCGCTTGCTGTTGTCATGGGCGGTTGTGACGCGATGTCTGCGGATGGGACGTTACCGTGCGCGCGCGGTTAATAAGGGAAAGGTGGACGCGTGGGCGGTTTAGTCAGATCCGGATTAACTGTGCTAGATCTGAGAGAAATTTCCCCGGTTTCGTCGCCTAACCGTTTCACCCCCTTCCCTCCCTCATAAATATGTGACGAGCCTCGTCCTGTCCCTCCTTACCTTGCCAGCCTACGTTCGCCCTTTCTGCCCTCGAGCGGTTGCTAAGAACAGAGGAAGAGAGCGCCGGGGAGAAGAAGGGAGAAGGGGGAGGAAAGGCGAGAGAGAGAGAGATAGCGAGAGCACGCCTTACCGCCGTAGCCGTGTTCTCCACCGCACCCATGGCTGGTGGTGTCGTCGTCCTCCAGGCTGATCCTTGGGGTCCGTCTGACATGTCTACGGAGACGCTGCAGCCACTCATCGATGACGGCCTCCTCCGCCCGGTCATCGACCCCAACAGGTCAGAGTGGATTGCTCCGGGGAGCGAGTCGGAGCCGAGGCCACGTGATGGCTATATCATGAGCTTCGTGTCCTTCCACGAGCATGGCCTCGATGTGCCGGCGGACTGGTTCATGCGGGCGCTCCCGCATTACTACGGCGTGGAGCTCCACAACTTCAACCCCAACTCCATTGCGTAGGCGGCCATCTTTGTTGCCGTCTACGAGGGATACCTGGGCATTGCCCCCCAACTGGGAGCTGTGGCTCCACCTCTTCCGGGCGGTGCTCACCACCAAGCCGATGGGCACGGTAGGCCCGCGGAAGGCGATGAGGGCCGGCGGTTGCACTCTCCAAGTGTGCCAAGACCAGCAGTTCCTCTACATCCCGCCTCAGCTCGCGTCATCCAACCGTGGCTGGTACAACAGCTGGTTCTACCTCCGCAATGATGACGGTGGGTTTCCCCCCTATACCTGGCGAGTCGTGGAGAGCCAGCCGGAGAAGTGGAGGTACGGCGTCCAGTTGGCGGATCAGCCCAAGCTGCAGCCGCTTCTCGAGGTGCTGGAGAGGTTGCGCGGCCACAGCCTTACGGCGGTTGTGGTCATGGCAACCTTCCACCGCCGGAGGGTGCTGCCGCTGATGGCTCAGCGGCAGCGCCTGTTCGAGATGACACCAGATGAGCCAATCGATGGCAACCTGATGTCCGCCGTCGCCATCTCCGACAAGGAGATTCTGCATCGGGTGAGAGAGACGGTGGAGGCACGGTTGAGGAGCAGTGGTCTGACCCCGTTCCCAATGCACCCATCGTGGGGCTATATTTCTCTAGTGAGTTGCGCATTGGTACGACCCCCGAGGCCTTCTTGCTTCTTACGTTTCAATCTGATCCCTTATTGCATTTTGTCGTTCTTGCAGGGGATGAGGGATGTGCGAGCCTCCCCGCCGCCCATTCCCGAGGACGCGGAGTGGCGAGCCAAGAACAGGGCACACACCGAGGCGCACAAGGAGCAGAAGGACGCCGAGGGGGCAAGGCGTAAGAGGAAGAGTCTCGAGCGTGAAGAGCTGGAGAAACATCGTCGACAACAGAGGCACGACGGTCTCCCAGAAGAGCCGTCTCCGTCATCGTCGTCGCTGGACCCTTCGAGTGACGACGACGACGAGGTCGAGGCGGGGTGGGGTCCCCTGGACCACCTCCCCGACGTCAGGGGAGTGGTGCCTGGGGCGTTGGTAAGCGGCCTGACGTCTCTAGGAGGAGGAGAGGGTGTCTCGGGGCTAGCGACTGCCCGCCCTGGGGCCGAGGCCGACACGCCCGAGGCACGGGCGTCGGGGAAGCGCGCTGTCAGCCGAGGGACCCGATGGTGGAGATGGAGCGGGCGATGGCGGGGGCGATTCAACCGCCTCCACAGAGGGTCGAGGGGGCGCCGGAGTCCGGCGAGGGCTGGCTGGCACCGGTGGACACGGAGGTCGTGCCACCGCCGCCGCCACCGCCGTTGCAGAGGACGAGGGACGCAGTGCCGAAGCAGTTGTGTCCCCATTCGAGGTGAGCATTTTGTCAGTGGAGTTTGCATCATCTCCCGCTCGTCCCTTGGTCATATGCTGACCTTGTGAGTGCTTTTGTTTTTAGCCGGAAGCGTCAGGCGGAGGCGCCTGCCCTGGCGCCACGTAAGGCGCTCAAGGTGGGCACCAGCTCCACCGCTCAATGAGTGGTGGAGGCGTAGGCCGCCATACAGCATGGCACGGCGTCGGCCAGGACCAACCCGAAGGAGCCGGTCGCCCAAGGAGAGGCTGCCGAGGCGGCCACGGAGCAGGCGGGGGAGAAGGCGCCCATGACCTCCGAGGCCGAGGTGGCCGAGGCCAAGGCTCCTGAAGTCGAGGTGGCGAATGCCGGGGCTCCCGGGACCACCGAGGCCGAGGTGGTGGAGGCGGGTGTGGCGGAGCTGGTGGCCCAGGATGCGGAGATGGAGGCGGGGCAAGCTTTAGTACCGCCCTCGGTCCAAGACCTGCTGCCATCGCAGGAGGGTGCCCGGGCGGTTCAGACAATCTCCTCCGATGATACTTCCTAGGGGAAGGAGGTGGCGGACGCCGAGGCGGCCAGCACCGCGGAGCAGCCAGTGCCGACTCCTGCCGAGGGGAGCACGGCCCTTGTCCGGGTCCGACCCGAGCCCCGCGGGTGGGATCACCCGCGTGTCTTGTGGCGGAGCCGGGACGACCCTGAGGGGGAGCCTCTATTCGCCCTTGAGGACGCGGCCGAGGGGGTGCGCTGGGACTCCTTCGAGCAATTTCGCCAGCTAGCGGAGCGGTCGCTGCGGACAGCGCTGTCCGTTGTGGCTAACGATCTGCCTGGGGTTGCCCAGGTGCGCGCTTTCTTTCCCGGTGCTGTGTCGTCTGTTTCCGAGTTTTTTCGCAGTACTTGACCCCTGTTTTGCCTACCCAGGAGCTCGAGGCCCGGTCCCTCGGGAAGTCGATGTTCCTGTGGCAGGAGAGGGATGTCTGGGACCAGCTGCGGCAGCAGAAGGACCTGCTCGCCAATGCTAATGAGCTTCTGTCGGCGCGGAGTGTAGAGGTGGAGGACCTCCGCCTTCGCTGTGCTGATATGAAGGTCGAGGCGGCCATGGCTCGGGAGTAGGCCACCCCTTTGGCAGCGCGGATCGAGGAGCTGGAGGAGGAGCTGACCCGGGTGGCCGGCGAGTGGGACGCCTTCAGGTCTCGGGCTAAAGAAGCGACGGCCTCCACCAAGGCCATCGCTGGGCAGCTGGGTGCAGAGCAGGGCACGCATCTGCTGACGAAAGGTGCCCTGGTAGAGGCCCTCAAGGTGGCCGAGGCCTCCTGGGTCGAGGTCTTAGCCTGGAAGAAGAAGTGCGAGGGTGAGTCCTGTTAAACCACGCCCCTTGTTTTATTTGTTTTTCTTGCGTTCTTAACCCCGCCCCGCCTATCTAGGCGCAGGGTTGGAGAAGGAGGTCTCCCTGGCAGCCGAGGCCTCCATTGAAGTGCAGTCGGTGCTCGAGGCTGAGATCCGGGAGCACAACGCACTGCAGAGCGCCGCCCGTACCGCCTACGAGGCCCTGGAGGTCGGGGGGTCGATCCGGGCAGCTCCCTCAGGAGCTGCCTGACCGTGCTGAGCAGCTGAGTCCACGAGCGGCTTCGGGGGGGGGGGCTGTATACGGGCGTCAAGCGCACCCTGGCCGTCGTCTCCTCGCACTACGCCGGCATCGACCTCGCGGTCGTCAGTGACGGTTATGTCATGGCTGAGGATGACGAGGAGGCCGATGAGGAGGTCATGAAGCTGGAGGAGGCGGCTGAGGCCCCCGGCACGGCGCTGGCCAGTTTGTTCGAAGAGGAGGTGGTTCATCCCACGCCGTTCGCCGACGCTGGCGACCCTGAGTTTTGACCTAGGCCAAAAGGGGTCATGTAAACAGATTAGGACTTATGTTATCGTATCATAACGCTTGTGGCCGTCGAGGCCTTTTAAAGTACTCGTGTGTATATGCTTTTTTAATCATTTTTTATTGTATCTCTGAGCCTCTGCCCTCTGTCTCGTTTCTAGACAAGTTCTTTGCAAAAAACATTCTCGGAGCCTAAGCTGCCCTTCGGGCAAAAGGTGGTGAGGGAGTTGCCGTAGCCCAGAGGCGTAGGTAGTCTCACGGCTCGGCAGGCCTTTTGGCCTCGAGGCACACTTTTGGTCCTTAGGTTTTTTACAATCGATTTGTCAGAGTACGTGAGAGAGTTTGGCGTAGAAATTTTTCGAAAACCGACTAAAAAATGGTGTCTAGGACTTAGGGGGTCCCCCCCCCCTTTAGCCCCCGAGGGAGGCTCGGTTCTGCAGAGGCAGAGTCGAGTCTTGTTCAAGCCCCGTGGTGGGCACCTCTGTAGAGGCAGAGCCGAGTCTCCCTTGTAGTGTTATCGTAACGCCAATCCCCCCTCGATGGGCTTGGGGGATTTCTCGAAAAAATAGAACAACTAAAGAATGCTTCTTTAATGTATTTCGAGAAACAATGTATACAATGCTTGGAAATTTAAGGGTAGAAACGACATAGCTGTTCTATGTTCCAAGCGTTGGTGAGGATTTCACCCTTCTCGTTGGCTAGCTTGTAGGTCCTAGGCTTTAGCACTTGGGCGACGATGTACGGCCCTTCCCATGGCGGGGTCAGCTTGTGGTGGCCCTTGTTGCTCTACCTCAGTCTCAGCACCAGGTCGCCCACCTTCAGGTCTCGGGTTCGAATGCGCCGGGCTTGATAGTGTCGTAGGGCTTGCTGGTACTTGGCCGAATGTAGCAGCGCAACGTCTCGGGCTTCCTCCAGTTGGTCGAGGGCGTCCTCGCGGACAGTGCGGTTGCTTTGCTCGTTGTAGGCCTATAGCCTTGGGGAACCGTACTCCAAGTCAGTAGGGAGGATGGCCTCGGCTCCATAGACCATGAAGAACGGTGTGAACCCCGTGGCTCGGCTCGGAGTGTTCCTCAGGCTCCAGATGACTGACGGGAGTTTGGCAAGCCATTTCTTGCCAAATTTCTTCAACCAGTTGTATATTCTTGGCTTGAGGCCCTGTAGGATCATGCCGTTGGCACGTTCTACTTGTTGGTTTATCCTAGGGTGTCCTACGACTGACCAGACCACACGGATGTGGTGGTCGTCGCAGAACGTCAGGAACTTGTGGCCGGTGAATTGTGTCCCATTGTCAGTGATGATGGTGTTTGGAACCCCGAACCTGTGGATGATATCAGTGAAGAACAGCACTGCTTGCTCGGATTTGATTCAGGTGATCGGACGAGCCTCGATCCACTTGGAGAACTTGTCAATAGCTACCAACAAGTGGGTGTAGCCCCCGGGGGCTTTCTGTAGAGGCCCAACCATGTCCAGCCCCCACACGGCAAACGGCCACGTGATGGGGATGGTTTGGAGGGCTTGGGCCAGAAGGTGCATCTGCCGTGCATAGTAGTGGCACCCCTCATAGGAGCGTACCAGCTTCGTGGCATCAGCAACCACCGTTGGCCAGTAGAATCCTTAGCGGAAGGCATTTTCGTTGGCCAGTAGAATCCTTCGTCTTCATCGGCCGCTCTTGGCATCCCAAGCTCGACGACGAAGCACTCACGAGTGGGATCGTAAGTGCCTTCGTCATCGGAGTAGGAGTAGCCGAAGCAGTAGTCGCTCGCGGCCATGAAGCGGCGCATGGCTTCAGGGTCGCGAAGCCCAGAGAAGTCCGCTCCGGCCCATGCCTCGTCCTCCTCCGAGGAGTCAGCGTGGGTGTGGGTCGAGGTTGTGGTGAAGAGGTCGAGGGCGAACCGTTGGCGGCGTCCTGAGGGCTCCGCGTGAGCGGAAGCGTAGGCGGCGGCGGCATTGCTCAACCCGAAGGGGTACGGGGATGGTGCCATCGCCAGGTTCCACTCCGCTGGAGTCGATTCCTCAGGAGGTGGCGGGGCAGAGCTTGATGGTAGGGCGTCGCTGCGCGCCACCGGCGTCTTTCCCTTGCCCAGGCTTAAGCTAGACAGGTGCCCAGCCAGGGACTATGCGCCAACAGCCAGGTGTGGGAAACTGGTGGGGCGCAGAGCATTGCCCTGAACTTGCGTAGTGTTGGGGTGGTTCCACTCGCGTCGTGCATGGCGAGCGCGACGAGAGCAGCGGCCCGGGCGCCGCCTACGCCTGGGCTACTGGTGCGTGATGCCGTCGTCGGCCAACGGGGCTCTGGATGGGAGGAGTACTAGGTCGTACACGTATCCTAGAGACATGAACTCTAGGCTCCCGAACCAGATCACCGTGCCGAGATGCAGTGGTCGTACGAGGTCTGCCATCCGGGACTTGTTGCTTTGTTGGGATGATTAAGCTAACACGCAGTATGCCCCTACCTAGCGCGCCAACTGTCGGTGTTTTGGACCGGCGGGTCCTCAACCAACGAGTGAAAATGTACTGCGTGTCCCTATCCCGGATGGTGATGCAAAGAGACACAAGGTTTATACTAGTTCAGGCAATAGGTGCCCTACATCCAGTCTGGGAGAGCGATCTTGTATTCCTTGCACCGAGGTGCTCGTAGTAGGGGTTTACAAGCAGGGCGAGAGAGGGAGTTAGTCCCAGGTCTCTACGTGGAGTGGCGTGGGTTGCTTGAGACGTTGATCTCTTGCAGTGAGGAGCGTGCGTATTACAGAGTGTTGCTCGTCGCTTGCGCGTGTGTCTATCTGAGCGATGTCTCCGTGAGTGTGTGTCTGTTCGTCCTCCTAGGGGCGGCCCTGGTTACTCCCTTTTATAGTCGAAGGGAGGTACAGGGGAGGTACATGTGTTTACTACGTGGTGCTCTTTTTGGCAGAGGCGGCATGTCCGAGCCCTGTAGCTTGTCACTATGGTGGTATGGTCGGTGGAGCGGTCTTGTCCTCGGTGCACTAGAGTGACGCGCCGATCACGCCCGTTCCCGTGGTGGCAGGCGCGCCTTCTTCTGTCGGAGGCGAGCTGGTTACTGTAGGTTTGACTGGTGCGGAGTGCCGAGGCTGGGTTGATGCGATGGCACGGGCGTGCTGATTCCGAGGCTACAAGAGCTAGGCCTTGCGCGCGACGTGGGGGCTCCTGCAGCCTGACGCAGGGTATGGCGCGTTCTGCGGGCGACGTGCCGATGCTAGAGTGTTGACAACGTAGAGAACCGAGGTCCAGTCGATGCAGAGGCTGAACCATCGTGGGGGGCTCAGCAGGCACAAGTCCCGAGGCTATAGGAGCCCGAAAGCGGATAGCCGAGGCTCAGAGGAAGCAGTTGGTCTTGTTTGTTGATTCCGAGGCTACAGGGACCTGTACTTGACTCTCCACGCCGCACTGTCCTTAGAGCAGGGGTTAGGCAGCACAGTGCAGTACGGGCGTCAGTCGTGGGCACAGTGCCGAGCACAACGGCCGGTAACCCCCGCCCTATCCTATCTCGGATGGCAGGGCGTTGATGCGACTTCTGTCTTGTCGGTTACTCCGCCGCACTATGCCGTCGGGCGGCTGACGATGCTGGAGTGGTTGGTTGCGTTAGTTGGACGTGATGTCTCGGTAATGGTGCCGATGACGGGGTAGCTGCCGAGCCGGCCTCAAGCGAGGCGAAGGATCGATACCTCGTCCGAGGCCTTGCGGCGTGGGCCTCGGGCGAATAGGAGAATTGGTACCTCGTCCGAGGCCTTGCGGTGTGGGCCTCGGGCGAATCGGAGAATCGACCGAGGCCTCGTGGTTGTCTCTTGGCTTCGATATTTACAAGGTCTAAGCAATTTTTTCGGTTCTTGCTTAGGGTACCCCTTTTATGGTATCTGACACCTTGGTTAGGCTTTTGCATATGTTTTGCTTGAATACGCGTTCTTGATTGCGTATTTTGGTGAATTTTTATACTTGTCCCTGCAAAACATGTATATACCAAAACTCATAGAAAATGTGAGTTGTAATCCCTAATTTTAAGTTTTGGCATTCATCTTTGTTTTATTTTATTTCA
The DNA here is from genome assembly GCA_904845875.1 of Miscanthus lutarioriparius. Taxonomy (NCBI): domain Eukaryota; kingdom Viridiplantae; phylum Streptophyta; class Magnoliopsida; order Poales; family Poaceae; genus Miscanthus; species Miscanthus lutarioriparius. The sequence continues at coordinate 18,817,448 of CAJGYO010000011.1, read as the reverse complement.
ATGTTGGCGGTAGAAATGTGAGTTAAGGACCGCCAACAACGAGACGAAGCAAAAAACAAACTCACAAGCCCTCCTACAGTGTCACAACCTCCAAGGAACAGTGCACGGGGAGGAAGAGAGCAGCAGGACTACCTAGCCCCAACAAGCACCTTGGCAACCACTCCGGTGCCAAGATGGAGCAAAAGGGAGGCCAAAATGCAGCCATGTCACAAAGGCTACACGGACCCCTACACGGTAGCCACGCCATCCTTTCCTTCGCCGCTCGTAAATCCCCTTATAGCACCAGTCATTGGAAGGGGCAGTGCTGGCTTCCGACCACTGCAAATGATCTCCAGTAGATCGCATGCCTAGAGCCTCATGGTTCGCTTCAAAGTTCTCCCTCTTCTCTCTCTCCTTTGAGCACAACCTCTAAGAGAGGCTAAGAGCAAGTTTGTAGGAGTAGCTGAAGGTGGTTCAAACGGTACGGAGGCACCTATTTATAGGCCCAAGGGCGGACTAAGCAGCCCAAGGCCCCAGCGCCGTGTAGCGCACCACGGGAGGTCAAAGCCAAAGTCAGATGCCCGCGTGAGGTCGGAAAATTGAGACCTTCCCAAAGGCAGGGCCGATACAGCGTCGACAAGACCACTCAGCCACGCTTGGGTCGTGAACCCCGATACATGGCACACAAACACAGCAGGGCTCAGTAGTTGCGTACTGCATCGTCGGGGCGTCCTGACAAAGTGAGACGAAATGGCCACCTATCGCATTGAACACACTTGCCCGCAAGGGGTCGAGCGACGAAGCTCGGACAGGCCACGACTACGAACTCGCACTCGATGAACATGTATCGCAGCCCTTTTATGATAACTTCGTGATCGCAAAAAACGCTCAGGGGCTACTTTCGGGTTATGATCCTCGGGTGTCTCAAGGCATTGACTAGTCGATAGGCCGGACGACCCATGATACCAAAGCCAAGCTTCAGCCCGAATGAGAGGCCCAACTAAGCCAAGCAGACTAGGCTAATCACTGAGGCCGGGGTCGGTCATGACCCCTTTCCCCTACCTCAGCCGCACACAACGCAGCAGCTCACGACCTTTCTCCATCCCGACCTATGTGGGCAATCAGGAGAGACCGAGCCTGCCACAGCGCGCCTGCTCTGACAGGAGCAGGAATGCCACACTGACCTCGCAAGGATCGAGGGGACATCAGTCACTTCCATCAAGTTAGACGCCACCCCTGCACCACACAGTAGAGACAAGACAACACCGCCGAGTGGTGATAACAGGTATGGAGGACCACTGTCCAAATACGGCCCAACAAGACGTTTGTACGTTCCCACCCACTACGGGATGGGATCCACGACGATGGCCTTGACTTAGAGGCCATGCAAGCCGATACAGGCCATGACCCCGGAGCTCGGGATCATGGCCACCAGCTCCACAAGCAGCAAGACAATCAGCGACCAAGGGGCAGCTACCTACTCTCGTACGACACCCCCAGACGAGTAGGAGGCGATGACGAAGACCACGGTGAGGCCACGTCACGCAAGACGGCTGGCGAAATACCACCGTGCCTGCAGTACCGCTATGACTGGCGTTGTGGCACCACGTCACTCCATGCCACGACGTGAGCACAAGACCATGATGACAGACACACCAAGACATGCACCACAAGACAGCGTTACTCGCAAGCCAAGTTAGCTAGACCTCCTCACTTAGCCTTATGGCCCTTCGGTCGGGAGAACCTCCTTCGTATGAATCATGGCCTTAGACTCTATATAAGGGCAGTCAGGGCACTCCTCCAGAGGAGATCTCTATTCTCATTGGGCTCTCGAGGCTTTCCTTCGGGTAGCCCTTCTCCTACCTCTTCCACTATTCTTGCACCCTTATTGTAAGAACTTCAGAGCATTCAAGTGAGGAACACGCACTCGATCATCTCTGAGACTGGACTTTAGACTCTAGCCTGAACCAGTATAAATCCTCGTGTCTTTTGGATGCTACCATCGTTTTCCTAGAGCAGCGCGGCATTCGTATAAAGTTACTAGTTCGGTTTACAAAACATAGATAATTTATGTTCTCGTTTTCCATTATAATTTGATAACTTATTTTCTCCCGTTGCAACATACGGACATATTTGTTAGTTAAACATAAATGGAAATGTAGTAAATTTGTTGTTTTTGAAGTAGCATCAAAGAAAACATTTATTTTTCTTGTCAGGTAGCAAGATTTATTTTGAGAAAAACATTCTAGTTAAATATAAAGGGAAATGTAGTAAATTTGTTGTTTTTCAAGGTAGTAGCAAAGAAAACATTTATCTTTTTCTTGTCACGTAGCAAGATTTATTTCGAGAAAAATCCAAATTGCATGTTGGTTTACGATCACTACTTCACTAGTGAATGTAGGTATATATATAACTCGTTTCCAAATTGGTTGCAACGAATAGACCCAAAAATGCGTCCCCAAATGAGAGCAAATGCAGCTTGTTGGTCTGTTTGATTGAGTAGAAATGATGTTATATTAACCTAACACTCTTACATGCTGGTCGTCGTCGAATATAGAGCCACATACCGGATGAGCTTAGGGTCCCTGTTGCAAAAGTAGAATGCTCAGATAAGATGCTGGAAACGGCAGTCATGGATATCTTCACCGGTCATGGACGAAAGTCATTCAGTAGATTTATCACGTAGGCCTTAGTTTGGTTTCGTGCGACTACTCAGTAGTCCTCTTATTTTAGTTCTTTTTAGTCTCAAGGGGCCGTTCGGCTGGTGCAAATATCAACCGGAAAACACTGTTTCCGGATGAAAAACAATATTCACGCTCTCACAAATTCTTCCAAATTTTTCCAAGCGAATAGGGCCTAACTTGCCAAACATGAGGACTAAGGCTGCGTTTGGATGCGTAAAAGATTATAAGAATCCAGACTACATATAGTGATTTTAAAAATCTGGATTTTGAATAGTGATGATCAGTTCGGTTTGGAACCCAGATCATGCTATCCAAATACTAGATGTGCTGTAGAAAAAATGTCTAAAATACCCTTGGTCCTTTTACTTTTACTTTCATTTGGCTGGTACTTTTTGCGTGGGCAATATCATCTTTTCGTATACAGAATCCCCCAGAAGCTCATTGCGAGAGGCTACTGGATTGCTGCCTTGGATTCCGTGAATGAGCATCCAATCCGCTAGAAATCTGTTCCGTTTGGATTGGCTTTAGGATTTTTTTTTTATTGGACTCCAGAATCCTATCTGGATCCAAACGATCCCTAAAAGAGGGACTAAAGGATTGTCGCCCATCCCACGAGGGGTGGGTATTTAGGACTACAGGCCCAAATAGATTTGACCTGTCCCTCAATTATGACCGGTCCCCACCCCTTCCGCTCTCCTCACACCCTCCCTGCGAAGGGTATTTTAGTTATTGTCCAGCAACTTTAATGGTCTTTATCCCTTGAACCAAACTGAGTAGGAGTTAGTCTCTGGTCTCTAATCCCTTGAATCAAACAGGCCCTTACTGTTACGTTTCAGTCTACTCCACCTGATCTTTAATAATAAATGATTTTGAGTACGAAGCCAAACTTTAATACTCCCTCCGTTTCCAAATATAAGACATGCACGTATTTTAAAATTCAAACTTTATTATCTTTGACTAACTATAAGTCTAATTATATCAAAAGTTTGTATTATAAAAGTAGTTAAATTAGATTTGTATTTAGAAATATTTTCTAATGATCAAACTTTTGTTCCTATAAAATATATATTATAAGAGAAATTAAGGGTCAAAATATGTTTTTAAAGACCACACCAAGTTAAATTGTGCCTTATAATCGGGGACGGAGGGAGTAATAGATGGTTTAATAAGTATATACTCCGAGCATTTTTTTAGACGGAAGAAGAGTTGTATTGATTAGATTATAGCTAAGTACATCATCACATTACCTGCACTCTAAAATACACTAAGTATATCTAGAAACTGATTGTCGGTGTTTTCGGATCACCGACGAGTAAATTTGTATTTACGCGTCTCGCTCGGATGGTGTGCTCGGAGGACACAGAGGTTTATACTGGTTCGGACAGAACGTCCCTACGTCCAGTTCGCTGTTGCTCGTGTTAACAGCACTTGTTTTGCACTAGGGGTTACAAACAAGCAAGCGAGGAAGATGATCCCAAGTCTCTCATGGAAGGAGTGAACAGGTGCTGAGAGCTCGCTTGCCCCTCAACCGTGTGCTCGTGTCGTGCTCTTGTGTTCCGATTTCGTGCAGATCTACCCCACCGTGGGGCGCCCTGCTTCGCCTTTTATAGGCGAAGGAAAAGCGCGGGTTATAGCGAAGAAGAGAAGAAAGAGAGAGAGGAAAGAAGCTTACTGGTCGCTGGGTCCGTCATGGCCACGGGTTACATCGAGTCATGCCAGTCTCTTCTCTAGAGCAGAGTTTTGACCCAGACCCAAACACTTAGACCTGGAGTGGTTGGCGACGGTATGGGTCCTCATCGGGCGAGATGGAGCCCGCACCCAAAGGGTCGGGCGAGACAAAGCCCGCGACCTTGGGCGAGACGGAGCCCGTGGCCTTGGGGTCAAGAGAGACGGAGCCCGCACCCAAGGGGTTGGGCGACACGGAGCCTGCGACTTTGGGGTCGGACGAGAAGGAGCCCGCAACCAAAAGGTCGGGCGAGACGGAGCCCGCGGCCTCGAGGTCGGGCGAGATGGAGCCCGCGGCCTTGGATCGGACGGGACCTTTTAATACGTCTTGCTCTATCTGGGGAAGTCAGCGTGGGCGCTAACTTCCTTGCTTTGGGTATCCCTAATATCGATACCCGGCACCTTGTGTCTGTGGAGAAACGTCCTTTGTAGGGGCACTTCGACGTCCAATGATCACCATTTTCCCACATGTTCGGCAAACCATGAGAATGCCACTTCTTGTACTTGCCATATCCAGTGGATCATCAGAAGTATCCTCGGCCCTTTTACCTACAATTGAGAGGACTAACAAATTATGGCACGAAGATACAAATTGAAGCAACACCCAAAAAAGTTTTGAGGCTTAGAAACAAGGGGCGGGAGATGTATGTGTTATAAAAAAGGGAAGATAAACTGTCAGCTACACTATAAAGATTAGTGTCATGGCTGCATAATATCTCTATATCCACAAGATGTAAACTATTGAGCAGGCAGTGACATGCTTTACCAGGTTTGGTTTTGATCAACAGTAATTTTGTTAAAACTTGCGAATGTCTGGAAACAAACTAGTAACGTAGTAGTAAAATAATCGTATTAGATCTATTGAGTTTGCATTCTGGAGGATATAATTCTACAGTGGAATTAGATCACGGGAAAATATTCAGTGCAAACCATGCATCTACTCGGTGGAATCATGAAAACACTTTACAAAAACATACTTAGAAGTTTTCAAAAAAATTCAAACTACGCACATCTATAGTGCATCTATGGATGTACATTATCGCAATAATTCTCAATTTAGAAAAATTCATATGAAAATGACAAATTCCAAGTGCATATGCACTAGAAGACAAATTCCCAGGAATTTTGTCCTCTAGTGCATATGCACATGAAATTTGTTATTTTCATGACTTTTTACAAAACGAGTTTGAATCTCAAATTCTGTGACAATGTATATCTATATATGCACTATGGATGTGCATAGTTTCCAGTATGTTTTTCTAAAGGGTTTTCACAATTCCACCGAGTAGAGCGTTTGCACTGAATATTTGGCCATAGATCACCTGCAGTTGATGAAATAACTGCAGCAAATCTCCACAGCTGGTCCATGATGTGGGATCCAAGTTTTAACATGAAAGAGACAACCTGTCCACAACTTTAAGAAAGGGCATAGAGCTGGCCTTGTTACTAAAGCCCTAAAATTAATTTTTAACAGCAGCTCACATTATCTCAACTTAAATTAAATATTATTCAGGGAGAATCAGGAGTCACAGCAAAATACAGAATGCTAATTTTGGGTATTTGTAACGCAATCACTGATTGCACCTGAAGCAGTTGGAATGATAATTGATAATGAACTATGAAGGCATGTTCCTTCCATGGTAGATAATACTAGTGTATATAAAAAGAATGGTATAATTGATGTACACACCACATGTTCATAACTAACAACAAGATCACCATTGAATCATAGTATGGGATTTGAGTCTACAAGGTGAAAGTGAAACATGTGCCCACATATGTCTATGGAAGGGTGAGTTGCCTTCTTTTAACATACTAAACATTACTATATCCAACTGTATGAAGGCATGTTGCCTTCTTGAATACTACATTATGAAGATGACTAGGGAGGATGAAGAGATTAAAAATCACAATGCTAAGTTTAGTCTATTTGTAACAGTCATTAAGTGCATCAGAAGCAACTGGAATGATAGCGACTACATGTTCCTTCCACAGTACTCCAACCGGAAGCCATGCATGGCCTACAGACGTTGTGCTAACACTGTTAACAGATTAATCAATATTGCAGAGCAGATTGTAGGGTAGAATGAGACATAATATTTTTAGCAATAGAAATCATGCATTGTATGCAAATACTATAATTCAATCAAGGTTAAGAGACTGATTTATGTACACAATATCATCAAGCAGAGACTGGAATAATACATAGTTCAGGGAGAATGATGAGTCATAAGAAAATGAGGATGCAACTTTTGGCTGTTTGGTAGCACTAACGTGAGCACTTGGAAGGAGAATTCTTCCAAGGTAGATGGTGGTTTTCATGTTCTATAGGACTATAATTCGTGTACACAAAGCATGTCCATAAAACTAGCAACAAGAATACGCTTATGGTTGACAGATAAATGCAGAACAGATCTAGGCCGGAAGAAACGCATGGGGGGTGAGACCGTGAGAACAGAAGAGCTACTACCTCGGGCACGTGGGCGCTCGAGGAGGACCTCTTCGGTGGAGACCATGGTGAGGCGCGAGCCGGCGTCGTCCCCCTTGACGGCGTCGCCGAACTTGGCCCACGAGCGGCGCTCGACAGCGCTCCTGGAGAGACGCGCGCGCGCGAGGCTGCAGGTGCGGGTGGTGGTGACGACCTTGACCTTGTTGCCCTCGTCGTCGAAGCGGTACTGGATCACCTTCCGGAGGCCGCCCGCGTCGGGCCCGACGACGACCCGCGGCGGGAGGAGGAGGAGGCCGAGGTCGCTGGAGCCGTCGTCGTCCGCGAGCTCGCCCCACTGGTACTTGCGCTGCTGCTGCGTCGCCACCGCCGCCGCCATGGCTCTCCCCCGGTCGCTCGCCGCGCCGCGTGCGTTAGGGCTTTGGTCGGTGCGGCGGTGAGAAGGGTGGAAGGGGGAGGAAAGCTTGGGTTCGGTTGCGATCGCAGGCAGCGTAGCCCGTAGTGGTTTCCCTCCGGGTAGAAGAGATGGGCTATATGGCGTATGGCTGGCTCAAGTGGGCTTTCCCTAGGAGGATGCAGGCTGGGCTTATCAACGGGGGAAGACGGATGTATCCAAGCGATATTGGAAGGCTTCGGCCCAGCTCCAAAAATGGGTGAGGAACTGATGATGAGCGCTGCTGCCTTTGCTAGAGAAACTGGTGATGAACGCTGATTTTCGTCATTTCCAGTTCCAGCAGAGCAGCATACACTAAGATAGAAAACAGTTGGAGGAAACTACTGACTACTTGTACTAGAAAGACCCAGTTATACTGGCTGGCGAGAGAGGCAGAGATCTACATCGAGCACGAGCAGTCTACATACGTACGGTCCTAGCGAGAAATGGCCCGGGTACGTACGTTAGCTTCCCTTTGAGTAAACAAATGGTTAACATCCAGTGGCGGAGCCACAGCCCCGGCATGACCGGCAAGTGTGCAATATAATATAGGTATTATACAAATCTGTATTTATATAAAAAAAAAAAAAAATATTTACCTGATCACGCCATCACGGAAGCATCAAGTTAGAAGCCCCAGGAAGCGGCCCACGCGGCAAGTACGTACGCGCCTAGATACACGCGTTTTACTTTTGGCTTTTGGTATTCTAATCAGGATCCGTTCATCGGGCTGAGGAGTCACGAACTCACGCCGCCGCCGCCCTGATAGTTGACGCCGACGCCGACGCCGACACGGTGAGGCGTGACGAACGGTGAGACCCTGGTCCTGGTGGCCAGTGCCCTCTGGCCTTTGCCTTGCTGTCCTCCGTTCACCGATCACGCATCTACAGTTTGCAGTTTGCACGGCCACGCAGTCACGGAGGCTCACCGATTCGCTATTTCTCTTAGGTAAAATTTAATCTTCTGCTCTTCGTCTTTTTTAGAAAATTATTGTCTAATTTCATAGTTATTTGCTAACATCACATGTAACAAATTATTTAATATTTATGCAGTTATAAAGATAAACTCGGATATTGCATCTCTTTTTCAGAAGCATCAAGCAAAAAAGGCGACGGCAGCTGCAGCTTCTTCTAATCATTCCCCTGATCCGGTAGAACCTGTGGTGGAAGAGCATACTCATGAGAGAATTGAGGAAATTACAAATCCTATGCCACCGCCACCGCCACAACCGTCTTCACTGCCACTAGTTTATGACATCAATCGCCTTCCACATGATCCAGGTGAAAGATGACCCATTCTAAAATATCCTGTTAATGATCAAGATGCAATTCGAAGAACATATATTATTAAAGGTCCATTCAAACCTTTTGCACATGATTTTCCAAAAAGAAAGATTTCAGGCAAGGATCGGAGATTCAATTATTCTTGGATGTACAATCATGATTGGCTTGAGTATAGTATTAAGAAGGATGTTGTGTTTTGCTTTATATGCTACTTGTTTAAGAAAGGTACTGGGTGAGACACATTTACTGTTGATGGCCGAAAGAATTGGAACATAGGAGAGAAAGCACTTCTCAAACATGTGGGTTCTAAGGCACATATTGCAGCTCAAGAGAGATACATTGGCTTTAAAAATCACAAGGTTGTAATTGATTATAATATTGAGAAGTGGAGTGACGAGGATCTTCATCTTTATAAGAAAAGGTTGACTTATTCATTTAGGTGTATCAAGTTTCTTTTGCATCAAGGGTTGGCATTTCGTGGACATGATGAAAGTGAAGAATCTAGCAACAGAGGGAACTTTATTGAACTTTTGAAGTTTCTTGCCGGAAATAGTGAAGAAGTGAAGAAGTATGTTTTGGACAATGCTCCAGGTAACTATACCTTAAATAGCCCAGACATACAAAAGCAAATTATTCACTATTGTGCCATAGAAACTAGAAAGAAAATAATTGAAGAATTTGGTGATGAGCCCTATGCAATTTTAGCTGATGAGTCTAGTGATATATCACATAAAGAACAACTAGCATTTTGCTTGCGTTATGTTGATAAATTGGGGAGGCCATGTGAGCATTTTATTGGAGTTGTTCATGTAGATGATACTACCTCTTTATCACTTAAGGATGCAATTGAATCTTAACTTGTTAGTCATGGCTTGAGTATGACTCAAATCCGTGGGCAAGGATATGATGGGGCTAGCAACATGAAAGGAGATATTAAAGGGTTGAAAACATTGATCATGCAAGAATCACCTTCTGCTTATTATATTCATTGTTTTGCTCATCAACTCCAATTGGTTCTTGTTGCTGTTGCCAAGGGAAATACTGATTGCAAAAGTTTTTTTGATCAAATATCTATCTTGTTGAATATTGTTGGAGTTTCTTGTAAGCGCCATGACATGCTTAGAAATGCTAGGCTTGAGAATGTCAAGAAAGCACTTGACTATGGTGAAATTGAATCTGGAACCGGATTACATCAAGAGATGAGTTTGCCTAGGCCTGGAGATATTCGATGGGGATCTCATTATAAAACGGTATGCAACATCATTACCATGTATGAAGCAATACATGATGTACTGGTTGATCTTGGGGATGATCCTTCATATAAGGATGATTGGACCAAAATACATTTTGTGACTGGAGCATTTGAGACCTTTGAGTTTGTCTTCTTTACATACTTAATGTATATTATTCTTGGATATACAAATGAGTTATCTGAGTGTTTGCAAAGAAGGGACCAAGATATTCTTAATGCAATATCACTTGTTAATGTGGCAAAGACAAGAATGCAAGAATTGAGGTCTGATGGTTGGAATAATTTTCTTGAGAGAGTCACTTCATTTTGCGATAAACATGGTGTTGAAGTTCCTGCTATGGATGGTGATTATTTCCTTATGGAAAATCAGCAAGGAAAGCTCATGCCCAAAAGCAAATCAATGATGACCACTTTAGAAGAGAAGTATATATTGGTGTCATTGATCAAATAAGTCGAGAACTTGATAATCGGTTTGACGAGATTAATATGGAGTTGTTGTCTTGTATGTCGGCCTTCAGTCCTTCCAATTTATTTGCTTCTTTTGATGCACAGAAGCTATGTAGACTAGCTGAGTTCTACCCAAAGGAGTTCTCAAATAATAATTTGCTCAAACTTGAATTGCAACTATATAATTATATTGATGACATGAGACAGGATGATAGCTTCAAAGGTCTAGACAATATTGTTGATCTCTCAGTTAAGCTTGTTCAAACAAAGAGGCACAAAGTGTATGATATGGTTTATGAGCTCCTCAAATTGGTATTGCTTCTACCCGTGGTAACGGCAAGTGTTGAAAGGGTATTTTCTGCAATGGTTTTAGTGAAAACAAAGTTAAGAAATAAGATGGGAGATAGTCTTTTGGATGATTGTCTAGTCACTTTCATTGAGCGAGATATTTTCTTTAAAGTTGATGAAGATGATATAATCAAGACATTTATGTCACTTCGAAAGCGTCGAATAAAATAGTCAGAAAAATAGCATTGTAAGTTTTCGGTTCTCTTTTATGCATATATTTCAATTATCGGTATGGCTTTTGAACTATTTATACTATATTTAGTGGATGGTTTGAACCTAATCCAAGAATTTAAACCTTATTGTGTTACTTAGTGCATATACACCGAATCATGTTGTCAATTTTACAATTATTACCGAATTGCTGAAATGAATTTACCGAATTGTATATGAAATTTTTTGGACGGCATACCCTTAGACAAAATCCTAGATTCGTCTTAGACAACATGCTACATTCGCCGCTGTTGTCATCCGAATAGGAAGGTGTCGCGCTGTCTCGTCTCAATGGATCCCAATGCAACTCGTGCTGGGTCAGCCAGCTAGCCAGGAGCTACCGTGCCTACACGCTGTCTCTCTCGTGCAATTTGACTGCTGTAGTCTTTTAACGAAACTTTGGTTCACATCGATCGATCAGCACTTGTGTCGTCGTACAAATTATTTGACAGTCTCTCATCACCATGCATGCAATGCAAGTCAGTCGCCAACCAATAGTTGCCGAGGTTTCCGACGTGACATCCAACCAATTGTTGTTGCCCGTCGATCGTCGATGCATCAATGCAAGACGAGAATATGCATGTTAACTTCAGACATGCATGCTATCAGCAGGTCATCATATAGTACTATACTACCCCGGCCCGTAAATATTCCAGCGGGTGGGAAATTCAATGCATGCTGGCGAGCGTGCCGGGGTTACAGTAGCCTACAAACCCGTAGTAGTATTACAGGGCAAGGCTAGGGTTTAGGTTTAGCCGACGAATGATGATGATGGCTCGTTGCCGAGCGAGACTGCGCTGCTGCAGGGTAGTGCTGCTAGAATTTCCACCCCAAAGGCGCCAGCCTTTTTCGGACCGACTCGACCTGATCCACGACCCATTGCATGCTGCCAGGCAAAGCGGGTACGACGGTGTTGGAATGAGAGGGATTGAGAGAAGGCGCATGCACTAGCGTAGAAAGAGAGAGGACGTGAAACACACGGGACACAACACAATGATGGCGAAGCTAAGTGGCCCGTGCGGCTACAGCGCACTGCGCTCGCATTTTTTTAGCCAGAGCTTATCAGACACTCAATAGTATTTTTCTCTCTCAACAAATCATTGTCAGTTGAACTTATCAGCCCAAAAAACAACTAGCGAACAGGCTCTTTGCATGGGGATGGTGGGAGAAGTGACCACCTCTCTTCTCTCCCCGTCGCCCTCGCTTGTAGTACTGTACTGCGCATTGCGTTGCAGCAGCCTCGTGTTTTAGTATTTCCCGGGGCAACGCAACGCAATCGCCCATCCGTGCCGCCGGCGAAACATGCACGACCGGCGAACGGGCGTCGCCAGCTATTAGTAGTACCTACCTACTCGATCGGGCCACACGGGGTAGTGGGCGGGCCAGACTTAGACATGGTGGCTGGTGCTGGCCCACGCGAACGGAATGGACGCCGGCCTGCCTCCCGCACGCTGCTGGCCCAACGGCGTACGTTTGCGTCGGACGCAATGATGGCGCGTCGTGCGGCCTAGTTAAGCCCTTGTTTCCTTTGTATGGAGTAGCATTTCTTTCGTTCACTTCGTTTTTTTTGGACGAAAAACTTCGGGTTTTTTTTGCCCTCCTTCCTTAAAAAAAAAAATCGATGGCATTTATCCTTCGCGGGGCAAAATTTTGATGCCATTTGCCAGCGCTGCCTGTCCGCTGTTCTTGTCCTGTTTCTCCGCCCTGCCGCCGTATCTGAGACCAGATTGCATTTATATTACACATATAATACTGTAATCTGAAAGGATTCCATTCCACTGTGCTTTACGTGAACAGTCCGAGATAACTTTGATATGATTCGTAGAGGGTCGCCACGCCTATGAATTTATACGTCACATTAGTTACAAACCATTTTACTGTGTCTCAATATATGATTATGATGCTAGTATGCAGTACATTAAATGAACACACTTAAGTATACCAAAGATATACATATACAGTACTACGGAGTATATATGAATATGAATATATATGATGCTAGTATGCCAGTGTCTCAATTCTCTTTGTTTGTTTGGATGTAAACTTTTTTTTTTCTTTTTTGTTAACTCACCTAGATACCGGGCCCGGTAGCCCCGGCCCTGTGTCAACCTTTAGGTATGACGTGTATGTCCTAGATTTACTGAGATATGAGACTCCTATAGGTGCTTTTTGGAGTGCATGATCTTGTTTTTTTTTTCCCGTTTTCTGATCTAATTCTATTCTATAAGACGGTTGGATGGATCTACCCTCATATCATGATTAGGTTAAACAGACACTAAAGTCAAACCATGCTGGGCATTTATCCATATATTCATGAGATAAAATAATCCCGTCTCTTATTTAAAAGAAAATCCCGTCTCTTGTTCGAAATGCTTTCATTCTCTGTTCAACCTTATAGCCGTTGGCTGACACAATAAATACTAGGTAAAACACCGCAAGAATGATGTAAAAGGATCTCGTCAAATTGGGCGCACAGCCGGCGAGGGCGCCCAATGTTGGCAATGTAGCGAGCACCATCCAGACGCAACAGTTCGACGCGTGCATAGCCGTACTTCTGGCCACAGCTTCTGGCCACAGGAAGTAATGATTGCTCGTGTGACATCTGCCATTGTCGACTGCTCGATCGTCCCTCGAAAGTCATTTTTACTGTACTGTCACTGTACTTTCTCTGAACGGTGTTTTAATTTACTAACACATGTTGTTAACTGGCCTTCTTTTACCACTTCATTTTTTTTTGTTTGTTGAAAGGAAGTATGTCATCTGTCCCAAAATAAACGCACATCTCGCTTCTTGAGAAGTAAAAACATTTAAAATTTAACCAAATTTATACAAAAATGTAGTATTCCTATCTATAGTGTATAATAAGTATCATTAAATGAGCCTGAAGTATACTTCTATAATAAGTTTTATTTGGAGATACAAATCTTGATACTATTTTCTATATTCTTAGTTAAATTTTGAAAAGTTTGATGGACATTTAGTTTGGGATGGAGGGACTAACACCGATTCGAATCGTGAATGAAAATGTTACTACCTCGATCCGAAAAAGAATGCATTTCGGGGTGCATTCTCGGTTAAAGTGTCTAAAGTTTGACCAAATATATAGATAAAAATATTATTTTTTATGACATCAAATATATATTATAAAAGTATATTCCATGACAAATCTAATGGTACCTAACTCATAAGATAAATATTAATATATTTTATGTCAATTTAGTCAAACTTAACATACTAAAACATAGCAATGTTCCTTGCATCACATAGGATGGAGGGAGTAGTTAGTAGTGTGGAGAAATCAGGACTACCCATGTCCTAAAGAAAATAACACGTTTTGCCCTAAGTCAAACTATTTTAAGTTTTTCTGAGTTTATAAAAAATATTATTAATATTTATAACATTAAGTATGTACACCATAAATCTATATTTAATGAGAAATCTAATTACACTTATTTAGTAATATAAATATTGATATTTTTTATATAAATTTAGTTAAATCTAAGATAGGTTGAAACTTGTCGGTGCGAAAAGTGACCAACTAGTAAATATTTGTCATTTTGCCGTACGTTGTGATCAGATGTGGCCTAGCACTCAATGACACGGGGTTTATACTGGTTCAGACAACGTGCCCTATGTCCAGTTTGAGTCGGTCGGTGACTTTATTCCTAAGCTCAGGTGCTTGATGTTTGCTGTGGGGTTACAAACAAGAAGGAGTAAGATGGGGGTATCAGAGGTCCAGTCGGACTCCGGACGAAAGGATCGAGAGTGACGGGAGCTCCGACGTGTGCTAAGTGTTTGAACGTCTATTGTTCAGCTGGAATCCTTGGTCGTTCGGATCGTCCGTATCGATCGTGTGTTGATTAATCATCCTTATTGTGAGAGAGCGCATCCCCTTTTATAGACGAAGGGGACGGCCTTACGAGTGAGAGAGGGAGAGAGAGAGTGTACGTATGCTACTAAGTCTTGTTGTCCACGCCGTTCGGTACAAGATGATTCTTGGCGCCCACAACATTGTTTATATCAGACACATGTGGGAGGTTTTACCGTGTTCACTATGTATGGCAAATAACGGCGCCCACAACGTTGTTGATGCCTAGAGGCATGTGGGGGTTTTACCGTGTTCGCCTGGTTTGGGAATTGATGGCGTCCACAACACTGTAGGGTAAACGTCGGCGTCCACAACACTGTTTGGTTTCTGACATGTCTAGAAGGTGGCAGGGCACCCTTCTCACATGCCCTGTCGGTACTGTCCTGTAGGTGTACAGGGTACGGTTCTGGGTATTGCGGTTGACTTGAGCGCCCTGCCTTACTTGCTCCACCCGTTTCCTGGGTCCTCACCGAGCGGGCGTCCCCGGTCGGTTGGTCCTAGTCGGCTCCAACTGTGCCAGTCGGAGAAGAGCTTTAAGCAGAGGTTCGGTGCATCCCCGGTCGAAGACGCGGGTCAGAGTCAGAAGTGGCGTTTGGCCAGGCCTTTCGGTCGGAGAGGTGGGCCGTAGTCGGAAGCGAGCGTCGTTCCTCCTTGGCCAGGCCTTCCGGTCTTAGAGGCGGGCCAAAGTCAAAAGCGAGCGCCATCCTTTTCTTGGCCAGGCCTTCCGGTCGGAGAGGTGGGCCGGAGTAAGAAGCGAGCGTCGTTCCTCCTTGAACAGGCCTTTCGGTCGGAGAGGCGAGGCGGACTAGAGTCGGAAGCAAGCGTCGTTCCTCCTTGGCCAGGCCTCCCGGTCGGAGAGGCGGGCCAGAGTCAGAAGCGAGCGTCGTTCCTCCTTGGCCAAGTCTTCCGGTCAGAGATTGGATCGCCCTTTCTGGCCTGTCGTTAGGTTTTTGGGCCGACCTAGGAGTTGCGCGTCGTTCGCAACATCATTTGCTGGGCCGAGCTTTTTGCTGGGAAGCAGGTCCATGAGGGACCCCAGGTTTATGAACCCGACAGGGGCATTGCTTGGCGGGCTTCGAGCCCGGGACGAGGCGTAGTGCGTGCTCGGTGACCTCCCACGGTATGCCTGGCATGTCGGAAGGTTTCCATCCGAAGACATCGCGATTGGCACGTAGAAAGTCGGTGAGCTCGCATTCCTATTTGGCCGGGAGCTTGGTCCCGATCTGCATCGTCTTGGTAGGGTCAGTGGGGTCGATCCCCACCGCCTTAGTTTCCTCGAGTGGGTGGAAGGAAGTCAAGGAGGTTGGTTTGTTGCAGTCCAAGACTACTGGGGTCGACAACTCCCCGAGTCGCGGGACCTCAAAACAGTTGATGACGGCAGTGGCGAGCTCGTAGTGCTCGCGGTCGCACGTGTAGGCATGCGAAAAGGTGCTACCCACAATGATGACGTCATTCGATCCCGGCATCTTCAACTTTAGGTAGGTGTAGTTGGGGACCGACATGAACTTGGCATAGCATGGCCGCCCCAAGATGGCATGGTAAGACCCCAGGAAGTCCACCACCTCGAAGGTAAGCACCTCCGAGCGGAAGTTGGCTCGGTCGCCAAACGTGACGGACAGGTCGATCTGCCCAAGCGGGTATGCTTGCGCTCCCGGGATCACATCGTGGAAGGGAGAGCTCATCGGGTGGAGCTCCGACCGAGGGATGCGCATGGCGTCGAGGGTGTCGACGTAGAGGATGTGGAGGCCGCTGCCTCCGTCCATCAGCACCTTGGTGAGGCACTTCTTGTGGATGATGGGGTCGATGATGAGCAGGTAGTGACCTGGTCTGGCGACGTGGGAAGGGTGGTCCCTCTGATCAAAGGTGGTCAGAGATTTTGACCAGTGAAGGAAGGAGGGGATGGCCGTCTCGGCGACACATGCCTCTCTGTAGCGCACTTTGTGCTGGCGCTTGGAGTAGATGCCATCAGATCCCATGAAGATCATGACACATTCCTCGGGGTTGAGAAAGTTGTCCCCATCCTTGCCCGTCGCGCCTCCTTTCTTGGTCACCGCCTCCTTGCCCCTTCCTTCTTTCAGCCCGCCGGCCTATCGTAGGAAGCACCTGAGGAGCTCGCAGTCCTTGTAGATGTGCTTGATGAGGTTAGCATGGTTGGTGCATGGGCTATCCATGAGCTTGTCGAAGTGGTTAGGATGGCCCTGCTGGGGCTGCTTTCCCACGCGATCAGCCACGGTGACCAACGTGGAGTTGGCCAGCCGGCGCCGATCCTTCTTGTTCTTTTTGCCCTCTATGTGGAGGGGCCCTCGTCTTGATCCTCGTGCTTGGCCTTGCTCTTGTCCCAGCCTCCATTAAAGACCGCTCCGACCGCCTCCTCGCCGGAGGCATGGTTCGTGGCGACGTCGAGCAGGTCACGGGTGGTTCGGGGCTTCAGACAGCCAAGCTTGTGGATCAGGGACTCGTATGATGTTCTGGAGAGAAATGCGCTGATGATGTCTGTGTCAACTACATCAGGAAGAGAGTTGCACTGCTTCGAGAACCTGTGGATGTAATCCAGTCGCGGATGCTGTCATACGGGAGGAATTTGAGCCACGCTCGAACATGTTCCCCACGTAGATGGGGATGTGCTGAATGATGAAGTGGTCATCATCCACTCCTCCGGCTCAGCAGGCGAGCCGGAAGTCTTCGAGCCATATACCAGGATTCGTTTCCCCGGTATACTTGGCAATGTTGGTAGGCGGTCGGAAGCGCTATGGGAACGACGCTGTCAGGATGCGTCGGCCAAAGGCCCGTGGTCCCAGGCCATCCGGGCTAGGACTCCGGTCGTTGGGTTGGTGACCACGCCTGGGGTGCGTTTCACCGGTCCCTTCGATGGTCCGGCCAGAGCCCGTGTCGTCTGCTCTCACCTCCGCCCGATGGACGTCATCATCATGCTGATCCCGACGCCGGTTGCTGATGACGTTGTGAGTGTCTCGGTTCGGCCTGAGGTGTTCACGCACAGGTGGCCGGTGTGGAGCGGGCGCTAGGTCAGGCCATGGGGCAACTGCGCCCTCCTGTTCCACGCTCAGTGGCCGCAGTGGTGAGAGGATGGAGCGGTTGGACTGGCGCGCCCCCATTCCCCCGGTAGGGAAAGAGGCCGTGAAAAGAGGCGGGAGCATAGCTCGCCATCCCCATGAATTCGGATGTGAGAGGGGGCGACGCTAGCATCCGTCTTGCTCCCCGGGCGTACGCATCCTAGAGGGACGTGAGGCCATAGGGGAACTGGTCGCATGGCGATCGCGGCGGGGACAACGGGGTCCCTCCGGAGAATCAGTGGAAAATAGTAGAAAGCGAGTAAAGAAAAAAGCGTACGTTACTCACAGTTGGGTTTGAGCCCAGCGTGGGCTCGGAGCGAAGCGCAGATGCCTCGTTGTTGAAGTCGCTGGGAGTCCCGGAGCCGACGGAGGGCGCCCCTCCGATGGGTGCCAGAACAAGAGCCTCCTCACAGAGGTGCAGCACGCCGAGCCAGTCAGTGACGAAGTCCAGGCTTCCGAAGAGCAAGGCCTAAGACGGCTCGAAGACGGGAGGAACCCACATCCCAACAGGTGGGAGTGCGGGAAACTCCAGTGAGCCAAAGCGAGTCGTATCGCTTGAGCCCGCCATGCCGAAGATGGCGGAAAGGTGGGCCATCCGATGACCAAAAGCATGAATGTACGTCATCCTCCCCACGGACGGCGCGAACTGTCGGTGCGAAAAGTGAACAACTAGTAAATATTTGTCGTTTTGCCGTACGTTGTGATCGGATGTGGCCTAGCACTCAATGACACAGGGTTTATACTGGTTCAGGCAACGTGCCATACGTCCAGTTTGGGTCGGTCGGTGACTTTATTCCTGAGCCTAGGTGCTCGAATTTTGCTGTGGGGGTACAAATAAAAGCTGGACAAATAACTCGAAGCTCGTTAGCTCGCTCGGCTCATGGCTGGCTCGACTCGGCTCGTTACGATAACGAGCCGAGCCGAGCCAAGATTTTAGCTCGTTAGCTATAACGAGCCAACTCGAACCAGCTCGCGAGCCGCTCGTGAGCTAAATGAGCCAAGCTTTCAGAAAAAATGTATCAAAACTTATATTAATTTTTGTATTACTTCATGTCTTGCACTTTACAATTGACTGGTAACTGGTCTAGATGTATTTATTTTATATTATTATTATTCTCAAACTTTAGATAAATGCAATATTATATTTTGTGTATTTTTTATACCTAGCTCGCGAGCTTAACGAGCCAGCTCGAGCTTTTAACGAGCCGAGCCGAGCTGGCTTTCTGGCTCCTTAGGATAACGAGCCGAGCCGAGCTAGCTCGTTATCTTAACGAGCCAAAACGAGCTGAGCCGAGCTAGCTCGTTATCCAGCCTTAGTTACAAACAAGGAGTAAGATGGGGGATCGGAGGTTCGGTCGGACTCCGGACGGAAGGGCCGAGAGTGACGGGAGCTCCGACGTGTCCTAAGTGTTTGAACGTCTGTTGTTCATTGGAATCCTTGGTCGTTCGGATCGTCCGTATCGATCGTGTGTTGATTGATCGTCCTTATTGTGAGAGAGCGCATCCCCTTTTATAGATGAAGGGGACGACCTTACAAGTGAGAGAGGGAGGGAGCGAGAGTCTACGTATGCTACTAAGTCTTGTTGCCCACGCCGTCGGATACAAGATGATTGTAGGCGCCCACAACACTGTTTATGTCAAACGCATGTGGGAGGTTTTACCGTGTTCACTATGTATGGCAAAGGATGGCGCCCACAACGTTGTTGATGCCCAGAGACATGTGGGGGTTTTACCATGTTCGCCTAGTATGGTTATTGATGGCGCCCACAACACTGTAGGGTAAACATCGGCGTCTACAACACTACTTGTGTTCTGACATGTCTGGAAGGTGGCAGGGCTCCCTTCTGACATGCCCTGTTGGTATTGTCTGCAGGTGTATGGGGTACGGTTCTTGGTATTACGGTTGACTTGAGCGTCCTGCCTTACTTAATCCGCCCGTTTTCTGGGTCCTCACCAAGCGGTTGTCCCCGGTCGGTTGGTCCCGATCGGCTCCATGCCGTATGCGATCGGAGCGTGCATCCTAAGTAGAGCGGGTGGTGCATCGAGCGGCTCCCGTTCGAAGAGAGCGAGTCGGAAGCGAGCGCCGTTCCTCCTTGGCCAGGCCTTCCGGTCGGAGAGGAGGGCCGGAGTCAGAAGCGAGTGCCGTCCTTTTCTTGGCCAGGCCTTCCGGTCGGAGAGGCGGGCCGGAGTCGGAAGCGGGTGTCGTTCCTCCTTTGCCAGGCCTTCCGGTCGGAGAGGCGAGGTGGGCTGGAGTCGGAAGCGAGCGTCGTTCCTCCTTGACCAGGCCTTCCGGTCGGAGAGGCGGGCCGGAGTCGGAAGTGAGCGCCGTTCCTCCTTGGCCAGGCCTTCCGGTCGGAGATTGGATCGCCTTTCTGGCCTGTCGTTAGGTTTTTGGGCCTGCCCAGGAGTTGCGCGTCGTTCGCATCGTCATTTGCTGGGCCGAGCTTTTTGTTGGGAAGCAGGTCCACGAAGAATCCTGGGTTTATGAACCCGACAAAACTTATTAGGAGAAGAGAAGAACGATATTTTTTGGCAGAATAGTCATTTTGGTCCCTGAACTATTGCTCAAGGCTCAGTTTCGTCCCTGAACTTTCAAAACGGTCGTTTTAGTCCTCAAACTCTACTTTAGGGCTCAATTTCATCCCAAAACTATGAAGATGATCGTTTCAGTCATGAAATTTAGCATTTTGGGCCCAATTTCATCCATAAACTACTAAAGTGCATTTTGGTCTTTAAACTTTTTTTCAACTCAATTTTGTCTACCAAAAAGAAAACTTTATATTTTAGACACAATTTTATCCATGAATTTTCAAAATGCATGTTTGCACAACTTCATCCTTTGTCTAGCACCACCCACGACATTGTTAGGTACTTTCAACATTTGTATTTATATTCTAAGATGAATATAAATATAGATCTAAATATTCTTAAATATGAATTCTTTTTATCCTATGGATAAAAATAATTATTCTATACACATGGTTATTAGTTGAGCCTGAGAAAAAAATTATAGATCTACTATTGTTTAATATATCCATGTATTCTTAACGAATAACGTGTGAAGCAACTGTAATTGCACCCACAAAAATCATTTATAGTCGGATATATATAAATGGTATCATTATAAGGTAACATTAAAAATAACAGCTTAGAATTATTAATGGCTAGTAAAGAGTTTTTGGATGAATATTATTTTTCTATCTCCAATCACACCCAAAATGTAAAGTTTGAGGACTCAAGTGATCATCTTTATAGTTTTAGGATGAAATTGAGCCCAAAATGCAAAGTTTAAGGACTGAAATGATCATCTTCATAGTTATAGGATGAAACTGAGCCTAACAATAGAGTTTGAGGACTAAAATAGCCGTTTTGAAAGTTCATAGATGAAACTGAGCCTTGAGAAATAATTTAGGGATCAAAATGACTATTCTGCCATATTTTTTTAAGGACGTAGCTAGTACTTTCTCCGTCTCAAATTATAAAATGTTTTGCCTTTTCTAAATATGTTGTTTTTAGTATGTATCTAGACATAGAGTATATCTAAGTGTATAGTAAACTATGTATATAGAAAAGTTAAAATGTTTTGTAATTTGGAATAGAGGGAGTAATGTAGCCTGCTTGTCGGAACTCAAAATAACGAGTAATGAAACACGTTTTTCAGTACAAATCGCTGCAGGGGATAGAGGACATGCACGTGTGCGTTTAAGTTGGTGAAAATTGGCAGAGAGACAGAGCTAGTGATGGTGTATTTCATCAGGCAAAATAGTGTGGCAATTATTCATTCTGTCTGGCCGCAATAGGTCACGAATGCCACTGTGCTGCGGTCAAACGAAACATTCCTAGCTTCCATTAAATGGTTCGTGCACGCCCTTGGCATATCCTGTAGTCTCACCAAGCGCCAACGGTGCTGCTGCACATGCATGCATGTGCAAGGCGATCATTGCCACTGCCACGTCTGCACTTACAACCTTTCTTACTATAGCTGCGTACTCTAGTACTCGTATTGCTCGTGATACTGCATGCCAAAACGTACATTACGTGATCCTCACGTTGGCAAGAAAAAACTCGTCTGCGCAGGCCTCGAGGTACTCAGATAAAACATCCAAACGAACCAGTTTGGTCTCGTTTGGCAGAGCTTTTCCATTTGCTTCACGAGCCGTTTTATGCTTAACGGGTAAAATAAAACAGCTTCACTCAGGAAACCCCTTAAATCGTACTCTTACAGAGGTTTGAGTGGAATGGATCTAAAAATAGTAGCTTCATCCGGCTTCATCTCATCTTGCATGGCGTTCAGTGAGAGAGTATGCTTAAAGGAACTCTATACGTGAGTTGTTTTACCGAACGATTTAATAAAACAGCTCTAACTTCGTCAATAGAGCTGTTTATGGAGTTAAAGGCCAAAACCCTTACGAAGTGGAGCCGTGCCAAACGACCTATACTCTCGCCCGATAAGATCTCTCAACCGCTCCTTGAATGGACGTACGCGGTTACTCCGTACACCGCTGCCGCTGGCCGTAGACACTGGACACACTCCGGCGCTGGCTTCTCCTAGACACAGTCGTTGACACAGCAGTGTGCGAATATGGAAATCGAATTGAAATCCACGAACAGGGGAGTCATGTCGCCTGCTATTTTTTTTTCCCGAGAGATTGCAGCCAACGCACTGTCCACGATGCATGTACTCCAAATGTAATTATAAAAATATGCCAGTTAAATAAGTTTAACATTAACTAAATTTATAGTAAATAGTATTAGGCCCTATTCGTTTATCTTATAATCCGTCTTTTTAAGTTGGAACATTATTTTTCTCTCACAACAAATCAGCCGAAACAGTGATTTCGGCTTTTTTTTCAGCGAAGCAAACGGGGCCTTAATATTCATGTCTCCAACTAAATTTATTATGAAAACATATTCTATAACTAATCTAATGATACTTATTTTGTTTCGTTAGGATTAGTATATTTTTATATAATTTTAGTCAAAATTTAAACTGTTTGACTTCTCAAAATACGAGAATTGCATTTTTTTTATGGATGGAGGCAGTACATTAATAATACAATAGTGCCCATACTTGTGACATGGTACTACAGCCTGTTCGCTTATTGGTTTCAGCCAGGACATATCAGCCAGCCAACAGTGTTTTCCTCTCACAACAAACTAGCACAAGTCGGACTTATCAGTCCAGAAACCAACCAGCGAACAGGCCGATGCGTCTTTGTGACGTAGAGAGTACATGTGCATGGTGTTCTGCTGGAATCTCGTATATACAGCACGTAACACAGGAAGTGAGTCTAACTCAACTGGTTGGGTGAGAGGTGTGGCAATACACCCAATCACCGCGGTTCAAGTCCTGTCTTGACCGAATTTGGGTACCTATTTTCTCTTATTAATAAAAACCACCTGGTTTCTCCTGGTTTGGATTTTTTTATGCAGCACGCGACACGAATGCCAGGGCATTTCTTCCCACGATAGCCCGCTCGATCTCACGGATGGTGCAGTAGCACTATAGCACTGTAATCATGGTAGGAGTGGTGAGTACGTGCTCATGTTTCCCAGCAGAGTAACATTTCACGTTGATTGTAGTGCAGGGAGCCAGGCAGGGGAAGCAAAGCGCGAGGTGCTGCAAAATTGATTCTTTCACGTTGAATGGACGTCGTGTATACTCGTTTTTTTTTTTTGCATCTCGGCGTGCATGAGCTTCACTCTCTAACTAAAAAAAACACCAGCTCCAGGTGCAGCAAAATTGATTCTTCTGGAGGGGGGCAGCCAGCGCAGGGCAAGTCATGCATGAGAATTCAGGCATGTACCCGTGTTGCACTGGCCGGCTATGCTGGCGCAGAAGCTCTAGGGACCGTAGGCGAGATGAAGGATATGCATTGCCGATTCGCTGGCCGCCAGGCTCGAGCTGGCCGGCTGGCCACACTGCCGCACAGGGCACAGCGCTACACGCTTGATGCCTATTCTCTGTACAATACCAGCCTTTGATATGTAATAAACTAGCAAGTTTAGAGATACATGTGTTTATAATATTTTATATAAATTCAGTCAAAGTTTAGATTTTGACCGAGTTCAAACCTAGGATGGCATTTTTAAGGGACCGAGGGAGTGCTCCTTTTATTCAGCCTGTTCGTTTCGGCTGGATTGGCTTATAAGCCATGGTTGAAAGTACTGCTGGCTGGTTTGGTATGAGAGAAGAATACTGTTCGTTGGCTGATAAGCCATGGCTTATAAGCCGAATATGAGCTACCGAACAGGCTGATTAATTCTCCCATGTGTTGGTTATACCAAAGCAAAATATTGCATCCACAAACTCTATATTTTATTGCTATACAACACACCTTTTTAATGCACACTACCTAGAGTTGAAGGATCCATAAACTGTAACTAAGCTAGAGTTCAATTCTTTCTGAAACAGTACTATTTGAATGCTAAGATAGTACTATTTATGTTCAGTGGTAGTAGTATTTATGCCAAGGAGAACACAAACGTTACCCACTGGATACCGTGCATGCCAGCTTGTGGATTACACGCCCTGCTTATGCAGGCAGTGAATTCATTGACCTTGCAGCTATACGCACAAGCTTCTTCCGGGTATGGAAGCCAGCTCTAGACGCTGCAAATTCCCTCCATTGGACGCGACGGCATCAGGCATGTACGGTGCTGTGCCGGCGCGGAAGGCCAGGACGGCAGGCGAGGGGAAGGGTCAATGCATCCTTTGTCGCCGCTGCGCCTGCGCTCGAGCTGCCCGCACCGCAGCGCTGCACAGGCTACTGTACATGCCTATATCCACTGACTGTAGCACCAACAAGACAGGAGACAGAAGGCTCCCTCTCTAGTGTCTGGTTGTGCCAGGCGCGTGTACGCACCCGGACGTATCTCTCCCCAAAAGACGTGATCTCACGCTGCGTATAGCACTCAATACGCCTGCGTCTGCCTCTGGGTGCAGTGCAGGATACAGCAGGACATCCAAGTCGTTCCTGCGCGGCTGCGGCCGCTGCGCGAGCGTATACGTAGCTACACCTACTACTAGGTACGGAGTACTACGTACTGTAGGCGGCAGCAGCAGCAGCTAGAGGTGCGGCGCACGCAGCACGACAGCGAGCATGGTAGGAGTAGGTTGGTGCTTCGGCTTGGCACGCCGTGCTACACGCCCGCCCGACTCCCAAGCGTGTTCAATTCAATACGCGCGGCACGGCGGCAGCGAAGATTCGGTTGCGCGTACGTAGAGGTGGTCAGGAGTGTTGGAGATACGCTTGTCAGGCGGCGACGTGCCTCGCCCTCGCTCTTGCTGCGGCTCTGGGCTCTGGCCGCGGCCGGAGCTGTGCCTGTCCGGCTCCGGCCGGCAGCTGGCCCAGAGACGACAAGACAGGACAGGGTAGGGTACTAGTATAGGGTATCGCAAATCCTCGCTTTTATTTTCATTCCAATTTTGAAAATTTACTTTCGCTCCACTGAATACACAGTTTCTCCTACAGTGTCTCTGCGTGTGCATACACTACTGTACATGTACTTGCTCGTGGACCCATGGATCGCTGGTACGCATGTAGGGATTTGTCCTAGGATGATTTTATCATGTCTCTGAAGGATCGATCTGGGCCTATAACCGTTAAATAGGGAGATTCAACTGTTTTTGTTAGCGTGTGCTAAGGGTCTGTTTGAATACCCTCTTGAGATTTAAAAATCACGATGAAAATATCTGCAAGATGTCCAAATGGTGGAGATTCCTGAAGGGATGAGAAAAATCCTGTGATCAGATTCTTATATTCCCAAAATCCATCAGCCTCCACCTTCTTCACGATTCTTCCTCTTCTTAATCAATAAAAGACAAATCTACCCTCACCTTAGTATACATGAAGAGATGCAAGGCTGAGGATATTTTGGAGAAAGATGTTTTGAAATACCTATAATCCATATGTAGAATCTAAAGATTCAAACAGGTAGGATTTTTATTATTCATACTCCCGATTCTAGCATCTGAATTATAGAAAAGCTTAAGATTCAAACACTACCTAAGAAAGTTCCAAAGAATTAAACAGAATATGAACGGAATATCTCAATCAAATTTGAACCACGATTATTTCACAATTGGGAGGGGCAAGAATCTACTGATTATAAATATAATATTAAGAAAACAATTGATTTGTTACATCGATAATAGAAAAATAAAAGTGTGCACTATGTTC
Source organism: Miscanthus lutarioriparius (assembly GCA_904845875.1). Classification (NCBI taxonomy): domain Eukaryota; kingdom Viridiplantae; phylum Streptophyta; class Magnoliopsida; order Poales; family Poaceae; genus Miscanthus; species Miscanthus lutarioriparius. The sequence goes on along the minus strand of CAJGYO010000011.1, from coordinate 18,791,519 downwards.
CAAAATATAACTATTTTTGGTCTTATTTCAAATTTAAGGGCTTGTTTGGCCTGACTCTATCTTCGGCCCCAGCAACAGTTCTGCGGAGGAGTCGTACCAATTACTAAACACTTTTTAAGGGAGGTGTTTTCTAGTGAATAGTAGAGGAGGCAGAGCTGTTTTTGGGTGAGGAGCCAGAGTCATCTTCAAGTGCTCTGGCTCCTCCGGAGGAGCCCTGCCTAATAGACCCTGAACTATATAAAGTTTAACTAAATTTATAGAGAACAATATTAAAATCTACGAGCCAAATAAATAACTTATAAAATATATTCCTAATCTATTGATTTTCATATGCTATCATAAATATCGTTGATTGTTTATGTACTCTCTCTGTCCTGAATATAAGGGATCAAAGTTTGTTGAGAAACTATTCTAAATTTGATCAAGTGTATACATAAGAGTATTAATATCTATTACATCCGAACAAATATATTGTATTAGAAAATATTGCTGACTAATTTGATGTGAGAGAAAAATACTATTCATTAGATGATAAACCCAGTCTTATAAGCCGAATAGAGACCGACGAACGGCTGAAACTAGAAGAGATGGGTAGTCCTGCTTACCGGTGGCCTCTCCTTTCTTACCGGTCTTCCCCACTACCCACGGAGTAGGGGTATCTATGAGTATGAGCTGCCTCCTGCTGCGCGGTGCCGCCTGCCGCCTGCCGCCTGCCACGGCGCCGCAGCCAAAACTTTGGTTTCTACGCAGCTTTTATGGCAACTTTGCTTCTACAAGTAGGCAAACCAAAGGAAGGATGGATGCAGAGGGCGCAGGCCAGGCGTGTGTAGGCTCCCGCAGGATTCGGTCAGTGCCTGTGCCTCAGCTGCCTGCCTGGCTGCGTCAGTGCCTCTCTTCCCGTTCCAGTTCATACTGCTACATTCCTCAAGAGGCCTTCTGCTGCCTGCCCGCGTCATTGAAAATTTACATCGTGTTGCTAGCTCCCAGTCCCAGCTGTGCTGTGCATGCTGATGCTGCATGCATGGCCAATGCACGGTGAGAGGAATTTCCGGAGGCACAAAATCTTTCTGCTCAGAGCTTGCATTGTGAATCTCTCTGCGTCGTGGTTCTTTCAAAAGACTATAGGGGGAGCTGCCAACAGCTATTCCTTTAGAGTAGGCAGCTCGTTCTGTTTGTACCCTTTCACCGCCTGCAGTTACGACCAAAACAGCATATATGCGCCCTCGTACGTTTTTTCCTATCCCGTGACTACTCGAAACATTCGTCTCCACATTCTGAACGCATCGCGCAAGGGGAAAGACAACACAAACTTGAGTGCCTTTTTGTTTGCATCTCAGTAGACTTTAGCATTAGCATGATACATTTGTACTGTACGTATAGGATGATAGGATCGGACGGAGAACTCCGGGTCCCCGGTCCTGAACACAAGTTATTACAAGCAAGCAACGGTCCAGCCCCTGCTGCAAGATTTGTTCCGTTGCAAGTCCTGCTGGGTAAAACGGGGACACACGGCTCTCACTTTTATTTTTACTATTTACTGTACTCCCGCTGCAGACTGTCCACTGATTTGACGCGAGGTGATGACTGATGAGGATGACAAACGTCTCGCTCCATGCACGAAAGCAGCCGGCCAATGCAAAGGATGGAGATCGATCTGACATGTATTTACGACTAGCAGGTGGCAAACAGCTATACGAGTAGGCATCAAGCGCTGCGAGCCGAACGAATGCCGCGGTCGGCAGTCCCTATCACACATGTATTTGAAACTAATTTAGAGTATTAAACGTAGATTAATTATAAAATTAATTATAAATATAAAGGCTAATTTACGAGACAAATCTATTAAGTCTAATTAGTTTATGATTTGACAATGTGGTGATACAGTAAACGTGTGCTAATGATGAATTAATTAAACTTAATAGATTCGTCTCGTAAATTAGTCTCCGTATGTGAAATTAGTTTTATAATTAAGTCATGTTTAATCCTGCTAAATAGCATTCGAACGTCCTATGTGTGGATCCAAACAGCTAGGCCTGTTTTGATCAAACAGACGATTATGATAAAATTAGCAGATGTAGCGGCAAGTGCTGAGAATTATGCAAGCTAACATTAGTACTCCCTCCTCCTAGGAATAAATCAAATCCTTTGAATAAGTCAACTTCTAAAGTTGTATCCTAAGTCAAATTTTCTTAAGTTTAGTTAACCAGATTTAAAGAAAAAAATATTAATATCTATGATCCAAAAAACTATAGCATAAAAATAATAACTAATAATTATACTAGTTTTATGTCACAAGCATTAGTCTTTTATCTATAAATTGGGTCAAGCTTAATTTTTTTGACTTAATACAACTATAGAAGCTGATTTATTTAAGGGTGTAGATAGTAGATTCAAAGGCCTAGTCAGTCCATCATGCCCATAAAGCTACCTCTACATTATAAATCGTACCATGCATCACACATCCTATTAGCCAATGTGAATGAATGAGTAAAATTCACAACTGATCCATGAATCAGTATGAGTGCCATGATAGTCCCATTACCTTCAAAATGCATTTTTTTAACTAAACTTGGTTTCGAGTCTTACCTAGGTCCAATAGTGCCTAACCCGCTTCATACTATGCTGCATGTCAATGTTGATTGTGTGTTGGCATGGACCCGACATGTGGAGCTCACATATTAGGTCCGCCACAACTCTTTTCCCTGCCCTGTCCCTCACGCTCTCAAGCGTCCCCGTTCGTTTGGGTTTGTTTGGCTTATAAACCGTATTTTTTCAGCCAACAAACAAAATTTTTTTCTCTCACCCTAAATCAGCTAACAGTACTTTCAGCCATGGCTTATCAGGCAATCAAGCCCAAACGAACAGCGCTCAGGTCTCTCTCGTCGCCAACATATACTAGGTCTCATGTCTGATGTGTCGGAGATGAGAAATAAAGAGAAGAGATCTACCTGACATGTGCACCCACATGTTAGGTCCGCATAAAAAATACACAGTCAGCGTACAAAAGCAGACTAGGCCCGTTTGATCTAGACGAGTCCTGAAACATGTTTAAGGACTAAAATTAGTATTTTGAAATTATAAAGACCGAGATGATTATTGGTGTAGGACACATGAATCTACCGTGTCCAACGGGACCAATTGCAATAGTTAAACTGGAATTAGGATACGCGCAAATCATCTCGATTGACCACCACGGCGCCGGCCGTACGTGTATGTTTGCACTGGCACTGCACTACATTGGCCATGCATGTACGTACGGAGCCTGCAGGGACGATTCTTGTAGCCTGTAGGACGCAACAAATAAATGCAAATACCAGCCGTATGTATATACCTCGTGTGACGTGTGGTATACGTACGTATAAGTACCCTCGATAGTAAAGAGAGAGGCTTGCCATTGCCTGTGGCTGTATCTCTCTTTTGTCATTGTTGTAAATGTACGTGTGTAGCTGGTCGTGTGCGTATATGAATACATATTTGTGAAGCGGAAACACGGACTGACGGGTAAAGCAGGTACAAACGAGTGTACGATGTACTATACTACTATACATACTACAGTCAGGCACGTGATGCTACTAAGTACTGTAGTGTGCATGCATACGTACGCGCGTGTACTACCCAGTGTTACAGGGTATCGCGGTAGCTAGAGACTGGTACGGCGTGGTCACATCTCGTCGAGCAGATGTTGTACCCCACTACCAGCCTTACGTATACACCAAGTCCTCACGTGGTATAAAAAAGAACAGCGTATTCTAAATGTACTACCTTCATAAAAAAAATACACGTCATATTCGTTTAGGTTTGTTTGGCTTATAAGCTGTACTTTTTCAGCCAACGAACAATATTTTTTTTTCACACCAAATCAACCAACAGTACTTTCAGCCATGACTTATCAGCCAAACAAGCCCAAACGAACAGGCGACAAATTTAGATCTGATTAAAATTAAATATCTTAGATTATTTAACTGAATTTATAGAAAATACTACTAACATGTATGCCTCTGATAAACAGACGATACATAAAAATACAATTCATGGCAAATCAAATAATATTTATTTAGCATAATAAATATTAATATCATTTTTATATAAATCAAGTTAAAACTTAAAAGTTATTGACTTAGCTGTTCTAGATTGTTTTTTTTAAGGAGTGAGAACTTTTACAATTTGAGTGCTGCAATGCATGTGACCGGAGTACGTATACGTATGTACTATACTGGCTGCTGCCTGCTGGCCAGCCATGGCCGCATGCATGCATAAGCCAATCCGGGGCTGCATGCATGCACATGCCAATATGCGCCATTGGGGCTGCATGCATCATGCATGCATGGACGCCGCGTAGGTTGTGGCGAGGCTGTACATGTACAGATGTAGTACTACTGGGTAGCTGGCCGGGCTGGGTAGGCTGTGCGTGCCCAAACAAGGAAAAAGGAGGCGTGTAGGTGTAGGACTAGGCGCCCGCGGGCGAGTAAAAAAAAACTGGAGCTACACCACAGTGACCAGTGTACTCCTTGTAGAGCTAGCGCGCTCTCCAGGCAGCAGTTGCAGCAGCAGTGGACAGCAGTCGACTAGTCGCAGCAGCAGCTATAGCACCGGCAGTGGCGAAACCTAGCACTACCCTCAGCAGCAGCAGCCAAGCTATAGGGCTAGAGCTGCTAGCAAAGCAAGCCGTGTGTGAGTGTGACACGATTTGGCATTGACAAATCCGGCGCCCAGAGATTCTGTGGTCGTCTTCTTGCGCGTACACGCATCACGCGTCGCATAGACGTACGCATACGCCTGCACTATCCTGTTACGATACGACTTCAGATCACTAGCGTCATCTCCATCCCCGGCCGGCCTCTTCTCGCCGTCGCCTCTACCGTGTATCCGTTCCGTCCATGCGGCGCCCCCGATGCCCATGTCGCTGTCGCCGGTCGGCCGGCGTGACGGGAGTCAAAGGCTGGTGTGGGCCGTGCGTCTGCGGTAGGGGGCGTCGGGGCGTAGGGCTAGCTGATCGACTAGCAGTAGGGGCATTTCACAGAGCACTTGCATGATGCAATTTGCGCAGCCCAAAGGGCGCGAGGTGGCTGTTTAGTTCCAAAATTTTATAAATTTTTTAAGATTTTCCATCACATCGAATCTTTGATGCATGCACGAAAGCATTAAATATAAATAAAAAATAAAACTAATTACATAGTTTAGACGAAATTCACGAGACGGATCTTTTAAGCCTAATTAAAGACTATGATTGAACACTAATTGTCAAATAACAACGAAAATGTTACAGTACCATTTCTCAAAAAATTTCCCCCAACTAAACCAAGGCCATGACATGTTTGGCCGGAGGTGCTGCCGTCTGCCGGTGCCGGACGGAGGATGGGGTTTTATTCTCAGGTGTTTTAAAACGGTGGATTGTGGTCTCGTGGATGTGTTTCAGTTCGCTGTGGCATGGCACCGCTTGCCTTGCCTTGGACCTCTGCGGGTGGCTGGACCGGTGCATCCTTTTTGTCCCCTTCCATTTGTTCACTTGTCACCACACTGTTGCCTTTTTTGAATTCCACCACTCCCAGTCCTAGCACTGCTACCACCTCGGTCTTCCTATTTGGATAGCAGAGATTAGCTGTTTCAGCGTACCGTGGACAAGCCGATAGACTATAGCACCGCTTCTCGCTCAGGCATTCTTTTGAAGGAGCCCGGATTATGGCTTCGGCTTCTACATAAAACTACCTGGACTCTTTTTTGCATAAAAAACAATTTCTCCTGAGATTTTTGGTATATGGCTCCTCTGTCGAAGCTAATATTAGAGTCCACCAAACAACGTTCTAAGGTTTGTTTGGTTGGGTTTCCTCATTCTGGCTTCATGCTATGCCAAAGCTAGAGGAGCCATAAATGTGGCTTATTCATGCTAGTTTGGTAATGTTTAGCCGGACTCCTTCAGACGCTGGCTCCACGCTATAGCATCGGATGAGCCACAAATTACCGCTTCTTCTGATTCCATGTTCATTTTGCAAGGAGAGAGAAAAACGACTCCTGTGCAGTAACTGGTACATAATAAGGAGCTGGAGCCCTAAGAACATGTGCCAAGCAAGAACTTCATATGAGAGAGAAAAATGACTCATGTGAATAGTGTTGCTACAGTTGCTTGCGTAGGAGCAGCCAGAGCCACAGGATCAGTTGTGCCAAATAGGCCCTAATATGAGTATGTTTGCTCACATAGAACCAGTGGTTAGTCCACTAGTTGGTAAAATTAATTGCTAGTAAGTGCCTAAAGTTTAATCCTGTGCTATTTGAATATATAAGTGATAGTAGCTATTAATCCTCTTTAGCTTATCTTTGCTAGCTAGTGAACTACTTTCTCCGTCCCCTTTTATCTATTGTTTTAACCTCCCGAAAAGTCAAACATACTCAACTTTGATTAAATATATAAAACAAAATACTAATATTTATTGTATACAATTAGTATTATTAGACAAATCGTCGAATCTATTTTCATAATAAATTTGTTTGGAGATATAAATGTTGTTGACATTTTTTTTATAAATTTAGTTAAACTTTATACTTTCCATAGCGACAGATAAAAAGGAATGGATGGAGTATATTAGATTATGTTTAAAAATCTTTCACGGATACCAACGCTAAAACTAAAAGACCAAAATGCCCCTCAAGGAGTAGAGATGGTATGTATTGTGAAAAGAAAAAAAAAGGTGTGTTATGAAAAGAAAATATGCATCAAGAAGTGAGAAAGTCAAGTATTTTGGAACAAAATTTAAATGTTATAAAGTCATCTATTTCAGGATGACGGAGGGAGTGTTCATTGGTTCACATGCTTGACATTTACTATTTTAGATGGTCTAAAACTAATTTTTTGGTGACTAAACTTCCTGTTCGTAGAAATTACCTTAAGGATTTCCTCAAAAAAAAAAAACTACCGTAAGGATTAAGGAAAATGGGTCTCAAAAGTCTCATCAAGAGAGAGAATAACAGCCCGTTTAGATTCAATTTTTTTTTGATTTTAGCTCACTGTAACATTTCGTTTGTATTCGGTAATTATTGTCTAATTATGGACTAATTAGGTTCAAAAGTTTCGTCTCGCGATTTCTCACCCAACTGTGTAATTAGTTTTTTTTTCGTCTACATTTAGTACTCCATACATATACCGTAAAATTCGATATGATAGAGTCACTGCGTAAAATTTTTTGGAATCTAAACAGGCCCTAAGATCGTTGTCAGCATTGACCTGGAGCCACCATAACTGCTGCGAGATACGATAGGCGTGCTCCAGTCTCCAGCAGGCTGCAGTCCATTGCCGGAACTGAAGGCCTGCTGCCGTCTTTTCACTCGTAAAGACGCTTTGCTTTCTTAGGTTTATACAGCCATACAGGAGGCGGAATTTAAAACACAGCATACATATCCAGTTCTTTTCTCTATGGCATGGCGGTATGCAGTGTCCAGGCAACTGACGGAAGGGCCGAGCGTCCAGACTCCAGCTTTATAAACCTGCGCCCCCCCTCCTCTGGGTTCTCGCCTCGCCTTTTGAGGAGCGAGCGAGCGAGAGAAACTGAAAGAGACACGGTGTAGGGCGCTGCGAGCCCGAAGGACGCCTGCAGCGATTTTTTTAACACTTTTTTTTTAATTATTTTTAATTTTAAGACTGTTTTTTTCTTCAAAAATATTACTTTTGGACGCGCCTGTTTGCATGACGCGGCAAATCCACGCTGCCGTGCCATGCATGGCGGTGCGGCATGGGGAGGTCAATGGCCGCGGCGACCGCTGACGTGGCGGGACCGACGCGTCGTGCATCATGGCGCGGCGGTGCAGCGCCACCCATCATGGCACGGCGAGGCTTTACTTACCCGTTGCGGCGCTGACTCCCTCTCTCTGTATGTCTGCCCGACTCGAGGTGAGGCCACTCGCGGCACCCACGCCATTGCCTCCCGGCTCCCCCACGGTCGGCTACCGACTTTCCCTCCCTTGCCGGCCCCTTCCTACCTTCTCCGAAGCTCCTCCTCGGCCTTGTCAAGGTAATGAAGCTCCTCCTCGGCTTCCACGGTGGATCGAAGGATTTAAATGAGTAGTTAAGGTATGGAGGAAAATATGAATTCGTTAGAACGTTGGATTGAATGATTAGGATTAGGATTGCCAATGTTAAGGTTAATTGGTTAGTTAGAATTATGATTACCATGTATTCTAAGGTCAATTTTTATATGAATTTTGCTTATTTGAGTTTGTATCTCAACTTTTATATGCGAATAAATATATGGACACACTGTTGACGTACCAAATTTTATTTTTTAGTGACCAAAGTATAGTTTTTATATAGTTTGCATGTTTACATCTAAGATAGAGTTTGCACCAAAGTGTAGGCTATATTTTATTTGTTGTAATGCAAATGGTTCTCATTGACAATAATTTGTCATGTTTTAATTTTTGTTTGTTAAATTACAACCGTTTTGTTATATGCAAGACATGTATCGGGAGGAGTTTTGGCGAAAACGGGGTCGTCCTAGAGAATTATACCCCGACGCATCTAGCAAAGATGCCCCCGTCTCTCCTGACCTCCCTGTCCCTAACTGTGACTGTGGTTTCCCGGCCGACGTGTTTCAATCGAGACATCCAGACACAATGGCGCATTGCTTACACACATGCAGTCGTTTTAATATAAGTAATTATTTCCACTATATTTTTTTCTTCATTTGTGTAAGTAGGCTACTAATATTTTGTTGGAATCTTGTTTGTGTAGGCCCATGAGAGGTGCCTTTTCTTTCAGTGGATCAATGGTGCAGACAAGTTTGATCCTAGGTACCTCGTTTTCGACGATTGGTGTAGAGGGAGACATCCACATGAGCACTTTGAGCGGTGAGAATACATTGGAGTTTGTGTGTGTAAGGAAAATGGACCCTTGGTCCATTTACTTTGGATTTTGGTGTTTGATGACCAACACAACCAAATTAGACTAATGAATTTGCAAGTGTTTATTTTGTAGTCCAATAGGGTGCAAGACGTGACTTGGACGAAGGCGACGTGATGATCCGATGATCAACACCTCAAAGCAAGACCTTAGAAGCACAAGAAAAGACCCAAGATGTAAGCAAAGTCCAAGCATGAAGATAGGAACCAAGCCGTGCGCAAGATCGCAAAGAAACGAGCTCGCAGAGGCGACTGGACGCTGGACCGGACGCTGGAAGCGCGACCGGACGCTGGACCGGTGGCTCGGCAGACAGACGACCGGACGCAAGGACCGGACGCTGGCGGCAACCGACCGGACGCAGGAACGCAGCGTCCGATCGAGTACAGAGAGGTTCCAGGCGCGCGAAACTGCGACCGGACGCGTCCGGTGGCAGGCGACCGGACGCTGGCAGCGTCCGATCGGTAGTTCGCGGCTACAACGGTCGGGAGGACCGGACGCGTCCGGTCAGTAGCAGAATTGCGGGAGTTCGACCCCAACGGGTACTTTCTCAGTGGGGCTTATAAATACAACCCCCAACCGGCCATTTGAGGAAAGTGGAGCTGAGGAAACATATCTAGGGTGTTGATACACCATTTTAGTGATCTCCACCTGTATAGTGCTTAATGTTTCATCAGGTGATTAGCGTAGGTGCTTTGCGAAGTGCTTATGTTGATTAGACCACCGCTTATGCGCTTGCTCTAGGCATATGCCTAGTGTTTAGTGAGGTTTGCATACCTCTTACCACCCCGTGCTTGCGAGCACAAGAGTTGTACATCGGAGGGGCTTGAAGTCTTGCGAGATCGCACCAACCGCGTTTGTGGTGCGGCCGCCACCGTGTACCGAAGGGAACAAGGCCCGCGGCGTTTCGGCCGGAAGCTTGATAGTGAAGACGGCGGGGAGCATCCGGGAGAGGCTTGCCGTAAGGCACGTCGGAGACCCACTTGCGCGTGGGGAAGGCCTGAGGCTATTCACGGAGTTACCCGACCGGGAGCTTGGCCCTTGCGAGGGATTCCTTGCGAGAGACTCCAACGAGGACTAGGGGGAAGCTTGCGCGCTTCTCGATACCTCGGTAAAAATACCGGAGTCGTCGACGGGAGTTTGCATATCTCTACCTTGCTCTTTAAGCTTCCGCATTTACATTGATCATATTATTATCATTTGCGGTAGAGATAGCAACACACTAGCAAAATCGTAGTTGCACATCTAGATAGATTATCTTTTGCATAGGTTTTGCTAGAGGTAGAAAAAGAGGCCGTAGTTTAGAGTTAGATTTTTAAGTTGCCTAATTCACCCCTCCTCTTAGGCGTCCACGTGTCCTACAGTGTGTCCGAACAAGCACGAAGTAAGTGAAAAATGTATCTGTTTAAATGTTTATCTCTATATGTGTGCGTGTACTAATGTATTCTCTTATAGCGTTATGGATTTGCGAAGTGTCGTTTCAATGGCTGGCTCAGTATGGGAGAATACAACAGGATTACCTCGACAAACAACAGCGAGAATGGCTGGCCGACGGCAAGAGGATCACCCCAATCCACCTAAGGCGACGAGCTGGCCGGCGGCGGCAATGGCCAGTCGACAACAGACTTCTTCTGCGCCCAAAGTTGGAGGAGGGTTAACGACAGGGGGTGGCAGGGGAGGAAGAGGATGGGGAGAGAGGGAGGCCGCGTCGGCGACGGGGAGGGGCGGCGGCGCAGTGGGGACAAGGAGGGACTGAGAGGGAGACAAGGGAGAGAGGGAGCCGGTAGGGGAGGCGCGGCGGCGGGTGCTGGGCGGCGCGGAGTGAAACAGACAAGGAGTAAAGGGACTAGGCCGCGGGCTTCTATTTCGCTTTACCCCGCCCTGACGTGTGCGCTACAGCCGCGCCCTGATCGGTAGCGTGGCAAGGTCTGCCACGTCAGCGACCAGCGGGCTAGGACGTTGCCACGTACGCACCCCTGCCGTGCCACCATGCATGCTGCGGCAACGTTGTTTCGCCGCGCCCTGGAAATAGGCGTGGCTAAAAGGGTTAGTTTTGAAAAAAAAACAGTGTTAGAAATAAAAAAAATTCCTGCAGCTTGGTCTTTCTCATTCGCAACAAATCTTGCATCTCACCAAAAAAAAAAACAAATCTTGCATCTTCTGCTGTTTTGTGTGTGTGTGAGAGAGAGAGAGAGAGAGAGCTACCAGTGACAGCCTGCTTGCCGGTGCAGCAGCTCTGGGCAGGCTTGCACATATAAGGGGAAGTCAGAGAGCGAGGGAGGGAGCTGAGGACTAGGAGCCGGGAAGAGGGAACAAAAGGGGAAGTTTGGTTCTTTCCTCTACCACCTGCGTGCGGCGTCTCCTTGCTAGGGCCCGGTGAGAGCTCCATATCATCCAGGGAGGTGAGGACCCGTCGTCGTTGCTGGCGATCCAAGACATGGGCGGCGGCGGCGGCGGCAGCAGCGGCAGGAATGGCGCTGTAGTGAGGCGGTACGTCCGGTCCAAGGAGCCCAGGATGAGGTGGAGCGCCGACCTCCACCGCAGCTTCCTGCAGGCCATAGACTGCCTCGGCGGCCAACACAGTACGTTCTCCTTCCTCCGCTTCTTCCCTTCACCATATATATATTGCTGCCCTCCCATGCTGTAATCTTGCCCTCAGTTTTTTGTATGCTCATGTAGTGATATTGCCCTCAGTTGTGTTCTTTCTCTTGGAGAAATTATTGGTTGTGATGTGTGTGCTTGTGTGTCTTTCTGCTAGCTACTCCCTCCTGTATCGTTTTGAGGTTGTTTTAAGTCAAATATTTTAAACTTTGACTATAAATAACTTTTTTTGGGTTGAGTTTAAAAATATGAAAGTGATATAAGTAGATTCATCTTGAAATGTAGTTTCATAAAAGTATATATTGACTATATTTTATAAATATTTTATAGCAAAAAGTTACAGTCAAAATTGTTTCTTAAAGACCGTATCGATGTCCAAAACGACTTGCTTTAGAGAACCGGAGGGAGTACTTTCAGTAGCATTTTCAACAGCCTAGCTAATTGCTGTTTTGGTGGTGTAAATTGCAGAGGCTACGCCGAAGCTCATTCTCCAGTTCATGGGCGTCAAGGAGCTTACCATATCTCATGTCAAGAGCCATCTCCAGGTTAGTTTCTCTTCTTCATCCATTCTTTCGCACCTGCAGGCAATGACTGTTTGTGTTTGTTTTCCCGTTGGAGCAACCGTGAGCTAGTGCGCAAACAAACTCAAAGCTTCTGAGTTCTGATTCCTCCATTTGCTTTTCTGATGAACAGATGTACAGAGCTGCGAGGCTTGGCGCAGGAGGAAGAGGTGAGAAATGAAACCAGCCGTCGTTTGCTCGCCTCTTCCACTGCTGAATTCTTTCTTTCCTTCCTTTATCCTTGGTCGTATTTTGAATTATTTTATTTACATGTCAACGCCGTGCAGTGTACATAGCTGAATTAGGCTATGTTTAGTTTCGGGAAATTTGGGAATTTGGCTACTGTAGCACTTTCATTTTTATTTGGTAATTAGTGTTCAATTATGGATTAATTAGGTTCAAAACGTTCGTCTCGCGATTTCCAATTAAACTGTGCAATTAATTTTTTTTCGTCTACATCTAATGCTCTATGCATTTATCACAAGATTCGATGCGATGGCTACTGTAGCATTTTTTGGGAAAGTTTTTGGAACTAAACACAGCCTTATTTATTCATTTACCCAGGAACAAACAAATGTCCTACAACAGTAAACTGAACATTCCAAAATATTTTTAATATACAATTTCTTTTTTAAAAGGAGACATCACATTGCCTTGTGGTTTGTGTGACTCTCCTCTTAGCTCAGTTCTCCACATGCTCACTGCACTTGCCAACTACTCCTAGCAACCCCAGATTCCCTTCTCATGTGTCATGAGTAGCTTACCTTGCAAGCCTCTTTGTTGGGAAAGCCAAGTATAATATACTGCACACTTTGATAATGGAAAGCCAAACACCTTTCTTTCATGGCACCATCGATCAGGCCCAGGGATGCAAGCCCAGCTGTTGCAAAGGAGGTACTCATGCACCGGTGATGAGCAAGGCCCCAAGGAGGAGTTCCTGTGCCCACCACCTCTGGAAAGGTTTGGCCTGCAAACACCTTTTCCCCCTCTCCTCTTTGAATGAAACGTGTTCAAGTTAAAAGAAAGACAAGCTTTTCAAGGCCCTAATCTTGACGCAAAACCAAAGCGCTTTTTCCCATAGTGTCTGTCCATTTGCTCTTTTTTTTTATGGGGGTCTTGGTCGTCTACTCTTTGGATGCATGAACAGGGCCCGGATGGGGTACGAGAGCAGCACGCAGGGAAGCCATGGAGTCAGTGATGCGAGGACTACTGCAGCTGCTGGGGGCCTGTACTACATCGATGATTACATGCAAGCCATGGCCTCCATGGGCAGGAGAATAAAGGAGGAGGGACTCATCAGATGGCAGAGGAGGGCTGCGACGACTGCTGCCGCGCCTTCCAACCTCCAAGCCATGGGATGTTTGGTGCAAGAATCTGACCCCTTTAAGGTACATCAGCTAAAAAAGTAAAAGTAATAGTAGAAAAAGAGATATTGCCAAAAGGTTTATTTATCAAAAGAAGATGAATCTTTCCTTGTCTTAACCCGCTTGCTTTCACACCCCAACCCTTTTCTTCTTTACATCCTACTGCTATCTTGCAATGTTTTTTTGTTTTCCAAATAGTTATTTTGTGGCAGAATTTTTGCACAAAGTGTGTTTACCGGTGGGCCCACTTCTCACCTTGAGTATAGGTCAACCAGCCAATCTAATAAGGCTTTGTTTAGATAGATGTTAGGAATCAGTATTTGGTATCGTAGCATTTTCGTTTGTATTTGACAATTATTATCCAATCATGGCCTAACTAGGCTTAAAAGATTCGTCTCGTAATTTACAATCAAACTGTGTAATTAGTTATTTTTTTATCTACATTTAATATTCCATATATGTGTCCAAAGATTTGATGTAATGGAAGAGAGTGAAAAAACTTGGAATCTAAACAGGCCTAAGTAATCTGTACACATCTCAGATCAACCAATGCATGCACACTTGCACATCCCAGATCCTCCTGCAGGACTGCCGTATCTTTGGCGCATGTTTTGTAGAAGATACACACAACATTGTCACATTGACGTAGGATCGTCGGTACAGGTATCACCTCGGTATCTGGGTACGTGTAGACGCCAGTAGGTCCGTGAATACCTGTATCGATCTCATAAGGACATAGTAGTACGCATCGGCATAGCAAGAAGACTGGCAAAATCTGTTCTTGAAATCTGTCTGTTGTTTTTAAATAGAGATCATTCATAGCATTGGTTCAGGCATTTATACTTCTCACCTTACTGCAGCGGCATGTTGCAGTGGCTTCTGCAGTGTTCAGATCCGTGCCTAGCATTGCACCCAGTAGTTCTCACGATGATGGTAGCGCCGCAGATAGAATTTACTCATTATAGCTTCGCTGCTGGCTCGCTCTGACTGAAAATTTCTGAAAACTGCACGTCCTGCTTCCATACACTTGAGTAGCGGAGCTGCTGCTGCTGTACCACGTTGCCCCGGATCCTGGCGATCCTTGTGGATAGACAGGATAGGATAGTGCAAAGAGGAAAAGAGTACATGTCAGCAGGTTTTACGGTTAAGGCCCCGTTTAGATGTCTCTAAAACCCAAATTTTTTTACACAGTACCCGTCACATCAAATCTTGCGGCACATGCATGGAGTACTAAATGTAGACGAAAAAAAACTAATTACACAGTTGACCGAGAAATCGTGAGACGAATCTTTTAAGCCTAAATAGTCCATAATTGGACAATTTTTATCAAATACAAACGAAAGTGCTACAGTAGCCAAAAGCTAAAAATTTTCGGAACTAAACACGCCCTAATTGTACTTTATGCAATACTTTCCATCAGTGTATGTATCTAATTGCAGTTTTCATTGGATTTTAGCAGATGCGCCGACCAGAAGCACACCATCTTCAGGACGACTCCAAAGAGGATGGAAACGGATGCCCCCACTTCAGCTTCAGCAACTTCAGCATTGCAGCCAAGGACGAGCCATCCGAGCTGTGTTCACTCTCGCTGTCCCTCGGTCTGGACCCAAGATGCGCCCGTGCCATGGCAGACTCCTCGCCAAGCGGCGAGAGCAGCTGCATCCTCACGGCCTCGCCGGTGAGGAGGAGCTCCAGCGACTGCTCCGGCCACTCAGGCTGCTTTGTCGGCACGGGTGTTAGCCTGGAGCTTTCCCTGTCCATCTGTGGATCCTAGATCGCTCCGGCCAGTTCTTGATTCTGTACATCGATCGACCCGATCCGACCGGCTGCTCGCGTTGGTGATCGCCGCGTTTGTTTTGGATGTTCCTGGCATCATGGCCGTGTTAGAAAGTTGCTAGTAGCTAATGCCAAGTTGGTAGTAGCTAGGATGATGACCTTAGAATCATAGCATGTTACTTCTAGTATGATGTTACCTCTAGCTCTAGCTAGTATGTGTAAGTGGCAAAGTCACCAGGCAGGCTCCTTTCAGATTTCAGAATAGTACCATTGTGGCATTGCCGTACTGTTGCTTTCAGCTTCAGGCTTGAGCACCAAAACAACAGGAAAAAGCGAGATTCTTGCCTCCAACCATCTTTGCCGCCTCCTTTCGTTTGATCATGTCAAAGATGACTGACTTTCTAAGAGTAGGGATCAAACTTGGCAACACCAGGTTGTGGTTTTCTCTTTTCTGTGGATCATGTTTGAGCCGAAGTCCACAAACTGGAAAGAGGGTACCCTTTCTAGGAGTAGGAGCCGAAGTGCAACTGATAATGTTGTTCCTGTGTGGGGTATAAGTACTCGCTACTGCTGACATCGACAGCTCCTGCAGCTGCAAACAATATATCCTCAACTGAGGAGATTCTCTTTTCCCAAAAATCGCTACTGCATTTCTCCCTTCAGACCAACCAAAGAATATACAGGTGATAGGCCTTTTGGATGCAACAGTCCCTGTGCTCGCTGGGGAGCCTCCAGCCTCCTCGGTGATGTAGACAGAGCACGCAGCGTAGCATCCTCCCATGCAACCAGGCCTCCATCTGAAATGCCATGATCGCTCCTAGTCTTAGAACAAAGCATGCTCAAGCAACAGGGATGAAACGTGTCGGTGCGAAATGTGGCCAATAAATAAATATTTATAGTTTTGCCGTGCATTGTGATCAGATGTGGCCTTCCACACGATGACATATGATTTATACTTGTTCAGGCAACATGCCCTACATCCAGTTTCAGTCGGCTGAGTCCAGGTACTTGAAGTTTGCTTTGAGGTTACAAACGAGTAAGGAATGAGAAGGGGGTGTTAGAGTACCGGCCGGACTCTGATCTAAGTGGAATAAAGTGACGGATGCTCGAACGTGCGCTAAGTATTGGAGCGTATGCTCTGTGTGTCCGAGTTTATCAGCTGTTAAGAGCGTGTAGACTGTATAGTTGTTGAGCTGTTTTTTAGCAGTCCTCCTTTTAGGAGAGAGGCATCTCCTTTTATAGATGAAGGGGATAGCCTTTATAAGTCAAAGACGGAAATGGAGAGAATGTGTACGTGTGCTACCTAGTCTTGTTACCCACACCGTCGGGTACGGCACGCCATCGCCACCTTACTGTTCATAACATGCTGTATTTGACAGGCTGCATAGTGTTCGTCTACCTTACTGTTCATGACATGGCAGGCTGCACAGTATTCGCTAGGGACGGCAAAGGACGACGCCCACAACACTGTTTATGTTCTGACGCGTATGGAAGGCTGTATAGTGTCCGTCTGACATGTCCTGGCGGCACCGTCCTATAGGTGCGCAGGGCATGGCAGGGTACGGTCCTCAGTATTGCGGTTGACTTGAGCCTCTTACCTTATCTACTCCGCTTGCTCCCCGGGCCCACACCGAGCGGGCGTCCACGGTCGGTCGTTCCCAGTCGGCCCCGACTGTGTCGGTCGGGAAAGAGCAACGAGCAAAGGTTCGACGTATCCTCAGTCGGAGAAAGGGGGTTGGAGTCGGACTGCTGTCCCACCATGGCCAGGCCTTCCGGTCGAGGCTCCGACCAGATCTCCTGGCCAGAGGTGCCGGTCGGGGACCGGATCGTGGTCTTGGCCTATCATTGTGTATCTGGCCCGACCCAGACGCGTGCTGTCGCTGCGCCGCCTGCTGGGCCAAATTTTGTAGGAAAGCGGGTCCATTGGGGACTCTGGGTTTATGAACCCAACGGGAGCCCCCGAGCCCCTTTGGGGCTTCTGTTAAGCCGTGAAGGGGCTATTCACACACGCTTTACGTGATATTGTAAAAACCAGGGGCTTGTGTTTTTAGCTTAATGAAAGCTCGCATTTGCTTTGTAATTCCTGTGTCCATTGTGCCATGGAGGCGGGCTGTTATTGGAACTTCGATGTTTTCCCCCTTGGTTTGTTGTACTGCGTAGGGTAATCGAGTAGGATTTAGGCGCCTAGCCTCCATGTGAGGACTGGCAAAGGCCGCGGAGGCACGCAGAGTGGATACAGGCGCCCAGCCTCCGTGGGGAGGACTAGCGAAGGCCGCGGAGGCGCGCCGGAGGGATATTGGCACCCAGCCCCTGAGGAGGGGACTGACGAAGGCCACAGAGGCACACCGTACAGACATAGGCGCCCAGCCCCTGAGGAGGAGACTCGCTGGTAATCCGTTTTCCGCCTACTGCTGACTGGGGAGTCGGTCGGAGGCTGAGCACCTTGGTACTCTTTTTTGGGGTTGCAGACTCTTGTGTCTCTTCCGATCGGGGTGTTCGCTAGTGTTTGTCCCGCCCACGACCTGCATGGTCGGTTAGATTCCCAAGTCGAGGTCGAGTGGCTTGAGCCCCCGAGCCCCGTTAGGCTCGATAGGGGTCGGTCGAGTTTCATCGTCCACCTCGTCCACAGTTTTCACAACCGGAGGGGTTGAGCTAACGTCGCTTGCTTCGATGGCTCGAGTGACGTGCTCGGTGAGCTCACTAACGGGCATGTCCGAGTAAAATCCGGGTCCGTCGTTCGTAGCGGGATTGGCATAGCTCTCATGTGGCATTGCACTACTCCTTAACCCACCTCCCGACAGATGCCCGAGCCGTTCCGAAGACCGACTCAGGTGGCTCGCTGGCTTCCCCTCGATGGAGATTCTCTGGGCATGGCTCGAGGTCAAGATCGAACGAGAAGGTTGAGATGACCCTGTTCGCTTCTGAGCGGATCGGTCGAGGGCCGCTGGGGCTCATCTGTGTTTTCTCCCCTGGCTCTGTTCGACGAGAGGCGGCCTCGAGCCCTTTACGGACTGGCCTTCGAACCCCGGTCGATCGCCGCGCATATCGAATGAGACGACTACCGTTTCGTGACGCGACGTGAAGCGTTGTGATGCAACAATTGCATATGCAATGCTTGGATGTATGGGATGAATGTATGACTGAATGTATGAATGCATGCATGAGAATGGATGAATGAATGCTCATGCACTGGAAAAGTAAAAATAGGGTTTGGTAAAATTACCTCGATGGCTGGAGTGACAGGTTCGAGGAGCTCCTATCGGATATGTCCGAATAGAATCTGGGTCCGTCATTCATGATGGAGTTGGCATAACCTGTATGGGCCATCCCACTGCTCCTTACGCATTTCTCGGCAGCCGCTCGAGCTGTTTGATCAACTTGGGTGACCGGCTGGCTTCTCCTCGATGGATATTCTATCGGTGGGCCCCTCCAAACCTTTCCTGGGAAGGCGGAGGGTCATTTGTGTGCGGCTGCGCCTCGTTTCCCGTGCCAGGGTTGCGGTAGTAGTGGGCCCTGCCTAGGCCACATCCCGCCAGCTAGGCGACGTTTCGTCGGGTAGGCGCGTCCTGTCAGCCAGGCCACGTCCCGCCGCACATCCTTTTACCTTTAAATAGGGGGGAGGAGAGGGTTTTTTCTCCCATTTCTTCGCCTTTCCTTCACCACCGCCACTTTCTCTTCCTTCTTCTTGCTAAGCACCTTCGTACGCCGTGGGGGTTTCTAGGAGAGAGGAGAGTAGAGCGAGGGAGAGGAGAAACTTACAGATCCACTCGTAGATCGATGGCACGATGTCGAACTAGAGGCCTTCCAACGTGGATGAGGAGGTGCTGGCCGCCTTCACCGAGAAGGGGCTGCTCCCGTCGAAGGAAGTGGCATATTGGAGAGCTCTTGTGCCGGGGGAGGTTGTTCCGCAACCCTGGGCCGACGAGGTCGTCTACTTCCTTGCCTTCCATGAGCGTGGGCTCGGGTACCCCACGCACTAGTTCCTACGCGGGCTCCTCAACGAGTGGGGCCTAGAGTTGCAGCACCTCAACCCGACTGGGGTGCTGCACATCGACGGCTTCATCACCGTCTGTAAGGCCTTCCTCAGGATGGAGCCACACATGGACCTCTTCCGGTGGATCTTTAGCGGGTGGTCCCTGTCCGAGGGGAAACCGCCCAGAATCGCTCTGGTCGGTGGGTTCGCCTTGCAGAAGTGGCCTAAGCCGTCGGTCCCCTACCCGGCGTACTCCCCCAGTGACTCCAACCGGAGATGGCACGGCAAGTGGTTCTACATCAGGAACCCAATAGAGGCGCCATTCCCGACGTTCACCAGGGAGAGGCCGGAGAGGAGGGAAAGCTGGTCGTGGGGTCCTACCCATTGGCAGAACAAGCTAGAGATCATCGAGACAGAGCTTCGGAGGCTCGTGCGGCATGGCCTCGATGGGTTGTGGGTCTTCCGTACCTTCTTCCGCCATCGGGTCACCCCATTGGTGGAGAGAACGCGACCGATGTGAGAATACTCTGGCCTAATGGATCCCGACCGCACGTCGCTGGTGGAGTTGTTAAGGGATGAAGTCTGGAGTTATCTCGATCGGGTGCTGCAGTTGGGGGATGATGCATCCCTTGAAGGGACGCCCAGACCTCTCCATGCCGCGAAGCTGTCCGATCTGGTATACTCCTTTCCCGTGACCTTTTTCCTTTCTGTTTTGATCTTTAGATTGATTTTAAGCCGCCTATTTCATAGGGGCTCACGGGGTATAAATCCCGGCCGCATCTTCTGAGAGGGCTAGAAGGCATAGCTTGGCAAGCCACCCAGAGAACGCTTGCTAAGAAGAAGAAGAAAACCGCGAAGGCCTGGAGAAGGTTTGAGAAGGAGAAGGAGAAGGAGAAGGAGATCAACTGGTGGCTCTACGGCGGCGAGAGCCAGAGCGACATGGAGGAGGAGCTTGAGTCGGACGACCCCACGGAGTTGGGCGACGACGCGGGTTTCTCGAAGGACGAGGGTGACGAGTGAAACAACCCCAATTTCCATGAAGGGAAATCCACAGAGTCGAAGTGTAATAAGACCGTGGTGGATCATATTACCCAAATTCCAGTCGAATATCACATCCATACAACGATAATATCAGAGTACAAATAGTGCGGAATACATAAATTATTACATCGCCGCATTGGCGGAATCAAAAGTAGCATTCAGAATAGCTTGAAGATAGGATCGCCAAACTTGAGCGTAGGAACGAACCCCTCAACCGTCAAACTCCTCGGAGCTATACTCCTCAGCAGAACCTGTGTGCCAAAATTTATCAGTACGATTTGTACTGGCCACTCCCAACCCTATGAGCATTGCTTTGTGGAAATTGGATGCAATTTGGATGTAATCAAGAGGAACCTATAAGGCTGGGGTTTCCTATGCATTAGTAAATCAAGTATATAATAATAGTTGGTCAAGTTTTAACTCCATTCACACACCCATTCCACCCCATTCCTATTCCAGAGCTAGGTTTCGATCCTGGGATCGATAAACCACCATCTCCACACCATCACCCTACCACAGTCATACCATCGCTCAATCGATAGGCCAACTCCCTCTCGGCACTGTCTCAAGGCCCGTAGCCCCTGGCTACGTCCGAACACTCACTCCCAGGGAAGAATAGAAGGACTCATCTCACTATCTAGTTTAAGCGAAACCCAGGAAAGGTCCATTGCCGACAAGTCGGCATATGTATCGATCGATCAACCATACACTCTGCAGAGGTTTTACATAACCACAAGATCTGCCTTCCTCGCTGACCGTTGTCAACTGGGCTGATTCCGGCCGCTTGCTAGCCTAGGACAATGCCACTCTACCATTCAATACTGGTACACCCCAAGTTCGATGCAGGGGTGGTCAAAGCTGTGAGTCATGAGCCGGGTCCACAAGGTCTCTATGAAGTCTTGGAAGGGTGTGGGGGAAATCCTCCGTACCCCGTACCTTCCTCACACTGTCTGCTATCAACCTAGCAGTAGTGGCAATATCCTACCAAGTAGTCCGGCCGTCCCGCACCATATAGGGCGAGTGGTACGTAAGGCTTCTCGATGAATCTGAGTACTAGTAAGTCCTTAGGGGTGACCAAGCCAGAATGTCTTCATCCGGGTTTCCATTTACCGTGCCACCATAGCACCTCCACCCTAGGCTCCTCCCATCACAGGATCACACCCAAGGCCACCTCATATTCCATTTACCCACCACAGGTATCCATTCCAGGGGTGCCCAGGTAGCACCCCACGACAAGACTTGCCCCAGGCTCGTCGTATACTCCAACTTAGTTGACACAACCCTCACCCTCCACGCACCCGAGTCACACACGCAGCACTCTCCCCATGGTCCAGATAACACCAGTTTCCACCACGCATCAATGTAGTGCAAGCGTAGTAGAAGTAATAAGCGATGAAATGTAATAGCAAGCGTACGTCTAGCCTATCAGCAGGGTGAGCAGGGGTAAGGTTGCGTCAAGGTAAAGGCCATCAAGAAGACATACTACCATGCAAGTCCTACCATAATGTGATCATAACAAAAAAGTAAGCACTAGCATTTCTATATTAGCCATGCGTAAAAGGTGCTACGAGATTGGGTGGGATGTGGCACCTTTAGCATAGTCATCTCCATACTCCTCACGGTACTCACGATCCTCGTCCGTTCGGTTCTCCTCTGAGTCTACAAATCGACCGCATTATAGTCGTGTTAGCGACGTCTATAGAATAGCACAAAGAAGCAATGAAAATTCAAAAGAACCAAATGCACTCAAGCATGGGTTCATTGCGTAGAGCTTGATTTTAGATGAATTTTGGTCCTGGTTTCGTATTTTTCTAAGGTCATATGAGTTAGTTATGAATTTCTGAAGATTTAATCCATTTCTGAAAATGAAAAAGGCTGAATTAATCCTGGGCTGACACGTGTCATGCTGGGGTTGGTCCACGTGGCTTGCTGATGTCAGCATGACGTCACCTCGGCCGAGTACTCTTGACAAGTGGGTTCAGCGTGGACGTCGAGATCGGCGTGTGGGTCGGTGTGTGCGTACCAGCGACATGTGGGACCAGTCAATCTGTCATGGTTGACCGGTCATCGATCAATCTGGGCCGGGTCTCAAACTAGCCCGGACAGGCTGGATTTGGGTCGATGCGGGCGGGCTGACCGGACACGTGGCGTCTTTGTGGCGGCGCCACGTCCACGACCTTTGGGCTACCTTTGGGCGGTGGTCGTCGGCTGTGGGCGTGAGCATGGCTCATGGTGGACCAAGAGGCGCTGGTCCATGGACCTAAGGCAGGGTCCTGGGTGGACCAAGTCCACCATTATTTCCCTCGGCTCGGCTCTTGTGCACCGGGTGCAAGGCTACGCTGCTCAACTCGCCCCTCCTCCTATGTTTCTTCCACGGCGCGCTCCCGCCGGCGACGTACTCACCGGCGAGCTTCTGCAGCGGTGCTAGCGCCTAATTGGCGTGGGAAAAAGCACCGTCAGGCTTTGGCGACTGCGATGGTGGTGTCAGGGCGACAGCTAGGACTCCCTAGGTCACTGGCCACGGCGAACGGTGGCTCGAGCACAACCGGCGTGCGAGGGTGGCGCGGGTGCAGCGGCATAGGCCGGGTCTATGGTGCGCGTGAGCGTCATAGTGCTCCAGCGGGCATGTTGGGCAGGTCGAGGGGTCCTCCAGGGCCTCCGGTGGCCTTGCCACGGCGGCGGCCTTCCGAGCACGACGGCGGCGTCGGTGTGGGGCTACGACCACGGTGAAGCGTCTCAGTGGGGTGCGTAGGCTCCTATGGATCTGTGGGGACGCGGCGAGGACGTCCAGGGCTCAAGGCGGATTTTCGGGTTTCTAGGTGGCCGATAGGGGCTCCCCGGCGGCCACGGCGACATGGTGACGACGGCGACGCGCATGGGTGCACTACGGGGCTCCAGAGGGGTGGTCACGGCGTGCGCGTGAGTTATCCGTGACTCCAGCGAATAGGATGGGCGAGACGAGGAGATGCTAGGCGCTCCTAGCGGACCTGGCCACGGTGGTCTAGTGCTCGGGCCGGTGGTGGTGGTGCTCTGGCCGGTGGTCTGGTGCTCTAGCTGGTGGTCTGGTGCTCCGGCCGGTGGTCTAGCGCTTTGGCCAGTGGTTTGGTGCTCTGGCCGGTGGTGGCCATGCCACGACGGCGGCGTTGCGAGCGCGATGAGCGAGTGCTCTGCCTTGGCGTCCATGGGGCTTGGAGGGGTCTACAACGTCCAAGGGCTCAGAGGTGGTCGCGGTGTGCGCGTGAGTGTGCCGTGCGTGTGTACCCGGTGGTCGAAGATGGCCTTGGCCTATGCGCTCATGATGTGGAGCGCCATGGCCGACATGGTAAGGTCCGGCGGTGAGCAGGGAGAGGCCGGAAGGCTCATCGTAGGCGTTGAGGGCGAGAGGATAGCGGTGCAGTGATGAGTCAAGGCCGTGTAGCTCCGGAAGCCGTGCCGTGCAGTGTCGTCCGCTCCGGCTCCGGTGATCTCCCGGTCTTCCTCCCGGCAGCGGCTCCGGTATTTCCTTTCCCCCCTTCTTCCTCTCCTCCCTCTTCTCTCTTGGCTAGGGTGTGCTGTGGAAAGCCACAAGGTGGCGGCGGGGCACAGGAGAGCGCTAGGGCAACTGAGGGCCGTGGCTTTATAGCCGAGCTCCGAGCTCCAATGGCGGACGCCGATCGAGCGGTGGAGGCATGATCAGTGGCATCTAATGGCTCGCGTGCGGTGGCGTAGGCGCGGCGCAAGGGTTGCGTGGGTGTGGCGCTAGGGAGACAGGGCCATGCCCCGGGCGTGACCCCTGGCCCGCCCTGCCACCACTGTCGGGCGTCGGTCGCGTAGGCGATTGAGGCGTGGGTGAGGAAGACGACATTGTGAGACGGGTAAAAGCGGTGACACGCGGGTCCAGTGGGCGTGGTTGTGGGTGAAGAAGAAGAAGGGCGTGGGTGAGCAACTTATTTGGGGTCATGAATTTGGGCTGGCTAGCTTGGGCCGAGCGGCTGGCGGCGAGGCCCACTTCTTCTTTTCCCTTTTTCTGTTTTTCATTTCTTTTCCATTGTTTGGATTTAAATTTGGTTTAGAATTTGAATTCAAAACTGAGGTAACTTATTCATTGGAGTTTAGAGAATTTTGTTTAATAATATCTTTATGGTTCATTATTTTATTGGAGTTGTTTAGCAAATCATAACTCAAATGGAAATCCAAATCACATTTTGAATTAACAAGGCATGCAACATTATATTTGTTAGAAATTAATAAACACAGTTATCTAATGACATGCCATGCTTATATGTTGACTGGGGTTGGGTTAGACTTAATGCATCTCTTAGGTTGGGTTTCTATGCATGACACTCATCATCACATGGGATTCTTGAGGAAAAAATTTTGTAGTTAGTATTTTTGGGTGTACGGATTTTTGGGTTGTTACAGATGTAATACCCCGGCTTAGGGCTTAATAGGATTAATAGTATACTCGTACCAACAAGTTGCAACTTATTTTCTGGAAGCCCATCTCTTAAGAACTCCAAGGTTAAGCGTGCTTGGCCTGGAGCGATGGGTGACCGACCGAGAAGTTCTTCCTAGGGGCGCATGAGTGAGGACAAAGTGCGCAGAAAAGACTGGTGTTGGTCTGTGAGGGCAGTCTATGTCCTAGGAAAGCTATCAGATGTAAGCGGGCCTGGCATCGAGGAGGTGGGACGTTACAACGAGGGTGCTACCGTGACCTTGGTGGAGCGCTGCACGCTTGCGGCTGCGCCTGTCGGCGGCGGGCATGGCACGGAGACGCGCGGTGATGCTCTTGAGTTAAGGAAATGTGCCCAGGGCGAGGGTACCGCCTACGAACGGGAGGCAAAGCGGGCGCGGTTGTCGCGCCCTTCGGAGGCGTTGTTGGCTTCGTGGCCCCCTGCTCCGAGTGTGGCGGAGCACACCGGTCGGTCGAGGGGACGTGATTGTTCCCCTATGTCTTCAGGGTAGACACGTGTGCGCGACCCCCAATGAGGAGATGCCCCGCCAGTTGCTCTGGTGGTTTTGCCATGAGCTGATGGCTGCGTCCGTTTGCGGGCCGAACGGGGACCGACCGGGTCTTCCCCACCCTCGGTTGATCTGAGGGGGTGTGAGTCGTGACCCCCGAGCGATCCTTGTCCGGTCGGCTCGTCGTCAGCCGGTCGGGGCTTCAAGGTTCTACCGCTTTCGTCTGGGTATGTATTCATGCTTCCCTTTGTTCTCATAGTTGAGTTTTTGAGTATGACTAACCTGCGCTTGTGCCTTTTTTTTGTAGTGGCTAGGAGCCGGTAGGGCTAGTGATCTCCCCACCTCCTGTGCGAGAAGAGTGGAGACCCAGCCTGTGGCAGGTTGCGATGAGCGAAGGGGGAAGCAGGCTGGTGGTTGCGCGACCTTCCTTAATGGGCGGTGCGTCTTCCTGATCGGTCGTGAGCAGAGAGGTGGCCGTGATGGCGGTGATCCCCATGGTGTCGGTAGAGGCCGGGTTAGGGGTAACTCTTGCGGTCTGTCCCCGCTGGTTGCGGAGGAGGAGAGGAGGGAAACTAGGCTCCCTGTCTCACCCGATGGAGGAGCGCATGGTTTGCCCGCTTGGTCAGAGCTGGAGAAGGCCAGAGGTGCCACGACCAGGCCGGAGGTTGAGCAGCAGCCGGCGGGCTGTGGAGTCCTGGTGGTGGACATCCCCTTCGACGGTGAGGAAGACACCGGGGTAGAGTCGCCAGCCATCCCGCCATCCCGTGAGTTGGTGATGATCCGGTTGTCGCTTGATACTGTGATGGCTGAATCTTCCGGTGGGTTGGGGGTGACCCACGAGCTAGTGTGGCCTTGCCCCGGTGAGCCAGGAAAGGCTCGGTTCATCCTTCGCGATGAGGAGGAGGTGAAGCTTTGGCACCTGCTCAGGGAGAGAGGACTATCGATGGAGTCCGATCTTGCCCTTACCAAGGTGAAGCTCAAGGAGACCTTGGAGAGGGCTGAGCTCATCCATCAGGCCATGACTGTCGACCTGCCATGTGTTGTAGAGGTAAGTTTTTTGTGTTCCTGGTGTTGTCTTTGAATCCTTGGCATTTAAACAGTTGTCTCAGTATGGCTGCTTCTTGTCTCGCAGGACCTGGAGATGATGTCGATCCGCAAGTTCTAGTTTCTCCGGGAGGAGCACGGTCGGATGGAGCAAGAAGCGGTGGTGTTGCGGCGGGTCGACAAGATTAGGCACAAGTTGGAGTCCGCCCGCCGTGAGTCCCAAGGCTGGGTGGCTGAGGCGACAGGAGCACGGGCGGCAGAGCTACGTGCGGTCGAGCAGGCGATTGCTACCGAGCAGAAACTCGACGTGGCCAAGGCCCACTTGGTAGAGACCGAGGCGGCACTTAGGAAATCCCTAGAGGCTCTAGAAGCGGAGCGGAAGGCCCAGTCGGACGCCAAGCGGGAGGTCATCGCAATCTGGGGGCAGATGCTCGGGGCAGAGGAGTCAAACACTCGGCTGCTCGAGAGGCTAACTAGTCAAGAGGAAGGACTTTCCATTCTCAAAATCGCCTGTCACGGTACATACCTGTACTACCCTCAGTTGATGCCTTGAATTTTTGTTTTCCTTGCTCCTGAATTTGTCATCCATTTCTAGAACTGGGTGGAAAGATTGGCTCTCTAGAGCAAGAGTTGGAGACGGTCAAAGCGGCGATCGGTTGGAGCCCGGAGGCGCTAGCCCAGTCCCTTGAGGAGCGACGTGCTCTTGAGGGAGAGCTTGACCAGCTTCGCAACATTGCGCAGGTGGTGGTCTCTGAGGTGTTCGGGTTGGGACCGAGAACCAATACGCCCACCGTCCAGCTGGCAGAGGTCCCGACTGAAGTTCGGGCGCTCATCTCCAATGGCATGTTCTACGGGACGACGGGGGTGCTGACCTCGGTGGTGACCCATTACCCTGATCTAGACTTCGTGGCCATCTACAGAGGATATGCCGACGGGTGGAGCGCAGACGAGATCCATGCGCTAGGGGAAAGTTTGCTGTCGCACGCACTTGTGGTCGCTGAGCAGGGCACCGTGCAGTGGGTGATGGAGGCTTGCCGTTCGACCATGGCCGTAGATGTGCACCAGGAAGACGTCGCCCAGCCTACGGAGGTAGCGGAGGCCGAGTCGGAGGCGAGTGTCGTCCCACCCCCAACCGAGCCGAACGTCATCCCAACCTCAACCGAGCTGCCTTCGTCCTCGCCAACCGCACCGTCTACCGACACCGCCGGGGGCCACGATAGAGTTAGAGTAGAAATAGTCAATTTATGTAAAAGAAGAATTCATGGAGGGTGCCCCCGTGTGAACAGTTTTACATTCGTGAATATTTTAAGTTCGTTTTGTGATGAAATCACTCATGAGGGGAAGCTTGTCCCGTCCGCCCTTGTTTTTATCCTTTCGTAGCTTTGTTTTTTGTCCTTTCTTTTTTGCACCTACCTGTTGGCCCATAGGCTACAACCTTAAGAACCCAGGCGTGGCCTGCGAGGCTCAACTGCTCATAACCGTATGTCATGGCTGTGTGTGATCGGTTAGGAGGCTAAAGCGCCAAGTTGCGTAGGGTAGTCAAAGGAATGGGATGCCCTTTCGTTTGGGCGATGCCCTTTTGTTTGGGCGAAAAGTGTTACTACATGATAGTAAAAAATGATTGTAAAAGGGGGTGGTATCGCACCCCCGTGGAGCCCCCAAGCGACCCGAGCCGAGAGTGCTCGGGCTGGGGCACTGTAGGAGTAAGCATTGAATGGAAATAAATGGTAAGACCGAGCTTTAGGGAAAGAAACGACGTAACTATTCGATGTTCCATGTGTTGGTGAGAACGTTGCCATTGTCGTCCTTCAACCGGTAGGCGCCCGGTCGGATCACCTCAGCCACCGCGTATGGTCCTTCCCATGGCAGAGAGAGTTTATGTTGGTCCTTGGTTGACTAGGTCCTCTGAAGTATGAGATCGCCAACCTTGAGGATCGTCCCCCTAATTTTTCTTTTATGGTACCTGCGGAGAGTTTGCTGGTAACAAGCAGAGCAGATGACGGTCGTCTCACAAGCCTCCTCGAGCAGATCGACCGCATCCTGCTAAGCCTCCACAGCTTGGTCTCGGTCGAAGGCCTTTACTCTTGGGGTGCCGTGATCGAGGTCGGATGGCAACACTGCTTTGGCTCCGTATGCTAGGAAGAAAGGGGTGAACCCCATGAACCGGTTTGGGGTCATTCTTAGGCTCTAGAGGATCGTTGTGACCTCTGCAACCCATCGCCCGGCAAACTTTTTGTAACACCCTAGGTGTTTAGGCTTCCACTAAATTGCATGTCATTTCATAAACATGTGCATTATCTATGTCATCATGCCATTATCATTGAAACATACATATGCAACATTTTAAATTGTAGGTGTTTCATGCTTGATTGCTTAGAGTGGTAGTAGTGCAACATGTGAATGTAACATGAAACTCTCATACTTTGAACCATGGCAACATGGTAGTAATATGACAAGTATAAAACAACCACAAGGTCCTGAAACATGTGAAACATGGAATTGAAACATATGAATGAATTGCTTGTTTTTTAATTTCTTTATCACATGTGATCATTAGAAGTGGTATAACAATTTGGTAAAGTGGTTGATCATGGTCTATTACACCTTAACTATACTTAGGTTACTTGTTGGAACATGGTTCATGAAGATCAAAATGACCAAAATGCCCTCATGTGGAGGTTTGACTTGAATTGACTCCAGAGTCTCACAGTTTGACTGTTTCAAAAGACCAATTTAGAAATCTTGCATGGCTGTACACTCTTTACAAAAATTGTAGCTAATTTATTAAGGAACAAAAGTTGTTTTATAACCAACTCATGAAAATGGCTAGAACATGTTCAAACATGGCCCACAAGTCACATGTCCATGCTGATTTCATACTTAGCAAATTTTCTAAGTCCTAAAGTGAAGTACAGTTTCATGTACCAATGTTTGGAGACTTGTATCTCCCTAACAAAGCCAAACCAGCTCGAGCTCCAGTGATAAGAGTTGTAGTTCACATATAGATGATCAACTTTGTTAACTATGGCATAGTCTAGATCGTCATGGATTCGGAGCTAATCACCGTCAATACTGCTCTGTCAGTCACCGTCGATGATCTCTGAATCGTGTTTTCAGAAAACATTCAGTGAACGTGGCCGACCGGTTCAGAAAGACGATGCCGCGTGGTGCCACTCGTCGCCGCTCGCTTGAGCACGCAGGCCACGTGCCGTGGATGCCCTGGCACGTCCAGCCGCGTCTTGAAGCCACCCCACGCCGGCCCGACGCACTCGCCGCTCCATTCTCCATTCCTTCGCCTCCTCCGCTCACCGTAGCTCCGCTGGAACGCCGAAGCCGCCGAGCCAAAAATCCACCTTCATCGAGCGCTTTGGTCCGATTCCTCCCAGCCACAGCACCTCCGTGTGTTCCTCCACGTCCGCGACCTCACCGCCATCGCTTTTTCACGCCAGGTAGAGCTCACCGCGTAGGCGGCTCCACCGGGTCGCCATGACCGCCGCTGACCGAGCTCGCATGCGGCCGTGCTGCTCGAGTCCCTTGCCATCCCTCCTTTGTCTCGCGCTAGATCCTAGGTGCACTGCTGAAGCTCGTAGAGCTTCACGTTCGAGGCGTAGCGCCGTAGCCTTTGCCGGAGTCGGACATGCTGCGGCCATGCTCCGCCGTGCTCGTCGCCAACCCTGTGGCCACGGCCATAGAAGCGATTGAGGGCACCAATAGATGCGCATGAGTGAGTTGACCGTAGTAGCGCCGTTGCCTTCACCGGAGAAGCCACCGGCGACGAACTACGCCGCCGTCCGCTCCTTTCCCCTGTCTGTCTCGCTGACACGTGGGCCCCTCCCGTCAGTCGCCGTGGCTGAGGCGGGAGCCCAGTGTGGGCCGCGCCGTTGTCTGGGCCGCGCCAGCGTTGTTCGCGGGCCACCGTCCCTTCGGGCCGGCCCAACAGTGGCTGTGGATTGTTTTCTTATTTGTTTTGTTTTTATTATTTCACAGATTAGTGTATAGATTCAAAAATGTGTATCTCCTTGTTGGTAGATCCAAATGCTATGGTTCCAATTTTGTTGAGTTCATGATAATGTCTAGTATTTAATAAAAATATTATATGGGCACATGTTTTAGAAATTCTGGATGAATTAAATAGGACTTTGAAATATGTTTTTGGATACATGCAAACTTGTTTGAATTTTATCTTGAGTTTCTGTGGTCGAAAAATTATGAAATTTTATGGGTAATCTATTATTGCTTAGTAGAGGCTCTGGTTAAAATTTCAGAGCTAGTGCATGTGTAGTTTTTGAGTTATAGAATTTCCTTTTTTAATGGATGGATCTTGTATGAATTTTCATAATTTTTGTATAGATCCAGTAAAGGTAAACTTTGGTGAGTGCTATTCTTATGCTTGAATGATACTAGGAAAAATATGAAATCTGTTGCTTGACACTTTTCATTAGGGTTTCCTAATTATGCTAAAAATAGGCATGCCACCTGTTATTTTAGATACAGCAAGTTCTGCTTGGTCAATGGCTTTGAAATTTTTATGGTAGTCTATGTGAAGCATGAGATAGCTACTGTAATTTTTGTAGATTTTTATGAACAATTTTACTATATGTTGCTTTAATCACCTAATTAACTAAATAAATTAGAAAAGGATATTAAATGATTTATTTAGAAGTTGGCATTATACTTTCTAGTGTTCCTCTGGTATGTGTAACAAGTTGGTAAACTTGGTTTGGTCAAATTAGGCTTTTGCATCATCATTAAATAATTAAGTTAGTAACCCTGTCATTGCGGGACAGATTCTAGGTTTACTGGAATTTGATTTGGTTAACTTAAGAATCATGCTTTGATGTTTACAAATGAATTGTAGAGAATTTCATAAGCTTTCCAGAATGTCCTCTTGCAAGTCATTTGGATTTGTAGAACTCTGGTTGTGATTGAATTAAGGGACTATTTGTGTGCATATGAAGCTTTAAATGTTGATTTATGTATGCCTTTACTATTTCTAAGTTTGTGGTAATGTTCCTAGGTGTTAGGCCTTTAACTGAAGATGAGCATCTTTATCTTAGGTTATGCAAGTTAGGTAAGTCGATCTTGTTCTTCAAGTTAAATTAGATACCTGTTTTAAAGTGATTTGAATAGAGCTATTCTTAATCGGTAAACGAGTGTCCAGTAATGTTTTCGTCAAACACTTACTGTGATTCATTCATCATGAGCATCATGTCATTCCTTATGCATCCATGATATTTATCTCGTGCATCGGCATGCAATAGGTGTACCGGAAGGAGTGACCTGCTGGAATTCAAGGAACCGAAAGCGAGCAGCAAAGCAGTGAATTTAACGACCGGAGGTTCAGGAGGTGTGACCTTGAGGAAGAAGTGCAGACGAGGTCGCCGTTGAGTGCCCGGATCACCGTCCGTGCAACTTTGTGAAAAGGCAAGCCCGGAGCATATTAAGCCTCCTAATTTTTGAAATGCAGTTACATTATTATTATTATATATCTATATATATATATTGTTGCATTAAGTTTAGGTGTTGGATGCAAACAATTCTTTGCATTGGTTACCCAATCCTTGTCCGGATATTGTTACCTGAATCCTATGTAGCTCGGGCTCGTGTAGTGCTTAGCCCGCTTAAGCGTGGTAGAAGTCGGTGATTTCTGTCACTGCGAGATATAGGAATATACATGTGGTACGGTTGGCTATATTTGCTATCGTGGAAAAGAACCGGTCTTAATTTGAAATGAAGACCGGGCGGAGGCTTGCCGGTTTGCAGTGACTCCGTCTGTGTCGATTAAGGACTGAATCTTGGAGCCTTTCCTGTTCATGTTGAACGCATGCCTCTCTCTTAGTTGGCGGGTCTGGAGACCGACCACGAAGCCGAGTAGCTCACCTCGGGTAGCCGGAGTCGATAAGTATAAAGTGCGCCTCGGAAGGGAGCCCGAGGCGTGAGTCCAAGGCGGTGATTTAAAAGTCCCGATCGTCTGGCGGAAGGGTAATCCACGAGAGTGCTAGCTGCCTGATCGAACCCGCTGAATTTGGTTCTGAGTTGTTCCAAAGGTGACCACGGCTACCCTTGCAAAGTATGCAGGTGAGAGTTAGAATACCCCTCATTTGAGTTGTAATTCGATTGAATCACCGTCTCTCCCGGTTAGTGAGAACTTGACGGGCTTATCTCCAATGTAGATGCACTAAATAACATAATGGTTCGAGAAATGATGATATGATGATGACTGCCTTATTATACCTACTATGGTTAATATTGTTTGCTCCTAATAAGTGAGTGCTCTAGTACAGGTACTAATCTAGTGGACAGGTAAATGATGATAAGCTTGATGGTAAGTTTAAATTGGTTACTATAATCATAAGCTCTTTTATGCAACTGTGTCCAGCTAGCCCACCTAAAAAGCCTTGCATGATCCTTGGTGTCTTTTATTTCTGGTTTTTGGCGGGTAAGTCTAGCTGAGTACCTTCTCGTACTCGTGGTTTATCTCCCACCATTGCGAGATGACCACTTCTACTTTGGTTCTTTGCACATACACGCCCTTCTCCCGGTGGGGATGAAGACTAGGCCGTTAGGCGCGGTCTCTACTAGTTCTCGTACCTGATAATGCTTTTGTGGGACATGACTCAGATCTGGCAATGTATTTGAAACTATGAAGTTATGTACTAAACTATGTTGCTTCCGCGCATTTGAACTTGGTTTGTAATATTTTATTTGAACTCTGATGGATGTAATCCGAATGCTACTTATGAAATGTTGTAACGGATGATGTGTTGTGTTGAATCACTACAATCTTGGTTTGTATGTCGAGAGTTGGTTGAAATCCTTCGTGATTTCCGGACTACCGGGATTATGGGAGCTTAAGTACAGGAATTTGATCGCTTCGGTGATTGTTTTTGTACTTACGTTCTTATGATTTGGTCGGTTCTGTTACAGCTGGTATCAGAGCAAGATTCGACACTAAACATGTCATTTGTGTATTTAAAACAAAAGTATTTGTGAAAATCCTAAATTAAATACTAAGTATTGCCAGTGGTCATATCCCTTATGCCCAAATAAAGACTCTTAGGTGGCTTCTTAAGTACTAACTTGGGGGTTCCTGCTTGTTTCTGTTTCGTTGTCCATACGGCGTGCTATTGTATGGATGCCATCCGCTTGGGTGGTAATGTTTGGATCAAATACCTCTACGCTCTGGTAAGTGGGAGTTGTGAGAGCATGACCGTCCAACCATCGGTCTAGGGGAGAGTAGTTGTGGTTGCTCACATACTTACATGTTCAATCATGTATCTACGAGAGTACTTAAATGTGGGTATCTCTGACGGGTAGCTGTGATACTAGAGTATATGCATCGGGGGATGTATGTATGAAAGTATTTAGTTTACATGCATTTTGGGAAATTACTGGGCTGAAATGAAATTTTTTGCAGGTACACTAACAACGTATCATTGTAGATCGACTAGTTACCGTATACGAGAGAACGTATGTATGCCACCGTATATTTCGCTAGCCTTTAAATTTTTCTAGGTTTGTGAGGACGTACGGATCGTGCATGCATCATGTTCAAGAATACATGGCATTTATTGCATTACTCCCTCCTTTAAAATATGATTGTCCCGACTAATTAAATTTTGTATCCCTTAAATGATTCTCCCCTTACGTTGTAACTTTTGCTACAGATGGCGCGCATGAAGCTCACTGCTCGCAAGTCCGCTGGAGGCAGGGCGCCTTATCACCGTTTAGCTCCTCGTGAGCCCCGTCCTGAGCCTACTGAGGCAGAAAGGCTGAGGACAGAGCTAGCTCGGGTGACTGCTGAGAGGAATGCGGCTCAGCACCGTTTGGAGCAAGTAACACAGGAAAGGGACCAAGAGACCCTTGAGGTTCAGATGTTGACAGTTGCTCACCGCAACTGTGAACGCATGTTGATTCACGTAATGAACCAAAGGAATGAAGCCTGGCACGAAGAGAATGTGTTGAGAGCGCGACAGGTAGAGCTGGAGCAGCAAGTGGCAGTTGCTGAAGAGTACAATGACCATCTCCATGAGGAGGTTCACCTGTTACACAATCAACTTCACCCTCTCCTGCCACCTGATGATGAGGATGAGATGGGCTCTGGTGTCATCATAGCTGAAGGTGATGATGACATGGAGGCCAATGGACCTGAGGACATTCCACCTGATGAGGAGGAAGATGAGGAGTTAGGGCCTACTAGTGATGAAGATGGAGGAGAGATCTTCGACACTGACTCTGAGGACGATGCGTAGTTTAGGTTACTACTTAGCTATTGCGCAAGAGCTAGTCTTTTGTTGATCCTCATGCATGAACGAGTAGCTTTGTAATAAGTTAATCGTTGGGATGTAATATCGAACCATAAGTTATCTTTGGATGTAAGTTTGGAACCACTATGGCTTGGATGTAACCTATCGAACGTAATATGCTCCACGTATGTGAGCTTTTGTTAAGTGTCGTCTTTGCGGTCTATGGATCTCGTTGTTGGTTAAGTTCATCGCATTTATGTGTCAATCGATGCGCTTGATGAGTGTGTGATTGTGATGAATGATTGTGCCTCTGTTGATTATATAAATGCATTCCCTCCAATGGACTCAGTTTGGCATAATTATACGATTCATCTACAAAAATTTCCACATCGTCAGTGCTCATTGGCTATACATTTTGCAGATGGCTCATAACCTTCGTCGCGGTCATGGCATGGGAAATGAGGAACAACCACCTCCGCCACCGCCCACACCAGCTGAGCTGATGCAAACGGTCGTGGAAAGTCAGCGCATGCTAGCTGAGGCTATGCGCCAGATGGCTAACCGTGAGGATCGGCATGTCCGCCAGGGACCCGAGCCGAACCTGTACAGCAGCTTTAAGGACTTCATGGACACAAAGCCTCCTATCTTTCATGAGGCAGAAGAACCATTACAAGCTGATGAATGGTTAAGCGCGATAGAGCAAAGGTTTGGATTGCTCCGTTTGACGGAAGGTATGAAGGCCACATATGCAGGACACCAGCTCCAAGGCCCTGCAGGCATCTGGTGGACCCATCACAGGACCACCTTCCCTACGAACGTCAAGATAGTTTGGGGCCAGTTTCAGGCAGCTTTTAGGGGACACTTTATCCCTCCTGGTCTCATGGCCATTAAGCATACCGAGTTTATGAAGCTAACCCAAGGCAACAAGAGTCTTAATGAATACCTCCAGGCATTCAACAACCTAGCGAGGTATGCTCCTGAGTTCGTTGATACTGATGCTAAAAAGATAGCTAGTTTCAAGAGGGGACTTTCCCCAAAACTGATGAAGTCTATGGGCAACTGTAAGTGTGTCACCTTCAATGAGTTTATTAGTGACACCCTGACTCAGGAGAACAATGATAAGATATATGCCGCTTCCAAGAACCGCAAAAGAAACTTTGAGGCAGGTGCTTCTCAGTCTAAGGCACCAATGGTATCCAAGACCCAGTACCGTCCACCCAATGCTAATGTCCGGTACCGCCCACCTCAGAAGAAGAATCAAGCTAAAACTAGTTTTCGCAAGGGGTACACAATTTCCTTGCCAAAGAATACCTCTGGGCAGGGTAGCTCCAATGTCCCACCAGCTAACAGGCCGTGTTGGAACTGTAACCAGCCTGGTCATTGAGCAAATAAGTGTCCCTATCCTTCCAAGCAGAATGCTCAAGGAAACGTCTGTCAGGGGCGTGTTCACTACACTACGGTGGAGGAAATTCCTGCTGGTGAAGTGGTCACCGCTGAAAAGTTTCTTGTTAATGATCACCCTGCAGTTGTGCTCTTTGATTCGGGTGCTTCACATTCTTTTTTGAGTTCTACTTTTGCATCTAAGCATAAGATGAATGTGATTACAATTGTCAAGGGTGGTTATTGTATTAGTGCTGCTGGGAGTAATATCATGACTAACCAAGTAGTAAAAGATGTAAAGCTTCGGATTGGGGATCGAGAGTTCCTTGCGGATCTTGTAGTTCTACCAGGGGTAGGAATTGATATAATCCTAGGAATGAAGTGGATGAGTGGGAATGGAGTGTTGATCGATACGTCAACCCATGTGGTAATGTTGAGGGATCCTGTGGATAAGAAGGGTTTTCTAGTGCAGTTACCTCGTGATATCTCTATCCACAATATAGCTAATGCTACCCTAGCCAAAGCCATTGAAGATATACCGGTTGTCTGTGAGTTTCTAGATGTCTTTCCTGATGACTTGCCTAGATTACCTCCGGACCGTGATGTAGAATTCAAGATAGAACTCATTCTGGGTACGGCTCCTATTTCTCGAAGGCCCTATAGAATGCCGCCTAATGAGTTGGCTGAGCTGAAGAGTCAGTTGAATGAGCTAATGAAGAAAGGTTTGATTCGGCCTAGTTCTTCTCCTTGGGGTTGTCCGGCTATCTTTGTGAAGAGGAAGGACGAATTTTTGCGCATGTGCATAGATTATCGACCCCTAAATGCTGTTACCATCAAGAACAAATATCCTCTTCCTCGCATCGATATTCTGTTTGATCAGCTCTCCAAAGCTAAGGTATTCTCCAAGATCAATTTGAGGTCTGGTTACCATCAGATCAAAATTCATCCTGAAAATATACCTAAGACAGCTTTCTCTACTCGTTATGGCTTGTTCGAGTACCTTGTCATGTCCTTTGGGTTGACAAATGCTCCGGCACACTTTATGTACCTGATGAATTCAGTATTCATGCCAGAATTGGACAAGTTCGTCGTCGTGTTCATTGATGATATCCTTGTATACTCTCAGAATGAAGAAGAGCATGCTGAACATCTGAGAATTGTCTTAACTCGGTTGCGTGACAACCAGCTTTATGCTAAGTTCAGCAAGTGTGAATTCTGGTTGAACAAGATACCTTTTCTAGGTCATGTGTTATCTGGTGATGGAATTTCGGTTGACCCTACAAAGGTGCAAGAAGTCCTTGAGTGGAAGGCACCTACTACGGTCACAGAAGTTCGAAGTTTTCTGGGTTTGGCTGGCTATTATCGTCGCTTTATCCCGGATTTCTCGAAAATCGCCAAGCCCATGACTCAACTACTTCAAAAAGATGAGAAGTTTGTGTGGACTCCGAAATGTGAAGAGGCTTTCCACACTTTGCGGACCTTGCTAACCTCTGCTCCTGTATTGGCACAACCTGACATCGAAAAGCCTTTTGATGTCTATTGTGATGCATGTGGCACCGGATTGGGGTGTGTTCTTATGCAGGAGGGCCGAGTAATTGCTTATGCTTCGCGCCAGCTCCGAAAGCATGAAATAAATTATCCTACCCATGACTTAGAGCTAGCCGCAGTTGTTCATGCCCTGAAGATTTGAAGACATTACTTGCTGGGTAATGTGTGCAACATCTATACTGACCATAAAAGCCTCAAGTACATCTTTACTCAACCCGAGTTGAACATGCATCAACGTCGATGGTTAGAATTAATCAAAGACTACAACCTTCAAGTGCACTACTATCCTGGTAAGGCAAATGTGGTTGCTGATGCCTTAAGCAGAAAGGCCCATTGCAATTCCTTAGTTAGTGAAGACTTTCATCTGGCACACCTCCTTCATCCTGTAGTACTCCACAATATCACTGTGGATTGCTCTCTTAGAAGTCGAATTATCGAACTCCAGAAGACTAATGTGGGTGTGTTTCACATCAAGCGGAAGATGAAAGAGAAAGAGACCAAGCACTTTAGGGTCGATGATAAAGGAATTCTCTGGTTTAATGATAGACTTGTGGTACCCAAAGATAAAGAACTTAGAAATCAAATTATGGCTGAAGCCCATTCTTCTAAGTTGTCCATCCATCCTGATAGCAGTAAAATGTATCAAAATCTCAAGCTGTATTATTGGTGGACCAAGATGAAGAAAGAAATCACAGCTTACGTGGCAAGGTGTGATAACTGTTGCAGAGTCAAGGCTATTCACATGAGGCCCGGATTATTGCAGCCACTCTCTATTCCTGGCTGGAAGTGGGAAGAAATTAGTATGGATTTTATTGTTGGATTACCCACTACCAAAAAGGGTTGTGATTCCATCTGGGTTATCATAGATCGTCTAACTAAATCCGCTCACTTTATTCCGGTCAAGTCTACATATCACCCGCACAATTATGCTGAGATTTATTTTCAACAAGTGGTACGTCTCCATGGTGTACCCAAATCCATTGTTTCTGATAGAGGACCGCAATTCACGGCTTGTTTTTGGGAGTGCTTACATCAGAATCTTGGCACTCATCTAATCCGCAGTTCTACCTATCATCCGCAAACATCAGGACAGACTGAGCGTGTTAATCAAATTCTTGAAGACATGCTTAGAGCTTGTCTTATTTCTTGCAAAGGCTCTTGGGAAGACTGGTTACCTCTCGCTGAATTCTCTTATAACAACAGTTATCAAGAGAGTATTAAAATGGCTCATTTTGAAGCTCTTTATGGCCGCAAGTGTAGAACTCCTTTGAACTGGGTGGAACCCGGGGAAAGAAGATTCTATGGTATTGACTTTGTAAAAGAAGCCGAAGAGCAAGTCCGAACTATACAGAAGAATATGACTGCCGCTCAGGCTAGACAAAAGAGCTATGCTGACAAGAGAAGAAAACCTATTGAGTTTGAAGTAGGTGATCATGTTTATCTGAAGGTATCCCCTATGAAAGGAGTCAAGCGTTTTGAAATTAAAAGGAAGCTTGAGCCTCGATATGTTGGACCTTACCGCATTATCGAGAAAAGTGGAAGAGTAGCATATAAGCTCGATCTACCATGTGAAATGGGAGCTATATTCCCGGTATTCCATGTGTCTCAGCTGAAGAAATGTCTCCGTATTCCCAAGGAAAGAATAGCGACAAGAAAAGTCAACTTGAAATCTGATCTTTCTTATGAGGAGAAGCCCGTGCAAGTTCTGGATACTCAAGAAAGAGTGACTCGTACACGAGTGGTTAAGTTATACAAGGTAGTTTGGAGTAATCATAGTGAACAGGATGCGACATGGGAGCGGGAAGATTATTTAAAAGAAAATCATCCAACTTTCTATACTAAATGGTACGCTTTCCAAATCTCGGGACGAGATTTTTCTAAGGGGGGAGGGCTGTAACACCCTAGGTGTTTAGGCTTCCACTAAATTGTATGTCATTTCATAAACATGTGCATTATCTATGTCATCATGCCATTATCATTGAAACATACATATGCAACATTTTAAATTGTAGGTGTTTCATGCTTGATTGCTTAGAGTGGTAGTAGTGCAACATGTGAATGTAACATGAAACTCTCATACTTTGAACCATGGCAACATGGTAGTAATATGACAAGTATAAAACAACCACAAGGTCCTGAAACATGTGAAACATGGAATTGAAACATATGAATGAATTGCTTGTTTTTAATTTCTTTATCACATGTGATCATTAGAAGTGGTATAACAATTTGGTAAAGTGGTTGATCATGGTCTATTACACCTTAACTATACTTAGGTTACTTGTTGGGACATGGTTCATGTAGATCAAAATGACCAAAATGCCCTCATGTGGAGGTTTGACTTGAATTGACTCCAGAGTCTCATAGTTTGACTGTTTCAAAAGACCAATTTAGAAATCTTGCATGGTTGTATACTCTTTACAAAAGTTGTAGCTAATTTATTAAGGAACAAAAGTTGTTTTATAACCAACTCATGAAAATGGCTAGAACATGTTCAAACATGGCCCACAAGTCACATGTCCATGCTGATTTCATACTTAGCAAATTTTCTAAGTCCTAAAGTGAAGTACAGTTTTATGTACCAATGTTTGGAGACTTGTATCTCCCTAACAAAGCCAAACCAGCTCGAGCTCCAGTGATAAGAGTTGTAGTTCACATATAGATGATCAACTTTGTTAACTATGGCATAGTCTAGATCGTCATGGATTCGGAGCTAATCACCTTCAAACCTGCTCTGTCAGTCACCGTCGATGATCTCTGAATCACGTTTTTAGAAAATGTTCAGTGAACGTGGCCGACCGGTTCAGAAAGACGATGCCGCGTGGTGCCACTCGTCGCCGCTCGCCTGAGCGCGCAGGCCACGCGCCGTGGATGCCCTGGCACGTCCAGTCGCATCTTGAAGCCACCCTGCGCCGGCCCGACGCACTCGCCGCTCCATTCTCCATTCCTTTTCCTCCTCCGCTCGCCGTAGCTCCGCTGGAACACCGAAGCCGCCGAGCCAAAAATCCACCTTCACCGAGCGCCTTGGTCCGATTCCTCCCAGCCACAGCACCTCTGTGTGTTCCTCCACGTCCGTGACCTCACCGCCATCGCTTTTTCGCGCCAGGTAGAGCTCACCGCGTAGGCGGCTCCACCGGGTCGCCATGACCGCCGCCGGTCGAGCTCGCATGCGGCCGTGCTGCTCGAGTCCCTTGCCATCCCTCCTTTGTCTCACGCTAGATCCTAGGTGCACTGCTGAAGCTCGTAGAGCTTCACGTTCGAGGCGTAGCGCCGTAGCCTTCGCCGGAGCCGGACATGCCGCGGCCGTGCTCCGCCGTGCTCGTCGCCAACCCTGTAGCCACGGCCATAGAAGCGATTGAGGGCACCAATAGATGCGCACGAGTGAGTTGACCATAGTAGCGCCGTTGCCTTCGCCGGAGAAGCCACCGGCGACGAACTACGCCGTCGTCCGCTCCTTTCCCCTGTCTGTCTCGCTGACACGCGGGCCCCTCCCATCAGTCGCCGCGGCTGAGGCGGGCGCCCAGCATGGGCCGCGCCGTTGTCTGGGCCGCGCCAGCGTTGTTCGCGGGCCGCCGTCCCTTCGGGCCGGCCCAACAATGGCTGTGGATTGTTTTCTTATTTGTTTTGTTTTTATTATTTCACAGATTAGTGTATAGATTCAAAAATGTGTATCTCCTTGTTGGTAGATCCAAATGCTATGGTTCCAATTTTGTTGAGTTCATGATAATGTCTAGTATTTAATAAAAATATTATATGGACACATGTTTTAGAAATTCTAGATGAATTAAATAGGACTTTGAAATATGTTTTTGGATACATGCAAACTTGTTTGAATTTTATCTTGAGTTTATGTGGTCCAAAAATTATGAAAATTTGTGGGTAATCTATTATTGCTTAGTAGAGGCTCTAGTTAAAATTTCATAGCTAGTACATGTGTAGTTTTTTAGTTATAGAATTTCCTTTTATTAATGGATGGATCTTGTATGAATTTTCATAATTTTTCAATAGATCCAGTAAAGGTAAAATTTGGTGAGTGCTATTCTTATGCTTGAATGATACTAGGAAAAATGTGAAATCTATTGCTTGACACTTTTCATTAGGGTTTCCTAATTATGCTAAAAATAGGCATGCCACCTGTTATTTTGGATACAGCAAGTTCTGCTTGCTCAATGGCTTTGAAATTTTTATGGTAGTCTATGTGAAGCATGAGATAGCTACTGTAATTTTTGTAGATTTTTATGAACAGTTTTACTATATGTTGCTTTAATCACCTAATTAACTAAATAAATTAGAAAAGGATATTAAATGATTTATTTAGAAGTTGGCATTATACTTTCTAGTGTTCCTCTGGTATGTGTAACAAGTTGGTAAACTTGGTTTGGTCAAATTAGGCTTTTGCATCATCATTAAATAATTAAGTTAGTAACCCTGTCATTGCGGGACAGATTCTAGGATTACTGGAATTTGATTTGGTTAACTTAAGAATCATGCTTTGATGTTTACAAATGAATTGTAGAGAATTTCATAAGCTTTCCAGAATGTCCTCTTGCAAGTCATTTGGATTTGTAGAACTCTGGTTGTGATTGAATTAAGGGACTATTTGTGTGCATATGAAGCTTTAAATGTTGATTTATGTATGCCTTTACTATTTCTAAGTTTGTGGTAATGTTCCTAGGTGTTAGGCCTTTAACTGAAGATGAGCATCTTTATCTTAGGTTATGCAAGTTAGGTAAGTCGATCTTGTTCTTCAAGTTAAATTAGATACCTATTTTAAAGTGATTTGAATATAGCTATTCTTAATCGGTAAACGAGTGTCCAGTAATGTTTTCGTCAAACACTTACTGTGATTCATTCATCATGAGCATCATGTCATTCCTTATGCATCCATGATATTTATCTCGTGCATCGGCATGCAATAGGTGTACCGGAAGGAGTGACCTGCTGGAATTCGAGGAACCGAAAGCGAGTAGCAATGATGAATAACG
This sequence comes from Miscanthus lutarioriparius, assembly GCA_904845875.1. Taxonomy (NCBI): domain Eukaryota; kingdom Viridiplantae; phylum Streptophyta; class Magnoliopsida; order Poales; family Poaceae; genus Miscanthus; species Miscanthus lutarioriparius. Next base: position 18,749,176 of record CAJGYO010000011.1, on the reverse strand, counting down.
GAGGTTCAGGAGGTGCAGCCTTCAGAAGAAGTGCCAGACGAGGTCGCCGTTGAGTGCCCGGATCACCGTCCGTGCAACTTTGTGAAAGGCAAGCCCCGGAGCATATTAAGCCTCCTAATTTTCGAAATGCAGTTACATTATTATTATTATATATCTATATATATATATTGTTGCATTAAGTTTAGGTGTTGGATGCAAACAATTCTTGCATTGGTTACCCAATCCTTGTCCGAGATATTGTTACCTCAATCCTATGTAGCTCAAAGCTCGTGTAGTGCTTAGCCCTACTTAAACGCGCGGTAGAAGTCGGGTGATTTCTGTCACTGCGAGATATAGGAATATACATGTGGCACGGTTGGCTATATTTGCTATCGTGGAAAAGAACCGATCTTAATTTGAAATGAAGACCGGGCGGAGGCTTGCCGGTTTGCAAAGTGACTCCGTGCATGTGTCGATTAAGGACTGAATCTTGGAGCCTTTCCTGTTCATGTTGAACGATGCCTCTCTCTTAGTTGGCCGGGTCGGAGACCGACCACGGCCGAGTAGCTCACCTCGGGCCGGGAGTCGATAAGTATAAAGTGCGCCTCGAAGGGAGCCGAGGCGTGAGTCCAAGGCAGGGTGATTTAAAAGTCCCGATCGTCCCTGGCGGAAGGGTAATCCCCGAGAGTGCTAGCGCTGATCGAACCCCGCTAATTTGGTTCTGAGTTGTTCCAAAGGTGACCACGGCTACCCTTGCAAAGTATGCGGGGTGAGAGTTAGGAATACCCCTCACCGGAGAGTTGTAATTCGATTGAATCACCGTCTCTCCCGGTTAGTGAGAACTTGACGGGCTTATCTCCAATGTAGATGCACTAAATAACATAATGGTTCGAAATGATGATGATGATGATGACACCTTATTATACCTACTATGGTTAATATTGTTTGCTCCTAATAAGTGAGTGCTCTAATGCACGGTACTAATCTAGTGGGTGAGGTAAATGATGATAAGCTTGATGGTAAGTTTAAATTGGTTACTATAATCATAAGCTCTTTTATGCAACTGTGTCCAGCTAGCCCACCTAAAAAGCCTTGCATGATCCTTGGTGTCTTTTATTTCTGGTTTTTGGCGGGTAAGTCTAGCTGAGTACCTTCTCGTACTCAGGGTTTATCTCCCACCTGTTGCAGATGACCACTTCTACTTTGGTTGCTGCACATACTGCCTTCTCCCAGCTGGGGATGAAGACTAGGCCGTTAGGCGCGGTCTCTACTAGTTCTCGTACCTGATAATGCTTTTGTGGGACATGACTCAGATCTGGCAATGTATTTGAAACTATGAAGTTATGTACTAAACTATGTTGCTTCCGCGCATTTGAACTTGGTTTGTAATATTTTATTTGAACTCTGATGGATGTAATCCGAATGCTACTTATGAAATGTTGTAACGGATGATGTGTTGTGTTGAATCACTACGATCTTGGTTTGTATGTCGAGAGTTGGTTGAAATCCTTCGTGATTTCCGGACTACCGGGATTATGGGAGCTTAAGTACAGGAATTTGATCGCTTCGGTGATTGTTTTTATACTTATGTTCTTATGATTTGGTCGGTTCTGTTACACTTTTGGAGTCGGTCGAAGATGCGGGGCTTGAGTCCTTGGAGGACCATGCCATTTGCCCGCTCGACCTGACCGTTAGTACGCGGGTGTCCGACCGAGGCCCAATCGATTCTGATGTCATATCGGTCACAGAAGTCCAGGAACTTCTTCCCGGTAAAGTTTGTTCCATGGTCGGAGATGATACAGTTAGGGACACCAAACCGATAGATGATGCCGAGGAAGAACTTGACCGCCTCTTTCGAGTAGATATAGGTGATGGGCTTCGCCTCTATCCACTTGGTGAATTTGTCCACCGCCACGAGTAGGTGAGTGAAGCCACCCGGGGCCTTTTTGAGGGGTCCGACCTTGTTGAGGCCCTAGATCGTGAATGGCTAGGTGATGGGGATGGTCTAAAGCTCCTACGCCAGCAGGTGAGTTTGTCGAGCGTAGAACTGGCATTGTTCATACCTGCGGACCACTTCCTCTGCATCTCGCAGCGCAGTGGGCTAGTAAAAACCTTAGCGAAAGGCTTTCCCAACCAGCGACCTTGGGGCCGCGTGATGTCCATAGATTCTGACATGGACTTTGAGGAGAAGCTCTTTCCCCTAGTAGGTCGGGATGCACTTCATGAGCACTCCCGACGGACTTCACTTGCAAAGCTCATTACTAATGGCAATGAACGTCTTGGCGCGTCGAGCGATTCATCGCACTTCAGTCCTTTCTGGTGGGAGAACCTCCTCGAGGAGGTAGGCGAGCAGTGGTGCTCTCCAGTCGGCCGGATCAAGTGCCATCATGGCGATGTCGCCGGGCGACATGGCCATGGAGGTGCCAAGGTCGGAGCCCCCGAGCACCCGATCGGGGTCGGGGCATGTCGGGGGATCGGAGCCCCCGGTGCTAGATTGGTGCTGGAGCGCATCTGGGTCAAATCCTCTTGGATGCGGGCAGACGACTCATGGAGGTCGTTTACAAAGACCTCATCGGCGGGCGGTTCCTGTCTGGCCGCCAATTTTGTAAGGAAGTTGGCATCGTCGTTGTCCTTTCGAGGGACATGATGCAGTTCGATCCCTCGGAACTTGTCCTCGAGTTTGCACACCTCCTGGCAGTATGCCGTCATGAGAGGGCTCTTGCAGGAGGAGTCCTTCATGACTTGGTCGACGACCTACTCTGAGTCACCACGGACATACAGCCATGTGGAGCTGAGCTCGACGGCGATGCACAGTCCATTGATGAGGGCCTCATACTCTGCGACATTTTTCGAGGCTAAAAATAATGATAGATCATGTAGCGGAGCCTGCTCCCATCCGGAGAGATTAGAACCACTCCAGCCCCCGAGCCGGGCACCATGACTGACCCATTGAAGTACATCGTCCAGTACTAATGGGTGACATCCGGGGTCAGGAGCTGGACTTCTGTCCATTCGGCGATGAACTCGGTAAGAGCCTAAGACTTAATAGCGGTGTGGGGGACATACCTGATGTCGTGGCCTATGAGCTCGAGAGCCCACTTGGAGATTCGGCTGGTGGTGGCATGGTTACGAATGACCTCCCCGAGTGGGTACGAGGTGACAACCATGACCTCGTGGTCGCTGAAGTAGTGCGGGAGCTTCCGGGTCACCATCAGCATGGCGTACAGAAGCTTTTGAACCTGGGGGTAGCGAATTTTGGCATCGGTGAGTACCTCACCGATAAAGTACACCGGCGTTGGACCTTTAGGGGGTGTCCTGGCTCCTCCCTCTTGACGTCGAGGGTAGCGCTCACAACGTGGTTGCTTGTGCGATGTAGAGGAGGAGGGATTCTCCCTGTTCGGGAGCGACGAGGATTGGGGCCGATGTCAGTGATGCTTTGAGGCTTTCCAAAGCCTGTTGTGCCTCCTTTGTCCAGACAAATGCGTCTATCTTCTTGAGAAGTTTGTAGAGAGGCATCCCAATTCGCCTAGTCGGGAGATGAACCAGCTCGGGGCGGCCAAACAGTCGGTGAGCCTATGTACGCCCTTGACATTGCGTATAGGGCCCATGTTGGAGATGGCCGTGATTTTTTTGGGGTTGGCTTTGATGTCGTGCTCGGATACGATGTATCCGAGCAGCTTCCCCTTCAGAACCCTGAAAACACATTTTTTGGGATTCAATTTGACACTGAACCTTCGAAGGTTCGTGAATGTAGCGGCCAAGTTTGCGATCAAGTCGCTAGCCTAAGCCATTTTCACCACTATGTCATCTACATAGACAATGATTGTTGGTTTTGGTCGCTCGACTTGGTCAGGTTGGTCGGGCGGGTCGATTTGGTCGGCGAAGCATCGCTACATGCACCATTGATAGGTGGTGCCAGCATTCTTCAGACCGAAAGGCATGGTTATGTAACAGTACAAACCATATGGGGTGATGAATGAAGTCGCGACCTGGTCGGACTCTTTCATCGCAATCTGGTGGTAGCCTGAGTAGGCATCCAGGAAGGAGAGGATTTCGCACCCTGAGGTGGAGTCGACTATCTGATCTATGCGTGGTAAAGGGAAGTAGTCCTTTGGGCATGCCTTGTTGAGGCTAGTATAGCTAACACACATTCTCCATTTCCCATTCTTCTTTTTCACAAGAATAGGATTAGCTAGCCAGTCAGAGTGGTATACCTCTTTGATGAATCCAGCTGCCAGAAGTTTGGCGATCTCCTCGCCTATGGCCCTACGCCTCTTGTCGTCAAAGCAACGCAGGCGTTGCTTCACAGGCTTTGAGCCCAAGACGATGCGTAGTGCGTGCTCGGTGACCTCCCTCAGTATGCTCAGCATGTCAAAAGGCTTCCACGAGAAGACATCATGATTTACGCGTAGGAAGTCAGCGAGCTCGCTTTCCTATTTGGCTGGGAGCTTGGTCCTGATCCGCACCGTCTTGGTTGGGTTGCTAGGCTCGATCTCCACCATGTTGGATTCCTCGGTCGGATGGAAGGTGCTTGAGGAGGTTTGCCTGTTGCGGTCAGGGATTGCTGAAGTCGCTGAATTCCTGAGCTCCGGGAGCTCTGTGGAGTTGATGACAGCGGTGGTGAGCTCATAATGCTCGCGGTCGCACATGTTGGCATGCGAGAAGGTGCTACCTATGGTGATGATGCCGTTCAACCCTGACATCTTCAACTTGAGGTAGGTGTAGTTGGGGATCGCTAGGAACTTGGCGTAGCATGGGCAACCCAAGATGGCATGGTAGGACCCTGGAAAGTCCACTACCTCGAAGGTTAGGACCTCCGAGCGGAAGTTGGCACGGTCACCAAACATGACGGGTAGGTCGATCTACCCGAGTTGGTATGCCTGCGTCCTTGGGATCATGCCGTGGAAGGGAGAGCTCACTGGGTGGAGCTCCGACCGGGGGATGCGCATGGCGTCGAGGGTGTTGACGTAGAGAATGTTGTGGCCACTGCCTCCGTCCATCAGCACCTTGGTGAGGCACTTCTTGCGGATGATGGGGTCAACGATGAGCAGGAAGAGACCTGGTCGGGCAACGTGGGAAGGATGGTCTCTCTGATCAAAAGTGATCGGGGAATCCGACCAGCTAAGGAAAGAGGGGATGGCCGACTCAGCGGCGCATGCCTCTCTGTAGTGTACCTTGTGCTGGCCCTTGGAGTGGATGGCATCGGATCCCCCAAAGATCATGAGGCATTTCTCAGGGTCGGGGAAGTCGTCTTCATCCTTGCCCACCGCGCCTCCTTTCTTGGCCGCCTCCTCTTTGCCTTTCCCTTCCTTTGGCTTGGCGGCTTGCCACAGGAAGCGCTTGAGGAGCTCGCAGTCCTTATAGAGGTGTTTGATGGGATAGGCGTGGTTGGTGCATAGAATCTCCATGAGATTGTTGAAGTGGTCGGACTGGCCCTGCTAGGGCTGCTTGCCCGCGTGGTCGGCCATGGTGACCAAAGCTGGGTTGGCTGGTTGACGCCGATCCTTTTTGTTCTTCTTGCCCTTTTGTGTGGAGGGGCACTCACCTTGGTCCTTGTGTTTGGCCTTGCCCCTGTCCCAACCGCCGCTGAAGACCACCCCGACCGCCTCCTCGCCAGAGGCGTGGTTCGTGGTGATGTCGAGCAGGTCGCGAGTGGTATGGGGCTTCATATAGCCGAGCTTGTGGATAAGGGACTTGCAGGTTGTCCTAGAGAGGAACACGCGGACGATGTTCGCGTCAACGACATCAAGAAGGGAGTTGCACTACTTTGAGAACTTGCGGATGTAATCCCGTAGGGACTCGTTGAGCTCCTGCTGGTAGCTCTTAAGGTCCCAGGAATTCCCAGGACGGATATATGTCCCATAAAAATTTCCGACAAAAACCCTCTTGAGATCCGCCCAGTCGCGAAAGCTGTCGGGCAGAAGGAATTCGAGCCATGCTCGAACATGCTCCCCCATGCAGATGGGGAGGTATTGGATGATGAAGTAGTCATCATCCACTCCTCCAGCTTGATAGGCGAGCCGAAAGTCTTCGAGCCATATACCAGGGTTCGTCTCCCTGGTGTACCTGGCGATGTGGGAACGACGCTTTCTGGATGCGGCGACAAAAGGCCCATGGCCCCGAGCCGTCCAGGCGGGGGCTCCGGTCGTTCGATTGGCTACCATGCCTAGGGTGCGTGTCCTCGCACTCCTCGATGGTCAGGCCGAGGCCCGCGCTGCCTGCTCTCGCCGCCATTCGATGGACGTCATCATCATGGCGAGCGTGGTGTCGATTGTTGATGACGCTGCAAGCATCATGGTTTGGCTAGAGCCATTTGCGCATAGGTGGTCAGTGTGGAGCGGGCGCCAGGTTGGGCTGTGGCGTAGCCACGGCCTCCTGCTCCACGCCCGGCAACTGTTGCGATGAGTGGACGGAGTGATTCAACTGGTGTAGCCTCAGTCCCTCGGCTAGGCAAGAGGTCGTGTGCCGGTGTCACGACGCAGAGCTTTCTACCTGCTGAATGGCTACAGTCTCCACCAGTGTCTAGAGGTTCTGGTGGATCGCCTGCTCCTGGGGGTCGGCAGGCTTGGGGAGGCCACGTAGAAGCATTGCCACAGTGGTGATGTTCTGGCCAGCCTGAGCAAACTAAGGCAGATTGTCCCCTCCGTCTAGGATGTTACGCTAGACCTGATGGGCATGACCTCGAGCGTTGCTCGGTTGCTGGGTTATGCGCATGTGGCGCAGCGTGCTACGCTAGGCGTGCCGGCGCAGGTGGCGGATGGCTCTGTCGCCTTTGTCGTATCTCCTCGTTGTGCTCTTACGCACGCGCCAGGGCCTGCGCACACATGTCTGGAGGGGTGTGAGTCTGCAGAGACTCCACCACCTCCGGTGGCTGTCCTGGTGTAGGGTCGAGATGGTGGACTAGAGGGGGGTGAATAGTCCTTTCAAAAATTAATCATGTCGGCTAACCGAAACAAGTGTAGAATTAAAACTATCGGTCTAGCCAAGACTACACCCCTTCATTTATGTTCTCAAGCACCTTCCAAAGATACTAATTAAGCAATAGGGCGCCGATGCCACCATCGGACTGTCCGCACTCTACGGGCGGACACTCCGCCGCTGGAGTTCCTAACCCTTCTCGCCTTCGTTTCATCGCCGAGTTGATCCACATCAACTCTAACTTTATCTTCTTTGTAAATGTGCCAACACCACCAAGTGTACACCATCATGTGTATGTGTGTTAGCATTTTCACAATCATTTCCCGAAGGATTAGCCACTCAACTTGCCACGCCACTCAATCGTAGCGACGATGCAAAGTTAGATCACTCGAGTGGCACTAGATGATTGATATGCAAACAAGTTTGCCCCTCTTAATAGTACGGCCAGCTATCCTAAACCCGGTCACCAACTTCTCTACACACCTATGACCGGTGAAATAAAATGCCCTAAGTTATACCTTTGCCTTGCGCATTCCATTCCATCTCCTCCAATGTCGATGCAACACATGCACCAACATGATCAACAATGATATGATCCACTTCATATCATCATGTGATCATATTGGTTCATCGATCTTGACTTCACTTGCTTTTCACCATTGCCTTCGTCCATCGGCGCCAAGTCTTGCTCAAGCTTCACCGCCACGTGGTCCATCGCTCCAAAGCCTCCGACTTGCCCTTCACGCTTGCAACCGGTTCATCAAGCCAATTCTTGTCTTAATCTTCTCCACCTTGATCACATGACTCAATGTCATGTATCATGTGCAATAAGCTCCTTCATCATCACATGTGTGAGCTTTGCAACATCTCCAAGCTATTTTCACCTTCATGGCATATGTTGCTCACACTCATGTACCTGTGGACTAATCACCTGTGTATCTCACATAAACACAATTAGTCCACCTAGGTTGTCACTCAATTACCAAAACCACACAAGGACCTTTCAATCTCCCTTTTTTTAATTGATGACAACTCTACAAAGATATGGAAATTAAGCTCTTTTGGATTCATATTGCTTGCCCAAGCAATTTTACCATGTGTAAATGATTTTGGACAAGTACCATAAATCCGAAATGGTAGTATTAGCTCCCCCTACATATATGCTAGAGTGTTTGTTTTGAAGCTCGCACATATGCATAGATTGAAATTGTGGGAGAGTAATTACTACTAAATGATGCTAAGGTGTATAGAATAAACCTTTGAAGCGTTTACCAATCGGAGTTGCACCTTTAAGTTCATCCTTAGCACCATGGTTAGCTAGATATCACTTAGAAATAAAAGCACTAGATACCTTGTGAGATCAACATTAAAAGCAAGGTACTAGCATTACTTGAAAAGCATACCAAGTGTCTAGCTATCATCCTATGCATGCTAGTTATCAAATCATCATTCAAGTTCTACAACTAGCATACACACCACAAGCATGCATATTGAATTTGAAAGCTTATTCAATGCAAGCAAGCACATGAATATGCACATATCAAATGCAATGAATCAAAGTTCATGAGTTTGCTCCCCCTACTTGTGTGCTTCTCTTGTCCAAGAATTTTGATCCATCTCTTTTCTTCAATGTTGCTCCCTCTTTGTCATGTCCACGTCCAACCTCTACTTCTTTGAGCTTTTATTTCTTATCTACATCCAACCTCTACTTCTTTGAGCTTTTATTTCTTATCTCTCCCCCTTGTACAATCTCAATCTCAAAGCTTTCATATCTTTATACAATCTCTCCCCCTTTGTCATCAATTTCCATAAAAGGTGAGCTTCTCATTGATGCAAAGGTATACGTTTGGGGTTGATGGTTGAGGCTTGAGTCTTGTATTTTTTATGGACATCACTTGATTGTTGGAATGACACCACTTGTAGATACCACTTGTAACTTGTACCACTTGTATCTTGTGTAGGGCTTCTTGAGATACCACACATAAGATTTTTGATCTTGAGATCAATTTGTGGGACACCTCCCCCTATGTGATAGCATGGGTCATCCATTTGATACACTTGAGCTCTTGTAGGTGAAGGATGCATTCTTCATTTGATGATCACTTAAAGTTGAGGATCACTTGTGGAACAATTGTCTTGCATGATTGATACCATGTGTAGATGTGATACCACTTTGAAAGAATCTTCTAGTATAGAACCACTTGTTGGATTTATCAATAAAAACCATTTCTTGAACCTTTGTTATCTTCATGAGTACCACTTATAGGATATCACTTGTGAGTTGATCTAGACATTACTTGTGATGAGTCTAGATACCACTTGAAACATATAAACTAGATATCCATTTACATTGTTGTCTTGTGCTTGTACTCTTATCACTATCATGAGCTTCTAATGCTGACTTGAACTAAATTGATTTGCCTAAGCTTCCAAGTCCGGTTTGAACCAATGACAAGCTTCTTCACACCTCTTGCAAGGGTTATCTTGCCAATATTGTACTTGTCACTTATTGGCAATCCAAATTAAATCAAGTACTTGGGTTTACTAGCTCATGAACGAATTCATATACTAACCACTAGATCAATTAATCATTCAAGCAATAGTGGTAGGCTTATGAATTCAAAACTTTCATTTGTTATGCTTGATCCTATGAAGTATGCACTATATGCACTAATCACATACTAGTGAGGGATGAAATAATCATGCACATTACAATAATACCTTTTGCTATGTTGGAGTGGAGGATAGTCACATAGATTCCAATTCATTACTCCAATAGCAATGTGAAGTCCAATTATAAGCTTAGCGAAGACCAATAGATACCATTTTGAATTCCATTCTTCACCCATATGAAATGAATACCACTTATGATCAAGTACACTTTCTTGTTGTGGTTGGCTTGCTTCATCTTTTGATCAATGCTTGCATGAGAGAACTATTTGGAATATCACTTGAAATAATATGATTAGCTCTCTTTTGGGCGTTGCTTGCTTTTCTTAATCAACCCTTTTGATTGCTTCAACTAAGCATCTCAAATGTTCCTCAGATCACCACCTCCATGTTAGCCTTCCAAGTACCACACTTGGTTCACCTACACATAGGCGGCAAGCCCCTACACTAGGGAGAAGTGACCTCTCTCCAAAGAACTATTCTTGATACTCACTTGAAATAGCTTGATTGATTGATCCAAGTGATGGACTTAACTTGATGAGTAACCTTGATTCCTTCTTTAAGTCCTTTTCTTTCTACTTATTTAAGTTCTTTTCTTTCTACCAAATGATCTCCAATCATATCTAGAACTTAAACTTTATCTTCAACTTAAGTTTGATCTTGATCTTCATCTTCAGTAACCAATGTGTGCAAAGTACACTCCATAATCAAATGGCCTTGTACTCTTTGCTTGTAATGCTTTTAGATCATCTCAAAATCAAACTTAGGTGCCTCAATTACTTATAAACATGTTTCCAACTTGAGGACCTTTCAGTCAAAGTGACTCTAGATCAATCCAACATTTGTCACTTTTCTGACAGATTCTGTACCCTTCAAAGAAATAAGCATATATCCCAAAGTACAAATCCAAATACCACGAAATTTGGTGGATATGTGCATTACTAAGTTATCTAGCAGCTGTAAAAATTTGAGCTTCATTTGACTTCTATATTGCTTCCAGATTTCAATTCTTCCACCACTGCTATATGCTGAAAACTGCTGCACTATAGCTGACAAGATCTACTCCAAAACCGAAGCATTTCTTATCCAATTTTCATGAAATTTCTACAGAATCTCATACCGTAAGTCTAGAGCATGTAAACCAATTTTCATGCCAATCCAATAAGTTTTGATCACTCAAACATGGATAAGATCACAGTAGCTTAGATTTTGCAATATAGGACAGATTTCAATCACTTGAGCTATACTTCATCAAACGTGAATCAAACTTGAAACCAACTTGTTTGAATACTTTTACAAGACATAAATCCATTCAATCTACTTACTAAATGTCATCTTATGAACTTATCCAACACAAATCAATCCAAACTTGACTACTAATCAATTTATCCATTCAAACATCTCATAGCAAGCAACATTGTATATTTATTCAATTCAATCAACTTATATGCACCCAAATGAAATGATCAACAAGAGATATACCTTGATTAGCTCATAATCATCCAACTAACAAGCTTCAACTCAACCTATTTTGCAAGCCATCAAATAATCCAACAAATCACCAACAACTTGAATTATAGCACTTGTATGTTGATAACACTTGAACTTCACTCAATTTGTCATGGCATTGGGTTTGGATGTGCACTAGGCTTCATATCTTGATTCAACATATGATGATCAATATGAGATTAATTGAATCAAGCCTCCAATGCCGCTGATACCTACAAACTATCATCCACTTTTTAATGGTACCCAAACAATTTTGGGTCCTCTCAAGTTAGGAGCAACATACTTAGGCAATACCTTAGTATGAGTAGCGGGATGTTTTGCAATAGCAACCATAGAGGTACCATTACCATCCTTCCTAAGCATAGAATCATCATTAATTGAAATAGGCTTAGTGGTGTTACCTAGGGGACATGAATGTGCCATGTGTCCCCTTTCCCGGCATGAGTAGCACTTTCTCTTTGATTGAGCCTTCTCTTCCTTGCTCATGTGGTGCTTCTCATTGCCTTACCTCTCATGGATTGCTTGAGCCTTCTTCTCAAGCTTGGTAGGACACTTAGAGGCAAAGTGTCCCATACTTCCACACTTGAAGCACTTGACGTGAGCATAATCATTCTTCTCATCTTCATTCTTGCTCATCATCTTAGCATCTTGAGTTTGCATTAGATGCCTTGCCTTTCCACCCCTTCTTATTTTTTTCTTCTTTATCATCAAATCACCACCATCTTCATAGTTGATCTTGATTTGCTCTTGGGGTGTCTTCTCTTGCTCAACTTGTGGCTTTGGTTGAGGCTTCACTTGTTGCTTCACCAATTGCTTGGTTGGGCACATTGAGGTAAGATAACCCCAAGTGTGACACTTGAAGCACTTACCATGCCTTAGCCTCTCTTCTTCTTTCTTCAACTTGAGCTTTTCTTCATTGGGGCAACCATTTGCAAAATGTCCCACTTCATGGCACTTGAAGCACATGAAATGAGAGAGCTTCTCTTGTTCTTACTTCTTCATCTCTCTTTTATATCTTCTCTTGCCCATCTTTTGCCCTTGATCTTGCTCTTGTTGAAGCCAATGCCACTTATGTCATTGCGGCTTTCTTGATGATTGACTTTGCTAGTCTTGAAGCCGACTCCACTCTTGTCGCCAAAGTTTCTTTGAGTCTTCAACATATGGTCAAAGGTGACTTTTGAGTTGTAGGATCTCTCTAACTTGTTGCTCAATTTCTTCACTTCACTTTTAAGCTCAATGTTCTCCTTCAAAATGTTAGTCTCACAAGACGTAGAAGTAGAACAAGCATCTATATGTGAAGAGCATGGCATATCTAATAAATCATCACAAGAGGTGGATACATGCTTTCTTGCCTACATCACAAGGGTTAACAACATTTTGTAATTTATCATTTGATCCATGTGACGAGCTCTCATTATTTTTAAGTTTCTTTGTAAACACTTTAATGAGATAAGTATGTTGTTCTAATAATTCATCATGAGATGTAAGTAGTGTCTCATGATTCAATTTTAGCTCATCATGTGAAGATTTAAAAGCATCTAGTAATTTGTTATGTTCTTCACAAGAGTTCTTTAGAAATGAGTTTTCATTTTCTAATTTCATTGTTTTAGCTTTCTCATTTTCTAAAGACATGGTCATGCTAGCAAGTCTACTAACAAGCTCATCATATGAATCAACATGATCAACCATATTATCATTTGATACCTTGGTGTCACCTTGTGACATGAAGCAATGTGGTGATAGAGAAGAGCTTATAGTAGCATCACAATCATGGCCCGAGCATGAACCATCATCATCAAGATCACCATCAAGTGTGCTTGAGGTAGAATCTTCATGTGCAACACTTGTTGCATCATCATCAACCTTGTCAAGTGAACTTGTAGTGAATCGATCATCATCATCATCACTTGACCATGAGGTGGAGCAATCTTTCACAATCACCAAATTGTGATCATGCTCGACACACTCATGCGCCTTCTTCTTGGGCTCATCCTCCTTCTTGAATTTGCCATCATCCCATGTGGAGGAATCACCGAAGGTGCGCTTGATGGACTCCCACATCTCACGAGTGGTTCCCATGTAGTTTACTTGTCTCATCAAATCAAAACTCAAATCATCCATTAGAAAACAACAAGCATGTGCATCAAGTTTATAGAGAACTCTTTGAGCTTTGGTGAGATTTCTATGATCCAAGATATGAGTGAGACCACTAGTGACAATCCACCAAAACTTAGGTCTCTTTGCACGAAAATGATCAAGCAAGTGATTTTTTCAAAGTGTAAAGTTTGTGCCATCAAAAATGTGTGTCTCACAAACATCAAGCCCACTAGACGCCATCCTCTCGGGTCAGTGAAGACCACAAATGAGAGACCTATCTCTGATACCACTTGTAGGGTCAAGATGGCGGACTAGAGGGGGGTGAATAGTCCTTTCTAAAATTAATCACGTCGGCTAACCGAAACAAGTGTGGAATTAAAACTATCGGTCTAGCCAAGACTACACCCCTTCATTTATGTTCTCAAGCACCTTCCAAAGATACTAATTAAGCAATAAAGGTGTCGGGTTAGCTAGAGCTCACCTATCCAATTCTAGAAGCAAGGTCACACAAACCTATGCCACTAGTACTTCAAGCAATAAGGGAGCTCCTACACAAGCTAGTAAGCAAAAGCATAAAGCCACCTAAGCTCACTAGCAATGCTCAATAACAAGGCAACCAATGCCAAATTAGAGAGCTCAATTACTTAGCTACAACAACTAAGCAATATAACTAACAAGGTTACACAAACTAAATTAGCCACGCAAGAGAGCTACTTCTATGCTACACAAGCAAGAAGGTAACTAGTAAGCTACACAAGCTAACTAATTACAAGAGCAACTACACAAGCACAATGTATATGAAATATAAATACAAGCTTATGAAAGGGGATTGCAAACCAACGGGAAGAACAAGGTTGACACAGTGATTTTTCTCCCGAGGTTCACGTGCTTGCCAACATGCTAGTCCCCGTTGTGTCGACCGCTCACTTGGTGGTTCGGCGGCTAATTGGCATCACCCGCCATGCCCACACATCGGGCACCGCAAGAACCTACCCCGAAAGTGAGGGTAGCTCAATGACACGCTTTACTAGAGTTGCTCTTCGCGGCTCCCGCGGGGCAAGCACAATGCCCCTCACAAAGCTCTTCTCTGGAGCACCGCACAAGATTCTTGCGGGCTTCGACGGAGACCACCACCAAGCCATCTAGGAGGTGGCAACCTCCAAGAGTAACAAGCACCACCGGCTTGCAACTCGATCACCTAGTGCCACTCGATGCAACCTCACGATGCAATCGCACTAAAATCGCTCTCTCACACAATCGGATGATCACTATCAAGTATATGTAAGATGGAAGGCTCCCAAGCACTACCACACAATCCACCAAGGCTCTAGTGTGTTCAGCTGCCGGCCCAAGGCCGACCATGGCTTCTATTTATAACCCCACGAACAAATAGAGCCGTCACTCCTTTACTAGGCAAAAGTCAGGTCGACCGGACGCTCCAGTCAGGTTGACCGGACGCTGGACCTCAGCGTCTGGTCGCTCGATGACAGCCACGTGTCAACTACTTCAAATACAGAACACCCGATCTCAACGGTCATATGACAACCGGACGCAACTACTCAAAGTGACAGGACGCAGCAACCCCAGCGTCCGGTCGTTTCTAGTAAGGTACCAGCAGCGACCGGACGCGTACGGTCGGTCACGATCGGACGCAGCATCAGTGTCCGATCCTTCTCCACCTTCTCTACGTCGCCTACGTCACCATACGTCAACTTGACCGGACGCACCCTGCCAGCGTCCGGTCACTTTCAGCGCCAGCGTCCGATCGAAGACCGACGCCTGCACGCTCTCTGCTGCCACTGACCGGACGCAGGACCCCAGCATCCGGTCACCATGTGACCAGCGTCCGGTCCACTCTATGAGACCCTGTCTTTTTTGTATAGGGCGCCGGTGGAGTTTGTAACACCCCGGGTGTTTTAAATACTAAAACATGCCATGTCATCATATGTATTGCTAATCATTTGATCTTAGTGAAAACTTTGATATGCATACACTAAAACAAGTTTACATTTATGTTATATGTGTTGCCTTGTATGGTTGAATCAATTTCAAAACAATTGTGTTGATTTGGATTTCCGAAAACCCTGATTTCCAGTGATTAGTTTTGCTCCGAAAAACCTAATTCTAAATCAAAGTATATTTTGGGGTTGAGCCTTAAAGCAAAAATGTAGAGCTTGTCAAGTTGTACAAAGTTGGTTTTTAGAGTTTTCAAAGTTGTTTTATGAAATTTGAAGTAATTTGAAAAGGCGTGATTCTTTAAATATTCCCTTTTTGAATTTAAATTTGCATTTCAAAATGTAGACCGAATTAGGGGGTGGTTATAAAAGCAAAGTTGTAGAACTTTGAATTTTGAACAACTTTTATTTTTGGAGATTTTTGAGTTACCATACAAATTTGGGAGAAATTTGTGTTTTAAATCGAGTGGCAATTTTGTAAATAAGATCAACAGTACCAGCGGGCAGCTGTCACCGCCGGCGATCTTCTTTCTGCTTCCAGGCGCGGTCGTGGCCATCTTTGGCGTCGCGCTGGCGTGGAGAAGGTCGCGTCGTGGCTTCCTCTTGATTCCTGGCCGTCCTTTATAGCCCAGGCATCGTCGCCGTTCTTCTTTTCTCCTCCTCTGTTTTCCAGTCGCCACCGCCATAGCTCCGTCGAGCTCTCGCCGTCGATCTAGCTCCTGTACTGTCTCAGCAAAGCACTACATAGCTTCGCTAGTTCCTTGCGCATCCAGCCAGCCAGCTCTGGTCACCTGACTTCGCCGGGAACCGCCGCTCGTCGCGTTTCTTCGTCGTGTGCGCTTCACCGTGGCCGTGGCTCTCCGGTGAGCCTCTGACCTTGCGAAGTCTTGCTTCAGCTTCGCCACGATGTCGTGGTGCTTTGTGCTTGGTTGATTGACCATTTTGTCCACCGCAGCCACCGGAACATCGCCGTCGTCGTTGCTTGCTCCGCCGTGGGTGCTATGCACGTCGAACCGCTTCACCGTTGCTCCTCCGGTCTTGCTCTCTGCTCGGTCGTGTTCGGGGTGAGCTGCTGAACCTTCCCATGCTATTTGTTTAAGCTCTACCAGTCTCACCTCGCCGGCGTAGTGCAGTCGCGCCACCATGTCCGCCATGGCCGTCGTCAAGCTCGTGCACCGCTGTAATTAGTCTCGATAGTACACTCAATCGATGTGGGGTGATGAGGGGAGTGTGTTGGTACTCTCGCTGTCGCCGTTGATCCCACCGGCGGTGAGAAATCACCGGTCAGCGCGTCATCGCAGTAGTCAGCGCGGGAGGTCGGGGATGACAAGTGGGGTCAGGCTATCAGTGACCGTGGGTTTGAAAATGAATTTTCCTTTTTCAGAAATGATTGAATAGTGTTGTAATTTGTTATTTTTGTGTAGATTTATTTAGAGCTCCAAAAATTATGAAAATTTTTGTGTGACCTCTCTGTGATGTATATTATTTAGGAAAAATATGAAATATTGTTTTTAGTACTTTTTGAATGTGATAAAAATTTCTCAATTAATTAATAAATGGGTTTCCATTATTTTTCTAGGCTTAATTAATTATCCAAAAATTATGAAAATTATTTTGCCACTTAGTTATCATGTGATGAACCTTTACAAAAATTTTGAGCTCAATTGGAACAAGTTGATTTATTTCATAATTTTTAATTAAATAATTAATTCATAAAAGCAAATAGTAACCTTTAATGATTTAGGTTTTGTTTGAATTTTTGGATTGAGTGATGACCTTGGGTCATTAGTTGGTAATGATCCTTGGCAATTGAAGTAAGTGTTACGAAAAAGGTTTAGTTAGTTTTGACTTGTAACTGTACCGCGAAGGAAAGTTTATTCAAGTTTTTAACTTTCGCATCCATCATCAAGCATCATGTTTTATATCTCGCATCATATTAAACATGGCATTGTTACTACGTGTAGTGAACGAAGGTGAGCACGTGGTAGTTAATCAAGTTGTGGAGGAGGTTGATCCGCCTGTTGAGGTCGGATTTGATAATTGTGGAACGACTCCGGAACCTGACTTTTCCGTGAATCAAGGCAAGCCCCGGATGCATTTAAACATACCTTGTGTTTTACAAATCGATTTCGCTTTTGCTTTTCTTTACTGCATTAAGTGATTAGGAGTTAAGTGAAAACCTAATTGGTGCATTACCAACCTTGTTTTTCCATATCTACCTTGTTACCAGTTTTACTTCGTAATTGCCTAGTTATGCTTAGCCATGCTTAGACAGATAAAAGTCGGGTGATTACCTGTCACCTGCGAGTTTTAAATGGATCTTTGGTTACGTTTGGTTACATATGTTATCATGAGATATGAGCATGTAGAGTAATAAATCTAGACCGGGCGAACTCGGTGTGTGAGAGCCACAGTACATGGATGTCTTGTGAGCAGGTTCTTTCCGCCTGTGTCGATTAAGGCCCATCCGTTGTTGAATTATGTGAGATGAGACTTTGTAGTACTAACCACATATTCCGGTAAGCCTTAACTTGGCGATTCTATTACAAGAATGGCTACTCGCGCACTGGGAGTGGAGAGTTGGCGGGAATAGCGTGTACCCACGTGGCAATGGGCTGGATTGGTGGAGTATTGTATTCTCAGGTGGCGCGGACCCGTTCTTGTTTTAGAGGACCTGATGGTAGGTTGGTATATGTAGGTCAGGGACCTGCATATGTCGTCTGGTCTAGAATTCCCAGCTGGGTTATAATCGGTTCGAATTGTCGTTGCTCCTCGGTTATGGAGACTCAACTCTCTATTCATCATCGTAGTTTAATAACTAGAACTCGAGTAAGGTTTGAGAAAGAGTTTGATATGAAGTTCATGATCTCATTACGGATCATGGCATATTCATATGTGGTTCTTATAAAGTTTTATATGTTGAAGTAAAGAATTTTGTTAAAGAGCTTTTACGCAAAAGAACTTTGATTATTGCTAAAGCCATACCTTGAATCCCTGAGCCTGCATTCCTGAGTTCTATCAGTTTCTATTTCGGTTAAGTCTTGTTGAGTACTTTTGTACTCAGCGTTCATTGACCCTTGTTGCAGGTGAGGCTCATGAGCAGGTCTGCTTTGGACCGTGCTGCATGACTGTTGTTCAATGCGATGACAAGAAGTAAATGTGTGGCCCTTGGGCAGGGCAGTTTAATTGTGTGTTTTGTATTATGTTATAATGCCACTCCACTACTATGTTTTGTAATAATTATCGAACTTAGTTGTAAGGTTTGAAACTACTATTTTGTAAACTAAGTTATTGTAAGACTTCCGCTGATTTACTTTGGTGTAGATATTTGAATAAATATTGTAATACTGCAATGACTCTGTAATGTGATCCTGCTCGGAAATCATGGATGATTCGAGGTTCTCCGAGGACACCCGACAGTCTTCTTAAGTTACCGGGAACATATGCATAGATGTCAAATGTCGTTGGACAGTGACAGGTGCATGTGGGCCCTATAATTTAGGAGGTTCTGCCACAGAGTTCCTAACCCTTCTCGCCTCCGTTTCATCTCCGAGTTGATCCACATCAACTCCAACTTCATCTTCTTTGTAAATGTGCCAACACCATCATGTGTATGTGTGTTAGCATTTTCACAATCATTTCCCAAAGGATTAGCCACTCAACTTGCCACGCCACTCAATCCTAGCGACGATGCAAAGTTAGATCACTCGAGTGGCACTAGATGACCGATATGCAAACAAGTTTGCCCCTCTTGATAGTACGGCCATCTATCCTAAACCCGGTCACCAACTTCTCTACACACCTATGACCGGTGAAATGAAATGCCCTAAGTTATACCTTTGCCTTGCGTATTCCATTCCATCTCCTCCAATGTCGATGCAACACATGCACCAACACGATCAACAATGATATGATCCACTTCATATCATCACGTGATCATATTGGTTCATCGATCTTGACTTCACTTGCTTTTCACCGTTGCCTTCGTCCATCGGCGCCAAGTCTTGCTCAAGCTTCACCTCTACGCGGTCCATCGCTCCAAAGCCTCCGACTCGCTCTTCACGCTTGCAACCGATTCATCAAGCCAATTCTTGTCTTTATCTTCTCCACCTTGGTCACATGACTCACTGTCATGTCTCATGTGCAATAAGCTCCTTCATCATCACACGTGTGAGCTTTGCAACATCTCCAAGCCATTTTCACTTTCATGGCATATGTTGCTCACACTCATGTACATGTAGACTAATCAACTGTGTATCTCACATAAACACAATTAGTCCACCTAGGTTGTCATTCAATTACCAAAACCACACAAGGACCTTTCACCCGAGACGTCCGCCATAGCGCACTCTGGGGATAGAGAGTGGCCAGGTGCCATGATGTCGCCGACGCTGGAGCCATCGCTTTCGACCTCGTCATAGACGAGGTCATGGAAGGAGGCGGGAGCATAACCCGCCATCTCCATGAACTCGGAAGTGAGAGGGGGCGGCGTCAGCATCCTTTAGAGCCCCCATGCGGACGCGTCCACGGGGGACGCGAAGCCGTAGAGGGACCGGTTGCACGGTGGTCGCGGTGGGGACAACGAGGTCCCTCTGGAGAGTTGGCGAAAGGTGTTAAACAGTGAGTAAAGAACAATATGTACATCACTCACCGTTGGGTTTGAGCCCAGCATGGGCTCAAAGCGAAGCGTGGGTGTCTCGACGTTGAGGTCATCGAGTGGCCCGAGGCTAGTGGAGGACGCTCCTCCTCCCGTGGACGCCGGGACGAGCGCCTCCTCGTGGAGGCGGAGTACGCTGAGCTGGTCGGCGATGAAGTCTAGACTTCCGAAGAGGAAGGTCTGGAGCGGCTCGAAGATGGGAGGAACCCACATCCCAACAAGTGGGAGCGTGGGAAACTCCAGCAAGCCTAAGCGAATCGTATCGCTCGAGCCCGCCATGCCGAAGGTGGTGGAAAGGTGGGCCATCCGATGACAAAAAACGTGAACGCACGGCGTCTTTCCCCACGGACGACGCCAACTGTCGGCACGAAATGTGGTCAACAAGTAAATATTTATAGTTTTGCCGTGCGTTGCGATCGGATGTGGCCTAGCACACGATGACACATGATTTATACTGGTTCAGGCAACGTGCCCTACATCCAGTTTCAGTTGGTCGGTGACTTTATTACTGAGCCCAGGTGCTCAAAGTTTGTTGTGGGGTTACAAACGAGTAAGGAATGAGATTGGGATGTTAGAGGATCGGTCGAACTCTGATCCAAGTGGAAGAGAGTGACGGATGCTCGAACGTGCGCTAAGTATTAGAGCATATGCTCTGTGTGTCTGAGCTTATCAGTTGTTGAGAGCGTGTAGACTGTGTAGCTGTCGAGCTCTAGAGCCGTCGAGCTGTTGTTGAGCTGTTTTTTAGCCGTCCTCCTTTTCGGAGAGAGCGCATCCCTTTTTATAGATGAAGTGGATAGCCTTACAAGTCAAAGACGGAAATAGAGAGAATATGTACGTGTGTGACCTAGTCTTGTTGCCCACGCCGTCGGGTGCGGCACGCCATCGCCCACCTTACTGTTCATAACCTGCTGTATCTGACAGGCTGCACAGTGTTCGCCCACCTTACTGTACATGACCTGGTAAGCTGCACAGTGTTCGCCAGGGACGGTAAATGACGGCGTCCACAACACTGTTTGTGTTCTGACGCGTCTAGAAGGATGTATAGTGTCCGTCTGACATGGCCTGGCGGTACCGTCCTGCAGGTGCGCAAGGCATGGCAGGTACAGTCCTCGGTATTGTGGTTGACTTGAGCGGCTTACCTTATCTGCTCCGCCTGCTTCCCGGGCCCACACCGAGCGGGCGTCCCCGGTCGGTCGTTCCCAGTCAGCCCCGACCGTGTCGGTCTGGAAAGAGCAGTGAGCAAAGGTCCGGCGTATCCTCGATCGGAGAAAGATGGTCGGAGTCGGAATGCGGTGCCACCACGGCCAGGCCTTCTGGTCAGGGCTCCGACCAGATCTCTTGGTCAGAGGTGCCGGTCGGGGACCGGATCGTGGTCTTGTCCTGTCATTGTGTATCTGGGCCGGCCCAGACGCGTGCTGTCGCTGCGCTAAGTTTTGTAGGGAAACGGGTCCATTGGGGGACCCGAGTTTATGAACCGACAAAATGAAAGGAATAAACGCATGCATTCACCACTGGATGCTTCAGACAACAACATCCTATTCTTTTCGCGCTGTTTTCTTGCGACATCAGAGGAGTGAGAAGCAACCCAGCAGGTAGAGCACCTTAGCTCCAGCAGCATGATTGAGGTTGAGGATGAAGCAGTCAAGACATGTACTGTACCTCCGGCGCGCCCACCGCGTGATTCTGAGCAACCGCGCGTGTGCAGTAGGAGTAGAGGGAAAGGTGCTCAAAAAAGGGAGCAACTGTCAGATGGACCACTGATTTCCTAGTCAAAAGAGTAGACAAAAATTGACCCATTGCAACAGCATTTCATGCCGGCCCAGAAAATGCATGGAATTGAAAAGGAGTAGTACTCCATGCGAATCTCATATTCTCATGAAGCTTTCGTAAAAAAATGAATAAAGATGGGATTTTTCAAAAGCCAAACAAAAAGAAAATCTCCAACAAAAGTCGCGAAGATTGTCAATTTCTGCCGCACGAGCAGCAGTACAAATTATGACCATGATGAGCTTGGCAGTAGGCTCGCAGTCGCAGCGTCGCAGAGGGAGAAGCACGGCGCACGGAGCGGAAGCCATCGAGCACACAGCCTGCTGGCGGCCCCTCCGGCGTCTACAATTCAACATCATGCCATGCTTTGTGAACTGGCAATTATGCATGGTGGAAACAGTGGCTGGAGAAAGTTGCGGGGCCCAACAGTGGCGAGGCCATGATCAGATCAAACCCCACAAGCTTTCTGAGCTTTGACATTGAAGGGCACTGAAAAGGTGACGAGGAGCTAGGCGCCAAGAACTGGCACGGCTCTGGGCTTTCAGCACTGACCTTGCCACAGGGATCTGTCTCGCTGTCAAATGGCCATAGTGGAAGAACAATCATACCTTTGCCCTTCCTGTTCTCTGTTCTCGTTAATCCTGCATCGATTACCAACTCATTCCTTCGATTAGAGAAGCCCTCAACTGAAAGGCCTGCAGTGGACTGTAGTGCCGGCCCTTTGCTGCGCCGTGGCTTCAGTACCAAAGAATTTTAGACCGGTTAAGCATGGTGTGCAAACAGCGAAATGCCATTCCCACTCTGACCAAACTTCCATCAGTTCTCATCATAATAGGCTGGCTGGGAATTCAGAGCCCTGCAGTTAGTTCAGCAATGTGGCATGCATTTGTTGTTTTGGGCCTTGTTTAGATTGAAAAAAAATTCAACCCGATGAATAGTAACACTTTCGTCTTATTTGGTAAATATTGTCCAATCGTAGACCAACTAAGCTCAAAAGATTCATCTCGTGATTTCCAACTAAACTGTGTAATTAGTTATTTTTTTTACCTACATTTAATGCTCTATGCAAACGGCTAAAAATTGATGTAATGGAGAGAGAGTGAAAAAAACTTGAAATTTTGAGTGTATCTAAACAAGGCCTTGGCACATGGAGATTCCTCAATCCTGCAGTTTAGGTTCTTCAGTTTCTTGACCAATGAGCAGTGATTTTGCAAAGCTGTAAGCATGTAACAGCAGCAGAACCTGAAACAAAGCAACTCCACCACGGAGTACCTTTTCTTTTTTTTTGAGCAAAGGTCACCGGCTCATCGCCGAGTACTAGAGACAAGTCCCGTGGGCGTGAGGGACTGAGGGCCGACGAATGCAACATCCATGCGCGGCCCTAACTGTAACTGTATCAGTATGACCGTCTGTTCGGCCCTCCCTGCTTCAAAGCCTTCAACTTCATCGTAGCATTTACAAACAGGGCTTCAAATAATTGCTACTCCCTCTGTCTATAAAATAATGCGGTTCTCGTTTCCCAAGTCAATCAGTTTGAACTTTAACCACAATTATATAAAGAAATACTAACATTCTTGATACAAAATTAGTATGATTAGATTAGTTATAGAATATATTTTCATAATAAATTTATTTGGAGACATAAATATTAATACTATTTGCTATAAACTTGATTAAATTTGAGCTACTTTGACCGGCACGGATCCCATAATTGCATTTTTTTTCTGAACAGAGGGAGTATCATCGACCTGCTGGTGTAGACAGGACTAATCAACAATTGACAGTCCTGCATTGAGTTGAGCCTAGCCCAAGCACGGCGTACCTAAGAGAGTTTGACACTTGTTTCAACAAAGAATAGTTGAAAGCAGGGCTGTGCTCAGTCACATGTCACCTACATCTTTTCTTTAGATCGTTCAATTTTGCAGTCACAAAACATCAGATGGTGTGAATCTGCACTTTTTGATAAACAGTGTAATACGTTTTGATAAATTACACCACAACAGATAGCATGTAGTAGCTGCTGTTTATAAAATCTAATAAAAAAGAAATTATCCCAATGAATTATTGGGCTGCACACAGAGAGTTCAGCAAAATCTCAACGATTTTTTGTACACCAAATAAATACAGTGGATTTATGTGTTGGCAGAAAGTAGGGAAAGTTGTTTGTAAACACTAACACCAGATTGAAAGAAGGGGAATATTTAACATTACTCTGGAGTGTGGTCAGCACTAAAAGAAATGCTTGATTCATCCAGATTTGAAGTTATAGGTCATTCTGTGAGTTTCTGACAAGGATTAAATAAAGAAATAATTAGCGAAAATTCTGGGAGGCAGGCAACAACCATCCAGTATTTCGCTGTGGTCTCATATATACCACCAGCATCAAATCAAAATCTAGGTAGTAACTAGCTAACCAGAAGACATCATGCCACACACACAAAGTAAACAAATACTTTTGAATAAAATGAGTTTACCAGGAGAAAGAGGGTGCAATGCAATATACCCATATTGAAGAATAGTTGAATCAAGCAAATATCGAACACTGCCAGATAATGCAAGGAGCAAGGCATAATAACAAATTTCAAGCTTCATAGAACCTGTACCATCCAATTTAACAATTAAAGTTCAACAAAATATTAAGTATGCCTTACCTTGAACATGTATAGCATGAACTATGTCTGAAATAAGAATAAAACTAGAATTGCCACATCAAGAAAAATGTCTTGTCAGTTGATTTACTGAACGAGGAATAACAGGGATATCCAATTCCTATAATGCATATGTTCTTGCAGCAGCAGGAACGGTAGACAAACACATGCTACAGTTATGCAGCATTAACAGCCAACAATAATCCAAATATTTTAGAACTAACCACAATTCACCATGCTTTAAGATACTGACAATACAAAAGCAATTTAATCATCATCTTAAAACATTTTGCATAATCCACAATTTGTAATATGGAGATGGAGAGCATCACAGCATTCGGTTTGAATCTCAAAGCAAGAACCATTAACTAGAGCAACTATCAGCTTGATATCCATAAATCAACATTCGTACAAGCAGTTAATTCAGTAGGCTTGCACTCAATATTATAGTCATCAGCAAACAAATAGTCATCAGCAAACAAAGCTTGGAAATGTGTACAAATTCTATAGGCAAAACAAGCCTATTTAGTATTTACTAGTCATGGTAAAACACTGGATAACACAAAAACCAGTAACATATACACCAATCTCGTATTTCTCTGAAAAAAATGTACACTAAGGTTAACGAATTCTCCAGGAAAAAACAAAAAAACAGTAACATATATACACCAATGTCGCATTTGACTGAAAAAATAAATCTGTGCACTAAGGAAAGGTTAACGAATTTTTCAGAATGCTTTGCCCCGAACACAGACAGCATGATTCAGCTAGCTTCCCAACAAAAATAAAACTAGACTTGCAACACTTTTTCACGAAAATGTTACAACTAACAAGGATATACGGGAATCTGATTCCAACAATGCGTATTCTTACATTTTGCAAGAAAGGTATATAATTAAAACCGCTCAGAAATAACAACAATACCCTGTATTATGAAATACTAAACGATACAACAGAAATTCAATTCTTCACCATCCACAAAGCATTTAAGGCAACAACGGTTTTAGATATATGGAGGCATCAAAGAACTCAGTTTGAGTCTCAAAGCACCATTAATTTGACATTCTCAATACGTTTTTGACATATATATATATATATATATATATATATATATATATATATATATATATATATATATATATATATATATATATATATATATATATATATATATATATATATCCATAAATCAACAATAGCACCATTAGCTAATTCAAATCTTCATCATGCACAAAGCATTTAAGGTAAACATGATTAGATATATAGAGGCATCAAAGCACTTGGTTTGCATCTAAAGCACCATTAACTCAACCATTCTCAATATGATTTTGATACATATTCATAAATAAACATTAGCACCATTAGCTAATTCAGGACAGAGATTGCACTCGAGTAATGTAGTCAATCAACAGTAATAAAGCTTGGAAATTTGTACAGATTCCATACGAGTACCTTAACTAACCTAATTATTACTACTAGCCTGAAATCGCTAGATTGAAACCTACTAATTCTGCTAAGCACTGTGGTTTATAAAGCCAGATCAGGCACGTGTCTCTCTAGAACTTGATTCCCCGCAACGGCTGCGCCGGCCATGAGTCCTCCGACGACGCAACCAATGACCGCGGACCTCCGATCAGCCGCCGCCCGATAGAGCAAGCCAGCCCCCAGCCCCGCGGCGACGGTGTTCTTCCAGTCATCGGCGCCGCGGAGCCCTGCCGCGCCACTCTCGACCCCTGCGAACAGCAGGCCGATGATGCCGAGCCGGTTCCCGTACGCGCGGCCGACGGCTCCGCACTGGGTGAGCGCGCGGCTGGCGCGGAGCTTGGCGGACTAGCCGCGCTGGGACTCGGCCGCGGCGCGCCGCAGCCCGACGACCGCTCCCGACGCGCAGCCGGCGAGGTAGCCGCAGCCGGTGTACATGGTGAGGTTCTCGCCCCAGGTGCGGCCCTTGCGCCGCTCCTCGTGGAACAGCAGCTCCGGCGAGGTCGGCAGGTCGTAGAGCGCGCGGGGCGAGAGCACGCTGAGGCCCTCCGCCTGGTACGGTGTGTAGGTGCGTCGGGCGTCGTCTCCCGACCGGTGCTCGTCGCCGTAGGGGGCCTGGTCGGAGGCGTCGGCCATGTCGACGAGGGGCGGTGGGTCGGGTGGGGGTCTAGGGTTCTGCAGCGCCGCGCCGCGCCGCGCCGCGCGGCGGTGATCAGGCTTTCACGAACGCGGACGGCGGACCCTTCGGAAGTGCGGTAGGAAACCTGGTACCTCCCGTTTGCTGATACGGACCAATGTGCTTTTTGTTGGGCCGTGCTTGTACCAACGTGCTGTTCGTTCTAATCCTACTTGTTAGCGTTTCTGGCCCAATGGGCTTTCAGGCTTGCCAAGTTCTCTACAAGATGGTTTTATCTGGCAACATTAAAAAAGAGATGTTGCTCAAAAAAAAATTTAAAAAGAGATGGTTTTATCTGGCATCGCCATCAGTCAGCGAATGAAAAAGAAAAGAGAAACCCTCCCTTCCCTTCCTGGTATAGGTGATTTTCGAGAGAAAAAAGAAAAGGGAACATATAATTTTTTTTGAAGAAAAAGGAAACATATACCTATTCAAGAAAGCAAGCATGGTGTGTAGTTCTGAGCATTTTGCGGGTCAGGCTGGGCCAAAAAAGCCTGGTTATTTCGGGCCGAAAAAGTCTTGCCCATGACTGTCTCACTAGGCAGGTTGAACCTAATTTTTCGGGCCGGGCCTAGGCCTGGGTGGACCGCCCGCGTATTTTATAGTGTAAAATGGCAAAAAAAAAAGTATTTCGGGCCGGGCTCGGGCCAAGAAAAATTATGTCGGGTTCGTGGATAGGCTAAAACCCATCGGGCTCGGGCCAGGCTCATTTTCCTCATATTCCAGTTATACTGGTGTGTGTAGGTGTAGCATCCACCATCCAGATTCCAGTTATCACTTCGTTTTATAATAGACTAGTAGGAGTACTTATATACTTGCTCCGTCCATAAAAGAATGTAAATCTCATTTTTTCGATAAGTTAAACAGTTTACATTTTAATTGAAGTTATATATAAAAAAGTACTAGTATTCTTGATACAAAATAAGTATCATTAAATTAGTTATAGAATATATTTTCATAATAATAGAGACATAAATGCTAATATTGTCCACTATAAACTTAGTTAAACTTAAACTAATTTAACTAACCCCATAATTATATTTTTTTTTGGACCGAGAGAGTATATAGGCTGCGTTCGTTGGTCTGGTTTACCAGATCAGCCGGCTGCTCCTCCTCACAACAACCAGCCAGTTTCAGCCGCTACAGTGTTTTTCTCTCACGACGACCAATCAATTTCAGCAAAATTTCAGACTAACGAACGGGCCATAGTAGTATCAAGCCTACAGAAAACTACCACCCCACATGCGTTGTACACCCCTGCCGACTAAGACAGGTCAACAACAAGAGCATTTTAGGGCATAGAGTAGGGCAGTCATTGGACCATACTAAGGCCCTGTTTAGATGCAATCCAAAACCCAAAATTTTTCAAGATTTCCTGTCACATCGAATCTTGCGGCACATACATGAGAGTACTAAATGTAGACGAAAAAAAACTAATTACACAGTTAGTTGAGAAATCATGAGACGAATCTTTTAAGCCTAAATAGTCTATAATTAGACAATTTTTACCAAATACAAACGAAAGTGCTACAGTAATCAAAAGCCAAAAATTTTCGGAACTAAACGGAGCCTAACCACGATTACAAAACAATTCGTACCGATATCTCGAATCTCGAGCACCAAAAGGACTGCTCGTGACCGGTTTTTAATCCATCCTTGTGAACGGCGAGGGCAGTTGCCACCTGCCAATTGGGTACTCTAAAAACCAAAATAAGGCGATCGAGCAAATAGGAACAATGACTCCTTCCTCCTCACCAAAGTGGCAATGATTTCCACCGAGAGCCATTGGCCATTGGCCATATGACATGCATCACGGCCACCAGCTCCATGCCGTATTTATTTGCGTGTGTGTTCCTACCAGGGATGAAAACGGTACGGATATTTTCTGACCATATTCGAGACCGAATCCGTTTAAAGGAGTTCAGATCTATTCATATCCGAATCCGGATATTCAACATCCGATACCGTATCCGTATCCGAATACTCAAATCACATATTTATAATGTCGATATCCAATCGTATCCTATCCGATATGGTTGACACTATCCGTATTCGAATCCAAATCCGGATAGAAATACGAAAACAAATGTAATATCAGTTATACCCGTTCGTATCCGATCCGTTTTCATACCTAGTTCCTACTCGCTGGCGTGGTTCTCCACCCGTTTCGATCGTCTGACTCAGCGTACCGGCCGGCTCACATCCGCACGTGAAGAGGAGCAGTTCATTCGGGTGTCAACTCTCGGCCGCGTGAATTTCTTTCCCAAAGGGCAGGCTCGGATTGCCCGGAAGACCCAGCGGATAAACGCAACGATGTGTGCAGGCTTCCGTCCTCACATCATCACAGCTACTCTCTTGTAATAATGATGGTGCTGTATAACATTAGTATAAAGCATATGGGTGTTTGTCCCCGGATTCTTGCTGATTTCCTGCCCAGGTTGTCGCGTGGCACTCGTACGTACAGTGAGCAAGAATTGCATTTCCTCTTTTTTAATGCTCAATGCTCATCATGCTGTCATCGGCAGTTCGGCACTGAGCTAGCAGGAATTGATCGAAGCAGGGTTTTGAGTGCATGTATGATACTACATCCGTCCTAAAAAAAATGCAACTATAGATTGCGTGACATAAAAAGTGGTTCATGTTTGACCAAGTTTTTAGTAAATATTATTCATATTTATGGCTTTAAATTAATTTATTATAAAAATATATTTCGTAATTAATCTGATGATATTTATTTAGTATCATAAATATGAATATTTTTTATCTATAATTAATCAAACTTAAGGTAGTAAAACGTGAAACTGTGCTAGAATTACATTCTTTTGGAGACGGAGATAGCAAGCAGCAATTGGTCGTCCCAAGGACCATCCCAATTCACATCCATGTGGACATTGGTACATTGCTATCTGAATCTGGCCATCGCTGATGTCCGCATGCATTACCTACGTCCCCGTGAGCAAGATAGCGGAGCGGCAAGAGATCTGTCCCTTCACATAAGGAACGCCAGTTGGTAGCT
The DNA here is from genome assembly GCA_904845875.1 of Miscanthus lutarioriparius. NCBI lineage: Eukaryota > Viridiplantae > Streptophyta > Magnoliopsida > Poales > Poaceae > Miscanthus > Miscanthus lutarioriparius. Next base: position 18,719,802 of record CAJGYO010000011.1, on the reverse strand, counting down.
CCAGAATCCAGAGGAAGCACAGAATAGCGATGGCAGTTGGTGTTTAGGTATATTTGAACGCTGAATGTGAAATCGACCAGCTCATGTGGACCTCTCATGAGAGTACCGGCCCACTTATTACCACATCGCCCATTGCCATTAGGGAAAAAAGAAAAGAAATATTCTCACAAATATCAGCTGTTGGTGGGATGTAAGGATGATGAGGCCATGCAGTCAGTCAGGCTGACGACTTCCAACAGTTGTTCCCATCAAGTCAAGGAACATAAATAAACGGGCGCTAAAACTAAGGCCTCGTTTAATTCGTGATTTTTTTTTAAATGGTATTGTAGTACTTTAGTTGTTATTTGATAATTAGTGTTCAATCATAGTTTAATTAGACTTAAAAGATTCATCTCGTGAATTTCGTCTAAACTGTGTAATTAGTTTTATTTTTTATTTATATTTAATGTTTCATGCATGCGTTCAAAGATTCGATGTGATGGAAAATCTTGAAAAATTTTGCAAAATTTTAGGAGCTAAACAGGCACCGAAACATTTCCCCTAAAAGATTATGTGCTGATTCACTAGAGTAGCCAGTCGTTTTAAATTAGCAGCTTTAAGATTTATAGAGCTCTAAAAAGGCACACGCCTACATCCATAGCTGGAGTGAAGGGCTACCACCCGAGCCCAAATGCAGCTAGTAGTAGCCTAGTACAGCACAGGGATAGAATAAGGGGTGGTTTAGTTGGCGAATTTTTTTGGAAAATGATATCATAACATTTTTGTTGTTATTTAACAATTAGTGTCTAATTATAGTCTAATTAAGTTTAAAAGATTCGATGTGACGGGAAATCTTGAAAAAATTTACAAAAGTTTAGGAAGTAAACAGGCTCTAAGCAACGCAGCAGAAGAAAATTGGAGGCTGGGGATCACAAGCGTAGTGACCAGGCAATCCAATTGCTCCCCGGATCGTTATGTTTTGGCAGATCCAGGAGCTAACTGTAGTTTGCCGGTAGTAGAAAGGAAAGGGTGCGGACCGCTAATACGTGGCTTCACCCTGGCGCCACCCCTCGCTATTAAATACCCATGCCATGGCTGCTTTGGCATCAGCAGAGAACACAGTTTCAGAGGTCTATGGCGGCCGGCCGGGAGGATGATGCAGGAGGAAGAAGACGACATGGCGTGGTATTGTTCCGGCTCATGTCCTTCTTGCTTCGAGTCTGTCGTTGGACTTGGACTGGATGTGAGCCGAACCAATATCACTCATGTATTCTTCATTCTGAAAAAAGGTCCAGAGACGTTATAGCCTTGGTAAGAGTTCTGATCATGCGGAATGGTTCTTAATTTGAAGCCAGTAGAACAAGGTTAGGCTGTTCTTTCTGATATTTTGGGGCCTTTCCGAAACCATAGCAGAGAATCTGCATGATCTGTGTTTATTCGACCTCTGTCTAGTAAGTTCAACTCAACGACTGATCCCATAGTGGAGCCATAATACTTCATCAAGCTAAGCTAGCATTGCTTGTAAACTAGGATTTCTAGCAGTACTACAACAGTTATGCTCATATTTATCCATCTACACTCAAAAAGGTATTGCTGTATAAATATGCCTGTTGATTATCCGAAGCCGACCAAACTTGTTTCATTCTAAAGGTCTGTGTGGATGTGCAGACATATTATGGGCCTGTTCAGCTGGTATTAAAACCGGCTGATAAATCGGCTAAAACTGTTTTATTGTGAGAGAAAAATACGATAGATTCTAACTGATATTCATGCATGCTCACCGCAAGCTAGCTCATCTTTTCTTCAGGGAAGATAGCCTGAAAACGTTGCTGTTTATGATAAAAGTGTTATTATACCATATATGTTATGTGAATCCGGTAGTGATGATAGCAGAGCTATTAACATTGGTTCATAACATTACATATTATATCCATTTTTCAAGCCACCAATTTCTTCAGTCATATTGTTTCGCTTACATGATAGCAGCATTTTTTTTCCCTTCTATCTCGAGTTCCCGACCACACAAGCCATCCTGGGTCTTTTAGTGAAGTTTTGGGGTGTCGTATGGAGGTGTCGCACAGAATTTTCGGATACTAATAAAAAATAAATTACAGAATCCATCAGTAAATCGTGAGACGAATTTATTAAGTCTAATTAATTCATCATTAGCACATGTATTACTGTAGCGCTCAGTTATTAGATCATGGACTAATTAGGTTTAAAAGATTTTTATCGTAAAGGAGTCATAATCTGTATAATTAGTTATTTTTAATCTATATTTAATACTTTATACGTGTGTCAAACGTTCGATAGGTCACGTAAACTTTTAGCGATATTCTGTAAGCATCCCTGTCGTATCAAAGACGTCCATATGTCAGTCTCATCATGTGATTTGATTCCCCAAGAAGAGATAAGTTTCCAGAATCCACCAGTGGTGTGCGCTAGATTATATGTTGTTTATATAGCTATAGGTACATGATGCTGTACTATCAGCTACATCATCAGATCTAAAGATTGGGAATAAAGTTGTTAAAGTGCCTGTTTAATTCTCAAAATTTTGCAAAAATTTTCAAGATTTTCCGTCACATCGAATCTTTTAACGCATGTATAAAGCATTAAATATAAATAAAAAATAAAATTAATTACACAGTTTAGACGAAATTCACGAGACGAATCTTTTAAACCTAATTAGACTATGATTGGACACTAATTATTAAATAACAACGAAAATACTACAATACTATTTTTCAAAAAATTTCACCAACTAAACGAGAGGCCAAAGTCCAAATCAGTTTTGTAGGAGTACCATACAAGCAAGCTAGTGTTGTACCTGCTCTGGAATCAATTCATTGCGTGGTCCCGTGTAGCTTGGTTGCAGTTTAAGCATGAGTAATAACAAACTATAAAATTAAGAAGACACACATATATGCAGAGAGGACAGATCCAGAGAGGACATTTGTGTACTTTTGCTAGCTTTATATAGCTTAGTCAAAACTAAACATACATAATACATCTGACGCCAAGCTAACTTTCTCAAGCTGTAGTTGGAAACCATAAGTAAACTTCCCTGTGATCCAATAACACATAGGGTCTCTTCGTTTCTCTTATAATCCGTTTTTTTAGCTTATTTTTTTAGTCGAAACAGTATTTTTCTTTCACAACAAATCATCCAGAACAATGTTTCAGTTTTTTTTTTATGAAGCGAACGGGGCCATTGCGAAGCTACTGCTTGGGATGCCGTTTTGGAGCCTAGCTAGTGTCTGTCAAAGCCCCGTGCTGTACATTGGCAATTTGCATATATATATATATATATATATATATATATATATATATATATATATATATATATATATATATATATATATATATATATATAGATAGATAGATATAGTATTAGTAGTGTTTTTATATAGAGCTCTTTTACTATGGTCGGAAAAAGTACCATATATATATATATATATATATATATATATATATATATATATATATATATATATATATATATATATATATAGTATTAGTAGTGTTTTTTATATAGAGCTCTTTTACTATGGTTGGAAAAAATACCTTGGTACTTTCCGGTATTTTTATTTATTAGCCATTTAATTAAGAGAGACTATTTGTAAAATTTAAATTTTATTCTTGAGGATATATTGGTAATTGTCTGGTAATTCCTCGATGGTACAGGACCGCCACGCGGTAGTTCCCGATGCCTCGGAGTGGCTTGGGCGGTTGGGCCACCGGCTGTCGCACCGCCGCCCGTAGGGGTACTCCACCAGCTGCATCCGCGACCGCTGCTACACCTATACGGTGGTTGCCGGCTCGCCGCCACGCCAGCTGCATCCGTGCCTTCGTGCCGCAGCAGCGCGTGGTGGAACCGCTGCCGCCCGGCTCTCTTGCTGCCCGGCCTTCTCTGACATCTTGCGCACACGGCACACACTCCATGACCTTGCGCTGGCTTTGGCTGCGCATGTCGCCGTTGCCCGCCGCGGCTGACGTGAACTCCTCCGCCTTCTTCAGGAGCTTCGTGTTCGCCTCGATCACCTCCACGATGGCCTCCGCGGAGGCCATCTGCCGCTAGCTAGGAGTATTTCACACTGTCCAGCAGCTCCACGTCCGGTGGACGCCGGCACGCAGCTTTGGCCGTACGTGACAGACCCTTGCTCACCCGGACGACACGATGGAAGCGTGCAGCGGTGGAACACGTGGCGAGGAATTAATTCAGCTGTCGAACTTTGTGCGCCGCGTGCTGCAGGGTAGGTTGAAGACAATGAATTACTATTTCACCCTTCACTAAATTTAATTAATCTAATAATAATTTATTTATAGCTCTAACTAATTTGGTACTGGTCCCACCTAATTTGGTACTATACCAACTTATTTGGTAACTCCAAATACTTTTAGTTGGCTATCTCTTATTTTTTCACCGTCCGATCTTACTCAATAAATAGTCCATGTTTTTTCCGACCATCGTAAAATTTCTCGTTTATATATAGAGCTGGACGAATCTGGGAGAGAAGAAAACGGATTCCATTCGATGGCAGGTTTGTGCATGTGCGGTGCACCCCTGAGCTTCGTCGCGCGTCACAGCGGCTTGTTCATCCGAGAGGGACATCCGGGCCGGCTGTCGCTAACACGCCGTGCGCGCTGGTCATTACAAATTGAAATTGCGTTTCATGCCACCCAGCGAGCGCTCCCGTAGTCCCGGTCTTTGGTCATTTGGACCATGATATATTCAGCTTGTTCACTTGTTGGTTTCAGCCAGTCCAAATCAGTCAGTCAACAGTGTTTTTCTCTCACAAAAAACCAACACCAACTAGCGAACATGCCCATTGACATGACATGTCTAATGCTACACGCTAGATGCGACAGGCGCGTTTGATAGGATGACAGAAAATGCAGTTTGGTGGATGTACCTTCTGTCAGCGGGTTTTGTTTTTCTGTGTTTTCGTGATCGATATCAGAGTGATTTCCCAGAGATAGAGATGTCATCGCTTGCGCGGCATGTAAGCCAGCTTGTAATAACAGCCGAACAGAGCCCTGGTCGTATGGTCGTAGAGTATGAGCGTGTTGACCTCGATGTGCATACGTGAATGCGAGCAGTGGTATACTGGTATCCCTCGGTCCTGAAATGATGTGAGAGATTTTTAGTTGTACTTACTAAGTCAAAACCATACTAAATTTGATCAGGTTTGTAGAGAAAACTATTGCCATCTACCACATCAATAGATAATTATGAAAATAAATTTCATAATACGTCTGATGAAGCACAATTGATATCGTGAACTAAAAAATTCTTATATTTCTGGACAGTGGAGTACAAGTATAAGCGTACCCAGTGCATAGAGCCCCCGCTCTGTGTAGGGTCTGAGAAAGGGTGTCAGTGGAGACCGCGACTCGAACCCAGGACCTTACGGTCACAGGCGGTAAGACTCTGCCGCTTGCACCAGGCCCGCCCTTCTGGAGTACAAGTATAAGCATAAAACTATAAATGAGACCAGAGAGCAATCATTCACCTTGCATTTACCAAGTGTAACGTGTCAAGAATCAAGATTACATGGGCTATACAAAATTACCACCTTTCAAAGAACTACATAGTACATACATTCACTCCCAACCGAAATATACAGAAACACCATTAGCATTGTATGATAATCAAGTCACGTGATTTCCTATTTTGATTGTAAATTTGAGATCCATTAGTACATACATGCATCTCCAAGAATATGGCATATCAGAACCGTAGTACTCTTTAGTTCGCCAAAACCAATACAAGGGGCAATTTGATCAAATCAGCGTGTATAAAAAGGAGAACTCTCGGCACTCAGCATCGTGTACGTCTCGGCTTGCAGATGCGTAAGGGGGCATATAACCAGCACAAACAAGCAATAATTTCTGTCATGGGTGGCTCAAAAAGCTGAACTGATTCCAGAAGATCCAAAACAAAGTGATGCACCTCTCATCACTACCATGAAACAAACAAATAGACACAATGATCCCACCAACGGTTTAAAAGGTGAGCTAATCCCCAAAGATGTCCTTATCAAAAACAGAAGCTGCCCATATCTGTACTGATTTTCATAGAATGATACTCATTGTAGTTCAGATACCCCCAGAAACGGGAAAGGCCAAGCTCCCCATATTTTGAAGATTTCGAATGCAAAATATACAAATCTCTGATGTTGCCCTCAAACTTTGTTCTAATTACATCCACCTGCATTGAAAAGCATACAGTGACCAAAGGGCGCTAAAAAGCCTATTAGCAGATAATACTTGTGGCAAGGTGAGATTTGGAGGAAACGAAGATCCTCTAAACTACTACTGCAGATAACAGTGAACAATCAACAAAAGCGGATCTTAGCAACTAAGAAAAATCAACTATGACGAACAAAGGGATTCCATTGTCGACGACTATGACGAAACTGCCAGTTCTATATCAGCATTTAAGGGCAGTGGCTTATTAACTAACAGGGATACTAACTGCAAGCCACCCTGAACATATATGACATCCTGGAGTTGAAAGGCTACACATATATATCACCATAGGGTTGGACGCTTTTCAATTTGCATGCTGGAGTTGAAAGGCTGAATCAAGGCAGAAATCAAACTACATTGCTTGTATGAAACTGAGAGAATACCTGAGAGAAGTTTATAATGTATTGCAGATTAGTTAGTTGATTTACTGATAAATCACAAGTATCACCAAGACTCTGGAAGCATAATCGTAACTCCAAAGCCAGTTGCAGCATGCTTTTGATTATCGTGGCAACTTGTTTTGACTCATCAGATAAGAAACATCTGAAAAACATGTCATGATCAGTTATCAACGAACACAAATACGTCATGACAAGTTAACACATCAACCAATCAGATAACAATTGGCACGTTGTAAAGCATACTCCATCCAGTCCAATCCAGTATTATTAAGTCGTCCAAATAATTGTGATTAGTCCACAATTAGTCACCAGTCGGTTGGTGGGGATTGACTTGGTGCAGCAACTCGACTAGAGTGACTAGTTCACCAGTCATATGACTACTCGATGGCCAATGACTGGTAGCTCAATTTAGGCATGGACGACTTGACCTCAACGAGTTGGCCTTGGAATTTTATCCCATTTCAGTTTGAGGCCACAACCCAGTAGAGTTCTAGTGATATAATGTGATATTGTGCTCTGCATATGCTGTGCTATGCTAGATTGCTACTTGACTTGCTACTTTGCTAGTGCTACACTGCTACTTACTCTGGAATATTTAATCTATATTTGTGCTAGTCTTTGTGCCTCTGCCACCGACTAGTCGTTCTAGTAATCCGAGTAGTCGACCTAGTCGTCTAGTCAGTGCCAGGGTGTCTAGGCTTGACTTACCGACTTGAAAACACTCCAATCACAATTAGGGTGTGAATGTACTCTTAGAAACATGAGCGCATGGATGTGTGTTGTAAGGGTTCTTGCCCAATTTTCTTCTTAATACAAAGATACACAGCTCTCATGCTTGTTCGAGAAAAAAAAAAAGCACTTCAATCACAATAAGTGTCATTGTGGACATAGGCATATGGTCTCCGGGACAGAATTCTGGTCACGAATTATAGTTGCATATTTATAAGACCAAGTAGAGGTGCAATCTTGTGAAAATCTTCTTAGACAAATCTACTTTGTTTCTACATACCCAAATCTAATTACTCATGGAGATATCCACATCAAATCTAAATAGGATGATACGCACAGATAAGACAAATGAGAAAATGAGATAGAGAAAATAAGCTTCTTTTGACAAGTTAAACACAATCTTTGAGTCTGGATACTCAATTAAGTACTTGTGTTTCCCATGCCATCTATAAATCTATTTATTACCCTAACTCATACATGAAAGAAGTAGGTCCATACTCCATACTCCATATACTCACCTATGTAACCAAGTGCAAAAATGACAAGCCAAAACTTTAACAGTCAGGCAGTTTTATTATAATTTATATTATGCTGATGGCAATAAATTACACCACTAAAGAGATAAAGCAGAAATAAATGCCAGTTTTGCACATTGCTGTTGTTCCCCTTCATTTGAACAAATGGTATACTTAAGTACATGGCCAGTATCGCAAATTACAAATAATTTTTTTAAGGTTTCACTCACATGTCAAATGCATCAGTAATATAACACATATGCACATACTCCAGGTCCAGTATATCCCTCACCTAAGCAATAACAGAATATTAGTAGCCATAGTTCAATTCGTAAGTGATAAGTGTATTTAATGAACAGAAAAATTAAGAAAGGAAGCCTAACAAAGCATATTAATTCCTCTCAGGGTGAAGTTTTAAAAGAATAGTGATTGAAATACTATACCTGATTTTTAAGGGAATGTTGAAAACGGCGCCACGATATATCAGATAAATGGCAATGGAGATACTGCTGTAGTGTTGATAGAAAGTGATAAAGTTTATGCCTAAATAAAGTCATACAACAGAAAGAAAGACAAGCAGTTAGTGCCAGAAACCAAAATAAAGCCACATGACTATTCATTATAGGTAAAAATGCTATTCATGGGCACAGTACAAGAAATTAGAAATGAGCCAACAGGATGAGCAAGATCCAGTATGCTTTGTTGACTTGCTAAAATTAGTTTACGCAATTGCAAATCAAATATTTATAACTACTACATATGCAACTGAATGGATAATTGCCTAATTGGATACGAACTTTATATCTACTTTACTATGATATGAACATGCCTATGTATATTGCATTCCCAAAGGAATTCCAGAAGCAAGATAAGATTCAATAATGTAACAAACAATTTAGGAAAAAGTATTTCATTCCTAACATCAGTGACAGCATAAAACTGATAACAGGAATATAAGGTTGGTGATTGGGTGCCAAAGTTTTAGAAAGATTCACAATGTAAGTACCTCACTTTCATTACAAAATTTAATTTCTTCAACACATCAGGTCTGCTATCGCTGGAGCGACTGATGAACTGTGTCAACTCCTGTGATAATGTAGCAAGAGAGTCATATATTCACATACATACCAAAGAAGTGCTGCATTACCAAGATCTATAATGAGAACTAGAGCAAAAGAAACAGCTTGCTGTAGCTACTTGATAAGAAAATTTAGCTCAGGATCAGTTAACAGTGGTACTTTCCATGAACACTGGGCAGTGGGCACTAATAGAGGAAGGGCAATAGGTTTGGATTACTTAATCAGATTACAGGAGGAGTTACACGTATATATAGGAGAGCAGGGAGAGCCCAAAGGGCCTAACCAGCCTGGAGGTGGCGCATGCAGTCGGAACGTCGTTAGAGCGAACGTTCAGACTGGAGCGGAAATCCATAAATACAGAAGAAGGAAGCCCCTTGGTGAAGACATCGGCGAACTGCGACGTGGTGGGAACATGAAGAACACGGACGGCTCCAATGGCGACCCGTTCCCGGACGAAGTGGAGGTCGATTTCCACGTGCTTGGTCTTGGCCGATCTTTGAACGGGGTTGGTGGAGAGGTAGAATGCCGACGTTGTCAAGAGATGAGGCGAAGCGAGGCGAGAATCCGAGAGGATGGTGAAGCTCTCTGTAGAAGTTGCCGCATGCCGGGAGGCTTCGGCGACACCGCTGGCAAACGCACGGCACTACTCGGCCTCGGCGCTTGACCGAGAAAGCGGTGGGTTGGCGCTTGGACGACCAGAAACAAGGCTGCGCCCGAGGAAGACAGCGTAGCTCGAGGTGGAACGGCGGGTGTCGAGGCGGCGCCCGCCCGATCGGCGTCGGTGTACACGAAGTGAGTTGGAGCAGATCTGGGAATGACCAGACCATGACCGATAGTGCCACGAAGGTAGCGAAGAATCCGCTTAGCGACAACAAGATGAACTTCCGGGGATCATGCATGTAGGCGAGACTTGTTGACGGCGTATGCAATGTCGGCCGGGTGAAGTCGAATCATCAAGAGCTCCCACAAGGTGCGGTGAGGTCAGAGGATCATCAATGGAAGGGCCGACATCGCAGACACTTTGGCACAAGTGTCGGCGGGGTAGAGCATGGTTTCTGATCGCTCATGCCGTGTCGAGTGAGAATGTCCAGAGTGTACTGACGTTGTGAGAGAAAGAGAGTATCCCTGTGTCGCTGAACTGCCACGCCGAGAAAGTGGTGCAGGGGACCGAGATTAGTCATGGCAAATTCCTTCTTCAGTGCATCAATCACACGGTGTAGGAGTTGCTCAGAGGAGGTTGTAAGGACAATATCGTCCACATATAGAAGCAAGTAGACTGTCGCGGTGCCACGGCGATATATGAAGAGAGAGGTGTCTGACTTGGCTTCAGTGAAACCCAGTGAGAGCAGAAAAGAGGCAAACCGGCTGTACCATGCTCGCGGTGCCTGCTTTAAGCCGTAGAGGGATCTGTTGAGCTTGCAGACGTGTCCAGGAAGAGCAGGATCAGCAAAGCCAGTGGGTTGAGAGCAATACACTGTTTCTGACAAAGTCCCGTGGAGGAAGGCGTTCTTCACATCAAGTTGATGGATGGGCCAATCCCGAGAGTGAGCCAGAGTGAGGACGGTGCGAACGGTAGCGGGCTTGACGACGGGACTGAAAGTCTCATCGTAATTAACTTTCCGGTATTTGTGTGAACCCACGGAGCACCCAACCTTAGCCTTGTATCTATCCAAGGAGCCATCAAGATGAAACTTGTGTTTGAAGATCCATTTTCCGGTGACCACATTTGCCTTGGCGAGCCGAGAACGAGATCCCAAGTGTGGTTGTCCAAGAGGGCAGCAAATTCTTCTTCCATGGCCCGACGCCTTGGTCTGGATTAGCAAGAGCGTCCACAGCAGGACGCATGGCGGTGGGGGACAGAGCCTCGGTGTGTAGAGCAAGGCGAGGTCGCTCAGATCCGGACTTTCCATGGTCGCCATGCCATGAGAGTTGGCGATTGGCGGGATGGAGACGGCTCCTGTTGGCAGTGGAGGACCACTCTTGACGTAGCGCGGTGGAGAGGGAATCATGCCGGAGCGTCGAGGAGGAGCCCCAACGGGGGACTCAGGTGGCGAGCTGGGTGCGGGGGCACGCCAGGTGTAGACGTGGACGACGGGCGGCTTGCTGAAGGAGGAAGCCGGGGGCGCCTGTACAGGGGGCGCCGTGGGCGCCTGTAGAGGGAGGGGACGCTGGCGGAGGGGGCGCCGTGGATGCCTGTACAGCGGGCGCCTGTGGAGGGGGCGCCATGGGCGCAGTGAAGCCGGGTGGAGGAGACCGGGACGCTGGTGTGCCCGGAATGGGCACCGAGGCGCCCATTGGTCTGGGTATGGTGAAGCCCGGCGGAGGCGACCTGGAGGCCGGTGTGCCTAGTCCCGACGCCGGGTGATCAAGACACACTATTTGGGAGGGGCCCTTGCAGAGAGTGCAAAGGTGGCTGGTGGTGGCAGCGACTCTAGGTGTACCTGCAGGGAGAAAAGGGACTGACGGAGGGTCGTCATCAGTTAGAAAATCCAGTTCGTGTGTAGGCGGTGAGGGTCGGCGAAGTGAGAAAGGGGACGTTGTTTCGTCGAAAACAACGTGGCGAGAGATGATGACACGGTTTGTGGCGAGGTCGAGGCACCTGTAACCCTTGTGATCGGGAGAGTAACCAATGAAAACGCATAAAGAAGAGCGCAGGGCAAGTTTGTGAGGAGTGGTAGCGGTGAGATTAGGGTAGCAGGTGCACCCGAAGGCCCGAAGGTCATGATAGGAAGGGTGAGTGCCATAGAGTGCGAAGAAGGGAGTGCTCATGTTCAGCGTTTTGGTGGGGAGGCGATTTATGAGGTGGGTGGCAGTAGCAAGTGCATCGGCCCAGTAGGAGGGGGGCATGGACGCTTGGAAGAGCAGGGTGCGGGTGACATTGTTGGTGGTGCGAAGCATGCGTTCGGCTTTGCCATTTTGCTGCGAGGTGTAGGGGCATGACATGCGGAGAGAAACACCTTTGGCAAGAAAGAAAGCACGAGACGCAGAGTTGTCAAACTCACGACCGTTGTCACATTGCACGGATTTGATGGTACAACCAAACTGAGTGTGCACAGAGGCGAAGAAATTGGAGAGGACAGTAAAAGTGTCGGACTTTAATCGAAGAGGAAAAGTCCAAAGAAAATGAGAGCAATCATCGAGAATAACGAGATAATATTTAAATCCGGATACACTGACAATAGGGGATGTCCACAGGTCACAATGTATCAGATCGAAATTTTTAGGTGCTCTAAACAAGGAACTAGTAAAAGGCAAGCGAACATGGCGCCCAAGCTGACAGGCATGGCAGATGGAGTCATCTTTAGACTTGCTGCAGATAATGGAAGATGACTGGGCGAGACTCTGAAGGGCAGCCCTGTCGGGGTGGCCGAGACGACGATGCCAGGTAGTTGGAGAAGGAGTGGCCACAAGAGCACAAGGATCAGAAGGCGACGACAGGAGCTGCAAGGTGTAGAGAGGCCCTGAGCTGTTACATCGAAGGAGGGTGTTCCTGGTACGGAGATCCTTCACAGAGACACCAAGAGGGTCAAACTCCACAGAAACAAAGTTATCGATGAGTGAACTTAAGTAATGAAGAAGAATTTTTAATGATGTCAGGAGCTATAAGGACATTGTTGAGACGGAAAGGGCCAGGAAAAGTGGTGTATCCGGTGCCAACAACCGGGAGAGTGGCGCCATTTCCCACAACAATGGAGGAAGGAAAAGAGGAGGATGGAGATACGGTAATCATACCAGGGTTGGAGGCAATGTGAGACGAAGCACCCGAGTCGATCACCCAGTCCGAGGAGTTCGGTGGCGGGGTGAGGGTGACGGTGCTGAAGGCGTGGCGCGGGGACCGGGATCCCACGGTGACCAAGCAGGAGGCGTCGGAGGTGGGTCTTGGCGCCCGAGCGGGATGAGAGACGTCTGGGTGGGCACTGGTGGTATGTCCCAGAGCCAAGGGTAGTAGGTGGAGGCACGCACGCAAGCCACGAGCGTGAGCGCTGGCTGCTGCTGCTGCCGCGAGGGCAGGCGGCGTCTTGAGGGGAGGTGGACGCGCGAGGGCCACCGGGAGTGGACCCGGGCCACATGTGGATGGACCTGGTCCACGGGTTGAGGACGGAGGGCCACTGGGAACCACCTGGTGAGCCACTGTTCGAGCCGCCTTGGCCACGGCCGCCACGACGACGCCGGCCACGGCCACTACCAGACGAGGCCCCCCCGGCGTTCTGTTGAGGACGCGGGGTTGCGAGCCCAGGCCAATTTGGGATGTGTGGCTTCTTTGGACGAAGAGACGAGCGAGCCGATGGAGGTGCCGAGGGAGGTGCCATGTTGAGCTCGGCCAGGCGCAGGTAGGCGCGGACGTCCGCAAAGGAGGGGAACGGCTTCTGGCGCGTGATGAACTGCGACATGAACTGGAAACGTTCATTGAGGCCTCGCAGTATGTTCAGCACCAGAGTACGGTCATGGACGGGCTCGCCAAGATCGGCAAGGGCATCAGCCATGCCCTTCATCTTGCGGCAGTAGTCGTCAATGGAGAGGGCGCCCTGGGAGAGGGTGCGGAACTCGGCGTCGAGGAGCATGGCACGTGACTCGCGATTGTTCAGAGCCGCTGTTCAATGCCGAAGCCACGTTGCGCGGCGAGCGGAGATGTCGTCACGCTTCGTGGATGACGCCCGAAGGTCGGTGGAGATGGTGTTGAAGATCCAGAGACGACCCACGCGAGCCCATGCGGGACCACATTTGGATCGTTGAAGCGGAGGCGCCCGAGGACGTGGTCCTTCAACGCGAAGCGGCCGAGGATGAGGAGGACGAGAAGCGCGCCACCGGAGTAGTTGGAGGATCGGAGGTCCGAACGATCGGAATCAAGTTCTTGATGTTACGGACGCGGCGGCACTGGTTGTGCGAGATGGCGATGGATGGCGGCGTCGGAGGAGATGGAGTGATCGTCGCCGTCCTGAGAGTCGTCGTCGTCGTGGGAGTCCGTGCGGAGACGGTCCCGGAGGGCGCGCCTCGCTTGTTCGAGCGTCGGCTGCTGCGGCGCTCCTTCTCGAGGGCGTCGGTGGCGGCTGAACGCGATCTCGAAAGCGGCAAAGCAATGGACTTGAGGAGGTCGGCCTCCGTCTGAAGCTGCTGGCTGTGTTCGGTGTTGGTGGAGTGCAGGGAGGCGGCCTCCTCCTCCATCTTCTGGGCGGCGGCGAGAGCTTCATCACGAAGCTTGATCGCAGTAGCCGCAGCGGAGGCGCCGGAGGTCGAAGTGGCCATGAGCGCACGGCTGGGGCGGCGGCAGCACCAAAAGGCGTCGACGGGCAGCTCAGAAAGCACGCCGTGGCGAGGAAAGGTCGTGGGTCATGGCGGCTCCAGTGCGGTGGGTGGGCGACTTGAGGTGCAAGGCCAGAGGTGAAGGGAAGCAAAGCGGCTCGAGGCGGGCACCGGGAATAGCGGAAGCAGAGGAATCGTAAGTTAGTCTGATACCATAATAGAGGAAGGGCAATAGGCTTGGATTACTTAATCAGATTACAGGAGTTACACGTATATATAGGAGAGCAGGGAGAGCCCAAAGGGCTTGGCTAGCCTGGAGGTAGCGCATAGGACTAAGAGATTACAGCTAAGAGGTAATTAATTCTAACAGGCACTAACAAAATTGGTTCAGTCCACAGGAAATAATAATAGAAGTCAAAGTTCTCATAGCATGTACATCTAAATGAATGAAATGCTGTGGATGAAACATCAATGGAGAAAAGATACCTTTAGAAATCTCCACACTTCAGTCAGTGAAAACACTGCAAACCTGACTTGAAGAAGATAACAGAATATTTCAGCATATATTTTAAGTGTGTCTTCTGTAATGACAATATTCACTGGCCATTCAGCTTTATAACCCAACAAGATATCATCCAGCAAATCAAGACCTGGCAGTAAAGAATCAGGCAGTTAACAATCTGAGAAATAGAACTTTAGTAAACAAACTGCAGATAGTAGGTAGAGACATCCCAGATGAAATTATTACCACATGCAGAGGCATCAAAAGAATCAACGGGTGGCTCCCTCATGTATATAAACAATCTTTCCTTATAAGGATCAGAATCACAAGAAGATCTCTGCAAAGCCAAGTCCATAAGCCCTTGGATCTCCGATCTTTTCTGCTCAGATTTAACAAATGACCATTTCTGCATGGGGGAAGTTCAAATTTGAGAAGACTTGTACAGATTAACAAAAACACATGACCTATGGCTAAAATACTAAGGTTAGACAAACATTACCTTATGATAAATTGAAGCAATAAAGGAATCTGCCCAGTCAGCTATTTCCATGAAATGGTACCACCGCAGAGCTAGCAGATGTGCACAAAGATCAAAACCTTCCTCAAGCAACTTCATCGTGAAGCTGCTAACATATTTATACCTTTTAAAGTTAAGGAACAAAGGGTAAAATTGGAAGAAAACTTAGATGCATTTTGAGTGGTTAATGATTAGGATAAGAAAACACTGACAATATTTTCAGAAAAACAATAAAACTATAGTATCATTTATCAAGAGCCTGATATGTAAAGTTCTCACTAACAGAAGCAGTCGACCAATGGTAAAACAGAAGGTATATATACTACTTACTTAATAAATGACAACTGGGACAAATTAGACAAAGAGCAATTAGAGATAATAAATCAAAACTTAGTGTTCAAGAAAATTGAGTATCTGATGTTCTGCATTGCTCTTTAAAGCTCACACACTAACAAAACTTGGAACTATCTGCACTACAAATGCCTGAAGAACAGAACTGAAAAAGTTCCAGGTCTCCTTAAAGGCTTAAAGACAACTCCATAACAAATACAGTAGCACAGATGCCAAAACTCTAAGCCAGTAAGCCTTTTCCGATATAGTAGAATGACTGAGAGGATGAAACATAACAATTGATCATGAAAACACCCAAAGCTATAAATGATTTATTGATTAGGAAAGCTAAAAGGGTACTGAAGCAAAACTTCTTGCATAATGCACTTGTCGATAACTATATCAAGGGGCATATCAAACTATGAACTAAAGTCCACAACTGGTTTTTCTTTTGATTTATCATTATATAATAATGATATCTCCCATAATGCCCCACCAGAAGCATTTTTCTGGAGATTGTCTCTTGTTGACATTTCTCCTGAGGAACTAAGGGATGCCTGACTTCTTGTATGAGCTTGAAGAAGCTTGGTAGAACAATCAGGCTGTTCATAAGGCTGAGTACTAGGATGTACAACTGTTGCTGCTCCATTTATAGACTCATCAAGGCAGGATGGGCTCCTTGCACAATATACTTCACATGGATCCATGACTGACTCAAAATCAAAGCTGGCAAGTGATTGGTTCTTGCTTTTCTGTTGCACGTCACTCTCCATACGGTAACAAGCTGCATTCTTCAGTATGGGGTTCAAACTGAGATTGTAAGGAATACTGGTATTCCATGGCTGATTTATATTACCAAACTTCCCATTGTTTTTACTGTTTGATAGTTTAGTAGGCCCTGATTCAGAATGTAATGGATAAACTGCATTACCATGTGATACTTTCTCTACTGACCTTTTATGATCAGTATATAAGAACTCCCCAACTGAATCAATGTTTTCAGATGAGGAACTGGTTCTCTTCATAAACCTGTGAAACGGGGAAAACTGACTATACTGATAATCCAGTTCTAAACCATCAGGCAATGCAGTATGCTTAGTATTCTGTGAGTGCACAGGAACATGTTGGCAACTCAAGCTTTCATCTTTCTCACACTCATCAATAGGGATTGCACAACTTATTCCGTGGTGAACTGAACTGGCTTGGGACGAAAGCAGCTTCCTGGTTACCAAGGAACATTTTGCTTCATCTGTGCTTGTACAGTATAATGAGAACATGGAACTAGACAAATTTTCACAAGCTGTAGAACTCTCAACTTCTGTGTCATCCATAGAGGTATAAGAAGAGCACTCTGAAGATTCCAAGGGATCCTCTTTATCTGAAGATTCTTCGGAATTCAAAGAAGCATCATGATCTTTTTCATCTGCAGCCCTAGCATAAGAAGAAGAAAAAAATCAGATTATAACAAGGGATTGACTTGCAGCATCCATTGTGCGCATATTGGCATGAGTATACAACATGTGCTATGTATATAGAACGACCGAAATATGAATTGGGGGGGGGGTTGGAATTTAAGGCCTCGTTTTTTGAGACAAGGGAAAATGGGTGGGGGGAATGGCTAATTGTTTCCTGTAAAATCTGTGCACTACAAAAAAATCCACAAACAGAGGCATACATATTGCAAGGTAGTGCAGCGTCGCTGTCCCCATAGAACAGCTCAGCATCTGAAACTGATGTATCCAGAAGGTCCGTCCTTTTATGTAGGAAGTTTGATGCAGTATCGAAAGGAATCACCTGAAAGCATATTTGCAAACAAACAGAAGCAAATGAACACAACCCCCAACATAGAATCAGCATGACTTTTGGGAAAGCAAGTATTCTTGCTTCTGTTAGAGCAAAAATCAGAGAAGTAGATGTTGGAGACAAAAAGCAGAGTGTAATTCAGTTAATGTGACTAGACCTCAACATTAGAGAAAAAATGTTGGAGCTTCTCCGTCATCGACTTGTACATAGCATTCCTTTTGCATGTTACTGCCTCCACGCTGCTTTTTGAGAACGTAAATGAATTCATTGAAGACTCAATTGGTGTATCAAACCACGGGAGAACCCCCTCCATATGAATGATATTACGAGAGGGATAAGCATCCCCTCCAGTAGCAGACAGATTGCACGACTTTAGAAGGTTCATGAGCACTTGAAGCTGCTGCCCAGTACGCAAAAGAGGATGGCATATCTCCTTTAGAAAACATGGAGCAGATACATGATTTCTTCCCTGCTGACAGCCGAGCATGATAAAATGACCTTAGACATAATTCAAAACGAGTATACTAAATTAAATAACAGTAATTATGGACTGGTTTGCACAGAACCCCATTGGTAATATATTTCGATTTCTGATGTAACAATATATTCTATTAACAGAGGAAAAAATTAAGTATAGATTTTTATACTTGAAGCTTCGCCCAACAAATTAACATTTTACCTTTAAGGGGAAGAGGGTAAACTCAGCTGTTACGTCAGAAGAGACTCCTTGAGCACCCTTATTTTCAGTTTGTGTAATGAGAAATTCCTCATATGGGTCATCAACAGAAGCTCGGTAAATCCATGACTTAATGAAGTTAAAGTATGGCTCACAGGAACGAATGAAAAGATACCTCAGAAGACCATAGTGAACTGGATCAGCATCCTAAAATTCAGGTGAAACAAAATGAGGAAAAAATTCATTCAGCATCTTACCTAGTATGTTATATGTACAAGATGAACAAGACATATCACAATAAGATCTTTGTGGCAAAGAAGGGGAAATTTGTGGCCATCAAGTACACACAAAAAAGCACTCAATTTGGTGGAAACCAACTAAGCAATTGCATATTCGTAGGAAGGCATGATAACATCAGACACACAACTATAGAGAACCCAACAAAAAAGTATGATCTTGGGGAGGAGTGTCACACCCAAGGAAAGAGATGTAATATGCTAGCACTATCAAATCTAGTTTCATTATAATGACAACAAATTGAGGAGCTATCTAAACAAGCATCGAACATCTTGCCTTGCTTATTATAAATGAAAGAGAGAGCAACTAATATATTTGCCAACCATCACAAAAAGATAAGAGACTTCAGAGTAATAAAAGTAGGCACTCAATAGATTCCCTTTGAAAATCCCTGCTCCACTTTGGGCATATGTAATAGGACCTTGAGTGCACTTCAGAGTAAGAAAAACTCAGGCCAATCAGGTCTACCTGACAATATGGTTACATTTTTAGAACACAAGACGTCTAGTAACTGAACCTACATACATACAGTATGAATACTTGGGAAGGATATATTAATTAACATGTGTAGATCTAAGACATTATTACAAATATATGTGAATACAAGACATTAGGAAGTGCATAACTCATACAGTAGCGCAGAGCTAGTAATTTCCTTTAGAAGTTAGATGATTATAGATACATAAAGTGTTCAAAACCTAAATCGTAAGATGATGTCTTACACGAATATGGACATACAAATAGGAAAGCAAATCGGTGCCCCGTGGGAAATTCTCAAACTCCACATTTGCATCAGTATTCAAACCCTCCTGGCACAATGTAACACCTGCAAACTTAGGGAAACAAATATTTCCAAGGGATTTAACATGCCTTCTTAACTCCTCGGTGTGTCGATAAATTTCCAGAAGAGTGACTTCTGAAGTGGAATTACAACTCATTCCATCTGAAATCTTGGAAGGTATGCCAGACTGGCCCGCTGAACGCCTAAGCCTAATTGATGCTGGTAAAGTATTCAAGGAACAGAAATAGCCTTCGAGGACCTTATTAACTGCTGCTGCAAATGCTTGGTTTACTAGACTGTAAGGCCGATGCTGCTCAATGTCTTTATCATCAGAATCTTCCTGTCCGTGAACTTCTCTACTTGCACAATTCATTTCTTGACTTTGGAAAAGGTAAAAGTGCACAAACTTGTGAAGGAAGAAGACCGCAAGACCCGTAGAGCGTAAAGATTTGAGAATACTACCCACGGATGTGGTGCTCGAGGAACGAAACCACACATTTGTGACACGGTTAGAAGTCCTGTCAGCTGGATTTGAGGAGAACAGCGCTGAAAGCTCCTCAATCTCATCTAACGACGATTTGACACCATACAGCGCATGCAAGGCCAGATGAACCAAAGCATCATCCTGCACAACAAAGATGATCCTCACACTTATCAGCGGCCTAATATGAAATATATTGGTACTCATACATGAAACTATAACATAACTGATCCCCCCACCCCCACCCCTACCAAAAAAAAAGGCACAAATATAGAGTTTCAGATAAGAAAAGCTAAAATGTTCAATGCAGCATAGTATTTCCTGGAACAAAGTTCCCCAAGCTATCTGTTTACCCATACTCTCGCTGAATTTTCAAAATTACAACCAATCAAAGTAGGTGAGAGGTAGATTTCACTCACAGTAACCGATGCGAGCTCGTAGATCGGCTGCAGGGGACGGGCTCCGAAGTCTGAGACGCGAGCGGCGCCGCTCGCAGGGACGACCGACTCCCAGGTTCCCGGCGGCGTCCAGGGCCCGTCTACAAGCAAGGTGGAGAGCAGCGTCGAGAGGCTGGAGGCGGCCGCCTCCATCTCGGGAGGGCCTAGCTAGGGTTTATTGCCCTCCCGCGTGATTTGGTGCAGCACACATCCAACGTTCCGAGCGCAGAACGAAGGTTGGGGGAGCAAAGGAGACGAAGATAGGGGTGGCCGTGCACTGGTGGTGGTGGCAGGCGCCGGCGAGGTGCGCCGGCGAGGGAGCGGACGGTTGGTGAAGTGGTGAGAAAGAGGCCTGCGAGAACTGGGAAATGAATTTCGAACTGAGCGAGCCCACCGACCGTTCGCGGGTTCGTTTCGGCGCAGTTGAGTGCGGCCCAGATCGTTCCGAGGCCCGCGTCAACTTGGCCTATGAATTTGAGCCGCGTCGGCGCGTCCGCAGGACCGCAGGCGAAGGGAAGGACGACCGAACTGGCAGGGACGCAGGGGCGTCGGGCGGCAGCGGACCGGCGGAGGGCAGCAGGGGCGGCGGGCGGTGGCGGACCGAGGGAGGGTAGCAGGGGCGGCGGCGGACCGGCGAAAGGCACGGTGCCCGTGCGGCGTGCGCGGTGCGCCCCGTGAGGTCGTGCGGCTGCGGCAGGGGAGTGGGAAGAGGAGACAGGAGAGGAGTCAATCGCTTAGCTCTTTCTTTTTCCGTTGGGCCGGTATGGTGGGCTGTTTGAGCAGGCTGCTAAAACTTCGGCTCCCCGACGATGACCTGCGGGGGAGAATCAAAACCCGACCTCGACCTGGCTCGTTTCAGGTCTCCGAACCCGAAGATCCGCGAGACGAGAAGTAGACCCGCTGCCGCCCCCGCCGGGTCTATAACCCATGGGTTTCAGGTTTAGACCCGTCCTGTTGCCATCTTTTGAATTTGAAAACAAAGATGTCAACAAATAAAGGGCTTTTTTTTAACATTAGTGGTAGAAAAGATGATCACAAATCCACATAATGATAGAGGTGGGTAATTTTTCAAAGAAAAATAGAATCAATGTCTGTTATCATGAGAAATTTTAGAATTTAGTTTTTTTTTTCTTAACACGTCTCATAAAATTAACATGAAATCTTCAATTAATAATAGTAAGATTACTGTTAAGACGCTTAACATGTTAGACTCTATCTCTAACAAACCCACTGAGAGGTAGCACGCGCATTAGGTACATGTATTTCCATTTTTTATCATGTTCTTGTGAAGCCAACACAATGGTCCTTTTTTCTTTATACTCCGTCCATTCTAAATTATACTTCACTTTTATCTTTATCCTTTAAATCAAAGTTCTTTACTTTGAACTATCATCATCTACAATATCAAAGTGTTTTCATATTAATTTTTTCATTAAATACGTCTTTGATAGTGTATATATTTGTACTTGTAGACGCTGTTAAATTTTTTTTCTAAAAACTTAGTTCAAATTTAGAGCAATTTAACAATTTTGACACCTTCACGACGACGACGCCTGCCTAGCAAGGGTAGAGCCACCGCCGTATATAAACGCCTGCTCCTTGCTTTCGCTGCCACCGCCGTCGCGCTGCCTAGGGCCCCCTCTCCTTTTTCCTTTCCGGGACGTCTGCCGGAGACAAGAAGGGGAGACGACCCATCCTTTTCCCGCAGTTTTTGGTAGTGTCTTAGGGTTTAATCCAAATAAAACTTCCGACGAAATTAGATGATTTTCGATTGGAATCGTGGGTCCTACGATGACTTCAGTGATTGCCACGACAAGATCATTGTTGTAGGCGGCCAATTTGTGGTCTTTATCGGCAAGGGGAGGGGTGCTTCTGGCCCCCCTACGAGGACAACAACTTCGGGTCATTGATCTCATCGTCGATGGTCGTGGAGAGGAATCAAGATCTCGAGGTGATGAATCTGGATCATATGTTGTACCCGATGATGCAACTACCAATATTCTTTTATTGATTCAGATGCATTTTGGACTGGTTCTGAAGCATTGAATCTTGCGGCATGTTCAATGTTTTGGGGTTGGTCGTTGGATTCGGCAAAAGGACTGCACTTTGACTCCGGCGTTCGAGGGAAGCCATTGAGAAAGAATACGATAAAAGAATCTTGATAAAATATTATGTACTCTTTATTTTAGATTTTTTTTTCATATGTAATTTGAAGATGTACTGTGCCGAGCTTTAATATAATCCCACGTCCCTTCGAAAAAATAAAGCAATTTAATTCAGGTCAAAACTAAAATGAAATATAACTTGGAAAGTAGAATTATTTAGATACAATTATGGCTGAGCTCTACAATTGGACGTCAATGTTGTCGTCGCCAACGGAATGACGACAATAAAGAACAATATTTTCCTACAATAACTTTTTTTCGTACGTAGGTGTAGCAAACCAAGGTCACTTAACTAGTTCACTGAATGTAGACAATAGCCAAGCAACCGTACCGTGTCGGTGTTCGGCAGAAGCAAAGTTCAGAATGAAGAACACATGCAGTATCGATCTTTGCGACATAGCCAGATATTCTATATAATCGGCCACATAAATGTACAGATCACTTTGTTGCCTCCCATTTTGCTGACTTTCTAATGCAAGCTGCTTATATGGCGGTTCCAATTTCATTCGCCTGTCTGTCGTCCGACCAAACTTTTGTTTTGAAAAATTGTCTGACCAAACTTTTTTGGTCATTCTCCTGTCTCCATCAGAATCGATCGAGGGGGGAGGGGGGAGGGGGGAGAGGGTGTGGTGAATGGTGATGGGGTCGGGGTCCCTGTGATTTTCAGGTGTGCCCTGTCATCCTGACCATAAGAATAACGTCATCTACCATTGAAGTCGGTTTCAGGGAGACTTTACAATCTTTTCAGGTAAGAATTCATTCGTCGGCGTAGAGTTCCAGTGCTTCGCATCGCTGTAATGCAACGAAAAGCATACCGAGAATCTACCTTTCATCTGGCTTATGCCGCTCAGGAGCTCTCAAATCTTGATAAACTATGGAAGGAAATGAAAAGATTAAACTTTTGAAGGTTTTTCGTTTTACATATGTACTACATGAAGTCACTAGGCTTACCTGCTGACTTCATGATTAGATTTTTATATTAAGAGAGAGTAATTTGAGCCATGCATAGCTGTGTGCTGGATCAGTGCTCCTGATGAGCTTTTCAGCAGATTATCAAGCATTTTCCATTGCCCAAAGCAGCCTTTTTACACCGTGTTAGGTTTTCAGGATTAGGTTGTTGACAAACCAATCTTAATTAAATCTGAACCTAACTAACCACAACTTGTTTTGGTTTCGGGAAATGAAATGTGTAGATCTACCATCGCTTCATCCTTTACAAACAAGCAAGCTTAAGGAATGAGAAAGGATGATCTCATCCCCAAAATCGTGATGGGTGACACCATGCTATTCTCAATCAGACTCCGTACGTGATTCCCTTCATGTTAGGTCTCGTTTGAACTTTGAATGCATTGGAAACATGAGGATTTGCTTCCAAGGGTGTGTGACTCAATCACGGAAGTGAAACCAGCGAACCCCATCAGATCGGGCCAGTGGGCTCGACTCATCTTCATCTTCACTGGTGGTGGACTGAATTCTGGTCGCAATCCGATTAGGTTTAGGCCTGCTCAAGCGTCTTCATCGTCCCATTCCCTTCCGACTCTCTGATCACGTTTTTCGCGGGCTTTTCGTTTTCGTCGCCTGCAGCTGACTCGAAGTTGGCGAGGTTCGCCAGAGTGTCGACGGCGTCCACGACGCCCTCGATCCTCAGGGACACCTCTATCAGCAGCGAGGTGATCGTGAACAGCTGCGCCGCGCCTACCATCGGGGCCGCGGGCTCCGCCGCCGCCGACCCTGCCGTCGTCGTCGCCTCGGCCAGCAGCAGCCTGGACGGGAGCGCCCTCAGGTCGGCCTGCAGCTCCTCCACGGCGGCGTTCATCTCCACCACGGCCAAGTCCAGGCCCCGCGACGTCGTCATCGTGTCCACGGAGCTCGACGCCGCCCTGAGCGCCGTCGCGCACCGCGCCGCCACCCGCGCGCACGCGCCGGCCAGGTGCCGCCTGGCGTGACAGGGCGCCGCCGCCGCCGCCGCCGCCTGGATCTCCGCCGAGCGGATGCAGCAGCGCAGGGCCTCCACGCAGTAGGCGCAGTGGCGCATGGCGGCGCCGACGTTCCTGTACTGGCCGTACGGGTGGTGGAAGGCGAACCTGCCGTGCGCGGGCTCCCACCGCGCCAGGTTGGCCTGCGAGTCCTCGGACGCCTTGGAGTTGAGCACGCACTTGTACCCCTCCGCCGCCTTCTTGTTGGAGTTGACCTTCGCCTCCTCCCCGGCGGCGGCGGCGGCGAAGTAGCCCTCGACGCAGGCCTCGACGGCGTCCGCGAGCTTGTCCATGTTGCGCACGGTGGCGCGGTGCAGCTCCTGGCCGGCCCACACGGGGCAGATGAGCGCGCAGATCGCGACGCACATGGAGACGCCGATGGCGATGGTGCACACCCGCTGCTGCGCCATGGCCACGAGCGCGTCCACGCGGTAGCCCGACACCGCCACCAGGCTGTAGGTCAGGATGAATATGGTGACGCCGTAGTCGAACCGCGCCTTCACCGTCGGGATGAAGCGCGAGAACGTCGCCATCGCAGCTGTGAGTACATGCAGCAGGTTTAATTTCGCCGTGTTGTCATACTCATACGTGCAACGAACACTTTGCAATTTACACAACATACGGCTTTGCCGCTTTGGTACGTACCAAGCACAAAAACTGAGCCACTTCTGATGAACGGCTGAAACTTGTCATCGGTCTTGCTGGCGATCCAATGCACGCCAAGCGCGATCACACCGGCACTGGCCGTGGCGAAGGCTCGGTTGAACCCCTTGTACACACAGCCACCTGCACGCATATAAAACGTAGAGCCACCAGTACGTTAGTAGTCCAGCAAACATTCCGTGCATGGCATGGGATGCGGTTGCGGTCGACGTGCAACTAAACTTACCGACGGTGTACTCGAAGACGACGACGACGGTGAGGACGGCCCACATGGCCGCGCCGCCGACGCCGTCGTAGAGGGGCCTGGTGTAGTAGAACACGGAGACCAGCGTGAGGGCGAGGCCGACCTTGAGGCCGTGCACCGCCCTCCTGGGGTCGTCGGCGCCGATCCTCCAGACACGCCTGCCGAACCCGAGCACCCTGTCCCTGAACGTGAGCACGCACGAGACCAGCCACGCCCACGCCCGCGCGGCCCGGCAGGCCTCGTGCTCCACCGCCACCGAGGCACCCTCCGGCACCGTCACCCGCCACTCCGGGGCACTAGGCCCCTTCGCCGCCGCGGCCATCTCCATGGACGATGACTGACTTTGCTTTAGTTCCGTTGCACCGTACCTCTGTCTGGCTGTCTGTCGTGCAAGGGGCCTCACCGGCACCGCATGCAGAGTGTAGATAGGAGAGGAGGGACTAGGGAGGATGCAGATAGACGTGGAGCGAGGAGCGAAGTAGAGAGCCCTAGTTCATCAGCTGGCTAGAGGCTGATGCTCTTCTTCTGCTGCTTGTTTTGAAGTGTGGAAAAATCTGGACGAGTCATGCGTATATATATAGTGGGTAGTAGTGGAGACTGATGATGTTAGGCCACGGTCGTGTAAGGCGTGGAGGCGCTGACCGACCTTGCGCACAAATCTGAAAGCGCAATGCAGCTTCTCGATGTACGCAAATATGCAGCATCACGCACGGTTTCATAAAAACCAACAGGAATAGGCAGTACAGTTACGGTCAATTGGTTGGCATGGCGAACCAAACCTAACTATTGAACCCGTCCAAGGCCCCCGCATCGTCCCGTCCGTGGGCGACATGGTCGTGGCACCCCGAACGGCACCGGCGGTGCCCTCCCTCCCTTCCCTCTCCTCCCCTGCTGCTGCCCGAGCTCGCCGGCGAGTGCCCGTGCGGAGACAATGAAGGAGGCGACGGGCCCTGCATCCTATACCCTCTATTTCCCTGGTTTACTCCTTCCTCGTCATTTGCTGCTAGTCGCCATGGCTAGCGTTGGTGTTAGGGGGGTTCCCTCAAAAATCGGAATAAAATTGGGTAGACCCTGGGTCCAAACCCCTCCCATGCAGTCCCTACCTTGGATGTATGACACGTGGCAAAAAAACTAATCATGTATGACAGTTTGGATAATCATAGTTGTGTGTGTTGCTCTCAGCTCCTAATGGAGTTCTGGGAAAGGTGTTCCATTGTAAGAGAGGAGCAAGGCAAGGGGATCCCCTATCCCCTTACTTTTTTGTATTAGCTGCTGACCTTCTACAATCAGTTCTGAACAAAGCAAAGGACCAAGGTCTCTTCAGGCTTCCAATCCCTCTCAGATGCACAACAGACTTTCCAGTGATTCAGTATGCTGATGATACACTAATTATAATGGAAGCTTGCAGCAGGCAACTTTGGACTCTCAAGGCCCTGCTCAATACTTTTGGGGGAATCTACAGGTCTGAAAGTAAACTTTGCAAAATATATCGCCCTGTTCGCTTGGCTTATAAGCCGTACTTTTTCAGCCAACGAATAATATTTTTCTCTCACAACAAATCAGCCAACAGTACTTTTAGCCATGGCTTATCAGCCAAGCGAACATGGCATATGATGATACCTATCAACACAAGTGAATTAAAACTGTAGCACCTAGCAAGAACCTTCAATTGTGAAACTGGAAGTTTGCCTTTTACTTATGGTGCGTTTGGTTCCATAGATATCATGGATGGGATGTGGATATCCATGGATGAGGGTTGTTTGGTTGGACGAACAAATCAGTTCTGGATATCCAGAATATAGAATATTCTCATAAGATCCTGGATATCGTGCCACCAAAAAAGTGGCGGACAAGCTCATCCACCATTGCATGGAATGGGTCTTGCTCATGTGTCAGCAAGAAGCAATGGTTGCATGCAACCGTAAAACGATTTTATCTTCTAAACCATTTATCTAATTTGTGATATGATTACATCATTGTATTTGTTTTAATTAAATCTACAAAATAAGATCTCACGTGGTTATGTTTTGACAATAAATAAATAAATTACAAGTGGGTCCCATATAACATAATCAGCATGGATATCCTTGTCCATCCAACCAAACAGAAAAATGACTCGCCCTGTCTCGCCTCGTCCAACAAATATCCATCCAACCAAATACGCTACATGGATAACCATATCCAGATATCCATGGATACATATATCCTATCCAACCTTGTCCTCAAACCAAACACACCCTTATTTAGGTCTGCTTTTATGCCTCACTAAGCCAAAGGTGATTGACTTCTCCCCATTAGTCAATAGATGTGAAAGAAGGTTGGTTGCGACCTCTGCATTTCTAAATCAAGCAGGCGGGCTAGAAGTCACAAACTCAATCTTCTCGGCTCTACCAACATTCTGCATGAGTACTTTTCTTCTTCAGCAAACGGTGATTGATCAAATAGATAAATTCAGGAAATTTGCCTTTGGAGGGGGCTGATATCAATGCTAGGCAAAAACCAAAGGCAGCATGGTCAATGGTATGCAGATCCAAAGAACAAGGAGGGTTGGGAGTTCTCAACATCAAGACCTGGAATGAAGCACTGCTACTCAAACACCTACACAAGTTCTTTAACAGAGATGACCTACCCTGGGTTTCTTTGATTTGGGAGCAATACTACAGCTCTGGAAAATTGCCTGAGAACTCAAAGAAGGGATCTTTCTAGTGGAGAGATGTCTTGAAGCTTTTGGATAATTTCAAGGGGATGGCGAGGGTTACAGTTAGCAATGAAAAATCTTGTTTTTTTCTAGGAGGATCTTTGGGGGAGTGAACCACTAGTTTTTAAAATGCCAGAACTATTCTCATTTGCTAGGAAGAAACACATTCTTTTTGCCGAGGGCAAAGTACAAACACATCTCCATGGCCTGTTTCATTTACCCCTGTCCCAGCAAGCACACTTGAAGTTACTACAACTTTAGGAAGAATTGGAGGGGATCCCTTTGAATGACTTGCTAGATAATTGGTCATATATCTGGAACTCAAACCAATATTCAGTGAGCAAAGCATACAAGCAATTGAGTGGACATATAGCTCTACGTCCGGTATAGGAAGAGCTCTTGCCAAAATAAACACAAAGTGTTTTTCTAGTAAGCACCAGGGAGCTTCTGAGGAGAAAGAACATGGCATTGCAAGATTTTAATTGTGTTCTATGCAACAGTGCTACAGAAGAGTCTTTGGTACACCTCTTCCTAACATGTCCGTTTGCTGTTCAATGCTGGGCATGGTTAAGCATTCAGGTCGACCCTAATCTGGACCCTTTTCAAAACCTTCAAAGCTTCAAAGATCAGCTTCAAGTCCCCTTCTTCATGGAGATAATCATTCTGATGAGTTGGACAATTTGGAAAGCGCGAAATGACCTGATCTTTCGATAGGTTAACCCTGTTTTTCAACAGTCCATAGATCACTTCAGACAAGAGCTTCAGCTTCTGTTTGTGAGAGCCAAAAGAAGTTACTCCCCTCAGTTTAATCAATGGATTGCCAGTCTTTCTTAGCTTGGACCCGGCCTGTAGTTGCTCTTCTCTTTTTTCACTCTTTTTGTGTGTGTCTTGAACTCCTCTGCTCCCCTTTCTTTCCCTCTCATATGTTCTTGTACTTTTTCTGCGTTTTGCAGTTTTTTTTTAATTCAATCTCAGTAGGGGTATGCCCCTCCTGTTTTCCTCAAAAAAAAAATACATGTCATACATCGGGGTGGGTCGCATGGGGTATTACCACGGACGTGGTGTCCACCCAATTTTATTCCTAAAAATCCTAATAGATAACCAATTTTGTGTTTTATCATGCAGGCCAACTCGAGGCCACCGTGCTCGGCCAGAGATAAAAACCCATCATACCACCCAAAGGAAAGAAGTCCACCCCAAGAACCACCTCCAAGAACCACAAGAGGACGTCGCAATACCAAATCCAGTTACTATTTTCTTTTAGATCAGGATTAGGAGGTTAATTTAGACTTTTTCTATTGACAAAGGTGTATAATTTTAGAAAATCAAAACAAATCTGATGACTATTATTGTGGTGTTGAATAGTCGATGTTTTTTTTATTTTTATGTTAGTTTTTAAAATTTATTATTTCCTAACATATCTTGTGAGAATTAATATGAAGATTTTATTAGGGTAGTAGGAAAACAAGTCGATAAAAGCCATCAAAGTGGAGCCCTACTAAACAGGCACTAAGTTGTCTCTTTTTCTTTTTAAGATCAGGGAGTTGAACTCTGATCTAGCTATCAAATAGCACAACGAGTTGCTTTTTTTAGAATAGGAAGTTAAACTCTCAATCTATAGGTCTCCCCTACCACCACGCTATGTGCACATTCTCAAAGAATTTCTCTAGCAAGCTTAGCACTACATACGCTACTAATAATGACAAGCCAAACATTTTTTTTTATTAAAACCCATTTTGAATCTATTCAGCTAACTATTAGTTGGGTTAGCTAAAAAATCTAGATAGCTAATTTTTAGCAGGTAGTGGGTAAGATATTAGATGAGGGCCCAAACAAACAAACTCACCATTAATTTTCTGGAGCTAACTATTAGTCATATGGATTCAATAAAGCTCTAAACCTTGGCTGGTTGAGATAGCTTTCATGCTGGTCTTAATGATTGATTGATCCCTGCGGAGGAGAAAAATTAAATTGACAACACATGGTTAAGGTCCGGTCGGAGATGATGCGAACCGAACAAACGACGAACATAAAGAAAACGTACAAATCGTGGACTCGTGGCAACATCTACTGTATGCAGCAACACTCACTAGTGTCCTTCAGAAAGTCTTTTAGGCTCTCGGATTAGCTTAGTTCGGTTTAGGCTCTCAGATCGGATTAGCTTAATTAGTTCGGTAAGCGCACAAGCTCCGAATTTAGTGATTGCGGTTGGGGTTGCTACATCTCATGATTCTCGTCATTCGGTCCAGAGAAAAACAAGTTCTACACTAATCTTTTAGGTTAGGTACACTGACTAAAAATCTAATACTGCGTTTTTTTCCTTTTATCATAACTAAAAACCTTCTTATCGTCATATACCCCAATCTCGGCAAATACATCAACACACGCCTAGAGTCCACCGGACTCACGTGTCATTAGTCCAGGAGGTGGACGATGCCTACGTCCGATTTTTTTTTATTATTTTTAGCCTTTTTTTTGAAATTTTTTCACAAATATGCTTCTGGAGGTAAGATTTCAAAATTTGGACCCTTAACTCGGCGCCATCGTTGCTGGCGCCGAGCTCTTGGGCTCGACGCAGACGTGGCGGTGACATGGCAGGCAGCTCGACGCCGTGCTTACTGGCGTCAAGCCTGTCTTATGTATGGGCCCTCCTTTCCTTTCTCTCTTGCTCTCCCTCTCTCTCTCGCGCCTTGGCCACCGCCCGACCAAAGGGAACGCCGCGCCGCTTGCTGCCGCGCGCCAGCGCAGGCTATCTCTCCTCTCCCGTCCGCGGCCCTCGCTTGGTGTACCGCCCTCGCCGCGCCGCCCGCCATGCACTTCTTGTCTTGCCGTGCCCGCTTCTGCTAGTTTGCCTATGCCATGTGTGTCGTGGTGCGCCCTGTCGCCGGCAGCCGTGCCGCCCGCGCCGGCCGTGCCCGTCTCAGCATACCCCACCGCATGCCGCCACCATGGCCCCAGCCCTCAAATGGCGCCAAAGCCGTGCCACCGCCGTGCTGGGCTCGTCCTCACTCACCACCACGGCGACGTCCATTGCGACTTAATGTCGTCGGACAGGTAAAAATTATGAATATGCAATGTATGTACTTAGTTAGCTTTGATTGTAGTGTAGTAGTTTTGTCATTTGTTATTTACTAGTTAATGTGATGACTCAGGTAGTTGATTTAGTTAGTGATCTAGTGAGATAGATATGTAGATAGATAGAAACATACATACATAGGAACATACATATAGTTAGATAGCTACTTAGATAGATAGTTATATATTTAGTTAACTAAATAGGATCTAGCTATTTAGTGAGTACACTGTATATATATACGTAATTATTATCTTATTTACTTAGTTTGTAGTTAGAAAGTACTTGTTAGGTACTATCTATCGTCTAATTTGGACTAAAGGACATGTGTTTCGTTATGTGTTTGAACTAGATGGACAACCTAGTGATCATATATCATGGAGGCACCGCTGAATACGATTGCTATGAATATGTTGAGTTTGTTGACATGCAAAGTGTGCATGTGCTATTCAATGATAGGCCTTCATTTAGTGAGATGGTTGCAAAGGCTCGGGAGGAGCTGCATTGCCTTGGAGATAATGATGATGGCATTGCAGTTGAGGGTGTACTACACCTAGGTTCTTCCAACATCCTCAGACGAATGATCCCAATTGGGTGTGCGGATCGGTGAGAGAACTATGTGAGATCGGCTATGAAGAGTCAGTTGCAATGTTTGGATGTGGTTGTGCGTCGGGTGTTAGTTGATCTCATCTCTCATGGGTTTTCCCCACCAATAGGTCAGCAGGTACACATTGACCCTCCCGTCCCGAAACCTGATATGGATGTGGAGGTTGAACCTATGGTTCCCGATGCTCAATCTGTCCCCAATGAGGTAGTTGGAGATGCTTGTCAGACTTATGTTGTTGTGGCAGATCCTCCTTATGAGATCCATTTGGCACAGAATCATCCGAGTAAATGTCTTAACCGCATGGTTATTGGGAGCTTACCCCTTTCCTTACATTCATTTCTTTTATTCTTTTCTCATTTCTCTACTTATGTTGCAGGAGACATTCCTAAGAATGTGGATGTGCCCCTTGTTACTGCGCAAGTGCACTGTAGAGATGGATTTCGTGGCTCTAATAGTGTTAAAATTATGAATGATTCGGAGCCATATGAGATGGCAAGGGCTCTTGATTCTGATGATGATCGCCTGTTGGAGAGCTGACAGAGAGTGATGTTGAGATGCTGAGGCGTATCTTTCCCGACCGCCATGATCCAAGAGTTCACGAGTTTAGTGATCTTGCTCATTCCGATCAGGCATGTGCAGAAGGACGTGATGATGAGCTCCTAGAAGCTCCTGAGGCCGGCCCTAACATGGTAATTGAGAATGGGATGGTATTCAAGGACCTTCCTGCATTGAAGAGGTGGTTGCAGGCGTTTGCAGTGATACGAAAGAGACCTTATAAGGTCTTACATTTATATGTGGAGCGTCCTTACATAGTTGTGTGTGACAAGGAACGCTGCCCATGGAGGGTTTGTGCAAGGAAGTAAAAGGTCACCGGAAAGTAGAAGATTACAAAAGTTGTCGGGCCACACAATTGTGCTGACCATGAGCTGACACTGAAGCATCGGCAGTTGACATCTACCCTCATTGCCAAGCGGTTGATGGGAATATTGCAGGGAGAACCCAACATAAAGATTAGGACAATTATCAGGACTGTTGAGGCGTTGTATGGAGGTTATGTGATAACTTATGGTAAAGCTTGGATGGCTAAGCAGCGAGCGTGGAAGATAATATATGGGGACTGGGAGGATGGGTACGAGCAGCTGCCAGTACTTTTCAATGCAATCAAAGTGGTGAATCCAGGTATACATTATGAGTACATCCCAAAACCAAATGCATGGAAGGATGGGAGGTAGATATTCTTCCGTGCTTTCTAGTGCTTCCCTCAGTGTGTCGAGGCCTTTAGGCACTGTTGTCCTGTCTTCTCTATTGATGGTACGCTTGATTGGCAAATACCAGGGCACACTTCTTATAGTCATATCATGTGACGCGAACAACAAGCTGGTTCCTTTGGCATTTGCTTTGGTTGAGAAGGAGAACAATGACAGTTGAGGATGGTTCTTGAGGCTTGTCTGGATACATGTGGTTGGGCCTGGCAGGGAGGTTGGCGTCATATCTGATAGGCACTAGGGCATACTTAATGCCGTGCGAGAGCAGATAGAAGGGTATGCACCTTTGCACCATCGTTGGTGTACTCGGCACCTTGCCGAGAATCTACTCTGGAAGGATGGTGTGAAGGGTAACTTTGATCTATTCTAGGAGGCTGCTCGACAGCTTGAGGACAAGTACTTTCAGAAAAAGTTAAAGCAGGTCAGAACCGCATCAAATGTAGAAGGTAGACAACGGCTCACAGGTTTGATGAGGGATTTGGAGAAACAGACAAGAGCTCACGGCGCCGGTGGATGGAGGTACGAGTTTCAGTGCAGCAACATGGTGGAGTCATGCAATAAGTTGCTATTGGGGATATGTGGTATGCCTATGAATGCAATCGTTCAATTCACCTTCTACAAGCTTGTTGCCTGGTTCAACGATAGACACGCCCATGCATTGAAGTTGCGAAGTGAGTTGGGTACTACTGCAGGGAGTGGATCCTACACCTATTTGCCTACATTCTCTTCCCTGATGCCATGGGTGACACTACGTCATGGATGTGGACCCACTGCCTTAGTGACCGGGACCAGGCAGGTCAGTACAGCTAGGGCTCTACAGTCTTAGGTTTTCTTTACTGGCAGTTGTACGAGGGGTGTCGTCGGACTTCGTCCACAGCGTCACTTGGTGGATGCGTGTACCTGCTCCAGCTGTGGATGTGGGCTCGTCTACCAGTTGGCCGTCTCGAGGTTCTGACTCGTTGTGTGTGGTTCGCAGGTCAGCCTCCATGTCGACAGCCGACGTGGGCATACCTTTGGGACCAGGTTAGGGTTCCACACGCGAGGTTACAGCGGGCATACATTGAGTTCACGAACAAGCTAGACACGCTCACGGCGTCTAGTGTAAGTAAATTTTATTTCCCATGCTGGTTTGAAATGGATTAGTATACCATCTAACATCTTGTTTGGACATGTTGCAGGTGGAGTGGGAGCCGTACGATGGAGAGGGGGCACATCCTTTTCATTTGAGCAACATGTGTGGGTTCGACGACGACTTCTATAGGATGAGGTGCCCTCTGATCTATTTCTATGCTGCCGAGTTCCACCTGTCAGATAGAGTTGCATGCCAATTTGGAGTGAGATAGCTTTGGCCAACGGCTCCGTTCTCGACTGGCGTTGACTTACACAAGTAAGTGTTTTGCTATTTCAAATGTCTTGTGATGGTCCATTTCCATTATTATGGTGACATACTAGAAGTACGTGCCGATAGTAGACAATATTATTCATGAATAAACCATAGAACTAGCAAGTCATGGAGACTACTGAGTGCAACGAGGCCATTTTCTCTTCCTTAGGGCATCGGAATTCTCCTCCATCGCTACTTTCGCTCGGCGTGCACGCTCAAGCTTTTTCTCCCTCTCCTCCTGTACGCAGCAACACGCCTCCTTTCCCCCTCTTCCTTGTGCTCCTTTTTTGCAGCCTCCTCTCTGCGTCTCTTCTCCATCATCTCCTTGTCCTTTGCCTCCCACCGCAACAGTTTCTGCATCTATTTCTTGTCTTCAAGCTTGATCTCAGTGTCGATCCACTGCTCAAAATCACAGAGCGGTGGAGAGGTCTGCAAAAAATACAATTGTTACAAAACAAAAAAATCATGCAAGATGTCATATGACACAAACATCAATTCCTCACCATCTTGTTAATGCGGCGCTGACAAAGTGTAGGCTCAAACGCAAAATTGGAACACATCCAATACATCTGTCTATACGTGTCCTCTTTATCGAACTCAAGGATCGCCGTAAAAGCACATGGACACTGGAACACCACTAGGCAGAGGCAATGGGTCGAAGACATTTCTGGTCATCCGGCCATAATTACAATTCAACCAATTTCGTTCTAAGAACCGAAAGCAATTAACATTAAACCCTAAACCTAGGGTTTCCCATTTGATGCACAACAATGAACCCATAACATAACAACATGCGCTGAGGTTACCTTGGTTTGCTAACTTTTTCACATCTTGGTATCCTACAGTTGTATAATACAAATATTAAAAATTGCACGAAACCCTAAGTAATGACGATTCTTAGGTTGAAAAATCCGACTAATATATACCAAATCGATGTGAAAAAAACTAGGAGGGGGCGAGGATACCTTGCTCTCGAAGATGTATGGATCAAATCAAACTTTCCAAGGCCCAATATGCCGATTCGTGAGGTAGGGCGAAGTGGGGAGAGAAAAAACCCGGGAGGGAGGAGAAAGAGAAGGAAGAAGGCTCGGGCAGAAATGTTGGAGCTGGGGTTAAAACACCACCTCGGCGCCATAGATCATGGCGTCAAGCTCGGCGCCAGGATCTACGGCGCCGAGCTGCCTGCCATGTCATCGCTACGTCTGCGTCGAGCCCAAGAGCTCTGCGCCAACAATGATGGCGCCGAGATAAGGGTCTAGATTTTAAAATCTTACCTTCAGGGACATATTTGTGATTTTTTTTCAAAAAAATGGCTAAAAAATAAAAAAAATTCGGTGCCTACGTAGAGCCACACAAGCGACGATGCGTTGACAGAAGTCATATGC
Source organism: Miscanthus lutarioriparius (assembly GCA_904845875.1). Classification (NCBI taxonomy): domain Eukaryota; kingdom Viridiplantae; phylum Streptophyta; class Magnoliopsida; order Poales; family Poaceae; genus Miscanthus; species Miscanthus lutarioriparius. Next base: position 18,684,319 of record CAJGYO010000011.1, on the reverse strand, counting down.
CATGAGTCTGAGTTACTAGAATGCATAGATGGTTGGAAACTTTGCACTAGCTAGTGCCAAGAAAAGGTTTAACTAGCTTTTCCCAATTTGATTATGTCATATTTGGTAAGCGCGCGACACAAGCTACCTAGAAAGGAAAAGAAGCTTTTATAGCCCACTACTAACATGCAATCATCTGTCCTGGGGTTGCTTAGTTTTCTACTTTAAGAAAATTGTGGTAATCAACTTTTGTAAATGCACAGTAGCTAACAAGTTAGTGGGTCGGTGTATGCGTGTTGGTATATTGCTTGGCTTTGGCTAGTATAGTACTCCCTCCGTCCACAAAAAATGCAATTCTCGTTTTCTGAGGAGTCAATCAGTCTGAATTTTGACCAAAATTATATAAAAAAATACAAACATTCGTAATGCAAAATTAGTATCATTAGATTAGTCAGATAATATATTTTTATAATAAATTTATTTGGAGACATAAATATTAATACTATTTACTATAAACTTAGTCAAATTTGAGCTAATTTGACCGGCACGGATCCTATAATTACATTTTTTTCTGGACGGAGGGAGTAGCACGTTATCTTGTACCTAAATCTTCACTTATCAGTGATCACACTGACAAAATAATTGTGATGCTGCTCAATCTATCACCAAGATTATGGAGTTGCAACAATGACTATCTTTTCTCTGATATCAAAAATAATTTGCACTAACTAAAATTTCACCAAAATTTATATTGAAGCAAAAAATGATTACCACATAAATAAAACTGCTATACCCAATCAATTATGATAGAGGAGAATGAATCGATTATGCTAGAAATGTTTGCATTTGTGGATAAAATTCTCGATGTTAAATTAAGACCAACATTTGTTGACGGAGTGAGTAGCAGCGAGTGAGACCATGCATGGCACTACTACTGTAATGATTTAGAGGTTGTTGTTTTGTATTGTTTTCGAGAAATCAGACTCATGATCTAGTACTTAACCATAACCACCTCTCTACCACTAGACACACTCATTCTATACATAAGATTCTATCTTTTTAACCTTCTGTAGTCTTATATTATTTTTTTATTACAGGGTTGGCTCTACGGCCTTTCATTAGGAAGCACTGGCTCGACTAAATCGCGAGCAACAAGAGTATTTACAAATTCTGGGAGGGGGTTCGCCCATAGAGTTCACTTGTGTCCCAACTCATAGCAAACTTTGCTAAGTCATGTGCTACAGAGTTACAACCTATAGGGACAGAAATAATGCCACTACATACAAAGTGTTCCCGTAGCATGAAAGGAGTGTCTCTGATCATCATCCCACAAGTCGCCAAATCCATAGCAGAAGACTATGTTAAATATTTTACTACTAAATAAACTCAAATGAAAAAAATAACTACAAGGTTTTAAATCTTATCAAGCACTACAATTTTAGTATAGGACGTGTTTCTATCCGAGATTGTATGAAAAATTTAAAATTTTGAATCTCAAAATATATGAATTTAAAGAAAATATTTGAGATGCTAAATAACTTTAAATAAAAAACTTATAACTTTGGTATTAACTATGTGAACATTCAAGGCCGTTTAGAAATATTGAATTTTGTATTTCAAAATCTATGAACTTATGACACATATTTGATACTTTAAACGACTTCAAATAAAAAACTTTTCAACCACAAAGTTTTAGATTGTAACGATAACTATAACTTTGGTATAGACCATGTCATTATCCAAGGTTGTTTGAAAATTTTAAACTTTAAAATATGTGAACTTAAAATAATATTTTAGGACTCTAAGCATTTCCAAATAAAAAAAATTTTAACTACAAAACTGTAGATCACGTCGAGAGCTAAAACTTTGATATAAATTTTGTCATTATCCAGATTCATACTTTTTGAATTACTTTTTGGATACAACTATCTATAGACACGAACATTAAGGTGCATATTCTTAACTAATTATGCATGGAAACAATTAACTAAAGAAAAATTCATGACCAAAAATACTCAAACACATGTATAGACTTTATGAGAACATGTCTCCACGTTCGTTACTTAACACTCACTAAATCAGTCAACATACTCATGGCTCAATATTGATATAGAGGAACAATTGGCAATATCCTAGTGATAGAGCCTTGAAAAAGCTATAACGGGATATTAATGTCTTAATAAATCGGATCAATAAAAAAAACCACTGAAGTTCGAGCCATCTTTTGGTCATGCATTAATTCAGACACACAACTACACAAGGAGACTCTGACTTTCGTAAAAAAAGGAGACTCTGACGCGCGTAGTGCTGATACTCTCCCCCGTTCCCAGCTTGTTGGCTTGCTGCCGGCTGCCGCTGCCGGCGAACACCTCCTCTTTTGGCTTCAGATGCTTATCTCCAGACGACGAGGGTCCAGCTCCACTGCTCCAGTACCATTAATCATCTGTAAAACAAGGATTTGTCATCGCCATGCGTGCGCCATCTGTCCGAAGCCAGCGAGACACGAGCCTCCTTGATATGTTCTTGGTAGTGCGGGTGCCCACTGAAAGTAGTAGACCTGTTTTCTGAACCGAAATGTTCTAATACAGTACCAGAATTAGGTCATCAGATCACTGTCTCAAAGATCTTTTGCTTTGGTTTTTTTTTTTTGACTGGTTTCTTTCGCTTTGTCTAGAACCACAGCTGAGTTCTCCACGACTCCATCACCTTTGTGTGCCAATTACTAGTAACTTAACGATGGTTGTGTTTGTGCAGCGCTTATCATCGACCGATGCATATATCGTGGTGCAGAATGACATGAAACGCAAAGTCGACTATTAGGTAAAAAGCCACAGAGCTGCTTAGGAGTTGCTTTTTTTTTTATTATTCCTCAGATACGGTAGTACAAGTTGTACTGGTATATGAACGAACATCCAAACACACGCCAGTACGGCAGTACGCCACAAAGACCACCTGTAGGAGTTGCTGAGTTGCTGTTGTGTATGAACAAGAAGCCCGAAGAAGGTGCCGATCTTCTTGTGTCTTGTCTAGGCTTGGGCCCTTATTGGCTCTCCTTCCTGTCGACCAGATGGACCGGACCATCCGGGTGCTCGGCTACATCCTAGGTATTGGGGTGGGCCATTAATTGGGCATTAGGCCGCCTGACCACGAACGAGGCCTCGTTGGTGGCTGCGTCCTCTATTGTTCATTAATTATCATCTCCCAATTCTCCGATTCTTCTAAAAAAACTCCGAATTCTCTTATTTAATTAAAAGCCAAAAAGATGGCCAGCTCCTCCGAACGAACCAGTGGCCACGTCACCCAAAATGTGCCCTTCCGTTGGATCTCGATCTGTGTGGCCACGATTTGCTGAATCAGCTTCCAGCGAAATCAGCTTATTGCATGAATCTTGTTTACTTTCTGCTCCTCCTCTGTAGAAATCTGCTCCTCTGTAGAAATTTTTTGAATCTAGCTTCCGCTCCACATTTTACTGCCCAGATATTTACATCGGCACCTCGGCTTCTGCCCGATCCGGCCTCACCAACCTTCTCTTCCGCACGTCTTCCTCCTCTTCGATCCCTCTCTCCCGACGCCGTCGGTGCCACGCCTCGAGCGGCCCGACCACGTCGGTCGCCGGCCCTCGGCGCCGCGGTGCCCAGCCTCCTCCTCCTCCACGCTCCTCTCCCTCCCGAGACCCGACGCGAGCAAGGCGGCCGTGTTCTCCTCGCCGGCGTTGTGCCGTCCACGACGCCACTCCCTCGTCAGCTCCGCGACCGCGTTCTCCTCGCCGGTGTCGTGCGGTCCGCGACGCTAGCCGAGATTGTGTTGCCGCTTCCGCTGTTCCCCTTCGTTCCCCTTTTTGGCTGACGTGCTACGCCCTTTGCCGGAGTCGTCGGGTCCCAGAAGGACGGCCGGCTCAGTTGCGGCCACAACCCTAATAGTAATTCCGCCGTCCTTCCCTCACCCGTTCTTCTTGGTTCGTCGCCAGCTTCAGTTCTTCTCAGGTTAGGTCTCCCATTTTCCCTTCCGGTTTACTCCTCATTCATTTCCTTGTTCTAGATCTGGATGATTTCTTCTTCCAATTAGCGATTAGTTCGCTCATTCGAATTCTTGTTTTGTTGATGGTGATGTGCTACAGGTGGCCCTAGGTGCTTGTGGTGGAAGTCGTGAGGGGCGCGCGCGCGCTGTCCTGCTTTGCGTTTCTCACTCCGGCCAGAATCGGAACAGCGGTTCAATGGTTGAACGAGCTGCCCTGCATCTCTGACTCCTTTTCTTATCGTTTTCCTATCCCGTTCCTGAGCTATGTGCTGTGCCTGGAGGAGCTGCATGCTCTTTCTTTTTCCTTTTTACGTTTGTGTTCTTCCTGATTGATCTTGTATATTCTATCAGAGTTTGGGTTTTTCGATGTGCTCCTTCAAATTGATTTTTTGCCGCATTTGGGTACTGTTCTCGTAGTCATGAATAGTTCAGATTGGTTCCTATGTTTCTTTATACTTGATTCGTCAAAATAATTCATTGTACATTTTAATTACATATTAGATTGATCTGTTGGCTCATCAGTGTTGCTTCATTGTGAACTGCACCAAGGCATTGTAAAATGCTATATCATGGTCCCTGCCCTTCTCCCAAACCAATAGGTGCAGGTGGTAGGTGATATGTCACAGGCATCAGGTCAAATATTATTGTTTCTTATCCACGCCATCATGCTCCATATATATGCCCTTTACCTAGACACAGATTCATATGCATGGATATAATTCTAAAATCATTGATTTGGTGGTTCATACAGTTTATTTTTCTGCATTGCTATATGCATGGATATAATTCTAAAATCATAGATTTGGTGGTTCATACAGTTTATTTTTCTGCATTGCTATTTGCTCATATGTGATTATTACAGATATGGTCTGTTGATGGTTTAGCGATTGTTTGACCATGTTCCTTTTGTTATTTTTTACAGGGTTCAGGTTTGCGGACACAAATAGTTCCAACAGCCTTGTCTTTTCAACAGATTCTCGTTTCAGAGCATTAGCGCCAGGCTTGTATTTTGCCTTCACTTTTTTTTTTTCTCTCTTCCTACATAATATATTTGTGTTGTATGAATGAAAACCTAGGAGCTTATTAGCTTGACACATGCATAGATTTGGATGACAGGCCCAGAACCAAGAGTCCAAAGGAGTAGGTAGGTCGCCAACTCACCATTGAGCCTAAACGTTTGTTTTATTGCTTGCAACTGCCCTCGTTATTTGTCTAAAACAATAGCCAAAGAACTATAAATATAGCACCAAAAGATAGCTGGACGACATTTTATGTACACCGGCTTAGAGATCAGCTACCGTGTATAGCTTTTCCACTATAAAATACTTATCCCAATTAAATCTTAAGAATGTTTTGTTTTCTGATAATAGGTACCTTAGTTTTCTTTGACATTTTCATATCACCTCATCGAATGCTTGGTACAACAAAGAGGAATAGAGCGACCTCAAAGTACACTAGAATTAAAATTACAGTGTGGTTCTCTTTGTCAGATTCGTATCCTTTATGTCGTAGGATTGTAAAATTCACCTCTCCCTACTCTATATGCACAGTGGTAAACCATGTGTTTCATCATCAAAGATACCCAGTTTAGTATACCTTATAACATTCAAGCTACAGTTCGTTTGACATATGAGTTGTGCTTTCGGCTCACTTAACACCATCCAAACCGAGTTGCATGGTTCTGGTGCAATGGTTTTTACTCAACATTTAGGCTACACTTCCTTTGGAAATGTTGGAAGCAAAAAATTAGTACCATGTACAGGGCTTATAATGATATATGATATGCATGGATCTGTTGGAGAGCTTGTGCGTAGGTGCGTACCAATCAGTTCTTTTGAGGAAACATATAGGTTGATGACTTTCTTGTACTTTTGTCCAATCTGTAATTTTCTATGTATATGGCCAGATACTCCTACAACATGATCAGGTGGTGATCTACAATATCTGATGATTACATCATAAATTATGTTTAACTTTTACACCAATGATCACGGGAGATCTTTCCTTCTTGTGTTTTTCTTTTTCTAGAATTGAGCCTATTTTCGGTGAGTTCCGTTCTTAATGTTTGACTGATTTAGTGTGTTCAAGTTTTATTAGAGTCAAATTGGGTTTGAACCCATTCCTGGTGAATTTTGGACAGCCTCCGTTTGTACACTGCATACTATTGTGCTTTTGAAACAATGGTTTTCATATACACAGCAATAGCAAAAGCAGCACTCTTCTAATTTTTAGAGCCGTGACTCCTTCCCAGCAACAGTTACCTACTCATTGTCCTTATCTAATTTTCCCACCTTTTATTGGTTTGTTTTTTTTTGGTGAATTTGAGAGTTGTTTAGTCAGCAGGCTTATGTACTGTTCCGAAACTTATTGAGAAGCAATAGTTGCCAGGCTGTTTTGGTTTCTCAGTCTAGCTGCAATGCAGCGTGTGCTGTTCCTCCAACCGCCAGATAGCTGCTGACTGAGTTTGGACAACAAGTTCAATCCGCTGAACCTGGTAGCTGCATCTCCTTTCAGTGTTTTAGTCATCGGGAGTAGTAGGATTTCGGTGGCTGCAATCTACCAGGAAAACATCAGTTGTAGCTAGGCCAATATTATCTATGCACTCCATAGCTTGTGTAACAAATTTTTACTATTCTGGAATTCGAATATAGGTATCTTATTTGCATTTGCTTTTTCAGTTCCTAATTCCCATGACTCTAGACAAAGGAAGTTATCAGTCATGGTTGATCCTATCCGTTTTACCTTGAATCGTTGCATCCATTGTAAAATGCTTATCTACTTTTACCTGTTTAAAACTGAAAGCTGAGTGCTGATCAGGTACTTCTTTGCATCCATCTAGAATCCACTGTTCTCTATTTTCATACATAAAAATAAATGTATTGTCTTGATCTCCTGCTTGTTTCAAAGTTCTGCTATACACATATTAGAGGTTCATACTATGATAGTATAAGTCTTGAATTTCCATCGGTAGTTCTACATTTGCCTACCACATTAACAAGCAATTTATCCATTGCAAGCTTGGGATCAAAAGAACAAAATCAATGATGCTTTGTACATTCATTAAAATATTGTGTTTCTTGTGCTTACTCACACTTAAATTTGAAGGTCCCTCTTCATGACACTGGTTAACTGCTAATGTCGATTTATTGTACAGAGTATTGCTTCATCTGGTTGATCTGCTATTTTTTATAATGCCTCTTCTGAGAAAATTACATTTTAAGTTTACATAAGCTAGCCTTGTATCTTGCTTCCAGTAATTTGTTAACATGGTGGTACACTCTATTTTTCAGAGAAACAAGAGGCAGTGAGGAAGCTGATGGAGACCTCAGGTATCTATGAATCTTTTTCTAGATCTCTGAATGTCTTCCCTCCTAATGCTACAGCTGTCATATCCTCCATTGATTATTATATGCCTTTAATACGTTGGGGCTAAAGAGAATTCAGGGTGTAGTTTTTTTAGAGCAAGGTGGTGCTGGAGGTTTTGTCGGTATCAAATTGAAAAATCCTGAAATGAAACGTGTGTGTGCTTCTATGGAATAATTGCATTATGGTTCTACCTCTGCTTTCTATTAGGTAACTAAAGGTACCTGTACAGATAAAAAGCGGTATGCATTCCCATCAATTTTGTACCATTAAATGGTGCATTAACAACTGTGTTCCCTGGACTAAATATAGTGGCCTGATCCTATTCATGGCTGCTGATATGCAGGTTCTTTCCCTTATCAGGATCTCGGGTTGATGATATTTGTAGCTCATTCTAAGGTATCCTGTTTCTTTGATGTTAGGTTCTCATAGTACATGCTCATTTCTTTTTATTAATCTTACATATAGTGCCGTGATCCTTTTCATGGACAAGTGCTCTGCCAATTTGAGTTTTTCAATGGTTCTTCCACAAACATACCATGTCACAATTCTTTGACTGCCTCATCCAATAAGAGATTGAGAAATGTATCATGATCCGGGTTAGGATTCGATTCCTATATTTTTTAAGATTCAACGCTTTTCCTTGTGTTCTATTTTTTTGATTTAAGAGGAATATATATCAACTGAGTTTAGGATAATAGGTACATTTAACTATGCCCAGCTTTACCCACTGTTAACATGATTTCACCATGATATGATATTTTATTACAATCTAGGTTTACCGTACACACATTATTCTTCAATTTAGTTTGCAAACAAATAATAGTACTGAGTCCTATTTTTTGCATTTCAGTATTGGCAGCCATTCATCAATAATTTAACGTACCCGCTGATCACAGCTTGCTAAGAGAACTTCCTATTTACATCAGCACCATCATGCATCGCCTATCACCAGACCTTCACCAGCACCACCACACATCAGCAGCGCTACTACCACCGAAGACAACTATTTGTGTACACCGGCTTTGAGATCAGCTACCGTGTATAGCTTTTCCACTATAAAATACTTATCCCTGTAATATATTTCAATAGACCTGTATAACCTCTGAACGTGCTACCGCGCGAGCGCGCGGAATCGCGCGCCAATCGACTAGTATATATAAAAAAACAAGCTGGTTGCTGCCCTACCCAAACCCAAGGGCATCTTGGAGAGTTCGTTTCGATGGACGATGGTCCTATCTTTGTTCCACAGAAACTCCAACGCCGGCTGCACGAGATCCCGAGTCGGGGTCGCCGCTGCAGCTCGACCTTCCCCTTCCTCTCCTCCCATCCTCTTCCTCTTTGGAGACAAAGAGGGCCGGCGGCGACCAGCAAGCGTTGGTTCCACGTCCTCCGGGCTCGGGTCCGGCCAGTGGCGGATCTAGGATTTTGGCATAGGGTATGCCGCATCAAATTTCTCATATACAATCTAACATGTGTGATGTAGTAAATTTACGGTATCCCTTCAAGATATGTGTGATGAAGTATATAGGAAAACAAAAATATGTGTGTGGTAATAATGCATCAAAATTCTCATATCCTATGGCGAACTTTCTATACCACAAAAGTATGTGTGATGAAGTATATAGAAAAACAAATGGTAGTAATGCAGTTAAAGTATCCCTTCAAGAAATGATGAAATCTAACATCAGTTAATGATAATTGATATGTAATAACAGCTTATAATTTTTTTTCATCTATTGAGCAAACTTGCGGAGTGCCACGTTTGTATGAAGTATAAATGTTATCGATAATGAAAAAAAAAACATCAGCAAATATGCATGCATGTCGATGCTACGCTGCCCATCTACTAGCCTACGACGCTTTTGGGCTATGGCCTACGACTCTGCTCATGTGATGTGAATGCTACGCGGCCCATTTTTGGTCCAGATGGAGGCGATAAGCCAGGAGCCCAAATGTGTATCAGTTGTTTGTTGTTCCCCTTCTCCTTTGCGTCTTCGTCAATTCCTTGCAATTTCGACGGGCACGCCGCCGCGCCGCTGAGACCCCAGAGGCCAGAGCTGAAGCGGTGAAGCTGTCTGCGAGGGAGAAAGAGATGTTCGCCAGGTCTGGCGACCACCACACAATATTGCTGGATTCGCCCGTGCAACTTGCATCAGCCTAGGGTATGCCACACCATACCCGGTGCCACCCGCGGGCTCCGCCTATGGGTCCGGCAGCCCCAGCCACGGATCTGGCGTGTGGGGTCAGTGCGGTCTCCTCCGTGCCGCTGCTTGCGAGCGTGGGAAAGCCCCACAGGCTCGCGACAACTGCCGGGGAGCCCATGGCCGAGGTGGGCCTCCATGGCCTCCTACTGCTGCCGTCGTCGTCAAGGCCTGCCGCCCTGATCTGGCCGTGGGCGAAGGCCTGTGGGTGGGGTCGCTGGTCGCCGGCCGCTGGTTGCAGGGCATCGCGTGCGCGTGCGGCCGCCTTGCTGCGTAGCGTCGCTGCCCGGCCGCCATCTTGCTGCTTCTGAGGGCGCCGACAAGCGCTGGTAGCCGCCTTCGCGCATTGCTTTGTAATTCTGCTGCTGTAGCCATGCCATCTGAGATGTCGAGTGCTCGTGTGCTGGATTGGAAACTAGGCGAAAGCCTTGTCCGGACCTAGTTCTGGGCCGTCGGCGGTGTCGCAGCCTGCGTCATCTCCCTCCTTGGAGGTGTTGTCGAAATCTCCGTTCCGCGATATGCTTGCTCGTCGATCTTGTGCCATAAGGTGTTCCTTGCGTGCCGCTCCCTCCAACGATGGTGGCGTCCGTGGATGTCATTCTCCTTCTTGAAGGCATCATTGTTGTCTGTATGGGGTTCCTTCTGCTCGCCCATCCACTCTCCCCCCTTCATTCTCTCATCTCTTGAGCTTGCCTGGCGACGGACATGGCTGGCATTGCAAAGTTCGACTCCTGTCATGGCCTGGCGAGTGTCCGCCTTCAGCGCCTCTGCTCCATCGGCAGTCTCCTGTTGGTGGTCTCATCAAATCTTATGCCGGGCAGTGCCTTGGATGGAATGTTTCTTGCCACCTTTAGTCCCCTTTCCATTGTGCTCCATCATAGAGAATGGTTTTGGATCGGCGTAATAATCGTGGTGTGTCGGTGAGTATGTTGTTCGGCGGTGGCGTTCTTCGGTGATTGGTGGTTGTCTTACGGGTGGTGCCATGGCTTGCCTGTGGCCTGTGCTAAGTTGCTCTTGCCACCCCCTTCATTTGTTCTATCTCTTGTGCCTGCCTGGTGATGGACATGGCTGGCATTGCAAGTTCGGCTCTTGTCATGGCTTGGTGAGTGTCCGCCTTCGGCGCCTCTGCTTCGTCGGTGGTCTCCTGTTGGTGGTGTCATCAAATCTTATGCCGGGTGGTCCACCTCTTCCGTCGTTCCCCTTCAAGGACTCCTCCCCTTGTTTTGGCGTTGGATTACGGTACGTGGAGTCCGGATGTGCTGCGAAAGGTGTTGCCTTCAGCTTAAAGGGAGGTCATCGTCTCCGACGTGCTTTGGTTGGAGTGTTTCCCACCACCTTTAGTCCCCTTTCCATTGTGCTCCATCATAGAGAATGGTTTTGGATCGGCGTAGCTACGAGGGGTGGTGCTGTTGCACAAAATCGTGGTGCGTTGGTGAGTATGTTGTTCGGCGGTGGTGTTCTTCGGTGATTGGTGACTGCCTTACTAGTGGTGCCTTGACTTGTCTGTGGCCTATGCTGAGTTGCTGCAATGAATCTTCTTTTGCTCTGGCTCTCCTCACCCTTTCTCCTATACTGGGTACACCTTCTGGTATGCCAGAAGTTGTCACGATTACACTCAGATAGAAGGAATCAAGGTGATTCCAGGTTGGAAGAGGAAGAACAGAGGAAGATTGGGGAGGGATTAGTTGGGATTTCAGAGTTCAGTTTTTTCGTGATAGCTGAGTTTGTTACAACGGCTTATATCATCGCCGTGACCGACTTCACAAGATGGGCCAAGCCCAACTACCAGCTATCAGGCCAAGCCCAGTATAGATCAATTGAGCTTGCTTAGCCACAGTAGTCGTGACATTGCCCTCTCCTTTGGCAACAGCTTGCCCCCAAGCCGTCTGATATCGGTGAAGCATGTCATGCTCATCCTCCCACGAAGCCATAGACTTAGGCTGATTAGCCCATTGTACCAATACTTGCTTGACCAGAGAACCACCCCGCCAGATTGCTCGAGATGACAAAATCTGAACAGGGATAACTTGAGCAGCTGGGTCAGTAGCAACAACATGCAGAGAATCAAGTACCTCAGTGCCCGGTGGTATATGATTCTTCAACTGTGAGACTTGCACCACTGGATGAATAGCAGCTGAAGGATGTAAGAGAAGCTTATAAGCCATTGATCCAACCCTGGACAATCTTATAAGGCCCAAAATACCGGAAGGATAGCTTGTGATTACTGCGAAATGCCACAGATGATTGTATATGAGGTTGAAGCTTCAAGTATACAAGATCCCCTTCACTGAACTCCCTCTCTGATCTATTTTTGTCTGATTGGTTCTTCATTTGTTGTTGGGCTCTTAATAGCTGTTGTTGCATCAATTTGGTCAACAAGTTCCTTTCTGTGAGCCATGATGCCAGATCAGGAACAGTAACTTCCAATGGATCATAGATGCCCAAATGCATTGGAGGATGCCCATACAACACTTCAAAGGGAGTGGTTTGCAAAGCTGAGTGATATGTAGTGTTGTACCAAAACTTAGCTAATGGTAACCACTTGTGCCACTCTTTTGGACAGGAATGAACTGTGCATCTAAGAAATGCCTCTAAACACTGATTCACCCTCTTAGTTTGGCCATCAGTTTGTGGATGGTAAGAGGAGCTCATGAGAAGTTTAGTGTCTGACAAAGTGAACAGTTGCTGCCATAATGCACTTGTGAAAATCCTGTCCCTATTAGAGATGATGGCACTAGGCAACCCATGAAGCTTATATATATTGTTGAAATAGGTCTGAGCAACCTGTAATGCAGTGTATGGATGGGAAAGAGGCAAAAAATATGCATACTTTGAGAACTTATCCACCACCACTAGGATGACATCCCACTTGTATGACTTGGGTAATCCTTCTATGAAATCTAGGCTCACAGTGTGCCAAGCTTGCTCTGGTACTGGCAGGGGTTGCAGTAACCTAGGCAGTTTCACATGTTTATGCTTAGCTTGCTGACAGATCTGACAGCCCTGGACAAACTGGGTGATGGTTTGTTTGAGTTTTGGCCAAGCAAAAAGAGCCTTAATCCTCTGATAAGTAGCTTGAACTCCAGAATGCCCTCCTACTGCACCAGCATGTAAAACTTGCAAAATATGTTGCTGAGCTATAGTGTTAATGCCCACCCAGATTCTGCCCTTTTTCTTGATGATGCCATTGTGCAGACTGAACCCTCTTGAGTTTTCCTCATGCAAGCTAAGCTCAGCTAACAACTATTTAGCTTCATCATCATCCTCATAACCTTGCTGAAGCCTGTTCAACCAAGCTGGTGTACTTAATGAAATAGCAAGGATAGCAGGTTTTTCCATTACCCTGGATAAGGCATCAGCAACAGCATTAGTGATTCCTTTCTTGTACTGAATTTTGTACCTAAGGTCCATCAATTTTAGTAGAGCCTTTTGTTGAACCTTGGACACTACTTTTTGATTCTCCAAGTGCAACAAGCTTTTGTGGTCAGTCCTGATCAAGAATTCCTGTCCATGCAAATATGACCTCCACTTCTCTATTGCCATGATGATAGCAAGACACTCCTTCTCATAGGTAGAGAATGCCCTGGACCTAGAGCTGAAGGATTTGCTCAGAAATGATATGGGATGGCCATTCTGCATTAGTACTGCTCCCATCCCTAATTCACTTGCATCAGTTTCAATTACAAAAGGCTGACTGAAATATGGTATTGCCAGAACTGGGGCTTCTGTCAAAGCTTTCTTAAGCAGCATAAAAGCCTTCTGAGCTACTAGGGTCCACTGAAATTGCACTCCCTTTTTCAACATTTGAGTCAATGGTCTGCTGATAAGCCCATAGTGCTTAATGAATCTCCTATAATATCCAGTGATACCAAGGAACCCTCTTAGTTGCTTCACATTACTTGGTTCAGGCCATTGAGTTACTGCTTGAATCTTAGAAGGTTCAGTAGCTACTCCTTCTGATGACACAATGTGGCCCAAATACTCTAATGATCTTTGTGCAAAAGCACACTTAGACTTCTTCAGAAGGAACTGATTGTTCTGTAATATCCTGAATACTTCTTGTAGGTGATGCACATGCTCTTCCATAGTCTCACTGAATACCAAGATGTCATCCATGAAAATGAGCACACATTTCCTCAAGAGGGGAGCAAAAATATTGTTCATGGCACCTTGGAATGTAGCTGGAGCAGTGGTCAGTCCAAAGGGCATGACCCTAAACTCATACAACTCACTATGAGTTCTAAATGCAGTCTTAAGCTCATCACCTTCAACAATTCTTATTTGATGATAACTAGACCTACAATCCAACTTAGAGAAATATGAAGCCCCAACCAATTCATTCAATAATTCATCCACAATAGGAAGGGGATGCTTATTCTTCACAGTGATGTTGTTCAGGTGCCTATAATCAACACAGAATCTCCAGGACCCATCCTTTTTCTTGACTAACAAGACTGGAGAGGCAAAAGAACTCACACTGTGTCTTATAATTCCAGATTTGAGCATCTCATTCACTTGCCTTTCTATTTCATCTTTTTGTTGAGGAGCATACCTGTAGGGCCTAACATTCACAGGTTGAGCTCCAGCTATGAGAGGGATGTGATGATCAAATGCCCTCTGAGGTGGTAAACTAGTAGGTTCCAAAAACAGATGATTGTACTGCTGCAGTAATGACTGAACTGGTTGAGGGAGCAAATTATCATCCTTAGTCTCAGGCTGGGTGATGCCCTCAGTCATAGCAACAGATTGTTGAGGGTCACTGGACTGCCTTGGAAGAGACTGAATATGCTGCAATTCCAACATATGGTGACATCACCTCTTTTAATTAGCCCTTTTTAACTTGTAAGCAGGAACCTGAGAACAAACTGTCAAGTCATCCTTGACTCCTTGCAACAAAATTCTCTTGTTATAATGAGTGAATTTCATCCACTTTTTCTTCCAATGGAACCTCATGGGACTGTGTTCCTCTAACCAATCTGCTCCCAAGATGAGGTCATAGCCTCTGAAAGACAATACTCTAGCATCAAAATGGAAGTTGTGGCCCTGCACAACCCACTGCAACTGTGGAATGACTTTGTCAGATAATAATGAACTGCCATCAGCTGCCATGAATTTGAGAGGATCACAGTCATGCTGGGCTAAGTTCAATCGTTCCACTAGGTCAGAGTTGATAAAGGTGCCTGAGCTACCAGAATACAACCTCTAAACCTAAGAGTCCTGCTCCTCTTTGAGGGTTGAGGTTGTGGCTGCACTGCCATGACCACTTGACCGGCATTAGCTTCTGTATCCTCATCATCTGTTGCATAATCAGCTTTAGGTTCCACATGCACTGCATCCATAAATTCTTGCAACACATGAATAGACACATGAGTGGGGCATTTGTGTCCACGGCCAGTCCACTTCTCACCACATGTGAAGCACAAATTATTGGCTCTCCTGAATGACCTCAATGCAGCCAACTTATCTTCAGCATCTCCATTCTTGACCTCATCCTTCTTGGTCATAGTTTTGGGCTTATCAGCGTTTTGAGACTTGGTACCCTGAAACTTGCTATGCTCTAACTTATGAGAAAATTTTGGCCTCTGCAACTCCAATTCCATTTCCTGCAAAGAAGCTAATTCACTGGCAATCTGCACAGTCTTTGTTCGGTGTAGAGCAATAGCAGATTGGATCTCCTCCTTAAGACATCCCAAGAATCGTGTGACAAAGAAGGTATCATCATAAGCAGGATTATACAGCAAGATCCCATGGGCTAACTCCCCAAATCTTGTCTGATAGTCATGAACCGAACCAGTCCGCTTAAGAGAATCCAGATGCCTCAACTGCATTGGATATTGGTCCTGGTCATATTTGGCAAACACTGCCTTCACCAAGTCATCCCAATTTTGAAACCGACCACGACGTTCTTCTGACTGAAGCCAAACAGAAGCGGGAGCCACAAAATTCAGGGCGGCAAAGCGTGTCTTCAGAAATGGTGCTACAGAGTAAATTTCAAAATACAGCTCACACTGATCACGCCACCAACGAGGGTTCAAGCCATCAAACTTTGGGAACTCTATTTTCGGCAACGGCGGATGGCGACCCCCATAATCCCGATCTGAACTCGCTCCATCAACAAAACGCGGAGGGGAATCATGTGGCGAACCTGCGTCCGGATTCGGTGTGGGTCCGAGAACTCCATCACCCTCATCACAGACGAATTATGCCCCACGGCTGCTCCAGAACTCGATGCCGACGGCCGCACGGGCTGGTCTAGGTCAATCTGTGCGCTCGGATCCATCGGCGACGGCGACGGTGGTGGCGCGTGCTCCAAGCGAAGAAGGCGCGCTGAAGTCGCATCCGTCTTGAGCAGCAAATCCCCCATGGATTCGTCCACCGCCCCCTTCCAGGAGTTGAGGCTGCTCAACTCGTCCAACGCCTTCTTCATCATTGATTGAAAACCTTGGAACTATTTCGCCAAATCTTCAATGTTCGTCGCCATCTGCTGCTAAAACTTAGTTGGCTTCGACGGCGCCAGCACGAATCCACAACGACTCCACCCGAACTCCTCCCGAACACGGATCACCTCGCGTTTCACCACCGACCCGCTCAACCTAGAAACGGACTTCAGGAATCAATCGACGAACACCAAAGTGCTTACGACGATTCCTGCCATCAGGATTTACGAATGCGATCAAGATGGGAAGCACGGCGACTCTGATACCAAATTGTCACGATTACACTCAAATAGAAGGAATCAAGGCGATTCCAGGTTGGAAGAGGAAGAACAGAGGAAGATTGGGGAGGGATTAGTTGGGATTTCAGAGTTCAGTTTTTCCGTGATAGCTGAGTTTGTTACAACGGCTTATATCATCGCCGCGACCGACTTCACAAGATGGGCCAAGCCCAATTACCAGCTATCGGGCCAAGCCCAATATAGATCAATTGAGCTTGCTTAGCCACTAGTAGTCGTGACAGAAGTATGCTATATCTGTTCGAGCTTTTAGCCCCCCTAATTGATTGAAAAAAAAAATCCAGCGTGGCGCCGCGACGGACCCGCCGGGGGACAGTGCAAACAACAACCGCAAGAATCCAGATGTACGTACGGGGCGGGGCCGGATCCGCTCATACATGCGCAGCTAACCGTACAACATGTCAGAGCGGGAGATCGATCATCCCGTGACCCGTGAGCTAGCTTGAAAGTTGAGATCATCAATCGCTCGATCGCATGGCTGCGCGCCTTTGTTGCAGCCGGGTTCTCGCCAAATATCGCGCGTGATACACGGACATATAGATAGATGTCCTGACGTACCGGGCATGAACACCATTATTCATCCATCCCCCAGCCCTGTTTGCAACTGACAGTTCTCAATCGATGCATCGATCGACGCATATATAGCATAATAATGCATGGTCCCAAACCGAGATCGTCGACCCCCTTCGTCCAAATGCAAGCTTCCAGAGCGATCGATCGAAATCAGCCCCGTCCCTTTCACCCTCTAATAATGTACAGTACATAGTCGGCCTTATCATTGTGTGAGAGAGACGATTTGGATGCGACGGACGGAGCCGACTTGTTTGAACGACCGCGCGGAGATAGCTAGTACAAGCACCACACGGTGTCCGCGCTAGCCTATTGTTGGACCGACGTGCGTGAGCGGCACGGCACAGGGACATGCACTATCCCGGCCCCCGCCCGGGTGTGTGTGCCTGCAAGGAGCCGGCGGTCGATGTACTCCTCGATCTCTTGCAGCATGGAGCTGGCGATCGACGACCGGCGACAGCTACCACAAGCCCTAGCCCTACTGGGCTGCTATCAGTCCATGTACGTCCAGGCCAGTGTAGTGCTCCATCAGCATCCAGAGCGACGTTGAGACTCGAGAGGGATATTATTCCTGTGGTGAATAATGATGCAGCCGGATCTTTACTGTCTTATTATTGATCTCTGCTCCAGTCAAGATCTATCAATTAGTCTGTACTATTATTGGCCTGTTTCCTCCAGCTAGCTCCGTGCATGAGTAACATGATGTCACGATTCTATCACGCCTGACGAACTAGTCCGATCCAGGAATGATTCTCTCTCTCTCGCTCCAATATGTTAATGCTCCTAGTGTTGTTTGTGATGTCTTTGTGAAAGTAGAATCTGGAGTGATCATGTATCAAAGATTGGATTAGATAAGGCTGTAGGCACTTGTACTAGCTAATGCATGCGTGGTGCGCGACTATCATCCATCATTTAGAATATACTAATTATGTCAAGTGATGATTGTATATATATCCAATCAAGCATGTGTAATTCTTGGGGCCGGCCGGGGATGGAAGAGCGAGGCATGGGTACGGTATATAATATCCTACGACTAGCTACCAGTGGTGGACCTTCCAAATTCATTGCTAAACTGTACACAAGTGCCACCAATGCAAATTAAAGTAGTCACAAAACAGAGAGTGACTTTCTAGGTGGCAGCTGCTACATTCAGAAAGATGGCAAAACACCACAATAAGCTTGATCGATTGCCTTTGGGGGTGTGCCTTGAAAGTGCTAGCATAATTCTTCTCTTTTACCTGTCAGCTTCGAAATCATCCTGCTTTCGGCATCATCTCACCGGCAGCTAGCTAGCAGTAGCAGCACATGCATCGAGTCATGATGATGCAATTGTTTCACTGGGAGAGGGATCGGAATGGAGGACAAAGCTCTACCGGAAAAAAGGTTTGTATGTGGCTGTGATTGGGAGATTGACCTTGCCTGGGAATACATGGAAAGCTTCACGGGACAAAATTATAGGCCTACTATGGCTAGCTTGGTGAGCACCAAAAATTGATGGGGATGGGCTTGGTCCAGCGTAGTTGACTCATCAGTACTTCCTTAGTTCCTTACCCATAGGCCATAGCTGAGCTGGTTAGCAGCTACACTAGTTAGCCTCCGGTCATATAGACCTCTCCCCGTTCATAATAACCATGGAACAAATTCACGGTTCCATATATATGAGATGCTTGAAGGAACTTGAATCAATAAGGAATATATCTTTTGTTCAGCAGGTCCATCTATAGTTTGTTTTGTTGTCTTTCATTTTGAAAAAGTAGACCAACCTAGGAGGAACAATGTGACATCTTATTACTAAGAAAAAAATAGACACACAAATTCACCTTCACAAGAACTTAATCTAAGTGGTCTGGCCTTACATCCATACTACCCTCCACCAAGTGAGCTAGCTCAACTTCCTTTAGCCTTCATTTTGATCGCAGTACGTATTCCAATGCATGGGTTTAAATGTTTAATATAGGCTTCTAGGGTGAATGGACTTCGTAATGTTCTTATATATGGATATGCATACTACTAGGAATATCCACTTCTATGACGAAAATTTTAATGATGAATCTGAAACCGTCATAAAAAATCGTTTTTTATGACGAAAATTTCGGTTTCGTCATAGATCACCGTGACGAACCTCGAACCCCCTTATCTATGATGAAATCGGGTATTGTCATAAAAAACGTCACAGAACAGCACAAGATTTCGTCACAGATCACTCGCGCGACTGTTCCTGCTCGTATGTGACGATCTTATTCAGAACTGTGACGAACAAGCTTCGTCATTGAATTAATTACTAATTTGTGACGAACAATATTCGATCTGTAACGACGGTGCTTCGTCATAGATCTCCACACGGTACCTTCTTCATCCGACGTGTACCTGTAGGACCTGCAGTTACTCATCCGTGACGCTTGCAGTTCGTCATAAAAGTCTCCGCTCGATCCTTTCTCCATGTGAAGTGTACATGTGGGACCCTTCTCCATCCGACCTGTGGGACCCAAACCTGTGGGGCCTTTCTCTATGTCCATCCGACCTATGGGACCCGATGGCTTGTGTGTCACATGTGCTTGTGGACCCTTTTCCATCCGACTTGTGGGACCTGACGGCACCTTTCTTCATCTCCATCCGACCTGTGGGACCCGACGGTTTGCGTGTCACGTATACCTGTGGGACCATCCGACCTTTGGGACCCGATGGCTTACGTGTCACGTGTACCTGTGGGACCTTTCTCTATCTCCATCCGACCTGTGGGACCCTACGGCTTGCGTGTCACTTGTTACCACCGGGGTTTAATAAATTCAAACTCAAAAAAAAACCATGAGACCAAGGAGTCAAACCTGGGACCAAGAGCAAGGAATAGACCGTCTTCACCATTACGCTAGACGTCTGGTTGTGTTGACATGTCTTTGGAGTAGTATATGTTCTCTGTGTGGACATATTGACTTATATATTGGATATATCCCTATCTCCTATAAGTGAAAACAAATCTATGCCCATTGGACTTACGCCGGCGACGCCGGCGGCGGCAACGGAGGATCCCCAGTGTGCTGTGGTGGCTCAGGCTTCCTTTTGGAGGCTAGGCGGCGGGTCTTCTCAGTGGAGCACGGCGGCATTGGCGTCCGTGTCCGTCGTGTGCCGTGGCAGAGGCGACAGATCCGATCCACAGGTCTCCTTTCTCGCATTTTCCTGTTCACTTCACTGTTTTAGTCCTTGCTTGAACATGTGGTATACAAGAAACATCATAGCGTTTTAGATCTGGTTAGGCCAATGATGATGAAAAGAACTAGGAGGTGGCACTGGTTGGCTTTCTGCCGACGTGTGTGACTTGCAGATCTGTCTAAGCAAACAAACAGGCCCTTCGTTTTTACCTTAAACTATTTTTTCTGTCCAGTGCTTGCTTGATTCTACATTTATGTTTCATATGCTCTAGTGCCACCGTGAGTCCTTATGGTATTTTGAACTTGTAACATATCTGAGGCCATATTTCTGTGCCAATGATGTCTACATGGTTGTTGGATGTATTATGATGCAGCTCATATGTTTACTTTCTGTGTCTTCTCCTTGTTGACAACCAAGTTATCCATTTGGTTCCAAATAAGATAAGGGCATCGAAAGCAAATTAATGCTTTATGTCCATCATTCACATGACTGAGGCCACTAATTAATGTCTAAGCTGAACATGTTGCTACTGATGCCAATAATGATCACTGTCACTTGTTCACTGACATTCTACTTGTGAAAACTGAGGCAGCCTGTTCGGGTTGTGCAGATTTTAGATGAGTCGTCCCTGCTATGTTGTGTTTGATGGCCATGAGCCAGGAGTTTACTACAACAGGCCTGACTACCAAAGACAAGTTTATAGGTTTCGTGGTGCTTGTTATAAAAAGTACAACTCCTATGAAGAAGGAATTGCTGCCTTCAAGTCAAGAACCAACTCAAATCTAGCCTTAGCTCATGATGATGAATTATATCTTCAAAACCCAATAGCTGCTCCACCCTCTTCATCCTTCAAAACTGTTGTAATTATAGTCCTCTTAATCTTTGTATGTCTCCTATGGAAGAAGCTCTGAGCTCGTGTACTGATTGTAAGTGTGATGGTTAGACTTGATTTAGCTAGAATTGTAATGGTTACAGCTCCATTAACTGCTACTCTAGTTTGAGTTATATATATCTATGTGGTGCTACTCTAAATTTAGATGAGGTCGTACCATAAAAATTATTAATGGTTGTTAAAGTTGCACTTTGGTATGAGTTATGGACTTCACTAATGGATCTTTGTTGGATTAGTTTCCTCCTCAGTGATCTCATTACTGAGCAAGTTCTCACCCTACTACATGCACACGACAAAATAGAGGAGGCCCCCAACAAGAGGAACACACTGGCTAGCCTCATGGACGATGTCTTTGTCGAGATCCTCCGCTGCCTCCCCACCCGCTCCTTGTTCTGCTGCAAATGTGTCTGTCGCTCCTGGAGATGCCTCATCTTGGACAACCATAAGTTGATGCCCCAGACAATGGCTGACTTCTTCTACAATGGAATCTACGGCCAAAGAAACTTCACCAGCATCACCGGTGTTTACCCCTCCTTGTCCTTCTTGCCCTTCACCATGAACAATGTAGCTGTCTCAGGTTGCTGCAACGGCCTCATCCTATGCTTGTGCCTTGGGACTGATGGATACCGCTATATCGTCTGCAGTCCGGTAACTCAGGAGTTGAAGGTACTGCCGCTAGAATCCATTCTGTTGGTGAGGCTCGATTGAGGTTCGATCCGACAACCTTCTCGTACTTCCATGTGTTTTAATATATGGAGGAGGATGGTCAGTGCGTGGGTGTGGACATCTACTCATCTAAAACTACAGCATGGATCTTTAAGGAATCTAAATGGGGCGAGGAGGCTAAGTGGACATTGTCAAAATCAGCAACTGTGTTTCTTAACGGTTGTCTGCACTGTATTGGGTTCAACGAGGGTTGCCATCATATACTTGGTGTGGATATGGAGGAAAAGGCATGGAGGCAAATTCCTAACTAACCGCGTGGTTTTTCATGCTCCATCCATCAAGCTTAGGGTCACTTGTGTCAATGTACTGTTGGTGGTCACAATATGTCCAAACTTTCAATCTAGGTCCTTGAAGACTATGGTACTAATAATAAATGGACATTGAAGCATACTATCAGCCTACGTAAGTTGTTTGGAAAGACTAAGAAACAAATGGGTTACTTTGATTTTGAGTCGTGCTACACAGTGGTTATATTTCACCCAGAATGGAATTTGGTTTTCTTTGTTGGGGTTGGGGTGGAAAGAGCCGTCATCGCATATAACATGGACAGCAAAAAAGTTCATGTCATCCCTATACATTACATTCCGTATGGTAGATGTGACATCCAACCAGAAATCATCGGCAGACCTTACTATCTTCCCTATGTTCCCTTATTCTCGGAGTTGGAGTCATTATCAAAGTAGTAAATAAAGCTGCATTTGATGTATCTCTCTGTCATGACATGTTTAAATGGATCAATGTTGTTTGATTGTCTATGGACATGTTAATTTCCTCTTGGATGGATGTTGTCATTATTTTGCAGCAACTTTAACTTGTTTGTACTATAAGCTAATGTCTATGTAGTGTGTCAGACGTGTTCAAACATACAAAGGTCAGACTTTCTTGCGTGTGCAGTAACATTTCAACACCAATGGCTCCTCTTTGTTCCCCAAAAACACACACCAATGGCTCCTCTATAGTAGTGATATATTAACCGCCGTGATCTCTTCCGCAACTCCGCTTGTTTTCCTTTCTTCCCCGAGCCCTCCCATTCCCACTGTAGATCTAAAAACGCCAAGAACATGCGGTTCCCTTCTCCAAACCTACTTCACTCTTAGCCACCGCCATGGTGAAGGGCGAGCCTTCTGTGAAGCACGCACAGGAGGGGGATGACGCCGTGCCTATGGTGAAGGAGGATGACACCGTGCCTGTGGTGAAGGAGGATGACGCCGTGCCCGTGGTGAATCAAGATGAACCTCCGGTGGATCCCTTTGGAGATAGAGACAATTAGGCCATTGACATCATGAGTAAAAGGTGAGCAGTTATGTCTTCATTTGAAGATCAGGCATGTGCTACCGAACACTGGGGTGGGCACCCTCAACCCGCCTCGAGAGGAAAAGGTGAGCAGTTATGTCTTCATTTTTCACCAACTCGCTGATGTCCTAGAAGAACTACCAGCCTACCTAAATAAGAATCACGTAGACAGCACGGAGTATATCCTCGCCTGCTACCGGAGCCAGATAGATGGCTTCAACACTAGCATCACGACGTAGGGAATCAGCACCGTCCACAACACCGAGAAGTACTAGCGCAACCTGGTTCGTGCCGATGCTGAGCAGGTGGCCAACCGCATCACCACTGACGAGCAAAAGGGCCTCATGGCTATACAGGAGGACGACGACGACATTGATACCAACGATGAGGACAAGGACAGTGATACCGACAATGAGTAGAGGAGTAAATAAAGTTCCATTTGATGTATCTCACGTTGCATTTGATGTATCTTCCTTATGTTAGGAGTACATATGGAGTACATGTTGTTACTCTTTCCTTATGTTGTTACTCTTCCTTATGTATCTTCCCTTGCATTTTATGTCAGACGCGTTCAAATGTACAGAGGTTTTGATTTATGAAGTCTGATTTGCATGTCTGTGTTTACTTTTGTTGAACTTTGTATTAGGTGAGTTAAACTCTGTTGAGTATGGTGTAGATCTGGTCCTTTGGTCAATTGGTAGCCGGTTTCTAACCCTTGTTGGTTGGTTTTGTCTGCAAGTTTCTTTCTGGTACTCTTTTTGATCTGTAGTATGATAAACATGCATAACTAAATTCATCCTATCAAGTCTCGCGTCGATATAATGCCTAACGGAGGAGCCACATAGCTATTCAAATTTTACAGCACACGCAAGAAAGTCCAAGCATCATAAATCTGACTGGGCCAGACACATCTCACGTTATATTATATAGGGAAACCTGTTTTGTACAAATACATTCATTGAATCCCTAAAGGAAAGAAATAAAATTGAAACTAGTTACATGTTTGGTCCGTTCAAATTTACGCTGCTCGGACTATCGGGTGAGCAAACACTTTACAAGAAACAGGTAAACGTCATTTCGTCGAATATACTAGTGGGACATGGTTGGGAGAAAAGTTGTGATCGTTTGCTATAGAGTACACACCCGTGGTATGGTAACTAGTTGCCATCTGTAAGCATGATTTCGGTTAGTGTCAATCGATGGAAGGGGAAAGCCATTCATGACTACTACTACTGATACAAATGTTGTGACCGAGTGCACTCCATACGCAATAGTTTTACTCATAGCTCTATACTGTATAGTGTTCGACGAGATCAAATGTGCCGCATTCAGACTTTCTTGGAAGCATAGTAAAATATGAGAATGAAGCGAATGCGGCAGGAAAGCTAGACACAAGAAGTGAATTGAGAAAAAGAGCTTTTGACCACCATGACACGCTTGAGACTTGAATGCCTGGCGCGGTTGTGATAAGTCTTTTCTATACTTATTTCACTCCAATCCAAGCAGTCACAACAGTCGATGGGTAGACTGATTGCTACGACACTCTACTATCCTACGAGATCAAATACGCAGCGGCCGAACTTTCTTGCATTCATAGTAAAAGTCAATTGCTTTGGCTCCTCCATTCTACATTAGATCGAGACGAGACTTGTTCAGATGAACTCCTCGGTGCATGGTTCTTTCAAGTTCAACAAATTTTATCAAAGACACAAGTTGGCTTTAACAAAGATCAAATGCACTCATGAATGTTTAGCAAATTAAGTTTCAGATCAAAGACAACCAGAAAGAAATCTATAGTGAAAAGAAACCAGCTATAAAATCACCAAACAACCTGAGCTACACCACGCTCAATAGAGTTTAACCCATATAATACAAAGTGCAGTAAAAGTTCACACAGACATGCATGCAAATAAGTGTTCACATATTCACAAGGGCTTCCCAAAGATCAAACCTAGTCATCACTACTAGTACTACTAGTACCTCCCATGGATCAAAGGTCGAGGCGGGCGTGCAGGATCTTGTCCACGTCCACCTTCCCTAAGACGGCATTGGCGGCCGGCTCAAAACTCTCGACCAGATCAACGCTGTCATCGTCCTTCGATTTCGGTGCAAAACCCTGCTCCACCACCCGAGCATTAACTGCTATGCCAATCTAAAGCTGGGCAGTAGCCAGCGCAGCGGCAGCCCCCTAACAAATGGCTTCGGTCATCATGGCTTGAAGGTAGGCCGACAGGGCTCAAAACGGCTCCTCTGCGGTGAACAGATTATCCACTACTCGCACGGGGAAGCCCGAGTTAATGGCGGCTTGCACGCACAGGACGAGGGTCTCGTCCCACGTCCTCAGATCTATAGAAGGTTCATCATGTTTTGGCCCTGCTCCAGGTGGATCTCCTAGTCGACTCGTGCCTTGGAGAGCTCAGTCATGGAAAAATGAAGTGCGTCACGCGCGGCGTCCACCTCAGCGCGCAACATCGTGGCGTTCAGCCCGGTCGATGACAAATCCACTTGGGCTCTCTGTAATCCTTCAATAATTGATGGTACTCTATGTCGTCTGAGGATTCACGCTCTTCTAACAATTCGCCCACTTTAGAACCAGAGGGCTATGCGAGGATAGACGGGCTTGGCGGTGGTAAGCGACGACGGGATGACTCTCCGGCACCACTGGGGGAAAGCCCCATGACCAGGGATGGAGCCACCATGGAGGATGCACTACACAGTGCAAGCCAAGTTCATGCCCATATAGGATAAGGGGGAGAGCGATCCGATTGAGAAGGCAAATGACTTTTACCGAATTGGCTGGCATAGCATGGCACAAAATCGTGGGCAGCTGCCTCCATCAGGGGATGCCACGCGGGGCTGCTTTCCGAGCAAGAGCGCGAACAGAGAACCGGGCTCTAGGACCAACGAGGCTTGGGACGCCATCACGCCCATGTCCTCCTGTTGAGATAGTAGGCAAATTCCAAATACTAGTTAAATTAAACAGCATGAACACAAATACTAGTGTGAGCAATGCTCGCATATACTCTAGTTAAATGAAGATAAACAACATGAACAGCGGTACGGTGATGATCCACTTCCAAAGGGGGAACAGGCAGGTGAGAGACCACGCCGACGAGAGGTCCGTCTGTCGGTGGAGGATTCTCGGCTTGGAAGGCCTCCAGGGCCTCCCCATCGAAAGACAACCTCATTGGCTCCGCCATGGTCCTAGCAGGAGGCATCGGTGGCGTAGTAGGGTGGAAGGCAAAAGCTTTGGGATGTAATTGGGAGCTCTGGAGAGAGAAGGCAGTAGGTGTATAACCTTTCCTCTCGCCCCTTGTCTCTGCTGCTATAGTTTGGGGGTCATCGACCACCCCAGGCCTGAGACATTTGCGTGGGTGGGCGGTGGGGCTTCTCCCCATCACATCAATGCAACGAGCCAAAAGCGACGTCCCCTACTATAATAGGCTACTGACACCACCCACGCGCGTGCCTGCACAGGAATGCAGGAGCACGTCGTTCGAGTAGTCAAGATTTTAGACGGTCGGACCTTGTGTTATCCTCTGAAGTATAAAAATTCTGAATAAAAATTATCTTTCATGCATGGTTCTCGCAAGTTCAACAAATCTTATCAAATACAGAAAAGTAAGATGAGTTGGGTTCAACACAGATCAAAGCCACTCATGACTACTACTACAACTGATACAAATTGACCGAGTGCACTCCGTAGGCAATAGTTTTACTCACAGATCTGTACTGTATTGTGTCCGACAAGATGAAATGTGCCGCATTGGACTTTCTTACGGGCGCTGTAAAAATATTGGAGTAAAGCGAATGCGGTAGGAAAGCTGGACACAAGAAGTGAATCGAGAAAAAGAGCTTCTAACACGCTTGAGAATTGAATGCCTGGTGCAGTTGTGATAGGTCTTTTCTGTACTTATTTGATTCCAATCCAAGCAGTCATAGCAGTCGAGGGGCAGACTGAAGAGTGAAGAGTGAGATGTGTCTGGCTCGGTCAGATTTGGTCTATCAGCGGTAAAGTCACCGTGAGCTAATTCCTAACTATTTGCATCACCATTACTTGCACTTCTCCATCTTTGGCTAGCCTATTTAACCCAAGTCTGGATGCACCTGCGGGGCTCAATCCACACACTCTTGAATCCACACACTCGTGAGGCAATCATCTTTCTTCATCGCCTAGAGGTGCTTTGTCTTCCTCCTTGCACCTCTCATGGCCTAGAGCCCATGAGAGGTTCAAGATGGAGATAAAGCGCCTCACAGGGATGCTAGTGTTTGGAGAAGGCCTTCAAGATTAGGTGCTTTAGATTCCATAATCTTGTTACATTTGAGCATCGAGATGCAGATCTGCATCCCTCGATCCTCAGAGGTAGCAACATTATGGAATATAAAGCACCTCACTGAGATGTTGGTGCAAGTTTTGTGAGGTGCTCCTTCTCTATCCTTTGCGAGGTGCTGCCGTTGAACAGGAGCTTGACCTTAATGATTGTAGATCTTCTTGCAGATCTTGTGTTAACAGAAGATCTGTAATCATTTGGTTCTCTCCTGTTCTAGGGCTCCATACTTGATTGGGGGTGCTTCAAGTTTGCTAGGTGCTCATTCTTCAAGATTGGGTGCTTAGAGCATCTCCAAGAGTACCCAATATTTTCTTCCCAAAAACATGAAGTTTTACAACATCTAATAAAGTTTTGGAAGGAATAAAGAAGGCAATCTCCAAGAGTTTCTAATAATTAGCCAATTAGTTGTGTTATTAGTCCATAGCTGTTTGTATGGTAGATGTAGCGTCCTGCTAGAGTTCATCAGCAGACCTTACTATCTTCCCTATGTTCCCTTGTTCTTGGAAAATGAGTAGAGGAGTAAACAAAGTCCATTTTATGTATGTCACAATGCATGGTGCACTAAAGTCCTACCCATGTTGTTTCTCAGTGGCCAAACAATCCTGCGCGACCCAGATTTTAAAATAGGGTCCAAACTTAAAATTGTAAACGACACAGTAACAAACATCACAGGAAAATGAGGAAAAACGAGACTTGCTCGTATGAACTCTGTAGAAAGAAATCTGCAGTGAAAAGCAACCAACAGGGGCTAGACCATGCTCAACAGAGTTTAACCCACCTAATATTTAAGTGCAGCAAAAGTTCACACAGATATGCAAATAAGAGTTCACATATTTGCAAGCGTGTCACATAGATCAAACCTAGTCATGACTACTAGTACTATTGATATGTCCCACAGATCAAGGGTCGAGGTGGGCGTGTAGGAGCTGCTCCACGTTCAGCTTCGCTAAGATGTCATTGGCGGCTGGACGGAGGCTCTCGATGACATCATCGATCTCATTATCGTCCAATCTCGGCGGAAAACTGTGCTCCACCACCTGAACGTTCACCACCTCACGAATCTAAAGCTAGGCAGCGGCCAGCGCCGTGGCAGCCGCTTGACAAACGGCTTCGGACACCACAGCTGCCTTGTTTTCTCGTGCCTGGGTAGCTTCCTGTAGGGCCATGACAAGTGCGGCGCGCATGGCCGCCAAGTCACCGTGTAGCATGTCGGTGTGCAGCCTAGATGCACACAACGCTGCTCGAACCTCGTGGTAATGCTTCAACAACTTACGATATTTTTTGTCGTCTGATGATTCGCCCACTTCAGAACCAATGGGCTGTGCAGGGACAGACGGGCTCGGTTGCTGCGAACGGCGATGGGACGACTCTCCGGCACCACCGATGGGAGGCCCCACAATGGGGGACGACGCTGCCATGGAGGAATCATTGTACAATTCAAGACAAGTTCAAAGCCCAGATAATAAGGGGGAGAGCGATCAGATTTAGAAGGCAACCGATTAACCAATCTAACCAGCACCGCATGGCACGGAATCGTCGGTGGCTGCCCCCATCAGTGATCTAGCCCTAGTTCATCACCAGCGCATGATGTTGAGCAATCTTCTTATCAACGGTGTACGTCCCATGTGGGCGGCAGTTGGCCCAAGCGAGGATATGCTCCCTAACGACGGACTATGTCCAACCATGGAGCACACTCTCTGGGCAAAGAGGGCAGACCAGCAAGCCATAGCGGCTAGCACGTATCATCAGCTTCTAGCTCTTGGGGATGGGAGTTGCATACCCGTGTCGATGATAGTCCTCCGAGTCCGTCGTAATGCAGGCAGGAGAGCGCTCAGACATGTCCTCGGTGAACGCTGAGCGAGAGCACGAGGATAAATGAGACCCGCTTGCGATGTGGGCCAGCAAGAACAAAGGAGTCCATGTAGCCTACGACGATGGTGAAGTGGAGCACACCGGGAGTGGCGATGGCGAGGGAACCACCGATGCCGCTGGCGCTAGCGTCGTCATCGAGGGCGACGGGGAGAGCAATGGCAGTCTAGGAGATGGCGGGCAGAAGAACAACGAGAACACTGGTCTCCTGCGACTAGACGTCGACGCCACCTCCGCCGACACCAAAGCAGGGCGCACCATCACCCCCCTCCGACGCGGGGAGAGCCAGTACACTGGAGGAAACGAGGACCGAAGTCGGGCGACCCTTCCTCGAGTAGCTCTTCATGGGCACGACCTTAGTTGCAAGCGACGGGGAGGCGGAGTTTGGGACTTTGCATGGCGTTTGAGTGGTTTTTGCACAATGCAATGTGGAATCAAACAATGGGAGCGAGGCCAGACTTTATGTATACACAGGGTGGACCTTCTGTATTGTAATACCCTCGGTGTTACACCCTAAATCATTTACTAAAACATGTCATGAGCATCATGTTTATGTGTTAATGCATGTGATAGAATGTGTAGATAAATTTCTTGTAACTTAAAATGATCAATAAAAATGTTAAATGAAAGTTGATTCAATAGCTCCTGTATATCAAGTAGGGTTGATAACAAATTTTTATTAAGCAAAAATACTATAGAACATGTGTGTGATACTTAAATAAAGTTTGAAGTACAAACTTTATAGATGACAGTAAAATACTTGCTGTTGAAAAATGATATTACTAACTAATATTTCTACTAGCCTAGAAATTGCAAATTGAAATCAAGTTCAGCTCAAAAACTTAGAAATTTTCCAAGTTTGTAAACAGGTAGACATTGCTATGTTTAGCAAATTATTTTGAGAGATTGGGTTAAGGGGTGGTGTAGTGTTATAGCTCGATTTGGTAGTCTCATAGGCCATCTTGAGTATGGTGAAGATCGTTAAGGTCCA
This sequence comes from Miscanthus lutarioriparius, assembly GCA_904845875.1. Taxonomy (NCBI): domain Eukaryota; kingdom Viridiplantae; phylum Streptophyta; class Magnoliopsida; order Poales; family Poaceae; genus Miscanthus; species Miscanthus lutarioriparius. The sequence continues at coordinate 18,654,204 of CAJGYO010000011.1, read as the reverse complement.
GAAGCAACCGTTCAGTTTTTATAGGCGCTTTAAAATTCATGCACGACATGGTTTCGGGCTGGTTGGCCACGGGGGCGTGGTCACCATGCTCGGGCGTTCGGCGTTGCCATGCTGGCTGTCCCACACGCACGCGCGCTGCCACGCGTGGCCGGCCATGGCTGCTCTGGCCCGGTCGCCGCTGCTGCTGCCACGCGATCTAGGTAGGGGACCGCACCAGCTCCGCGACCGCGATGATAGGACGGCGGTGCCGACGACAAAGCAAAGCCAGGGAACACGGAGGAAGAGGTACTCAAATTCCTTTTATGACGTGTGCTCTACTATAGTGGCTGAACCAAGGATATGTAGATAGCTATGGGGTTACATATTTCCTATAGTTGAGTGTAGCTGACATGTGTTTTATTGGATTAATGACTTTCGTATAAGCTATAGTTATTAGTTAGGCACTTATTTTCATACCCTTGCTCTGCTGTGTTGACATTTCGTAGAAGCTTTAGTCAATAAATGCCTTTGTAATCTAGATGAACAACCACTATCTGCTTATGAACGAGCATGGGATGCACAAATCGCAAGGAATCATAGAAAGATAGAAGAATTTGGAATACGACGTGTGGGCCCAAAACCTGTGTCTCCAAAGGCAAAAAAAGTCAAGCACAAATGGTAGACACGATGAAGATTTAGAATATATCCCTTAACCAGGGGAGGTAATTGAGGGATTTGATGATATAGATAAAACAGATTTAGATTTCGAAGATGAGCCAGTGCCCCTATCAATTGATAAGGTGCTTGTTCTATCTTGTCTTTAGTTCATAGGGGGAGGGGGCAGGGGAGGGGTAGGTAGCCATGCAATGCTTTACTGTTTGGATATCAATGGAATTTGTACATGCTTGCTGCTTAAGTTTGTATCTCCAATTTCAGCGTCTGGGTCGAAGAAGCCATAGAGGAGGCTCTGCTAGTAGGACAAAAGGTAGCGCTGCCATGAGTCCTGGGCGAAGGCTCTCCAAGCAAGTGAGGTCAACACCACCAGAAGAGGATGCTCATGGATTTTGTACTCGGAGATCTTCCGCTGGCAAAAGGGTGGAGGTAGCAGCAATAGGTGAACATAATTCTCCATCGCGACCGACACCCAGACCCAGGGATCAATTCCAAGTTCATCAATTGACTAGAGACATTGGTCGGTATGACACCCTACCTAGCCCTGAGAGAGACTCCTCACGGCCAGATGATGATAGCCCGGCTGAAGAGGAGCCCTCTGAGCAAACAACAGTCTCCCCCCACCCATAGAACGATGAAAGTTGCCTAGGTTGGTATTGCCTTACAGATGTCTATCAATCAATTTGCACTAGCTATTTGATATCCATGTAACTTTTCTAACAATATGAATGTATGAAAACTGTGTAGTACCATTGCCGGGAAGAGCGAGGAAGCTAAGGCCTCGAACTCGTGGAATTATGCTTAACAAAATTAGCAAATCACTAGGAAGAGCAAGGATGCGCATCTCTATTGCCGAGGGGAACAGAAGGCCACATGATCTAGTGCAAGCTGCCAAGTTTGCCTCAGAGGCAAGTGTAGTAGTCAGGAAGGACGTACCAATTTTTATGCATTGGAAAGAATACAAGGGGGAGAAGCCCGGCGCCGTCTATTGCACAAGATTTGTGAAAAGGCTAAATGTATGTATGGGTATCCCCTCTTGACATTCAACTATGTTTTGAGCAACTTTAACAAATTTACTTTTCATTCACACTACTATGTGCAGAAAAGGCTACGCGTTAATGGTGTTCACTCACCAACAAAAAAAGCTTGCTAAAATGTAATGCAGTCTATGGTACGGCAGAAATGCTATAGGTTGAAGAGAACATACTTCAATGGTGTCCCTACTAATCAGATCCGTATGACCTCTCCTGTCTCATCCATGAACGATGCACAGTGGTGTGAACTTGTCAAGATTTAGTCTAGTGCTAAGAACAAGGTGTGAACCCATCGATTTCCTGTCTAGTCTTGCTATGGTCTACTTGTGTTGTAGTCTAACATAAATGAAGCTATAGGAAACATATGATAAGAACAAGTGAAACCGTGCAAAAGTGAAGTACCACTAGGCTACAGGATCTCGCTCCTATGTTGTCCAAATGCAAAAATTTGTAAGTGATGGTTGTGTTTTATTATTACTCTTGCCTTTGTATAAATATAAACCGAAACTCATGTGCAATATGAATAGAAGGAGAACAAGAGGAATGCAGCAGAACAACATCAAGGACTTGAAGAAGAAAATAGTCCACCTGATGAAGATGTTAATGATGTGGAAGTCTTCAGTGACTTCCATACCAATAGAAAAATGGCCTGAGTGATGCTGCAAGAGCAGCAATTGTAAGTACCTTCTTTTGCTTTCCTTGAAATCTACTGAAGCCATTGTCATAAAAGAAGGAAACGTAGTAGGAGCCTAGTGTTATGGAAATCTACTAAAATCTACTAAAGCCTATGTAATCTCTATCAGCAGTAGGCTGAGGAAGACCTATGCATTACTTGTTATGAATTAATCTCTTGGGTTTTCAATTGAAGTCCTCTTACACTATCTGTAACCTAATGTTTTACTAATTGAATTTCGTAGAAAGCTATGAAAACTATGAAAGCAGAACCTATTGCTGATAGGCAGCAACCAATTACTAGTGCTAATGTTGTTTGCAAGGTTCTCTGCGTCCACCAGGGCAAGGCCCCCTCCCAGGAAAGCGACAACAACTTTTTTTTGAAGAATGCTGGTATCCAGACAAGCTCTACCACCAGAACAGAGACATCGGCGGAGAGAATGCTTTAGGAATAGCTTGCTGCTGAACAGAAAAGTTCCGCTGCCCTCGTCGATCAAGTGGATAAACTGAAGAGGAAGACAGAAAAGACTGAAAGGGAGCTTGAGGAATACAAGAAACGGCAACAGAGGAGTACAACAATCTCCGTGAGCTATGCACACGCTTCAGCTCTTCTCGTAACTCTTAGTCTTCAACTCCTGCGGCTTGATGCAGTGAAGATTTGTGTTTGATGTGTGGACTCATGTGCCGGTTTAATGTGTGGACTCATATGCTGGTTTAATGTGGTGATACTCTGTCAGTGGTTCGTTGCTGACGTGTGAAATGTAAAATGTTGTTATTTGATTGCTAGGCTAAATAGTTATGTAGTCAGTATATGCAGTAGTGACGATCTCGAATTACTTCTATGACGAATTGATTGTACTCCACGCGATAGAACCAGAACAGGCCACGTGATCAAATAAAAATGTGACACGTGGATGAACCAGTGCACGACACGTGAATTGGCTAGGGCACGATACGTGGGCTATTAAAAATCCGACACGTGGAAGGAAATCATCAAGCCATGTGGACGTATAAAAATACGACACATGGACGGACAGTATAGTGACACGTGGTCAAATAAGAAACGGACATGTGGACCAATAAAAATAAGACACATGGTCTGATGAATAAGTGACACGTGATCCAACGACAACACGACATTTGTGCTAGTAGAAAACTGACATGTGAAACAACAGGAAAACGACATGTAGTCCAATAAAAACCTAAAACGTGCAAGAACCAGAGATGGCCACGTTGTGCAATAAGAAGGTGACACATACCCGAACCATCTCCAATGCAACTGGCTATAGCATGTACACGTGGGCTATAGTATGTACACATGGAAAGCATCTCCAACGGAAGCGCCCACCAGCGTGGCAACCCCTTGCCACGTATGCCAAAACAGTTCTATGACGATCTGTTTTTCATCACAGATCAAGGCACTTCTATGACGATTTTATCAGATTCGTCATAGATATGCAAGAGTGACGCGACTTCTATAATGAACCGATTTTGTCATAAATTCATCATAAAACTGAAATTATGACGAATATTGGCTCCTTCAGTGACGAAATCTATTCGTCATAGAAGTGGATATTTCTAATAGTGGCATATGTTCTCTCCTAAATGAAATGTGTACATCGATGTTATCGTATATATTGATTTTAGTAGGGACGAGAATTCCTAAATATGTTGATCATTGCAAACATTTCTTTTATTGGTGATATGCATTTCCTTTGAGGTTGAGAGCAACCAAGGAAATCACTTTTACCTTGGTGGTTACTAGTAGACATGAGCATTTTGCAGGTCGGACGGGGCTAAAAAAATTTCAGTTGTTTTGGGTCAAAAAAATCCCATCCATGATTATCCCACCGACCGGACAAGTCGGGCTTGATTTTATCATTTTAGGCTTAGGCCGGGTAGCTCACACAGTTTACGGTCTAAAATAGCTAAAATAAATATTTCGAATCGGTCTCAGCCCGAGAATTTTTTTTCTAGGCAACAGGATCTGTGCCCATACCTGTCCACTATCGTGAGTAAGCCAAAACCTGGCAGGCTCAGGCTCAGGCTAGGTCCACGGGTCGAGCCGGGCCGGACTCAATTTGCTCAGGTCTAGTTACTAGCCCCCAATGAAACCATCTTCCCTTGGCGGTAGGCGATTATATTAGTATATTTCCATGTCTTTGGTAAATTTGACATTGTCATAGTTTTCTCGAGAGCCAACAAATTGCCAAGAAAATTACCTTGTGCTTTACCCCCTTATAGCAGGTTTTGCTTGATCGTTGGCCATCAAGGATTATTTTCTTAGTGGCTTGGATATTTTTTCTTGACAGTTTCTGTCCGCCAATGAAATTCTGAATCCTGGTAGTGCGTCATGACAAGGGTCGTTTAGGTGTCAGTTTGAGAAACTGTGTGGCATGAAGAAATTGTAGTTTATAAACTAGAGATATGCAAAATTGTGGTTTAGACGAAAGAGATGTCTCGACCCATGATTTGGATTCAAAGTTTTTTTTGAATTATTAGACAAATACTATGATTTTATAAAATACCTTGGTTTCAAAAATTGTGAGGTGTTTGAATGCAACAAATCTTCTAGTTTTTAAAATCATGTTATTGCTAAAACAAGAGCCTTTTAATCTAAAAAAATCAGAGCCTTTTTGGAGTTTAAAAACTCGATCTATATTTTTTAAACCACAGTTAACTTATAAAAGAATAGTTTTTAATACCATAGTTTTCTAAAACAATAATGTCATAACAGGCCCTAAGATTATATATATATATCCAGACATCCGAAGCTTTTTCGTCTAAAAAAAAGACATCTGAAGCTTTTCAAAACCAAAGTAAGTATTTCACAAAACCATAATTTTTCCCTAATAGTCCTAAATAAATTGCACCTAATCGCGCGTGGCCTTACTTTCATTTGCTTATACTAGCACATAGGACTATAGGAGCATATACCCTTGATCAAACATGAACACAAAGCCCCGTTCGCTTCGCTGAAAAAACAAGACGAAATACTGTTATTTGTTGTGAGAGAAAAATATTATTCCGACTAAAAAAACAAGCTGAAAAAGACGGATTATAAGATAAGCGAACAGGGCCTTATGCCTGTTTAGTTCCTCCTCCTAATGTTTACTCACTATCACATCGGATGTTTGGACATATGCATGAAGTATTAAATATAGACTAAAAATAACTAATTTCACAGATTGCGACTAATTTATGAGACGAATTTTTTAAACATAATTAGTTCATGATTTGACAATGTGGTGCTACAGTAAACATATGCTAATGACAAATTAATTAGGCTTAATAAATTCGTCTCGCGGATTACTGAGGACTTCTGTAATTTGTTTTATTATTACTATCCGAACACTCCCATGTGACTCCCTGATGTATCACTCGACGTGACATCCCTAAACTTTTTTGAATTTAAACACCATCTTAATCGACCTGTAGCTAGCCAGGCTAAGGCTAGGGGCACGTCGATCGATGACACATCATCACCAAGTGGCAGACATCCCCTGCAAAAGCCGGAAGGAAACCCTAGAAATATTCCTTTGGTAGGCTCTCAATCAGATGTGACCACACATGAATTGGGCTAGCAGGTACAGTACAGCACTACACATGATGTCCCTCCTCCTCATCCTTGAGAGCTGAAAGCCATGCATGGATCTAAAAGGCAGTGTCCGTACGCATGATGAGCTTGAGATGAGAGAGCTTTACAGAGCCATCGGGTCGATCATGCTCATGCATTGCCAGCCTTTGGCCCCAGTGGAATGGAATGTCTGGGAATCTCCGCGCACGCATCATAAATATGGGGCCCGTTTAGTTCCACCAAATTACAAACTTTGGCACTATGCAAAAAGAAGATTCACCGTCACATCAAACTTGCGGTACATGTATGGAGTACTAAATGTTGACGAAATCAAAAACTAATTGCACAGTTTAGTTGTACTTTACGAGACGAACATTTTGAGTCTAATTAGTCAATATTTGGACAATTATTACCAAACAAAAACAAAAATATACTGTAGCTACAGTACCTTCACCAATTCGGCCGGCGAAGAATCAGCCGCCAACTAAACGTGGCCATGGTCGACGGTTGTTGCCCTGCCCTGCCCTGATGGCGCGGTGATCTTCCCCGGTCAAGATTCCAACAATTGCGTGGGGTCTTGTCTTGCTCTTGCACCATCTCTCTCCATCCACTCTCTCCACTCCCGGCTGATGGGGGGCGCCCGCGCTTCTGGGCCGGTGTGGGCCTGTGCCGCCACACCGCTGCCACTGCGCTCACACATGCATGAGAACGGATCACATGCTTTCGGAAGGCTGGGGTTGTCATCGCGGCAAGGTTAGGTTAATCTCCCCGGCCACAGAAAAGGACCGAGAGAGAGAAAGAGATCACACGGACTGGACCGGAGGGTGATACAGGAAGGATGATGCACTCACATGCATGCACATTGGCGTGCACTGCACAGCAGGGCGTTGGAGGACTTGTGCTGAGATGGCCCCGGCCCGGCCCCTTTACTAACTCCCTCCGAGTCATGCTTCCTTCTTCTGTTCTTCTATTCTAAGCGTCAAGTGCTTTAGTTGATATATATTTGAGGAGAGTTGTTGAGGCATGACTTATTCATAGACCATCAGCCTGTTCGCTTGGTCGTATTTGGCTTATAAGTTATGGCTTATCAGCCAACGAACAGTATTTTTCTCTCACAATAAACCAGCCAACAGTACTTTCAACCATGACTTATAAGCCAAACAAGTCCAAACGAACAGAGCGCATAATAAAGACATTTCTTCGATTACTAAAGTAGTAACTTTATATTAGACATGTGAGCAAGAACGCGCACGGATGCAATATAATGTAGCTGCTGGCATTCTGGCAAAACAGTACGGGTAAGATGGATGTGGAGTTGTGGACAGTTGACGCAAACAGAGGTGTGCAAATGGTCGACAGTATTCTAAAGGCATCTTCGTAATAGAATCAGCTTGCTAGCTCATATAAATTTTAAAAAAATAAAAATAGAGTAACCTAGTATGCTAATATTGAAAAACATGTAAGCGTATATACATGAATCATGAGAAAGTAGGTGGGCTTAGCTCTCCATGAAGAGCTAGTTTATCATTATTCCTCCTTATTGAATAAAATATCTAGGAGCTAGCTACTCCAACATTGTTGGAGCTGCCCTTAATACTGTGGCGCAAGGCGTGGTAAAGTTTGGCTGGGAACCAAACAACCCCTAGAATTCTGATACGGAGTACCTCCTAGTTACAATAAGTGGTGTCTCTAAATACATCTCCAACAAGCTGAGGCAACCATGCATAACTTTCTGCTTCATTCCAGTGCAAATTTGCGCCATACTTGTGGCAGCCTTTTTATCAGCCACATGTTAGATTTCTTAGGACTCAATCGAGTCAAGTTCACCAGATCGGGTACACAGAATAGGAATACATGTTCAAGATTTACAGTATATACACAAATCCTGATGCATGAACTACAGAGATATAAAAGGAAGAAAAGGGGTAGGTGGAGTAGGAAGTCGCAGACCATCGAAGGCCGTAGTGGTCGAAGCAGTCGGAGTGGTGGAAGCGCCGGCCGCGGCCTCGTTCGCGGATGCCATCTGCGCGCCGGCAGCGACGTTCGGTGGAGAGAGGAGTCGGTGCAGTGGCGTCCTTGGCGGCGGCGTGTGCGTCGGGGTGGCGTTGCCGGCGTCGGTGGTGCTTCCCGTCGCTGGCAGCGCCCCTTCTCAAGATCGGGTTAGGGTTAGGATGTCGGTGGGGAGTCTGGCGGCGTGGTGAACCTCGTACTGCGAGCCCCGGCCCCCACCTTTCCTTTATAGAGCTGTGCGACGGGGGCCCACCAACCATGTAGGGTTGAGCGCCCCCGATCAGGACGCGAGAACAAGACCCAAAGGCCGTTGGGCCTAATGGCGTCGGAGATCAATCCAACACCACATTCTTCATCGGCACCACAGCCTATATACCTAGCTGATCAAAAACCAAACAGACCCCTAAATTTCTCATTCTTCGGTAGCTACTAGCTAGACATCAAACCCCAAGCTATAATAGAATTTTGGTTGGACTGCAAAAAAATGCACATGGATAAAGGTGCATATCTTCTCGTCGAATGACTATTTGATAGGTCGCATAAAATGATTTCGCGTGCTTATACTTTCATAGTATCATATATACCGGGTTGTACTAATTAAGAATTGATAAAGTGTGTAGAAACTGGCGGTTTGCCCAATAATAATTCTTTTCGAGAGCTCCATCATTGTCCACTCGAATGAGCAAAATGAATGGTAGGAGTAGTAGCAGTAGTAACAGGACAAAACTGTAGTAGACAATTTTGACCTGCCAATGAAATTAATAGCTATTCTTTTCGGGCAAAATAAATAATATATATAAGGAAAACAAAGAGAAGAGGAAGTTGTGTACAGAAAACACAGGTATGAATCAGTGGCCTGGTCCTTTCAGGAAAAGGTTGCTGCTTTTAGACCTTTATTAGTTCCGGTTTCATTCATTCATAAGCTTGCAGAAGATTTTGTAAGGTGACAGCACCCATTTCATTATGCATTCGAGTCATTTTCTCCTTTTCTTCCTCTTTACTTAACAGTCCCATCTGATCTTGGTTGGCTGTATGCCTTTTTGTCGAGCGTCTGGTCTTGGATTTATCAGTTCCTTCTGCGCAAGTTACTGCTTACTACTACTGTCTGATCCGTTACTCGGTAAAAACAGTTGGAAGAAGCCGGGTGAACAAGAACAACCCCAGCTTTCCCCCCAACGCGGGCCAGTGCCGTCTCCGTACTGGTACTGGACGTCTCTTTCTCGAAATTCTCTGTCTACAGCCTACAACCTCTCTGCAGGCTGCAGCCGTCCGTCCGTCTCCCCAAGTATATTTATCAGGCCCCTCCCGGCCTCCCCGGCGCCTCGACGCCCTCCGCTTCGTTCTGCGCGTCGTCCTCGCTTTTTGTTTCGTCGTCGTCGTCCCCGGCGTCCGGAAACCGGCTATGGAGGCGGCGCTGGGGGCGCTGTGCCGCGCCGGAGGGTGGTCGTACGCGGCCGTCTGGCGCTTCCATCCCCAAGACCCTCGGTGAGCCGTGTGAATTGTGATTGCCTGACCGGGTGTGTTACTGTATTTCGTGCCGATGCATGTACGTATAGCTAGGTGATGGTTTCTCTTGCAAGCTTATTATTACGGTTACGGCTGGTTGAAATTTTGGAGCTCTACATGCCTGTGTTCTTCCCGTTGCCTGCTTGTCGCACATTAATCTGCCTATATAGCAGGTTCCTGTTTCAGTGTTTCTGTCTCTCCTGAGAGAGACCGCGAGAGATGTTGCAGCGACGAAGAACAAGATGTTCCTGTGTCTGCGTGTGTTCTTTCTGTCAGAAGTTTGCTTCTAAATCCGACTCTTTTTTTTCATAGCATTCTCAGGGAAATAGGGAACACTACTATTGCTAATCGAGAGTTTTATTTGAAGGGTTCGCTCCTGCGATTGCAAATTGCTACTCTCATTGCATTTAGGAAGGGACGGAGACACGACTGAGTTTCCCTGTGTTTCTTTGAACTCTGCCGAGAGTGATACTAGCTAGATGCGTCTGCAGGAAGCTGCCCCCTTTCCTCAATTTTTTTAGCTAGCAAAACACTGTGATCCCATCAAAATTGACAGCAGGGTGTGTCGCTCCTTTTGGATGCCTCTTTTTCCTTTCGACATGATGCATCGTGTCATTCACTGTCCAACTTTTGCTTTTTTATTCCTGTTTTGTTTTGTTTTGTTTTGTTTCGTTTCGTTGCTTCATTGGTGTGTGTGGGTGTGTGTACTATGCAGTGCAGTTGACGAAGTAATACATGCGGTCCAGAATACTGACTGGTGCTACCCCATTCGATGCCAGGTTGCTCACATTGGGGGACTGCTACTGTGAAGATGAGGCAAAAACAATGGTTCAGAAGATGCTTAATCTTGTTGAAATTGTTGGGGAAGGGTACGAATGCACGATTAATAGATCTATCCAGTTATCTTTGGCATTCTATCTTGATATCCATCACTATGCCCTCTGGTTTCAGCATCCTAGGAGAAGCTCTATTAAGCGGAGAGTGTCAATGGATTTACGACACTTGCCATGCGTTGAATCAAAAAAGCCATGCTGATAACAGAGACTTATATCCGGTACAAATCTGTTTTTCGCCCAGCTGTATTGTAAGAGCTCATAGTATTATGCCTGGAGAAGTATAGATAATCAATTTCTGAAGAATCCCTAGAGTTGTCAAAATAATATTTCATTCTGCTCTTCCTCTCTTTCTTCCATTCATTACCGCTCGTGCTACCATTTCCTACAGCAGCAGACAGTTGATTTTAACAAATAAAAAGTTCCCCCCCTTTCAGGGTTATACTTGGTGGCAGCATCAGTTTCTGAATGGGATAAAGGTTGGTGTTTCTTGTTTCTTGCCTGAAAAGCTAGGCAACCTTGACTATTTCATCTGAGTGCGTGTTTTAGCTTGTACAACGTCAAATTGGATACTGAAGAGCGGCACGTTATATGCAGACTATTGCAGTATTGCCTCTTCAGTTGCAGGGACTGGTGCAATTTGGTTCCACACGGAAGGTGAGTGATACTCCAAACTGCAATCTTTATACCCTCTGCCAATGTAGTCTTTATTAGTTGTCAACAGTAGAATTTGTTACATTGTCTTGTGTCAAGCAAACGTTAATAGTATGACAGTGCAATTCCCAATATGCATTTCTTGAATTGTTACATTAGTATGACAGGAACAAGAAAAGCTTCCTTGAATGTTACTGCTAGTTTCAGAATTATAGATGTCCTGTGAAGCGTGCAGAATATGGATTTATCAGGGTACAATTATGTCTGTATTTTCTTTTTGAACCTGACTCTAATTTAACTACTCGCCAGGTTCCCAGGAGCTCAATTTTTTTGAATCAGGTCAGAGATATATTTGATCGGATGAAGAATGCTTCAAGCGATGGTGCTATGGAGTATACCCAGAACAACTCTCTTGCATATGGTCAGCAACCTATCCTTACTTCATTGAGATCTGCCAATGACATGCTCGTACATAACAAGGTCAACCCATTGCAAACTGAGAAGCCTGAGGAGAATATTGAGAGAACAGAATCTATAAGGAGTTCGATGTGTTCTCCAAGCAATTCACAAAGATCTTTAAATGACTTAACCTCCCACGGTACTGGTAACACCAGTATGGATACTCATATATTGGCCATGCCTGTTAACTCCAAGACTATATATGAGCTCAAACGGTTTGATAACGTCACTGAGTTGTTTCATCAGAGTGCTGATGACAGAGTTGGTTTTCAAGTCAACTCTAGTAAAGAGCCTGGTTCTATTATTGCTGGTCTAATGTCAGGATACAAAAGTTCGAACAATATTCATAGGACAGAAAATGATTCATGTGATCAAAACACAGAATATACCCCATACCTTCACACTACCACCAACTCTGCAAATTCTGGCCTAGATGAACTTTCTTATTCTGGCACTGGTTTGTCGTCATCGTTTACAGCAGTATCTGGAAAAATTAAAAACTGCCTGCATACTGAGAGTGACAAGTTTCTATGTAAATCTGTATCATTCAGCAGCAGACCTTGTGCTTCTAAAATCCAAGAAAATCGCCTATCACCATACCATGCCCTCATGCATGAACAATCCATGATACCTGACGACCCTGGAGAATCTGTGAGGCTCCTCTCACATGAAGAATCTTTTAATGTTCAAGGTGACTCAATGCAATTCAAGGATGCTACCCACTTTACATACCAGGATGACAGTACATTTCCTGAATTACCAAACAGATCACCTGAAGAAGCTACTGCTGAAACTTTAGAAAACAACATGAAGGACTGTAGTGGAAATAACAGTCTGCTGGAAACTATGATGCTTGATCTTAGGACTAACAGCTTTGTGCAAGATTGCTGGGATGACAATGTTCTACTGGCAGAAAACCTTCCAAATTCAAGCAAAAAGCACTCAGAGCCTGCTATAGAATTGGCCAATAGGCATTCATTGCCAACTGGGGAGAGAGGCTTGCCTTTCATACCTGTTGTCGAACAATTACTAGGTGATGTTGCACATCCACCTGCCGGACATAGTTCACTTGAGGCTGATGCTACTGCTTTAGCTGGCCGTGTTTCAGATTATCATCTGCCTCAGTTTGCTTTTCGAGATTGCCTAACAGCACACAACGCACAAGTCCCATCACTGGCCTGCAGTAATTATACATCCAGAACCGGAAGTGCCCAAAATGGTTCTTCAGAAGTGCCATCAGCAAACATATCTGTGGATGACACCTGCAGTTTCAACACAGCAAATTCCAAGGGAAGTCAGTCGAGCAATCCTGAGGGGAAGGTTGCCAAGAGAAGAGCTAGAGCTGGGGAGAGTACCAGACCTAGACCAAAAGATAGACAACTGATACAAGATCGCGTTAAAGAATTACGACAGATTGTCCCTAATGGTGCAAAGGTAATAATCAATGAAACACTTGCTTTTAAGTTTATCATATTTTACATCGATCGAGACTGAATGACTGATCCCTTTTTATTCGTTTTTTTTTTACACAACAGTGTAGCATTGATGCTTTGTTGGAGCGAACAATTAAGCATATGCTGTTTCTACAAAGTGTAAACAAATATGCAGAGAAAATTAAGCAAGCTGATGAACCAAAGGTATCCTCTCTTTGTGTGTATGCACATAAATTATGTATTGATTAAATGTTTCTTATAAAGAAGTCCTCTATTATGACACTTGCTGACTTGTCATCATTGTTAAGATAATCGACAAAGAGAGTGGTGTTGTCTTGAAAGACAACCCAGATGCTGGCAAAAATGGTGGTGCCACATGGGCCTACGAGGTTGCTGGGCAAACCATGGTTTGCCCAATAATCATTGAGGATCTTTCACCACCTGGTCAGATGCTTGTTGAGGTGAAAAACTGAACTTTAAGTAGCTTTATCTACTCTCTCTCTCTCTCTCTCTCTCTCTCTCTCTCTCTCTCGCGCGCTAAGTGCAGCATATGCAGATAACCGTTTGTCTAATTTACAGATGCTTTGCGAGGAACATGGGCTCTTTCTGGAGATAGCTGACAACATACGTGGATTTGGTCTCACGATCTTGAAAGGACAGATGGAGCTCCGTGATGGCAAGATATGGTCGCGGTTTCTTGTTGAGGTAGAGAAGGAACCATATGTTCACATTCCTCATTTGTAGCTTCGTTAGTTGTTAAACTGTATGCTGGCTTTTGTTATTTCAGGCAAACAGAGAAGTCACAAGGATGGATATATTTTTGTCGCTTGTTCAGTTACTAGAACAGAACAACCTTGTTCGATCTACTGACCAGATGGCTAAGGTCATGAATAATGGGGTTCCATCCTTTGCAAACCAGCAGCGATCTCCGCTGCCAGTTCCAGTGGGCATTGCTGAGAGACTACAGTGACTGCAAATGTTTCAACTAGATAGAGTTAGGTACCACGACTGTAACATATCTGGTAGCCAAAACTCCATGCATTAGAGCCTAGTGATAACATCTGAGTGATAGTCTCACTGCTGCTAGAAATTCCAGTATCAAGAACATGACTGATTCAAACATGAGCTTCTAACGCAGAAATTATGAACTTCCCTGATTACTGGGTGTGATCAGTGAAGTGGCATTCTTTCCTGCTTAGTTAGAAATCTTAGGTTGACACCTTGCCCAAGAGTAGCTGGGTTCTTGATACTGGTGTTTCTTATGCAGTGATGGCAGTGTAGTAGTGCTAGCTTGCAGTGCCAGAGCTTCACAGAGGCTATACTGGACTATACCCCCACCCCCCAACACCCCCTCCTCTTATTTTGTGATTATAATCTGAATGATTAGTGAGTTACTTATGAAAGATATCAGAGCTTAAAATCTACCCGCTGATCCTCGCAAAAACCAAAACTTTCATTTTAGAGGTACGTTTATATTGAGCCAGTTCCCACCAGCACAAATGCACAACTCATCTATCACAGGCTCACAGCAAGAACAAGTGTGGAGCACTATGGGAAACTACCAGCTAACACAATTCTAATGCTAAGCACTACATTTCCTCAGGACTTCAACAAAGAGGATGATAACACATGATTCATGCATCTCCTTCCTCTTGGGTCAATCTGATTACCTCGATTACCAATAAACTGAACTAGTCAGCAATTTAAGTTAGTGCCAATCGAATAACATGTACTGAAACAATCCTAACAAAGGCTAAAGAAAAAGACATCAGCACCTGTAATCCAGCAAATGCATATAGGGGCCCTGGGCTTTGTTTATAGAAATACAAAGGAACCCATCACAGAAATCAAAGCAGTGGTCAAGGAAAACCACAACAATTCTCTATCTAGTCATTTTTTTCTGCTGGTACTTTTTGGCAATTGGCACCAGCCTGTTCGTTTCGTCGTAAACGATCGTGGATTATTTACTGCTGGCTGGTTTGGTGTGAGAGAAATATAATGTTCCAGCTTATAATCCGCGATCGTATACGAGCAAGCGAACAGATATTCTTTGATTTGTGATGGAACTCCACACTATCGCATCACCATTAGTTAATTAGTACCAATCAAAATTCCCACTGCTATAAAGCATGGAACCTAAACTAACCTTTTAAAAAAAATAAAAATAAAGCATGGAACCTAAACTAACCTTGACAGAAGCTGTATGGATTGTGGGTGAAGGCGCACCTGTAACGCATCCACCAGCATTCAGCAAGGACGTCTGCGGGAAAGGCCCATCTGCAGTACGGCACTAGAGTACGTAGTAACTTATCGTCACATCTATTGATGTGGCCGCACCGCCAGATATGGGGAGAGAAGGGGGAGGAGGTAGACAGCAAAGATTAAGAGACGGATTAGCTGAACCGAGACGGAGGATATCATAGGGGATGGTGAAGGAGAGCCGGAGGCCAGGCGGGCGGCGGCCGTTCCCGTCGCCGTCGTCAGACGGGAAAGGGACTAGCGGAGAGCAGCCGCAAACTAAGAGTAGCTTACAAATATCAGGGGCTAAATGCAAAAATACAGGATCATACATTTTTTTTTCTCAAATACACAAAATGTTTAGGTATCTTTATATTAAGTAGAGAAAGTTTTTAGACGATGCGCCGTTTTAGAGCGCGCTAAGAAGGACAAGAATGATTACATTTGAGCAGAGCCTCAGCGTAAAAAAGTACAGGGATATCCTATAAAAAAAGTACAGGGATATATATAAAACATAGGATTACGATGAACATATTATGGGCAAAGAGCTCGCTGAACTGTCTCACTGCAACTACACTTGTTTTCTTTTTCAATCAATGTTAACTAAGTTTGAATGAAAAAAAAATGAACCTGGCTCGGTTCGAAATTGGATAGCAAACTTGCAAAAATAAGTTAAAATATATACTTTTGAAGATAACTCGAAAACTTAGTTAAGAGAGTGTGCGCTATCACGATGTAAATATTTTTTATGCTTCGTTGCTTCTTGCCCTTGAAACGATGGACAAAGCTCGTGTCCTTTTGTTTCAAAAAACTTTGGTTGACTCCATAGCAACCGGTGCTTCTTGCCCTTGAAATAACGAACACGCGTGGCAGATGGCAGCAGTTGCAAAGAACGTCCACCTGGTGAAGCTGCAGCACAATGCACAATCCGCAATCATAAGATTATCAGGATATATAAACTGGAGCACAACCAACGCCACTAATCCGTGGAGATCATGGCCCATAGAAAATGGATTAGTAGGACCAAGAAAATGGCGATGGAGCCTTAAAGGTTCATGCCTGCCCGTTTGGTTTTCCCCCTGAACCATCGTGCCGTGTTCATCTCATCATCTCCATTCGGAGGTCAGCTCCTAAACGCCCTACCAACCATGAACGGTACAGTAACTAGTTGTCAAAAAGAAAAATGAACGGTAGCCAGAATTTTCGACCCTATAGTAATTTTTCCAAAACAAAACGAAACGGAGAAAGGAAACCAAAGCTGCGACTTGCAAACAGCGCGAGGCGACCACGGGCTGACAGGCCGGACGGCCCGCTAGCAGCCCAGCTGCTTCCCTCAGCACCCACGGCCCGCCCCCCGTCCGTCGCGTTTGACCCGATCGGTGGCGGTCGCGGCCGCGGTCGCGTTTCCACCGTCTCCTCTCCCTCCTGCAGCGGCCAACCATCTCGCCTCCCCTCTCCGGCCTTCCCCGTTGTCCGCTCACCCTCCCTCGCCCCGTCGGTCGCCCGCCCGCCCGCCCGCCTCGCAATACTTTTTCGCCCCCGTCTTTGAACCTTCCTCCTCCACCGCTCTGACCAGGGCGGCACGGCCGAGGCGCCCATTCATCCTTATAAATCGGCCCCGAGGCGGGCCGTCGTCTCCCTCCCAGACCGCAGCACAGCACGCAGCCGCCGGGGGAGTCGAGCCTGAGAAGCAGAGAGGGCGGCAGGGTGATTCGATGGCGAAGCTGTACGTGCAGGCGGTGCCACCCCCGGATCTGAACAGGAACACGGAGTGGTTCATGTACCCAGGGGTCTGGACCACCTACATCCTCATCCTCTTCTTCTGCTGGATCCTCGTCCTCTCCGTTTTCGGCTGCGCCCCAGGCACGGCGTGGACGCTCGTCAACCTCGGCCACTTCACGGTACGTACGGCGTCATTCTCCTGCTGTTCCCCTTGCTATCGTCCTCCTGTCTGCCATGGGGATTGTGGTTGCTCGTTGGCTTGGCCGCGCCCGTGGATCTGAGGTCCGCCGCCTGTTGTAGTGGCTGGCTTGTTCGATAGCTCGTGTCCGGATGCTGCCGTGTGTCGGCTATGAATTCCTTCCCTAGCTTAAATTTCCTGATGGTTTCGGCTGTTCCCACTGGCTAAATGTTGGGTTGCTCTAGCAACTAGCATCTTACTGAAGCCCATCTCTTCCCCCTAGGAAATGGCTCCACGCTTGGTCGTCTACATCATGAGTTCTAAGTTCTAACCTCTAGCTGTTGCTATATGTGTTGGATGGGATTACAGACATTTATGCTTATCTGCATTTCATCCCTTGTGCCACGTAACTTTGGGATTCCTAAACTGCTAAATATTCATTCGAGGTTCTGCATTACTGAAGATAATTTAGGCAGAGGTTTGCTCCTCTCAGGCCAATTACAGGCAAATAATACTAGGGTGCACAACAGTGACCTGGTCAGCAGCCAAGGTCTGTTTGCATTGTAGTGGCAGCTCATAGTCCCACAAATGATTTGGCAGAAACAGGGTGTGTATTGCCATCCTATGGTCCTTTCAAGTTTCAGCTATTGATCTTTTTAGTTACATGTCCTTTTTTTCGATCAATAGTTACATGTCCTAGACACCTTAGTTCAGACTTCAGAGTTCACTAGCTGCCCAGTGTTCCTTTTGTTACAATCTGATGGAGTGAGTGTTTCAGTTATCTGAATCTTTGTGTGGTGATCACATTTGTCATGGACTCATGGTAGTAGAATGGGAACGTCTTGTTTCCAGGCTTAATGAGGTGTCACTGGCACACCAAAAGTGGCACTGCGAGCATTGTGTTTCTTATTATTATTGACCTGCATTTGCAAAATCAAGAGTCCGAAGGTAATATGAGGGTATAATTTGGACTTGATACATGCATTGGTACTGAAACTAACAATGCCCTGCAGAATACTTAGTTTTGATGGTTCATGTACAGCAGCAGACAAATAAACAATTTACACTATGAAAGTGGAATTACATTTTGATTTTCCTAGCAGTGTATGATTACAGTAGAATTATATTTGTATTTGCTTAGCCGAGTAAGGTTACAGTTTGGCAAGTTTCTTGATTTGTCATCAGCCAGATTTTTTTTTCATTTCTATTACTTGCCTCATTGAATATTTGTTTCAGATCACCTATCATTTTTTCCACTGGAAGAAGGGGACCCCATTTGCTGATGACCAGGGGATGTATAATACATTGACATGGTGGGAACAAATGGACAATGGCAAACAGCTTACACGCAACCGAAAGTTTCTGACTGCAGTTCCTGTCGTTCTGTAAGGGCTTATCTCTTGCAAATGCGCTTCCATTTATACACGTAAAAACTCTATGATGGCCTTATTGCATGAAATTATTACATTGATGGATATATGAGTGGCAAATGTTATTTATAGCCAATAAATGGTTCTTTTTTTTAAAGAAAAACATAAGCTAGTGATTTTCCCTTAGCACTGATGTTGATGTGTTTTTAATTAACTTTGTCATATCATATGATTGTCTGGACTATGTATTGGTTAGTAACCATTTAACTAACAATATATTTCTGTTCGAAGTAATTTGTTGTGGTCCCTTGTACTCCCTCAATTCCAAATTATAAGACGTTTTGGCTTTTCTAGATACATAGCTTTTGCTATGCACTTCGATATACACCATGTCTAGATACATAACAAAAGCAATGTATCTAAAAAAGCCAAAACGTCTTATAATTTGGAAGGGCACTGGGTGAATGGAAAGGCCTGTGCTCTTTAATTGTATTTTCTTCAAATTGCTTTACAGTTTGTATGGCATAAGTTCTATTTTGCTTCATATATGCTTGTGGAAAGGGATCTCATTCTATTCCATTAGATGACTGGATTCAAACTTCTAGATGTGGGTATCAGAAAATCTCCCTTATTAAAACAACGTATCTTGTTTGAACTAAATCTCTATATCTGTGAACTGGGAGATTTACGGAACTATCATCTTGAAAGTAGACTGCCACAACTGATTGTGGCATCCTCTTGAATCTTGGTCATAAACTGCCTGTCATTAGTAAATACACCATGGTGTGCCATGTTTGATTGTAGTGCAGCTACCAGCCCAGAACTCTTCATTTTCTAGATTAAAGAATGAAGAAACATTTTTTCATTAAAAGAGGTCTACCTCCTTACAAGCTTGTCCAACACCGGTTGAGATGGTTTGGACATGTCCAACGGAGACCTCCAGAGGCACCGATGCGTAGTGGAATCCTAAGCCAGGATAGTAACGTGAAGAGAGGCAGAGGAAGACCGAAGTTGACTTGGGTAGAGGCAATAAAAGAAGACTTGAAAGGATGGAATATACCCAAAGACTTAGCCTTAGATAGAAGTGCTTGGAAGACAGCTATTCACGTGCCTGAGCCTTGATTGCTTCTGCTGGGTTTCAACTTTAGCCTACCCCAACTTGTTTGGGACTTAAAAGCTTTGTTGTTGTTGTTGTACCTCCTTAGCTTGAATTCAGTGTTGGGCTTTGAGAATTGCCAAAGTAGATCATATCTGCAATATACAAGATAGTTATGGTCCAAGATCACTTGGTTCATTCAACAAGTGCAGTGACACAAGTTACAATGGACAAATCATATCTGCCATAACCTCTAGTTTGTTTTTTTTTTAAAAAAAAAAGAGAGAGAGCATGCACTGTATATTTTCGTTTTGATTGTATAAGTACCTTCAGCAGTGTTCCAATTGGATTTTGTCATGCCTACTACCAAGTAATTTTTGTTGCATGTGTCATTTGCTTTTGTTGCAAATGCAGAAGTCTGACCTTTCCATGTTTGTCTTCTGACACCAAGCATTTCCTTTCAAGTCAAGTTATGTGTTAGTGTCAATGTAGACTAAATTGATCCACATGATTTTCTCCTGTTTTGAACGATGAACAACCATGATAGTTTGTAAGGCACTCTTAACAATTTGTGTCTAGAAGTGGCAAGGTAGTATTAGCTATGGGAGTATTTATCTTTAGTAGGCTGCTCTCTTTTTGCAAAACAAAAAGGTCTGAAGTTCTATTTCCCATGTCTTTCCCGCTCCAATGGTGTAAGGCTGGAAGCAGACCAACCAATAATAAATTTAGTTGTTTCTTTGGTTCTAAGTTCTAGCATATTCTTTAGAAATATGTAACTGCCACTAGAATCATGATTATTTAAATATTAGTACATTAGTTGTGATGCATCTATGTTCATTATGTCCCCTTAGTTAAGATGGCAGGTTTGAGTTTAGGACAATAACTAGTATCAATTTGGAATTTGACACTGTCTTGCTGATATGTTTCGCCTGACTAGTGACTTCACATGAGTTAACATAGCATGGTAATTTTCTGAAGTTCAATTCTCTTTGCTTGAGTGACCTGATGTGCATAAGTCATGGAATTTCACTTATTCAAAAGAAAAGGTTATAAAATTTTCAATAATACATGGAGTAGCAGTTTTCCACCCTGCACCCCCACACGCACACAATCTAATTTTATGTCAGACAGACGGAATGGACTGTGGCACTAATATAGGGATGATTGCTCTGTTCGGCAGGTACCTCATAGCTTCCCACACCACAGACTATCAGCATCCTATGCTCTTCCTCAACACCCTAGCAGTCACCGTGCTGGTTGTTGCCAAACTACCAAACATGCACAAGGTTCGGATTTTTGGTATCAATGCTGGAAGCTAAGCAGCAGGGTCCCACGGTAGACAGGTATACACGGTATGTTTCATTTGGATCACGGGATGTGTTGCACCTAGCTCTAAACTGCTGTGCCAGAGTACCAGTGAGTAGTATTTGAGATCTGTTTGTAGATGAAATGTAATCATTGTACAGATGACATGTTTAGATTCGTAATGTTGCTATATGTTGGCAAGCAAGAATTTGGCAATTGATACATGTACAGATCTGCTCTTTGCCAAGAGGCAATAACCCATCGTTACATGACAGAATTATGGCTGGTAGAGGTAACACCGTAACACAAAATATTCTCTTATATGAAGTTAGTTGAAGGATCAAAGATGATTGGTAAGTTGAGTTGCCTCTCTTTTTTGTTGGTCTAACTCTTTCAACCTCCGACCTTTACCATGTCGAGCAGGTTGAAGGAATGCAAGACCATTCTTCTATCCTCTATTGTTCTCTCTTTCGATCCTCGTCGATCTTGTAAGATGTGGATTGAGCCCTTTTGTTCCAACTTCTTTGATTCCTGTCAATTGCCATGACATGTGGACAGAAGTATCATGGAACCAAAAATCCCTTTTCGCTTGCTTGCGTCTCTTAGTGTTCTTTTGTTGCGTTCTGGATTCCATTCCTTCAATTCCCGTCGATTTCTATGGCGAGCGGATCAAGGGAAGGTGAATCTGTATTTTCTCTCTTTTGGCTCTTTCGTGCTTGAGCCCCTTGTATGCTTGTACCTATTGTAGACCTTAGCACTCTCTAGGATCTTGCGGTGACAACCGCTCCGCTAATGGCATGTTCGTTTGGTCGTAAACGATCGTAAATTTCTAGCCAGAACAGTATTTTTCTCTCACACCAAACCAGCCAGCAGTAATAATCCACGATCGTATACGATCGTATTAGCACTAGCCGAACAGGCTGTAAGACCCTAGGGGTGTCTTGGTGCTATTTAGTGCACGTAGGTCGAGGTACCCTACGAGTGGATTCCGATGCTCCGTCTTTTGCCATGACGTATGGATAGGAAGAAGCAGACCACAGCTCCTCTCTTTTCTCTACCTGTTCCACCCTTTTTTCGATTCCCATCAATTGCAATGGCGTACGGATTGAGAGAGAGAGACCGGAACTGCTCCCTTTCCCTTTACCATGCTCTGTTCGATCCTGTCTTTAGCCATGACGATCGGATCAAAGACCGGACTATCATTTCTAGTTGGCGAAGCTTAGGTCTATGATTGTATTCTCGGAACCACGAGAGTCGACCCGATCGATCATTAGAGTGCCATCTATACCGAGGATGTGACATGGATGTACCTAGCCGACCTTCTCCCTCGCCCCTTTTTAAGCCCGAGGAAAACGGACTTGCTTCGTGAGGGCTAGCCTTGTTTTCCGTGGTGTTAGCTTAAGCTGAGCTAGGGTCTAGGCCATTATTCTTGAAGCCGTACAGGTCGACATGATCGGCCCAAGAAGTATTGGCTAGGCTATGACTCGAGCTTAGCAGACACCACTCCTGAGCATCCTCTATGAGAGGTACCTGTGGCTTCCAAGGGATCACAGCCGCCAGCCTTTCACACCAAGAGGCCAAAATCTGCTTTCACGTGTGCAGGAGCTCATTGATCCTGTTACTGGTTCCTGGGATGAAGTGCTCATCAGAGCAACCTTCTGGGAAGAAGATGCAAAGGAAATTCTATGTATCCCGGTGCATGAAGGGATGAATGATATTGCGGCTTGGCATTATAATAAGAATGGACAGTTCTCTGTGAGGTCAGCTTATAAAGTTTTTATGGAAGAAAGGAGTAATGAGCGAAGGGGAGGAGGATCGACCTCAGGGACAGCCATCCGCATTGCTGATCCATTCTGGAAACGCGTTTGGAAGCTCAGCTGTCCAAAAAATATAGTGCATTTCCTGTGGCACAAGGGGCATAATAGCTTGGCACTTCGCGTAAATCTGAAACGCCGTGGTATGAAGATGGAAACAGGATGTGTCATGTGTGGTCGCCTGGATGAAGATGGGGCGCATCTATTTTTTAAGTGCAAGTGCGTACGCGCTGTTTGGGTGGAGCTGCAGCTAGAGCCGGTGCGAGAAAAGTTGGCAAGTGCTATGTCAGCAAGGGAAGTAATAGAGATGGTTCTGGATCTGAAACCTGAGGTACAGAGGCAAGTGATCACCCTACTCTACCTATGGTGGTCTGAACGTTGTGGAGTGAGGGAAGGTGAGAAGCTTCGTGATGGAGCCCGCCTGGCGCAATTGATCAATACATATGCAGTCGAATGGTCATCACTTAAGCAAGCAAAAGCATCGGGAGATCGGTCTCAGCCCAGGAGGTCTTGGGTGCCGCCGCCGGAAGACGCTGTCAAAATAAACTGTGATGGGGCTTTCAATCTGAACAATCGCTCAGGTGGTTGGGGCTTTCTGATACGTGTCTGGGATGGAGGCGTCATCGGCTCGGGCTATGGGAAGCTAGACAACGTTGGGGAAGCTTTCCATACGGAGATCATTGCCTGCTTGCAAGCATTGCAGCGGGCAGCTGATTTGGGAATCCAAAAGGTGATCTTGGAAACGGATGCAGCCATGGTTGTGCAAGCGGTAAACTCCTCCGACTTTTGATCGTTGCTCTGCGGGAGGCCTCATTTGGGAGTTGAAGGACATGCTAGCTAGCAATTTTATTTCATATGTAGTTGTTCATAAACCTCGTTCTTGTAATTCGGCTGCTCATAGCGTAGCTGCCCAAGGGGCGTGTTTGAGTTCGGGTGCTACTCCGATTCAGGATAGCATTCCAAGTTGTACTCGTGTACTGGTCGCCAACGATTTGGCGTCTGTTAATGGGTAATGGAGAGCTCTTCCATATCAAAAAAAAAAAAAAAAACCCAAATATTCTCTTACATGATACATGAAGTCAGGTAACACAATATTCTCTTCCACAAAATATTCAATAGTAAGGGTTTTTTTTTCACACTGGTAAGTTGAGATTGTAAAACACTACCGTACTGAACCAAACTTCCTTCTTTCGACATGTTCTCTCCTATGCCTAATTTACTGTACTTAACCAAACTTCCTTCTTTCGACCTGTTCCCTCCTATCCTATGCCCCCAAGTTTAGGTTCCATGTCCATGGGCCAGCCTATCACGCTTTCTGATCTACGCTGTACTCTGCGAATAACGACTATGCCAACTCTTATCACTCTATTGCTTTTTGCAAGATCTGTTAGCTTCACGTTCCATGGTTGATAGAGCTCATCTAGATGCAGCTATGCTGGAATTGTACCCCTCCGAGAATTGTACAAGCAAGACGAAAGTAATGCTGCTGGCGCAATTGTTTATAGATCTGACGTGTCCGGTCGTGTTTTGCCGGCTTTGGACCCTCTCCGGAGTCGACCTGACTCGGTGGTGGCGCAGCATCAGGTGTCGGAGTAGCGCGTCCGGTCAGTGTCTCAGCAGCGCGGGCGAACGTGTGATTGGACGCGGCTTGGAGCGTCAGGTCGGGTAAAGATGGCAGCGGATCGGGTTCGGTGCGGATATCCGCGGGTTTCGGGTCCGCGGTTTTCGGTTTCGGTTCCTGGTTTTCACCCACGGATTTGCGGGTTCGGATACCCGAAATACCACGGTTTTGGGGCGGATATTAAAATTGACCCGTGGAGCTCCATCGGGGCTCCGGAAATTTCAGCCCACCAGAAGCCCACCTAAGAACCCTAAGTATATAAGCGTGGAATCGACGATTCGTTCAGCCCCCAACCGGCCAACCCTCACTCCCTCAGCCCTCATCCGCATCCACGGATCCACCCAGCGCCAGAACAAGATGACCGCATCCACGACGGGCGACGGCGGCGGCGGTCGGCGGCTCGTTCCTTCCTCCGCGACGGCCAGACGCAGTGTGGCGGCGCAAGATCTCGATCGGCGACTCGGCGTCGGCAAGTCCAACTGCGCTCACGCTTTCACGCAAGAACGAAGTTCAGCCTCGAAGTTCCGTCTTCCTGCCGTTCCGCCGACCAGAAGAGGTGAGCCGTCCGTCCTCTTGCCCTCCTCGCTCTCAGCCGCCGCTTTCCATCCGTTCATTTTCCGCCTCTCCGTTGCTTCCTCCTCTTCTTTGGGCTGCTATCGGTCTGGCGCTTCGCCGCCGCCCGCCACGGTCTCTGAGTGCGGGCGTGGGGACGACGCCGGATCTGTGGTGCCGCCGGTGGGGCAAGATCTGGAGCGAGGCTGCGCTGGGAGCTGATCCGGAGCTGCGTCTGGTGTGCCGGAGCTTAGCGCCATGATCGACGCTGCGCCTGCTGCTGTGTCATGCGGTCGCTTAGGTATGGTTCCTCGGCCGTCTTCTTCTTGCGCTTACTGCTTATGAAATCGATCTATAGAGATGTGACATTTTGATTTTTCTTGCGCTTACTTGCATGGACACGGTCTCAATCTCTCAGATTACTGCCTATAGTTGAGAGCTCTCTGTAAGTCTCATTCTAGGCGGCGTGCATGCCAATTGTTCTTGGTGTCAGCGTAGATGTTGCTCACTGGCATCAGGTTTCAAACTGATGGTATATTTTACAGAGTCTAGTATTTAAGCTCATAGTACTTCTCATGGGTGCCATGCTAAAGGCTCTGTTGAAACCCTAAGATGTAAAATTCTTCAATTATACGCTATTTGCAATTGGCATATATTTGTGCAGTTTTATGGAAAATTTGTTTTCTGCAATTCTCTCTATTCATAGAATGAATTCATTGCTGCAATTGGCTCACACCAAAGGATATATGCAATTTTTCCATATGTTGTTCAGAAAAGTTTTTTTTCCATATTTGCTGCAATTGGCTCTGTTGAAACCTGCACTCATTGCTGCAAATGGTCGTAAATTGAAGTGATTTCCACTTTCTTATGCTTTTCTTATTGTCAATAGCCATTGAAAAGTTTGTTGAGAAGTTAGCCCATCTTATGTCTATGCTCATCACGAATTTCCCTTTTGTATTTGTCAGGAAGTGAGCAATGTCGGCTCCTGGCGCTTCAAGTGGATCTCAAGCTGCTGCTGCTGCATCTCAATCTGTGGGTTCTCGTCCACGTCTTACAGCCAATTCAAGAAGACCGCCATCCGATTCAAAGAAGACCGCAAATCGATTCTCGCAACTCTAGGTAATAATTCAGTGGTAGAGGTAGAAGATGATGTTCCTGTTGGTAGTAAGAGGAAGCTAAGATCTGAAGTATGGAAAGACTTTGATTTGATTAATGTAAGTGGGGTATGGAAAGCAAAATGTAAATGGTGCAAAAAATATTTAGGTGGGGAGACAAGAAATGGTACAACCCACTTAAAGAATCACATTGCTGTATGTCAGGACAGAGCTACTAGAAAAGGTTTAACACAGTCTACTCTTAAATTATCACGCAAACCCACAAGATGGGCTTTGTCACATTAGAGAAGTATGTGTTTGATCAAGATGTCGCTAGGAAAGAACTTGCTTTAATGATTATTGTCCATGAGTTTCCTCTTTCCATGGTGGACTATGTTGGATTTCATAAGTTTTGTCTTTGCATTGCAACCAAACATTCAAGGTAGTGTCTAGAAACACAATTAGAAAGGATATCTTGGATATGTATCAAGTGCAAAAGCAATCTATGGTGAATTACATCAAAAAAATGAGTGCTCGTGTTGCTGTTACTACGGACTTGTGGACAGCAAACCACCAGAGAAAAGGTTACATGGCAGTTACAGCCCATTTTCTAGATGAAGATTGGAAGCTTAAAAGTTTTCTTATTAGGTAATAATAAATCACATCATTTTGTGTTCTTGTGGACAACAAACAACCAGAGAAAAGTTTTCGTATTAGCTAAAAAGTTTTCTTATTGTTGTAGGTTTATTTATGTTCCGGCACCACATACTGCAGAGGTTATAGCAGGGGTTTTTCATGAAGTTCTCCTAGATTGGCATATTGAGAGGAATCTGTCCACTATAACTCTTGACAACTGTAGTGTCAATGATAGCCTCATGAAGACCTTGGCACCGATGGTGATGACCTTGTAAAGAACAAGGCTGCTGTGGAAGGCAAGTTACCACTCCTCTCTTGTATGTTGAAGGGCAAATTAATTCATATGCGTTGTGCTGCACATATTTTAAATTTGATTGTGAAAGATGGAATGAGTGTAATGGAGAAGGGAATTGATAATGTGCGTGATAGTGTTGCATACTGGTCGGCCACTCCTAAAAGACATGAGAAGTTTGAGAAAATGGCAGCACAAATGAAAGGAAAATATGAGAAAAGAATTGCTCTTGATTGTAAAACTAGATGGAACTCTACTTATATTATGCTTAGCACTGCACTAGTTTACCAAGATGTTTTTGAGCGCCTTGCTTCTCGTGCTCCTTGTGTTCCATCTCAAGATGATTGGAAGTTTGCTAGAGAGCTTTGTGATAGGTTAAAGATGTTCTATGATGTAAGCGAGCTACTATCGAAACTAAATATGTCACATGACCAACCTTTTCTTCCCCAAAATATGCAACATTTTTTGACAATTAGGAAGTGGCAAAGCAGTGAAATTCCTAAGGTAGAAGAAATGTCTATTAAAATGAAAGAGAAATTCAACAAGTATTGGTCGGATGTGCATGGTTTGATGGTCTGTTGCTACGTTGTCCTAGATCCTAGGTTTAAATTATAATTGTTGAATGCTCTTTTTCTCAAAATTCATGGGTCAGAAAGTGTAGCTATGGAAGCTGTCAACAAAGTGAAAGACTTGTTATACAATCTGGTTTTGGAATACCAAGATTGTATGGAGGATGTTGCCACAACAGATGGTGCTCAAACTAGACCAAGTGCTCCTTCTCAGATGGATGATGAAGATTGGATTGACACTTTTGATGATTACATGTCCAAACAGCCAGCTGTGACCTCCACCTATGTGCGAACAGAGTTAGATTTGTACTTGGAAGAGCCACTGCTGCCTAGGACATAAGAGTTAGATATCATTCAGTGGTGGCAACATGCAGGACTCAAATACCCAACATTACAAAAAATTGCACGTGATGTCCTTGCTATTCATGTGACAACGGTGACATCCGAGTCAGCCTTTAGCACTAGTGGGAGAATAATTAGTCCACATCGTAGTAGGCTTGCACCATCAATGATTGAGGCACTTATGTGTATGCAAGCATGGTCTCATAATGACATGTTAGGTAAGTGCAGTTTCTATAAGTATGTGGTTTTCATTCCATATAAGTTATATAACTAATTTGTGAAAATCACATCAATGCAGGTCTCATTCTACTTTTGTTGGTGCTTTGATGACTTATCTTGATGAAAAGATGAAGAAATGGTAGTCTTTGTTGTTTCCTTGTATATTCAATTTGTGAATTTACAATGCGTTGAACATTCAAGTAATGAGCTACTCTCTATTTTTATTTCACACGATGAAGATGACTCCACCATAATTGATGAATGATGAACTCTGTAATAATTTGGACAGTGTGTGTACTGTTATTTGTTTGGACTATAATATGTGAACTCTCCAATCTTGAACTTGGGTTGCTTCTCCAATTCTACCTTTGTGGGTATTTGTAATATTTGCAATATTTGTTTGGACTGTAATTGATGAATGTTTGGAATGTAATATTTGTTTGGATGTTTGGACTTTGCCACTTTGGACTAACTTACGTAAATGCTACACATGTATCGCTGTATATGTGTGTAATATCTTTTGTTTGGACTTTGCCACTTTGGACATTGTAATACTATTGTCCGGATTCCGGGTTTGGAGTTGATTTCGGTTTTTCAGACACTCCAGTGAAGAGGTAGCCAATGCGTCCGGCTAGTTTAGCCCGTGGAGCTATAAACTTGTTGAAAGTGTTGGCGGCTTTTTGGCCGGATGCGGCGGGCTTTGTCATCACGAGCACCCTTAAGTCTTGGTGGCTTGTGTAGGTGTGTTTGGGAGCCCTCTAACTCACATATGCTTGATAGTGTTCATCAAATGTGTGAGTGAGCGATTTCTAGTGCGTTGCATTATGAGATTGCATCGAGTGGCACTGGGTGTTTGAGTTGCAAGCTGGTGGTGCTTGTTACTCTTGGAGGTTGCCACCTGCTAAACGGCTTGGTGGCGAGTTCTCCGTCGTGAAGCTCGCAAGAAGATTGTGTGGTGCTTCAGAGAAGGATTTATGAGGGATACCGTACTCACCCCGTGGGAGCCGCAATGAGCAACACTAGTAGAGCATGTCATTGAGTTACCCTCATTTATAGGTAGGTTCTTGCGGTGCCCAACGTGTGGGCTTGGCGGGTGATGCCAACTAGCTGCTGAACCACTAAGTGAGCGGTCGACACAACGGGGACTAGCTTGGTGGCAACCAAGTGAACCTTGGGAGAAAAATCACCGTATCGACATTGTTCTTCTCGTTAGTTTGCATTTCTCTTATACAAGCTTGTAATTACTCTCATACACATTGTGCTTGTGTAGTTGTTCTTGTAATTATTTAGCTGGTATAGCTTGCTAGTTACCTTCTTGCTTGTATAGCATAGAAGTAGCTCCCCTGCGTGACTAATTTGGTTCGAGTAACCTTGTTAGTCGCATTGCTTAGTTTGTTTAGCTAAGTAATTTGCGCTCTCTAATTTAGCATTAGTTGCCTTGTTATTGAGCATTGCTAGTGAGCTTAGCCTTTATGTTTTTGCATACTAGTTGTGCAGGAGCTCCCCCGTGCTTCAAGTACTAGTTGCATATATTTGTGTGACCTTACTTCTAGAATTAGTTAGATGAGTTCTAGCTAGCCCGGCACTTTAGTTGCTTAATTAGTATCTTTGTAAGGTGCTAGGGAACTTAGATAGAGGGGTGTAGTCTTGTCTAGACCGATAGTTTTAGTTCGCATTTGTTTCGGTTAGCCGGTACGATTAATTTTAAAAAGGACTATTCACCCCCCTCTAGTTCGCCATCTCGACCCTACACTACTCCCTCCGTTTTAAATTATAAGTCGCTTTGACTTTTTTGGTATATCCATTTTACTATGTATCTATATATAACATGTGTCTAGATACGTAACTAAACGTAATAAAAAAATCAAAACAACTTATAATTTAGAACGGAGGAAGTAGATCATAAAAAGCAAAGCACATGAACGACACATAGCACAATCAGAGGTTATAAAGATCGCAAGAATATAGTTCAAATACCAGTAAACTGGTACATGTAGATGTCATCACAATTATACCTCAAAGACTAATGTAGCAGATGCTTGGAGCTTCAGACGATCAACCACATAGGGAGATTGACTAGTGGGATGAATCCTTGTCGTAGATGAAGTAAACAGCGGTGCTTCACAGCGCCATTGGTGGTTACTTGGACGTTGAAGAGATGATGACTAGAATCTTCCTAAGGTGGCCTTGGATGGCGTGTGGGCTATATCGACTAGGGTATTGGGCCATCCTTGGCCCGCTAAGCTTGCCCTAGGTGCTCGTGGAGCCTTGAGTCTGGCTGGATTATCCAATGCATCTTTACATTGTTTATTCCTGATTTTGCAACACAAAGAGAAATAGAAGTTGCTTGCAAAATCATTTAGGGGTTAGTTAATGGTATAACATACAATTTAAGTACATATATAAGGAGAAATTAGTGTAAAAATATTACTATAAATAGTGCCAATAGTAATTAACTAAGGACTCCTTTGGAATGGAGGTTCAACATAGGAATTTTGGAGGATTCTATCTAGGATTTCCGTGAGACCGTTTGGAACAAAGGAATTCTTTCCAACAATTCCTTTGAAATTCCTATGGATTGAGCTATTTTATCTTATCTCACATGAATTTTGGAGGAAACTGCGGGCCTATAGGAAATTGCAGTATTGAACATTTAAATGGAGCGTAGAATGAACATAGTGAATCGATGGGAGAGAGCGCACAAACTAACGAAACTCTGCATGAGGTTCAACATAGAATTCCTTCAAAATTCATTTGGATCAAGCCTGCCAACATGAATTTCATTAGATTTGTAGGAACCAAATCCTTTCTTCCAAGGGGCTTCATAGGAAAATTTTCCATATGATTCCAATCATATGCTAGGGTTCCCCTATAGGGGCCTAAACATGAGGTCGAAGGCTTCTTTCTAAATAAACTTTCTTTAGTTCTAAATAATAAGCAATGTTTCACAGCGCCATTGGTGGTTCTTCATTTGCAGCGTTGGCATTGTTTCATAGCGACTACCTATAGGAATTTTTTTTCTACGTGACTATTTGGAACAAAGGATTGAGCATTCTAAAATCCTACAAAATTCATTTGGAATGGTTCAGATCTCGGTGTATTGGGCCCCAAGTATCCTCGTCACCGGGGAGATAAGCTCGACCTGGATGAGATAGGCCGAGCCTGCTACTGAAGAGGTCCAAACTGGATATGGTACATCAACTACTTAGACGATAAGATGTTAACTAGGTATAATTGGAAGCCAAGCATGTCATGTTGTTCTACTCGGTTTCGATAGGATTTTTTTGTAACAAACATGAAAACCATAGATCTAGGTGATTAAGCATTCCATCTGTAGCCTTGCTTCCCAGACTATAAGGGAAGGCAGGGACAATCCATTCGTAGGT
This sequence comes from Miscanthus lutarioriparius, assembly GCA_904845875.1. NCBI lineage: Eukaryota > Viridiplantae > Streptophyta > Magnoliopsida > Poales > Poaceae > Miscanthus > Miscanthus lutarioriparius. The sequence continues at coordinate 18,622,941 of CAJGYO010000011.1, read as the reverse complement.
AGATTCATCCAAGCAACCCGTACCTTAGAACCCTCAATAAATCCATCAACGCCCCGTAAACCCGAGCATATGACACAAGAGAAGTATTCTCCACAGGACGTAGTGTATCTTGTGTCGGACGGCAGTCCATAGGACTTTTAGAGGAAATCTAACAAGGTCCGACCTCTTGTGTTCATGTGTTTTAGATATTCTGCGTTCTAAAGAGGCCCTAAAGGTCTTGTGAGCGAGAATTATTCCATGGCCAACCGCCTGATTACTACGTTTTGGATGCAAATGCTTCCTGTAACAAATGCAACGCATGTTGTCTCCGTAGCTACCAGTCGAATAGTTCGATCACGAGGCCCGCCCTAGTTGTCTTCCACACGAAGGAAAGTGGGCGAAGCCTGCCGGACTCTACGACAGTGACTCCCATCACAGGTGGAGACTAGTCCTGTTCCCGGGCTGATTTGGAGAACCTGGCTACTGTTCCAGCATGCGGCTTTATCTAGCTTTGTTCCCACTCTGCTGGACTCTGGTGTATATATCCTCAGCAAGCAAACTCGAACAGTTCTCGTGGTCGCCTGAAACAAAGGCGTGGTCGATCTTTAAGGTGCGTTTGGTTCCATGTATATACATGGATGGCACCTCGATATCCCAGGACGAGGGTTGTTTGGTTGGATGAACAAGCTAAACATGATATCCAGAACCTAGAATATTCTCCTTAGATGCTGGACAACACGGCCAAAAAAAAAAGCAGCGGACGAGCATATCCACGGCGGTCACGGGCGCGCGGGAAGACGCGTGGGCGCGCGCGCAGAGAATTTCCTCACCTCTCGGCTCCCATACCTTATCTTCACCCGTCACCGATCCGGCTGGCCCGGCAGTTTCGTCGGCGAGAGGATGCAGGGGCCGCATCTGCAAGGTGGAAGACGAGGCAGCCATGGACGGAGCCGCTTTTCTCCCTGCCGGCGGCAGCGCTGCTCTGCCTTGACCCGGTAGCTGCGTCGGCGAGAGGGGGAGAGGATGCTGGGGCCGCATCTGCAAGGTGGCTAGCGTCGGCGCTGCTCTGCCTTGACCGGCGGCTGCGTCGATGAGAGGGAGAGAGAGGATGCAGGGGGCGTATCTACGACGTGGAAGACGGAGGCTAGCCCTGTTTGTTTTCTTATAAGCCATACTTTTTTGATCGACGAACATTATATTTTTTTTATAATAAATTAGTTAATATTACTATCAGCCATGACTCATCAGTCCGCGAGGTAGAGGACGAGCGGGCGACCAGAGGATAAGGCCGTCCGTACCTGGGGTCTCCGTGTGTGGCGTCGTGTGCGTGCGTGTGTTGGGTCCTTGTACCGTGCGTGAGATTTGTGGGGTGCTTCCGTTTTTCTTTTTCTCTTTTTTCTTTCTGATGAAATTTTTTTCTCTCTTTAAAACAAAATTCACACACACACACATATATATATATATAACTATTGTTCCGTGGCTAGTCATAAAATAACTTATTTTATGGTCACTTTGAGTTACGATAATTACTATTCTAATTTACGAGATTACAGTAACTCCTTACTAAGTGATTTACTAGAACATTATGGTAAATATCACCGTGAGTTATAATAACACGAGTATCGTAAATGCATATTCATGTTAACGTAAATTGGTACAAACATTATCGTAAATCAAGGTGGCAATAGAATAAGTTATTCTATGGCCAGCTGCAGAATAGCCTTACCATATTGTCGGATACCAGAAAATGGGGTACCCAAGCAAAGATCGAAAAACTGCTTATACCCTAAAAACAGAACCAACGGAATAAACAAACGAGGTCTCGGCCGAAATCTCCGATTCGCCCGAGACCCCGTCGCCGAGCCCCAGCGGAAGCAAACGGTTCTCCGACTCGTCCGAGACCGCCTCGCCGAGGCCCCCGCGTCGAGGCCCCCTCATCGAGGCCCCCTCGCCCGGGGCCTCGGAAGAAGTGCCGATTCTCCGATTCGCGCGAGGCCGGCTCGGCACCAACCCCGTGATCGCCTTTTTGACCAAACTGCTCTGACCGAACGTCACATCCAGACACCCAACCACTCCGACAGATGCACGATGGCATAGAACGGCGAAGTGACCGGCTACACGCCGGTCGCGTCAACCCCCGCCATCCGAGACAGCATGCAGCGGGGTTACCGACCATCGTGGCTGCCTAACTCCGCACCAAGGACATCGCATAGCGTGGGGAGTCGAACGGGTTCCTCGTAGCCTCGGAATCAGCGGACCGACCACTCCGTCTCGCCCGAGCCCCGACAGGCCTCGGATTCATCGATCTTATTACGCCGCCGTCCGTCGCCCGCCGAGAGACCCTCGGAAGGGCCTCGGACGAATCAATCGGCGCTTTCGCCGCCCGAGGCCGGGCTCGCCCCACAACCTCGTCGTCTCCGCCTCAAAAATCTCTCGGCGGTGTCACATCCGATTAATGCGCTCGGCCGCACCCACTCACGTAAGCCACGATCGGCAAGGCGCGCAACAGAGCGACGGGACAACGGTCGATCACCTTTTTACCATCCCCATCGACAAACACAGTATCAGTATCCTATAGGCGCACGTCTCGCACTATTCCGCCGATGGCTGCCGAGACCCAGATCGCACTGGGTCACTTCTCAGGCCTCGGCACGGCAGCAGCCTCTAAGACAACAGCCTCGGCACGACAGGCCTTGGCACGACCGGCTACGAAGGCCGTCGAGCCTCTGCAATCCACCAAGTCAATAAATGCGCAGCATGTTACTTGCAGTGAAGACCATACCGATTAGACATCTACGGAAACTCCCACGACAATGCCATGCTGCTCCAGGAGTAAATACGTCATCGAATAGTCCTTGCTCCACGTGTAGCTCTCTTATGTACTCCTGGTTTCCTCCCTGCGGCTATAAAAGGAGGCAGCCAGGACCGTTTCCAGGACGACGGATAGAATCACAGATACTCGCACGAACAACACGCCTCGTTCTGTAATTCATATCACCTCCCCTCATAGAGATCTGGGACGAACTCCCTCTCTCGCCTAGCTTGTAACCCCCTACTACGAGCACCCCGGTGCAAGAAATACAAGAACACCTTCTCAGACTGGACGTAGGGCATCCATTGCCCGAACCAGTATAAATCTCTGTGTCCACTTTGCACACTATCGAGGACTCAGACGCGCAGACTCATTTACTCGTCGCTCTGTCTAGCCCCTGTTCTCTAGACACCGACAGTTGGCGCGCCAGGTAGGGGCCTCTGCGTGTCAGCTTAGTCATCCCACCAGATTCCGGATGGTAGATCCCGTGCGATCGTTGCGTCTCAGAACGATCGTCTGGTTCGGAAGCCTAGAATTCATGTCTCTAGGGCACGAGTACGACATGGTACTCCTCTCACCCAGAGCGCCATCAACCGACGACGACGTCTTGCACCGGCAGCCCACGCGCGGACGGCGCCCGAGCCGCTGCTCCCGTCAAGCTCGCCGAGCGCCGCGCGGGCGAGTCCACCCTAACACCACGCAAGTACAGAACGCCGATCTGTGCTCCACCGGAATCCCATACCCCGCTGCTGGCACAGAGTCCCTGCACGGGGACCTGTCCGGCTTAAGCCTCGGCAGGGGAAAAGGGTCGGCGGCGCACAGCGACACCCCATCATCAAGCTCTGTCCCGCCTCCTCCCGAGGAGCCAGCTCTGACAAAGCAGAGCATGGCGACGGCGCCATCCCCGTACCCTTTTGGGCTGACCAATGTCGCCGCCTCCTACGCCACCGCCCTCGTCTCCATTCATCAACGTCATGCCCATAACCCCATAGTCACAACTCAAATCCACCCCCACTCTGACTCCTCGGAGGAGGACGAGGCGTGGGTTGGAGTAGACTTCTCCGGGATTCGTGACCCTGAGGCGATGCATCGCTTCATGATCGCAAGCGACTACTGCTTCGGCCATTCCGATTCCGACGGCGAGGACGCTTACGACCCGACTCGTGAGTGTTTCCACGTCGGACTCGGAATGCCGAGCACGGGCAACGATGGAGGTAGGGCAGCCAACGCCACACCACCACGCACGGGGTCCTCGCCAATGGCTGCAGGTATCCCCACCCCCGAGCAACTTCAACGCATAGACCTAGAGCAGCTCCGTGAGCTTCAAGCCAAGGTCGAGCAAGATCGACTCCTCCTGCAGCAACTCCGAGCCACCCTCAAGCAAGAGCAGCGGGGGCGCGGCGATGGCGAAATGGCCCGGCTGGGGGCTCGCGACGTCAACCGCCGCATTAACGATGATGAAGGGGGCGAGCAACCCCCTGTCTTCAATCGCGCTAGCCAGAACGTCGCTGCGGTGGCAATACTGGTCTGAGCGATGCCCGAGCCCTCTACCACGGAGGGGCGACGAGTCCACGGCGAACTTCGGGGCCTTCTCGAGACTGCCGCGGTGCAGCAGGCCGAAAGCTCCGCGTCTCGATGACGCGGGGACGCCTCGAAATAGCCCTCGGTGCACGACCGCCTCAGGGCCACCTCGGTGCACGACCGCCTCAGGGCCACCTCGGTGCACGACTGCCTCGACGACCAACGCGAGGCGCAAAACGGCCACCACATGGGCGGCAGACGACGGCGCCACGACCACGATGGGGCCACCCGGGGCTACCGAGTGCACCGAGGCGGTCGCTATGACAGTGGGGAGGACCGCAGTCCTTCTCCCGGGCCACCTGGCCCTAGAGTTTTCAGTAAGGCCGTCCGCAGCGCCCGCTTCCCGACCTAGTTTCGTCAGCCAGCGAATCTCTCAAAGTACAGCGGCGAGACCAACCCCGAGCTATGGTTGGCCGACTACTGTCTGGCTTGTCAGCTAGGCGGTGCGGACGATGACCTGCTCGTCATCCGCAACCTCCCCCTATTCCTGTCAGACTCAGCACGAGCTTGGCTCGAACACCTTCCCCCTATGCAAATCCACGACTGGCGTGACTTGGTAAAGGTCTTCGTCGGGAATTTCTAGGGCACCTACACGCGCCCCGGGAACTCCTGGGACCTCAAGAGCTGCCGCCAGAGACCGGACGAGTCTCTAAGAGACTTCATCCGACGTTTCTCCAAGCAATGCACCGAGTTGCCCAGCATCGGCGACTCAGAAATCGTCCAGGCATTCCTCTCCGATACCACCTGTCGAGACCTGGTCCGAGAATTAGGCCAGAGCGTACCGACCACGGCATCTGCACTCCTCGACATCGCCACCAGCTTCGCCTCTAGCGAAGAGGCCGTCGAGGCCATCTTCCCCAACAACGACTCCAAGGGGAAGAGGCGGGAGGAGACCCCTGGGGCCTCGACGTCTCGCCCCCCCCCCAGAAAAAGAAGGGACGCCATGGGAAACAGGAGGTTCTCAAGGCCGGGCTCATCGCGGCCGCAGACCGCAAGAATCCCTGAGGCCCAGGGCTCTTCGACAACATGCTTAAAAGACCCTGTCCATACAATCAAGGCCCGGTAAAGCACACCCTCGAGGAGTGTGCCATGCTCCGGCGATACTACGCCAAGCTCGGGCTCCCCAACGACGATGCCAAGAAGAGGGGCCAGGATGATGGAGACAACGACAAGGGCGATGGGTTCCCCGAGGTACACAATGCCTTCATGATCTTCGGTGGGCCCTCGACGTGCCTCATAGCGCGACAGCGAAAAAGGGAACACCGAGAGGTCTTCTCGGTTAAGGTGGCCACTCCCCGGTACCTCGACTGGTCTCGGGAGGCGATCACCTTCGATCGGGATGACCACCCCGATCATGTCCCAAACCCCGGCCAGTACCCGCTCGTCGTTGACCCGATCATCGGGAACACCCGACTCACCAAGGTGTTGATGGACGGAGGCAGCGGCCTCAACATCCTGTACGCCAACACGCTGGAGCTCCTAGGGCTCGACCGGTCACAACTCCGAGGCGACGCCGCGCCCTTCCACGGCATCATGCCAGGGATGCGCGCACGACCCCTCGGGCGCATAGACTTACCCGTCTGCTTTGGCACCCCCTCCAACTACCGCAAGAAGACCCTCACCTTTGAGGTGGTGGGGTTCAAGGGGACTTATCATGCCATCCTGGGACGGCCGTGCTACGCCAAGTTCATGGCGGTCCCGAACTACACCTACCTCAAGCTAAAGATGCCGGGCCCCAACGGTGTCATCACTATTGACTCCACGTACGAGCATGCATACGACTGCGACGTCGAGTGCATCGAGTACGCCGAGGCTATAGTGGAGTCCAAGGCCCTCATCGCCAACCTCGACCAGCTCGGCAGTGAGGTGCCTGATTCGAAGCGTCGTGCCGGGACGTTCGAGCCCGCAGAGGCCGTCAAGCTCGTCCCGGTCGACCCCACTTGCTCAAACAACCAAGTGCTGAGGGTCAGCGCGACCCTCGGCAGCAAATAGGGGGTCGTGCTCGTCGACTTTCTTCGCGCGAACACCGACATATTCGCATGGAGTCCCTCGGACATGCCAGGCATACCGAGGGAAGTCGCTGAGCATGCCCTCGACATCTAGGCCGGCTCCAGACCGGTGAAGCAACGCCTGCGCCGATTCGATGAGGAGAAGCGCAGGGCCATCGGTGAGGAGGTACAGAAGCTTTTGGCGGCCGGATTCGTCAAGGAAGTGTCACATCCGGAGTGGTTAGCTAATTCCGTATTAGTTAAGAAGAAAAATAGAAAATGGAGAATGTGTGTGGACTACACCGATCTGAACAAAGCATGCCCAAAAGTCCCGTTTCCATTACCTTGAATCGATCAAATCGTTGACTCCACTACGGGATGCGAGACCCTATCCTTCCTTGATGCCTATTCCGGCTACCATCAAATCAAAATGAAGGAGTCCGACCAGCTCGCAACTTCTTTCATCACCCTATTTGGCCTATACTGCTATATGACTATGCCGTTCGGCCTCAGAAACGCGGGGGCCACGTACCAACGGTGTATGACCCAGGTCTTTGGCAAGCACATCGGACGAACTGTCGAGGCCTACGTGGATGACGTCGTTGTCAAATCCAAGCGGGCCAATGACCTCGTCAATGACCTGGAGGTAGCCTTCAAATGCCTCAGGGAGAAGGGCGTCAAGCTCAACCCCGAAAAGTGTGTCTTCGGGGTCCCCCGAGGCATGCTACTGGGATTCATAGTCTCAGAGCGCGGCATCGAGGCCAACCCGGAAAAGGTCTCTGCCGTGACCAATATGGGCCGATCCGAGACCTCAAGGGAGTACAGAAGGTTATGGGATGTCTAGCGGCCCTGAGCCGCTTCATCTCGTGCCTCGACGAAAAAGGCTTACCTCTGTACCATCTCTTGAGAAAATCTGAGCACTTTTCCTGGACCCCTGGGGCCGAGGAAGCACTCACCAAACTCAAAGCGCTGCTCTCCAACCCCCCCCCTGCTCTCGGGTACCACCGATCGAAGACGAGGCCCTCTTACTCTACATCGCCGCAACGACCCAAGTGGTCAGCGCGGCCGTAGTGGTCGAGAGGCAGGAAGAAGGGCATGCTCTACCCGTCCAACGACCTGTCTACTTCATCAGCGAGGTGCTTTCCGATACCAAGACGCGCTACCCCCACATCTAGAAACTAATCTACGCCATAATCTTGGCTCGATGCAAGCTGCGTCACTACTTCGAGTCCCACCCAGTGACCGTGGTGTCATCTTTCCCCTTGGGAGAGATAATCCATAACCGGGAGGCCTCGAGAAGGATTTCCAAATGGGCCGTGGAACTCATGGGGGAAGCCCTGTCTTTCGCACCCCGAAAAGCCATTAAGTCTCAGGTCTTGGCCGATTTTGTGGCAGAATGGACCGATACCCAACTACCACCTATTCAAGTCCAGGCGGAGTACTGGACCATGTACTTCGACGGGTCTCTGATGAAGACCGGAGCAGGCGCGGGTCTGCTCTTCATCTCACCCCTCGGAGTCCATATGCGCTACGTAATTCGACTACACTTCGCCGCCTCCAACAATGTGGCCAAATACGAGGCCCTCGTCAACGGCCTGCAGATCGCCATTGAACTTGAGGTACGGCGTCTCGACGTTCGAGGCGATTCACAGCTTGTCATCAACCAAGTGATGAAAGAATCAAACTGCCATGACCTCAAGATGGAGGCGTACTGCACGATGGTACGCCGCCTAGAGGACAAGTTCGATGGCCTCGAACTCAATCACATCACACAAAAGTTCAATGAGGCCGCGGACAAACTGGCAAAGATGGCGTCGGCACGGACCCCGGTCCCCCCGAACATCTTCGCCAGAGACCTCCACAAGCCATCCGTCGACTATGACTCGGCGAAGGTAGAGGGCCCATCGGCCGAGCCCCCCACAGGGCCCGAGGCCCCCTTTGCCACCGAGACCTCACCACCCGAGCCCGAGTCCATGGCAATTGACACAGAGCCTCCCGAGGCCGACCAAGGAACGGACTGGCGAGTCCCTTTTCTTGATCGCCTCGTGCGAGGAGAGCTTCCCGTGGACAGGACCGAGGCCCGATGGCTTGCGCGACGAGCCAAGATGTACGTCCTCTACAACGGCAAGTTGTATAGGTGTAGCCCATCTGGTATTCTCCAACGGTGCATCACCACCGAGGCTGGCCAATCACTACTCTGGGACTTGCATGCGGGAGCCTGTGGGCACCACGCAGCGCCTCGGGCACTAGTGGGAAATGCCTTCCGCCAAGGTTTCTACTGGCCAACAGCGATGGCTGATGCCACGGGGCTAGTATGCTCCTGCGAAGGATGCCAGTACTACGCTCGACAGACGCACCTCCCGGCCCAAGCCCTCCAAACCATCCCTATCACATGGCCATTCGCCGTGTGGGGGCTGGACATGGTTGGGCCTCTACATAAGGCACCCGGGCTATACCCATCCGTCAGTAGCCATCGACAAATTCTCCAAATGGATCGAGGCTCGTCCAATCACCCAAATCAAATCCGAGCAAGCAAAGTGATGTTCTTTACGGATATCATCCATGTGTTGAATCCCAAATACCATCATCACCGACAACGGGGACGCAATTCACCGCCACAAGTTCTTGACGTTCTGCGACAACCACCGTGATCCGTGTGGTCCGGTCGGCCAGAGGACACCCTAGGACAAATGGCCAAGTAGAACGTGCCAACGGCATGATCCTACAAGGCCTCAAGCCAAGAATCTACAACCGGTTGAAAAAGTTTGGCAAGAAATGGCTTGCCGAACTCCCCTCGGTCATTTGGAGCCTGAGGAATACACCGAGCCGAGCCACGGGATTCACACCGTTCTTCCCGGTCTATGGGGCCGAGGCCATCCTCCCACCGACTTGGAGTACGGCTCCCGAGACTACTGTGCCTACAACGAGCAAAGCAACCACATCGCCCATGAGGACGCCCTCGACCAACTTGAGGAAGCCCGAGACGTTGCCCCTGCTACACTCGGCCAAATACCAAAGAAGCCCTCACGACGCTACCAAGCCAGCACATTCGAGCCGAGACACGAAGGTGGGCGACTGGTCTGGTGCCGAGGTCGAGGCAGAGCAAACAAGGGCCGCCACAAAGTGACCCCGCCATGGGAAGGGCCGTACATCGTCAGCCAAGTACTAAAGCCCGGAACCTACAAAGCTGGCCAACGAGAAGGGTGAAATCTTCACCAACGCTTGGAACATAGAACGACTACGTCGTTTCTACCCTTAAGTTTCCAAACGTTGTTTACATTGTTTCTAAATACAATAAAGAAGCGTTCTTTAAGTTGTTACAATCTTTCGAGGCCCCCCTTAATAGGCAACTCGATTGTATGGAACCTAAGGACCAAAAGTTTGTCTCAAAGGCAAAAGACCGGCTGAGCCGTGAGAACAACCTACGCCTTTGGGCTACGGCAGCTCCCTCGCCACCTTTTCGCCCAAGAGACAGCTTAGGCTCCGAGGAAGTTCTTTGAAAAGAGCTTGTCTATCGATAGGGGCTCGACGTCACAATACGCGCTTCACGAGAGAGACTCGGCTCGCCCTGCAGAGTGAGCCTCCCTCGGGAGCTAAAAAGGGGGAACCCCTAAGTCCGGACGCCGCTTTCTTAACCGTCTTCGAAAATTTCCACGCCAAACTCTCTCAAGGCCCTAAGAGGACGTGTGCAAGAAACCTAAGGACCAAAAGCGTGTCCTAAGGCCAAAGGGCCGGTCGAGTGCGGAGAACAGCCCACGCCCGGGCTCACGGTAACTCCTCGCCACCCTTCGCCAAGGGACGGCTTAGGCTCCGAGGAAGTTCTCTGCGGGTATCCAAGAACGAGACAGGGCATGGTGCTCGGAAATGGAATAAGAAAGCGGTTAAAAAACGCACATACGCAAGTACTTTAAAAGGCCTCGACGGACACAAAACGTCACGGTATGACAATTAAACCAATCTGTTTACATGGCCCCTGCTGGCCCAGGTCAAAGCTCAGGGAGCGGAGGCTGGCGCGGGAGGAACCACCTCTTCTTCAAACAGTGGCTAACTGTGTCGGGCGCCCACCGCTCCATCATCCTTTCGCGACCTCTGCGTCGGCCTCCTCATCATCTTCCGCAAACGTAGCCATCATCGACAAACCTCGAGGTTGACGGCGTAGTGCGAGGAGACGACGGCTAGGGCGCATTTGACACCCATGTGCAACGCCCCCCGGAGCCTCTCGTGGACGCAGCCGCTCAACGCAATCAGGCGGCTCCCAAGGGAGCTGGCTGATTGGACCCCCTCGACCTCCAGAGCCTCGCGAAGGTGGCACGGTGGGCTGCCAAGCAGAGCCTCATGCTCCTGGACCTCAACGTCCAGCGCCGCCTGCGCTGCGACGAAGGCCTCAGCTGCCTGGGAGGACTCTTTCTCCAGACCTACACCACGACAAAGAGTCAGGGGCCAAACGCAAACCAGAGCAAACGGAACAAGGAGCGCGGTTCAGCGGAACTTACCCTCGGCTTTGTTCTTCCAGGCTAAAGCCTCGACTCGAGAGGCCTCGGCCGCCTTGGTAGCCTCTGCCAAAGCGACTTTTCCACGGTGATGTTCACTCGCTCAGGCCCACCTGACTGCCCGGTGGTGACCTTGGCAGAGGCCATTGCTTCTTGGGCTGGGACTTGAGGGAATCCCGCTCCTCCTTGCCTCCTTGATCTTCGCCACCAAAAGGCAGATCACATTTAGCCATGGCCACCCTCGGCCTTCAGTCGACACAATCAAGGCGAAGGTCCTCCACTTCAAAGACTAAGACCGACGAAACAACAGCTCCCTGGGCATCGGCAAGCAGGCCCTTTTGCCACCGGAGCTGCTCCCAGACTCCCATCTTCCTTCGTAGGAACAACGATTTCCCAAGGGACCGAGTCTCGAGCTCCTGAGACAGGCAAAGACGTACGTCAAACACCGCAAGGGGGGCTCAGAGAAAAAACAACGCGACACGAAAAAGGGAAGTGCATACCTGGGTAACACCGGGCAGGTCCCTTTGCATAACAGTACATCATTGTCAGATCGATCGCACCGTTAGTTGGTGGTATTGCTCGAGGGTGTCCCAGGCGCCCCTTCTAAGCAGCGTCCTCAAGGGCAAAAACACAGCTCCCCTCGTGGTCGGCCCGTTTTCCCCATACAACACGCTGGTGATTCCACCATGGGGCTGGTCGGACCGGACAAGGACCGAACTCCCTCGGCAGGAGTCGGGACCGGCCGCTCCGCGGTGATGGCCGCCTCGGTGTCCGCCGCCTCCTTCCCTCGGGAAGAATCCTCAGACGAGATCGTCTGAACCAGGGGTGGTGCCGAAGCCCGCCCCGCCTCTGTCCCAACCGCCTCGGCCTCAACGGGCCCGGGGGCTCTGGCCTCTGCCATCTCTACCTTGGTGGCGGCGTCCACCGCCCTGGCCTCGGAAGCCTTGGGGGCTCTGGCCTCATCCCCGATGGCCCCAGCAGTGGTGGACGCCTCGGCCTCATTCGCCCCAAGACCCACGACCTCGCTGGGCGTGGACTCCTCCTCCCCCGCCTCTGTCCCAATCGCCTCGGCCTCAACGGGACCGGGGGCTCTGGCCTCTGCCATCTCTACCTCGGTGGCGGCGTCCACCGCCCCTAGCTCGAAGCCTTGGGGGCTCTGGCCTCATCCCGATGGCCCAAAGAAGTGGTGGACGCCTCGGCCTCATTCGCGCCTAAGACCCACGACCTCGCTGGCGTGGACTCGTCCTCCCCACTGTTCAAGTGGCCACCTCGGCGCCCTTTTCTTGAGCAGCCGGCTCCTCCGGCCGGGCCGCCCATGCCTAACGCCGCGCCATCTTTGCCGACGCCACCGCGCCTCACATTGCCCGATGAGCGGTGGAGCTGGTGCTCACCTTGAGCGCCTTATGGGGCGCCAAGGCAGGTTCCTCCACCCGGCGCTGGTGGCTGGAAACGAAGGCATTCCTAAAGGTCAGCGTACGACTAGGGGGCAAGCAGGAAATACTACAAACTCCACCAAAAAATAGACTTACCGCGAACGAGGAAGCAATCGCTTCTGGATAGCGTCCCTCCTCTACAACGGCGGCGGTGGTGGTGGTGGCACGGCTTCTGTATCCGCCGGTACCGGCTGGTCTCCGCCGAACCCCAGCACCCCCTCGATCATCCGCAAAGACGATTGAGCCGTCCCCGGCGTCGCTTGCTCCACCTCCTCCGCCAAGCCCACCGGGCTGACAGCACGCGTCTCGGGCGTGTCGTCCTCGACAACGAGACGGGCGTCTACCAGAGACACCCCGGGCGCCACCTCCGTAACGTCGGGGAGGTGGTCCAGGGTACCCTTCCCTTCCTCGACCGCGCCAACGTCGCCGGAGGAACCCGACACCGATACTGAGGGAGATGACTCCAACGGGAGACCGCCGAGCCTCTGTTGCGGCGGGCGCGCGCCCGACTTTTTCGCGCGCAAGGATCCTCTTCGTGTGCCTTGCCACCTTGGCGTCTTTCTTCTTCTTTCGCTCCTCGGCGACGCCCTATTCACGGCTCGGCCGGGCGCCCTTAGGAACGGCGGCGGGGAGCTTCAGACGCCCCTTATCCCTCGTAGAAACGACAAAATAAGGCAGCAGGCGAAAAAAAAGCAATAAGCAAGAAGGCCGCGAAGGCCTCGCAACACCCAACTTACTGTGAAATGTACCCGCGACGGCGCGCCGGGAACGGCAAGAAGCCATCAATCTTCGGTTTCCCATCCACCGCCTCCCTTACCCGACGTAGGATCTCCTCATCAATAAGGGCGAAGGCGGACATCTTGATGCCTTCAATCGAATCGCGCGGGGTCATCTCGAATAGGCGCCGCCGCCGAGCCATCAGCGGCAACACCCTCCGGCGGTGAAAAGCCGCCACGACCACGGCCGCCGTAAGGCCGCAATCACGCAGCTTCCCCAGGGCCCTCAGGAGCGGTTCCACTGGCTGATCAGCTTGATGACGCCCGTACCCCACTTCTCCCGGTGACTCTCCACAACCCGCCCGGTGTAAGGGGGAAGCCCGCCGTCGTCGTTACGAAGGTAGAACCAGCTATCATACCAACGACGGTTGGATGATGCCAGCTGGGCTGGGATGTAGAGGTGTTGCCGGTCTTGGCGCACCTGAAGGGTGCAGCCGCCGGCCCTCAGCGCCTTTCGAGCCCCCTTCGCTCTCGCCGACTTGGTGGTAAAAACCGCCCGAAACAAATGGAGCCACGGCTCCCAGTGGGGAGCGATCCCCAGGTACCCCTCGCAAACGGCGACGAAGATGGCCGCCTATGCGATGGAGTTGGGGCTGAAGTTGTGGAGCTCCACGCCGTAGTAGTGCGGGAGCGCCCGCATAAACTGGTCCGCCGGTAAGCCGAGGCCTCGCTCGTGGAAGACGACGAAGCTCACCACGTAGCCATCACGTGGCCTCGGCTCCGACTCATTCCCTGGAGCAATCCACTCCGGCTCGTCAGAATCGGTGATCGGGCGGAGGAGACCGGCGTCCACCAGTGACTGCAGCTTCTCCACAGTGTAGTCAGACCGCTCCCAGGGATCCGCCGGGAGAATGACAGGACCGCCAGCCATTGCGCGGTGGAGGACACTGCTACGGCGGTAAATCTCTCTCTCTCTCTTTCAATCGATCTCTCTCGCCCTTCTTCTCCCCGGCGCTTTACGCTCTCAGCAACGGCTTGGAAGCGGCGAAAGCAAATGCAGGCAAGGTAAGGAGGGGAGGGGTGAGGCTCTTTATGTATTTATGCAGGGGTAAGATGAAACCGCTGGGCGACGAAATCGGGGAAGTTTCCCTCAGATCCGGCGCATATAATCCAGATCCGATATCTCCGCCCACGTGCCCACCTTCTCCACATTTAATCGCGCAGATGGTTATGTCCCATCCACTGACACCACGTCACGCAGCAACGGCAGCTCCCGAGAAGACTGCCTCAAAAGACGCGCCGGACGTTGTTAGCCAATGGAAGGGAAATACCCCTCAGTCGATTCCTTCCGAGCTAAGGAACCGGGCACCGAGCCCGCTACGGCCCAGAGGTTCGAAGGTTGGGCCATTTATGGTCTCGACAGCCGCCTCAGGACGACAGAGTCAGGGACAACTATGGGCGAGCCCGTACATGGCCGAGGCCCAGGCAAGCGATTGCTTGGGATGCCCTGAGTCGTGTCCGAGACCAGCAGGAGTTCTCTAAAGGGGATCCCACCGTAGGGAGGCACCAAGCCCCTAGGGCCAATCGAACGGCCCTGGCACCCGCTAGAGAAGCCTTCTGGTACTTTTTTGGAGCGCGTCTCTGGACCACTAGCCGACCCCTATAGAATGGGGCACGGGCCTCCACTCGGACTTACCCGATAAAAGCTCACCGAAAATGTCATCGCTCGCGCCCACCGAGGGTAGCCTGGCATGTTCCACCCCTCCTTCCGAGCAAAAAGGAAGCGCGAGGGTCGTACAAAAAGCTAGGGGAACTCCTGATCGCCCTCTCGCTCCACGTGGAGGCTCGGGGGCTCTTCCTACAAACTTGACGAGACCCAGCGGCCTAGGCTCGCACGCGAAGGGCTCGGCAAACAACCCCTCCTTCCGAGCGAAAAGGAAGTGCGAGGGTCGTACAAAAAGCCAGAAGAACTCCTGACCGCCCTCTCGCTCCGTGCGGAGGCTCGGGGGCTCTTCCTACAAACCTTGCTGAGACCCAGCGACCTAGGATCGCACGCAAGGGCTCGGCAGGCTCAGGTGCTCCTCCTGCACCCCAAACAAGCGACCCGAGCTCGCTCTCATGGGTCAAGCAAATGCGATAGAGCGCCTTACTCAACGAAGAAAAAGCCCCTAAAGGAGTAAACTCACTCCTCTAGGGCCTCGGGGGCTACACCCGGCGGGTGCGCTCGCGCGCACCCACCAGAATCACGAGTATAAAACAAACCCGACAAAAGCCACTGAGAAACAAAAGTCTCGAAAAAACCTCGGGGAGAGTATCCCACACTCCCGCCCGAGGCTCGGGGGCTACTGTCGGATACCAGAAAATGGGGTACCCCAAGCAAAGATCGAAAAACTGCTTAGACCCTAAAAACAGAACCAACGGAATAAACAAACGAGGTCTCGGCCGAAATCTCCGATTCGCCCGAGACCCCGTCGCCGAGCCCCAGCGGAAGCAAACGGTTCTCCGACTCGCCCGAGACCGCCTCGCCGAGGCCCCCGCGTCGAGGCCCCCTCGCCCGGGGCCTCGGAAGAAGTGCCGATTCTCCGATTCGCGCAAGGCCGGCTCGGCACCAACCCCGTGACCGCCTTTTTGACCAAACTGCTCTGACCGAACGTCACATCTAGACGCCCAACCACTCCGCTGCAGACGCGACGATGGCACAGAAGCGGTGAAGTGACCGGCTACACGCCGGTCGCGTCAACCCCCGCCATCCGAGACTAAGCCTGAGCAGTGGGTTACCG
Source organism: Miscanthus lutarioriparius (assembly GCA_904845875.1). Lineage (NCBI taxonomy): Eukaryota > Viridiplantae > Streptophyta > Magnoliopsida > Poales > Poaceae > Miscanthus > Miscanthus lutarioriparius. The sequence goes on along the minus strand of CAJGYO010000011.1, from coordinate 18,607,162 downwards.
ACCACCGTGGTTGCCTAACTCCCGCACCAAGGACATCGCAACGTGGGGAGTCGAACGGGTTCCTCGTAGCCTCGAGAATCGGCGGACCGACCACTCTGTCTCGCCGAGCCCCTCGGACAGGCCTCGGATTCACCGATCTTACTACGCCTCTCCCGTCCGCCTCGCCCGAGACCCCCTCGGAAGGGCCTCGTCCCACAACCTCGTCGCCTCCGCCTCAAAAGTCTCTCTGGCAGGCTGTCATATCCGATTAATGCGCTCGGCCGCACCCACTACGTAAGCCACGATCGGCAGTGCGCTGCAACAAGAGCGACGGGACAACATCGGATCACCTTTTTACCATCCCCATCGACAACACAGTATCAGATCCCAGAGGGCGACGTCTCTGACTATTCCGCCGATGGTCTTTGAGACCCGATCGCACTGGGTCACTTCTCGGGGCCTCGGCACGGCAGGCCTCAAGACAACAGCCTCTCGCGACGACAGCCTCGGCACGACCGGCCACGAAGGCCGCCGAGCCTCCGCAATCCACCAAGTCAATAAATGCGCAGCATGTTACTTGCAGTGAAGACCATACCGATTAGACATCTACGAGAACTCCAACGACAACGCCATGCTGCTCCAGGAGTAAATACGTCATCGAATAGTCCTTGCTCCACGTGTAGCTCTCTTATGTACTCCTGGTTTCCTCCCTGCGGCTATAAAAGGAGGCAGCCAGGACCATTTCCAGGACGACGGATAGAATCACAGATACTCGCACGAACAACACGTCTCGTTCTGTAATTCATATCACCTCCCCTCACAGAGATCTGGGACGAACTCCCTCTCTCGCCTAGCTTGTAACCCCCTACTACGAGCACTCCGGTGCAAGGAATACAAGAACACCTTCTCAGACTGGACGTAGGGCATCCATTGCCCGAACCAGTATAAACCTTGTGTTTCTTTGCATCTCCATCCGGAAGAGGGAGCACGCAGCACAAATTCACTAGTCGGTTAAGGACCCCGGTTCCGAAACACCGACATATATATGTATGTATGTATGTATGTATGTATGTATGTATGTATGTATGTATGTATGTGTGTGTATGTATGTTGAAGTTGTTGTGCACCTTTCAAAGAGGTAACATCACCGGTTTAGATAGGTGGTGATTGCACTCCATCCTCATCAAAAGATATCTATGCAACCAAATAGAAAATGGTTCGTCCCGTCCAACAGATATCCATTCAACCAAACTAAAAATGGACTGTCTCATCTATCTAATCAAACAAACAACATAAATATCTATGAATGGTCATATTCTATTCACCCTTGTCCTCGAACCAAATGCACAGACAACTTTGCTTGTGGACTTGCCACGCTGAGCCATCCACGGCCCACGGCGAAGGGAAAAAAACAAACACTGCACTGCACACTGCAAGCCGCAACTCGACAGCTAGAGAACGTACTACCGCCGAGTGGACAGCAATGAGTCTGATGAAACAAGTCGAAAGAGTCGCCACGACCACGGACCACCCCACGCCTTACTCCTACCGAGAAAGGCATGTGGAGCTGCGAATGCCGACCGGGGCGGATGGGGCGTGCAGTAGTGTGCTTTTCGGCGTTGGGTCCTCCTCGCATAGATTGCGGTGACACGAGCATATAGTAGTGCTCTGGCCGCCTGGGTCAGGTCAGGTGAGAATGAGATGCGCGGTTGAAAATGCTGTCCCAGGTGCCCGGGCCGGGTGCTTCCTCACCGGTCGTCACCACGACGAAATCACGCTCGGCGGCCAGCAGGGCCATCATCGTCTGCAGGCGAGTCCATACAAGATAACGGGACACGGGGGCACGGGCAATATGCCTTTCGTAAGCGCGTGGTACGTAAGCAAGATGATGCGAGCAATGAGAAACTGAGAACACACGGAACTCACCGGATGTCCACGTCAGAATCATCTACGTACGTCCTGTACACGGACTAGTAGAGCTCTGTGTATATCAGCAGCAAGGAGATGAGAGCAGGATGGTGTGTACGTATATCAGCAGGCCGCTTCTGTTATGAGCCGTGAGCGTACGTACTTTGCCTCTGCGGCTCTGCCAGTTCGTTATGGCTGTTCGCCGGCGGGCGGGCGGGCATTGATGAGCCCCGATCATTCGTCGCCGTCGCCGTACCGGATCGTAACCATCGCCCGGGCTGCCGCATTGAATTCGACCAACATGCCGGGATGGGCCTTGGAACATTCCTCGATCCCCCAGCTTCCTCCATGGGAATTCTGGAATTGAATGGTGGCCCTAGATCTACGGCGGATCGATGGGTCAAAAACCTTTCAGCCACAGGCGTACGTAAGTGTAACCTCCGATCCGTGGAACTGAAGTTCCCTTGTTCGACCGATCTGTCTCCAACTATCCCTAGCTACGTGTAGCTGGTAAGTACTTGGCTGACCGGCCAGCTCGCGACGTTGCAGTTCAGAATTCACCGGGGACGCGCGGAAGCTGAGCCACGGCGGGCCGGCAGGGGGGGAGGCGCATCGATCGCTGTTGGCGCACGGCCGAACACATGCTGGCCAGTAGTGCGCGCGGGATGGCGCCACATGCCGAGCGGCCGGCGCCCAGGCGTTTCCCCTCCCTCCCAAGTGCCAAGTCGGCAAGTCCCAACCATGGTGAGCGTGAGCGAGCCGAGCAGGGCAGCAGGCAGCAGCCCTTCGCCCTTCGGTTCGATTCGGGTTCTATGACATCCCGGCCACGGCCAGGCCAGCTGCTGCCGCAGCGCCGCTGCTCGCTCGAAGCCCAAGAAGATCAGACAGGTGAAAACTGAGAACTCGAAAAGGGTCTGGCCGTCTGCCCGGACAGCAGCAGTAGCCACTCCCCTCTGTCGGACAGTTTATCCTAGAATCTTGTACTACAGGCTACGAGTACTATCGCCCTGTTCATTTGTGTTTGTTTAGTTTATAAGTTGTATTTTTTAATTAATAAATAATATTTTTTTATATCAAACCAGTTAACAATACTTTCAGTCATGACTCATCAGCCAAACAAGTCCAAACAAACGGAGCGTATACTAGCTAGAGTAGTAGTATGCATTTTCATTTCATGTACGGTCCGCATATGTAGACGGGTATGTATTGTACTCCTATATGGTAGGAATTCCGATCGACTACCGTTTATGACTAGAGAATACGAGTACACCTGTACACGTATACAACTACACACGTCGTGGCTTTCCGACGGGGCGATCGAGATCGAACAGGAGCAGGCAGGTATATGTCGGCACGTCAGCACGTGGGTGCGTGCTCCGGCCGGCGGCCAGGGCTCACTCGACCGACCTCCGATATCGAAACTTTTACTACAGTTTAAATATAATAATTAGTTTATCATAAAATTTTTACCATAATTAGACCATAGAAGCTGAATTATTTCAATTAATTATAGAAAAACATAAATCTAAAACTACGGTAAAAACTTTGTACTAAAGAATACTATATTATATATTCACTATAGACCTACTAATGTGGAGTCCAACGAAATTGAATTTTTCATTTTATGATTTTTTGTGATTTACTGTAATTTTTCAAAGATTTAACGTAAATAAATAAAAAAGATAAAGATAAAATCACCGTCACTGAAGCAAAACCACCATCCAAAACTGCCTAGAAGTTATTTGACCGATTTTGTAAAGTTTAAGAGATAAAAAATTCGGTTTTATAATTTAGGGTAAAGTAGATCTACCCTAAATAGTTGAGGGAGTTATCTAATACTTTTTCCAAATTCATTCGCAGCTGCTACACTACACGCCGCGCTGCTATAGCACGGTGGTTGGCAACATTTCGCGTCCAGGGTACGGTGGTCACCCACACACGCGACCCAGATGGCTAGCTAGCTTCCACACCAAGGGAAGGGGAGCCCCCGCACCTGCACCTGCACCTGCACCTGCACTTGCAATGATCCACGTGCCCTTGCACTTGCAATGATCCACGTAAAATATTACTCCTAACTAGCTTGTTCAAATCACGGTGGTGACCTTGCTGATGGTCTAAGGCCGTTCGTTTGGTCGTATTTGGCTTATAAGTCATGACTTATCAGCTAACGAATAGTATTTTTCTCTCACACCAAACCAGCCAACGGTATTTTCAGTCATGGCTTATAAGTCAAACCAGCCCAAACGAATAGGACGCCAGTGGATAGATGGCCCTAGTTAGTGGGTTAAGTGCATGTGTTTGACCTAATTTTCCTCGGTGTCTTGCATTCTACTCTGAGTCCCACTCCCATGTACAGTTCGTGGACTTAGCGACAGAGACGGTTCTCCGGCCTACTGCTGGTCTTTTCAAAATCAGAGGATCTAAGTTGAATTTACAGTCGTGCATGTTAGCATTGCACAAAGGTATCACTTCGCCATCAAGGTGTTGTTTCAGTTTGAACATGGGGGTGGGGGGGAGCGCTGGACCATTCAATGTATCATAACTCCAGGTGTTTAGTTTCATGAATATAGTTTGGTTGATGCATCATCATCTTACTTTTCATAACAATTACTCAATGTAACCATAAATAATGTGTTAAAAATGCTAATAGAGGCAATCCCTCAATAAATAAATATCACGACTACGGCCCGTTGTTTGAATCATTCGGATTTTGAGAATCCGGAAAGAAAAAAAACTCACAATCCTAATATCTCGCCCAAACAGACTAGATTTTAGAGGGATTTTATTAACTCACAATTTTTAGAATCTCGAAATCCAATGAACTGTTGTTGGGATTCTTTTTATCCTGATTCTCATAATCTCTTTGGATTCAAACGGCAGCTACATGAGGTTCCACAAGTGAGAGACAACTCATAATTCAATTTGTCAAACAAGATGTAGCGTATATCTTATCTAACTATTATTAATTGGCTCTACCCTTTTAAAGTGTCTATGTTAATTTTCAAACTAGAATGAAAAAAGAGATAGTGAATGATAGGAATTCTCACATAGAACAAAATATCTAACCACTGATGTGGTGGGCTCTAATCATTATTAAATAATGGAAAATAGTCCATATATATCTAATTTGTGTCTAAATTACCCACCTTTTCCATTATAATATTTTAACCCAAAGTATCACAATGCTAACACATTTTAGACCATTCACATTAACCCTCACATGAAACATGGTAAAAAATAGAGAAACACTAAAAATTGTCACATGATGCCAAACATTCTACCATCCATTTTGTGTGCTAATCATCAATGAAAACAATAGTTGGTTCTAACATATTTATAAATTACTCATATTTGCCATTATGTAAGTTAACCTAAAGTACTGTCAATATCTACTTTGAATACCTATATGTATTATGGTAATATAAATCCAAAGTACCCTAGTACCTGCTTTTGAATTGCACACATTTTTCATTTGAAACATTAACTCAAAGTACCCCAAGTACACTTGTTATTATAATAATTCAATAGAAAGCCCCCACAATTATGTGGTGACGTCTAGAGGCCAAATTTAGAAGCAAAAGAAGAATTATGCCACAAACTGGCCCTACATATATGAAGAATATAGTGAACATGAGGGGAACAAAGAAATAAAAGAACTTTGCTCAAGGCTCAATAGATAAATATATTTATGAAACACAACTAAAATATGAAAATAATCACCTCTAAATCCTAAATCATAACCATTTCATGAAGTTATGTCATCTAGGTATTTAAAAAAAAAAAAAAAATCATAAGCATTATCTTGAGTTATACTAGCACTAACAACCTCACTTAAAATTAGTTGCAAACTGGTCTTCAATGTCACTCCCACAGTCCACTAATGTAAGGCATATTTAGGTATATCTTCAAAGTATATTTTGTCCTTAGTTTGATTTCTCTTATACCATATATAACAAAATCAATGTCACCAGAAAATGAATTTAAATACTAATCCATTCATGCAACCTTTGTATACCAAACACAAATATAATTTGACTAATGTTTTTAAATTATTGTAAAGCTTGACTTTTTTCAAAACAAAGTGAGCATTACATTATGGACAGAGGGAGAGTATATCTTACTCCCACATTAATTAAGTATAATATATTTCAGAGAGCGCAAAACCATCCTATTTAAAATCAGCCTACAATGTATATATCTATGCTTTGTATCTGTTGTTGGAAAAGAGTAGTATCTATAGGTTCATATTAGATGATATAATTATATTTGTTTGTAAACATACATTTTTTGCATAAAATAAAGCTCCACGGTTTCGTGAGGACAAGTGCACACCATCATATCAAGAACTCATAATGTGGCATCAATTTTCACTAGATATCAATTATAAATATATGATTCTTTGTTTTAGAAGAAACAAACGCTGCTATATATGAATGTCCTTGAGTATTCCTTGCCAAGAAAAATAATATCCTTTAATAGTTCAAATATACTTTAAAGACACATAAATATGTATCTTATTTTTTAAAAAAGGGAAAAAAGATCAAAATTTGTTGTAATTCAGAGTCACTTTAAGTTCCAAATTGCATTTCAATTCATTGGTGTGGTGAACTGTGTAATTACATTTTGCAGCAATAATTCTGCAATATCAGAGAACATTGTGGTATCACTGCTAATTTACATCCTGGAACTCTCTGCTACCCAACTCTGATACCCAGCTATTTCCAGAAACTGAATTTTCCACCATCAGAAAGCACCAACACGCAGAGGTAGACCTAGGCGCAAGAATGCATGAAAGAGGTATACTAGTGCTGGAGCGCTCAAAAAGAGAACTGAGACGAAAACTAAGCATATAGTAGTAGGCTTGTAGTAGTCCAGATGCATGCATGCATATATATGCTATACCCATCTCTCCTCTCCTAGACCTTCACCTCTCGCATAAATGAACAAGTGCAAGGAGCTGCATGTTTAGGTAGAGGCTGCTATGGAGTAAATTGAAAGGCCAAGCCTTGGACATCCCCAATCGTATCCATGCATTTGTAGCATGTATGAAAGAGATGCGCACGTAGAAGTTAAGGAAGCCATTGCACCGCAAGGCATATAGATATATAGACGATGCATACACTCCCATGCAACTAACAATGAGCTATCCCCTTGTAGTGCCATGAGGGCGAGGCAAGGACAGCATGCAGACAAAGTTGAGACCACAGCCCAGAAAATAGATACAAAAAAAAAGGCAGATTGGGACATGTAGGTGATAGTTACAATTACAAATAAGCAAAGCAACTTGACGAGTCAAGGACTTTGGCAAAACTAGTGTTTAATAGCCTCTATGTTAGATCAGCATAATGTAGTCGCAGTATTCATCTGATAATCTGATATAGAGTAGTAGTACTTCGTTAGAGTATAGAAGTAGTAAGTACATACTACTATAGAAATACGAGAGAACTTTCCTTAAAGTTCGTGTACTGTGTTACTTTATCTATAGTAATCAAAGGTCGAAGCAATGACGTGAATCATGGGAACAAGAGAATGCACGCATAATCCTAGCTTATCCACACATTGTTAGGTTGATACTGCTATCAAGGAACTAACAACTAGAGACCCCAACCCAACGCAGAATATCGTAATATACTCCCTTCGATCAGCACATTGAGGCAGTACGTACAGTTGTTTAATACAATTGCCCAGTGCATCAATAGAGTGATGAAGCAAATATTCCTCCTGCCCTCATCCCTAGGAGAATGTTTTTTGTGGGGCCCTCTAACTACTCATCATCTCTCCAAGAGAACAAGTACTACTGGTTGCTTGGCATGGAGCCATGGACGCATGGTGACTGAAGAAGTGATCGAAGAGCTTGTGTGCCATACTGCCATTGCAGTACACACAGTACAGGCCATGGACAAGGAAATGCCATGGTGTGGTACACAGGTACAGGCTGGTTGGAAGTTTCAGTGGGTGACAACTTTCTGGTGTGGGCAGGTGAACACTGGGCAAGTGTGAATGCTTAACAACAAACAAAAACAAATGAGTAAAAAGTTGCATTCTTACCCACTTGGACATGAAAGCCTGAGGGACGGAGAGAGATCTCAGAAAGATTTTTTTTTGAAACAAAATCTCAGAAAGATGCAAAGAAGCACTATGATGAGCAGGGAGCGGGGTAGCGTTGTACCTTTTGGCTTACAAAAACGATAAAGGTGGCCTGCCCTGGCACTTACAGATGGCCAAACATACGGAGTAGGATATAATAATACCTATATCCATGTGGAGAAATTCGTCGTCTTCTCCCATTCGTTTTTTATAGGGCTATAGTCAAAAGGTTAAATACATATTTGATATCTTCTCCAACAACAATATATAAAAAAGAATTATTTCTGTAAATAAGTTTTTAGGAGAAAAGATGTCTATATTTAAGTTGTGTTTCTTAGTTAACCCAAAATAGATCTCCCGTATAGTACTCTGTTGAAGATTGATTTTAGATCTCTTACTACCTATTTTAGATTTGAATGCCTATATTGTTTTTTTGAGACAGTATTCGTCAGTGGGGTGTTTGTCATACGTACATATTCTCCTGCTCCATCACCATGCGGCCATGCCTTCGATTGCTGCTCCATCCTGACCTCCTCCTCCTCCCTCGCTGGCTCACACCCTCTCTCTCTCCTCCCTCGCTAGTAGTAGTGCCTTTCATGGCTGGAAGATTCTTGGTTTGGGAAGATGGTGAGACATGACATCTCAGAGCTAGCCCTGCTACAAGAAAAAGGAGCGCAGGCAGAGGTGACAGAAAGAAAGACAAGCTTGCAAAAGTAGAGAAACATCGAGCTATCATCAGATATACGGAGTACATTACTCTAACACTGTGAATACCAATAAAACATGCATTACATGCGCTCAAAAGCAACCTTTGTTCTCATAAAAAGTACTTATACTGCTATTATGGCCCTGTTTAGATCCCACCCAAAATCCAAAATTTCCTAAGATTCCTCATCACATCGAATCTTGCGGCACATGTATGGAGTATTAAATGTAGGTAAAAGGAATAACTAATTGCACAGTTTGTCCGTAATTGACGAGACGAATCTTTTAAGCCTAAATAGTCCATAATTAGATAATTTTTGCCAACTACAAACGAAAGTGCTATAGTGTCCATTTTTCAAACTGAAAGGGATGTAAACAGGCCCTATATATGAGCCTGCATCATAATTAAAGTAGCAAGTCAAAAACAAAATGAATATCTCGAATAATTTGGATGAATACACAAACTTGCAAGTCCCCTTGAAATTAAGATCTAACTCTACACCAGTAGCTTCAAAGTTCACACACTGCACCTGTTGTTGTTACCAACCAAACACACTGATTCACTAAACCTTGTGTCAATGTGTGGCGTGAACGCACTGATGTATACCATCTAACTTGAAGCCGGCCTAAAAACAAGCTTCCCAAGCCCCCGGTAAGTGCTACAGTGAAGCAGCTACCATGGCAGATCAAGCGAAAGATCAGAAATGAGAGAGACACCAAGAGATGTCGATCAAGCTATGTATCATCACCCCTGAATTTTTTGTACTCTCTGGTGTGTTAAGAGCCCCAATTAAAGTCGATGGTCAGCAAAACACACATGAACTCGCGACGACGACGGCGTCAAGAAGACGAAGAACACCACCAGAACCAACACTAGGAAAGAGATCAAACAAGTGATCACCACCACCGATGCCAACCTCTTATTGAACCCTTGTCTCTACTGCATGACTATTTCTCCAGTCGCCCATGCATGCTCGCACGGAGGCTTTGCATGAGCCATGCATGGCGCCGCCCCCGTGCATGTTTCTCCATTACCAAGAAGCGCCACTGCCGCCGATCATGCCGCTCCAGAACCCCGGCGTGTCGTGCCCGGCACCGGGGCCGCCGTCGCCGCCTCCGCCTTGCTCCTTGTTGTGGTCAAACTGATTATGGCTGCTATTTCCATCGCCGGCGCCACCGGTTGCACCACCGGCCACACCACCACCTCCAGAGCTAACCGGCGGCTTCAAGTCCTCGAAGGGGAACAATAACCTGCCCGCGTTCTCCGGCACGCCCGGCAGCCCCGCGCTGGAACCGTACCCCGCCGCGGCAGCACCGGACCCCGGCCCGTGCGCGTCCAGAGAGAATCCGAGCACGCTCTGCGACGGTGGAGGCGGCGGCGGCGGCGTGCGGAACTCACCGAGCGCGAACCCTGCCGCCGTGTAATCTCCTGGCATCTGCATCGGCACCTGCAGCGGCATGTAGCAGCCGGAGCTCCGCAAGAGCTCCATTGCCGAGAGCGCGCCGCCGCCCCGGCCGTTGCTCGTCATCCCGCCACCCGGGTTGCACACGTTGCTGCTCTCCAGGCTCGGGAACGCCACGAACTCGGGCGCGTGCAGGCCACCGTGGTGCGGGAACGCCAGGTTGAGGTCGTGCGCGCCCTCGTGCGCCAGCTTCGGGTTCTTGGACGCCGCCCCCGCCGTGCTGGCCATGGACGAGCTCGTGACCGAGGCGGAGGTGGAGGCGGACGCAGACGCCGACGCCGACGCCGACGACGAGGAGCGCTTGTTCTTGCGGGAGCCGCCGCCCACGGGGACGTTGCGGAGGGATCCGCCCTCCGTCCAGTAGCGGCGGCACGTCTTGCAGAAGTAGCGTGGCTGCTGGAGGCTGTAGTTGTTGTAGTAGCAGAATTTGGTGTTGGCGGAGTTGCACCGCGGGCAGTTGAGCGCCTTCTCCTTCTGCGGCCGCGCGCGACGCTCGGTGCTACCCGCGCCCGCCAGGGGCGCCGGCGCGCCACCGCGCAGGGCACCACCAGGTGCCGACGACGGCGCCGGCGCCGGCGGGTTCGGATTCGAGCCTTGGTTCGGATTTGCGGCGCACGCGTTGGCCGCCATCAGCATCTCCTCCATGGGCTTCACCAGCCCTAGGCCCTGATGAGGACACGCGCATGGTGCAGCAACAACACATCATTAGAACGCAGAGGATCAGCACCAAGTTAGTTAAACAACCACAGCCAGAAGCAAGAACAAGTGAACAAATATAACATGTGTGGGCATGCAGATGCGGCAGGGAAGGAAAGGGGGGAGCTGGATGTGTGGGGGATGCTAGAATCTTTATGGCGCAACTAAGAACCAAACAAATGGATACAAAGACAGATTAGAGAGAGGGAAAAGAAAAAGGGAGAGGAAAGGTAAAGGTGATAAGGCAGGCCGGGGAAGAAAAAGATGAAGAAAGAGAAAACACAACACACCACAGCACAAAACACACCTTTGCTGCTTGTGCTCTTGTAGGGTTGTGTGTTTCAGTACTACTGCTTCTGCTACAGATCACCATGGGACGACATGGCTTCTCTTTTGATGCAACAAGGAGTGGTGAGCGGAGTGGTGAGCGGAGGAGAGAGAAGGAGAAAAGCCATGGAGGAGAGGTAAAAAAAAAGAGGATAAAAAGGATGATAGAGAGGAAAGGGGGATTAGAAAGGGAGGAAAAGAAAGGTGGTGGTGGTGTGTGTGCTGCTGCTTTCAATCAACGATTAAAAGGGCCGGGCAGGTAGTAGCAGAGGATTAAAGCCACAAAGGCCTCACCTCCAAAGGCTACGGATGAGATAGATGCTGATGATGGTATGCATAGATCTGCACGAACGATATAAAGGAAGAACAGAACCCAAGAAGAGACGGGAGGAAGCATGAGAGATCATGGCCTGGTCTCATCAAATAAAGCGCAGCACGCACCAAGAACAAGGCGCAGAGAGGAAGATGAACACCAACAGGATCGAGAAGAACAAAGGCCAAATTCTCACAGATGATGCATATGTCCAGGCCGGGTAGCTTAGATGCATGTGGTTGTGGTGCAGAATTGATCTTTGTTTCGCAAGACAAATTTACCTGCTGCCAGTGGGCTGCATCCATGCAAGAACTCCAATTCCTTTGCTACCCCCACAATTCTTTGCTTCCTGGATGCAGGAGTAGTCCGAGGAGGGGAGAGTTGGAGAGGAGGGAGGGTGAAGAAGACGAGCCTCCGCTGGATTTCTTGAGCGAAGAGGAGGAAGAGAGAGAATTCCCTGTGGTTGGCCAGTGTGAGTGGGAAATTATGCCTCCTCCCCCTCCCTCTCCACGCTCCTCTCTCTTGCCCAATAGCCAATCTAGTACTAGTAGTGGATTCTTTTTAAAAATAGTTTTATGCACCTCTCAGCTCCTCGCGTCGTCAGTGATGGGAAAAGAATTTGGAGCGCTGTGTTTGGCCTGCAATTTGTGGCCAATTTTGGTTGTGCTGTTGATAATTGTAGGCAGCTGCCGAGAGCAGTTGCGTTCTTCTTGCGCATGGCTCGTGAGGTCCACAGCAGTCAACCGGAGGAAGCCGCCAAGGGAGGAAGCCCTGGGAATGGCGGTTTGTGGTGCGGAGGGCGGCGTGGCACGTGCGGCCAGCCCGGCTTCGTTCCCTCCCTGGGCGTCACTGTTTAGTGCTGCTTTTCCCGTTCACCCTTTTTCTTGGCACATGCGACATGGCTCCTGCTTCTTTCATATTTCCAACCTGAAATTGTAAATCTTTCCAGACATATACAGCCTGTTCGTTTGATGTAGCTTGTCGTAAACGATCGTAAATTTCTAGCCGAAATAGTATTTTTCTCTCACACAAATCAGCTAGCAGTACTTCTTCACGAACCAGCAACAAAACGAACCAGCCAACCGAACAGGCTGATACTCCTCCGCTCTAAAATATAAGCCACTTTAACTTTTTTTTATTCATCCATAGCAAAATAAATGTAAAAAAAAAATCAAAATGACTTATAATTTAGAACGGAGGGAGTAGTATTTATTATAAATATATATACTCTCTCTGTAAAAAAAAATTCTAGATATGAATTTGGACAAACACTTATCCTAAACTCATACCAAGCATTACGCTTTTTTAGACGAAAGGAGTATACCATATATCTAGATGTATAAAAAAAATATATAATATGAAAACAGACGATCTCATACCACGAGGTATGTAGCACCTCTTATAAATTCTAATAATCATGAAGGCAAATTAGATCCTCTCTATAGCCTTGTCTTTGTTGTGTTGATCCCTATAGACGCTCCATTGATCTTTACCACTCCTGCAGCTCCAAATTGTGTAAGTTGTCCTAGCTTTTCTAGTTATAATTTGGAATGGTGAGAGTACGTATTTATCTTTTATGGGTTTTTATCTTATGTTGTACATGTACTTTATGGGAGAAATAACAAAACGTAATTATTGTTCAGGTAGGTGGACATTTCTTGCATAACCACCAGTCTACCAAGCTAACAAGGTGGTATACAAGCTCCATTGCTTGATTAGTCACACGATCATATCACACCTATAGTCGTTTCCGGGTTTGTTTTTTCATGAATCGCATCACTAAGTCAGTGCCATCATAGATCTAAAGAAGTTGGAGCGCTGCGTACCACAGGATGCGCGTGGACCAAATAAATGTTTTGAGGTTTTCAACAACTTTCTAAAATAAACAAATCGATTATCTGTGAAGCGCTCATTTTCCCCCCTAAAATGTCATAGTCGAAATAAACGGAAGGTACGTGGTTGTTGCCAAAAAGATGCACGCCTACATATATATACACAGCGTGCAACTCGTGTCAATGGAAGTGGATGCCATCCAATGATCCAACTTTGTAGAGCGTATCGTTTACCTTTATATTTCCACATTTTTTTCTCTGTTGTTTTTTCACCAGTACGTAGGGTGTTTGTGTAGCTAACTACTCCATTCTTTCCGGAGCGTTTTAGGGTATGTTTGATAAGTTAGCAGGTGAGGATCTAAATATGCATATATGACAGGTATCCACTGGTGGAGTTGCTAAGAGCATGTCTAAGAGTTCCCAAAAGATTCTCCAAACCTTTGCTTTTGGTAAGATTAAAAAACATGTCTCCAACAACTCGCAATCCCACCTTTCAGTCTTTTGGCGCTCGGAAAAAATAATCCACGAGCAGATACATCTGCGCAGGGGAGTTGTGCGTATCCCCCTGTCGTCGCCCACGCTGCTCCGCCTCCCGCGCGTCATGTTCGTCGCGTCCCCGGCCACGCCCACCTCACCAGCCCCGCCGCACCGCGTCATTGTCTCTCATCGCCTGCCGCTCCACGCATCGACGGACGCAGTGTGGACGCTGGCACTAGTTGCGTGCCCGGGAGAAACAGACTATCCCACGCCATGTCATCGTGTCCCACGAGCCATCAAGGTGGCACCACGACGCGTCATGGATGCCACCATGCCGTCGTCGCTGGTCCCACACGTCGCAGAGCCATAGGGAGAAGCAGAGCCATCGGGGTCCCGGATCCAGTTCGAGCCCGCATCGCCGGTCGCTGCCGGTCGGCCGTCGGTGTCCGCCAATCGCGATGAGGCCGACCCCACGTCGGCCTTCCCCACGACCGCCGCCGCCACCGCCAGCTCGAACCGCAGCGACACACTCAGGAAGCTTTTATGTTGCTTGTTCTTAGGAAGAAGATGATATTTACGAAATTGCCAGTAAACGCTTGGAAACTTTCATACAGATCTAATTTTTTGATATTTTGGGAGTTACTTTTTACTTTTTAGAAATTGTTGGAGAAGCCTTTATTTTCTACTCCCAATTATTTTTGGCAACATGGAAAACTCAACGATTTTGGTAGATAAATTTTGGGAACTCTTGAAGATGCCCTAACAGTTAATTCATTAGTTAGTAGATTGGGTGCTAACAATTTATATGCACGTCTAACCAACTATCTAGCTACCTATATTAGCGAGTGATCTAAACACCCCGCTAAGAGCAACTTCAGGTGTTTCCTATAACTAACTTGTTAAACCAATAAGTTTAGCGAGTTAACAAAATAAGTAGCAACCTCAATTTATTTTTCTCTTCAATAGTTTACTATATTAGCTTCCTAGGCGATTTTCAGATAAAACCCTTTATTTTCTTAATTTACTCATATGTCTAATTTACCCTGATCTTTCGAGAAAAACGTCCGATGGGGAGTGGATACGGAGTTCCTCTCGATTGGGAAACATACGAGTTGGAGAGGATATTTGACAACTTTTTTATTTTTAAGGTGCTCTTTTATCAAATTGTTAGAGGGGTCTTTTTCCTTTTTGCTAAAAAATCAAAATAAGGAGTTGTTTGACAAAACTCCTGGAGATCCTCTAATAATTAGGAGCTGTTAGCACTAGCAAAACCAAACATGCATTGGTTGTTCCATATATAAGTTGAGTTGCTCTAACTTATATGGAGAAACATATGGACCTCTACACAATACCAAACAAATGGAGCATCAAGACATATATCATGGATGATTTAATCAAACTAATGATGTGTCTGGGTACAAATCTTCCCTCCTAAACCCAAATTTTATGAGCATGTATGTTATAAGAAAAGAAAAAGAAAAAGAAAAAGATAGATGCTTTAGTTACATTAATCCTTCCTAGAAATTACATCAAAATAATCATAGTAACTCTAGTACAAGTCAAGTGTAAATCTAACATAAGTTGACAATAACTTAAACTGTGACGGGAAAGATTTTCACCCGAACCTTTATTAATTAATTACACCAATTGAACTTAGAAATTATACTCCAATATAATCACAGCAACTCTTATACAAGTTCAATGTAAATTTAGCATAAGTTGACACTAGACAATAATAATTAAAACTGGGTGTGTGAGAGAGAAGATTTTCACCCAAAACTTATTATTCCCTTTTCATGCATATTGTGTATGAAAAAGAAATGGGGGAAAAAAGGAAACAGAAAAATCAGGTGTGGGGAGATAAGATTCTCAAGCACGGTATGGCAAAACTGTATAAACATTGAAAAGTAGAGAAGTATGATTAGATAAAATTAACTAAAGAGTAAAAAAAAACATCCCGTCTCATCCATCGTGTCTGTTGCGAGGAACCAATCAAGCCCATCTAGATTGCATCACTCCTCCAATCTGCTACATGCTTCATTTATCTCCCGACCATCCCTTGGTTTTTCCCCTTGAAAAGTGTACCTGCTAGAACATCATCTTCAGCTTAAAAAATATAGAGAGAAACAAATACTGCATCAGCTGATTGAACTAAACAACATATGCACAGTATGCTTCTATTCCTGGTGTATATGTCTATGCAGCCCGGGCCACGACAGCCCGATCCGAAGCACGTCTTTTTTTTTTTGGGCCTGGCCCAAGCACGGCACGACCCGATGTATAGGGCCGTGCCTGGGCCGCACCCTAGGCACGTGGGCTGATACGGCATGGCCCGGTAAATAGCACCGGCCCGGTACCAAGGCCGTTACTAGGCTAAAAGGCCAAAATCATTATAGCCCAACATAACTCCCAACCCTAAGTCACCGGCCATCCATCGTTCCTTCCCCACCCGCGCCGCATTCTTCCTTTTCCCTCTCGCGACTCACGCTCACGCACTCGGCACCCCAGCGCCGCTTCCCACTCCGCCGTCTCCCGTGGGTTCTCCTCGAGACCTCTACTCGAGCTGCCAGACAGCCGCGAGGACGCCGGCGTGGACCGCTGCACTGGCCTTGACTCCCTCGAGCGCGGAGGCCGCGAGGGCGCGACCATGTGGCGCCACCGCGCTGGCCGCAAGGACATTGCCCTCGAGCGTGCAACGGACGCCGCGAGGGTGCTACCAACCTCGAGCACACCCGCATGAAGGCGCCACCGCGGGCACCGGCCTTGGCTCGACCTCCGCCTGCCTCCGTCCTTCCTTCCCCTTCCCCCTGCCAAAAATCTGGAAGCGGGCCTTGGTCTAGGCACGAGCCTGCTAAGCTGGGCATGCTTTACGGGCTGGCACGGCACGAAAAACGGCCTACAATGCCATGTATGGACCGAAGGTTGGACCCGTGGCCCAGAGAAACACGGCCCAGGAGGCATGGCGTGCCGTGCCAGCCCGACCTCCTTCGGACCATGCCTGGTCCGTGCCCGTGCCGTGCCGGCCCGTTGACCATCTATAGTTCCTGGCTCGAAAAACTGAACGACATGTGCTTCTGGTTCGTGGCTCGAAAAAAACGTACACTATGCTTCTGGTTCACTCCGCCGCTGCCCGGCCGTCCACAATCGAGTGGACAGTAGTCAGCTCAGTTCGACAAGTCATGGGAGTTGTGCATGCTTGAAGGAAACTCACAGCTCACGCGTGTCCGGATCGCGATCAGCACCCGCACGACCAATGATGGCGCCCTCGCCGGCCGGCCGATCGATCGGTCGATATCCATACAGCTCGATCGCTCGCAGGCGTCGTTGGCACGCGAGCAGCCACGGCAAAGGCACAGTGACCGCCCTGCGCGGTGGCGTGGTGGCGCCTGGCGCGGCGAGTGGCGCAGACGCGCACCTGGCCCCGGCGCCACACGCGCGGTGCCACGTCCCCGGGTATAGGACCTATCCCCGGGTTCCCCGCCCGCCGAGACGATCGATCGCACCCGACCCCGGCGGGCGGATCGGAGGGCCCAGCGCGCATACATGATACATGCATGCATGTGTCCCGGACCCGCTCCGACAGCGTATGGCACGCCGCCAGACCCACCCGGCCGGCTTCACGCCGCGCGGGCCGCCTCTCGGCAGTAGACGGCTGGGTGGCTGGCCGGCAGCCCGCGCGCTGGCATGATGGTTGATGAGTACTCCTGCTGGCATGACCCGCCGGCGAGCAGGCCATCGCGTGCCCCCGCTCGTCTCGATCGGGTCTGTCGCGAGTTTGCGCGCTCCGCCTTCGAAAAGGCCTCGTTTGGGCACGGCCGGCTCGGCTCCACGTACGTGCCTCCCTTCCTCCCGTCGGAAAGGCGTTACCAAAAAGGGGACGAAATGCACAAGTATTTCACACGTTACTCCACGATCAGTACAGTGGTAATGTTTTGCAGAGGAAGAGACAGGGAAAGGGCGGGGACGCGAGGTCGACCTCGTTTTTGTCCGATCCTGCCGCTCAAATCCGGGGATTGTTCCTGTTCCTTTCTCGTGCGCGGCACCTCCACGGAGTTCTTCCGTCCTCGGCTAGCGGCGCTAGCACGCAGCCGCCGGATCGTGAGCGCTGGGTTTTCCTCGGAGCTGACTCGAGTCCAGCAATCCGACGTCTCAGACTCCACCTGCAGCAGAAGAAAGACATGAAATTTAATGGGACAGTGAAAGTAGCGGTCCTTGATCAGGTACAAAGTGTCTTTAGTTAGTCTATCTTGTTCCGCTTTTCTTTCAAAGGTACGGCCTTTTGTCGAGCCGTCATCCTCCTCCTCCCTGACCTTAACGCCTACTTGATCGAGTTTGGTCCTAAAGTTGCAGGAAAAAAGAAGTTCTGAAGCGAATAAGAATAGAGGAAAGACTAAATATGTATTTTAAAAAAAAAAATTACACGGTTGGTCGAGAAATCGCGAGACGAAACTTTCGTTCAGGTTCCAAATTTTTTTGGATCTAAACGCACCCTAAGAATAGAGCAGGACCGGTTCGTTCAGGTTCAGGGCCTCAGGGGGGCCGGGGGGTCTGGGGATTATTGACCCGTCGTCCCCAGGCTACTACTATCGTTTTCGACTTTATTCAACTTGTTTTTCTCCTCGCCTGGCCTAAGCAGCATGGAATTTAGTTAGGCAGAGCAATCATTGCTGAATCTGTTTGAGAGCTGCCGTGTCCTTGTGTGACCCATGCATGTTCCTGGATGATGACAATTTGCGGTGATGCCCACTAGCGCTCACACTTTGTTTAACCTCAGTCCAGTTCAGTACTAGGATCTCAACTCTGCCACACTTACGCTCCAAAAGTCCGACACTGCCGCTGCAATTTTTTGGTCGCTACTGCAATCGCAATAGGTATGCGGACTTAGCACACTTGGCCAGTCTATTTATACATGCTCTTATACGGCCTAAAATCTTAGAAGATATAATCATTAAAAATCATGTTTCATACATATGATCAATAGAAGTTAATTATTATTGTGCTCCCCTTTAATTCGTTTTAAATGGATACATAATATCTATCTAGTCATCATAAATTTATCGATTACCCTATATATTTTTCACTTTCATATCCATGTCCTCCTCCCGGGACCTCCATGTGTGATATCCATTTATTGAAACATTTGTTCAAGTTATGGTGGCTCTTATTGTAGCTATATCTCATGATGACATCAATCTAGATTTTGACTTTTAAAGTTTGATATTATTAGTTGCTATAAATTTTTTACCCCAATATTAAGTTTAGATTTTTCTACTTATTGTACATTGTATTAAAACTCTCACTCTATATTTTTATTCGTGTTAGAATGCTAAATCGAATTCTTACAATGATAGAGAGGTGGTAGGAGAGCGCTAGCTGATGATCTAGGGTTTGCTCAAGTGGGCGAGCCGATGGTCCTTCAATCATTCGACGTCCTCTCCAGGGCAAACCTTATATATCAGAAGGTCAGAGGAGTACAAGGAGATTAGGTGTAGAGGTTTTCTAGGATTTCGCACCTTTGATCTTCAATTGGTGGTGGCGCCGAGCACCGTCCCTTACTGTTGGTCGTGGCCGACAATAATGCTGAACCTCCTCTGACATCCTCTGCCGGGGAGCCAGGAACTGGCCTTCAAAACAGGGAGTTGTCGTTGCATCTTAGCTAAGCTTCTCTTCCTCGCGGCATCTGTTGTACGCTAAGGGCGTGGTCGCATGCTAGGAAAGACTGACTTGCGGGCCTAGCCACACTCGTGCAGTAGCCATGCGCCCACCCCTATCGCGTTGCGTCATGCCCCCGGTGTGACCCTACGTTGGGAGTGGCCAACACATCCCGCGAGGGCGTGGGGGCAGGGCTCTAGCAGGACCTGGTGTCCTGTGGCTCTGCCAGCGTGTTAGGTTCAGGGCATATATCAGATTCTAGAGAAAAATTCCTCGCGTCGGTCAGGGAGGAAAGTGGGATTAGGCAGTGCGATGGCGCTCGCAACCTCCCTTGGTCGGTTGCCGCCTTCCAAGGCCGGGATCGTCCTGGGCCACACCAAGCCCCCGGACGCAGGTGGCTTAGGCGTGGACCTTACTCTCAGGCGTAGGTTCCAGAGGCTAGGGCCTTTCACCGAAGCGGGTTGTCTCGGGCCTAACACACCTTCACAAAGAGTCCATAGTGTGCGTGTGAGCGCACACTATGGGCATAGCCCCCAAGTCCCTGGTGGATTAGGAGAATCAGTCAAGGGGTTAATCGCACTACCGTGGTCGTTAATTCAGGGTTTAGGTAACCCCTCTGTTAGGTACTCATCACAAACCATCACACATGTACCAATACCACAAGGCCTTAGTCCCCCTCCACATCTTACATGATAGACTCAGTTTATTGCGCAACTTGGCTATGACCCCCCCTAAACATATTATAAAACAGAGACGGTTATGCGCATAAGCATATATCCATCTCTAAAGAATGTAAACACACCGTAATACCACTACAAATAAATAGCTATGAGAATTAGACTAACATATAGAGCAGCTTCTCTAATGGAGCTAGTTGAAGCCATTTTGTAAAAAGTTTGGCAAAAACGGCTCCAGTGAACAGTTTGTAATAATTTATGTTAGGTTTGTGAGGAGGAGCCAAGAGAAACCACGTTTTAACTGCTCTGGCTCCTCTATATAAAAACCACTTAGGCTCCTCAGGCTCCTTGCAAAGGGCCGTTTGTCGGGTGAAAATTTGGCGGGGCTCCTTGCAAGGAGCCGTGGAAGACGGAGTCGAAACCCTGACAAACAGGGCGTCGGGCCTAATAATCGGAATTGTCTCGCCATTGACTGCTATGCCACATAAGTGGCCGCATTAATGATACATAGGAGCATCAAACCTGGGATTTGATCACCGTGAAGGGAGAATACCTGCGCCAAGTCGCCAACCACTAAACTATTGCTCGATTCAAGCAAATCTGCTACGGTTATGGTGCTTTAATTTTTTACCCCCTAGAAAGCAATGGTATGCACCCTTCGCTAAGTTAGTCACACTACAAATTACACGTCAATGACAAACTCCGGTTGCTAGGTGCCACTAGTACTTGGTTCAAATCTGTGATCATCACGGTAACATGCTAATAAGACAGTGCCCTGTTCGCGTTTCTCGGGAAACAAGGAACAAGGGCCCCGACTGCAACCACTTTGAAGATTGATGAACCTGTCGTCCTGGATTTTTTTAATTTTAACATTTTTTGTAAAATAATTTTAAATCTAACACTGTTTTTTAACTAACATTTTTTGCCACGCCTATTGTCATGGCGCGGCGAAATACCTGTGCCGCGTCATATATGGTGGCGCGGTAGGAGGGTGATGTGGTGAAGACCGGGGCTGCTGACCGGTGATGTGGCAGGATCTGCCGCGCCACCGATCTTGGCGCGGCACTGACGTGCCACGGAGCATGGCGCGGCAGAATCAGATAAATATTGCCCATGAGCTGCCCCTGCCCCCAAGCTGCTCGCCCTGCCTCTACCTGTCGCCCCTGCCCGAAGCGCCGCCGCCGCTGTGCCTGGATCAATCAATTTGTTGGGTGGGTCAATCAATTTATTATGAAAGTATATCACATCAGAAATATTAGTATTTTTTATAAATATTGGATCAAACTAAAAAGTTTTGACTTCTCGAGATGCAAAGATGCAATTTATTTTGAGATGGTGGGAATAGAACTTTATCAGAGGAAGCATGCACAAGTGTTAATAACCTATTGGAGTGTGTGTTAGATCCAAGTTCAATGAAGGATCAGCCTCATCTCTCTTTTTCTTATCATCCCACCCTGCATTTCTCTTCATCATCTTCTACACCACACAACATGTACACTTCCCCACTGCGCCGGGCTACCAACCTCAGGTGGCTCCCAAACACCGCCCTCGATCACCTCCATCGCTAATCCTAGCATTTTTTCTGACTTTGAGGTTGAGCGCCCCAGCCTCCACCACTTCTTTGCTAGCTTCGGGCAGCGCTCTGCCGCTAACACTAATCCGAGTCGTCATCTCCCTCTCCACCCGACACCTCTATGACCAGCTGCGCCCAATTAGCCTTTCTTACCATCCAACCTCGCTGCGTCCTGAACTGCTGGTGCAGCCTCGACAGGTGTTTCGTCGTCCTGGATCACAGAGCGCTTTGAATACTTGGACCCACAGGCTGAGGAGGCTCAGATCGATAGGTTCGCGAGAGTGTGGCTCTGGTACTTTCTTGGTGCTTTCCTCTTCCCAGACGCCTCGGGCAACACCATCAGCTGGATCTTCTTTGACATACTACGCCAGCCGTGGGAGAACATAGCGGCGTACAGCTGGGGAGCAGCGCAGTCCTGGCATGGACGTATCGACAGCTATGCGTTGCCTGCCGTCGCACCTCAGGGTATGTGTGGGGGTATTAACCCCTATACCCTTACGGCTAAGATTGGGTCGGCCCGGATCAGTGGGTCCGGTCCACCAAAAGACGACGCGTGGCCCGGCCAACCTGTTCGGAGTCCCGCGCAAGGAGTTAAGACAGATTTGGCGATCAAGCAAGATCTCGGTCGGTTAGAATAGGAATCCTTATCCGGTCACCTATGGCAATTGTAACTGACTAGGATTAGTTTCTAGATCTGTAACCCTGCCCCTCGGACTATATAAGGCGGGCAGGGGACCCCTCTAAAAACATCTCTCATTGACATACAGCAATACAATTAGACGCAGAACGTAGGTATTACGTCTTCTTGGCGGCCGAACCTGGATAAAACCTCGTGTGTCTTGCGTCACCATCTTGTTTGTGGCTTGCGCATCTATCTGCCGATAATCTACTACCTTGGGCATACCCCTGGGTAGACTGCCGACCATATTTCGTCGACAGTGGCGCGCCAGGTAGGGGGTGTGCGTACTGCTCTCCAAGCGAACAAGATGGTCATCATCCCCGGCTTCATGGCTACACCGAACGGCCTCACGTTCACCATCGGTCAGATCACCTAGACCACCGGCTCTGACGACTTCATCGTCACGATCACGGAGGAGGCGCGGATTTAATCTACGTCGACCGCTGCTTCACCTGCATCGGCTACGGCTCCGACCACGGTGGATACGGCTCCGACCACAAAGGATCTGACTTCGACCATGGTGGATCTGGCTCCGACCATGGTGGATCTGGCTCCGACCATGCCCGCATCGCTTTCAGCCACGCCGACAATCCGTCGTTCGCTTCCCCGCTACAAAGGGAGGCAGATCGACAACACCGACCTGCTCGACTCCATCGATCGGGTCGGCACCAAGCTCGCTGAAACCCTAGCTCTGGTAAGTTCAATTCAAAGTGGACCTAATGAGCAGATAACCGCTTCCCACAACAGATCTACCCGACCGGCTCGGGCCAGTCGTCCTGCATGACTTGGTACAGATCTCGTGGTCATATCTACTCCTGAAGGGCGCTCCGCTCGTCGCCGGCCAGCCTTCGCGACGGGTCTCCAGCTCTCCGAGTACGAAGCCTTGATGGAGAACTACTAGGCCCAGCCCTACGGCCTGCGAAACGCTGCCTCCAACTACGCGTATAATATACAACGCCGCTTGGATCTGTGTCGACCTCAGTCAAAGCCGCGAAATTTCGTCAACATGGTCCGGATTGAGGATTATCAAGAAGGATCCGTCTACACAGTCCGAGAGGGTGACTCCAGCTCCTTGTCTGGCATCGCATCTAATGCCTCCAACCACACTGAGCTCCAGCGTCACGATGATGAAGGCGTCGAATACGATCTAGATATCCTAGACCACGCCCCAGGGTTCCCACAATTCCCGTCCTTCCCACCAAGATGAGGGGATTTGATCAATGTTGTCAGTAATGATGAACCACCAGCAGTCGGCGAAACAGAACAGGAAAGGATTACACGCGAAGCACGTAATATTGACCGGTTTAATCGCCGACAAATCGAAGCTGAAGCAGAAGAGGAGGCACGACGCATAAGGGTCCAGCCACGTGACCTCAACAATGCTTTCGACAGGGTGGGGGACAAACAGGTCTTCAGGACCCCAAGCGCCAACGTAGCCGTCGCTATGACGACAATGCAACGGCTACCCAATACCCGGAAACTCAGGCAGTTCGCGATGAAATACAAGCCTATCTGACGGCTGCTATGGCCCAGACCGCAGTGATTGTAAATCAAGCCTGGGCTCCCTCCGTCTCAGTCGAGTCAAGCCACAGCCGCCAGTACTCAAGCCGCTCATAGCCACCCAACCTACGTGGCTCGCGCAACAACGACCCATCAGACAACCGTCAAGGCGGAAACGGTGGCCATGATGGCGGTCGAGATGACAACCGTCGTCGATAGGACAATCGCCGCAACGTCCGAGACGACAACCGCCGCAACAACCACGGTCGCAGGGCTAATCTGGATGGCAACCGAGATCGCCGCGATGGCAATAACGATCTCCGCCACTACCTCGGAGGACGTGATCTGCGTGATCGCATCAACTAGAGAGCCAACGATCGTGCATCCCACGAAAGCTATCGCCGTATGGAATATGATACTGCCCATGGCCCGTCGGGTTTGAAGCAGTTTACTCCGCACCTTCGCCAAGTCATATGACCCAAGAACTTCAAGCTCGAAAAACTTCAGAAGTATGACGGCAAGGAGAACCCCGAATTATGGGTCATGCTCTACGAAACCGCGTGCAGATCAGCCATGGCTGACGAGCACATCATGTCTAACTACTTTCCAGTAGCTGTTGGTCATGCAGGTCACCAGTGGCTGGTCAGCTTGCCGACAAACTACTTTGATTTCTGTCAAGAACTCAAACAAGCTTTCATCGACAACTTCATTGCCACTTGCGAGCAACCCGGCAACAAATATGATCTGCAGCGGATTCGAGATCGGAAAGATGAACCGCTGCGCGAGTACGTCCGGCGTTTCTCGGAGATGCGCATCAAGGTCCCGTCAATCTCTGACAGCGAGGCAATCGAGGCTTTCATCACTGGCCTCCGCTTCCACGACGCTCTAAGGGACAAGCTCCTTCGTAAGAGGCCTGAGTCGGTCACAGCGCTCCTGGCCACCGCTAAGAAATATGCAATTGTAACTGATTAGGATTAGTTTTCAGATTTGTAACCCTACCCATCGGACTATATAAGGCGGGCAGGGGACCCCTCTAAAAAACATCTCTCATTGACATACAGCAATACAATCAGACGCAGGATGTAGGTATTACGCCTTCTTGGCGGCCGAACCTGGATAAAACCTCGTGTGTCTTGCGTCACCATCTTGTTTGTGGCTTGCGCATCTATCTGCCGACAATCTACTACCTTGGGCATACCCCTGGGTAGACTGCCGACCATATTTTGTCGACAGTATGCGAACCTTAGGGGTTGCTCCTACCTACTCCAGGTTTGGTGTTGGGAACGATGGCCCGTTGGGAGGCCCCTTAATACTGGTTTACCGGTAAGTACTTCGGTTCATTATATTCTTTGAGGCAGTTACATATGATGAAATTATTAATAGCTAATTCATTATCGTGTTCAATGCAGCAATGGAACGGGCAGGATACACTCCCTACAACTCTGTATATCTAGACGGAATCAAAGTTAGTTAGAAGGAATGCGAGGCACAAGTACAGGGAGTACACGGACGGTCTCGACGTCCTGACACAGCACCAGGTTACGCTCTCTTTACTATCATACATGTGTCTTGTTTGATGTACACTATATCACAACCTAACTCAATTACGAAATGTTCAGGTGCATTGGTGTCCTTGCGATGCTCCGAAGCTCGAGTACTATTTGAGTCCTGTCACTAGGGACGAGTCAGACGAGTATCGCTGCAACGTCCCTCTTATTTTCTTTCATGTGGTCGAGATTCACTTGGCAATCAGGGTCTGCAGACAGTTTGGAAGAATAACAAGCTGCCCACCACCGTTTTACTCCACCAACCAAGGATTGCACGGGTGCGTTATCGATTAATAACAAAGCTATAATTCAGAGATCTGTGTGGTACAACTAACATCGTTTTGTTGCAGGTATGACCACAGTAAGAGGTACAAGACCAAGGATTGGCGCGTGACACACAACGCGCACATCCACTTGTGGGAGACCAGGGAACGACAGCCGGTCCATGCAGGTCCTCCACACGACCAGCACATTTTCGACGAGTAACTGTAGTGGCTTCACAGGTCTACCAGGACATATATAAAGCCCCCGTACACTGAGGAGGCGATTGACAGGGACTCAGAGGAATATGTGATCGAATATGTGTACGATGTTGCCACTAGGGAGGACACATAGCTATAGAGAACCCCGCTTCAAAGATACGTGGTAAGATACTTGAATGGTATAATTTGTTATCCTTTTGGTATTAAGTATGTGTACTAAAACTGTCCAACCGCGTCTCTGTACCCAGGCGACATAATTGTCAAGGATGTCCAACGAAGCAGCGTTTCGGCTTGACGAGTCTAGAGGGCAGGGGCCAGGCGTTCTCGAGGCTTTTGTGGAGGTAAACATAAACTTGTCCATTCCGAAATGTTTCTTTATTATATATGCGTTTGGAAAATGTACTAACTTTAATGTCTATTTATGCAGAAGGTGAAGAGCTGCAGGAAGCTAGCTCAGAAACTGAGCTGCATGGACACTCCTTATGTGGAACCGCCACTCCCGGCGCGGTCGGTTGACACGTCTTCAGCCTCTTTGAGGTCACCAGCCGGCTCTTCTCAGCCGATGACAGGTGCCACTTCCACAGTGCGTACACCACCACATCATAGCGCTAGGAAGGACCCTGCAACCGAGGACGACCAGGACGATGATGATGACGACCCCCCGGGCTTCCGCAGACAGCATGGCCAGTGGGACGATTGGCCGTAGGACGAGATCGGTATGTCTCAGCTTGGTGGTGCCCCGCTTGGTACCCGATGAGTCTCACATGTACCAACAAAGGTAGTTTCTTTAAATACGTAGGCTCTATGAACTAACGATCATAAAAATTATAAGTAATCGTGCATATCATATACTTGTAGGGTACGAGCCGTACGCAACGGCGACGCGACCACACCGACGTTGGCTACACTCCCAATGTGTTGCCAACAAATTCGAAGAGATAGAGACGTCCGATGGATCCTTACACTCCTGGGTCTTAGTTTGTTAGGTCGAACGAATATTGGCGTCCGAAACTTGCAGGCTTAGTTGGTTATGTTATGTCGAACTTATGTCAAACCAATGAAAATTTTATGTGGCAGCTTGTCAACTTGTGCACGGACTCCATGTATTTGCTTCATATTTGTTTTAATGCGTCGCGGCAGCACTACCGGCGAGATTAAGTAGCAACTAGTTCGGGAACCGGCAGTCCCGACGTATCTCGACGCTGGTGGCCGGCGTTTTGACCCCGATCCTCCCGAGCTTGGTCATTGCCGCCACGAAATCGCCGAAGAAGGCACCCTAGTTAGACGCGCAGTAGTCGACCGTGCTGCGCGACCCCATGTCGGACTAGAGCACCTGGTCGGAGCCCACCAGGAAGGGGTCGACGAAGCCGGGGTCCATGGTCCATGATCGCGTCGCTGCCGATCCTCAACCAAAAGCAGCCGATCTTCTGTCTGCGCCCAGGTTCTGCCACGCCATGCGCCGTGGCGCGTCAGTGGCGCGCCAAGATCGGTGGCGCGGCAGATCCTGCCACGTCACCGGTCAACAGCCCCGGTCAGCAGCCACGTCACCCTCCTACCGCGCCACCATGCATGACAATAGACGCGGCAAAAAGTGTTAGTTAAAAAAAACAAATTGTATTAGATTTAAAATTTTTTAAAAAAAGTGTTAAAATTAAAAAAAAATCTCGTTCTGCTGTCTTGCTCAGCACAAGGCTTTTTGGCTAGTAGCTTGGCAGCGCGGCTTTCCTGCGTCCCGTCAACTGCAGCGCCCCGCTCGGTTGCTGGGGCTGGCCAAGAGGCCATGGACTCAGGACTCCCCTCCTGTCAATTCGCTGCTCCATTCATCTGCATCCGACCTTCATGGACCAGCCCAGAGGCACAACCGCATAGCAAGGGACAAGCAGCCTGTTCGGTTGGAGTGGCTTGTTCGTGAAAAAGTACTACGGATTGGTTTATGTGAGAGAAAAACATTGTTCTAACTAAAAAACATTGTTTATGTGAACAGTGCTAACGTGAGAGGGCTGGCCAGCACCCGCCAACCAGTGCTCCAGCCGAACACTCCGAAGCTAGTACAGCCATCATTACACAATCACATCGTTTATATGATCATAGATCGCCGTATCCATGGGTAAATTCTTCCTTGCAAACTTGCCTAACTAACTACTCTATCCAGCAAAGAATACAAAATACCGAGTCAAATCATTTTGAGTTTGTCTAAATTTACCAAAAATGTCAATATCTAATAAGATACTAAATGAGCATTATTAGTTTCATCGTAAAGTATATTTTTATAGTATACTTATTTTGTGTTGTAAATGCTGATAAATATTGATATTCTAGTGAATTTGGTCAGTTTTTTTTTTTGACTATTACTACATCTTTCAGACGGAGGCCCGCAGTACATGCATGCTGTGCTGGGCACGTACTTTCAATAATTTGGCGAGTGTGGATGGATTGGAGCCAGGATTTTGAGTGGGAGAGGAACAAATGGGACGCGTTTAGTTCGCCGAACTTGGCGCCGCCGATTTACTGTTTATTCCTGTAGCGCACTGTAGTATTCCGTTTGTATTTAGTAATAATTATTCAATCGTTGACTAATTAGGCTCAAAACATTTGTCTTGCAAAGTACCACCAAACTATACAATTAGTTTTTTTTTTCGTCAACATTTAGTGCTCCATGCACGTACCGTAAATTTAATGTGATGGATAATCTTTTTTTTATATAGTGCCAAAATTTGTATTTTGGTGGAACTAAACGTGGCCATGTTTGCGAAGTGTGGGACAACCAGTCCAATCGCGCGTCGTGTCCTCTCTCTCAATGACGACTCCTGGTTGTATCTCTCCGATGACCGCCTGAACGAGCTTGACGACCAACAACGACAAATACACCTAAGGACTAGCCTGGCCTGGTGCTGTCTGCCCTAGCTAGCAAATTATTGCACATCATGTATGTCGCGCGCGCATGTAGCGTCTGTGGGGGCGGAGGAGGGCCGCACCCAGTTCGTTTTTTATAATTTGGACTACGGGGTGTCTGGGTCTGTAGCTGTTCCTAAAATTCATATCACATCGAATATTTAGATATTAATAAAAAATATTAAATATAGATTAATTATAAAACCAATTACAAAGATGAAGGCTAACTTGTGACACGATTTTTTAAGCCTAATTAATCTGTCATTAGCACATGTTTAATATAGCAACACACTGTCAAATTATAGACTAATTAGGCTTAAAAGATTCGTCTCGCAAATTAGTCGCAAGTTATGTAATTAGTTTCGTAATTAGTCTATATTTAATACTCACATCTAAATATTCGATGTGACAGGAATTTTATGAGCGCATGTACAAATCAAACGGGGCCTATGTGTTACGGAGTAGTATGATGCTTTCTGATCTCACTCATTGATACTCTGTTGAAGCAGCTAGCTAACACTGAGGTAAAAGAGGAAGTCTATACAGCAACAGAGTGTTTCTCTCTCTCCCAGCACTCGATTTTTTTGACGGTCGATCTCCTCATCCAACGGCTAACACGCTTATTCCTCCTCCCGGTGTCCACTGTTCTTCTTGTTCCTTGCCAGAGGAGGAGGAGGCCTACCTCGTCGGATCTGCCATGGCTGCCGCTAGATGCGCCATGGCTGCCGCCCGATCCTCCATGGCCGGCGCGGGTGGGAGGAGGAGCTCGACGCGGGTTGGGTCACAGGGAGGAGGTCACCGGGGAGGATCTTGCTGGGGAGGAGCTCGCCGGTTACCGGACAGTACCACCAGGTAGTTTTCGTTGTGCAATACATCTATCTATCGATTATCTTAATACAAAATGTTAAAAAGAATCCACCAGGCTCGCCAAGAGGGCATAAAATCATCACAATAATCGAGAAAAAGAAAAAACTTACACCATTATATTTTATATGATGACATAATGGTTTGGATTAACTAAAGTAGTCAATGCCAAGTACAATTAATAAATAAAAAATCAGAACTATAATTAAGGAAAAATATCAATCTGATTTCCATTTGAGTTGGAAACCAACATACCTAAATAAAGAGTCCATATAAAACACAATTAGTAAAGGCAAATTTAGAAAAAGAAATATGGAAAATTAATAGCCTGATCTTCAAATGAATTGAAAAGAAAAAAAATCTCAATAAACAGTCAATATAAACTATAATTTAAAAATATATAAATTCAACATTGCAAATTTTAAAAAGTAGTAGCTCGATTTCCATAATGTAGGAAAGCCAACATAGATATAAAAAGTTGGTGTATTACTATAAGATGTAAGGATCGATTTCCATAACCACGGCATCAAATGACAAAACGCCGAGGTATGTGCCTCAGCGCTGAGTCAAGTAACGCAGAGGTTCGAGCTAGGTTCGGCGTCAGCTACTTTGGTGCCGAGAGCTCCGGCTAACCAGTGAGTTCCAGCACTGTGGCCATACCTCGGCGTCAATTGACTAAACGCCGAGGTTTGAACCTCGGCGCCGTGTCGTCTAACACTGGGGTATGAGGCTCAGTGTCCAGTACAATAGCGCAGAGGTTGTGTTGGTCAGCGCCGTGAGTTCCGGCTACGCAGTAAGGTCCGAGCACTGTATCCAATACCTCGGCGTAAAAAGACAGTGTGCGGAGGTTTGAGCGTCGGCATTATTTTGTTTGACGCCAACCTTGTGAACTAGTTTCCGGACGATGAACAGTTTTCGACGTTAAGTCACTCGACGCCAAGCTATGAACCTCGGCGTTGACTTACAGCGTGTCTGGTTTAAGGATCAGCTTCATCCGGCATGAGGTCGTGCAGAACCAGGTCATCCGTCACTTTTCCAAGGGATGTTGCTCGTATACGATCATGGATTATAAACCGAAATAGTATTTTTCTCTCACACCAAACTAGCAAGCAGTAAATAATCCACGATCGTTTACGGCCTGCCGAACTGGCTGGAGGTCGCTCCAGATCGGCTTGGGAGAGTTAAAAAACGAGCCAACTGATGACGAACGGCATGGGACTATGGCGTCATTGTCAGGCTCGGACTTAGGCTCGGATGTTTCCAGACCGATCAATCCGGCGAACCAAACACGCTGTTAATTAACGTCCACGCTCAAGCATAGGCAGAACTTGCAAACTACTTATGTTTGCACAGAACTTCCAACTGGTTCCACATAATTACAGCATCTCGCAGCAGAAATACTTTGACAAAATTACAGCAGTTAACTCTATTTTTTTTAAAAAGGTTTTGCCAGAGATCTATTTGTAAAAAAAAAAAAACAGAATTTTCACGCGAGTGGCGGCCCCGGTCCGACGTCAATTCCACGCGGCGAACCAGACGTGGACCGCACGCCTCCAGGCCGCCCGCGCCCCGCGTCCCCCTGCGAATGATGAAGCGGGGTCTCAGTGGACGCCGCCATCAACCGCAAGAATCCAGCGTCCGCAGATATGGAATTCCGTCGGCCTGCCTTTCGGCTGCCGGCAGGCCAACTGCAGCTTTCAGCCCCCGATCTCCGGCTTCTAAAATAGCATGCCACTTGCGCCTCAAAACCCGCTTTACAAGTGTAAATACCATAGCTGGAGAATGAGCGCCTTTTGGTTTTGTCTCTTGCTGCTTGGGACGTCGTTGCCAGGGCTGCCGCTAGTGATGATGGGAGGGAATTTTGGATCGGGCTTCTGGGACAAGTTGGAGAATGAGCGAACTAGCAACGGGACGAATGGACGATGCCGGTTTTGGCCCCTTCTGTACGGGAAATTGGCGGTTGGTCTAGCGTGCGTGATGGTCGTGGAGTTGGAGGTCGAGCTGCATGCAGGATTGCAGGTCAAGCTGGTTTGAAGATGCGTGGTGTGACTGATGGCTACCGTTGTTTTAGAAGGGGTTAACTTTCACATGACTACGCTGTTAGAAATATAATTAGATGATCGATTAGTAGATAATTACATCATTAGACATGTGCTCTGTATTATTAGATACATGCTAATTAGGATTAGTGATGATGTCTACTGGACTTTTTCAAGAGGGGTATATCCTTTCCGAATAGGCATGAACATGCCTACAGAACGAATATATATGTAACGTAATCACTTATTCATTTAAACATACACCAATCAATACAATCAAGAATATATACTTCCTCCGAACTGGCAAGAAAAAAAATGCGCACACGTACGTACATTACTTCAAACTAACGTGTGCAGAAAATCATAGTATCCCTTGGCCGGTTGGACCTTTTGGTTGGTCAAGCATGGATCACATGCAGGGAAGCATCGAAGCGTTCACCGTGCAGTGGCACCCTGATGACATCGAATCGATTCGGGAAAAGATTGTCCAGAAAAAGGACTTGTGCAGTGGAATGGTTCTCTGGATATATAGTCCATTGCTGCTCGGCAAAAATAAAGGCGGCAGGAAAAGATGGGCCTGGCTTTTCTTTTGACATGAGAATGTTCCTGGCGGTGGAATTGAAAGTTTGATTTCTTGACTCGTATGTGGTTGCGCATCTCCGCAAGTCCAAAACTAATCACGAATTTGCTCAAAACGATGGGAGAAAGGATGTTCTCTCTCTCTCTCTCTCTCTCTCTCTTAAAGAAAAACTGGCAGGACCACTGCCATATATCATTTAAGTATAGAAAGCATGCGAGTTTTACAGTTTTTTGTTAAAATAGATGAAACTAGATTACACAAACTCATAGTAAAAACCATCTTAAGTAATTTCATAAAAAAAACATCTAAAGTACCGATGGTTGACCACACGCTCGCCTCCTTAGGAGCTGGTGTTAGCATCCACCCATCAAAAGTTCTTCAAATCCGTTCCTTCTAAACATTCCAGCTTACTACGGTGCCTCAGAGATGTCCTGCTGGTGGTGACGGCTTACTATAGTTCGATGCAGCTGCGAGGATCCACGGCATGGCAAGATTTAGGTCTAGGGTCTTGGGGACTTTCGGGCGAAAGCCCTGCGTAGGCTTTAGCTGTGGGCGGCTATGGTGACGCCTTTGGCGGCATTCCCTTGTTGTTGGAGGCATTGCAGTGAGGCCTTTGCCACAATAGGAGTTAAAAAAACCTTGGTTCTCTCGATTGACGTTTGCAGCACCTATATATAGGTGTTGTTTCCCTCCTTGAGGATTCGTTGTGGAAGCCACCATTTTTCGGCTACAGAGCTTGTTCTCTTTGGAGTTCAGGGTAGTGTTTGGCGGTCATTGCCTTGGTGGTTTTGCCGGTGTTGTTATTTTGGTAGTGGTCTTGCTGTCACCTTCATGAGTGTTGATGTTTTATTTTTCTTTTATTTTTTATTATATTTGGTTCCTTCTCTATAATATATGCCCGGCATGCTATTGTTGGCTTTTCGAAAAATGTTCTAGCTTGCGTACATCATGAAAGTAGTAGGCATGACACTAAACAAGTTTATTAACCGTGTTGTGATAGTCTAGTGAACTTGGCTGGCCCAGCAGGCTATGTGGACTTGGTGAGCTCATCTTAGAAAAAATTAAAAGTCCATGTATACATTACATGTCCATAGATAAATCACAAGTGTACAACACACAACCACAGAATCAATCACAAATTAGAGGTCGATGCTTGCCATCACTAGCAGTTTGCATCGGTGCCCCAACCACCCTAGATCTAAGAGAAAAGGATGGAGTGATGTCTTGAGGGTCAACAGCACTACCTATCCAGCCTGCCTAGACTTGTTGCACACCATCCTAAGGAGGAGATTGTACAACAAAGGAAAGAGGGAGGAAGAGAATGTCAGCGGTGATGGACGGTGAGTTGCTGAAGAAGTAGCTACGTCCACAACGGTGGTCATGGTTGATGGGAGGATATGCCGAGAGGGTAAGGGGAGCTGGTGGGTTGTGACTAGGGATAGGCAAATGCGTAGGCGAGGTCTCATGTGGAGTAGAGGGTCTCAAGGAGAGGGTGCAATGTTGTGGCTGTGTTAGGACTAGGGAGGGACTAGGTCGGGGGAGAGTCAATTTATATGTAGAGTTTCTATGGAATGGTCCTTAATAGGCCATCCTATTAAATAAATTGTGCTTGTCCCGATACTACAAGCTAAGACGGTGGTCCAGGCACTACACTATTCACCGAGTCGTGTCTTGATTGCCCATGTCTAGTCGGGCTTGGACCGGGCCCATCTAACCATCAAAATCGAAATGCATTATAGGTCTATAGAACACAATTTATGACGGACGAAGTAAAGCATGACCGCAGCCAACTCAATCACTATGTACTTCAGAACATTTGCCGTTAGGAGTCCGGTTGTTTTACCTGTTTGAATCCGTGGATTCTAGTCACACTCTAACAACGAAAAAGTCCACCCACAATTGGCTAGTGGAGGAGAATTTTATTTTCAGCCATATATTATTTGAAGTCGGTCTTCATGGAATGAATTCCCCATCAGTTAGCACAAATTTGATTCCTACGCATTGGTTTTTTTAATGAACCGACCCCAGTACCCCACCATGGATCGATCACATTGCTTGGTCGAGCAACGGGGCAAGCCAGCGCCCGACAGCAAGCTCCAAGTTTCAACGCCGAGTCCCGGCGTGCCCTCAGCTGTCACCTTCGTGACCTCACCTCCGATCCCTCACCGTCTCCACTCCCGAATATATAAGCAATACTCCCGTGGACAGGAAGAATATAGAGAAGCGAATAAGAAACGGCACTGCCAGTGCCAGCAGAGGTCAAATCAAATCTGCCGCGTTTCTGACCCAACTCGTTGCACCGCATCTTTCGTGCGCGACCCTTTGACAATACTCGTAAGGAACACGTCGTCTCAGAGTAAGGTGTGTTGACGTCGGCGAGGAGCTGTTGGACGTCTACTAGGGTTCGCTGTGCGCTCTAGAGCGTTACGTCACTGTGGAACACGTACCGAGAAGATTTGACGTCTCGCGTGTCGTGGCCATTTGCGCTCATCACATGCACCACCAGGAACACATCCATTTCTGTCAGTCAGTGTAGCAGAGGCAGGGCGGGCGATCGACAGGCACACACGGCACGTAACGGCTCCTATTCGCAGGTCAGGTTTATTCGCCTGGCCCGGCACTCCACTAGCTAGCGTGAGGTCGTCACACACGCGTTCTGGATTGACCCCGGTGGCGACGGCGCCGCAGCCCGCAGCCGCGCAGCGGAAGGACCGAAGGGGACAGGAGCCGGCCAAAAACGAGCACGGCGTAGTCTCACCTGCTCCGAATCTCAGTGGACGACGCGCCGGCGCCCGGGACGACCAACCACTAACCATCCACCACGCGAAGCGCTTCCCCAGTCAGTAGTCACCACTCCCACTTCCTGCTCCGCACCGGACTGCCACGCTCGAATGATCAAGTCAACCGGACCGGCCGGCCGGCCGCCACGAAAAAACGACTCGGCACGCACGACACGGGCTAGTGACTGCCCAGCCAGCCACGGGCGAGCGTGACGACGGGGGCCGGCCTGTGCTGTACGAGTACGACGTGGAGTCGCGGACCGCGGGGCGCTGTGGCTGACCTTGCTCTCGTCCTCCTCGCGACGGATAGGTCAAGCCGAATGGAGCCACGGTGGAGGTCGCTGTCCTAGGCCGGACTCGCTCCATCGGCGCGGCGCGGGGACCTGACGCCTCTCGGTCCCGTCCAGCCATCCAGGGCGCTCCAGGTGTGGAACGTACAGCCAAGGAATGCGCGCGCGCGGCCGCAGGGCCCCGCGATGCCTCCGTCCCGCCGAGCTCCACTGCTACGCCCCTTGGGGGTCGGTCGGGGCCGCCTGTCCTACTCCCGGTCCCGGCTGCCTTTTCGTTTCGATTCGGGTGCCGGGAATTTCTCTTGCGTCCGCGAGACCGTGCAGCGGTGCAGGTGTGGCTGCTGTAAATTTGTAACACGTGCGGTTTTGAATTTAATTGACACATGGAACGGAACGGGCGTTCGTGCATGTTCACTTGTTCGGTCTGCGCTTCGTGTGCGCCTGTGCACCAAAGCCAATCAGTGGACAGTGAGGCAAGACGATTTGCTTCCGGTGCGCGATCTTTCTCGTGTTGGAGAATTCATTCGCAGACCACAGTCCGCAGGTAGTTCTAGCTCGGAAATTCCCTCATAAAAAAAACACACACTCTTCTAATAGTTCCGGTAAGATGAAAGGGCCGGTGGGTTAGGCAACGAGAGCCGACCCAGCCAATAAGAGAGAGGCCCATAGCAGAAGTCTCCTTCGAAATAAAGCATTTTGCCTCTGGGCCTATTTTGCACCTGGACCTGAATCTTGGAGATTGTCATTCCTCTACTATAAGGCTGCCCATCAACTTGCCATTAGCATACTGGGCCCAGCATTTGTCATGTGACCCATTGCCTGACCTTGCTGGGTTGTTTCTCGACGCGAAACTTCTTCGTAGTGGCATTGCAGTGCCATTTTAGTCCCAAAGCAGATGGGCACGTCGCGTTGCGCTCGTCCTCGCCAAAGCGAACAACAAAATCGCCACCACCGGAACTGTTCCTGCGGGGCGCTCAGGATGGCTTTATGTGAACAGCGAGCCCGATAGTGCAACGAGCAGGCCAGGACGGGCGCTCAACTAATGCCGTGGCCCGCATGAAATGAAAGGAGGCGCACCAGCAAGATAGCTGCGTGTTCCGGCACGCGTCGCGGAGTGTTTATTTGCATTGCTTGCAACGACGTGCGTGGACGACGGACCGCAGCTCCGCAAGGCAACAAAAGAGGCGGCCACCGACAGCGGCGCAGCGCGACGAGGACAGGGCGTGCCTTAGCTAGCTAGCCCACTTTTGTGATTTGCCGGTACGGTTGATGCGTGTGCGCGCCGAGCCGGGACGACGCCCGGATCGTATTTACTCCATGGATCGCGGCATGGCGGCTCCGTTCGCTTCGCTGCATCGTTCCGGCTGATTTGTTGTGAGAGAAAAATACTGTTACGGCTAAAAAGATAAGCCGAAAAGTAAGACCAAGCGAAGATGGCCAAAATTGCTTACGCTGGGTTCCCAGTACCAACTCGATGGATCGCGGCACGGCGATCGTTGACGTCCCTCTCGTGTGGCCTGCCGCTGACATAGAGATTAAGGGCCCACGAACCAGATGCGCGTTTGACTACTGTGTTAACAGTCAACAGTCAAAGTACAGTAGTAGTGACAGTGTGTCAGCTATATGGGCCGCTGGCTGTCGATGGAGGGCCATGGGCCGCAGCCCCACCGAGGCCTGGTGCCTGCTTGTGTGGCCATGCTCAGTATAAGAGGAGGCAGTGAACCCGGAAGACGGGAGGGAACAATTATCAGAAGAAACCATCTCCTACCTACTGCTCCTCTTCCTCCTTGAGTCTCTCTTCCTCTGTACCCGGTTCGCTACTTCCAGTACTTTCTAGGACCTTCTAGTCTCTTCCCGATCTATTCCCTGTTGCTTCTCTATCTAGGCTGCTCTGATCTCTAACCTCCCTTCCCTTGAGGTTCTGTACTCCGATTGTAGTTGAACTAAGCTTGTTCTGTGAATGGATTGAGGGGTGTTGCTAACAATTGGTATCGGAGATAGTCGATTCTCGCTCTAGCTCCATGGATCCCTCTCAACTTCAGATTATCCTCGACCATTTTAACCGGAAGTTCGACGAGATGGAGGCTCGTTGGGACAGGCGCTTCTCGCCTCCGCCGAGAATCGGTGGCTACGATGGCTCCCTCGACGACGACCCGGAGTCCGGCTTCGCCCACTTTGACGCGCCGCTCGACCAAGCCGTCGGTCGCGGACGCCAGGCACTCGCAGCAGCCGCCGCGCTCCACGCCGATGCTGTAGGCGCAGCAGGTGGTGGACCGCTGGCATGGGTTGTGGCTGGGGGGCCAGCGCAGACCAACTGTTCGACGGTTTGCCCAGCTGGTGACCGCTGCTTCGCCGACGTCCCCGTCAGCGCGCTCTGGGAGGAGGAGATGCTCCGCTGGGGCAACAACAACCATGGGCTGGCCCCGATGTTCTACATGGCCGAGCTCGAGGTGGTGGCAGGAGCTGAGCCTACAAGCGCCCGACCATGGCGGCCTGGCTTGGCTGGACGAGCAACCGCCGCACTCTGTGCTGTACGTGGCCATCAAGAGGAGAAGCGCTACGAGTCTGATGAGTCTGGAAGGGAAAAGGATGCTCTGCATTCCATCGTATCTGAAACATCCTTGTGCCACTGCTTACTTTCACCCTGTTTGTTTTGGTTTGATTGATTTATAAGCCGTATTTTTTTCAGCTAATAAATATTATTTTTTTCTCACATCAAATCAGCGTTCAATTATGGCTTATCAGCCAATCGAGCCCAAGCGAACAGGGCCGTTTGTCACGCTGGCCGGAAGTTGTAGAGAAGAATAGTGGGTTTTAAATTCATGGACTTTTCTGATGATGTCACATCTGTTGGTGAGACTAGAATTGTGTTTTAGTGAATTGAAAATCGACAAGAAGGTCATAGACATAACTTTGGATAATGATTGTCGGGTTTATAAACTCGGGGTCCCTAATGAATCCGTTTCCTGTAATATTTAGCCCAGCAGGCGGTACAATGATAGCGCGCGTCTGGGCTGGCCTAGATACACAATGATAGGCCGAAACCACGATCCGGTCCTCGACCACCTCCTCCAACAGGAGACCTGGTCGGAGCCCCGACCAGAAGGCATAGCCATGGTGGGACCGCAGTCCGGCTCCGACCCTATTTCTTCGACTGAGAATATGTCGGACCTTTGCTCGCTTCTCTTTCCTGATCGACACGATCAGAGCCGACTGGGAATGACCGACCAGGATGCCTGCTCGGTGTGGGCCTGGGGAGCAAGTAGAGCAGATAAGGTAAGACGCTCAAGTAAACCGCAATACCGAGGACCGTACCCTGTCATGCCCTGCGCACCTGCAGGATGGTGCCGTCAGGCCATGTCAGACGGACAATATACAGCCTGCTAGATGTGTCAGAGCACAAACAGTATCGTGGGCGCCATCGTTTGCCGTCCTAGGTGAACACTGTGCAGCCTGCCAGGTACAGTAGGTCATAAACAATAAGGTGAGCGATGGCGTCGTAAACGGTATGACGGGCGAGGGCGACAAGACTAGGTAGCACCCGTACACGCTCTTTCCCTTTTCGTCTTTGACTTGTAAGGCCATCCCCTTCATCTATAAAAGGAGATGCGCTCTCTCCTAAAAGAAAACAGTCTACACGCTCTCAACAGTGGATAAGCTTGGACACACATAGTATACGCTCCAATACTTAGCGCACGTTTGAGCATCCGTCACTCTCTTCCACTCGGATCAGAGTTCGATCGGGCCTCTAACACCCCATTCTCTTTCCTTACTTGTTTGTAACTCCACAGCAAACTTCGAGCACCTGGGCTCAGGAATAAAGTCACCGACCGACTGAAAGTGGATGTAGGGCACGTTGCTTGAACCAGTATAAATACTGTGTCATCGCATGCTAGGCCACATCCGATCACAGCGCACGACAAAACTACAGATATTTACTTGTCGGCCACGTTTCGCACCGAGTACTCCGAACAATGTTGAATACGAAGCTTCAATGATTCCCTCAAGACTGTTCTTCATGATAAGTGCAAGGTATTATCGGATGGTGAATTCTGTCAGGTACATTGTTTCACAGATATCTTGAATTCTGCTGTGAGGGCAGCCACGAGGGAGATCTCCAAGACAGCTATGATCTGGGCGCTCACGCATGTCGTGCAGCTCGGCAGAAGCATCATACTCCTAGTCGTCATCTCGGCACAGAGGTCTGGCAGTAAGTTCTGGGGCTTTCCGCTGTTCGCTGGAACTGTACAAGTGGCCATAAGTCTGAATTGGATGAGAAATGTGATTTATCAGAGCTGTGTTCTCAACTGATGAGGAAACTTGATGAGTATGATATAGACAAGATAAATGTGAGGTATAAGCTTGTTTCCGGCTCTCCTCCTGGTGTTGCTGCTATTGAGTGTAAGCCAGCACGGACAAGCTGGGTTGTGCTATAGACAAGGATTAGTGCAGCATTGAGACACCTTGCGGTAGTACTGAAGCGGGAACTTCCTCTGTCTCGAGTTCGGACCCTGGGACGTCTCCATTTTCTGCCTCTGAAACAAATGGTTCTCTGAAGAAAGAGGAGCAAGCAACAAAGGATAAAACTCAGCACTCAGATGTCAATATTTCTAATTCAGACAGTGAAACAGTGAGCCCTCCAGCAAATTTCTCAATTCAGCCATGGATGTCTGATTTTCTACAGGGAGCGTCCTCAAGATCACTTGGTAAAGTTCCACGAAAAAACCCGTACTGCAACTGCAGATGCTTTGCTGGAAAATATTTCCAAGCTGGATCTCCTGCATGAAATTAGTGCTATGAGAAGCAAGTCAAACTTAAACTTCGGAGATGTCAGGGATGCTGTCTCGTTGGCAAGGAATGCACCTCCTGGACCACCTCCGCTTTGTTCAATACGTCAAAACAAGACACCTGTTTTCTGGTTGAGGACACATTCAAGTCTTCTCCGTTTATTCAGTCCATGAAATGTCTGCTGCTATGGTTTGCTGTACAGTTGAAGAATCTGATGAACTATCGTCTTCTACAATATCAGTGGCTTGGGGGCAAGCCGCATTTGGAGAGGGGAATGTCGGCTATATGGGCCGCTGGCTGTTGATGGAGGGCCATGGGCCGTAGCCGCACCGAGGCCTGGTGCCTGCTTGTGTGGCCATACTCAGTATAAGAGGAGGCAGTGAACCAGGAAGACGGGAGGGAACAATTATCAGAAGAAACCATCTCCTACCTACTGTTCCTCTTCCTCTGTACGCGGTTCGCTACTTCCAGTACTTTCTAGGACCTTCTAGTCTCTTCCCGATCTATTCCCTGTTGCCTCTCTGATTCTATCCCCTATCTAGGCTGCTCTGATCTCTAACCTCCCTTCCCCTGAGGTTCTGTGCTCCGACTGTAGTTAAACCAAGCTGTTCTGTGAATCGATTGAGGGGTGTTACTAACACAGTGCTACTACATTCAGTACACTATAGAGTTACACGGCTGTGAATATCGTCGTCATGTGCAGGTACGCCGGGGCTCGGCACACACCACACATACACATGCGACGCCGGCGCACAGTTTTGTACTGTAGCCCCATAACGGCAACTTGTTCCCTAACCGGAAAAATGAAGGACGGCGAAAGCTCCAGGCTTGGGGACGGGCCTTGGATTTGGAAAGAGAGAATCGTCGATCGCGCCATCCCTCCGCATGATTAGGCCTTTCGCGTCCCTCTCGGGCCGGGGCCCATCACAGTGATGCCCGACCTTCTTCGCCTTGTCCGCGTCCGTGTTGTCGACCGTACGGTGTTTCCTGCACCGCTCGCCCACGTGATCCATCGCAACCACAGGGCCGGCTGCATGCATTTTAGTGGATTGTTATTGGATCATATCGCTCCTCCTCTGCTACTCTAGGATTGTTATTGGATCATATCGCTCCTCCGTACTTTTTGTAGTTCTCTTGGAAAGTAATGCTTATAAGTCGTACTTTTTTAGCTAACGAATAGTATTTTTCTCTCACATCAAATTAGTCAACAATACTTTTAGATATGGCTTATCAGTCAAACAAGTCCAAACGAACAGGGCGATGATGCGCTCGAGCTTATCTTAGCAACAGCTTATCCTTAACAAAGCCCATATGGGCACCCAAACCAAAAAAATAGATAGTCTCAACATGAGACCTATCACGGGAGACATATTTTAGGTTGCCTGAGAGGCACGATTCAAATATAGGAATCCTCTCTCCTAAAAACCCATCTGCAGAAATGATTCTCTTTTGGATCTTGTTGTTGGAGAAGATGCCGAATATATTTTGAACCTTTTGCCTGTAGCGCTACCCAAAGGATGAATGGGTCTTGTATTTTGGGTATTGTTGTCGGAGATAGCCTTAGAGCAATGCCATGGGATCAAAAAATATGACATAATCTCAGCTCCAAGGTTTTTAAAAATATCGCTAAAAATTTGCCAGAAAGGAGAAATTATCGAATTTCGCAAAATTCGGGAAATTGTTGAAATTTTTAGAGAAGATAGCACATGAATATGTTTTTCTAAAAAATTTGGATCTAAACAAATATTAGTATGATTTATGACTACATATCTATTAAATAGAAGAATATGCAATATAAACAATAGAAAAATATTTTGGGTGTTATATAGTCATGATTAGTGTATTAAAAATTTCGGAGAGCAATGCCATGGGATCAAAAAAAGTGCAGGCCGTGTCCAATAATCAGTAATCAGCTCTTGGTTTTCGCTTCCTGCTTGCTGCGTCATAACGCACGTACTTTGGCATGTCGACGTCAGCTCCTTAATTTAATTTGTGGCGTTCTTTGGCTACGTGCCAGACGCGTGGACGTGGTCACGTGGACACGTATTTACTGTACTGAAGAGCTCGCACGGTGGTGTCGGTACGCATCCGGGCGAGCGAGCGAGAGGCGACCTGTCCCGCCCGTCCAGCTCAAGACGCGTCTGGGTCTGGATCGGAGAGCGGTGAGTGCATGCACGTTGCACTTGGACGGCCATATATTTCCAGCCTGGACTGTTGGACGCTAGCTACTAGTAGTACGCTAGACCTGTACTTGTTTGGATCGACCCACAGCGCGCTGACATCGAACGCCGATCGATCAAGTCGTAGTCTTATTAATTTGGAGCGTTATTTCTGGCCGGCCGGCCGGTCGGACCATATATATAAGCTCATGCGCGGCACCGGGCGGGCGCATGCAATGCAAAGCCGCCGGAGAAAAACGAATCGAGTTGTTAGCCTCGGGGGCCGTTGCCCGGCCCCGTGCACATGCATGCGCGCGCCGAGCACGTACAACCCCGCACGTAGCGGCCAGGTGTAGTAGGAGGGACGACGACGAGCGCATACTACTATACACGCAACGCGACATGGCTCTGCGTAGACGACGCGCGCGCGCGTACGTTGCGTAGAAACTTTAACCCCTCTCGTGAGAGTAGCTACATAGTACGCCGCCTACACATGCATGCACGCTGGTTCGTGTACGAGCGGTGGCTTCAGCAGCTAGCCTTGCATCAAAGCACGCCGCACACGTGTCT
Organism: Miscanthus lutarioriparius; assembly: GCA_904845875.1. Lineage (NCBI taxonomy): Eukaryota > Viridiplantae > Streptophyta > Magnoliopsida > Poales > Poaceae > Miscanthus > Miscanthus lutarioriparius. Next base: position 18,564,303 of record CAJGYO010000011.1, on the reverse strand, counting down.
CGATCGGCCGAGATCAGTGCTAGGAGTACAGAGTACTGGTATAGGCTGTGCGTTTTCTCGGTTGTTGTACCGTGTCCTTTGTCGCCTTGCTCGCCGTCGCCAGGCGCGCGCGGCCGCCGTGGCCCGTGGCCGGGCGAGTTGTTTATGGCTCACCCCGGCTGCCGAGTAGCTTCGCGCTGCGCCTGCACGCACAAAGCCTTCCCTTCCTGTGCTTTATTTAGCCGGAGTAGTAGGAGCCGAAGCGCGTACGTGTCCCTCCGGCTTTAATATTTCCGTGGGATATGATACGAGGGAACCGCCGACGCCTTGCAGCACCGACAAAGTGAGCGCGCGGGAATCGATAACGACATAGGAGTACTCCGAGAAATTACCCTACCGGAAACAGTGAGTTTATGTGCCATGTGCCACTGGTATTCGGCAAAGATAAAAATCACTCGGTAAAAGATTTATCGAGTGTAATACTCGACAAACAGCACACGATATCTACAGTGTCGGCAAATGTCTCTTTACCGAGTGTTTTCTATCGGACACTCGGCAAACATTTTGCCGAGAGCTGAAACCGACGCTTGACGAAAAAAAGTAAAGCGACGGCGCTGGAGACGGTCACGGCCCGTTTGCCGAGTGTCAACTCCCAGACACTCGGCAAAGATTCCTAATTTTGCCGCGTGTCAAATTACATGCACTCGACGAACTGTCTCATTTGCCGAGTGTCAACTCTCAGACACTTGGCAAAGCTTTCTCCTTTTGTCGTGTGTCAAATTCCAGGCCACTCGGCAAAGACTGGTCCAGAACGTACAAATGTTGGCTTCTTTGCCGAGTGTCACAGCGCAGACACTCGGCAAAGAAGCCATTTTAGTCCCCAAAATGCACATATTTCTGCCACGTGTCTCTCTTTGCCGAGTGTATTTTCATGGCACTCGGCAAATAGGGCTTTTGCCGAGTGTAACACTCGGCAAAGCTGCCACATATAATCAGTTTATATGGTTCGTTCACAACCACGTACCACATTCAAATAAACATCACATCCATCACAGATAGTTTCACAATAGGCATCACAGGCAGTTCATATAGATATATCGACAACACATAAATGCAAATAAACTTCAGAATCACAAGTAGGTTCATTCACAACCACAAATAGTCACAGGTAGTCCACAAATGCAAATACAAATAAAATCACAAGTAGACACTTAGGCCACGAGTTTCACTGTGACCACGCTGGGTCATGAGGCTCATTCGATGCTGCCGATTGATGTTGCACAAAGGAGAAGATATTGTATGTGTCAAACATATAGCATTAGTCACTAAGTTTCTAGTGTCTGGACATCTTTGTAAGATTGATTCTGCATAAACTAGAAACGATGATTATAAGGTTGTAAAGCGACTCCAGTGTCTGAAACAGTATTTGGAGCAGGTTGAGGCGGAGGGACTGGCATCGGTGACGGAGGTTGACCGATTGCAGCATAAACACCCCTCATATATTCAAACATTTGCAGCTCCATCCTCTGCCGCTCTGCCTTAATCTTCGCCTCTAGCTCCTCTCGGCGCCTCGTTTCTTGTTCTAGCTGAGCCTACAATATTTCATCCCAATGTTACAACGCAATGCAAAAGTATGTAAAAATTAATGAATGATAAATAAAACAGAAATAACCTGGAGTGCGTTCATCTGGAACCGTGTAGAGTCCGGCCGTGGGCGTATCGCCGGACTAGAACCCGTGCTCCGTGCTCGAATCTGGGAGAGAGTGGGAGTACTGGCCGTGTAGATTGTGCCGTCGCCAATCCAGAACTGGTCATGCTTCTTGCATCCTCCCGCCCTCATGACCACTTCTTCATCAAGGTCATGGGCGCTCGGATCGTACTCTAGGCCCTGGACCACCCTTGCCATCGATGTGTATCCATCGAGGCGGCTGTGGATGGACTCGTTGCTGTACGCCGAGGCCGGGTCCTCCGGGTTGTAGGCGACATCGGACGTCGCCTTCCCCTTGTGGGCCAAAGCATATGCCATGAACTGGAAGCAAGGCTCGCCACCATGTGCCGCAAAAAAAAAGCAATATGATTAGAAATTATGTAGAGTTGAGCGTTAGAACAAAGAAATGAATTCGCGTACCCATCTAGCCATGTATTCTGAGAGGTTGAGGTTGCCTTGATGGTGTGGTGCACCCGGCATCAACAAACGCCACTCCCGACAAGCGTTGTGATTCTCCTCCCACGCGGGGTCGCACCACCTGTCCACCATCTGGGCCCAACACTGCAGATCGTAGGTGCACCACCACGGAGGCACCTACGCCATCAAGTATATGACATATAAGAAGATGAAATTAAGTATAATTAATCTTAGAAAAATTAAGTATTAATGTTCTATATTTACCTTCAGTTATTGTTCTGAGGTTAGGCTCATGGTTCTTGTCGCCCTTTTAGGGATCCTCTCTCTAAGAATTTCCGCGTGGTATTGGATCATGGCCTAGATGCGCGCCTCGTAGTGCGTCCTTGACGAGTTTCTTGGTGGCTTTGTCAGCCACAGCATCCGCCATGGCTTCGTATCCCTCCTCACATCTAAAGAAATCCTGCATATAGATGCGATGTATCCAGTCATTATTTCAAGAATGTCCAATCAATGCGATGTATTGAGCAATGTAGTGCGAGAAAGACTTACCCAAAGCTCGGCCTTGACACGCTATGCCTTGTCGGTGAATACCCTACCATCCCGATCAGAGGTGTCGAGGACGGCGGCATAGTGGGCCCATGTGTAGGCCGGCTCGATAGTTCCGCCGATCTGCACCAGGCCAGGAAACTTTTCCTTGATCAGAAGACCAAGGATGCCGTTCACATGGCGTGCGTGATCACCCCCACCGACCTTCCTCCAACCCCTGCCTAAGTGATTAAGATAAATTAATAGTTTCTATTGTAATTTTGAACATATCAAATGAAAAATTAGTGATAACATATAAAGTTACTTACTTATCTCCCTCGGGTCGAATCAGCGGGCGTCTCTTAAGAGGTATCGGTCGCCTCCGGAGGGCCAAGGGACCTCACAACCACACACACGATGAAGTAGAGGAAGAGGTACCCCCTGTCTCCTCCTCCTCCACCCCTGCCTCCTCCTCCACCTGTACCTCCTCCTCCACCTATACCTCTTCCTCAGAGGATGAGTGAGCGGAAGATAACTTAGACGGCGATGAAGGTACAGGCGACGGTGGCCTCGTCGTGCCTCCACCCTTCCCTCAACCCTTGGGTCTGCCCCGAGGTCTCTTCTCGGATCCCTCAGCTGCATCGGACCCTTTACGCGTCGTTGTTGCTTTTGAGTAAAGAGACGCTATCCTCTTTGTACCACCCACCATTGTTCAATCACCTGCAATTAAAAAAAGTAAACCAATTAGCACAAATAATACATTAAAATAGATGCAAAATAAACAAAACATACTTAGAAAATAACATGGTATGACAAATAATAAATCAATTAGCATGGATCATACATGTATTAGAAATAATCATCATGATCGGGATTAGCTGGATCATAAGTCTCATCATCACTATCATGCATGTCGATATAATCATCCCCATGCTCCGAAGGAGGAATGTCGTCATCACCGTCATTGCTTAGATGTAATCGCTGAAGTAATTCTAAGTCCTTCACATTATGAACCTCGTCTCCGGTGTCCTCGTCAGCACCACTTTCATTGTCTACTTCCATACCCTGAGCTTCGGTTAAGTCTATCTCAAAACTCCCTTCGAGCCCATCTTCTTGAAAGAACTCTCCGTTATATGTGTTGGGGTGTATGTTGTAATCTTGATTGTTTGGGACAGGTAGTTTACCGTGCGGCGATATCTTTTACACAACATCCCAACCCTTAAGACGGTCTACAATTTGGCACGGGTATGAGAGATAACAAACTTGTGTGGCCTGTTGAGCCACAATATAGACATCATCTCCTGGTAAGACGGATGATTGACGAATTTCAACTAGCCCAAGATTAGGGGTCCGCCTCACTACTTCATGATCAAACCAATGACATTTGAATATAACGGGATTAAGAGGTTTGCAACCATGAAACATGAGTTCGTATATTTCTTCAATTCTTCCGTAATACTCAACCCCATCTAAGCCTTGCGTAAAAACTCTAGTATTTGTGGTTCTTCAATTGGGCCGACTCTATGAAAGGACCTAGGATGCCGCCTAGAGGGGGGTGGATAGGCATTTCTAAAAATTAACACCTTTAAATGAAAAACAATTAGAAAATGGAGTTTCCAAAATGAAAACTCCAAATTAAGAGTAATACCACCCCTCACAAGTTAGCCACAGAGTAAACAAGGTATAAAGAATATATCTATAAGCTACAACCCTGCAACACAAAGTTAGAACAGAGATCAAATAATATTCAGCCCTGAGCTCTAATACCGGATGTGTCCGGTATACACGATTTCTGCAGATCAGCCTCAAACTTGTTCCTTTCAATTTCTATCTTCAAACCAAATTGTAGACACCTATTAGAGATGACAATATACACAGAGAACATGCACAAGAGCTAGAGCAACACAAATATCAAATGAAATGCGAATTGAGACACGATATTTGTTTTATCGAACTTTAGACTCGTTCAAGTCCTACTCTCCGTTGATGGTCTGTGGGCGACCCAGCGAAGGTCAGCCCTAGAGGGTACCACAAAGGTCACTCTAGCCGAAGTCTTTTCCAACTCCTTTTCCTCCTTCCACTAGTTGATTTCGAGGCGGCAGAATCGACTGTTACAAACTTTCCGAGGCACACCACAATCTCTCGGGTGCTCTCCGGCGACACCTAACCATCTAGGACAGAAGAGTCCAAGAGTAACAAATGCAAATCATGAGATTGACAATATGCACAAGTGCTCAAGTGGTGGCTTGCTCTCTTTTTCAAATTCTCTCTTAACCCACAAATGGATTTTGCGATTTGGATCACACGCTTACTAAGAGAGGGTTTAGGAGAGTTGGCAAGGCTCAAAAACGTGTATATGTATCAGCAGAATTAGCAGCCTCCAAAGGTGGAGGCTTAGGGGTATTTATAGCCCCCTTGAAAAACTAGCCGTTTTATAGCCGTTGCCACATACCGGACATGTCCGGTATGACTTACACTACCCCAACGGTAACTATGTTATAGTGACAATGTGAGGCGTCGAAACTCCCGATGAATGTTGGAACTCCCTACCGTCGGAAACTCCCGACTCACGTCAAAACTCCCGACCCTCAGCATATTTGAAAACTAAGTAACTGAGTTGAAGTTTGTGAGGTGTCGGAACTCCCAACGCATGCCGGAACTTCCGACCGTCAGAACTCCCGACTCATGTCGGAAATCCCGACCCTCAAGGCATTTGAAAACTAGCCGTTGGCAGCTGGTCGTCCATACCGGACATGTCTAGTATGAATACCGGACACGTCCGGTGTGACCAGGACAGTGAACACTCTAAGTCAGTTAAGCGCGAAACGTCAGAACTCCCGACTTACGTTGGAACTCCCGACGAACCAACCCGAGATCAACAATATTACCATTGCTGGGCAAATACCGGAAATATACGGTATCACACGTCCGTATTGCCACACCAGCAAAAATAGATTAGCTCTTTTGTCTCTCAAACACTCAAAACTCACATGGGTTGGCTTGAGCACTTATGAAACATAATCTATCAATATGACACATCCCTCTTAATAATACGACATTCCTATTAACTCAAATTTAAAAGTATAACGAATTTAAACCTTTTGAGTTGATCTCTTTCAATCGAAGCCGTGTATTCCAATCTTCATCAAGTGAGGGTGCCAACATGTCAACTTTGATCTTTTTCACTTGAGCATAGCCATCTTGAGCACGTGACTTGATTCCATTCATCAAATTTTGAATAATCCCAAATGTATCAAGTCACTTCCATCAAACACTCCAATAGTGATTTGATCCTTCACATTAATATGACCATCATAGCTTGATTAGTACCTCAACTAAATGCAAGTACTTCCTTCTTCACCCTAGATAGGTTCTTCGGCCGCCAAGCCGTCGCTTGCCCTTCACCCTTGCTTAGTACCTCGAAGCCTTTCCTTGCTATCTTCACCATCTCAAGCCATCAAGTCACATCTTGTGTTGAATCAACCATTTATTTATATTGTTATCTTTTTCATTTCAATTTAGCAAGCTTCAAATATGAGAACATTCCATATGCAATCCCTTATGTCTCATTAATTAATTCTTACGAGCTTGATTTCACATAGTACATGAAAATCCCACATTAAATAAGCATTTGCATGAATTCCATTTGCATTGTTGTCTTATGCTTGAACTAGATTGTTTATACAACAACACATCATTTTGGCTTTCATTAAGTACCTGTGAGATAACCTATTACATGTCCACACTTAGCAAACAGGTTAGATCTTTAATCACGTTGTCATTCAATCATCCAAAACCCACTAAAGGGCTAGATACACTTTCAATCTCCCCCTTTTTGGTGATTGATGACAACTTGATTAAAGCTTACAAAAGAATACAAACATTTAAAGTTTTGGGTTCAATATTTATGAGAGGATCCCCCTTAATATGTGCTTGTGATTTAGAATTCATGAAATGACCTCAAATGTCAATTGCACATACTAAAACATATAGAAGACTCCCCCTAAATCATTGCATCCATGGGGTGCATGTGTGTGTGATAAAGTAAAACCGTGATGCATATGTCAAGATATATCACACAAGAACAAATATAAAGGCATCACATCAAATATTTTCATTCTAGCATGCATAGTCCTTATGAAAATAAATACAACACATGTATATCATACATAGCACTCATTACATATTTTCTCAAGTCCACAAGCCACTAATATAATATAAATCAAGATCATGTCTCAAGAGATATATAGATAAAGCATAAGTGAGTCTCATCTCTCACATGATACAATCTAGCTCAAAAGATTACATTAATGAAGCTCAAAAAACTATAGCCTGCAGTACATATCTTCAGGTACAAAGATAAGCAAATGAACCTATCCTGAAGCTTTAATCAGTCTCTCTCCCCCTTTGTCATCTATCACCACAAAGGTCCAACAATGACATACTAAGGACAAAGGGGTTGCTAGCTGTATTTGATCTCTGACATCACTCATCGCCATCACCATCGCCCATGTTGTCTGAGCGTGAAGCACCAGGTGGGTGAGAAGAACTCTTTCCTAGAGCACCAAAGCCGTAGTCACTGGTAGAGTACCTGGGGTCACTGCCGAAGATGTCCTGCCAGAAGGCAGAACCCATCTCCTCCCCCGCACTAGGGTGTGGCTGCTGTGCCTGCTCTTGAGGCTCCTCCTCCTGAGGCTGCTGTCACTGAAAGAACTCAATAAACTGTCTGTCATATCTGGCCTGCTGCTGCTCCTTAGTCTCTGGCTCACTAGCTGCTAAGACTATGCCATCCGATAGTGGAGACCTAGGAGGATCAAGCTCAAGTCTGGTAGCTAACTGCTTTAGTGTCCTAGTGTCCTTCCTCCTAGCCTCCCTCTCCTTCTGCCTAGACTTAATGCCCCGCTGCCTAACCTGAATGTCCCAGCACATCCCAAAGATGGAACTAAAGAGCCTACGGATAGGCGAGGGAGGACTGCCACGATGTGAAGAAGAACATGAGTGAGAACCACGTGGCGGAGGGGAAGCTCCTCCTGCTGGTGCACCACCTACAGGTGCATCTACCATAGCTGCAGCTGCTGCTTCCCCTGGACCTGTTGGAGGTATTCCTGTCTCAGGCAAGTCTGCAACAATCTTCAGGGCCTTATGAATCTTGTCATACTCGAATGTGTGCCCGGTGACCTGCTCAATCATATACATGATATAAGGAGCAAATCCATAGCCCTTGAGGGGCCTCTCACCTACACTCTGGATCTCACACCAGATAAAGTCAAAAACGTTGAAGGGCCGTGCATCAGGTGCCATCCTATGGAGTAGGCTCCTAGAGTAATCTGCGATGTTTCCCTTATCTCCACCCTTGCAATCAATGGTCTTCCTGAACATCCTGTCCAGGTATCTGTAAGTAGGGTGAAGACCTAGAACCTTGCCCACTGCTCCTCTCTCACCTCCTAGTGGGTACATGTAGGCCAGCTGCTCTAGAGGGAGTACCTGTTCTGTGTGAATCTTATCCCTCTAGAGATCATCCTTTGAGAAGCCAAGCTGGGCGGCAAAAACATCATAATCAACATTGTACCACTAGACCCTCAAGCATCCAGTGCATTCGCATCTCGTCCTCAACGAACAGAGTAGCATAAAATTGAGCTACCACCTCGGTGTTCTAGTCATGCTAGAACTCCATGATCTCATAAACTCTGTACGCTGGCAAATGGCAATAGCATGATCAACTAAGACCTTCTGCAACTCTCTGACGTACTGCTAGTCTATCCATTGAGATTTGGCTACCACAGGGTTCCTAGTGAGAATCACACTAGAGTAGAAGTCCATGTGAAATGTTGTCTAGAAGCGATGATCAAACTAAACCTTAGGTAAGCCTCTCGGATCTACTCTTCTCTCATCTCTGGCTTTCCTGGTCATGCCCTTTCCCCTGTAGTCAACTCTAGAAACATAAGAGGGCACATTAGGTAGATGTGTCTCAAGAAGACCATAATGCATACCCTAACTAGGCTGGTGTTGAAATGGAGGTACTGGCTCCTCCTCCTCAATCTCCTGCTCCTCATCTGAGCTGTCACCTTCTGAGCCTCTGTTAGTGCTCTTTCTCTTTCTATCTTCTCTGGGCTCCACTCTGAACTCATCAGTATTAGTGTTAGAAGAAGAGCTCCTTGATCCCTCTACATACTAAGGTGCTGCACTAGAGGTAGCTCTGGTAGACCTCCTACTGGTTGGCTCAAATCTAGGATGCATTTCCTATCTTGCCTTCTTATATTTCTCTAGTGCTGAATCATGCCTATGCTTGGACCTAGGCTCCTATCTTTCACTCATGGATGTTGTCCTGTATCAAAGATTTGCAAGAAATTTGAGATACATGCCCAAAACTTAATCTCGAATTGCAATTAGACGTAGAATCTTTTATCCATGGTTTTACAATCATCTTGACACGCCACTGTCAATAGGTTTGCAAAACATAGATACAAAAGAAGCTAAGCCTAATAAACAATTCTCAAATTGGATTGAATCAAAGGGAAGTAGAGGGCCTGCTCTGCTGGGTCATACCGGACACATCCGGTAGGCATGCGCTCCTAGCAACCCTAACCAGGGTCCCTGGATTCAAACCATCACGGATCAATTCCAAACTTTGGGCATTGCTTCTAGATCACCAATGCAGCATATTGACCGAAGGAATTTCAAAACCATGCTCTAACCACATTGATCGGACGAGGTCCGGGATTAGGGTACCTTGAGAGAAGAGACGAGAAAGTGATGTGAAATCCAAATCCCTAGGGCCTTCAACCTTGATGCAAGCCTTCTCCAGTGCAATTTCCCTCTCTCCCTTTTCTTGGTAAAATCCTCGATCGCCCTAGGAGAGGAGGAGGGTGTCGGCTGGGTTGATTGGAAAGAGACAAAACTGTCTTGGCCAAAAGGGTACGCTCTGTCTTATAGCCCCGCTCATACCGGACATGTCCGGTAGCATACTGGACATGTTCGGTATACGCGGGCTGTCCCAAATTATTCCAAAAGGTGTTTTCTCTCTTCCAATCCCCTTCTCTGTCATTTCTCAGTCCAAAAGTTATATAATCTTGATCCAAACTGAGTATGATCACTTTTTTATCCAATGCCATAAATTGATTTTCTCTTTTCCAAATATTTGGCATAGAATGTGGACTTAAGAAAGCCATGTCATGTGTGATTAGCCAATCAAACAATCAATGAGAGCTATAATCATCACATGAAAAGGCTAGGTCACAGAGACCAAGATCCAAATAGATTTTCCAAAATCACACTTCCTATGCATACTAGTTAGGGATTTTTTTAAAAAACTTCTAACCTATGTCACACAAATGTACATTCTAACATATAAAGGGCCTTAGATGCACTGACAATGCATGTATCTAAAAACATACCTTTGCCTTGAGCCCACGATATCATCACTGAGATACATAGCAAGATAACCTTGTGTTGACCTTACTTGCCAAATAGTCTGGCTATATATGAAATCGATTTTCATTCAACGGACTACAAATAATGCTAGATAAATTCGTTAGTCCACAATGGTGTAAAATAGAAACTTAGCTCCCCCTAAATAAGTGCTTCAAGTAATTTGAATGACTTTCAACACGCACTTTTATTCTATTAATAAATTGAGAGCCAATTCTCCATTTTGACCATAAACCAAATAAATTGCCATATTTAAAATTGAGTTCAAAAGATGCTCACAATCCACTTAGATTTGGTAAACCACAAGCTTCTGAGTAAATTGAGGATATATGAAGATATATGAATCAAAGACTCAGTTGCAATCCTATTGGTGTTCTGGTTCATGCAATACCGGACACGTCCGGTAGGTATACCGGACACGTCCGGAACACGCAGAACAGAAACACTTTCTTTCTGTCTCTAGCCATACCGGACACGTCCGATAGTAATACCGGACACGTCCGATAGGTGTAGGACAGAAACAATTAATTCAGCTGCTTATGATTCTTCGTTTAGCCATATTATTTATTGTATACCTGCATCTCAACAAATGAATTGCTCTACTAGAGAGCTATTAAAAGCATCATATGGCAAACATGATAATTATCAAGTAAAACTAATTAGCCACTTTTTTTTTTTTTTCACAAATATGCCTATTTGTGAGTCATTGAGCACAAAACAAATAAAGTGTCTATCCTATAAGGTTTAGATACTTGTTACCAATGGTGAAGATGAAGTAAATGATATATTCATTAAATTATCTTCGGGTCAACCATATAAGAGATTATGATAAGAATTGGTTGATAGATTGAGTGAATATTATCAATTTGCTTGCTCAACCACCCCGAAGCCTTCATCTCATCACCAAGTACCTACATTATTAACCAAAGCACACTTTGGTACCCAACTCTTGTTGGGTCCTTTTGAGTTAGTCAACAAGTGCTTAGGCACCCAAATGGCTTTAGCACAAGTTTGTAGTGAACATATCACCTTGCTAGTGCTAACTCTATGTAACACCCTCGGTGTTACATTGTACAGTTTTTACTAAAACACTGCATGAGCATCATACTTATGTGTAAATGTGTGTAACATAAAGTATAAATCAATGTATACGGACACTTGAAACGTTCATCCGAAACAAGAAACAAATGTTATGCTTCATGTCGCTTAATATCATTTAGTATTCTAAGCGAACTTTTATCGAACAACAATGCTATAGAACATTTATGCGAACTTTGATAAAGTTTATAGTACGAACTTCGTAGGCGACGATGAAATGCGTACGGTCGAGGACGAGGTTCGCTAGCTAATATATCAAGAAGCTCAGAAAAGGAATTCGATGTGAAACCATTCGAAGTTTAAGTCATTTCGCGTAAGTTTGAAAATGGGTCAACAAAGCCATGTTCGCAATTTTGTAGAGCGATCGGGTTAAGAAGTGGTGAGATGTTTTGGCACGGTTGGCTAGCCCTAGGTACCCTTTTGAGTGTAGAAGTAGCGGGTTCGACTCTTGAATCGTTGGGTTTGTGTTTTTGAATGGCTTTAAAAAGCATGCACGTCCGGGTTGGGCCATGCCAGCGCTTGGGGCGCGGTCATTGCCCTGTTCGGCCTGACACGGCTACGCCGGCCGCGTCACCAATGCCGTGCTTGTGCGGGCACGCCACGCGTGGGCCACCACACTGGCCGTCCCTGCCACTGTCCTCGCCCTACTGGCTGCGCCGCGTGGCTGCCCTGGCACACCGCGAACGCTCCCGCACCGACCACTATCACGCCTGCGCGCATAAACGCCGCACGTTGGCCCTGCGCTACCGGCCAGGGTCCCTTGCTGCCTTGCTCTGGCACCCGGCACGCGCGCGCTGGTCCCGGCCATGCCTGGCTACTCTGCCCTCCTCTAGCGCCGCGCGTCTGCGTGGCTGCTGCGCGCGTCGCATCGCGTCGCCTCTCACACTGCGTGCCGTCCGGAGCTGCTGTCCAGTTACTGCTCCTGTTGACATCGGCTATGTACACGCGTGTGGGCTCGTCCTACTTGCTGCGCTCTCACGCTTGCGCGCGAGGCCATGCCAGAAGCGCCTGTCACGTCGCCTTGGAGGTCATCGATCGGCCGAGCCACGCCAAAGCCTAACCGATGCGCTGTCCCTTTTTCTTTGTATCATGCACGTGTGGTGGTCGAGTGGAAGGACGGCGTCGTGCCTAACCGGCCACTATGGCGGTGGAACAAGGGGGGGCGCCCATTTGAAATTTTGTCATCGCTGGCCACCATAAGTCCTTAGGCATCGCCACTGCAATTGGCCTCGCGCACTCCACCGTTTCCAATTAACTGTGCCCACTAGAAGCTCGGATAGTTAGCTTTCGAGTGAAGTCATCCCGGCATTCGTTTGGCCTACAGTGAGGTGAGGTGGGGCATTTTCCCTCACGACGGTCTGCCATGGCTACCAGAGTGGGCGCACGGCCAGGGCGTTGGGTGGTGCTTCACCGTTTCAATTAGGTTGTGCCTTGCGTAATGGTTGACTTGGTGATCGTGCTTGTGCAGTGGTTTCATCGGTGGAGCCGCGGGTCACCGGAGACGTCGTCGTCGTGATCGCTAGGAAATAGAGTCACCCCATTTTCGTGGCTGACCATCTTGTCGAGCCTCGTGCCTTCGCCCAGTCCATCCGTGACATCGCTGGTGAGGTACTCTTACTTCTAGAGTAGCTGGTGGACTCAATTAGGGCCGAGGCTCGCCGAAGCACGGGGGTGGCCGCCGGTGAGCTGGCTTTGATGCCGCTCCTGTGGTTAGCTTAGTTGGGCGCAATAGCTATTCAATTAGGGCTTCAAGGTGGTTACTTTTAGGATGCTAATGGTCACCGAGTAGCAGTAGAGGTGTTCGGGTAGATGGTTTCGCTAGCGTCGAGCTACCACGGCCAGACCCCATCGTGGCACGTGGCCACGCCTGCGTGGTGCGCCGTTCTATGCATTTGTTACATCAATCGGTCGTGCATGGTACGTAGATGCTCATGGGGGTGCTGGTGTGTGCCAGAGGGGGGCTGTGCCGCCGGCGTTTGGCCGGTGAGGCCACGGCCCTGTTTGTCCGGCCAGGGGCCGTGTAAAACGTGAATTCAAAGAGGAGTAGGGGCCTTGATGCAAACTCTATGACTCAGTGAAATAGTACTCGAGTGGGTTGTGCGAATAGGGTAAAGAACAGGGACTTTTTCGCTAAAAGGGCCAGCCGCGCGGCTCCGCTGTGGGCCGGCGGAGTTGGGCCGCGTCGTGCACCCCCGCGTGGGCCACGCTGCACGTGCGCTCGCATCGCGCCATTGTGGGCCGAGCTAAAGCGCGTGGGCCGCGTGATAAAATTGCGTTTTCCAATTTCCAGTAAAATAGAAAGTGTTTATTCAATAAGGTTTTTAGCTGAACTTTGATAAATTATTGTAAATTGGGTGGTTTTCCAAAAATAGTGAAACCAATTTTGTTTGGTTCACAAAAATACCATCTACTTGTTAGTGCAGTTAGATTACAGTTAGCTATGACGATGGTAGGTTCATAAATTCAAACTAAAGAGCTTAGTATTATGTAGATTAATATTTGTAGGAATATTTGTGGAAAATTGGTGATAGCTATAGATATGAAAATTTTACAGTAGGCTCACTAGATTATTAGGTATTTGCTGTAAATTTTGTAGCCCTAGAGTAAGTGGATAAGTAGAGTTGCTATCATCCTTGCATTATCATATATAGCGTAAATCAGCGATTGGAGTAAGAATACCTGTAGTTGCTATAATAATGAATGCCATACTTCACACTGTTATTAGTAACAATAGATAGCTTAGTACCATGGTCGGTAGCACTAGCTTAGTAGTTAAACATATGTACTTTTATTTTAAGAGTTGCTGCTACTATATTACTAAACATTGCATCATCATTTCATGCATGTAGATCACGAGCTGGTAGAATTCATGCCCGTCGACGAACAGGAGTACGACGAAGTCATTGAGGAGTACGAGGAGGAGATCCTCATACAGGAGGGAGGCCCGGAGCCTTTTGGTGCTGACCTTACTGACCCATCGCCTGCCCAAGGCAAGCCCCGGTGCATAACCCTTATTTTTAATGATCACTGAATATATATATATATATATATATGTATGTGTGTGTGTGTGTGTGCGCGCGCGCGCATTTACATTACAGACATTTTATGAAAACTACATGCATAAATATATCTACCTATGAGTCCTACTAGTACAGGTCGAGTAGCTGCTATGCTTAGGATACCGGTAGCATGAGTAACCTGCCATTACTCGCAAATATGTGATAAATATGATCACTCATGATAAAATGGTGGAAAGGAAATGGTGACCGGACAGGGATATGGTTGGGTACTGGTGGGTGTAAGGGGTTGTGTCCTGTAGCCAACAGGGCATAGCTCGGTTACACTTTTTCCCTGTCTGTGTCGATTAAGGACTGGTCGTTGCAATGGACGCTAGGCAAGTCACAGATCTATTGTCCCGAGTGCATACTTGGGTATGGGCATAGGGAAGACTTGTTGCTCTCTTATCGTGGATCCGGCTCTTTCTGGACCGACTGATTGGAGGCGGGGATGGTGGAGGTCCTTGCACCGCACTGAGTCCGGGACTTAGGAGTGGGGGCTTGGAGTCCAAGTTTGGATGGAGACCTAGACACCCAGGACAGGAGGGTGATGGGTTAGTCCTGCTTGTGCCTGGGATACAAGCGGGGCGTATGTTTTTAGGGCACCCAGCTAGGCACATTGGTTCGTGAATCGCCGCCAAGTCGGTATGACTTGTCTTAACTCTAACATCGTAGTAAGAACTGAAAGATGGGAGATGATGAAAAGGAACTGATGGCTCAACTCTTGCTTGAAAGTAGAACATGTGCTTATATAGACTGGATAGCTAATAACTTAGTGCGGCTAATAATAATAACATAAGTAAGGACTCACTATTAGTATTGCTTTCTGTCCAAAAGAAACTAGCAAACCATAAAGTTTATCATATTCCTTGGAGTCGGGAAATTATTCCCACTAGTCGGATAAGTCTTGCGAGTACATTGTGTACTCAGGGTTTATTTACCCCCGTTACAGGTGATGCATGAGAATTACCTTTGTGTGGAGGATTCTTCTGGTGGGCACAGACAGATCCTCGTTCTTATCGCTAGATGTTATTTTAAATTCCGTTGTTTATTATTCCGCACTATGACATTTGGTAATGTAATAATGTACTTTTTATGAAACTCTGATGTATGAAATGGACCAGTATTGTAACTCGTTCTCATTATTGGATCCTTGGGAAAATGTGGATCTTTCAGGTTCTCCCTTGGGGTGTGCCCAACGAATACCGCCTGCTGTAGCCTGCATTCGGGGTGCTTAGTGTCTGGTGGAAGACTAGCATCTTCATAAGTATGCTATTTCAGGCAGTTCTACCACACTCCATTTGTGGTCTTCCTAAGCATATCATTATGAACAAATGTGTTCGTCTTAGGTGTGTTACCATTTGGGCATTCATAGCTTAAATGCCCCTTTCTTCTACAAGCATAGCATATGCAACCTTTGTTTGCTCTATGCTTGCTTTGCTTGTATGGACATCTATCAACCTTGTGGCCCATCTCATTGCATCCATAGCATCTTCTTGTTGCAACTTGGGCTTTCTTTCTTGCCTCTTTGTACATTGGGCATTTCTTGGTAGGATGCCCCACTTTCTTGCTCATGAGACAAGTGCTTTGTCCATCACTTTTATTTTGGTTGGCCAACTTGTTTGAGGCCTTTTGTTCGGCCACTTCACACTTGTCGGCCCAACTCTTATGTGGACACATGGCCCACTCATGTCCATATAATCCACAACCATAGCATAACCTTTTTCCATATTTCTTGCTCTTGGTTGTGTTGGCCTTGCTTGAGATGTGATTCTTTTGTTGGGTTTTGGAGGAAGCAAGGTTTAAACCCTTCTCAAGCTTCTTCACCATGTTATCATGGTTATCTTGAGAAGGTTGTGCTTTCTCCTTACCCTTCAACCGAATCACATATTTCTTTAATCTTTCCACCTTTTCTTTGAGCTCTATGTTTTCTATGAGATTTAGCTCAATCGAAGATTGGCTCGCTTGAGGAGCACATTCATTAGTACAATAAATATTTAATTGGGATGGTGTACTAGTGAGTGGATGTGTGAGAGGTTGAGAAAATTTTACCGATATGATCACAACCTCATGAGCCACCTCAAGCATGATGCTTGATTCTACTACTTCATCATGAGAGCATTTTAGATGAACATAGTTTGCTTGTAGCATATTATACTTGCTTGATAGTTCATCTAGCCTTGCCTTGAGCTCAAAGTTTTCCTTCTCTAGTTGTGAAACACTAGAAGAGAAGTTAGTAACTAAAGCATGCTCAATTGATAATTTTTCATACCTTTCACTTAGAGCCTTTAGTTCTTCCATCTTAGAGATGAGAAACAATTCTTGCTTTTGAAGTGATTACTCTTGCTTCTCAATCTCTTCTTCAAGCTCATCATTCTTTTCAACTATTTTCATGATGATGAACTTGTCCTTGCGGTTGAGATGATCAAGGTTGTAGTTGTCTTCAACTTCAACATCACTCTTATCTTGATCATCCACTTGTGCTTTCTCATTCTCTTCATCTTTCTTGTTACTCTTCTTCTTGCTTTTCTTGGCCATGAGACACAAGTGATGAGTATCATGAGATACTGAGGTTGACTCATCACTTGGTCGCCACCGGGTTTGAGCATCGTTGCAAACAGCTGCTTGCTGCTTTGCTGCCTCGTCCATACTGGACACGTCCGGTAGGCATACCATACCGGACGTGCAGGCAGACAGCTAGTCATGCGTTGCTTGCACTTCTTGCTCCGGCTCGGTGCTCTTGAGGTCTTGTGAGGCTTCTTCGCTGCATGAAAACACAATGGACATACTTTCCATTGACTTGATCTCAAGTGCATCATCACATTTGGATTTTTCATATAAATCAAAAAGTCTAGTCCAAATGAGATGAGCACTCTCCGAAGGTGGTTGTCCATTGAAGATTGCCTCATCTTGAACCTCTGCACTCAATGTACTCAACATGACATTAATAGCTTGAGCATTGAGTTGCACGCATATCTCTTCCTCTTTTGACAAATTTTTGTAGTTGCTCCAATTAACTATAGGAAGAGGTATGCTTGCATCCACAATATGCTCAACAAGAGGACTAATATCCCTAAAAGCATTGAGTACATAAATTGACCAAGGTAGAAAGTTTGAACCATCAATTTGGAGAAGCACCGGCTCCAACTCGATAGGCGTCGACATCCTTTTCTCACGGCGGTGAAGCTTTAGGTGAGAACCTTGCTCTGATACCAATTGAAAGGACCTAGGATGCCGCCTAGAGAGGGGTGAATAGGTATTTCTGAAAATTAACACCTTTAAATGTGGAAACAATTAGAAAAGGGAGTTTCCAAAATGGAAACTCCAAATTAAGAGTAATACCACCCCTCACAAGTTAGCCACAGAGTAAACAAGGTATAAAGAATATATCAATAAGCTACAACCTTGTAACACAAAGTTAGAACAGAGATAAAATAATATTCAGCCCTGAGCTCTAATATCGGACATGTCTGGTATGAATACCGGACGTGTCTGGTATACACAATTTCTGTAGATCAGCCCCGAACTTACTCCTTTCGATTTCTATCTTCAAACCAAACTACAGGCACCTATTAGAGATGACAATATACAAAGAGAACCTGCATAAGAGCTGGAGCAACATAAATATCAAATGAAATGCGAATTGAGACACAATATTTGTTTTACCGAAGTTTAGACTCGTTCGAGTCCTACTCTCCGCTGAGGGGGCTGTGGGTGACCCAGCGAAGGTCAGCCCTAGAGGGTACCATGAAGGTCACTCTAGCCGGAGTCTTTTCCAACTTATTTTCCTCCTTCCACTAGTTGATTCTGAGGTGACGGAATCGTCCGTTACAAACTTTCCGAGGCACACCACAATCTCTCGGGTGCTCTCCGGTGATGCCTAACCGTCTAGGACCGAAGAGTCCAAGAGTAATAAATGCAAATCACGAGATTGACAATATGCATAAGTGCTCAAGTGGTGGCTTGCTCTCTTTTTCAAATTCTCTCTTAACCCACAAATGGATTTTGCGATTTGGATCACACACTCACTAAGAGAGGGTTTAGGAGAGTTGGCAAGGCTCAAAAACGTGTATGTGTATCAGCAGAATCAGCAGCCTCCAAAGGTGGAGGCTTGGGGGTATTTATAGCCCCCTTGAAAAACTAGCCGTTTTATAGCCGTTGTAATACCATGCATACCGGACACGTCCGGTATGACTTACACTGCCCCAACAGTAACTAAGTTACAGTGATAATATGAGGCGTCGAAACTCCCGATGAATGCCAAAACTCCTGACCGTCCAAACTCCCGACTCACGTCGGAACTCCCGACCCTCAGCATATTTGAAAACTAAGTAACTGAGTTGAAGTTTGTGAGGTGTCGGAACTCCCGACGCATGTCAGAACTTCCGACCGTCAGAACTCCTAACTCACGTCGGAACTCTCGACCCTCAAGACATTTGAAAACTAGCCGTTGGCCTCTGGTCGTCCATACCGGACATGTCCGGTATGACTAGGACAGTGAACACTCTAAGTCAGTTAAGCGCGAAACGTCGGAACTCCCGACCTATGCCGGAACTCCTGACTTACGTCAGAACTCCTGACGAACCAACCCGAGATCAACAATATTACCATTGATGGGCAAATACCGGACACGTCCTGTATCAATACCGGGGTATTGCCAGACCGGCAAAAACAGATTAACTCTTTTGTCTCTCATACACTCAAAACTCACATGGGTTGGCTTGAGCACTTATGAAACATTATCTATCAACATGATGCATCCCTCTTAATAGTACGACATTGCTATTAACTCAAATTTAAAAGTATAACGAATTTAGTACCTCAACTAAATGCAAGTACTTCCTTCTTCACCCTAGCTAGGTTCTTCGGCCGCCAAGCCGTCGTTTGCCCTTCTCCCTTGCTTAGTACCTCGAAGCCTTTTCTTGCTATCTTCACCATCTCAAGCCATCAAGTCACATCTTGTGTTGAATCAACCATTCATTTGTATTGTTATCTTTTTCATTTCAATTTAGTAAGCTTCAAATATGAGACCATTCCATATGCAATCCCTTATGTCTCATTAATTAATTCTTACGAGCTTGTTTTCACATAGTACATGGAAATCCCACATTAAATAAGTCTTTGCATGAATTCCATTTGCATTGTTGTCTTATGCTTGAACTAGATTGTTTATACAACAACGCATCATTTTGACTTTCATTAAGTACCTGTGAGATAACATATTACCTGTTCACACTTAGCAAACGGGTTAGACCTTTAATCACGTTGTCATTCAATCATCCAAAACCCACTAAAGAGCTAGATGCACTTTCACTCTACTCGTGGCTTGTTGTGTGAAAGCAATATCCATTCACGTCATAACCGGTAAATGACCTGACCATATAGGCACAACCATCGGCATCCTGTCTCAACTCGGCACTCATAGATGCATCGGTTTGTCCCTACAAGTTCAAGCAGGGTAGTTCGTTATATTAGTCGCACGTACGAGCAACTTGTAATATCAAACTAAGTACGAGCCAAATTGAACAGTACCTTCTGTTTGAACCAAGAAATGAAATTGAGCATCCCATTTCCCGCACCCTCTCTAAGAAGGGTCGAAGTTTTCTGCGAGGTAGGTTCCCTTGTTTCACGCCAGAATTATTCATGAAATTTCCTGTACCAACGAGAAACAAGGAGTTGGACATAGAATATTGACTACTTGAGAAAAAGTTTATTGAGAACTTACAGCATGTACGGCTCCACTTCGGATAGGTTGGTCAACACATATAACGTAATAGCGCGCCACTCTTCATGTTTCAATGTCTTGTTAGTCGCACCACTTGCACTTCCTAATTACCCTCAGAAAATGCTAAGGTTCGATTCAGCTTCGCCAGCATTGTAACGAGGGGGTGGATTATGCACGCTAGAAAGGTTGTCAGCATAGTATTTTGTTGTGAAGTTTGACACCTCCTCCATAATATATGCCTCTGCTATGGATGCTTCAATTTTGTCGAGTTTTTACCTATAGGCACTCGGTAAAGATACTGTTTGCCGAGTGCCCGATAGAATGCACTCGGCAAACCACCAGGCACTCGACGTATATACTGTTTTCGGTAGTGCTCCAAACCTAAATGTCTGTCATTTTTGTTTCCTGATAAACAACTTTGACTAAATATATATTACAAAATATTAATATTTATAATACATAATTAGTATCATTAGATAGATATTTGAATCTAATTTTTTAATAAATTTATTTGGAGATAGAAGTATTGCACGTATTTTCTATAAATCAAGTCAAAATTATCGGCACGTAAATCCTGGCGCTAACATTTAGGCACGGAGGGACTACATGTCATGTCCAGGCGGCTCCCGATTCCGGACCCGGCGCCCTGGCGGCGGTAATTCAGTCGCTTTGTCGGTTTCTCACCCGAACTGCTACGGCGTTGGCGGCTTGGCGCGTTGCTCCGTCCGTTGACATGCGTCACATGCACATGCCCTAGATAGACAGCCTGATCGCTGGGCTGGGGCTGGCTGGGCTGGGCTGGCTGGCCAGCCCCCTCACATGGCTACTATTCACGTGAACCAGCCAGCAGTACTTCTCTCTCACATAAACGAACCAGTAACGATACGAACCAGCCAACCGAACAAGCTGAGAGAAACAAGCGATTCCAATTGACGCACGAGAGTGGATTCTACGTGCAATGTCTTTTTGCTATATATATGGTTTGTTTGATTGACGATTGATACGAGTGCGTATAGTTAGCTAGCTAGCTAGTGTGCCAATAGCTTGGCACATTTTCTTATTTATAAAAAAATCATAGTATAGGCGCACACTTTCAAATACTCTACATATATGCACACTCACCATACCCTTGTAAGCACCTCCGACTGAGCATCTCACGCGCTTACCATACCCTTATAAACACCTTCGAATCAACATCTTGATCTCGACGGACATGCACGTCCACAACAAAAAAATAGTGTTATTAAATCATAGAATTCATAAAAATATGAGCACTTGTGTCATGTCGAGAATTTAAAAACAGGTGGACATGTTCCACCACAATAAACCTAATCAACTGACCTACACTAACATTGTACACATGACTGAGCCTTACAGAGTACGAATCGAACTTCATAGTTATCATAGGTATATGGATGCCACCATACTTATTTAGTGAATGAATAGGTGTGTCACTCTAGAATAATAGAAGAAAACTTAAGAACCAGTGTAGAGTATAGAATTTCAATAAGGTTAGTAGATTTCACCCACACTAGTATGCAAATCATACTGATCTCCCTCAGTCTAGAGCCATAATGTCAGAGATATAGGCCAGGGGTACCTGCACCACCCGTATATATGACCATCACCAAGCTATTGGCCCAGCAGCCGTCAAGGGAAGGTCCGCAAGGGCTAACGCGGTCGACCAACGTGGAGATAAAGGGAAACCAAGGCGGACGTATCTGGACGATAGGAAGGATCAATCTGTTGTAAAAAACTAGAAAACAATCTGTTAGCCCGATCACCCTCTCTGTAACCCTACCTCTCCTACCTATATAAAGGAGGGGAGCGTGGCAGAACCGTCTAATCTAATGCCTCTCGGGAGTACTTATCTTCCGTCGAGCACACCCCAAGGGAGAACCCGAAAATCCATATTTTTCCATCAAGATCACAAATGAGAGAATAAAGCTTACAACATTCTTAAATCATTTCTTACATCACTTTCCTGACAGCATCAGAGTATAATATTTATGGATTATAACAGCGGAATATACCCATATTATTAGAGTTATGAACAATTTAATTTAACAGTGGAATATAAATATGTGATCAGAGTTACAGCGGAAATAAATATCTATTCATGACATGATGAAGCATTGATATATAAACTATAACAACAGATTATAAAACTTCTATTTATAAAACATTTAGCGACAGTTATAAATAAAAACTATGATCGCAGCGTAAAGAAATCCTCTCTGAGCCTACCAGGAGGAATCCACATCCAAGAGTTAGCTCTAGCATCCGCCTGTCTCCTGCAACAGGGGGAAATAAAACCCTGAGTACTCAATTATACTCAGCAAGACTTACCCGACAGAGAAAAGAAAATACTCCAAGGATATCCAAGGCTATCTGGCTTGTGGGTTTATTGTATCTGCAGGAAACATTACTTAGCGTGCGTCCTTATATTCAACTTTATTAGCAGTCAGCATTAGTTCATTAACTAACCATTCTATGTAAGCACATGTGCTACTTTTAAACAGGTGGTAAGCAATCAGATTCATTTTACCATCTTTCATCTTTCAGTTCTTACTACGGTGCTAGACTGTAGACAAGTCGTACCGGATTATCCGGCGATACGCGAACCAATATATCCCAGCTGGGTACCCTGAAACAAACGTCCCGCTTGTACCCCAGGCACAAGTAAGACTAACCCACTACCCTCCTGTCACGGGGTCTAGGACCCCGTCCAAACTTGGACTCCAAGCCCTCGCTCCTGAGTCCCTGACTCAGTGCGGTGCTTAGATCTCCAGCATCCCCGTCTCCAATCAGTCGGCCCGAAAAGAGCCGGAACCCATGACAAGAGAGCAATGAGTCTTCCCGCGCCCATACACAAGTATGTGTTCAGGATAATAAGTCTGTGACCTGCCTAGAACCCAATGCAACGGCCGATCCTTAACCGACACAGGCGGAACAAATGTAATCCGAGCCTCGCTCGAATGCCAAACCAAGTCTAGATCTAAAGTACCATTTCACCCGGTCTCTAATTATCATTTATATATATATTTTAGGTGATAACAATATAATAGCAATATTAATATCTTTCCTATCTCTCGCGAGTGACAGGCAATCACTCGACTTCTACCGGAGTCCTGTAGCATAGCAATCTACATGATCCTGTCATACTAGTAAGACTCATAGGATAAATAAATAAATATATATATATATGCAAGTGGGTTTCATTCAACTCCTTAAAACTTAATGCACAAACATAAATATAAAGTGCAGAAAAGTAGGGGTTATGCACCGGAGCTTGTCTGGGTAAGATACAATCAAAGTTAGAATCCCATCATGATAACATGATCATCGAGACACCATCTTTTCTGATACTCCAGATGGCTCCCCGATCCATCGTTGTTCCTATTATGATATGCGTGGATGCAATGCAGAGACGTAATTAATCAACTACAACTGGGACTCGTAAAATACGATTTACGCCTCTCAAGTTAACAAGCTAGTTCTAATGACGACCATACTTAGGCTACATATTCATGTTGTCGAATAAGGCGTTATTTCCCAATAAATATTTTAGTTATACAAATCCAAGTTTCTTTATTCCATTATATCGATTTAATCTTTATTCGAAATAGGGCATCATTATCTACCTAGCAAACTAATTATTCTGGAGCTAAAAAATTACAATGAGCAGCTAATAATATTAGGAATTTACTATAAAATTTTTAGAGTCAACACTATCACCATTTTTCTACAAAATTTCCCACAAGTTCACATTTTAACAATATTAAACATTTTAAAATAATTAGAACAACCCTGAAACATTTAAAACTAGATGAACTAAATATACTAATAGATAGATCATGATTTTAGGAGCCTAACAAAATTGGTTTCATAATTTTTGGACAACTAGACAAATTTTTATTGATTTTACAAGTTTGCTTTATAACCAAAATTAGAAACACTTTAGGAAAAAGGAAAAAGCTGGCGGCACCAATTCGGCCCAACAGCCCAGCGTGGGCGCGGCCGCGTGCGCATCGCAACTGCACAACGCGGCCCAAGGCCAGGGAGCCTGCGCGCGGCGACGGTTTTGTAGAGGAGCCCCCGAGCTTCGAGGTAATAGCACGACTACCCTCTGTACTGTTCCTATCGGTAGTGGTTTTACGACCAAGTCCTCGAAGTCTCCCATCTTCACATCGAGGTGGTCCCCGATGCCACCGCGCGCGATGGCACGGCTACCGTCGACAAACCGCGATTACGCTGGCTACCTGCAAGGGCCTCCGGTGACTCATGATGGCCGAGCATCTAAGTTACGACGGCGCGCTCCTAGAGACGGTGGCTAGAGACCCGGAGAGGCATTGCGGCATAGCCAACCACGGCGGTGGCTGGGTCAGCGCGTTTTGTGACGGCGACGAAGCCGTTCCGACGAGGCTACGAGCTAACGGCACGATAGAGATTTCGCGGGAGCAACAAGCGTTTACCACGAAGCCATCCGCGCAACCAGTTGAGACGGAGAAGGTCGGGAGTATCCTGGCCACGTGCGACCGCTCCGCGCGGCGGCGCTCCAAGCGCGGCACCGGCGCGGCAACTCCCCGACGACAGGCACCCTGACCAGGACAGCGCGAGCACCGGATGAAGGGAGTCAAGACGAGCCCAGGAACACAACTAATTGGAGTTTTTACCTTCGGGTCGTGACTTGCCCCTAAACTCCTGGCCACGGCGACGTCTGCGACCGGCGGCAACCAAAATTCCAAATTGACGGTCGGTAGCACTTAGTTAGGCACGGGGAAGATAGGGCGCCTATTTATCTTCTTATGCTCTCTACTGGTGCGAGGAATCGAGCTACGAAGCCTAGAGCTAGGTGAATTGGAAGCGGAAAGGGGAGCTCTAGCCGTAGCCGTGGAGCGTGCACCTACGCGAGAGCGAGCGGCTTAAGATGGGGCGGCTCCATGCGAAAGCGGTAGCAAGAACACGTGCGCACGGTGATGGTCCACGGAAATTGGCGCGACGCGCTTGAATGGAGCGGTAAAAATCCGAGCGCCTCACAGCGTCGGCTAGTGGGAGCAGGGCGAGGTAGTGGAGCATCGTATCGCCACTGTACCCGGGGCCCTCACGGTTGCATTTTCATCTACTAAACTTGCACTTCAAATTTTATTTTAGTACCAATTACAAGTTATATTTTATTTTTGTTTATAAAAATTGTTTTTCATGCAAATAAACAAGCCATTCGCTATTTATTTGCTATCAGGCATTTTTAAGCACTTTCTTCATACTTTTCCAAAACAAGACCTAAACAACTTTTGTCCACAAGATTATTTAAAAGTTGTTAAGCACCGAGACAAGTTGACTAGCGACACTTATTTGTTTGTTTTATTTACGAAAGCGAGTCACACAAGATTCGTTTATAATTCCATGTGTGCTTTAAATTTTTAAACCCGAAAACTTGTTTTGCTAATTTCTCTTAGGCATTAACCTAGGTGCTAAGCAAGCTCGTAACACCAGATGTGTTACAGGTAGGGACCTCTGGCTCGAGATCCAATATTCCACCTATTCTATCTACCTCGTAGCTAGGAGCAACAACCCCTGTAATTGAGCATACGAATACAAGAGCAGCCGCACCACTGAAGTAGGGAGTAGTGTGCACCGCGCCCCGAACCAGTATAAATCATTGTGTCTCGTGTGCTACCATCTGATTCCGTCTACGCGATCACGTTGCTGGATATTGCCGGAGCAAAATAATCCGACACATAATATACCCCTACAAGCTTCAAAAAGTTATCCAGAATTATAAGGAATTTTAGATGAAGTAACCCTCCAACTCAACTAAAACAACAACAACAACATTCACATGCAAATACACCTTTAATGTCTGTCACCAAATGACTAAAATTATTCGAAAGTACTTACTACTTCTATACCTTTATTAGTTAAGACAATCGCCAATTAAAACGGTAGTACAGATTTCATCTTTTTCCTTAATGCTTTTTCGTAGCCGCTTCCCTACCGCCTATAACGACATTGGGGTGGCCCTAGGGACACAGGTCCTCTGCATTGTCAATTTGTCATCTCCCACGCAAGCAACATACGGTACGCGGTGCATGCATGCTAATATCCATACTTGGCCATGCAGCCCGAGGCCCGGTAGCCCAGCCCACGGCCCGCTAATTTGACCCGACACGAGTCCGCCCGCAAGACGAGGGTCTCTCTGGGCCCGGCTGGCCCACTTGAGCTGAGGCCGTGCTGCGGGCCGCTGCGCTGTAAGCCCACGGGCTGGGCCCGGCCCAAGCACGGTAATAAGACGTCGGCCGAGGTCGGCCCGGCAGCGACTCTCGGCTCCCATGCGGCTCGCTAAGCGGCCCAATGCCAAGGCTAACGGCGCTTTGGCCTCTGGCCTCCTCGCTGCCCCGCCATATAAGCGAGGCGACCGGGCAGCCCGGCACCAGCGCCCTCACAAACCCTAAACCTAAATCACTCGATTGACTCCTCTCTCTCTCTCCACTCTCCACTCTCCGATCAAGCTGCATGCAGCCGCCGCTCTCGACTCTCGCCTGGCCAGATATCCAGATCCACTGTGCCGTCGTCGACCCCGACTCCGGTGACCTCGAACCGCCGCTGCCGGCGTGCTCCTCACCCTCTCTACCTCTCCCTTCTCCATCTACCTTTCTCCCCTCTAGATCTCGGTGATTATGTGAGTTTGTTGACCCCGTTTGTCCCTCCTCTCTTTCGCCGTCCTCCTTGCTGACCTTGTGTCGTCTTCTTCGGCCGCATGGGCCGTCGTCGTCTTCTTTCCCAAGACGGGCTCCGGTTGAAGGTAAGCTCTAACCCTAACCCTAACCCTAACCGGCTAACCCTAATCCCCATCTTTCTTCTTTTTTTGATGAGATCTCTAATCGATCTATTCCTTTCTCCTTCAGCGCAGTCCAGTAGTCGATGCTTCAAGCTCTAGTCTTGCGGCATAGAGCGAGGAGCAAAGGCCCCCCGCACCGCTGAGGTGCGGTCTTTGGAGAGGCGACCATGGTCAAGACGATGGCGAAGCTTCACTTTGGCATGGCCCCCGAGGAGGGCGAGAACGACGACGACATCCGTGATGACGCTGCTGCGTTGTTCGGTGTCGATCTCGGAGACGGCGACGGTGGTGAAGGGGCGACGGCGTCTGCGAACCCGGTCGGCTCCAACTCCAACGGCTCTGTTCCATCTGTTGCTGCTGCTGGTAATGGTAAGGTTGGTAAGCGTAAATCTCCTATCTGGGATGATTTTGAAGAGATATTTGAGACTGTGAATGGAGTATGATTTGCACTAAAGCTAAATGTAAGATGTGTAAGTCAACTTTGTCTGCTAGATCTAGTGCTGGCACTGGTCACTTGAAGAGGCACCAGAACTCTTGTAGGCAGAAAACTGATCAACGTGATAGGGTTCAATCTAGGCTATCTTACAATCCTGATGGTTCTGTGCATAACTGGGATTATAAACCTGAGGTAGCTAGAACTGAACTCTGCAGATTGATTGCTAGGCTTGATTTGCCTTTGGGTATTGGTGATACAGATGCATTTGAGGAGTACATTCAACGTGCTCATAACCCTAGGTTTCGTAGGGTGTCTAGACAGTCCACCACTAGAGACCTTCGTGCTCTATTTACTGAACGTCGTAATATGCTTAAGAATCATGTTTTGTCTGGTGCATCATCTGTTGCTTTGACATCTGACATATGGTCTGGAAATGCTAAGGAGGACTACATTAGTGTAGTTGCTCATTATGTGAGTGCAGATTGGGAGCTACAAAAAAAGGTAATTGGCCTCAGGTTGATTGAGGTGAAGCACACTGGTGAGAATATTTCTGAAAAAATTGCTTGTGTGGTTCAGGAATTTGGTATGATTGACAAGATTTATTCTGTTACCCTAGACAATGCTTCCTCCAATGCTAAGGCAATGGAGACTTTGACACCCATGTTTGCATGTTATTTAGGTTCTGATCCGACACCTACTTCATCAGATCCTAATAAGCGTAAATATAATCTTATGCATCAGCGTTGTGCTTGCCATATCATTAATTTAATTGTGAAATCTGGTTTAAAGAGATTTAAAACTTACATGAGGATTTTAGAACTGCTATTAACTTCTTAAATTCATCTAATCACAGAATTGCCATGTTTAAGAATTATTGCAATGCTCAGGGTGTTAGACCTAGAAAGTTTGGTTTAGATATGGATGTGAGATGGAATGCTACATACCTTATGCTTAAACACTTGCTACCTTACAAGGAGGTTTTTTCTATGTTCATTAATGCAAATTTTGGTCAAGACATTGTTGACTCCAAGACATTGGCTCATTGCTGCCAAGATATTGGAGTTCCTGGAATTATTTTATGAATCAACATGTGTTCTATCTGGTGTTTACTATCCAACTAGTCCACTAATTCTGCACCATATGCTTGACATTGCTCATCATTTGCATGAAAGTGAAAAAGATCAAAATCTAATGGCTGTTGTCTATCCTATGAAGCTTAAATATCTTAAGTATTGGGAAAATATACCTCTGTTATATTCTATTGCTTTCATTCTTGATCCTAGAGCTAAGTTGAGAGGTTTGTTTAATGTGCTGGTAATACTTAAAGAGAACATTGGTGTTGATTACAATAAATATTATGCTGATGTTAAAACTGAAATTTACAAGTTATTTGCCAAGTATGACAGCAAGTATGGTTCTACAAGGTCTCAAAGGCCTGTACATCCTGCAGTCAACTCAGGTAAGAGGAAACAAGCATGGGGAAGGATCTTTGGTGCCCCGGATCATCGGGTTGTTGTTGGTCATCCTCCCCCCGCCCTGTCTCCACTTCAACTCAATCTCACGCCTCTGTTGCTTGTGAGCTCACAACTTATCTCGGATAGTGACAATGTCTTTGCGCATATGAGGATGATTTTGATTTGCTTCTCACGGTGGCGTGACCACAAACTAACCTATCCTGTTCTTTCTATAATGGCAAGAGATATTATGGCTGTTCTGCTTCTCTGTCTCTTCGTAATCATGTTTCAGTTTAACAGGAAGGATTATTGAGGAGCGGGCGCCAAGACTTCTCGCTGAACATGTGGAGATGCTTGCTTGCATCAAGGACTGGAGCTGGGTGATAGAAGACTTCAACATTCTCACGACAACCAAGAGTGGCGGGCAGAGTCCTTTGAGAATCAGATCTTGATGTTCTGAAGATGGATCTGGGCCTCTTCGCTAGCACATATCGCAAGTGCTTCATTGCTTCCTTCTGCTGCTACCGAGAGCCGAGAGTTGAGAGTTCGATTTGAGAGAGTTGAGATTGAGACACGTGAGGCTTGAGAGTTGAGACATAATGCTTGTATCTGGTATTTGTATTGTGAACATTTGAACATTATAAGAGCTGTGTTTGCAGATTTCTTTTTTTTCCTTTTTGGGGTTTCTCACAAGGGTGAGTTTTACCCAAAAAGGTTTTTAATGAGGCAAACATTGCACATGACTCATTTCTATCTTTAAATCTCTGTCTTTTGTTGTGTTTGAGTCTTCTTTGTTAAGTTGTTAAATAGTTAAGTTGTTTTTGTGATTCCGTGAATGACTTGTCAAAATTATGAATGTGCTGTTGATTAAGAATATGATGAGTGGTTTTCTACAATTTGGGTTGTGGGTCGGCACGGCACGCCCGCAAGTTTTGGCTTCGGTGTCTTGGGCTGACGGCCAATTTCAGCCCGAGGGGCCGTGCTTTGGCATCAACGGGCACGAGGCCCGGTAAGGCACGGCAACGGCACGGGCGCACGGCGTGCCGTGCCGACACCCGACCAGGTGGCCGTGCCTGGCGTTCGTGCCGGCCGCCGAGCCGGGCCGGCCCGATGGCCATATATACTAATATCAAGTCTAATTTTGTTTCCATCTCCCGTAACATAGGAGGTGTGTCGACTGTCGAGATGAGTTGACACGTGCTGCCGCTCCCTGACAGTGTCGAGTATAGGACGCACCCCTCACTTTTTTATTTCGTAACCCTGCCGGCCGTTTGACAACCGGGAGAAGTCATGCATTATACTAGTATTATCATCGTTACTACACTAGGGTCTTGTTCAGATGCCATCAAATTCTAAGTTATTTCACTCTTTTTTTATCACATCAATTTTTAGCTGTTTATATGGAGTATTAAATATAGGTAAAAAAAATAACTAATTACACAGTTTAGTTGAAAATCACGAGATGAATCTTTTGAGCCTAGTTGGTCCACGATTGGACAATATTTACCAAATAAGACGAAAATAGTACTATTTATTGGGTTAAAAAAATTTGCAAAGTGAACAAGACCTAGTATTACACGGAGCCTATGCCAGCTGCCCAACTTGCATTGCGCGCGCGCAAATAAAGTCAACTCCCCACTGGTGACTTTTTTAAGGAATAGAAACTTTTGAACACCGATTTCACTGACACACGAGAGGAATTTTTTTATATCACGTAATTTGCGCAAGCGAGGTGGAAAGTCGAACTCCCAACAGGTTGGCCATGTGCTCACTATCCAATTTTGCGTTTTGACACAACAAAGAGCCGTACCCGCCATCTTTCACCATGGGCTTGCACAACTTGTACAGGGACGGCCGACTGGTTGTTGCACGAGAGAAGGAGTTACTTATTTTATGTCATTATTACTTCCTCCTTTCAAAAATAAAAACGCATTTTAATCTTAGAGAAAAAGTCAAAGTTTTAAATTATCAACAATTAATCAATGTATGAATAGAATTGTGTTCATGGTGTCTCCAAGGATATTGATATTTTAGTATTTGATGACATATTGTTAAAGAAAATAAGAGGCAAAATATTTTTTTTTACTTTTTCCTTGTCAATATGCTTATTAATTAATTCTAAATGGAGGGAGTATTTTTCTTAAGATAAAGCTTGTCAATCCAAAATTTTGGTCCTCTAGTGGGTTTCAAAGGTTTTTTTTTATTTTCTAATAAAAATTTCTAGCTTAATATAAAAAATCATAACTAGTTAGTTTGAATCAGAAAAATATGAAAATAAGTACATTTTTCCTAAGAAGATATCTATCCGCTAGGGGTCTATCTATAGTTATTTGAAACTTATTTATTTTGGATCCTATGATTTGATTGTTCATAGATGTGGTTGTTATTTATTTTAATTATTATTTTATACTACATCAAAGCCAAGCACGAATAGACAGTTGGCATTTTTAGAACAAAATCAAGATAAATTAGTTATGAAGTTTATAGACTAACCAAGTTTTATTATTTTAGAAAATGGTAAAACATCTTCGAAACAGCTACAGGACTAAATTCGTGGTTTCGATAGTTGGAGGATATTTGATACCCGGATCTGTGGTTGGGTGTTGAAAAATGGACTGTTATGCAAGTTGTAGTTTAAAAAGTAGATTTTATCTGATTTTTATCATAATAGAGGTAGGTAATATTTAAGAAGACATAATATATCCAATGGCCATTGTTATTCATGATAATTAGAGTCCCGAAAAACAATGGCTATATCTATGTAATTTTTCTGAGACCCTTTAAGAATTATTTTTATTAGTAATAGTAAGATCAGATCGAAGCTACTAATTATATGATGTTATTACCGAATAAGTATTACCAGAAAATTTTTATTTAACCTATTTTAATCATTATTTTAAAATAATCAATCAGGAAACTATTTGCAAATCTAATTCGTTTGGCCACGCGCCAACCTGCGTGGCGTGGCCAGATTATGCTATCGTGGACTTGCATTGGCGTGACAAGTCTTCCACATTGGCATCATGAATCTAAGTGGGAGGTGTTGTCAGGCCATCCTCTCTGGTGCGACAATGTGACTTTGTAGCGCCATTCCATTCAGCATGACCAGAGGGCATCCGACCAAAACTCGTTGCACAATTGCCTTTCTATCCCTCATAATAAGTTATTTATTAGGATTTGATCATGTAAAATTCAACATATGTTTTGTATATATGGTAAACAACCCAATTTAGTGACTTGCACCATACCATAGAATTTGATATATCTAATTTCAAAGTTGGTCACCTGTTATTATTGTATTATAGTTTCTAAGTGTTAGGAGAAACAATTTCACTTGCTCTCTTTATCCACTCAAATTAAATTAGCTGATAACGAACCCATTTATTCAAACTTTGATAGCACATAGCATGTGGTGTAGGTGCTCCCTTAGGTGGACAAACGGTACTTTGGGCTTGCAAAGGAACTTCCTGCTCATATGAATTAGGGTAGAGAGAGTGTAGCCAAACAAAGCCTTCGGTGGACAAACAGATCTGTACTGGCGGCAAATTTTACCTGCTTCTTCATACACTCTGTGTATACCTCAAACATGTTGCAGATCATATAAATTGTGCATTTTACTTATTCAATAGGCCAATTAACTGCAGCAAAACGAGAAAGAAACAATGCTTACCCTTTGAGGTGAAAGTAGCAAAATCTGAGTCGATGTAACAGGCTGCTCCGGCTCCTTCACTGCGGGCTACTTTGGCTCCTTTGCAGTGTTTCTCCTCCACCTAGGGCTCCGTCACGGGCTCCTCTGACTGCAGATTCGTGGTCACAAACACCTCCAGAGGCAGATATGGGGATTAGGGTTATGGGTTTCAGCGAGTTGGTCGCGGGATTGAGGATCCCATGAACACAGCAGTAGTAGAGACCGAAGAAGAGGATAATACCTCAAATGTAGCAGCAGGGGTGCGAGCCGCCGCCTTGGGTCGGAACGACGGCGTTTGGGGTGGACGGCGGCGCGAGGCCCGGCAGGATGGGCTGCGCGAGGCCTGGCACCCGAGCACCCTGGCGACGCGAGGCCAAGCGACGCGCGTGGGAGAGGGGCGGCGTACGGCGGCGCGAGGAGAGGGGCGGCGTATGGGCGGCGCGAGGAGAGGGGCGGCGTACGGGCGGCACGAGGAGAGGAGAAGGGAAGACGCGAGCACGCGAGCTGTGGAGCCACGGCCTCACGGGGTATATCTCTTGGGAGTTTTTTTATTTTTTATTAGCTTGAGTCACGTACGAGCTGTGGGCCTCTTTTTTTTTCCATTTGGCGCTGGAGGCTCTTTTGGGTTTTCACTTGGCGCCGGATGTTCGGACTGGCGGCAAATTTTGGCGCGTTGATTTTTTCTCATACTTTTCCTGTGTGTTAGAAAAATACCGACAGAAATAATTTGAACCCGACAGAAAATATATAATTTTTCCTATGTGTACCAAAAAAACCGATAGGGTATTTACATTTTTTTTGTCAGTGACAGAAACCGACAGTATATTTACCATTTTTCTGTCGGTTTTATAATTTTCCTGTCGTTTTTCCCTCACCGACAGGATAAAGTTAATTTTTTTGTCGGTTTCGTTTCTACCGACAGAGATTTTTGACTTTCCAGTAGTGAGAACTTCGGGCTTGCAAAGGAACTTCCTGCTTTGGTTCTTCGGGGGGAAACAATGACCTTCCTGCTCTGTATGTTTCTGAAGATGTTTCCTTATGTGTAATATCACATGCCCTTCTCTTGGTGCAGGTTTGAGTATCCTTGAGTGGCCATGAGTACTTCTTCCATCTGTCTCCTCGCTTGTAGCCATGGCTTTCAGATGATTGCTAGCCTCTCCTTTTTCCAGAAAGGAAATGGTTCAGTGTCCAGACTCTAAGCATCAATCTTTACGTTGATTAAAGGGCCTTGGACAGTCCGTGGATGTGATTAAAAGCATGTTTAGTGGCTGTAGGATAGGATCTATGCTTCAACCTTTGCATCAATGATCTTGTTATTATTCGTCAGGAATGTACGAAGTGCCCGTGCATAGACGCAATATCTGAAATCAGTGAACTGATCTCAGATTCTCAACTGTATCAGGGTCTGAAGAGCTGTTGCCGAATCCAAGGGGGGAAAAAGAATTTTCTTGGTAAGACGATTTAACATACAAGCTCTCTTAATTTATTCATTCATAGAAAAGGAATTATGTAATTGGTACTATGGTATAGCAAAAATGGGTACAATAGTATTAAGGGTCTGTTTAGTAGAGTTTTTTTTTTGTGATTGTAAGTTGTAGCTCCCTGATTCTATGACTGATTCCCTCAGCAAGGTGGGAAATATTCTAAAGTGATTCTGGGGAGGATTGATTAGGAAGCAGTGGGGAGCATGGTTTTTAGGTCCCAAATGGTAGTGTAAACAGATAAACGGTTCTCGTTAGATCCTACCAAAATCTAGTCGTTTCATCACACCACAAATAGTCATACCCTTAAACTTATTCATTTTTTAAATTGGGCCAATTTATATGGTCAAGTGGGTTGACTAAAAACTTTACAAGTGTTAGATTTTTTAAAAAACTGACAACATTTTTTAAACCACTAAATAAATTAGAAAACCTACTCAAATTTGATCAAATCTCTGTAATATGAAGAACAAGGCGTGGAAATTGAATTTTTCTACATGTACAAATAGCATCTTATATGTTTATAAACTATTAAATTTACAAATGTTATTGAGTGTAACCTCCACGAGAGCCCTCTCTGCCGGCGCGCCCACCCACCCAGTTGTCCTCTCCCCTCTAGCGCAACCTCGAGCAGGCCCTGCCACCATTCCACCATCGGCCACCTCAAGCACGATCTCTCCCTCCACGCGAGCTCACCTGACTTTTAGTTTGCCCTTCCCTCCTAACTAGATGCTCTCCCGACTGGTGGTGTGGTGGAGGGAGCAATGGCACGGCTCATTTGCGGCAAGCGAGAGGAGCAGAAACAGCAGGAGTCGACATCGGAAGAGCTGCGGTTGTGATCCGGGATCAGAGAAAGCGAAGCACGAGGAGGAAGCAATCGCGGCGGACCCTGAGAGGTGGTCGCCAGTCAAGTTCGAGGGGAGCGAGTGTGTGTGAAATGTGGAAGTTCTAGAGAAAGACAAAATAAATAAATAAATAAATAAATAAATAAGCTTTGTCAATGACAATTGCATTGGGTCCTGCGTGTAATAAGAAAAGTTGAGAAGATATTTACATGGAGTACTCTGTATACTACATAGATAGAGAAACTAGCTAGCTAACGTGGGACCGTGGGAGGAAGCACTTGGTGCTTTTGAGATAAATTTTAGCTTCCGCTTCTTCATGAGGTGTGGCCAATAGTTAAGGCCATTTGTTGGAGATCCAATTTGACTTCGTTTATATATAGAGGAAAAGCGGTTAGTCAACCAAGGCCAAAAAGGTTGTACAGAGATGTTGAACATACCACCTGGCAGCCTCCGGCACGCCCACAGAGAACAGCACAGAACCGTTTACTCATACTACTGTTCAAGTCCTTCTGCGTGCCGTCCGATGGGTTTACAGCCTGCTATTTTAATCACCCAGAAAGAAAACCGTGCCGGTCA
This sequence comes from Miscanthus lutarioriparius, assembly GCA_904845875.1. NCBI lineage: Eukaryota > Viridiplantae > Streptophyta > Magnoliopsida > Poales > Poaceae > Miscanthus > Miscanthus lutarioriparius. Next base: position 18,529,046 of record CAJGYO010000011.1, on the reverse strand, counting down.
TCTCGTCGCCCGGGGCATGCACGGACGTTGTCGTGTAGCAGCACGGCTGAAGCCTGAAGGCTGAAAGCACTGGGGAGACGTGCACCTTCACAGCCAGTCAAGTTCGTCGTTGGTATTGTGTTTGTGCCGCTGCGGCGGAATCGGCTCTCATCAGGACCCGGGTACCTTGCGTTGCGCCGCCCGCGTGCCCCATGCACCTGCACGGCTGCACGGCACGAAGAGGGGCACGAGCGTGCTGTGCTGCTGTGACGAACGGAAACTGACCGTCTGCTCTTGGGCCTAGTCAGACTGTTCCGTCCGGATTTTGCCGGCAGTTGCATACCGCGCTAGAGCTAGGAGTAGACCCGATCAGAGTCTTTAGCTGCCGGCGAAACCGGTCCAGCAAAGCGAGCGAGACAGGTCCTTCGACGCACCGTACCGTTTGGGGCGAAATCGATCGAAACGCAGCAGAGATCCGATCTCAGTCCACGGACACGACTCTGACTAGGTAGCTAGCAGCCTAGCATGGGATGACTCGCGTAGACAAGAACGGGCGTTCGGTCTAGTCACGTTTGCGCTGAGTCGGAAACCGACCGGCGGCGTCCACCACACGGCAAAGACGGCTCCCCTGGCCCATTGTACCACAGATCCGTAATGCTGCTATACTTTTTCAACGATATTTTTCTCTCACAACAAATCAGCGAGCAGTACTTTTCAACTTGTCTTTTCAGCAAAGCGGACAAGACCTAGTCATGACCATGGAGATGTATATACATAATTATAAATATTTTTTTGCGAGCAATACATAATTATAAATATAAAGGAGATTAAATAAAACTATAATGAACTAGTGTAATTTTTCACCTAGAGAGGTGTATATATATAGCTAAATAGTACATACGTGGAACTAGCATGAAAAAGGGTGTACGTATGTACAGTACTAGTATCACATGGTGATAGAGAGCAAACTGAAAACTCTGCACACGTACGAACAATTCCATGCCCTACAATTCGATCGGTGCGTGCTTGCCTCGGGCCTTTTGCCCACAGACCAGTACCAGTACGGCCTCTTTACAGCACGCGTCCTATGATCCTGCTTCACCCTCAGCTCACCCGTCCTTCCACGCAACCATTGCGTTCGGTCGGTTCGTACAGCGTACATCTTCAACTTTAAAGTCGCATGATACTGCATTTGCATCTAGATCGATCGATCGATCCATATTTCACGCAACCATGCATGCAAGAGAGCGCCATTTGTGTGCGGTGGTACCACTAGCAAGTAGCAATCGACGATCCAGCATCCCCGTGTTAAAAAAGCGTCGTCGGTCCACTACTGTATATATGATGCTAGCTGTACGTGTGGAGATCTCGCCTCGCCCAGCTTTGCACCAATTGTTCTTCCCCTGTCGGCCATGCAATGTATGCATCTGCATGCATGAATAAGGAGCCAACCCGCCCAGCCCATGACTTGGTTCATGTTTATGCAACTTGACACGTGACAAGTAGCTATAGCAGACTAAAAATACACATCATTGCTGTGCATCGTAACCGGAGGAAATCCCAGCCAAATCTTGCCGAGACGATGAACATCAGTGGCAGATTCGATCGTCTAACGGAAGTGTCCTACTGTGTCTTCCTCTCCCTTTAATTTGTTTTACGAGACGTACGACAACCTGGCTGGATTCTCTGCATGTATGCATGCATGCATGGGTTACACTTCCTCCGTTGACATGGAAAGAATTCAGCAGTGCATGCAGTTTATTATACTCCATATATGTATGTATACATACTCCTACTGTAGTGCCAACAGTGTGTCTGTGGCTACAGTACCTTGGACAGTTGAACGGCACCTTTTATCTTATTTGTGTGGTGCCATTTGTTTCGACCAGCATCTCTCCATCGATCTCACAGTCACAGCGGCACACAACACACGCAAGTAGTTTATTCTAGGCTTCTAGCTAACTCTATCGATCATCACATGGCTCTACCGACGACGACGACTACTACTACCGTGTGTGTGTCTATATATATATATATATATATATATATATATATATATATATATATATACTGTTCCGTAGCTTGTCATAGAATAACTTATTCTGTGACCACTTTGAGTTACGACAGTTACTATGCTAATTTACTAGAGTACACTAACTCCTTACTAAGTGATTTACTATAACATTATGGTAAATATCACCGTGAGTTGTAGTAACACAAGTATCGTAAATGCATATTCATGTTATCGTAAATTGGTACAAATATTATCGTAAATCAAGGTGACTATAAAATAAGTTATTCTATGGCCAGCTGCAGAATAGCCTTACCCTATATATATATGTGTGTGTGTGTGTGAGAGAGTTGGAACACTAGACAGGGATCCTTCCATGAATGTGACACTTGATTTGTATCTTTGCTTATGTTAACGTGCCAACAACAGCAGCTAGCAACAAGTCTATTGATCCATCAAGGCATGCAATAGCTTATGGTCGATCTCAGGGCCTCATCTTTTTTGGTAAATAACGTCAAGCTGCGCACTGTGCATGGTCCGTACTCATACAGTGCTGACAAGGGCATCAACTTTGAAAGCTTGTTGTTGCACGTTAGGAATGCAACATAGTAGCCACACCATTTTAATTAATTAGGCAGTGCCAGATATATACAGCTGTTATTACATCGTTCCAACTTTTATTTTTTTGCGAACCGTTACATCGTTCTAACTGCAGACAACTGCTGCAGTAGTGATCCTGATCCATCTTCCTTTTGAGCTTTCGCTTCGATTCTTTGGCTTTTAATTTGCTACTTCTGTAGTCCTAGTGCTTAATGCTAGCTCTTCCATCCTTATCTTCTTCTTCTTCAATCCTAGCCAGATTATTTGTGACTCGATTGGCCAAAGAGGAGCAACACAGGAAAACACAAAGACAAATAGCAGAGCACGGAGAATATTTTCCTCTGTCATTTCAGTGCGCATAATAAAATTAAAAGCTTGGTCGTACGTCATACATTTTTTAGATGACAATAATGGACAGTCCGTACATGTCAATAGAGACTAGTATTATTTTGGTTCTGGGATTAATTCATGGAATAATCATCCACGTCGTCGTCGTCATCCAACAAATTGAAGTGGACGGGCATACGAGATTATTCCTATATACTACGCATGTGTATGCATGCATGCATGAGCATACACACACGACCAATTATATATGGGCCGTGTATGTATGCCGGATTCGAGCAGGAATAATATTAGGTTACCCAGACAGCTTTTGGATTGTTTTTGTGGTTCTTTTTTTTTATTATAAATGATCTTTTTTAGGTTGAGTGTCATGCTCGAATAACAGTGGTGTCAAATTAATAATTAGCATATGATTGTTAATTGTTATTACTGGACATATATACATGCCTGCCCAAGAATAGGATGCACTACCAACAAACCATTCTAAACCAGCAGGACGAACTGGAGCTGTTACGCTTAATGACGTCGTACCTAACCTGCATTTCATGATCAAAGGACGCACCGTAATGATTGGTGATATGATTTCAGACAGAGGTCGTTCTTGTTGTAGCAGAAACAGTGACAGTCTATCATCAAGTTGCTATTTCTATTGCTACTTCAAAGGCCCTTTTAGGACGACTGTGCTGCCACAGGGAAAAAAATCCTAGCTAGTAAACAAAAAATTTATCACTTATATATGTTCGTCTGTGCCGTAGTTTTAAATAGTGGGCTAAGATGTTTAGCGCTATACCTCTAAATCAGTTAATAGCGGAGTTAAATCGGGCTATAGCGGGATATAGCGGCTAAATTGTACATGAACACAAATAGCGGCACCCTGCCTTAAAAGGCTATAGCGGGAGATTTAAAACACTGGTCTATGCATATGTCATATTTTCCCACCAAATTAAATCACCTTTTTCTCTTTAAATAATTATTATGTTATTAAAAGTGAAAGTCTTGAATATATAGCCCATGTTACTTCATCTAGGATTCTAGGGGTACAGTGCAGTACAACAGCATATATTCTTCTTTGTGGCTAGCTAGGCTTCCTAACACTACCAGTAAACAAAGATCTAGCTGATCATTAGTAGATGACAGCGAACGAGGAGTTGTCCGATCCTCCTACGGGCTACGGTTCAATTAAGGCAACCACGACCGGTGTTTGTTCTAGCCCTTTCAACACAATGTTAACTGGACTAGTATGCAGTATATATTTTGTCACTATCAAAGTGATGGAGCCAGCACAGGAATAAAACTGATTATACTGTCCAAACTGAACGGCAGAACACCAAAGATGGAACTCTGACTAGACCTACTTATACAGTAGTTATAGAGAGATGACATAAGACTATGAAGCTTTATCGCTGAATGGCTTTGACATTTTTCTTCAGATAATTCAAGCTCTGACGAAACTGTATCAGAATTGCCAACTAAAATATCTGGTGGACAAAACTGGATGCTTGCCGCCTCATCTTTTGGAGGGAGTGGGGATAAGTGGATACCTGATCAACTACCGAGCCTGCTGCTCCGGTGGCCGGTGCCGTGACCGGGAAATCTTTTGGAGGGAGCTCTCCTGTCCCAGCGGAGGTCGACCGAGACCGGGACGCCGGATAACTCTGGAACTGGTAACCTCCCAGAGAGCAACAGCTTTCGTGCAAAGATGGCCGTGGATAAACAAACAAACACAAAAGCTTAGCCGCATGCAGGAGGCGCGTATATGGGGTTGTTGCCGTGCCGCCCTCGCCTCTCGCGTTGCCATCTTTGCCCAACCACGAATCAACTCTGGAACTGCTGGGTTGTTGGGTTAGCTAGAGATGGATACGTCCATGCATCTACTCATGTATATCCAGCTAGCTGGGTTCAGTAAACTAGCAGACAGCTCCTTCTACGTACTAGCCATTATCAGCATCTATCTTCTGTTTTTTTTTTCCAGAAATGCTATAGGTTGTCCGGTTGTTTCGATGTCATTCAGTAACCGTTTTTTTGTCCGTTCGATCTGTGCCGTGTGATGTTGTGAAGCGTCTGATCTGTTTTGTGGCGTGCGGGTGTGTATGTTTCTGTGACATGTCGGCCTTCCTCGGCGTGGGGTAGTGGGTAGCGTTTGCTCCTGCCCCGACGCTAGTTATCGGCACTTCTTCATCCGGACCGGTGGCGGCGCGAACTGGTGCGGTGGCGGCAGATCTCTCCGATTCGGTGCAGCGGATCTCCCATGCCGTCAATGATTGATATGGAGTCAGTTGAATTATTTACCTTTTTTTGTTAGTGTATTTAAATTTTTTCTTTTTTTGCTGTATTTTTACACTAAACTGTGCTTTTTAATTTCATTGGCAGGTTTCTTTTCAGTTTGTTAGTTTTGGTGTACATTATATTAAGTTTCAAATAGTTGTAAGTATTCTTCCTTGTTCAACCTTTTTTTTTGTTTTCTTACATTTATATTTTCTGCTTGTTCATTTTTTGGATGTTTTTTTGCCGTTGAAACACCCGTTTGGCAGCAAGCCTGAAATCCGGTTGTTATTTGGCTTTGGAATAACCGGTTACTGAAAGACAACAAAACAACCTTTTTATTGTTTTTTTGTTGTTGTTTCCTCCCTTTGAAACAATCGGTTATTGAATGACAACAAAACGACCGTTTGTTCAGTAGATAGACCTTTTTTTTAGCAAAAGCCACACACAAGCAGGTGACTAAGTTCCATGCATGCATAATTTGTAACGTCACTGCTGATGCGTTCTTACGCTAGCCGGCGGCTAGCCGCTCCGATGAGGGGACTGTAACTGTTGATGAATTCTTGCGTCCAAAAAGCGATGGAACTGATGGAGGCTGAAATGCACCAGCAATTGGTATGTGCTCGGCACAACTGACCGGAACAGAGGAAGAACGCAGCAGTAGCGGCCCCAGCTGACGCCTTGACCCAGACCAAGTCGCCAAGAGATCTCTGCGAAATACTCCCTCCGTCCCGTTAAGATTGTCGCTCGGGAAGCGGGATTGTGAGGGGGGCACGGTTTTCCAACGATAAACTCAATGGGACGGAGGGAGTAGTGTGCTGTGTTCCTGTTTTGCGTGACTAGGTAAAAGAAATCGCACTGTGCCGGCAGCGGACGGTAGTAGCATGTTAGGTGCATCAAACTGTTCCCCACTTTGATGAACGTCTTTATTTGGCGCAAACACCCAGTAATTGCCATTCCAAGCAAGACTTTTATTCCTTGCGCTGAGCACACAAAGTTGGGTATTTTTTTTTTTTTGCGACGAAAGTTGGGTCAAATTTGTGCCAACATACATGTATTCCTTTCGCTGCTCAAAATCCAGCGGCAGGGGTTAATCCTAATCCCGTTTACTAATCAGTTTCTGCCCAATGCAGAGCAGAGTACTGTACTGTTGCTGTTACCATTTACTGCCACAAGTGACTCGTGGCAGGCCACGCATCTGCTACTGCTATACTACCTCAGCGCATCAGCAGCGAAGCAAGGAAAAGATCTCTTTCTCTGCAGACCGTCGCATCAGGCAACGATTACACGAGCAGGTCGGTGTGCTGCAGCGGCGATGCACCCGGTTGCAGTAGGCCTAAGGGGGCATAGACCCAGGCCTAGACCTGCACGTTTTATTGCTGCTGTTGCAGGTGCATAAGGGCATCTCCAGTAGTTTAAAAAACAGTTGATAAATCGATAAATTATTTACATCCTGTTTCGCTTGCCTTATGGCCTGTTTAGTTCCAAAAAATTTTACGCAATACCTATCATATTGAATCTTGCGGTCCATGTATGGAATACTAAATGTAGACGAAAAAAAAACTAATTGCACAGTTGTGTGAGAAATCGCGAGACGAAACTTTCGAACGTCTATAATTATACACTAATTGCCAAATACAAACAAAAGTACTACAGTAGCCAAAACCCAAAATTTTTTGCATCTAAACGCGCACTTATATAAGCCGTACTTTTTCAGCCAACGAACAATATTTTTCTCTCACAACAAATTAGTCAACGATACTTTTAGCTTACTTTTAACCATAGCTTATCAGCCAAGCGAACAGAACATTAAGTGACAAAAATCAGGAGCATATTTATTGGCTATCAGTTTTTAGAATCTTGTTGATAAAGTATAGTAGAAAACAATTTTACATAAAAAATCGTAAACTATTTTTAAATCGTTGTAACCATTTTACATTTGCGCTGAGAATCTTGTCATACTCCTTATTCTTCTTTATATCATTCCACAATTGATCTATCGCATATATTTACATGTAATTGGGTCGATTTTTCTAAATGCGAAAAGATAAGAGTTGAGATAGAAGTTGTTGGAGCATTTTTTTTTCAGTCTGGCCAAAAAAATTAAGATTAGGAATGGGTTTTGAAAACTTGAAAATGCTCTTTACCGTACGGAACGACCACTCACCCAAAGAGAAAGGAAAGAAAAGAAAAGAAAAATAAATAGTGAGAAAAAAGATGAACAAAGGAAAAAAGAAAAAGAAAGTGTGCATGAGCATTGGACCAGTGCGTGGAAACGTCTGGAGAGAAGGGGAGAGAGAGGTGTCATAAGAGGGAGAAATGAATCAGCGAAAGAGAAAGAGGGAAATCTGCGACATCTCTGCTGATTTCATTTTCACGAGATCCATTTCTTAGAGAAGAAGAATAAAATACAGAGAGCGAATTGCGCAATATTTTACTCGTTCTTGGCTCCGGCAGTGCATTAGCAGAACTAGTATAATGCCCGTGCTAACGCAATGATTTTATCTAGAGAATGATCATAAAAACATTCAATTTGTTATTTTATAGTTTAACCTTTACCTAATTATTATATTTTATAGCCTAATTTATCATGGATATTAGTTAATGCAGAAGACGTACGTGTAGGGAGGAGCCGGAGACAGGGCCATTTCTGGAGACATCGAGCGTCAACATGACTGGTCGATGATTTGTATTAAGTATAGCTGTATGTTATATTTAAGATGGTATATATGGACAAACGTTATTTGAAGAATAATCATGACAAGGACGTTATGGAGAAACGTCGTAATGAAAATTATATTAAATATAAATATTAGAAGTGTACTTATCTTTGGATAGAAATCTAGTCGATGGCGATAAAGTTGTCCGGTCCTCGTGCTTTTCGGCCTGTTGTGACGGTGGTCGCGGTTGTCATAGCGCCGTTCTTCGTGGCAATCATTCCTGCGACGTGGTCTGGTGGTCGAGGTGGTCGGAGCTCGGCGGAGCCGCTCGAGACGTGGCCGACGTGGTCCGTGGTCGACGTGGTCGGAGCTTGGAGGAGCCGCTCGGGACGTGGCCGACGTGGTCCGTGGTCGACGTGGCTGCTCGATCAGGCTACTCCGTAACCTTCACGCAAGCAAGGAAGATCTCCGACTGCGCCCGAGCTCGGCTGGACATGTCCGAGGGCTTTTGCCTCCCCAAGCGATGGAGCTAGGTACATGCCCTCCGACCACCGAACTGATCGAGCAGCCACGTCGACCACGGACCACGTCCCGAGCGGCTCCGCCGCCAGACCACGTCGCAAGGATGATTGCCACGAAGAACGGTGCTATGACAACTGCGACCACCGTCACAACAGGCCGAAAAGCACGAGAACCGGACAACTTTATCGCCATCGACCAGATTTCTATCCAAAGATAAGTACACTTCTAATATTTATATTTAATATAATTTTCATTACGACGTTTCTCCACAACGTCCTTGTTTTCTCCACAATGGCCTTATTTCTTGATTTCTGATGGAATTTCAACATAAAGTTCTTATTTGCATCCATGACCGCGTCCACGTCAGTGCCTTCCTGCTTGGTTCCCCCAGCACAATTTCCGTTAACTTCGCTAGCAGTGTCAGTGTCTTCCTTCTTGATTTCCACAGGAATTACATTGTGACTATTTGCATCTACTTCTTCGGCCATGTCAGTGGTTTCCTTCATTTCCATAGGAATTTCGAAAGAACCATCTCCACCAATGGCGGAGCCAGGAATTATGTTCAGAGGGGGCGGCCGTCAGGAATTATAATTAGGGGGGCCAGCCAAAAGAGCCAACATGTAAAAACTAAGTGCAACTTAACTCATTAGGTTCCTTGTGACAAGCAAAGTTGTGTTTTGTATGATTATATTATCTAGAAGATATTAATAGGTATATATGACAAGAATTTTATATAATCTCCCGCTTAATATAAATAAAAAATATTAAGTCATACTACTAATTTTTTTTGTTGTGAAATATTGGGGGGGGGCCATGGCCCCTGCCAGCCCCCCCTGGCTCCGCCACTGATCTCCACTGAATTCACTGGTCATGTATGTGTCTTCCTCCTTATGTTCCTCTGGAATTCCAGTAGAGCCGTTTTCAGTTACCTTTCTCTCAGTCTCACATGTAGCAGCTGAATCTTCCTTAACTTCCTTGTTCATTCTCACAGCTTTTATTGACGTCCAAACTTTATTCAATAAACTGTGCTTCTTGCCCCGCAGATGGTCAGCCATGGCAGCGGCGTTGGTACAACTGACCCTGCAGCGCTCACACCATACATAGTTGCTTTTTTGAACAACCTGATGCATCTCTCCATCGACCAGGATGTGGATTTTCTTAGGTGCATCATTTGGGCCTGCACCATTGTTGTTCCCAGTAGTTACTTGCAAACCACTTTTATTAGTATCGTTCACCTTGATCGCTCCACATTGAACCAGCTTTGCCTTGTGCTTTTTCCCTTCAAGATGCTGATTCAGACCAGCCTCACTGGTTGCGCTCACTTGACAGAGTGCACAGCTCTAGTCCCTGGCAGCAGTCTGTAGTTTTGTTGGTTTAGTAGTTGCATAACTCGCATCTGCCTTCCTCTTCACACCAGAAACCTTCATTTCTGATGAAAGAACCTAAAAAAATTAGGAAGAATTAGTGAAATCGAGGTGCATTGTGCATATGTAGCAAACCAAATGTAGAACTCACTGGAGCCTGATTGAATTATGTGACACCAACTAAAGGAATACATGGCAGCATGGGCACAACCGCACAAAACAATCAACAGAAAGATGCATCAGCAACCAATGAAAAGGCAGGAAAAAAAGATTAAGGTGACAAGGAAACTATTGCATAATTAAGAAACTGAAATCCACAGGGAATAAATTTCTGTGTCATCTTAATCTGACCCTTCCTGATTCGGTGCTAACAATTTTATAGTTCTCAACTTAAAACAAACGGTGGTCACAGGAATAAAAGCTTGTTCACTTCTATCACTACCATTCTTTTTTTTCTCCAAAGGGAATATTTGATCTTCTCTAGTTCTCCATACAAGTTCACCAGATCTGTCGAAATGGTAATATTTGACTTCAGAGTTCAAGTACTCTTCTGATCTAAGGGCAATGTTCTTTCTAGATTGTCCTCACTTACAGAAAATGGCTACCATTGGCACTTAAATGACGAGAAAAGCAAGTACGTCACGTTTTTGAAGCGAGAATAACACCGAAGTGCAATAAGAAATTGAAAAAGAAAAATTTCAAAAGTAGTAATCCAGTAGCGCCTTTAACGCCAAATGCGGAAAAGAATCTGAACATGCATCATGCATGCGCACTATGAACGGCTAGTGTGCTCACAAACCTCAGAGCTCTCGCTGGGCGCGATCTCGCGCAGCTGGAGCTGATGCCTCGGCTTCGGAGGCGGCAGGGGCCTCGTTCTCGCCTCATTGGGGAGCATCGGTTGCCCAAAATCATGGGAGCCGCCGAGGGCCGAACCCCTCCCACGACCCGAACAAAGCCGGTGGCGGGCAGTTCGGATGCATGCCCACCGACATCTGGGGCAGCGGCATTGGCGGCATGAATGGGCCATCGGGCGTGAAGAACGGGCCTGGGGGTGGTGGCGGCACGATGGTGGGGCCGTCGGGCCCGACGAACGGGACGGCGCCGAAACCGCTGTGGAAGCGGGCGAGCTCGCGGCGGACCTCCTCCTCGATGAGCCGTCGCTCCACCTCCTCGCGGATGATCTGCTCGCGCCGCGCCGCGGCCTCCCACTCGAACGGCGAGGGCGGCGGCGGCTCGCCATGGAAGGGCCCGGCTGCGCGGGAGCGGGGACTTTTAGAGGCTAGAAATATGCGGTCTCGATCGATCTCTGGATGGTAGGGCGCTTACCTTGCGGTGGTGTGAAGCGTCGGTCGGGGCCGGGGCAAGAGTAGCAGCGCCTCCTCCGCCCCCGTGCGTGTCCGAGAAGTTCCGTGATTTTTGGCGGCGTGGCGTTCGTAATACTCGGTGGGGCTGCATGACGTGGGTGTGGGGGAGAATGAAGAGATTTGATACACTCAATTCAGGCCATCGATTGTGTAACGAGTAAGGAGAGAGAAGGCTTAGAGTGCATCTGGACGGTTCGTTTGAAATGTGTTGTTTTCCTGGGTACACTTTTTGGGGTGGACTTAGAGGGGACATCTCAGCGGGGGGTCGTTTTCTTGTGTGGACGTAGGAAAGAAAAGATGGTGTATTAGTAGGGTATATTAAATTAGGGCCTCGTTTAGTTTTTCCTCTAAAATTTAGACCATATCACATCGAATATTTAGATAAATATACGGAGTATTAAATATAGACTAGAAAAATAATTAATTATATAGATTACGACTAATTTGTGAGACAAATTTTTTAAGCATAATTAGTCCATGATCTGACAATATGATGCTACAGTAAATCTACGGTAAACATGTGCTAATAACGGATTAATTAGGCTTAATAAATTCGTCTCGTGGATTGTTGAGAACTTATGTAATTTGTTTTATTATTACTATCCGAATACTCCCTGTGACATCCGATATGACATCTCTAAACTTTATTCCCTGAATTTAAACACCACCTAAATGACATGAATAAGACATCAGCAAATCTGTCACAAGTTGATACTCCCCTATGACACCCCAATATGACACCCCGATGCCTTGTTTAAATTCAAGGCGTAAAGTTTTGTGATGTCACATCGAGTGTTACATGTGAGTATCACATGGGGTGTTCGGATACTAATAAAAAAACAAATTACAGAATCCGTTAGGAATCCGCGAGACGAATTTATTAAACCTAATTAATCTATCATTAGCACATGTATTACTGTAGCACATGTTGTTAAATCATGAACTAATTATGTTTAAAAGATTCGTCTCGTAAAATAATCATAAACTATATAATTAATTATTTTTTAAGTATATGTGTCCAAATATTCGATGGGTCACGAAGAGAAACTAAACCAGGTCTGAAACTGATTTTTTTTTTTCGTCTTCCAAATCTGGCGATGGTGATTGGGGCCGGACGGGGACCCCAGCCCGGCCAGCTCCTCCCGCTCCGCCTCCACGTCCGTGGTAATAAATCGCCCGTCGTCTCCAATACCCCCCTCCTTTCTCCTTGCCGGCGACCACGAACCAAGAACACGCGCGGCATCCCTGAGCTGAGCCACCAGGCTAGCAAAAACGATTCCTTTCTCTCTCGGATCCCAGCCGCTCCCCAAGCGTGCGCGCAAATTCTCTCCTTGCCTCCCCCAGGTGAGCTTCCCCTGCCATTAGTTTGTTCCTTTTCTAATCCCTCATTATTCCCCTCTACCATCATCAATCTACTGTTTCGAGATATGTGTTGGTGAATTCGGCGGGTCTTGAGAGAGGGGGAAGGGATTAAAAAAAAAACTGAAATTTTGTCAGCGTTTCTTGGCTTGGCTGCCCGCTTTAATAATGGCCGCGCGGTTGGTTGTTCCGATTGCCAGGCCAGATGCATTGCTCAGGAGCGCTTGGGCCGTGCGAGCTGCGGGATTTGGGAGATGCGTGCAGTTGAATGCGTGGGATTTGCCGCGATTTCTTTATGCTAATCGCCCTCTCCTCCCGACCCGTGCTCCCCCCGCGTCCGCTCTCCCTTTCTCGTCCCCAGTTGCCGCCGAGCCAATTCAGCGCCGCTTTACTGTTATATAAGCGCGCCTCCGGACCGGACCAGGGCTCTGAGATGTGTTCATCTTTCTCTCCTTGCAGCGCCGTGCTCTTGTGCTGAAGATCCATGGAGGGGTGCCAACTGCTAGTAGGCTGTAGGATGGAGATGGAGGAGGAAGCGTTCTTTGACTCGCGAGAGGAGCTCACGGCGTCGCCGGCGCCCAGCCCGGGCCCTGCATTGCCGTGGTCGGGAAGCCTCGACAGTGTGTGCCAGAGGAGGGAGCGGTTCATGAGAAGCATGGGCCTAGAGTGCTGCCCGGCTCCCCTGCAGGCCGATGCTGTTTCCACTGTGGGCGATGTCGAGAAGGAGGAGGAGGTTGTGCCGGAATTTGGGAGATTGTGGTCGCAGTCGGATGAGAATGACTGCTCCATGTCGAGTTGGTCCACGGAGGAGACGGGGAGCTCAGTGGATGGTGCCTCGGATGACAATTCTGTCAGTGGATCCAGCCGAGATGATGCTAGCAGCAAGGTGGGCTGGAGTTTCAGTTCATTGTCCCTCATCCAGAGGCTCATGAGCCGCAGTGGTAAGCTTTCTGGTGTTCCCAAGGCGATCGAGAGGAGGAGAAACGGATGGCTTCGGAGGCTGGGCTTGAGGGCTGGTGTCCTCGATCATGGAGGTGATGAAGCTAGCACCAGCTCCTCAGAGAGTGAGCAAAACAGGTGTGGAAGGTATGAAAGGGTCAAGGTCCGTTGCTACAGGAAGCGGTCGAAAGAATTGTCAGCAGTTTATCAAGGCCAAGTGATCAAGGGCCGATGATGGGGCCATCCTGACTATGAAGTTTAGTCCGGATGGGCAGTTTCTTGCAAGTGGAGGCGAAGATGGAGTTGTCAGGGTCTGGGGTGTCACACAGTCTGACTGCAAAATTCCCATGGATGATCCTTCTTGTGTTTACCTCAAAGCTCATCGCCAGAGTGGCTTGGCTCCTGTCGATGCTGACAATGAGAAGAAATGCAAAGTCAAGGGCGTGAAGCAATCTGCAGATTCTGCTTGTGTTGTGATTCCAACAATGGTGTTCCAGATCTCAGAGGAACCATTGCATGAGTTCCGTGGTCACTCTGGTGATGTACTGAATCTGTCATGGTCTAACAACAAGGTCAGTACAATGAAATGTGTTTCGCCCCTCATTTGTAAGGTTTGATTGCATTTTTTCTTTTGTCCTTTCCTTTCTGATGATTGAAATTTTCTACCTTGCAGCATCTACTGTCAGCATCAACAGACAAAACTGTTCGCTTGTGGGAAATTGGATCTGCAAACTGCATCACTGTTTTTCCACACAGCAACTTTGGTAGGCCTATAGTCTCTTAATTGCTGCCTCAGAAGTTTTCAACTATGCTTCTTAATTTGACCTCACCAATTCGCTATGAAAAATTACTTTTGCAGTGACTTGTGTCCAGTTCAATCCAGCCAATGAGCATCGATTCATCAGTGGATCAATAGATGGCAAAATCCGTGTATGGGATATTCCCAGATGCAGTGTCATTGATTGGGTGGATATTAGAGACATAATAACAGCGGTTTGCTATCGACCTGATGGAAAGGTATCAGCATGCATTCTGAAGTGGTTTTTTGGCTAACTTGTTATTTCAGTAGTTTGTGAGATTAATCTTCTTTTTCTTTTACATCTTGCAGGGAGCAGTGGTTGGAACCATTACTGGAAATTGTCGATTTTATGATGCATCAGGTAAAAAGAAAAAAAGTTAAATCTCTACTAGCTTTTCAATATCATTTGAGCACATCTCTGCTTTTACTTGAATGATATTCCATATATGCTGACCATAAATACATCTTGATGGATCAGATAATCTGCTGAGGTTTGAGACACAAATTGCACTCAGTGGCAAGAAAAAATCTTCTCTTAAAAGAATCACTGCTTTTGAGGTAAATATCTTCACGAGAAGGAAGGCTTTTATTGCATAGATTACTTCATCAGTCATTTTTTGTTATGATGCTCCTATGTTCTGACTCTTTATTTTATTTTTCATGTCAGTTCTCCCCAAGCAACCCAAGTAAATTAATGGTTACCTCTGCTGACTCGAAGATCAAAATTCTTGATGGAACCATTGTGACTCAGAATTATAGTGGTACGGTCCACATGCTTAGCCTTCATTCTTATTGATCTAAGTGATCATTACATTTTATGTATTATGAACTCATCATTTTATTCATTCAATCAGGACTCCGAAGTGGCTCTTGCCAGTCATTGGCAACATTCACTCCTGACGGGCAGCATATAGTTTCTGCTAGTGAAGACTCCAACATTTATGTATGGAACCATGAAAACCAAGATGAGCCTTCACTGAAACATGCAAAAACCATATGGTCCTCAGAGCGCTTCCACTCCAACAATGCAGCCATCGCAATACCATGGAATGGCCAAAAACCCAGAAACCCAGTCTCTTTGGCCTCTCAAATTTTGTCACCACAAGGAGATAACTTCTGGTGCATGAGTAAAGCTGTTAAGTGCAGTTCCAGTCGCAGTGAAGATTCTGCTATTAATAGTTTTGTGTCAAGATTTGCTCCTGGTATTTTCAATTTGAATCAGGAGTTCTCTGAGTCCACCTGCAGAAGTTCAGCAACCTGGCCAGAGGAAATTCTGCCTTCTCGCTCAATTCGTGCAATTTTGGATGAGTCACAGTACAAGTTCCTAAGGAACTGTTTCCAGACCACACCAAACTCCTGGGGTCAAGTGATAGTTACTGCAGGATGGGACGGCAAGATTAGGTCGTTCCAGAATTATGGCTTACCAGCGCATCAGTGATCAGCTTGAGCATTTGCTGAAACTACACGGCAGTTTTGGCACCTCACATGGCCTGAAGAGAGGTACCCAAGCACCCAGCTATGCTGGTCCAGCGTGTGGTTTCTTGGTACAAGACATCACATGCTCAGTGCTCCTGCTGAATTGTACATGGACCAGTGTTGTACATAATCAACCTGGTGGTCCTTCGAGATCTCCGCATCAGCGGTTGTTCATGGCAGGACCCGTAGATTGTACCTTTTGTAGAAAATTTTTAGTGTAGATCAGATTTCTTCCTTTGCCCCTTATCAATTGCTCATTGATATATACAACAGAAATGTTAGTCTCAGATGAGTGTAAGTTCCCCTCCCATTGTATTGCGGGAGCTCAAGCGGGAACCGCCAGATATATATGTTCCAGTCAAGTATACAAAATTCGTTCATTTTTTTTTAAAACTTTGTGCCCTGTTGTTCTGCTCGTTCTTGATCTATACTTTGTCGAATTTCAGTTACAGGTGACTGGTTCTCCGGTTTGACATCATAAGCAGTTCGGTGTGGACCCAGTGAAGCTGCTCTAGAGGTTATTATTGTACCTCTTATGGGGCCTTAGGTTGTTGATCTTTGATTGGTTTGCCATGTTAGTTGAGAATCTCACAAATCTACGGATCCTGATCCTGAATCCGTTAATGATTTGAGCTCAGACCTAGCATTATCTGATGAATGTGCTATCATCTGTTTCCAAGATATTTTCCCCGTGCATTTGATCTGTTCTTTGTTGTCTTTGCGAATCTGTTATCAGTGATTTTATCCTTCTAAATATTTTGTTGTCAATCTTGAGCTACTATGTGGGATAAGATATCCAGATATTTTGGTCGGTTTATGGAACAAGAACCCCATTTGCTGCTAGCACATCACTACTACTTAACTGTACGTTTCTCTGGAGGTTGAGTTCCCTGCTATTCTGAGGCTGGCAAGCCTCCCAATGCATGTGGTCGTCATGCCATTCGTCCGGACGTCAATGGATTCAACTCACTAAAAACATCAGAGACGCATTTGTCTACTTGGATCGAGGCAAGGCGATCATTGATTGCCTCTAAATTTTTAACAACTTGGCCAAGATTGGTGATCCTGGTTTTGTCAAACATTAGGTTACTCAGTCTGCATGATTGACTAATGTAAGTCCAATGCAAGGTAGATAATGGATTTTCAATCTTTCCTGCTTTTGGGTACTGATAGTGTCAGCGGTGACGCCATACTGACATCTGACACTGCGACGATTATGTACTATTATGGATGGGTACAGGAAATTCGTTTCAATCCGGAGGAGAGACTTCACTGCTGCCCAGAATCGAGGCGTGTAAGTTCCGTAGTTTGATCACATACTGAGATTGATTTTTGCAGCTTAACATGGTAAGGCCTGAATACTCTGACCACGAAAAAACTATGAACTAAAAAAAATTATGTTATCAAGGTACAATTTCCATTTCCTGCCATAATTGGACCAGACCACTAGGTCATCAGAATTGAGCAATTTAGTCAACAGCGGCTAGCTTAAAGTTGAGTAATAGAGAATTCGTCCGGTTGCAGCCTTGCTTCAGCTTCAAACTTTGCATGTCTCTGGTTATTAGGTCATCGCTGACCTCCTTCACTGACCCTCTGCTTAGGACTTAGGTCATACCTACTGTACATTTTTTTAACTGTCAGGGTTGCCACTATGCTTCCAATTCACCGCGGTCCACCGTCCTGCAATTCAACGAAAACAAAAAAAGAGAGGCGCTGCGCTCAAAAGGAGAACCGGTCCCGCATAGTCAGAACACGTTGGAAAAGCCGAGAAAGCCTCCGCTGCGGATTCAGAAACCTGTACTGAAACCACCAGTAAACGGCTAGAGTAAACGCCGGGAACAGTAGGAGGGGAATTTACCACGCTTTGAATTACTCTGCGCAGCGGGCAGCGCGGCGCAGACCTGCAGGCTGCAGCACAGGCACAGCAGAGTAGTCTGAACATTCTGGCCAGGCTCGAGTCATTTTGCATTCGCAGCACCACCGCATACCGATCCGTGCATGCACAGAGATCATAAAATAAAATAACATAAACTAGTAACATCCGTGCGGTCTTCAGTTGCAACCAGATTCCGTTTACGTCCGCCGTGACCTCATCGCCGCGGCCTCCGTTCCCCAGCGCGTGCCAAGCAAAGCAAGTGGCCACCACGGCACGTCGGCACCACCCACCAGCGGCAGCCTGATTGCCGCCTGCACTGCACTGCACTGCACGGGGAATGGCAAATCCGAGGTGTGCCATGCCGTGCGTGCCGCACGAAGATCGCCGCGAGCACGGTAAACAAAGACCCCCTGTGGTGGGCCGTGGGCTGTTGTGGCACAGTGCGATCAAGGCACCAATACATGCGGCAATACATTTTTGCAGAGCAGTGCTCCGGATCCGAGCGCTGTTTGTTTGGAGCTGTTTCTGAGAGAGAGCTGCAGTGCAGCGTCGTCTGGATTTGTCCGTGGGGGATCCCCCGGGGCATCAGCAGCATCAGCATGTTGTCATATGGCAACTGTCTTGTGCTGTAGCAGCAGTGGGAGACATGCAGGTACAGCATCCACCACTGCGGGTTCAGCAGATTCAGAGCGGCGGTGGACACGGGACGAGCCACAGTCGCATCGCCACTGCCTTGCCTGCTCCCGGCCTCCGATCACCGCTCATGCGCGATGCGATCTCGGAGGGTGGGGGTGTGGAAAAATGGACAGCTCACGCACGCACGACGCGGAATGATTCGTTGGTTTTCTCATGGACCCCTCCCCAAGAGCGCTCGTCCTGTACCCGCCAAAGGAAGCAGTGCCGAGGCAGTTTAGGCAAAGGTGATAAAAAGCAGCATCTGTGCTATGCTTGGACATCCAAGAGCAGAAAATATTCGTTCCAAAAAGAAAAACTGTGCCTCCGTGTATATGTATTCGCAGACTGCATTGTCTCGTACTCGTACTCTCGTTAGGTGTCAGACTGTCATGGTTTCACGTGATGATGAAGGATGTGTAGTTTGTTAGTGCTGTAGTGTGCTGCACGACCTGAGGCGGCACAACGGTAAATGCGCAATGCATCCTCGATCGTCTACCGGAACCGGAAGACTCTGCTTGGTGCAAGCGATGATTGCATTTCGGTTTCGGCGCAGGGAGAATAATGCGTCGACTATTGGTCAAGGAAGATACCCATCTCTACTCCAGAGTCCAGACCATTTACTAAGCAAGAAGCAGAAGCATTGTGAACATGCCAGATCCTGTAAATCTTCATTAGGTGTTAGTCTGATTGGCCGAATGGCTGATGGAGATGCATGTTGCGTCTAACCATCCTTGTTGTTTTTGCACACAAGCAACTGAAGCAAGCTTCTCCGACTCCGACTACTGGAACTTGAACTGACCAAGAAGTAGTGGTCAGCAGAAGTCAGAAGAGAACAGGTGCTAAGCTCGCTAGCTTCAAGCCAATGGACGTTCGTTGACCAAATGTTTGGTCGTTTTCAGTTGCATTCTGCTTGGTCCTCTCTCGCCCTCTGCGTGTAAATCGAACAACATGTCAGGCCGGGACGCTGACGAACTTTGTCCTCAAACCACGAAACTGTCGACAGGTCTCAGAAACGCCTGACGAGTAAAAGTTGTATAGCGCAGAGGAGAAACGCTGTGCATGCGTCCATGAGCGTTCATCTCTGCCGCCTGCCGGTGCCTCTTGTGCAACCCTGTCCCTTCTGACGACGCCAGGATGCAAGCCACTGTGATTGCCTCCTCGCTCGTGCATAATATAACCGGATAAGCACGCAACGTGCAGGATCGCAATCCGTTATTCTACTGCCGGCCCCCTCCATCACCTTCGAGGCGTCGAGGCCCAACGGGAAACCGGTCTCTCTTCCTCTCTCTACACGCTCACTGCTGACCTCACCGCTTACTACACGGTTACAACCATCACACGCCATTCAGAAGAGATCAGAGGGATACGGCCGGCGTGCAAATGGCCGCATTAACAAACATCGCTGCTGCTACAGCAGCGGGCCAAATGCACTGCTCCCTTGGTTACGACTCCTCACGCTGCGACAGCATGCATGGCGACCACGACCTTTTAGATCCACACCCTTCGTTGCAATGCAAGGCTGAAAGTCTGCAACCGCGTGCTGTTCCCTTTTGTTAGGCTTCGTTCGGCTTACCCCATATTCGATTTATTCGACTTTTTTCGATCGGAACGCTTTTTTTCTCTCACGATAATTCAATTTGAAACAACGTTTTTTCAATTGGTTTTAAGCCCAAAATGCTGTCAGCCGAACGGGGCCGTATAGGACGCAGCGGGCAATGGCATCTCATCGCTTAGTCTACTCGGCGCATCTCTCGCTCCCTCGCCCGGGGGGAATTGTCAATTGTGGTCCGTGAGATTCAATCAAAAATCATCAAACGACACTGCCCCCTCGGACTCGGAGGTAAGGCATGGATGGAGGATGGTGGGTGTGCTGCTGTAGCGGCGTGGGGAGACAGCAGGATGCCGAAGCAGGGATCCAGCCCCGCGGCACCGGCGCACCGCTCGTGCTGGAGCCTTGGATCTGCCGGTCCCTCCCGGCCCGTCTCGGCCTCGTCGGGTCGGGGCGTACGGCTCCTAG
Organism: Miscanthus lutarioriparius; assembly: GCA_904845875.1. NCBI lineage: Eukaryota > Viridiplantae > Streptophyta > Magnoliopsida > Poales > Poaceae > Miscanthus > Miscanthus lutarioriparius. The sequence goes on along the minus strand of CAJGYO010000011.1, from coordinate 18,508,798 downwards.
TTTATGGCTTTATGCCCATGGGCCTCCTCGTCCCGGGACGGGACCAGACAGCTAACTGGACCGGGCGGGGGAATGCGGGATCGAGTTGCGCAGGCGCAGCGCTACGGCTCCTAGTTTATGGCTTTATGCCCATGGGCCTCCTCGTCCCGGGACGGGACCAGACAGCTAACTCGACCGGGCGGGGGAATGCGGGATCGAGTTGCGCAGGCGCAGCGCGTGGGTCGTGGACCCGTGTACGTTGAGCGCTCATGGGCCAAGGGGAGCCTGCCCTCGTTGGACGCCGTACGATCCGTGCGGCGGGGCGAGCGGAGGGCTAGGATCCGCTGCGGCCTGCGGGAGGAGTTAAGGAGCGCGCGGTGCGAGGACAGGTGACACGCTGTTGGTGGATTTGCAGGCTCTGAAACAAAGACAGACCGCTCATTTGTGCACAGTGCGTTTTTAAATGATTGGTTAGTTTCTGTGGCCCCCTCGGCTCGTCTTTGTGCGTCCTAGGACGCAAACAGTGACGATGCAAAAGGCGACTGAATGAGTGATATGCACACGTAGCATCTCTGCTTTTGTTTTGCAACGTACAAAAGAAAAGATAGAGGAGCATGCGTGTTTCTGCAAAGCAGTGCATTTTCCTTGCGTCGTTAAAGTAACATGGTTACATGTGGAACACCGAAGCGTAATACTAAGTTGAGCGATAGCTGCAAACGCAACGCAACGGCAAATGTGCAATGTTAGAGATGCCATCTTTGGGTCAGTCCAGTATTATATTGTTGCACACAAGCCTCTCCGAGACTCCGACTAGGATCATTGGGACTTGGAACTGAACAACTAGTGCAGGTCAACACAGGCTAAACGAAGAACCAGTCAAGCGTACTCGTAGATTCCTTCAGGGCAGGTTCACCTCCTGTTTGGAACTATGGATCCTGAGAGTTTCAGCTGATTGTCAAACGCTAAGTGTTTATTGTTCTCTGCTGCATCATGCTTTGGCTGCCTTTTCCCCTACGGGGCTGCTGCTGTATAAAAAAGGATCAACGACCTTGTCAGAGACAGGAATCTGACGAACCTTTGCTAAAAATCACGAGAGACGAGACTGCCAAAAACCAGGAATGAGTCGGAGCGTTCAGTACCAATCGCGGAGAACAAACTAAAGCTGAATACCAACGCCGTGCTTGCATGGTCGACAATGTGACAGGCTGCATTCAGCACGGCCATTTGTTTAAGCGTGTCCCTTGTGGCCGCGGCCGAATCATTGTGCTAGCCTCACACATAATTGGACATGTTGGCCTTTAACAACTCCGTGTTAGCACCTAGCAGCAGGATCGCGATCTGTTACAGACTTTTTAATATGGCCTCCCATGGCTTTGTTTTGAGCCTAACCCACTCCATGACCTCATTGCTCGCCGGCCATCGCATCGCAGCTCACAAAAACGGGGTGGATGCATGGATGCATTGTTAATATATACAAAACGCTTTCCGTTTTCTGCACTGCACACACCAGACACCACACTCCATTGGCATCGAAAGCGGCGACCGCGGCCTCCTAGATTCAGTGCACGGCTCCAGCTCTGGCATGGCGCCGCCGTGCATTCCTATTGCTCCACCCCGTTGTTTAATCGGCGCGATCTTTGCGTGGATCCCGTCGCGGATCCTGCTGAGCCGCGGTTAGAGGACAGAGCGAGATGAGGGCACGAGCACGATCGGGCCAAGCGCACGAGTTGGTGTTGCTCCGGTGGGGGAGCCGGGAGCGCGCGGGCGCACGCTGTAGCGGCGAGGGGAGGCAGGGGTGGCGCGGCCAGATCCAGCCGGGCCAAATGCGCGGGCCACGCCCGTCGTGGCCGTGGAACGTTGGATCTGCCATTTCGGGGGCGTAGTACGTGGTGGTGGCCAGGCACCGGCCGGCGGTCCCGTCACCGCCGCCGAGGGGTCCTGTAAGGTCGGATCTGGGCGCCCAGTTTCTAGTCCCTGCTGCGTTTGCTGTCCATGGGCCTCCACTCCATGGGACGCGGCACGATGGCCGGATGGGGGCACACCGGCACAGGCTGACATTCGGACAGCTCATATGGGCGAAATGTGCTGTGCCTTTGCGGTCGTGCGGAGTCTGAGGTGTCAGACGTGGGCGTAGGGCGCGTGAGTTGTGGTGACTCGTGTACGATGACGATGATGGTCGATGGAATGAAACGCTCATGGGCCCTGACGCTCTGGCACGATCATAATTTCGTTAGATCTCTGCTCTGCTCCGGAGGAGTACGATGATAAGAGTGAGGTTTCAAACGGAGTATGCTTTTGTCGGGGGGAATCAGGGATTACACTTTAAACACCTGTCAAGCTAGATTATTCTTCAATCTTCATCTCGTGGCTTGTGTGCAAGTTATAGATAAAAATCTTTAGGAGAGGTTACTCTCTCTAGTTCTCTATTATGGAGGTAATTGGCTCTTTTTAAGCATCACCTATCTGTTTGACTTTTTTTATACATCTATTTTGTTATGAATCTAGATATAACATATGCATTCAAAGCGACTTATATTTTGAAACGGATGGAGTACTTGGTATCTTATCACTGATTAAATTACCTACGTGGGTCCATGAGGACAGTAACTCCCAAATGTTCTTTTTTTTTCCCAAAATGACTTGTGCATAGTATTATTAAGCATAAATATCAGCTAGCCACACACGTGCTATCCGCATCATATTATATATTTTCCATTTGAACAGTCGTTGCCTTGTTCTTCCCTAGTAGCTACCTAGGGTTTCTCTGGATCCTCCCCCTCCCACCCTGCTGACGTAAGAAGAAGAGACATTCTGTCATCCAAATTTAGTAGGGATGTTCGTAGTATTTTATGGTGTCGTGTTGATTTTTTATTGAATCATAATTCTCATAGAGATCTCTTATGCAGATGCTTATCTAGGTATCAAACACATTGGGTAGTCGACCCTCCCATTTGCATCTTTGTGTTACCAGCTCGCTCAAAATCTAATCTAGTGGTCGGGCGGTAGTGGCACCGGATTGATGGCCCCCTTGATCATCTTCATAGACTAGGCATTCGTTGTTGTTTGAACGTGTCAAATGTGTCGCGCGAAGTTGTTCCCATGGCATGAAGTGTCTCCAAGGTTTTATTCATATCGTTGTGGATGATTGGAGGATGATGTTTCGTCAACGGGTGTTGGCGTTGCTGAGCTCCAATGGATTGAAATTAGGCAATCGTCAACAATGGTCCCGTTCGCTTCGCTGAAAAAACAAGCCAAAACACTGTTCCGGCTGATTTGTTGTGAGAGAAAAACACTGTTCCGGCTGAAAAAACAAACTGAAAAGTACGGATTATAAGACAAGCGAACAGAACTTTGGAGGTGAATAATGTTATTATAGGGCTCTGGCTAGTGTATCTTTGTTTTTACATAAGGCTTGCATGTAAACGGGTATGCAATTGTGTTCAGAACTTCATACCCCTTTTCTAAAAAGTTAGCATGCTAATTGTACATTTTTATTGCTTTTATAAAAAGCAGGACTGAACCTTTTTCTAAATAAAAGTTAGCATGCTAACTAATTTCCTTTTTATGTTGCTACAAGTTTCAAAGTTACCAAGTTTATACCCTAGGAAGTGGATATCCCAAAAATAGGATCCAAAACAAGATGTGGCGACGGGAGCTCAGATTTGCTAAAATCTGAATCAACCATTATTTTTCAAATAATTTGTTAATGGAAATAAAAATTGGGCGTGGCTAGTACCCGGACGTTCGGACGGACGCGCGTGTCCGGACGCCACACAGCCCGCCCCAGTCCACCATCGCCCCCACCCGCGTCTGGCTTCGCCCAACCCCACGAGCGCACTCTGCCCCTATATCTGAGCCCGCCGGTTATTCTCCAGACCCGCTCCTCTCTCTCCGTGTAGCGGCAGTCGAGAGCCGGGACCCGGCGCGCCTGAAAGGTCCTAATGGCTAGAGGGGGATGAATAGCCTATTAAAAATTCTACAACAACACTAAGACAAGTGATTAGTAAATAAGATGGCAAAGCGAATTTTGCGCTAGCACTACACTTGTGTTTCAAGCCACCTACCCAATTCTAATCTCTATGATCTCTAGTACATCACACAAGAGCTAAGTGACTAATTTACACCTAGGTGACCAAGCTAGCAAGAGAACTACAACTAAAGAGCTACACTAGATACAACTACCACAAGCACTACACAAGGTAAATACACAAAGTAATGCAAGAGAGGTAGAGGTGATATACCGCCGTGGCAAGTGATCAATCAATGAATACCAAAGAATACCAAGGAGACAATGATGACACAATCAATTTTTCCTCCGAGGTTCACTTGCTTACTGGCAAGCTAGTCCCCGTTGTGGCGATTCACTCACTTGGAGGTTCACGCGCTAATGGACATCACACGCCTAACCCACAATCGGGTGCCGCACAACCAACACAAGATGAGGATACACAAGCCACGCGCAATTCACTAGAGTTGCCTTTGGCGCTCCGCCGGGGAAGGCATAAGAACCCCTCACAATCACAATGATTGAAGACGGAGACAATCACCTTCATCCGCTCGACGATCCACCAATCAATGGACCATCTAGGTGTCGGCAAACACCAAGAGTAACAAGTTCTCTACCAGCCAAAATCACCCAACTAGGGCCACAAGATGCTAGACCACTAAGCAATGCACTAGAGGCTCTCCAATCTCACTCAAGATGATGAAATCAAGTGTGCAAGTGAGTGGAGTGGTGTGCATAGCTCCCAAAGGGTGTATGCAGGTGTGGCAAGTGCTAAGAGAGTGGCCAAGGCCAGCCACCACCTTTATTTATAAGCCCACAAGCAAATAGAGCTGTTACCCCTTGGAGCCACTTTCTGCGAGGGCACCAGACACGGCGGTGCGGTCACCGGACAGGGGTGGCAGTGCCCCTCCAATGGCCTAGACAGGCAGCGGTGGCACTTCCCTAGGGGTGGCGGTGACAACCCGGCCAACCCCTCAAAAACACCAGTCTTTAGAAAATAACGGCGGTGCACCATCTTTAGGGCGACGGTGCCCGCGGCTGTGACCAACCTCATTTTCCCTGCTCTCTGGATAAAAGTGGCAGCGACACCGCCCCACCAGTGGTGGTGACTAGGCGGTGCATCGCCCTCACCACGGTGGTGTACACCGGACACGTCGGTGCCACCTCCATCTCTGCTGCTCTTGTTTGAGGTCAGGTGGGCACCGCCCTAGGGGTGGTGGTGCCACCGGACAGGGTGGCGGTGCCCCACCCAAACACCTTCCTCTTGGCCAGGCTCAGTCGGTCACCACCACAGGGGTGGCGGTGCACCAGACATGGGGTGGCGGTGCCCCTAGGGCAGCACACCGAGCCAAGTTTTGTCTCCTTTTCTTCACCTTTTTCACCACCTTTACAAATGTGCTAACACTCCAAGTGTTTCACCATCACGTGCAAGTGTGTTAGCATTTTCACAATCATTTTTCAAAGGTTAATCACTTTTCTCACTGATTGTGCACTAGGCCTAAAATGCATATGCGAGTTTTCCAACACCTAGTGGCACTAGATGATCGAGTTGTCCGATAAGATCTCCCCTCTTAATAGTACGACCATCTATCCTAAATGTGATCACACTCTCTATAGTGTCTTGATCACTAAAAACAAAATAGCCCTATAGATATCACCTTTGCCTTGATCCCATTTTGTTTTTCTCTTTCTTCTTTTCCAAATCCCGGAGCTTGATCATCATTGCATGTCCACACCACCACCATGGACTTCATTTCATGTGGCCATCTCCATCCATGAGTACCACCTAGCTCCTTCACTTGGGTTGGACCAACCTATCTCAAATCCACACTTAGAGCATAGGGTTAGTCCAAATAGGTCTCATCAATTAATCAAAACCAAAATAGGGCTTTCAATCTCTCCTTTTTTGGTAATCGATGACAACCTCCACAAAGATATAAGATAAATTCAAATTTGAATCCATGTTGCTTGCCCAAGCATTTTTACCATGTGTAAAAGATTTGGACAAGTTTCATGAACTCCCATTGGTAGCATTTGCTCTCCCTATATATGTGCTAAGAGTTTTGGATTGAAAGCTTGCACATATGCATAGGTAAGAGTTGTGGGAGAGTAATTTCTACCAAATGATGCTAAGGTATAAGAGATGGACCTTTGAAGTGTGATACCAATCGGAGTGCACCAAATATACCATCCTTAGCACCATTGTTTGTTAGATATCACTTGCAAAGACAAGAACTAGATACCTCGTGAGATCAACATTATGAGCAAGGCTCTAGTACCACTTGTGAAAATAAAGCAAGGCATATCTAACTACCACCTATGCATGCTAGATTTTCATTTCATCAATCAAACCTACAACTAGCATACACCACACAAACATGGAATTTTAATTTAAAACTTGTGCCATACAAGCAAACATATGAAATGCACATTCAAATGCATCAACCAAGTTTATGAGCTTGCTCCCTGTACTTGTGTGCTCAAATTTTAATTGATCCCCTTACTTTCATATTTTTCCCCCTATGTCAAAGTTCTCCCCCTTTGTCATCTTTTCACTATCTTTGTGTATTACTTCTCCTCCTTTGTCATCAATGACCACAAAGGTTTAATTTTAGATAGGTTAAGATTATTAATGTCAATCAATGGGGTGATGATCATTTTTCTAAATTTGGTCTAATCTAGAACACTTGCAAAAGATACTTAACTCGGTTTGATCCAAGGACAAGCTTCTTCACACCTCGTTTCAAGGGTTATCTTGACCATGTTGAGTTAAACACTTACAACTTGTTTTCTAGATCAAATTAACACTAGGTTCATAAGCCCACAAACATGTCATATGCTACCACTAGATCAAGTCAAGCATAGAAGCAATAGTGGTACCATACAAGCATCAAATTCATTTAATTTTCATGAATGAGTCTATTGAATGTGAGAAATGACTAGATGCACTAAACATGTCCTTAGCAAAGTATGTATGCATGCCAATCAAGTTTTACCTTGGTTGCTCGAAGGAGAGGCATGTCATATAAATGGGGGGGGGGGTGCATCAACACATATTTGAGAAATCCAATATGTTTAACTCTTTCCTTAGCTTGCAAAACCTCTACTCATCAAGTGGCTTGCTGAATATGTTGGCAAGTTGATCTTCGGTGCCACACTCTCAATTGAAATGTCCTCCTTTTTATTGATGATCTCTTATGAGAAATGGTGGCGGACATCAATGTGCTTTGTTCTTGCATGTTAAACCAGATTGTTGGTTAGTTTGATTGCACTCTCATTATCACATATCAATGGCACTTTCTTAAACTTGATTCAAAGTCATTCAAGGTGGCCTTCATCCAAAGAATTTGTGCACAACAACCACCGGCGGATATGTATTTGACTTCGGTGGTTGATAATGCAACACTATTTTACTTATTTGATGACCATGAAACAAGTGATCTTTCTAATAGTTGACAAGTGCCTGAAGTGCTCTTCCTTTCAACCTTGTATCCCACATAATCGGAGTCTGAATATCCAACTAGCTCAAACATTACTCCTTTGGGATACCACAAATCAATATTTTATGTATGCTTCAAGTACCTCAGTATTCTCTTTATAGCCTTCAAATGACTTTCTCTTGGTGAGGCTTGAAATCTTGCACACATGCATACACTAAACATGACATCTGGCCTTGATGCAGTCACATAGAGTAGGCTTCTAATCATAGAGCGATACAACTTTTGATCGTTCATATTGCCACTTGCATCACTATCCAAATTGCCATTTGTTTCCATTGGTGTACTAATGGCCTTTGCTTCATTCATGTCAAACTTCTTAAGCATGTCTTTGATGTACTTGCCTTGACTCACAAATGTACCATTCTTCAATTGCTTGATTTGAAGACCAAGAAAGTAACTCAACTCTCCAATCATGGACATCTCAAACTCATTAGCCATCATCTTTCCAAACTCTTCACAAAAGTCTTGATTGGTTGATCCAAATATGATGTCATCAACATAGATTTGCAACATAAACAAGTCCTTTCCAATCTTCTTGGTGAAAAGAGTGGTGTCAACCTTACCCATAATGAATCCCTTAGAGAGTAGAAAGTCCCTCAACCTCTCGTACCATGCTCTAGGTGCTTATTTCAATCCATACAATGCCTTCTTCAACTTGTACACATGGTCGGGCTTCTTGTCATCTTCAAAACTAGGAGGTTGCTCAACATAAACTTCTTCATTGATGTAGCCATTGAGAAATGCACTCTTGACATCCATTTGATAGAGCTTGATGTTATGGGCACAAGCATAGGCTAACAAGATCCTAATTGCTTCCAATCTTACAACCGGGGCATATGTTTCACCAAAGTTAAGACCCTCTACTTGAGTGTAACCTTGTGCTACCAATCTTGCTTTGTTCCTCACTACTATCCCATCTTGATCTTGCTTGTTGTAAAAGACCCATTTGGTTCCAATCACATTGTATCCCTTTTGCCTCTCAACTAAATCACATACTTGATTTCTAGTGAAGTTGTTCAATTCTTCATGCATAGCATTTACCCAATCAATATCCTTCAATGCTTCTTCTATCTTCTTTGATTCTATGGATGACACAAATGAGAAATGCTCATAAAATAAAGCCAATCTTGATCTTGTATAATCTCTAGAAATGTCTTCAATTATAGTGTCCAATGGATAATCTCTTGCAATATTGGTTGGTTGGAGTATTGGAATATTGCTTACACTTGCTTGCTCATTGGGTTGAGATGATGTACTAGCCACTTGATCTTGCACATTGTCATCTTGCACATTTAAGTTAGAGAGCACTTGCACTTGATCATCTTCTTCATCTATCACTTGCCTAGGCCTCAATTCACCACATCCATGTTCTTCATGGTATTTGAAAGTTGAATGCCTTTAACATCATCAAGATTCTCGTTCTCATCTTGGGAACCTTTGGTTTTATCAAATTCAACATCATGTACCTCCTCAAGAGTACCACTTGCCAAATTTCAAACTCTATAAGCTTTGCTTGTGGTTGAATATCCAAGTAAGAATCCTTCATCACACTTGTTGTCAAACTTGCTCAATCTAGCGTCTTTTCTCAAGATATAGCATTTGCAACCAAAACCCTAAAAGTATGCAATGTTGAGCTTTCTACCATTCAAGAGCTCATATGGTGTCTTATCTTTCAAGGTGTGACCATAGAGGCAGTTGCTATAATAGCAAGCCGTGTTGATTACTTTGGCCCAAAAAGATTGACTCACATTGTACTCACTCAACATTGATCTTGCCATGTCAATCAAGGTTCTATTATTCCTTTCAACAAGGCCATTTGATTGTGGAGTGTATTTGGCCGAGAATTGATGTCTAATTTCAAAATCATCACATAACTCATCAATTCTTATGTTCTTGAACTCACTACCATTGTCACTTCTAACTCTCTTGACGGTTGTCTCAAACTCATTGTGAATGTCCTTGATAAATGATTTGAAAGTTGCAAACACATCACTCTTGTCCACTAGAAAGAATGCCCAAGTGTATCTAGTATAATCATCCACTATCACAAAGCCATATTTATTTCTACTGATGCTAGTGTATTATGTTGGCCCAAACAAATCCATGTACAACAACTCAAATGCCTTGCTAGTACTCATTATGATCTTCTTAGGATGGGTGTTTCCAACTTGTTTGCTGGCTTGACAAGAGCTACAAAGCTTATCCTTCTCAAACACAACATCTTTTAAGCCTCTAACCAAGTCATGCTTAACCAATCTATTCAATTGTTTTATTCCAACATGACCAAGCCTTATATGCCATAACCAACCCATACTAGACTTAGTGAACAAGCATGTTGATAATTGAGCATCATTAGCATTGAAATCAACCAAGTATAGATTCTCATATATAAAGCCTTTGAAGATCAAGTTAGAGCTATCTACACTTATGATCTCTACATCATCTACTCTAAATATGCATTTGAATCCAAGATCACACAATTGAGCCATGGATAGCAAATTGAAGTTCAAGCTCTCAAATAGCAACACATTGAAAATGCTCATGTCATTGGATATTGCAATCTTGCCAAGCCCTTTGACCTTGCCTTTTCCATTGTCACCGAATGTGATACTATCATAACCATTGCTATCATTGGTGTTGATTGAGTTGAACATTCTTGTATCACCGATCATGTGTTTAGTGCACTCACTATCAAGAACCCAATATCTTCCTCTGGCTTTATAATTGACCTACAAAGAAGATCAATTCTTTTTAGGTACCCAAACTTGCTTAGGTCCTTGAAGGTTAGTTACTAAGTTTTTTGGCACCCAAATGGCTTTCTTCTTTGAGCCCACAATTGGTGTACCAACAAACTTAGCCTTCACACCATTGGCACCCTTAGTAAGCAAATAACAAGAATCAAACTTAATTGAGGATACATTAGAGTCCTTGTTCTTGTTCTTGTAATAATGCTCTACATGTCCAACTTGCTTGAATCTATTATAAAACCGACCATTGTTCTTCACAAAACTAGTTTTGTGAGAAGCAAAGGTCACCTTGCCTTTTTAGGGGTATAGCCCAATCCCTCTTTGTTGAGAGAAAATCTTTGGCTACCCAAGAACTTTAGCAAGCGGGCCTCGCCACTATAGGCATTGCCTAAGGCATGAGTGAGCTCATTGACCTCCTTCTTTAAGGTCTCATTCTCAACCATAAGTGAGGCATCACAAGTGAAGCCATCACTTATAGGTGAGGTGGAAGTGGATGATGAGCTACATGAAGGGTTAGCGGGAGCAACAACAATAGACTTATAGAATGATTCATCAATTATGTCACATATTAAGCCTTTGTCACATGTTACAACATGCTCCTTCTTATTTTACTCATTAAGTAGAGAGGAATGAGCTTTTTCAAGCTTCTTGTGAGCCTTGCCAAGCTCCCCATGGTCTTCCTTTAGACTCTCATAAGATGCATTGAGCTCATCAAAGGATTGCTTAAGGGCCTTTAGTTCCTTACGCAAGTCTTTGCATTCCCTTCTTTTAATGTCAAAATGTTCTTTAGCATCTTTCAACATGTCAATTAGTTCATTTTTAGTTGGTTCATCATCATCATCACTTTCACTTTTATTATCATGTTTCTCATCACATCCATCATCAAAACTTTGTACCTTAGTGGCCTTAGCCATGAAGCAAGTAGATGGAGTGTCGAAGAGAGAAGACTTCTCATTGATAGCAATGCTTGCAAAAGCCTTCTTCTTGGTGGTCTTGTCATCATCACTATCATCATCATCACTTGAGGAAGCATCACTATCCCAAGTGACTACATATGAACCACCCTTCTTCTTCTTCTTGAAGGTCATCTTGTCCTTCTTCTCCTTTTTGTCCTTCTTCTTGCCCTTCTTGTCATCATCCTTGCTACCACACTTAAAGCACCTTCTTGCCTCTTACTTGCTTTTGGATGATGACTTCTTCCTTCTTGCATGATAACCCTTCTTCAACATGAATTTTCCAAACCTCTTTACAAAGAGAGCCATCTTCTCATCATCCATATCATCAAAGCTTGAATCGTCATCTTCACTTGATGTATCTTGTTTGGCCTTGCCCTTTGATGATGATGTGGCTTTGAATGCCACACTCTTCTTCTTCTTCTCATCCTTCTTCTCATCTTTCTTCTTTTCTTCCTTCTCATCATCATCTCTGTATGTGTCATTGGTCATCACATCTCCCAACACTTAGTTTGGTGTCATGGTGTTCAAACCACTCCTCACTAGAATAGTGACCAATGTGCCAAATCTTGATGGTAAGCATCTTAAGAACTTATGAGAGAAGTCCTTGTGTCAGATACCATAAAAAGGGGTACCCTAAGCAAGAACCAAAAATATTGCTTAGACCTTGCAAATATCAAAGCCAAAGGACAACCACGAGGTCTCGGCTGATTCTTTGATTCGCCCGAGGCCCGTGCCACAAAGGCCTCGGACGAAAGGCCAACTCTCCACCTCACCGAGGCCCTCTCGCCCGAGGCCCCGCCCCGCAAGGCCTCGGACGGGTTACCGATTCTCCGATTCGTCCGAGGCCCCGCGCATAAAGCCTTAGATGAAGTATCGATTCTCCAACTGGCTCGAGGCCGGCTCGGCAACAACCTCGTCACCTCCGTCTCGACTGACTTCTCTGACAAAACGTCACGTCCAATTAACGCGTCCAACCACTCCCGCAACGTCAGTCGCACGTCGGCGCAGTACAGCAGAGTGGCCGACGGGACGAGAGACAAGACTAAGCAGGGATTACCGGCCACTATGCTCAGCACTACGCCCATAACTGGTGCCCGTACTGCACTGTGCTACCTAATTCCTGCTCCAGGAACAGCGCGGCATGGGGAGTCAAGTCTGGCTCACTATATCCTCGGAATCAGTGTATAAGACTAACTGCTCCCTCCAAGCCTCGACAATCCACTTCAGGGTCTCGGCAGCCTCGGGATTCGCGCCCACTGAGCCCCCCCACGATGGCTAAGCCTCAGCACCAACTGAGCCTCGGCTTTTTACACTGTCAATGTACAGCGACCGGCACGTCGTCGGCCATTCCCTGCACCAAGCTATCACTGGAGCACCCATGTCGCACAAGATCGGGTGTGACCGGCGCGTTGCTCCAGTGCATCAAGGACAAGACCGCACCGTTGACCATGCCGTGCTGCCACAGTAGTAAGCTACAGGACTCGGGTACGCCACCTCTGCTCGCCGCATAGCAAACACATGTATCACCCCTGTCCCCCCTTCAACTATAAAAGGAGAGACCAGGGCCGTTTCTAGAGAGAGAGAGATAGATGAACACACACGTAGGCTCACATAGATTCAGACACACGCTCCCCCGCTGCCTGAGAGCAACGTCTCAAGCAGCCCACACCGCTCCACGTAGAGACGTGGGACTAGCTCCCTCTCTCGCCCAGCTTGTAACCCCCTACTACAAGCACTTTGATGCAAGGAATATAAGATCAATCTCTCAGACTGGACGTAGGGCACCGATTGCCTGAACCAGTATAAACCTTGTGTCTTTTTGCATCACCATCCGGGATTAGGGGCACGCAGTTCAAATTCACTAGTTGGTTGAGGACCCCCCCGGTCCAAAACACCGACACCTTGTCCTTCACTTCTTCACCAAGTGCTTTGAGATCATTGACTAGCACTTGGACCCCCCCGGTCCAAACCTCATGAGTCATCTCAATATTCTTAATTTGCTCAAAAGTCCTCTCATCTAATTCATCATGAATGACACTAAGAGCAATGTCATTGTTTTGGAGTAGCACTTCATCGGCCGTGGTGGAAGCTTCCACATTGGCAACCTCAATCTTGGTCTCCACTACCTTCCACACCTTTCTATTGATTGACTTGATATAGGTGGTCATCTTTGCTTTCCAATAAGGATAGTTGGAGCAATCAAATTAGGGTGGTTTCTTGGTGTTGTTGATTTGAGCCATTTTGACACCGAAGGTTGTTAAGCCTCTGTTGACGGTCGTTAACATCAATCATAAACCGTCAACATAACTTATATAAATGTATAAAAAGGATCGCCAACATAGGTTTATGGGTTTAAACTGACAAATTCCATGAGTTTTGGTGAATCTATGTTTTCAGCAGGGTTTATCCAGAAAACTGGCAAAGAGGACCTATTCGTCAAAGCAAATCATGTTTATCCGTAGCGAAACCGGCATGGGAAGACTCCAGAAGGCAAACCACCAAAGTGGAGGGCAGGTGGTTGCCATGTGGGGCCGGCTGCCCCCCTAGGCCTACCTGTCAGCTTCTCCTTCAAATATCGGTTCTCCACCGCCTCGTAGATTGCATCTACGCCGTTCTTTCAAGTCGGTTTGATCCAAGGGTCTAGAATTGATGCTCCAGCCTATATATACAAGCCCCTACCCCCCCTCCCTGGATCTATCCTGAAACCCTAATTCATATTCTCGTCGGGATCAGAGCCAGCTTTTAAGAGAAGATTAGTCCTCCATAGGATCTAGTCTTATAAATAGAAATAGTGAGATAGAGAGTGAGGGAAGAGTTTGGAGGAGGTGTCAGCCTATCAGTGCTCTCTCTATGGCTTGTACCTTAGCAGATCCAAGTTCTATCTAAGCTTGCCTCTGAGATTTCTCTGGTAATCAACTTTTAATTCAAGTAACCTTCTTGTTTATATTATTCATCAGGTTCACAACTTGTTTGAGTGCTTTATTCTTTATCCGGGAAGAGTAAAGTAATAATTGTAGTGTAAGCATGGTGCTTAGACTCTAGTTACTTGTGGATGCATCCTGCATTTTGGATTGGTGGCAGCTCACGAGGGTGACTCTTATAGCCTCGTTGAATCCTCTGTAGTCCACCTCCTGTTTGTAAGGACACGTAGGACGCGGTTGCGAAGGAAAGCATCCTCTGTTGGTGTCTTTTCCTAGTAATGTCTCTAGTTGAATAGTAGAAGACATAGCTTACCCAAGTCAGAATTAGAGAACCTTAGTTTCCCTCTCTACGCTCCTATTTATCCTAACCTTGTTGCTACCCTTAGTTAAGTTAGACCGTAGTTAGTCTCACATGTTTCCCTATGGATACGATACTTGGAATACTTCCGGGTGAAAGCTACAGCGGTATCCATGCGCTTGCAGATTTATCTATGTAAGTTAAAATATACCAGCAAGGTTTCTAGCGCCGTTGCCGGGGAAATAGTTGTTGAATTAGCTACAAGCCTAGCATTACCTTTTTATCTTTTATTCTTTCTTTTATTTTTCTTTTAGCATGGATTCCACTCCTATCTATCAATATGCTAAACCCACAAGCGCAAGCCTGAATCCATCAGAATCTTTAGAGCCTATCATAACACCTGGTTATGAGCTACGCCTGTATTTTATAAAACTGATTCAGGATAAATCCTTCTCGGGAGAAGGCAACGAAAACCCATACTCACACCTACAAGAGTTTGAACAGACCTGTGGATACTTGCGTATTGTTGGCATGTCTGATAATACCTTAAGGTGGAAGTTATTTCCGTTCTCTTTGACGGGAAGAGCTAAACAATGGTATAGTCTAACCGTAGGAAGTATGCAAGGAGATTGGGAAACACTATGCTCTAAATTTTGTTTATGTTTCTTTCCCATCTCTAAAGTGGTTAACCATCGAAAAGAGGTTCTAAATTTTAGACAACTAGAAGAAGAATCTCTTGGCACATCGTGGGATCATTTTAATGACCTCATCATCACTGGCCCGGACCTTGCCATTCAAGATCCTGTACTTCTTCAACATTTTTACAGGGGTCTTAGCAAGGATTTTAGGGAATCCCTTGATGCAGCCTCTAGAGGAGCTTTCCTTCATTTGTCTACTAGTGAAGCAAGGGCTATGCTTGATAGAATTAGTGGAAAGACTCCCTGCACTAGCATTCCTAATAAACTCCCCGAGAAAGAGAAGGAATCCTCTCCAAAACAAGAAGAGAAAGTTTTGATAGCCAAATCACAATCACTCCAATCCAAAGATGTATCTATCAATCTTGAACCACCTATACCCCAAAATCCCCTAAAAGAAGAAGGAATTCCACCTTTGGAAATCCCTGTTGCGATTAAGGATGACCTCTTTGGTGATGATTTTAGGAGAGCATTAGATTCTCATAAGAGACCTTCAAGCGAATATAATTCAAATCCTCTCAAGAAGGGATCTCTTAGAAAGCGTCCTTATTCCCATGTGGGACATTGGGAAGAATTCAAGGATAGCATGTCTAGTGATGCCATAGAAGGAGAGCTTAGCCATTTAGAAGCCACTCCTCTCCTCTCCTCTTCTATGCCTATATTAGATGTCTTATTTGAACCCATCTCTCAACCCATCCTTGACCCCGATGATCTCTCTTATGCTCTTTCTCCTAAGTCTCATGATGATCCTAGAAATCCATTAAGACAACCGAAGTATAGGAATCATGAAGACCGCAAGGATGACCAAGAAGAGCAACGACAATGGCTAGAATGTATTAAGAATTGGCTGGAATGTATTAAGAATTTATATGCCATTGCTAAAGATTGGATGGACAAGGACGAAGCCTTATGGGTAGAATCCAAACTTGGTCTAGATTCAAACAGTGAGCTTAAATCAATCTCTTTTACAAACATGACACATCCAAGTTTGGAGGAGGCCTTAGACGAGATCAACCTGAGAGCCACCAATCCATGGGAAATCTTGGACAATAAAATGTCCAATGAATGTCATAAGCATGGAATGATGGAGACAATGTTTCCGCCTATGGACATCCATGAAGAATCACCCTTGGAGCTTGAAAAGGAAGATGATATCGATGAGCATGGAAGTTATTTAATGAACACCTCATCAAATCCATGCTCACATGAGAAATCTCCTGAATTAATTGGACTCTCTACTATCCCACATGAGATCTCCAACCCCCTCATACTTCCTGTTCATAAATTTTTTGAAAAGGTGGTTGTAGATGCATATGTTTATCACAAATATTGCAAATCTCGTTGGCATAAATCTTGAGACAGGTACACGAAGATTGGTGTTGGAGGGAAAACCACTTCACCAATTAGAAACGCAATTAGAAGGTTTCCCAAGGACGAGCTTTTATCCTAAAGCAATCACTTTCGAAAGATAATATGAGTTTTCACCTTCTGCTGTGATACCCTTGTGAAATGAGCATAGAATATAATTGTGAAAATATTCCTTCGGATATTTTTATCACAAACCATTCTAGGTTTGAAGCAAAAAGAATGAAGGATGACGACGTAAGGTACGTCCAACCAATTATCATGCAACATTGAATCACATTCACATATGAGAGTTCTATCCATCCAAACTTGATTCTGTCTTGCAAAATTCAAGTGTGGGGGATGAACTTCTCTAAAAAATCTTATGCCATACTGCTAATTTTGGTTGTCTCTACCTTTAAGCCATGCTCAATTTGCTAAACAACAATCATGTTCATTCATCTCTATTTGAATAAATCTCTATAATACTTTCATGCTACTTTTGTTTACTATAGTATGCATAGGGTTTGAAGTATTTTCATACACCTCTTAAATTAGGCATGGTGCTTAGTTTAAACTGTTTTCTTAAATTAAATTAGACACGGTGTTTAGTTTGATTCTTGAACCAAAAGGTGTGTTGATTTTACTTCCAAAGGCTTTTTAATTAAGCATGATGCTTAGGTTAAAATATCTTCCTAAATCAAATTAGACGTGGCGTCTAGGTTGATTTTTGATCCAATAAGTATGTTGTAGTAGACACTTGATATTTTGTTAGACTAACCCCTACAGGAAACTCTCAAATCCATTTGGGTAAGTCACAAGATGAATTTAAATCGAAGATGAAGCAAGGCACATGATGAACTCCAATAACGTTGCGCAAAGAAGACACAACTCATTCATGGTCATCGCTTTGTCTTTAGCTGTAAGTTATCTCTGCCTTGAGCCATGCCTGTACAGAACAGGATAAACAAAAACTATGCTAAAATAATTCTAACGCCATCTTTTCATTAGCATAGATGAAAACTACAAAATTCTAGACAAACAGCCCATGTTTCAAAATTGTATATTCCTTCGGGTATGTGTTGTCCACTAATCCTTTGTAGACATAAAACAATGAGGGAGGAAAAAGGTCTAACAAGGTGTTACAAAAATCGAAGAGCAGAAAGATGGCATGACAAAAGGATAAGAAAGAAATGGTGCAATCTAGGAGACAAGAAGCTCATGAACAGCTCAAGTTGCAAGGCTAGCCAAACAAGAAAAACTTCAAGCAAAATGGGAAGGACCATCATGAGTCATCTATCCTTCGTCATATGGTGGCATCACGCTCCAATGACAAAGGTAATATCCAAAGGTAAATGGTCATTATTTAAAAAGTTTTCCCTTGATTCTGGTAGGCACATAAATAATAAACAAACATGTTTGAGTCACAACTTACTCGATCCAATTTGACTAACTCAACATGTTTAGTTCTTCAAGCTTGTTCCTAGCACCATTTTCTTGATCTCATAGCCTTAACCAAATGAGCTAAAAAAATACACATCCTATCTCTAGAAGCTGATAGTCATAATCATGTAAAGATTGATACATTATACATAGATAGACAATCCTTCCATGGGTTAAGCAACTCAATCTTTTCTGCCAAATGATCTTAAATGCTACATTCATGCTCAACCTTATGATCTTACCACCTATGTTATAATTGAACAAAGCACATAACATCAACTTCATCTTGTTCAATGTGCTTAAGGTTAGAGAAGAATAAGTGAAGTTTTAGTTTTGTTGGTGTTTTCCCATTAATAAAGCCCATGCACTTGATCTCTACCTTGTTTTATAGCAGGACACACTTCAAGCAAAGTGTGGGAAAATTGATTCCCCAATTTCTATAAGTGAAGGTCCTGAACCTGTCAAACCAAAATCAAAACTCAAAACCAAGACAGGGTTGGCAGAAGAATGTGACATCACCATTAGAGGCATTATCATAAGAATATTCATCTTCAGAACAAACCAAGGTATTAATGAGCTTCACAAGGAGAAGTCCAGTTCGAAGGACTTACAACACCAAACCCTCACTAAAAGAGTTAGCTTGGGGGAGAAGCACCTCCATGTATCCAAGTACGTATTCTTATCCAGATAAGTATTCTTTCCCTTTTTAGTTTTAGTTTCTTTTTAATAGTTAAGAAAATGATGAATGAAACAAAATAAAAAGTTATCTTTATAATAAATATATGTAGATATAGTAATAACGTGTGATCTAGTAAAATTAAAAACAAAATAAAAGGTGTGTCTAGTTTGCTTTAATTTATTTTTAAGAGTTGAATAAATAAAGAGGACTCAGAATAATCTTTTGAATGGAAATGTTGAATAGTTGCACTGTTGTAATTCCTTTCAGATACCTAGTTTTCAGCCTTGAATTCTCCTGAGTTTTGGATAAGATTATTTTGATATAAGGATTTGCTCTGAACTTGAAACTCGTGGGTAGCATATGCTTGATCTAAGTCTAGGTAATTGATGAATATGATATGAGAAGGTCTGAGCTGATGTTTATCCTATTCCAAGTGAGACTAAAGTTCTGGAGATTTATCTTTTGGAAAACACAAAAATGCTACATGATGAGTTCCTATATGACAAAGCTTGAATTTCCACCAGAGCCATATATGTTATTTAGGCTAGTAAACTTCCACATATATGTTGCTTTCTTTTGCATTGAGTTTTGTCAAGCTTTGTTGACCCTTATGAGAGGTTTGTCATGCTCTTAAAATCAAGATCACGTGCACACCACCCACATATGCACTACTCCTACACTAGGGGTAGGCGCAAAAATATGCCTTCCATCTAGATCCACCCAAAAATGTTCTACTCCTACACTGGGGGTGAACACAAAAACATTTTTAGTAGGTTTTCCATCCACTCAAAATAAATGCTCCAAATTCTTGTTGCTATCTCTCAAAAGTTTTGTTGCAGAAAAGAGACATGGGCTATGCAAAAGTTATTCATAAAAAAAGAAAGAAAAGAAAAAAAGAGTCAAGAAAAAAATGAACAAGTGTTCGAGATATTTAAAACAATGGGTACTTAGATGCCCACCTAAAAAAAGAAAGAGATGAATAAGATAGCCCCTGCTCTCTAGCAAGTGTTTCCAAGTTTCAAAAGAGAGATAAGTTTTAAAGGAGCAAAGTAGAATTAGGATTAGCCACCATATATTCCACACACATGTGCATCTTAATTTTATTGTATGACTCAACTCTCTTTGGATCCATTGTTTGACTTTACAATATATGCATTGCAAGTATGCTCTAGCTTTCTCCCTACCTATGAACTCCACATAAGCCTTAGTGGTAGGAAGAGAAAAAGGCATAACATCTTTATTGCCTTGGTGAGGATCCACAAATACCACATATATTGAGAGACTTGAGAGTGTCATACAATGGAATCTCTGAGTTTTATTTTGAAAATTTATAAAAACTCTAGAACAATGGTTGAACAAAGAACTTGAGACATAGTGCTTGACTTGATCGTTTGGTCTTTCAATTGCTCAAGACCCAAGTGAAGGCTAAGAAGCCCCTTGTTTGAAGGTAATATGGGTAATTTTGAAAGTCAGATCGGTTTATTCTAATCCAGAGGAGAATTCTTATTTGAACACATGTGTACTTTTGAGGCATGAAATAATTGTAGCAACTCCTGATCCATTGCTGAGTTTGGCTTTGCTCAGGGACTAGCAACGGTTAAGTGTGGGGGAGCTTGTTGACGGTCGTTAACATCAATCATAAGCCGTCAACATAACTTATATAAATGTATAAAAAGGATCACCAACATAGATTCCACGAGTTTTGGTGAATCTGTGTTTTCAGCAGGGTTTATCCAGAAAACCAGCAAGGAGGACCTATTCGTCAAAGCAAATCATGTTCATCCACAGCGAAACCGGCGTGGGAAGACTCTAGAAGGCAAACCACCAAAGCGGAGGGCAGGTGGCTACCATGTGGGGCTAGCCTGTCGGTGCTCTCTCTACGGCTTGTACCTTAGCGGATCCAAGTTCTATCTGAGCTTGCCTCTGAGATTTCTCTGGTAATCAATTTCTAATTCAAGTAAGCTTCTTGTTTATATTATTCATCAGGTTTACAACTTGTTTGAGTGCTTTATTCTTTATCCGGGAAGAGTAAAATAGTAATTGTAGTGTAAGCATGGTGTTTAGACTCTGGTTACTTGTGGATGCATCCTGCATTCTAGGTCGGTGATAGCTCGCGAGGGTGACTCTTATAGCCTCGTTGAATCCTCTATAGTCCACCTCCTGTTTGTAAGGGCACGTAGGACACGGTTGCAAAGGAAAGCATCCTCTGCTGGTGTTTTTCCCTAGTAATGTCCCCAGTTGAATATTAGAAGACATAGCTTACCCAAGTCAGAATTAGAGAACCTTAGTTTTACTCTCTACGCTCCTATTTATCCTAACCTTCTTGCTACCCTTAGTTAAGTTAGACCATAGTTAGTCTCACACGTTTCCCTTTGGATACGATACTTGAAATACTTCTGGATGAAAGCTATAGCGGTATTCGTACGCTTGTGGATTTATCTGTGTGCGTTAAAATATACCAACTGTCTCAAATCACGGTGACCACTGCTCTGATACCACTTGAAAGGTCCTAATGGCTAGATGGGGGTGAATAGCCTATTAAAAATTCTACAACAACACTAAGACAAATGATTTGTAGACAAGATGGCAAAGCGAATTTTGTGCTAGCACTATACTTATGTTGCAAGCCACCTATCCAATTCTAATCTCTATGATCTCTAGTATATCACACAAGAGCTAAGTCACTAATTTACACCTAGGTGATCAAGCTAGCAAGAGAACTACAACCAAAGAGCTACACTAGATACAACTACCACAAGCACTGCACAAGGTAAATACACAAAGTAATGCAACAGAGGCAGAGGTGATATACCGCGGTGGCAAGTGATCAATCAATGAATACTAAAGAATACCAAGGAGACAATTATGACACAATTAATTTTTCTTTCGAGGTTCACTTGCTTGCCGGCAAGCTAGTCCCCGTTGTGGCGATTCACTCACTTGGAGGTTCACGTGCTAATAGGCATCACATGCCTAACCTGCCGCACAACCAACATAAGTTGAGGATCCACAAGCCATGTGCAATTCACTTGAGTTGCCTTTGGCGCTCCATCGGGGAAGGCACAAGAACCCCTCACAATCACAATGATCGGAGCCAGAGACAATCACCTTTCTCTGCTCAACAATCCACCAATCACCGGGCCACCTAGGTGTCGACAAACACTAAGAGTAACAAGTTCTCCACCAGCCCAAATCGCTCAACTAGTGCCACAAGATGCTATACCACTAAGCAATGCACTAGAGGCTCTCAAATCTCACTCAAGATGATAAAATCAAGTATGCAAGTGAGTGGAGTGGTGTGCTCAGCTCCCAAAGGGTGTATGCAGGTGTGGGAACTGCCAAGAGAGTGGCCAAGGCCGGCCACCACCTCTATTTATAAGCCCACAAGCAAATAGAGCTGTTACCCCAAGGAGCCACTTTTTGCGAGGGCACCGGACACAGCGGTGCGGTCACCGGATAGGGGTGGCGGTGCCCCTCCAACGGTCATCCAATGGCTAGTTTCACTAGCCACTAGCCATTGGGGCACCGAACAGGCGGCGGTGGCACCACCCTAGGGGTGGTGGTGACCACCTGGCCAACGCCCCGAAAACACCAGTCTTTGGAAAATAATGGGGGTGCACCGCCCTTAGGGCAGCGGTGCCCGCGGCGGTGACCAACCTTATTTCCCCTGCTCTCTGGATAAAAGTGGTGGTGACACCGCCCCACCAGCGATGGTGACCAGGCGGTGCATCGCCCTCACCGCAGCGGTGTACACCGGACACGCCGGTGCAACCTCCATCTCTGTTGCTCTCGGTCGGGGTCAGGTGGGCACCGCCCTAGGGGTGGCGGTGCCCCACCCAAACACCTTCCTCTCGACCAAAGCTCAGTCAGTCACCGCCACAGGGGTGGCGGTGCCCCACCCAAACACCTTCCTCTCAACCAGGCTCAGTCAGTCACCACTACAGGGGTGGCGGTGCACTAGACATGGGGTGGCGGTGCCCCTTGGGCAGCAGCCCAAGCCAAGTTTCACCTCCTTTTCTTCACCTTTTCACCACCTTTGCAAATGTGTGTTGGTATTTATTAACTTGTCACTTGTTTTAATAGCCACCTATTATAAACCTATATCTCCTAACATTACTTTACTAGGTTGTCTTCCCTAGTGATGATGCATAGTGATCTTGTATTCTTACCATAATGTCCCTCGCTATTCCCTAAGGGAATCGGATTGATTGGTCCGCCATTTGCAACTGCATATATGTAGGGAACAAAGGTTCGTTACCGAATAAATATTCATACATTACCTTGGATATTATATTGATGCACGATCCAATGTCGCAGAAGGTCTTGTGGAAGATTCTTTTTCCAATGGTACACTCGACCATCGGTACGCCAGGATCATCCTTCTTAGTAAGGAATGATGAAGTGAGGAGGTGGTAGTACTCAGATCGGAGTGCGTTGATCATGTTGACCATTTCTTCTTGTGGCTGGCTGGTCTTGTTCTTCCTCCTTCGGTTCTTCTTCTTCTTGGTCACTGTTGTCTCTTCGGGCAGGTATGCCTTTTGTGGATGACTAGGAGATTGCAAGATGCGGTTCTTGAAAGAGAACTCCTTTTTATCCTTGATCGTGAAATAGATCTTAGCACTGTCTACGTACATGATGCCTTTTACGGTGCTCAAGAAAGGTCGGCCCAAGATGATGGGTGCCCTTTCATCTCCATCTGTTTCCAAAACCATAAAGTCTACGGGAACATATGATTGTCCCACTCGGATAATGGCATCTTCAAGAACTCCCTTGGGGTAGAAGAGTGACTGATCTGCAAGCTACAAACGTATATTTGTGTACAACAAAGGATCTCCTAAAATTTTCTCATAAATTACCTTAGGCATGATGTTGATACTTGCTTCGAAGTCACTGACAGCTTCCCGGAAGATATGAGGTCCAATGGTGATAGGGATGAAAGGTCTCCCTAGATCACCTTTCTTGTCAGGTAGGGTGTAATCTATCCACCTTCTCTCTGATGGTTGTGTGTAGTAGAAAGCTACATTGTGAATATCGACAAGATTTGCAGTTTCTAAATCTTCTGGCTACCCTAGAATCTTACCTTTGCCGGACGAAGGAACAACAACCACTGACTGAGCTATTTGTGATTCTATCATTTTATTAAAGCTATGTTGGTTCTTAGTGGCAGAAGCAAAGCTATCCATTCTGTTACTTATATTTTCTAGAATTTTATCATTGGTAGCTACCTTCTTAGATAATCCTTGCATAAGTCTAGATTGGCCAGTAATTAATTCTCTCAAGGGTGGTTGATTGAAGTTATTATAATTATTACCTTGAGGGTTACCTTGGTAGTTCAGCCTCTGTTGTTGGTTCCATCCTTGATTCTGTTGAGGACGATAGTAGTTGTTGTTGACAAAGTTCACATTCTCTTGGGTTTCAGGACAGTTGTTCCCTGAATGCCTAGTGTTGCCACATACTTCACACGTCATGCGTGAATCATGAATGTGCATGACTTCTTGCTTTTCATTAGCTCGGTATTCAAGCTTCTTCATCAGTAGGTCCATCTTGGCAGATAGCATGTCTACCTCCTTGAGTTGATGCATAGCTCCACCTCTCTTGTGGGTCTGAACACGTTCTTCATTCTAGCCTTGGTTGGAGGCCATCTTCTCCACAATAGTGGTCAGAACTGGAAGTGTAAGTGACAAGAATGCACCTCCAGCAGTAGCATCCATGGTCTCATGAGTACTATTGGTCATCCTATGGTAGAACGTCTGCATGAATAGCCAATTCTCCATCCCATGATCAGGACATTCTAATATATAGTCTTGAAAGCATTCCCATGCCTCAGGGATAGATTCATCATGTTGCTGCTAAAAACTTGAAATTCTCCCATGCAGAGCATTGGTCTTGCCCGTGGAAAAGAACTTTGCTAGGAAGGCAGTGGAGCAGTTATCCCATGTAGTGTTTCTATCTTTGTTGGTGTAGAACCACTGCTTCACGTTCCCCAAAAGTGAGAATGGGAAGAGGCGGAGTAGTATGGCGTCTCTAGTCACTCCTTTGATGGTGAAAGTGCTACAGATTTTTAGAAAGTGTTGGAGATGAGCACTAGCATCTTCATGTGCCTTTCCACAAAATTGGCTTGCTTGCACCATGTTGATGAGAGCCAGCTTGAGCTCAAATCCATTGTCTCCCACATTGACTGTGGGTCTAGTCTGGATATTGGCAGTGGTTGGAGCAGAGAATTCATGGAGAGTGCTGTCAGCCATGGCTTCAAATTCTAGTGTTAAGCTTCGCCTTATATGGTTGTCTTTCGACTCTAAAGCTGAAACTTTTTTGAGTTTAGCCTTAGTCCACTTAAGTAGTGCTTCTGGATCATCAATGTAGTTTGTCGAAAGGTCAAAATCAGTCATACATTACCCTACATAAGATACACAAGTAGACAAAACAAGGGTAAGCCTGTTTGAGTAGAGGTCAATGGTTATTTTGATCACATCAATAAGTATAAGTTTATCAATACTTCCTTTGTCTAGCTATCTTCCCCGGCAATGGTGCTAGAAATGCTTGTTGGTATTTTGTCGGGTTCATAAACCCAGGGTCCCTAATACACCCGCTTCCCTACAAAACATGGCCCAGCAGGCGGCGCAGCGACAGCACGCGCCTGGGCCGGCCCAGATACACAATGACAGGCCAAGACCATGATTCGGTCCTCGACTGACACCTCTGGCTAGGAGACTTGGTCGGAGCCCCGACCGAAAGGCCTAGCCATGGTGGGACCGTAGTTTGACTCTGACTCCCTTCCTCCGAGCGAGGATACATTGAACCTCTGCTCGCTGCTCTTTCCCGATCGACATGGTCGGGGCCGACTAGGAACGACTGACTAGGGACTCCTGCTCGGTGTGGGCCCGAGGAGCAAGTGGAGCAGATAAGGTAAGGCGCTTAAGTCAACCGCAATACCTAGGATCGTATCCTGCCATGCCCTGCGCACCTATAAGACGGTGCCGTCGGGCCATGTCAGACGGACACTGTACAGCCTGCCAGACGCGTCAAAGCATAAACAATATTGTGGATATCGTCGTTTGCCATACCAGGTGAACATTGTATAGCCTACCAGACGCATCAGAGCATAAACAGTATTGTGGGCGCCGTCGTTTGCTGTACTAGGCAAACACTGTGCAGCCTGCCAGATACAATAGAGCATGAATAGTAGGTGGTGGAAGATGGTGGTGTAAACAGTATGGTGGGCGACGACGGACATCCCATACTTGATGGTGTGGGCAACAAGACTAGGCATCGCCTATATACACTCTCTCTCTTTCTCTCTGACTTGTAAGGCTATCCCCTTCAACTATAAAAGAGGATGCGCTCTCTCCTAAAAGATGAGGCCCCGAGGACTCGATGACTACACAGGCTACCGAACACGGTCTCAACAGTCTCAATAGCTCGCAAGCTCAAGCACACAGCGCACACGCTCTGACACTTAGCATACATTTGAGCCCCCGTCACTCTCTTCCACTCGGACTAGAGTCTGATCGGGCCTTTTACACCCCCACTTCATTCCTCACTCGTTTGTAACCCCATAGCAAACTTTGAGTACCTGAGCTCAGGAATAAAGTCACCAACTGACCTCAACTAGACATTGGGCCCATTGCCTAAACTAGCATAAATCCTATGTCATTGAGTGCTAGGCCACATTCGATCACAATGCACGGAAAAACTACAAATATTTACTTGTTGGCCACATTTCGCACCGATAGTTGGCGCCATCCGTGGGGAGGACACCGTACGTTTTTTGGTCATCGGATGGCCCACCTTTCCACCATCTTTAGCATGGTAGGCTCGAGCGATATGATTCACTTTGGCTCGCTGGAGTTTTCCATGCTCCCACTTGTTGGGATGTGGGTTCCTCCCGCCTTTGAGCCTCTCCAGACCTTCCTCTTCGGAAGTCTGAACTTCATCATCGACCAGCTCGGCGTACTCCACCTCCACGAGGAGGCACTCGTCTCAGTGTCCACTAGAGGAGGAGAGCCCTCCACCATCCTCAGGTCGCTCGATGACCTCGACGTTGAGACACTCGCGCTCCGCCTCGAGTCCATGCTGGGCTCAAACCCCACGGTGAGTAATGTAGATATTATTCTTTACTCACTGTTTAACACCTTCCGCCAGCTCTCCGGAGGGACCCCGTTGTCCCCACCACGACCGCCATGCGACCGGTTCCCCTATGGCTTCGTGTCCCCCATGGACGCGTGCACACGGGGGCTCTAGAGGATGCTGACGCCGCCCCTCTCACGTCTGAGTTCGTGGGGATGGTGGGCTACACCCCGCCTCCTTCTATGACCTCATCGATGATGAGGTCAAAAGTGATGGCTCCAACATCGATGACGTCATGGCACTTGGACACCCTCTGTCCTAGGAGTACACTATGGCCGATGCCTCGGGACATCTACCAGAGGTGGAGTCTCTGTAGACACACACCCCTCTAGACCCCCATGCGTAGGCCCTAGCACATGCGCAAGAACACAGCGAGGAGTTACGACAAAGGCTACAGAGCCAGCCGCCACCTGCGCTGGCGTGCCTAGGGCAGCACGCTACGCCACACACACGTAACCCAGCGAGCGGCGCTCGGGGTCATGCCCGTCAGGTCTGGCGTAACATCCTAGATGGAGGGGACGATCCCCCTTAGTTTGCTCAGGCTGGCCAGAACATCGCTGCTGCGCCGATGCTTCTACACGGCCTCCCCGAGCCTACCGACCCCCAAGAGCAGGCGATCCACTAGAACCTCTAGGCGCTGGTGGATACTGCCACTGTTTAGCAGGCGGAATGCTCCATGTCATGACACCAGCACGTGGCCTCTTGCCTAGCCGGGGGACTAGGGCCGCACCAGTCAAATCACTCTATCCACTCACCACAGCAGTTGCTGGGTGTGGACCAGGAGGCCATGACTACGCCGTAGCCCAACCCGGCACCCGCTCCGCACCGACCACATGTGCGTGAACGGCTTGGGCCAAACCATGATGCTCGCAGCGTCATCAACAATCGACACCATGCCCGTCACGATGATGACGCCCATCGAATGGCGGTGAGAGCAGGTGGCGTGGGCCCTGGCCTGACCATCGAGGAGTGCGAGGATCCTAGGCATGGTGGTCGACCAAACGACTAGAGCCCCATCCTGAATAGCCTGAGGACATAGGCCTTTGGTCGCCGCATCCAGAAAGCATCATTCCTACAGCGCTTTTGACCACCCACCAACATCGCCTGATACACTGGGGAGACGAACCCCAATATATGGCTCGAAGACTTCCAACTCGCCTGCTGAGCCGGAGGAGTGGATGATGACTACTTCATCATCTAGTACCTCCCCATCTATGTGGGGGAGCATGTTCGATCATGGCTCGAATTCCTTTCCCCCGATAGCATCCACGACTAGGCGGATCTCAAGAGGGTCTTTGTCGGAAATTGCCAGGGGACGTATGTCCGTCCTAGGAATTCCTGGGACCTCAAAAGATGCCAGCAGGAGCCCAATGAGTCCCTGTGGGATTACATCTATAGGTTCTCAAAGCAGTGCAACTCCCTTCCTGATGTCGTCGACGCGGACGTCGTCAGTGTGTTCCTATCTAGGACAACCTGCAAGTCCCTAATCCATAAGTTTGGCTGTGTGAAGCCCTATACCACCCGTGACATGCTCAACATCACCACGAACCACACCTCTGGTGAGGAGGCGGTTGTGGCGGTCTTCCGTGGTGGTCGGTACAGGGGCAAGACCAAGTGCGAGGACCAAGGTGAGTGCCCCTCCACACAAAAGGGCAAGAAGAACAAGAAGGATCGGTGTCGACTGGCCAACCCAGCTTTGGTCACCATGGCCAACTGCATGGGCAAGCAGCCCCAGTAGGGCCAGCCTAACCACTTCGACAAGCTCATGGAGAGTCAATGCACCAACCACGCCTATGCCGTCAAACACCTCTACAAGGACTGCGAGCTCCTCAATCGCTTCCTGCAGCAAGCGCCAAGCCAAAGGAAGGGAAAGGCAAGGAGGAGGAGGCCAAGAAAGGAGGCACGGCG
Source organism: Miscanthus lutarioriparius (assembly GCA_904845875.1). Lineage (NCBI taxonomy): Eukaryota > Viridiplantae > Streptophyta > Magnoliopsida > Poales > Poaceae > Miscanthus > Miscanthus lutarioriparius. Next base: position 18,480,195 of record CAJGYO010000011.1, on the reverse strand, counting down.
GGCAAGGATGAAGACGACTTCCCCAACCCCAAGGAATGATTCATGATCTTTGGGGGATCCGAAGCCATCCACTTCAAGCGCCAGCACAAGGTATGCTACAGAGAGGCATATGTCGCCGAGTCGGCCATCCCCTCTTTCCTTAGCTAGTCAGACTCCCCAATCTCTTTTGATCAGAGAGACCATCCTTCCCATGTCGCCCAACTGGGTCACTACCCCCACATCGTCGACCCCAACATCCGCAAGAAGTGCCTCACCAAGGTGCTGATGGACAGAAGCAGCGGCCTCAACATTCTCTACGTCGACACCCTCGACGCCATGCGCATCCCCTGGTTGGAGCTCCGCCTAGTGTGCTCTCCCTTCCACGGCATGATCCCGGGGACGCAGGCGTACCCACTCAAGCAGATTGACCTACCCGTCATGTTTGGTGACCATGCCAACTTCTGCTCGGAGGTCCTAACCTTCGAGGTAGTGGACTTTCTGGGGTCCTACCATGCCATCTTAGGGCGGCCATGCTACACCAAGTTCATGGCGATCCCCAACTACACCTACCTCAAGCTGAAGATGCCAGGGCCGAACGGTGTCGTCACCATAGGTAGCACCTTCTCATATGCCTACACATGCAACCACGAGCATTACGAGCTCACCACTACTATCATCAACTCCACCGAGCTCCCGGAGCTTGAGAATTCGGTGACTCCAGCAGTCCTCGACCACAATGGGCAAACCTCCTCAAGCACCTTATGTCCGACCATGGAAACCAGGGTGGTGGAGATCGACCCTAGCAACCCAACCAAGACGGTGCGGATTAGGACCAAGCTCCTGGCCAAATAGGAAAGCAAGCTCGCTGACTTCCTATGCACAAAGCGTGATGTCTTTGTGTGGAAGCCTTCTAACATGTCGGGCATACCGAGGGAGGTTGTCGAGGCACTATGCATCATCCTGGGCTCAAAGCCCACCAAGCAATGTCTACATCCCTTTGACGACGAGAGGCATAGGGCCATAGGTGAGGAGATCACCAAACTTCTGGCAGCTGGATTAATCAAAGAGGTATATCACTCCGACTGGCTAGCTAATCCTGTTCTTGTGAAAAAGAAGAATGGGAAATGGAGAATGTGTGTTGACTATAGTGGCCTCAACAAGGCATGCCCAAAGGACCACTTCCCTTTACCACGCATAGATTAGATAGTCGACTCCACCTCAGGGTGCGAAATCCTCTCCTTCCTGGATGCCTACTCAGGCTATCACCAGATCGTGATGAAAGAGTTCGACAAGGTCACGACTTCATTTATCACCCCGTATGATTCGTACTATTACGTAACCATGCCTTTCAGTCTGAAGAATGCTGGTGCCACCTATCAACGGTGCATGCAGTGATGCTTCACTGACCAAGTCGACCCGCCCGACCAACCTGACCAAGTTGAGCGACCAAAACCAACAATCACTGTCTATGTAGATGACATAGTGGTGAAAATGGCTTAAGTTAGCGACCTAATCGCAAACTTGGCTACCACATTCGTGAACCTCCGAAGGTTCAGCGTCAAATTGAATCCTAAAAATGTGTTTTTAGGGTTCCGAAGGGGAAGCTGGCCATTCACGGTCTGGGGCCTCGACATGGTCGGACCCCTCAAAAAGGCCCCGGGTGGCTTTACTCACCTACTCGTGGCGGTGGACAAGTTCACTAAGTGGATAAAGGCGAAGCCCATCACCAATATCCACTCAGAAGAGGCGGTCAAGTTCTTCCTCAACATCATCTATCAGTTTGGTGTCCCTAACTGTATCATCACCGACCACGGAACAAACTTCACCGGGAAGAAGTTCCTGGACTTCTATGACAGATACATCATCAGGATCGATTGGACATCGATCGGACACCCATGTACTAACAGTTAGGTCGAGCGAGCCAATGGCATGGTCCTCCAAGGACTCAAGCCCCGCATCTTCGACCGACTCAAAAAGTATGCTAGGCAATGGGTTGCAGAGGTCCTAGGGATCCTCTGGAGCCAAAGAACGAGCCCAAACCGGTCCATGGGGTTCACTGCTTTCTTCGTAGCATATGGAGCTGAAGCAGTGTTGCCATCCAACCTCAATCACGGTGCCCCAAGAGTAAAGGTCTTCGACCGAGACCGAGCCATGGAGGCTCAACAGGACGCGGTCGACCTGCTCGGTTGTGGTCGGGACAAAGGTGCTCGGCTCGACTATGATCTGAACGATGTTCGGCTTGGTTGGGGGCGGGATGATGCTCGCCTCTGACCTGGCCTCCGCTGCTCCACAGGCTGGATGACATCTTTCCAGCACACATCTATGGCCATGGTTGAACAACGAGCCTCCATCACCCACTACATGGTGACCTACTCAGCGACCACCTGTGCATGAGGCACCAAACTTTCCCCCAGCGCATGGATCTCGTCTATGCTCCACCCATCGGCATATCCTCTATAGATGGCCATGAAGTCCAGATCAGGGTAGTGGGTCACCACTGATGTCAGCACCCCTGATGTCCCATAGAACATGCTGTCAGAGATCAACGCCCGAACTTCATTCGGGACCTCCACCAGCTGGACGGCGGGTGTACTGGTGCTTGGTCCTGATCCAAACACTTCATTCGGGGCAAGATCGAACTCCATCGACAGTCCTCTCTCCCCAAGCAGGTGCCAAAGCTTCACCTCCTCCTAGTCACAAAGGATGAACCGAGCCTTTCCCAGCTCACTGGGGCAAGGCCACACCAGCTCGTGAGTCACCCCTGACCCACCAAAAGATCTAGCCATCGCAGTATTAAGCGATGACCGGATCATCACCAACTCCTAGGATGGCGGGATGGCTGGCGGCTCCACCCCTATGTCTTCTTCACCATTGAAGGGAATTTCCACCACTGGGACAACACAGCTCGCCGGTGGCTGCTCTACCTCCGGCCTGGCCGTGGCTCTTTTGGCCCCCTCCAGCTCTGACTAGGCAGGCGAACCGTACGCTCCTCCGCCGAGCGAGACAGGGAGCCCAGCTTCCCTCCTCTCCTCCTCCGCAATCGGTGGGGGAGGGACCGCAAGAGTCACCCCTGACATGGCCTTTGCCGACACCATGGGGATCACCACCATCACCGCCGCCGCCGCTACTGCCATACTCACGACCGGTCGGGAAGAAATGACCCTCATTAAGGAAGGTCGCGTCGCTGCCAACCTGCTTCCCCTGTCGCTCATAGAGACCTGCTATAGGCTGGGCCTCCAATCTTCTCACATAGGAGGTGGGAAGATCTCCATACCAGCCGGAGCATGGCCGCTGCAAGAGAAGGCACAAACACAGGTTAGTCACATCTAAAAACTCAACTATGAGGGCAAAGGGAAGCATGAATACAAACCCAGATGAAAGCGGTAGAATCTTGAAACACTGACCAGCTGACAATGAGCCGACCGAACAAGGATCGCTCGGGGGTCATAGTCCACGCCCCCTCAGATCGACCGAGAGTAGGGATGGCACAACCAATCCTCGTTCGGCTCGCAAACGGTCATGGCCACTAGCTCATGGTGAGACCACTGGAGCAATCAGTGGGGCATCTCCCCATTGAGGGCCATGCACGCGCGGTGACTCCGAGGGAATGGGTGGACGATCGCGCTCCCGTGACCAACCGGTGCGCTCCGTCACACTCCGAGCAGGGGGCTGAGAAGCCAATGGTGCCTTCGAAGGGTGCGTCAACCATGCCCGCTTCGCCTCTCGTTCTAGGGTAGCGTCTTCACTCGCAGCCCGCTTCCTCGACTCAGGAATGTCGCCGAGCGTCTGCATACCACACCCGCCACCGATGGGCGCAGCCATGGTCTCATGATGCTCCACCAAGGTCACGGCAGTGCCCCTGTCTCCCTCGTCCTCCGAGGAACTCGCAACATCAACCGTCCTCGTGGGCTCCTCTGACTCGAGCTCTGCCTCCACGTCGCTTCGGCTCTTGCCACCACGGACCCACCGGTTGATCTCCTTCTCCTTATCAAACCTCCTCTCAACCTTCTTGGTTTTCTTCTTCTTAGCATGCATGGCCTCCCTCTGGGCGGCTTGCTGAACTGCGCGTTTCGTCTCTCTTGAAAGATGCAGCCGGAATTTATAGCCCGCGTGTCCCTTTGAAATGGGCAACTCAAAATCAATCAAAACATCAAAATAAGAAGGAAAAGGTCAAGGGAAAAAAGCATACCAAATCGGACAGCTTCGCTGCATCAAGGGGTCCGGGCGTCCCATTGAGGGAGTCTTCATCCCTCAACTGCAGTGCCTGACCAAGATAACTCCAGACTTCATCTTTCGACAACTCCTCCGATGATGCGCGGTCGGGATCCATCGGGCTAGAGTATTCTGACATTGGCCGCATCCTTTCCCCCAGCGGGGCAACCCTACGGTTGAAGAAGGTGTGGAAAACCCGCAACTCATCGAGGCCATTCCGCATTAGCTTCCGAAGCTCTGGCTCAATGATCGCCCGCTTTTTCTGTTGATGGGAAGGACCCCACATCCAACTTTCCCTCTTCTCCAGCCTCCCCCGATAAACATCAGGAATGGTGCCTCCACTGGGTTCCTGATATAGAACCACTCACATGCCACCCCGGTTGGAGTCACTAGGGGAGTACGCGGGGTAGGGGACTGATGGCTTTGGCCTCTTCTGCAGGGCAAACCCCCCAATCGGTGAGGTTTTGGGTGGTTTTCCCTTGGACAGGGCTCGCCCGATGAAGACTCGTCGGAATAGATCCACATGTGGCTCTATCCCAAGGAAAGCCTCATAGACAGTGATGAAGCCGGCGATGTGCAGCACCCTAGTTGGGTTGAGGTGCTGCAACTCTAGGTCCCACTCATTGAGGAGAACATGTAGGAACCAATGCGCAGGGTACCTGAACCCGCGCTCATGGATGGCAAGGAAGGAGACGACCTCGTTGGCCTAGGTTCGCTGAACAACCTCCCCCGACGGAAGCAGCCCCTTCGCAGTGAAGTCGGCCTACACGGCCTCATCCACATTGGAAGGCCTCTAGTTCGACATCACACCACGGATTTATGAATGAATCTGTGAGTTTTTTCTCTCCCTCGCTCTGCCCTCCTCTCTCCTAGAAACCATGGTGGCACATGAACAGGCTTGGCAAAAAGAAGGAAGGAGAAATGGCAGCGGTTGAAGAAAGGCGAAAGAATGGGAGGAAAATCCTCTCCCTTCCCCCTATTTAATGAGGAAAGGCAAGCGGCGAGACATGGCCCTAGTTGACGGGACGTGGCCTGCCCGACAGGACATCGCCTGGCTAACAAGACATGGCCTAGGTGGGGCCCACCACTACCACAACCCAGGCATGGGAAACGAGGCGCAACCACATGCAAATGACCCATCGAGGAGAGACAGGTAAGGAGCAGTGGGATGCCCCATGCGGGTTATGCTGTCTCCGTCATGAACGATAGACCCAGATTCCACTCGGACATATCCGATAGGAGCTCCCTGAACCCATCACTCGAGCCATCGAGATAACTTTACCAACCCCTATTTTACTTTTCCACTACATAAGCATTCAGTCTCATGCATGCATTCATACATCCAAATCATTGCATAAGCAATCATTACATCGAAACGTTTTGTGTTGCGTCACGAAGCGGTAGTCGTCTCATTCGATATGAGCGGCAACCGACCAGGGTTCGAAGGCCAGCCCATGAAGGGCTCGAAGCCACCTCATGTCAAACAGAGCCAGGCGAGAAAACATAGATGAGCCCCAGCGGCCCCTGTCTGACCCGCTCAAGAGTGGGCAAGGTCATCTTAACCTTCTCGTTTGATCCTGACCTCAAGCCATTCCCATAGAATCTCCATCAAGGGGAGGCCATCGGGCCACCTGAGTCGCTCTCTAGAACAACTCGGGCATCTATCATAAGGCGGGTTAAGGAGAAGTGGAGTGCCAAATGAGGGCTATTCCAACCCCATCACGAACGATGGACCCGGATTCCACTCGAACATGCCCATTAGCTAGCTCACCGAAGCCCACCACTCGAGCCATCGAGGCAAGTGGCGTCAGCTCAACCCCTCTGGTTGTGGAAACCACAGATGGGGTTACGTAGGAAATCATGAAACCGACCCCGAACGGCCCCTAGTGGCTTGGGGGCTTGAGTCGCCAGATCTCGACTCAGGAACCCGATCGACCACACATGTTGGAGTCAGAATGGACATGGGCGAACACCCTGACCAAAAGAGACAAGAGTCCATAGCCCCAAAAAAGAGTACCAAGGTGCTCATCCTTCGACCGACTCCCCAGTCGGCCGTAGGCTCAGGGGCTACACCCACCGGGTGCGCTCGTGTGCACCCAACAGAAAACGGATTACCAGCGAGTCTCCTCCTTAGGGGCTGGGCGCCTATGTCTGCACGGCATGCCTCCATGGCCTTCGCTAGTCCCCTCCTCAGGGGCTGGGTGCCAATATCCCTCCGGCGTGCCTTTGCGGCCTTCGCAGTCCTCCCCATGGAGGCTGGGCGCCCATATCCACTCTACGTGCCTTCGCAGCCTTTGCCAGTCCTCCACATGGAGGCTGGGCGCCTAAATCCTACTCGGTTACCCTACGCAGTACAACAAATCAAGGGGGAAAACACCAAAGTTCCAATAATAGCCTGCCTCCATGGCATAATGGGCATAGGAATTACAAAGCAAATACAACCTTTCATTAAGCTAAAAACACAAGCCCCTGGCTTTTACAATATCACGCAAAGCATGTGCGAACAGCCCCTTCATCGCTTCATAGAAGTCCCATAGGGGCTCAGGGGCTCCTGTCGGGTTCATAAACCCGGGGTCCCTATTTACACAAAAATTTGGGAAGAAAAACGTGGGAACTCGAAGCTTCCAAGATTGTGTCATCAAGGAATTGATTGCATAAGGATCGATATCAGCTGATTCAGATGCGGCACTAGAATCTGCTCTCTTCAAATGATGTCAGCGGATAATGACAATGAGCTACGGTTAGCATCGGGAAAGACATGTCAGACTCTATAAAAGGGAAAGATTCGGGTCCAAGTTATCTTAAATTAGGAATGTTTTTCTCTTATACCAAAGATTATAATGAGTCGTACTTGAGTAGGATTCATGCTTAGGTTCGGGGTATAAATATCAGACCCCTACTATTGTAGAAAGGACATCCAATCAATCAATACAAATTACTTTTTCGGCTTTACGCTAACCCTTAGGAGTAGTAGTGTAGATCTCGGCGAGTTCTTCAACATGTAGGGCCGCATCGGTCCGACCGACCTCCGGCTTGTCTGTAAGTACCGTCATGGCTTATGCTTTGGTTTGTAAGGCTGTATTGGTTAAGTTCGACCTCCATTGCGAGCTCTAGCATAAGCTAGTTATCGATCTTTATTTAGTTCAAGTACGGATGCATCGGTTAAGTTCGACCTCCATTGCTCGAATTAGATTAAGGTCAAGTTATTGGCTCTACCTAAGGGCGGCATCCTTCGTGTAGATTCATTAAGTTACCGATCTTGCTGATGTTCTTATTGTCATTAGTTCTCAGCAACATCAACCTGCCCGGTCGAGATCGATCTAGATCGGCTTCACATCCTTTTAGTCTGTCGTTTACTTTGTCACAATACGATGTTTCTTACTTTAAGCGACAGGTTATGTTTCATCGGCTGTTCTACTTCGATCTTGATCGTGCATAGTACACGGTTAAGGCATGTCTGGTCTTGAGAAGGTTTGCTGGCTAGTTAAATCCGGTCTATAGTTTGCTATTATGGCTGTAACGATCCGGTCGATCCCCATTGATGGCACTTTAGATCGGAGGATGCTAGTTGGTAGATTTGTTTTTGATCAGGCATGACCTTGACTGTTTGCTATGCCTGCATCGGCTAAATAGCCGATCGCCCGCTAAATAGACGTTCATAGCATGTTTTCATGACCCTATCAAATGTGAATAGATTTGTTTTCTTTAAAGGTTTAATCTGTTATCTTTATTATGGCTGCCATCGATCTGGTTGAACCCCACTGTTAAAGATAATAGGTTAGATTTGAGGAGTTTATAGGTTTGCTCGTATTGAATAGTCGATTGTTCATATGATATGACCATTTTTCTACTTTAATCGGCTATTTCAGCCGATTTGCCTGTGCTTTCACAGATACAACATATCTTTCAGAAAACCTGTTAATGTATAGATGGTTTTATGGATTCTTGGGTTTAGTTTGTTATTATCATCATAGCTGTCATCGATCTGATCAAACCTCACTATTGATAGTAACAGATTAGATTCAAAGTGTTTGTAGATCTATTTGTACTAGACAGTCGATTTGTTTGCATGCTATATCCTTTCTCGTTAGATTCATCGGCCCAATGCTTCACACTGGTAATATCCACCTAACTGATGATTTTACTTACATCAGCATGCATTGTACTTGTCATCATAAAACCAATTATAACCCATGAGCTTTACAGTCCTTAACAGCCGATTTCTTCGCATATCGGCTATTTAGTCGATTTCTCCCATCTGGCTGCTCCCAAAGCGGCACACTTGGAACTATCTGGGCAAGACCGGCATGTTCTGCCTTAAATTGACTGGCACACCCTCGGGAGGAATTCACAGGGTCGACGGGTCCTGCGATTGAAGCCAAGCGGATCTCTGGGCTCATCCTAAGCAGATCCTTTTGGCTTACTGTGTCCTAGGTGCATCGACATGTTTTTGCGCCGATAGTCCCTAATGGACCCGCTTCCCTACAAAACTCAGCCCAGCAGGTGGTGCAGCGATAGCATGCACCTAGGCTGGCCCAGATATACAAGAATAGGCCAAGACTACGATCTGGTCCCCGACTGGTACCTTCGGCCAGGAGACCTGGTTGGAGCCCTGACTGGAAGGCCTGCCATGGTGGGACCGTAGTCCGACCCTGACCCTCTTTCTTCGACTGAGGATACGCTGGACCTCTGCTCGCTGTTCTTTCCTGACCAACACAGTCGGGGCTGACTAGGAACGACCATGTCAGACGGACACTATATAGCCTACCAGAAGCATTAGAGCATAAACAGTACTGTGGGCGCCATCGTTTGTCATACCAGGCAAATACTGTACAACCTGCCAAACACGTCAGAGCATAAACAGTATTGTGGGTGCCGTCGTTTGCCATACCAGGCGAACACTGTGCAACCTACCAAATACAATAGAGCATTAATAGTAAGGTGGGCTATGATGGCGTAAACAGTATGGTGGGCGACAGCAGCCATCCCGTACCCAATGGCATAGGCAACAAGACTATGCAGCGCCTGTATACACTCTCTCTTTCTCTCTGACTTGTGAGGCCATCCCCTTTAACTATAAAAGGGGATGCTCTCTCCTAAAAGACTAGGCCCCGAGGACTCGAGGACTCAACGACTCGACGGCTACATAGGCTACCGAAACATGGTCTCAATAGTCTCAACAGCTCGCAAGCTCGGGCACACAGAGCACACGCTCTGACACTTAGCATACGTTTGAGCCCCCGTCACTCTCTTCCACTCGGACTAGAGTCTGACCGGGCCTTTTACACCCTCCACTTCATTCCTCACTCGTTTGTAACCCCATAGCAAACTTTGAGCACATGGGCTTAGGAATAAAGTAACCAACAACCTCAACTGGACGTAGGGCCCATTGCCTAAACCAGTATAAATCCTGTGTCATTGAGTGCTAGGCCACATCCGATCACAACGCATGGTAAAACTACAAATATTTACTTGTTGGTCATATTTCGCACCGACATATTTATTAACTTGTCACTTGTTTTAATTGCGACCTATTATAAACTTATATATCCTAACATTACTTTTCTAGGTTGTCATCCCTAGTGATGATGCTAGAGATACTTGTTGGTACTACCTAGCATTACTACTAGAATAAGACTAAATAGTTCTTTATTAATTTATGTGACTAGGAGAAATATATGGATATGAATGAAAAGAAATCTGCAAGCGCACAGATAATTATACAATTGTAGCACTTCACCTGAGAGTATTCCAGGTATCGTTATTTATATTTTTACCATAGGGAAGGTCTAGCATCGATATGTATTGATAACTTATACTATTGATGGAGAAGTAAACCATAACCAATATTCTACCCAAAACAAGGGTAAGTCATAGGATAAGATATATATATATATATATATATATATATATATATATTAATCAATGATACTGATAAATCACTCAGAGTACTCCTTTCTATGGTATTAGCATGGTCAGGTAGAATATTAGAGGAATAATTCCTAAGTCATTCTTAATTATAAGTCAAAGCATACATTGATTAGGGATATTACTAAGGGAGATTAAGAACAGAGCTTGTCCCCCTTCGTAACCAGATCCTACGTGCTACCTACATCAGGGAGTGGACTACAAAGGACCTAACGAGAGTGTCACGTCTGCGATCTACCGCATGACCCAGAATATAGGGTGTATCCGCAGGTAAACAACGTATAAGCACCACGCTTACACAATATCGACCATCCACCCATGGATCCTTAGGGTGAGCGCTATACGAACATATGCATGAATATGATGATAATCCAACTATACTAGGTATATAATCAAAGTAGATGACGAACATTATAACGAAGAACATGAATAAGATGAATACTAATATTGTCATAACAATTGTAGCAAGCATATAAAAATAATGGAGATACAAAAGAGAGAGGGGGTACAAAGATTATACCGAACCACGCTCTTGACACGATCGGGAATCCAAGCGAAACTTGCTTGCCTCCCTCTAGACCTAGCCTAACTAGCTATGCCCTAGAATATGCTGGAGCTCTGAGGATGATTAGGGTTTATGTCTTCTCAAATGACTTGATGCCTTCAGGGGGGACAAGGGTTGATATATATTGGCCGGAGCGTCCAATGTGAGCCCTTGGATCAAACTAACTTAAGGAACGGCGTAGATGCAACCTAGGAGGCGGTGGAGAACAAACATTACAACGCGGAGGCTGACAGGTGGGCCCAGGGGCTGGGCGGCCTGTAGATGGCACCGGGCAGCCCCACCTGGTAGCCCCTCGCTCTCTGCCTTAGCGTGGAGTCCTCTCGAGTCTTCTAGAGTCTTCTGGTGTCCGTTTCACTACGGATAAGTGCGATTAACTTTGACATCTTGGTCCACCTTGACGTTTTTCTAAATAAACCATGCAAAAATCATAGATTCACCAAAACTCATGGAATTAATTATTTTAAACCCCTAGACCTTTGTTGGTGATCTCAATTGTGCCCTTATGCATGTTTTATTGACGGTTTATAATGGTTGTTAACTACCGTCAACAATATGCTAACACTCCAAGTGTTTTACCATCATGTGCAAGTGTGTTAGCATTTTTACAATCATTTTGCAAAGGTTAATCACTTTCTTACCGATTGTGCACTAGGCCTAAAATGCATATGCAAGTTTTCCAACACCTAGTGGTACTAGATGATCGAGTTTGTAACACCCCGGGTGTTAGTCACGAGTTAAGCAGTGAAATTGGACTTAAGTAGGATATATCAAGCAATGATTATGATCTGTAGTTCATAATCTGGAAGTAATGATGAAGGTATTGAGGTCAAACCTATGAAAATGAGCCCCAACTTGGACTCAGACAATACACTTTGCTTACACGTGGATCCTTGTTAAGATTATGCAAGAGTAATGTTAAACATGCTTATTTCATGTACATTACATCAACATGCATCCATCTTGACCAGTGGAAAAGTTTCATGAAGTTTGGAATCAAGAAGTCACATGAAATGATGAGTTATAATCTTTCTTGAATTGCTTCATCAGGTGAATAGGAACATGGGATGTCGACCAAACCTTGCAACCTTGCTCAAACAACTCTAATTCAACTCATGAACAAAAGTCATGAAGGGTTCGTTTTGAGCAAATGTCAAGAAAATGCTTCTAAGTGTGGGAATGGCTAAAATTGTCTTTCTCATGATATGGTTTTGACCTATGTTGACCAACTATTTGAAGTGCTTGCATGGAGTTGGACCATAAATAAAAGTTGAAGTTTGAATGGAGAACAACAAACTTTATTTTTGGAACAAGCCCTGATTCAACACCTAAGTGGCTCAAACAGTGGCCTCAAGTTTGGATACAGTGCTGTTTTGGTCTCTCCAGGATTTTGTCCCTGACTGACAGCAGCGAGTTGACATGTTTATGAATTTTTATCTTCTAAATTCATATGGTAACTTGACTAGATTCCTTAATATGAGTTGAAGTACACTTTGTGCTGGAAACAATGAAGCAAGTCTCATCAAGTTTGGAGTTCATTTGGATCTTCGAAGTTAGTTTCAAAATCAGCAAAGACTAACTATTTCTAGGAGTTAACTGAATCTCAGTTTTAGTTTCGTGTACACCACTTTGGAGAACTATATCTCCCTAAATAAGCTGAACTAGTCCATGATCCTTTAAGCAAAGTTGCAGACCAAGAGGTGCATAACAAACTTTGTTCAAGGGTCATGAGCTAGTTTGGTCCCTAACTTAGTCAAACTGAGGACTCAAAACCGAACCCAGTGTTGTTTTGAATCTCGAAAATTTGGTTGTATGGAATTTTCAGTGGCAGTGATGATTGGCATCTCATGTTCTCGGATTTTTGTTAAGCAACTCAAGTTGAGCCAAATATAAAAGTAGGAGTTTACATCTTGGAGAAGGACATACAAAAAGTTGGAATGAATTTGACCATGTTTTGACCAAGTAATTCGAGCTCAAACAGAGCAAGGCTTAACCCTCGATTAGTCACTGACAGTATCAACTTTGGGCTTAATTAGCTGCTAATGGCGGGCTTCAACTTTGCTTTTGGGCCCAAGGTCCGAATCGGCCCGTAGCCGGCCCAATTCGGCTCCCACCTTGCCCACTTCACCGCACGCCACGTGCTTGACGCAATGCCGACGTGGCCGTCGTGCATGGACGTCGCGCGCCCCATCTCTGTCAGCGCTGCTACCTTGATGGGGAGTGCCCGAGCCCCCTCTTGGCCTCCCTCGCTTGCTCTCGCCTCTTCGCTCGTCCTGCTCTCCTCCTCCCTCGCCTTCGGTGTCGCGCGCGCAGAGAACGGGGGCCATCATGGCCGCCGGCCGAGTTCCGTAGCCACCATTCTCGCTCATTCTCTGAGCCACCTCTATTTCTCCCATGCAACACGGCGCCTTCACCATCGTGCGCCGCAGCCGGCGCACCGCTCCTCTTCGCCTAGAGCAGCTAGCCGCTGTCGCCCTCGTGTCGCCACTAGGGTGCTATGCCACTTCGGCCCTTCGCTCACGTGGCTAGGCCGTCTCGATCGGTCGTGGCCCAAGCCGGACAGCCCTGCAGCCGCGCACGGGCCCCTGGATGGGTGCACGGCCCCGCCATGGCCACCGCCGGTGACCCCGTCGCCTGAACCGGCGAACTCCCTCGCTCAAATTTGAAGAAAGGGAAGGAGTTTTCTGCAGAATCATGACTCATGTGAATAGTGCCTAGGAGGACCTTTTCGCTGGAATTTATTTTCGTAGAAGTTTAGAGGCCTCGGTGCAAATCTATTTTCTTTTATGGCTAAAAATTTGGAAAATCGTAATAAATTGTAGAAAAATTGTAAAATAGCAAATGAGAACTTTTTAAAATCCTTGTGAGTATATATACACAGTAGAGTCATCTTATGATATGTGTTAGTAGAAGGTTTTTGCTGTTTTTATTTATCTAGGTTAATTAGGGTTTTCTAGGGATAAATTCATATCTAAAGTTGTGGTGCTCCAACTGTTGTGAAAATTTTATGGTAGGCTGCTGATGATATGTGTGTACTATGGTAAAAAAATTCATGGTCATTGGATGTAGTATGGTTGATTTATTGATTTAACTTGTTTATTGCTTGATAAATGGTTTTAAATATGTTATAATTTTTATGAAGATGCAAAAATGGAAAAGGTGGTTCTATTATCTTGGTATGATGTTGTTGTGTCATGTTGATACATAATATGTCCATGTGTTTGCATAAAATAGTGTGTTTTAGATTTATCTTGCTCTCACATGTTTTCTTGCATTAGCAATTTGTCTTTTTTGTAATAATTAATCTATAAAACCTGAGCATGTGAAATTTGTGCAGTAGTCATGTTTTGATAACATCTACCACTCTTAAAAGTCTCATCCCCAAACTAGTTGTTCTCATATATCACTAAAATTATATATATGTTTATTAGGAGAAAGGTTTAATAAAAGTATAATTGTAGATAAAGCTTGTAATTATATTTGGTAATGCTTTGAGTGATTGGGGTTCAATAAAGTGTTGCTAAGTATGTTAGTGGTGGTTGAAGTTCTTGAACGGCTCATGTGTGCATGCTCTTTGTTAGCAAAACAAGTGAAACATCAAATTGTTACTTTCTGAAATGGCTGCATGTGCATTTTCTGTTGTGATAATAACTTAGTGGATCAAATGATGTTTTCTATAAATATGTTGAATACAAAAGTTGTATATAAATTCCTTATCTTTCTTGTCCTAAAATTTTATGATTTTAGGCCTACTGGTTTAGGAGTTATAGATTTTACAATTTTGCTGTCAGCTTTTGCATGTGCTCTAAAAAGATATGAGTGATTGTATTGTTTGGCTTATTTAAACATGAAATCATGTATTGATGATAATAAGAAAATTATATATAACTTAATAAGATTTTTATAAAGTTAAGAATCATATTTACTGGATGTCTAGAACTTCAGATATACATTTATGAAGTTACTGTCAGATTTTTATCCTAGTTTGTGCACATATGCTTGTTAGTATTTTTCAACCTTGTTAACCTTTAAATGAGCTCTAGTCGTAAATAACAAAGTTGTAGACAATTTATTTATCTTTCCAGAAAGTCTAGAATCACCTTTATTGGATGCCAGGATCTAAGTTTATGACCAAAACAAGTGACTATTGTGCTGCTGTCCAGGAACTGCATGTGTAGGTTGATTGCTTTAGCTTGCCCTAGTTGGTTAAACATGTTAAGTTGACATTGATTGATGAATACTTACCATGGCTACACGCAAGTAATTTGGGTGCCATGCTTGATGTGCTTACCATCTCCTATTTTATGCTTGAGTGATGATTAAGTTAAATAGCTTTAGGTGCTTACATTGGTTTGGTGTACTTTTATGAATGCTTTACGTGTTGCACTTCTATGCATTCATACATATGCATTGTTGCACCTCATTTAGGTACGCTAGATGCACCACATGAAGGACGTGATGTTGGAGCCGAACCCGAAGATGGAGTTTGGTGAATCCATCCAGAAGATGGAAGGACTAAGCAAGTACTGAGATGGGAGAGGCTCGCCAAGTGAGTGTCATCTAACAAACACTGACCTAGTGTTGGATCCTAGGCAAGCCCCGAAGCATTCTAAGTCTCTCATGTTTTACAAAATATCACTTGAGTCCTTTTATGTTTGATGCATTAGGTTATAAGAGTTTATTGGAAACACTTGATGCATAGCACCACCTTGTCCAGATATATATACCTTTAACCCTGTGTAGGTCTAGGATCGAATATATGCTTAGCCATGCTTAGACCGGTAGAAGTCGGGTGATTTCCTGTCACCTACGAGATATAGGTGGATACCGAAGCACGGTTGGCTATATTTGCTATCGTGGAAAAGAACCATGGGGTAATGTAACTGGAGGCCGGACAGAGTCTATGCGTAGGTTGACTCATGTGATTCCGTCTATGCCGATCAAGGACCGTACCGTTGTTGGAACTTTTGTTGAGATTGAACGCATGCCTCTCACTTAGCTGGCCGATAACTCATTTCGACCGTGAAGCCAAGTAGCTCAACTCAGGCTAGGCCCCATTCTATGAAAGTGCGCACTCTGGATGGTAGTAAGGATGTGCGGGGAGCCAGACGTGAGCCCAAGGGTAGGGTAGTCCTGATCGTCCTGGCAGCTGGTCATCCTTGATTGTGCGGCGCTGATCGAACCCACAAAATGTGGACCTGAGTTGTACCAAAGGTGACCTAAGACTACCTTGGCGTAGGTATGTCTGGGTTTGTGTTAGCAAAAAATTCCTAGCTGGTTGAAATCGATTCGAATCGTCGTCTCTCTCGGATAGTGAGAAACTTGGCTAGCTCCAGCATCGTAGTAACTGAATTATGGAATGATGGTTATGAAGAGCATGGAATTACTACACCGGCTATGCTTATTATTGTTATGCTACTAAATGATATATCACATGTTTTGCACAGGTTAGTTGCTAATATAGAGATGAATATCTATAATTAACTTGATGACCGAATTATAACTGTATACTTGAATTGGTAAGCTTTTTATGCAAAATGTTGTCAAGCTAGCTCCACTTATAAAGCCTTGTATGATCCTTGGAGTCAAATTATTTCTGGTTTATGATGGGTAAGTCTAGCTGGGTACATTCGAGTACTTAGGGTTTATCCCACCATGTTGCAGGTGAAGTTCTCGGCCTGCTGAAGATAGTGGCTAACCGCCGGTGGGCTCGGCGACTCTATATAGTGTTCTTATCTATATGCTTTTATCAGAGGATGTCATATATGCTAGCAATGTATTTGGAACTTATATTATTGTAATCATTTAAAAGCTATGTTGTTTTCACTAATCAGTTTTGAAACCCAAACTTGTATTATTATTTGTGAACTTATTGTAAACACTATTTCCGCTGCAACCCTAGGTATATGATGTGTATTTGCTTAATCATGCGATCTTGGTTGTGTTGTTGATTTACCGAGGTCCTTCATGACACTCAGCGGACTACTGGGTTTATATAAGTGAAAGTATGCACGCGTCAACGTGTTAAACGAGGACAGTCGTACTTGATCTTGTATAAATTGGGTGGTTCTATCACAGAGTTGTCCGATAAGAGCTCCTCTCTTAATAGTACGACCATCTATCCTAAATGTGATCACACTCTCTATAGTGTCTTGATCACCGAAAACAAAATAGCCCTATAGATATCGTCTTTGCCTTGAGTCCATTTTATTTTTCTCTTTCTTCTTTTCCAAATCCTGGAGCTTTATCATCATTGCATGTCCACACCACCACCATGGACTTCATTTCATGTGGCCATCTCCATCCATGAGTGCCACCTAGCTCCTTCACTTGGGTTGGACCAACCTATCTCAAATCCACACTTAGAGCATAGGGTTAGTCTAAATAGGTTTCATCAATTATCCAAAACCAAACTAGGCCTTTCGGTGCCCCCGACCAGAGCACCCATCTGTCCACCATAGCGCCACTGTCTGCAGCCTCCCCGATGCATTGCACGCATCATTTGCTTGCCCCCTGCCCCCGACCGAACAACATAAAACACTTGCAACATGAAAAAAATATTTGAATGCAACATATGTCTGAAAACGGATGAAACATTTGAAATATGCACTTGCAACATGTGTGTGGAACACATGAAACTTCCAAAATATAACACTTGCAACTTGCAACATGAAATCACTTGCTGCAACATAAGACTGAAACAGCTAAAACATTTTGGAAAATATTGTTGCAACATATGTATGAAACATATGCAACATCCAGATAAAAAATGATTGCAACATACGTCTGGAAATAGATGAAATATTTTGAACAAACGCTTGCAAGATGCATCTAAAACACTTGCAACATCCCTCGATCTACTTTTGCAACATCTAAATGAAACAATTGCAACATACATTTGAAACTTGTGAAACAATTGAAACATACATATGCAACATAGGGAAGGGGAAGGTCGGGGCTAGTCGATTCCAGCCACTGAGGTCAGAGCTGACAGCGAGCGACAGCGCGCGAGCACAACCGCCACCAGCACCGGGCTTGGCTCGGCTGGTCAGACACACTAGTACAAGTGGCGCGTGTGCACCAGCGCCACCAGCACCAGTCTTGGCTTGGCTGGGTGGGTGGCGCGCGTGACGAGTGGAACGAGCACCACTAGCGCTAGCGCGCGCGATGGGAGGGGGCGAGAAGTGCTCGCGACGGGGTAAGCGAGCGGCGTCGCTGGGGCGCACGACACCTAGGAGGCAGAGTGGCATTCACATTCTGGATGGAACGGACAGAGTGGCAGCCACAAGACGTCTTGGAGATGAGGGAGCAGAAGGGATAAGAAGATTTTTTTTTCTTTTTATTAGAACTATCTAGGATGAGGACGAGTGGATGAGTGGTCATTATGCTGTGTCACGGCCCACCACCGGGCGAACGAACTCCCTATACCAGCATTACCGAGAAAAAATCGATTGTTTTTGCACTACTCGGTTTGCTACTCGTCGAGCGAAGCCGCATTGCTACCAACCGCAATGGGCCCTTGTCGGCTCTAGGCCTCTAGCCTACAGTATGAGCCCTTCATCCTAGATTGAGGCTGGTTTGCCTAGAGTCAGACTACTACTGGCCTGTCACTACATCATAGTACCAATGCAAAGAGCTCTGGCCATCACTAAGCTAGCTCCCCAACTGGATACAAAGTGCTCCTCCAGAAAATATTTTAATACTAATCCCAAAAAAAGTAAGTGCAAAAGTGACCCTTTTGGTCGTGCCAGCGTGGCTGGCATGACAGTACCACTCTATCGCGCCACATGCGTTGGTGAGACAATCCCAGCCACGATGGCGCCCATCATTGACCGATGGTGGCGTGGCGTAGCGTGGGTCCTGCCCTGTCGAGCCAGTGACTCCAACGCGATAGCGCTGTCGCGCTAGGTGGGCTAGCACGATAGGCCGAGATAGGTTTTGGTCGGCCAAGTCTATTTCTTTTCTCTCTCTCTGTCTCTTAGCCTCACCCACGTCCACCCTCGACATCACGCGCCGTTGCCACCGCTGCTCTGTGAGCAGCCCACAGCCACGCCACCCCGGCCCCTCCCACTTCGTGCAACCTCTGTCTCCCTCTCCATCTCCCTCCATTCCTGAGTCACTTAGGGAAGAAGAGGGTGTGGCCTAGGCACCGTCGCCACCGGGACGCCTCCATCACCACCTCTGGCTGTCCTCACCGTCTCCGGTCACCGTAGAGGAGTTGAGAGGCTGCTACTGCTACTCCCTTTCTATTGGTGCCACAGGCGTACGGCACCAGGAGAGGCGGGTGGCTCGGCTGCTACCTGGTGGTCTACCGGTGGCGGCGCCACTGGCGCCGGCTTCCCCCAACGCTGGTCCTCACCTCCGTGCTCCGTGGATTCACGTAAATAGCCAGGTTGATCTCCCCCCCCCCCTTGATTTCTTGATTTGTTGCCTCATCAGTTCCATGACTAGGGTTAGGAAATTAGGGATGGTGCGAATGTTTTTATCATGGCTTGTTGGTATTTGATGCGTAGATTAGGTTTAGGATATACTCCGCCCATGGATTGGACGTAAACTACATGTTGCATGGACGTAGGTAGTTGATGCATGGTGGATTTAGATTGGTATGTTTGTTGGCTTTGGTGACATCACTGTGAAGTTTGAGTTATTGTAGTGTATTAGTGAATGAATATGATTTATTTCCGAAATGCATAGTTCATGTGTTGTTGATGTGTTGGTTCGTATTTTGTAGATGGATCGGTTAGTGTGAATGTTTCATGGTGGCAAAGTGAAAGGAAACGGGGAGTTTGAAAGCATGCATGAACATGTTGAGTTCTTTAGTGGACCTCCTACCTTTGATGTTGTGGTTAGCAAGTGCCAGGATAAATTTGGGTGGCCACTAAGTTTTAGATGCAGATTTGATTGTGGGAAGGAATGAGCACATTATGTGTTGATGTGTTTGTCATGTGAGGATGAATGGAAGAACTACATAGAGGTTGTCAAGAGTAGCAGTGTTAGGTGCTTGGAAGTTGTTGTGGAGAAGAGGTCTAGCCAAATTGTGGTGGTTGTGGATGATAATGTGGATGTGGAGCCCGTAGAGAACGTTACCCAAGATGAAGAGTTGCACGTGGTTGTCGTTAGATAAGTTGATAGGTCATGTGAGCCTAGTGCCTTGAATGATGATTTCGATGAAGAAACGTTTGATGAGGACGATGGCAACGGAGATGGAACACATGATATGGATGACATATTGCAAGGATCGAAGGATGACGAAGTTGATGTTGCCTCCGTAGACGAAGATGACTTTACTTTGGGGCCAAGTACTTCAGATGATGTGTTGGAGGATGAGTACAAGTCTGAGACTAGTAGCGAGGATGAAAGTGATTGCTGTGAGGGAGGGTTTCTGAATGCAATAGGAGTCCTAGCTGATGGGTCATTGAGAATGGAGTACAATGACATTGAATTGAGGTAATTGAAGGTTGTCCATGTGGAGGTACCCTCAGTATCAAATTTCATGGACATTAGTATGATTGACCAGTCAATATGTGACACCGGTTTGTCATTGTTGGCCAATGAGGTACTAGATACTGAGGAGGTGGAGATTAAGAAGGGAATGGTATTTAATACGTTGGAACATCTCAAGTACTTCCTGATGGATTATGCCATTCGGTTTCATAGGCCATATTATGTGAGCCACTCTGACAAGAACAAGAGGTACACGGTCCTTTACAAGAATGGATGTCAATGGGGTCTATGGGCTCGGAGGCAGAGAAATGAAAAGTACAAGATTCATAATGTGAGGCAACCTCACACGTGTCGATCTTCGAAGCCGAAGGGTGTGCACGCACAAAACACAGCCCGTTACCTTGGTCATCATCTTGTTGGCATGGGTAGGGCCGATAGTGACACATCTGTTTCAAGCATGATCGAGTCAATATTTGGGTTCACTGATTATAGAGTGAAGTACTCAAAGGCATGGCGGGCAAAGCAACATACTATAGAGTTGCTATGGGGAAATTGGAAAAAGGCGTACAACCAAGTTCCTAGGATTCTAAGTGCCATGAAACACTACAATCCAGGCCTTAGGTGGTATCCTTATGTGTGCCGCATTGTCACGGACGTGGATGGTGTTCCGAAGCATGTTCTATAGAGAGTTTTTTAGTGTTTTGCTCAGTCCGCGGAGGCCTTCAAGCATTATCATCCCTTAGTACTTGTTGATGGTACATTCCTGACATGCCAAGTATAGGGGTGTATTGATGATTACCGTTGGAGTGGACCCAGACAATCAACTTGTCCCTTTAGCATTCGCTTTGGCTGAGGGTGAGAACGACGACAGTTGGTGTTGGTTCATAAAGCTTATGAGACAGAATGTGCTCTGTTAATCTCGAAACATATGCATGATCTCATATTGGCATCATGGTTTGCTAACAGCTGTGAAAGAGCATGTAGATGGATGCCCTCCTCTTGAGCATCGATGGTGCATGAGGCACTTTGCTGCCAACAAATGGAGGAGGCAAAAGAAAAAGGAGGTAGTGCAGAAGTTGAAGTCACTATGTGGGTGTCGAACCAATGAAAAGTTTGAAGAGACGCTTGTGGAGTTACAAAAGGTCCCCAATGCTAGGGAAAAGAGTTTGCTTGAGGATCAGATGCCTCAAAGGGACAAGTGGGTCTTGCATTCGATGTCGAAGGTCTTCAGTACGGCGTGATGACTACCAATTGTTTAGAATCATTGAACAAGGTGTTTAAGGGTATCCATGCAGTCCCTGTGTCAAGTATTGTGGAGTACTCATTCAGGAAGTGCAATGAATACTTTATCAATCGATGAAACCTATCAAAGGCATCCAAAGAGAAATGGGGTAGAGCTGGTACGAAACACTTGGATCTCTCGAAGATGATAGCTTCCAACCAAGTGGGGGAGGCCTTTGGGCCATTGAGGTTAGTGTACAATATCATGTCAGCTGGAGGAACGAACTTGGGGGCGAGAAGTACGGTGGTAGGAATTATAGGGTGGACCTTGAGAAAGCGGAATGCTCTTGTAACATTCCACAACTCCATGTCCCTTGCTCGCATGTCATTATAGCTTGCAGATGTAGGGGTCTAGACCACAAAAGTGAAAAGTTCATGTCTCCTTTTTACCTCATGTCAAACACTCTCAAAGTGTGGGAGTCGAGCTTTGAGCCTTACCTAGATCCGACACAATGGCCCGAGTACTACGGGTTGGATTATGTTTCTGATCTGAACCTTTTGAAGACAAAGAAGGGTAGAAGGAAGAAAAAGTGGCTCCAAGGAGTTATGGATGCATCGAACGGCTATGGTGAAGATATGTATGGTTTTGGCGACTTCGATGAGGCACCGGGACAGGTCTGTTGCTCCAAATGCCACAAAACCGGTCATATCGCTGCCACACATAAGAAGCGTAAGAAGTCAAAGAAATTAGAAACATGGAACGAGAGTCATAGTGGTTCAAAGGTTAGAAAGGTACATACACAGATTAAAATAGGTGCTGCTTATATATTCCAATCATTTGTTCGTTGTTTTTGTACCATCTAGAAAGTTTTATTTACTTTTTCCATATTCTAACGTTGTCTCATCGTTTTCACAATTGCAGCATGGCGCACCCGCAGTTCCCTCTTCTTGAGACCTACTACGACAAGGACCATCGAGCACACTTGATGGTCGACAACGATGATGTAAGTGATTTGCACACAATATTTCCTTTTCATGTATAATGTCTTTAACCCCGCTATCGATTCTATCGTTGTTTTTTGCAGGCCTTGGTCCCGCTGCGTCCCTGAACTCACCGACCACTCGAGTGGGATGAGTGCTACACCTCGTAACTCTCAAGAGCAGGAACCGGTTTTCTAGGCTTGGCTAGAGCTATCAATGCTAGCCTCCCAGACATGGATGGTCCCCTCCTCACCGCCTTCGTCGACAGGTGGCATCTGGAGACCCATAGCTTCCACCTACCCTCTAGAGAGATGTGCGTGCTCATGCAAGATGTTGGCTACATTTTGGGCCTTCGCTTGGATGGTCCGGCAGTGATAGGCATGGTAGAGCCACTGAACTAGAAGGATATGGTGGAGCAGTTTATCGGGCACCGGCCACTCGACCCTGAAGAAGGGAAGAAGGAGAAGAAGGTGTCGGGTGTCAGCTCAGCCTGGTTGCGGCAACGCTTCAACAGGTGCCCTCCCCATGCACTAGACGACATCATTGAGAGGCACACTCGTGTCTGGCTATGGCACATGGTGGCATAGTTCATGTTTCTAGATGCTTCTAGGAACACCGTCTTGTGGATGGTCCTACCCTAGCTACGTGAGCCATGGGAAAACATCGCCCAATATAGTTGGGGGTCTGCCACTCTTGCTTAGTTGTATCAGTGGCTATGTGAGGGATGTAGGAGGGCCAACCCCAATTCCAACATAGGTGGTTGCACATACTTGCTTCAGATTTGGATTTGGGAGAGCATTCCTATCGGACAGGTGCATAGAGGCAAAGTTGCGGTAAGTACCTTGCATTTAATTGCTATATGTGTTTCATTTACTGCATGCATTATGTCAAATGCTTACAATTGTTTTGTTTTTTAGGTTTATACACATGGTGACTATCATCCCCCCATATGCTACCTTTGGACGGGAATTAAGTCGATTCAGGGTCAACCACAACGGTGCTACGTTCAATACTCCAATGATTTGGATGTTTTAACTCCGAATCAGGTTTGTTCTACCACCAAGGCTTCCATTCATTTTCTTCATAAAGTATCAACAAGGCCCTGTACTAATAACACAAGTTACAGGTTGAATGTGATCCATATGATAGGCAAGACGTACGGGAGTTGAACATGGCCCCATATGTTGAGGCTGAGAAGGTGTTGTGGCGATACAATGTGGTGATGATCTTCTACTATGTGGTCTAGCACCACTTGCCCCAAAGAGTGATGAAGCAGTTTGGTAGGAATCAAAATTTTCCTCTACAGCACGAATTGACAACCCGTCAGTTGCGTGAGTAAGCTGGACTTTGCATGTATCATGACTCACAATTGCATGCATCGTACAAGGCCTCAAAATGTAACATGTGTCGTCCTTGCAAGATTTCGAGGAGGAAAAGGTTCGGCGGCAACGACTGGCTTCTAAAGCATCAAAAGTACGTGCAAGAGTGAGAAGCTAGAGAGAGGGTGGAACCGGATAATGGGGCTCACTGTGTGACCAACGACTACCGTGCGTACCTGTCGTGGCTTCACAGGTCCATAAGAATCAGTGTGCATCCACCGCTGTCTAGCATTCCAATAGATGAAGAAGGGACCGACGACGACGACCCCTATGATGTCATGACAAGGACAAGCATGCAGCCAGAGAGAGCGCCACTTGAGAACTACATGGTAAGCATTTCATTTCAACTATGCCTTCACGCAGCTTCACTTGAAAAGTACGTGGTAATGATGATTATGAATGTACTCTAGGCAAATCAGCTAGCTCACCTTTCCAATGAGGCTGGAGTTTACCTTGGACGTGCAGGAGGGATTGAGAATTCATACCTTGAAGAATTTGCCAAGGAAATACCCCTATGCCTATGTATTTGAACTATACCCAGAACGATATGTAACCACTTCTCATTTCACATGACCATGGTTGCAGAAGGTGTTGACATCCTGTCAACGGATGGCTCACAAGTTGAGTTGCATGCGAAGGACGATAAACCCATACAAGCCACAGGGCAGCGATTGACAGAGCAAAGAGCTCCCATGTAAGATGTAGGGATGACGAAGATGATGATGATGATATCAATGATCCAACGTATGACTAAGACGAGCTGACGAGTTCCCAACTTGTTGATGCTCCTTAGGGTACACAAACTCAGGTGCGTGTGTCATTACCAAGTAGTACATGAGGCTATTATAAGGGTGTCGATTCAATAGTTCAACTATGCCTTTGAAATAAAGTTGGTCATGTGGTTGTTTATCTGCTAGTAGTATGTTAAGCTACTAGAAGTATGATAAGTAGTACAAATGGTAATCCACTTGGTCATAAAGTGCTTATTGTGTATTCTTACACTAACCCATGAGTGTTCACGATAGTGGATGGCCAACATCATTGATATTTTGTGAAAAATGACCGCCACTTTACAATTTCCTCATGTTACTTGTTTGACATCTATGATGTATATGTTTTGTGTAGAGTTTGTCCCAACGCCCGCGATGAGGTCAAGGACGAAACGTGCGAGGACGTGCCCATGACCGCTCCAACGTTAGCACTCCTAATCTCCAACCGACACATCCAGGCTGCCTACGTCGTCCTCGAGATCCCTTCACACCTAACTAATCCATCTCAAGCATGCTTTGTGAACTATGTCCTTTTGTTGCCTATGTTCGTCATGGAATGACTATGTGGACTATGTGCTCATTTGGACTTTGTCGATGACTTGTGAACTATGTGGACTTTGTCGATGGCTTGTGAACTATGTGAACTATGTGTACTTTATGAACTATCGCCGTGTATGAACTATGTGGACTTAATGTTATATGCTATGTTGGTTATTTGTCAACTGGTCTACGGAGCGAGATGCGGAGGACAACGGGAGGAGTAGCGACTAGAAGTTTTTGCGGCCGGGACTCAGACTACTCGAGTGAAAGAAATGGCGGCTGGATTGGAAAGAATGAGAGAGAATAGGAGGGACTTGCTTTTATACCTTGGTCAAATTTAATCCAACGGTCAGAACTACTACCAATCAATCCAACGATCGAGAATAATCAAGCCACCATCGTGCCGGCCCATTAACCGTGTCGTGCCCATGCCGACACTGCAGGCCAGACATGTGGCCCAAGCACGTCCCTAGATCGTGTCCGTGCCGGATCTGGCACTATGGACACCGTGCTCGAGCCGTGCTAGTGTCATGCTTTTTTGGGTTGGGCCTGTGCGGTCCATCGTGCCTGGCCCATTTGGCCATATAGTGTCCGGTAGCGCAAGGGAAAGACGGGAACCTTCTAGAACCCGCTGGATGCTTCTCTCGCCTAGGTCCAACCTAATCTCATCCCCAAATCCACCTTTCTAGATGCGTCTTCCTCTCTCTGTTCTCTCCTCTCCACACCGCACTCTCTTGCCTGATGGCGTTGCCGGCGGCGGGGACTCCGCCGTTCCTGACGAAGACGTACGCCATGGTGGAGGACCCGACCACGGACGAGACGATCTCCTGGAACGACACCGGCACGGCGTTCGTGGTGTGGCGGCCTGCCGAGTTCGCACGCGACCTTCTCCCCAAGCACTTCAAGCACAGCAACTTCTTCTCGTTCGTCCGCCAGCTCAACACCTACGTGAGTACCCGAGTCGTCCTCGTCCATTCCGCTCCTCTTCTTCTGCCTAACCGTCCATTCCGTTCTGTTTGCACAGGGATTCAAGAAGGTAGTGGCGGACAGATCGGAGTTTGCCAATGACGGCTTCCGGAGAGGCGAGAAGCACCTTCTCGGCGGAATACAGAGGCGGAAGGGGGCCGGCGCCGTGGCGGCGGTACCGGCGACGGGCATACCGACGGGGATACCGATACCGATTTCGTCCCCGCCTACGAGCTCTGGCGGGGAGCCGGCGGTCTCCTCGTCGCCGCCGCGTGGATCGACGGCTGGAGTTAGCGGCGCGGTGGCCGAGCTGGAGGAGGAGAACGCGCGGCTGCGGCGTGAGAATGCGAAGCTGGCGCGGGAGCTGGCCCGCGCCCGGCGCCTCTGCGACGGCGTGCGCCACCTCGTGGCGCGGTACGACCAAGGCAGAGGCGGAGATGAGGATCTGCCTGACGGCGACGAGGGGCACGGTGGCGGCGGGGAAGGCCCCAGCGGGCGGAAGCCAATGCTGTTCGGCGTCGCAATCGGGGCCAAGCGGATACGCGGCGCGGATGGGGACGATGCGGAGGACGGCGAAGACGGGAACACCGAGGAAAATGGCGAGGAGCACAACGACGAGGAACAAGATGAAGACGACGAGAGGCACGCGGTGCGGGAGAGGGGGATTAAGGCAGCCAGGAGGAACGAGACGTCGGATCTGGACGTGCTGACGCTGTCCGTGCGGGCGGCCGCGGCGGCGAGGACGAGCGGAGGGTCACGTGACCGCAAGAGCTAACCGCCCGCGCCGGCGCCGCTAGGACTGAAATCACTGACACTCGTGTAGAGTACGGTAGTCTTGATTGTAGTATTGTATCGAGTGATGGTGCAGGCTTAAATTGAAACATCTTTGTACTGCTACTAGCCAGAAATCAAAGTTCAGCGATGGTCTTGTTTTATCGTAGCCGTAGAGCTACCAACACTTCCTATCAGATTATAGATTATCTATTCTATTTTTAGTAGTCAGCGGACTATTTACTAGTCCGTCCGAACTGGTTTGCCCCATAAATTCTCTCTCTCTCTCTCTCCATTCCTGTTAGGTTAATAGATGGCTACTCAAAAAAAAAATCCGAGGAAATTTTCTGTGTGTTATTAAAAAAGATCGTAATGCCTTGTCTGTTCTTAGAAAAGTTCAGCGGTCTTCAGCGCTACTGCTCTAACTTTTTGTGCCCTCCATGCAAGTGTCGTCAGTTTGGGCTCTAACGTCGTCAAACTGTAGGTGTGAAAAATCGAAAATACCCTTAAGTCTAAATATGTCATTAATTTTTTTTAACATCTTAACGACTTCAAATGAAAAAACTCAAAACTACAAAGTTGTAGATCTCGTCGAGATCTATAATTTTCATATAAAAATTATCTTCATTTAATTCCGCAAAAAAAAATGATTTTTCTAAGATATATTAATCATATCGGATCATATTTTTTGCGGAATTAAATGAAGATAATTTTTATATGAAAATTATAGATCTCTTTAGATTTACAACTTTCTAGTTTTGAGTTTTTCATTTGAAGTCGTTAAGATGCTCAAAAAAATTAATGACATATTTAGACTTAAGGGTATTTTTGACTTTTTCACACTGGCAGATTTGACGGTTAGTTAGCTTTAAATCGACGGCGATGGCATGGAGGCACAAAAAGTTGGAGCAAATGACGTCAAGACCCATTGAACTTTTTCAGAGACACACAGGCATTGCGATCTTTTTAATGGCACATGTGGAATTCCCAATTTTCTTCTATGGTTTCTCACTGCGCTCGTTCGCAGACATCGACCTTGCACACGCTCACTCATCACGCGACCGCCATCTCGAGTGGCACCTCGCCGATCCCGTTCAACCGCGACTGCCATCACGAGCAGCACCTCGTCGGCCCTGTTGCACCGCGACTGCCATCGTCCACAGGCGGTCTGTAGGCGGTGACTTACTGCCTAGAGCCTAAACGTGCCTAAACGTTTTATACATATACATATATTATCCTAAATAAAAGAAAAAAAACAAGAAACTGTAGACCTAAAGTTAGACAAAAGGCTCATAAAACAATCCAACCCACCTTATCTACCCCATCTTAACTATCTGCCTCCTCCCAACTGTACGTAGCCACACACGGATGCACCTGAGTCTAACTCTCGGACTCTACTTTCTCTTCGGCTCGTCCCTTCCGCCTTCGCCATCGCTCGCCTCTTCCCTTCCATCTCTGCCGCCACTAGCTTCTGCGCGTCTGCATCAACCATCTTTGCCGTTGTGCGTCCACGCCTGTTGTCTCTGCCGCCGCAATGGCCACACCTGCTGTCTCCGTCTCCACGTGACCACTCCTACCGTCTCATCGATGTCTACAACACCAAACTTCGCTGCCCGACATCGAGCCCACCATTTATGCCTCCTCCACCGCCGCCACACCATGCCACTCATCATCCCTACCTTCACAGATCTGCACGTAGGAACATGGGGTCAGCATGTCCGACCACCGTGACCAACGGGCGCGGCCTAGTTCCTGCCTACCCTCTAGGCTTCGCGGTACCCCATCAAGGAAAACTTCTCGCCTAGCAGAAAGAAAAGAAAGCATGAGCTTCGACTACATCCCTAATACCACCATCACTTTTGGTTCGAGGGGCTTGACAAATGCGTCAACTTCACCTTCACCAACAACTCAGCGAGGGGCTCTGCCATCAACCTCGGTGACATCAATGTCACCTTCGCCAACACATCAGCAAAGGACCCCTCCATCGCCTCGACGACATTAACTTCACCTTCGCTAGCATGTCGGCGAGGGGCTTTGCCATTGACCTCGGCAACATCGATGTCACTTCGCCAACACTTCGGCGAGGGGCTCCGCCATCGACCTTGGCAATATTGGCTTCACCTTTGCCCATAACTCGGTGAGGGACTCCGCCTTCAACCTCGGTGAAAGGTCCTAATGGCTAGAGGGGGGTGAATAGCCTATAAAAATTTCTACAACAACACTAAGCAATGTGGTTAGACAAATATGAGGCGAAGCAATTCCTGTGCTAGCCTACTAAAAATGCAAGCTACCTACCATAATTCTAGTTGCTATAATCTCTAAGCACATAATGCTAGGTCACTACCACTAAATTAGTGAGCTCTCAAAGACTAACTAAAGAGCCTCACTAACCACTAGACAAGACATAAGCTAACTCTCAAAACTAATTATACTAAAGATCTTATCTACACTAGGAATGTACATACAAGAGAGGGGAAGATGTTTATACTGCCGTGGCAAGTGACAATCAATCAATCACAATGAATACCAATGAAATCCCGATGACAAGATGACACAATAATTTTTCGCCGAGGTTCACTTGCTTATCGGCAAGCTAGTTCCCGTTGTGGCGATTCACTCACTTGGAGGTTCACACACTAATAGGCATCACAAGCCTAACCCGTAATCGAGTGCCGCACCACCAACACAAGATGAGGATCTCATAAGCCACGAGCAATCCACTAGAGTACCTTTTGGCTCTCTATTAGGGAAATGTCAAGAACCCCTTACAATCACCATGATCGAAGCTGAAGACAAGCACCTTTCTCTGCTCGCCGATCCTTGCTGCACCAAGCCATCTAGGTGACGGCAACCACCAAGAGAAACAAGCGAACCCCACAGCGAAACACAATCACCAAGTGCCTCCAGATGCAATCACTCAAGCAATGCACTTGGATTCACTCCCAATCTCACAATGATGATGAATCTATGTTGGAGATGAATGGGAGGGCTTTGGCTAAGCTTACAAGGTTGCTATATCAATGCAAATGGCCAAGTGGGTGAGCTAGATGGGGCTTAAATAGGAGCCCCCACGAAATTGAGCCGTTGGCTCTCTGTCAGCACTGAAATCGGGGCGACCGAGCGCAGCGCCCCAGCATCCGATCGTGCATCCGCTGCCACGCGTCCCTCGTGTTCAACCATAGCCACATGATCTCAATGGTCGGCAGCCCTTCTCCGCGCGTTAAGTGACGATCGGACGCACGGCCAAGGAGACCGGATGCGTCGATCAGCGTTAGATCCCACGCGCGCGCCAAGGCCACACCATGACTGGACATGCCGCTCCCCACGGCTTCCCAGCGTCAGGTCACTTCCAGTAAGCATCTAGAGCCAGATTTTCTTGATTGGACGTGTTAGATCAACAGCGACCGGACGCACGGTAGCATCTGATTCTTTCTTCTCCTCTGCGCGCCAAGTTTCACGCCCGACGTCAACGTACGCCACCTGTGACCGTATCACCTTGTGCACATGTGTTAGCATATTTTTACAAATATTTTTAAGGGTGTTAGCACTCACTAGAATCTAAATGCATATGCAATGAGTTAGAACATCTAGTGGTAGTTTGATAACCGCATTTCACGATGAGTTTTATCTTTCTTAATAGTTCGGCTATCTATCCTAAATGTGATCACACCCACTTGGTGTCTTGATCACCAAAACACAAAAGCTCCTATCAAGTTTCACCTTTGCCTTGAGCTTTTTGTTTTTCTCTTTCTTCTTTTCCAAGTCCGAGCTATTGATCATCACCATGGTCACACCATCATCATGATCTTCACTATTTGCTCCACCACTTGGAAAGTACTTAACCTATCTCATATTCACTTAGAGCACATATGTTAGTACATTGGGTTTTATCAATTCACCAAAACCAAACTAGAGCTTTCACTCGGCGACATCGACTTCACCTTTGCCAACACTTTCACAAGGGGCTCGCCATCGACCTTGGCCACATCAACTTCACCTTTGCCAACACTTTGGCGAGGGGCTCCTCCATCGACCACGGCGACATCGACTTCACCTTCACCAACACTTTGGCGAGGAGCTCCGTCTTCGACCTCGGTGACATCAACTTAACCTTTGCCAACACTTCGGTGAGAGGCTCGCCATCGACCTCGATGACATCGAATTCACCTTTGCCAACACTTCGGTGAGGGGCTCTGCCATCAACCTCAGCGACATTGACTTCACCTTCACCAACATTTTGGCAAGGGGCTCTACCTTCGGCCTCAGTGACATCGACTTTACTTTCTCCAACACTTTGGCGAGGGGCTCCGCCATTGACCTCGACGACATCGGCACCACCTCCACCAACATGTCGACGCCGGGCTCTGCCATCAACCTCAGTGACATTGACATTATTGCCTCACCATCTCACTCGACACAAGGGGCTTGCTAGCCTATTTCGAATGTGACTTTGTCAGCGTCTTGACCTCATGTTTGGGTCGAGGGTCTACAGCTGCCTCCAGCATCATTGACAACATCATGTCACCATTTCGCTTAGTGCAAGGGGCTCACCTGTCTACTTTGATGGTGACTTCGTCAAATGCCTCGATAGCACTTCTCGCTCAAGGACTCACCGACCCCTTCAGCACCATCCACATCATCACCGCCTTGCTCATCTACTTTGGCATCAATTGTGGCTTCGCTAGGCTACCTTCGGCCTAGGAGCTCACCGTCATCATCAGCATCGACTATAGCTTTGCTTAACAAAACCTTCTGCCTAGGGACCACAACCATTTTCAACGACTACTTCAACTTCGCCTCGCCATCACCCTTGGCTCAAGCGAAGAACATCCTCCAATGTTCATCATCAACACCTCCATCAACTAGGCAATAGACCCTCGCCTGCTCATAAACACCAGCCAAGAGGGGTTAAGGGGGTGCATTAGAGAACCAATTCAACCCCGTGGACATTTCTTGCCCGGTCCTCATGAATTTAAGGAAGCAAGCCCCAATAACTACGACAACTACTTCGTCTACGTCCACCTCAACAAATGTGCCATCATTGACCCTTGGTGACAACTCCTATGTCCATCTACGTCTGACGACCATGACGTCCAGTATGGCTACTTCCATTACCATGATTGCTTCGGGCTACAGAGAGTTGCTCCTTGCCAAGGTAAAACCCTCACAGCAGCTGAGTCAAGCAGGAGCGAGATTGTCGACCTCCGCAATCGAAAAGTCGTCATCATCGTATCATGGCCTCCGACCTTCGCGCCAATACACTTCCTCCTCTGAGGACACCACTATCAAAGCCCTAGATACACTAGGGAATTGTACTCTTGGGTCTTTTCTATTATTGTAGCACCTAGATTTTGTTGTACCTACCAAAGCCTAGTAGCTAAGGGGCTACTGTTGGGGGTAGGGGCCGTTGCGCCTACCCCCTTCCATGTAAAAAGGCCAAGGCCCAAGATGTCCAAGGACCTCTATGTAATTTGCAAGCCAAAGGGGTAGAAAGGAAGATTGCCTCCTTGCACCTCCCCTATAATTAGATCCCAGGGGGCAAGGGCAAAGGCGATTCCCTCCATTCTTCAAACTCTAGTCCCTAGTTTTTCTCCTCATTTACTTTCCTGTGTGGGACTAGTTACCCGAGATAATAACCTTCACTGGACTAGTTACCCGAGGTAACCTTTACCTAGGTGAAGTTATAAACGAGGGTCTAGATGTCAACAAAATGCTTCCAAGATGTCGTCTAAAACTCACTCGAATCGTGCTGCCTCTACTTCATTAACAACAAACACAGCTACAACTTTCATGACAACATCAGAGAGACTAATTGATTTGTGTAGCACCTCAAAAGAACCAATCAGTGCTTCAAAACCTACTCTCACAAATCCCATATTACCATCTTTGCATATGTCGCAGTAGTTAAATCCATTTTCATAGCAATGCATCTGGAATCTTGAATGAAATGCTCGATTGTATCTCTCTTTTCTCAAATATTTTAACCTTATTGACCTACCAACCTCTGAGGTACACATTCTTCCATGTACTTTATACTCGAATGTTAGGTGGAACGTACCATCTCCAAGAGTTGTGTACACCTCAGCTCCGGACCCAAAGTAGTGTGACAAATCAATAGGTGTGCCTTTTGACTTACACCAACTTTGAACTTTTCTTATTCCATTGTGATAACTTTGTTTGCTTGCAATTAAATCATATGTATCAGTAAAAAGAAATCCTAAAAAATACCAAAATAATTGTTGTTGTGGGAAAACAATGATACATGTTGATAAACTCATTGAGTACTTTATCCAATTTCAATTAAATTCATAAAAGCACATGAACATTTGCAACATGAAAGGTAACTGCAGAAATGATACTACTATGCGATTATGATTTAATAGAACTATCTTCAGTGTGCTTTATTAATTAACCAAAGAAGTGACTCCTAAAGGTGGAATTTCATTATGATCTAATAGAGTTATCTTCATTGTGCTTTATTAATGACACAAAGAAGTGACTCCTAAAGGTGGAATTTCGCACAGTACCCCATTGACATTGACCAGGTAGACAACTTTTAGCTAATAGCACTATCCAAATAGACACCACATCTAAATCATGCAGAAACTAACATAGTGATGGGACAACTAGGACAAAATTTGAGGGACACCTGCGGTCCATGCAATTGATTTTATTCGTAGCAGAATTTCAGTATAATTCCCCACAAAACACACAAAAGAGTTGCAAAATGTTGAGAACGATACCACCATTTCTTGATCAGACTTCATCGAATCCTGCTCCTGGACCAAATTGTCTGCAACCAAACAAAAACAGGGAAATCAGTAATAAGTCATAAATTAAGACATACTTCTCAAACCAAACCGGAGGTAAAAGTAAAATAAAATCAGAACCTGCAGTG
Source organism: Miscanthus lutarioriparius (assembly GCA_904845875.1). Taxonomy (NCBI): domain Eukaryota; kingdom Viridiplantae; phylum Streptophyta; class Magnoliopsida; order Poales; family Poaceae; genus Miscanthus; species Miscanthus lutarioriparius. The sequence continues at coordinate 18,446,544 of CAJGYO010000011.1, read as the reverse complement.
ATCACTAAATGAAATATCATACACCATTTTCTCAAACTCCGACCACAGTTTTGAAAATAAAATAAGTGGGGCGTCAAAATTTTATGGACTTACTCATCAACACATTTGTATGTTTCTAACGACTTGCCCGTTCAGAGTTACTACTTTCATGTAGAGTGTTGATTGCAATTTAAGTTACTACTTTCCTGTCTTATTTATTGTAGTATTATTTGAATCCAGTCGCTCCTTAAAACTTATATTCTATTCTTCTATCTCGTTGTTTATCTATGGTACCTCCAGAATCCTTGAAATTAACCCGGGAAGAGACAACTGTTGTCATTATAATATCATAAATATTTTAGCACATTGCACATGGCTTTGTCTAGTAACATATCATATCAATGTACCCAGAAGTACAGAACATATGCACAATGTAAGCATGAAGTTACTAAGTTGTCGATTCTAAAAACTACATTAACTTGTACTGGTTCTGAATTGTGCAGAGACAGACCAACCTAAAACAATCTTATGTTCTGCTTGCTCCAGTTCTGTTGATAAATCATGTAACAGGCAGTTGAATTCGTCTAGAGCTTTGGAATTCTTCCCAAGTCAGCTGTAACTTCTTACCTTCCTCAGCTGTAACTGTATTGTTTCACCAGTCATATCTGAACAACAGACGTGCAAAGTAAATGCAACCATAAATGTTACCTTGTTCTGTGTGACTTGCCAACTTCTGCAGAGCAGTCAATTGATCACACAATCTCCTTGCTCAGGAGATTTTCGAACATAATCCCCGCCAGAGTTTCGAATTTTCAGTCTGCTTCACGGATAAGCTTTGCATTTTCATTCACAGCTTGTTCAAGTTTTTCCTCTAAAAGGTCTATATGTTCTGTGGCTCCTTTGGTATGTTGAATTCTTATATAAAACCATATGCATTGGTAATAAGAAATTGTGACAAACACCAAAATAGTAGTTGATGTACAAAACAATGACGATGCTTATAAACTCGTTATGTAATTGACTACTGATCCTCCTTGTGCTGCGGATATAAAAAAATCGAAGTCCAAGTCAAGTAATGGTTTGGACCTGAGCGGGCAGCTAGATGCTGGGCTTGGGTTGGACATGGGCTGGGCCGCCCCTAGTCCAGATTCATATTGAAATTAACTTTAATTAATTATCCTGGTGCTTTAAGATTCGTGCAACTTGGTTAAAGAGGACCACCGAAGCAAAACTGTAATTAAATAATATCGGAGGCAAGTTCCCATCTCTATGACCAATATGTGCTTTGAAACCATTTTGTTTGATTCGTGACTAAGGTCTTTTGTACCCATTGTAAGATATATTCTTCAAGTAAACACTGTTACAGATTAAACATATAAGGGAAGCATTTAGTTTTATATATTTCTTACTTTGATGCCAAGAGCTATTAAATATTATGGTAGGGTTCTTTCATCAACATGACTGGCCCTAAGCAAGGGGTCGACATTTGTGACCTTTGCTTTAATCTTATATGACATCAGGATCAAGGCAGGTGAACATTAAAAAGATGACCTACAGCTGATTGATGGTGTATCAATCATAGTCCATGTAAGAACGTGGAATCGTCCATTCTCGATTCGCATCCCTCGAGATTGTCTTGAGCATGCAGTTGAGGCGACTAGATGTTCTCGTATCGAAAGTGCAAAGCAGTTTCAATTTGTCCCCTGGTTGTTTAACCGGTGGGTTGATTAAGGACGTCCTCGATAGTATGAGAGAACAGTTAGCTTATACATGCCATGTCAGTGTCATCTCATTACGTGAACCTCACATGTAAATAAGTTTTTATTCTATATCTTCTCTCCTCCATCTCTCATTCTTTACGAGTAGGCCCACAAATTACCTCGTTTTCTGAGCGAGATAGGTGTTGAGATAAGAGAAAGTCTCTTCTCTTTTCCATCTTCTCTCTTCCATGTCAGAAAAATGCTGACATGGATTCCTATGAGCTAACTAAAGTGGTAGGGTTGGGGACGTTATAAGGAAATCCAACTTTTTGATAGTGCTGTGGCTTAAAGAGGTCTGTAATTGCTGTAGTTATGGATGATTTGAAATTTAAAGTAGGTGGGCTGCCATCCAATTCCGGCCAACGTTGTTGTTCCTTTGAGGCAAAAACCCATGGACATGATACACATGAAATAAAGATAGATTGGTCAACTTTGCCTCGTGGGACACTGGGCTTATAACTTTTCTTGTCTGTAACGTGTGGGCACTCTCTTTTTTTTTTTTTTTTTGATCGGATGTGGGCAGACTCTTAACTAGTCTCGAGTCATTGTGAATTTCTAAGATGTTTTTTTTCTTGTCTATAACACTATAGTCCTGGGCAAAAAATACCAAGAACCGAACCGAAAATGCCAAAACCGAATTTTTCGATACCTTATTCGGTTCCTAATTCCCAGAAACCGAAATTACCAAGGTAAATTCGGTTCTTTACCTCGGAAAACCGAATTTACCGAATTACCTTAAATGTGGAGTTTGAGTGTTGTTATATTATTGATTGTACTATTGTAGACTATTATATTATGTATTTGTGGTACTCACTCTTATAGTCTTGTGGACTTTTATATGTATATTTATTTTGCACTATTATGCTCTAAGAAATCATGTCAAAATTAGCTTTTGAATCTGCTATTACATGTCTATGTGATCAATTCGGTACTATTCGGTAAATACCGAAACCGAACCGAAAGTACCGAAACCGAATTTCCTCGGTACCGATTTTTAGAAAGAACCGATCGGTACCTATTTTCTAAGGAAACCGAATTTCTACGGGAACCGGTTCGGTATTACCGAATGCCCAGGCTCAAACACTAGTATGTAAATTTCTAAGATGTTTGAGAACGAGTGTGTTGGAGATGTTCTATCATTGTGAATGAACTGAGGGGCCTAGAACACAAGATTGATGAAGATTTCTCCCACAAGTTCTTGAGATGTCCTCCCAAGAAGTTCGAGATCATTGTCACCATAATCTTAAGAGGAGGTTTGAAGGATCTCACTCCCACACAAGTGTTTGGAGAAATCATCACTCATGACACCTTTGATCATGAAGAACGAGTGATGAGGAAGAAGAGAAGAAAAGTGTTGTGTTCGAGGCAAAGTCTAGTAAGAGCAAGATTGCAAGAAATTGTAATTTCGGCAACCAAGGACTCACAAAAGCATGCATTAAAAGATCAGAAGTTATAAGACTGTTCATCTACCGAGGCTGCCAAGTTCAACAAATATTTTGCCGCTTCCTGTGTTTCAGTAAACCACAATGAGTATCCGGCAGTACTACATTGCCAATCTAAACATTTACTGTAACGGATTGCCCATAGACAATGAGCTCCCACGCTTCTGTAAATATTTAGGGCCTCTGTGCAACAGTTTTTCAGTTTTCGGTACTGTACCAACAGCTTCCACGAGCCAGTTTTTAAAAAAAAAGCTTCCACGAGCCGATAAAGCTAAGTAAACCACAATCAGTATCCACCTACATTGCCAACCTAAACATTTAACTGCAACGGATTGTGCATAGTCAGTGAGCTCCTGCAAATATTTCAGACCTCTTTGGCACAGCTTGTGTTGGCTTCAGCTTCTCCACTTTTTGGTACTGTAGCAACAGTTCCACGAGTCGATACTGCTCGGCTTCTAGTTGTTTTGGGAGAAAAGTAACTTAATAAACAGTCATGCTACTTCCGGATTTTCGAATAGCGAAGTCTATGGGATTTCCAAATATGTAGCACACTAGCACCATTGTACCAAAACCTCTAGAACTGCAAACCTGTACATCAGAGAGAATCTGATCAAGCTGGGGGCAAGGACCTGGTAAAATAAAGCCTCCTGTTCGGTACTTGCACCGGAACGGCAAGGGTATTTTCGAAACTAAAACCCTGCAAAATAGAAACGGCACATGATTGTTATTACCCTTTTGCTTTGGCAAACCTCATGGAAATTTGGTAGTCTTTGTGGGAGTGGGTGACCTTTGTGAATTATGATGCTCCTTTTTTTTTGCCAAAAACAAAACTTTAGCTCTTATGAGTACGATGGCAGTTTCTGGTGCAACTCCATTGCTGCAAACACTTCAAGTTACCAACTGAAGTTTTTTTTTTGTGTGTGTGTGTGTGCTAACTACACATCTGTTGGTATGTCAAATGTTGCCAAGTTAAGGGGCATGTAATGCTTGGATAGCGATCATGCGAAGGGATGTGATTTTGTAGCACACTACCTCCATATGAAGCTTTGCAGGCATACTTCATGAATTCTACCAGGACCACCGTTAGAATGAGCACCATTGTGGCCCTTTGGAAAATTATACTGAACAATATGCAGCCTTCAAAATTTTACAAGAGTCATCAATAACATTGAAAGTAACAACTGGTATTTCAAAAAAAAAGCAAAATAAGGAATGAGTGGTCTTACTTCCTCTTGCAGTTAATGAATATATTTTAAAACTATGCCTTATCTTGAACGTGCAGAATTCCTTTGATAGTACAGCTCACTGGTGAAAGGATTCATAGCCTAGTGATTGTGACTCCTGAGTAGCCCCTCCAACGACTGGGTTTGACTTCCTGTGGGAGCAAATTTCAGGGCTGATTTAAAATACCTCCCTCACTGACAACCCACAAAATAGTGGCAAAGCGCCGGCCTATCCGTGGTTATGGTGCCTACCTGGTGGTTGTCAAAGTGCCAGGGAGCCTAACCAGGTGGTTGTCAGGGTTAGGGTGCAGCGCTATAGGGTCTGCACTGTCAGGGTTGGGGGGCGGGGTCTGAGGTTTGTTCTTCCAAACAATGCCATGGGGTGGTCTTCCCCCTGCTGACTGAGTACAGCTCACTCAAAAAAAGGAGGGGTTCATTCAATTGCCAGGTGAATGATGTAAAGTAAATCCAAATACAGTGCTTATTGCGCGTGCAGGTGCTATGGGATTTTGATTTCTACCTGCTGTTGTATGTAAAGGAAAAACTACAAACCAAGCAGCGTTTCCTTAGCAAGACCCATCCTTACTGCCAAGTAGCTTCTTGCAGTTTCTTCTTCATAATTCTAAAGCTTTGTTGCCCTGTCTCAGACCAATTGAATGAGGTACCTCTTTTCAGCATGTCTGAAAAGATAGGTACTAGATGACACATCCTTCACAGGAACATCATCATAATCTGCAAAATAAAGGAATGTTTGACATTTTATGAACCAAACTGAGAATTTTAATTATGCAGAACACATCATACCAGAGGTAAACTGCAAAAACAACTTTTTGCATATTTATTCCATATAAACATATAAACTTAGTACTGTATCATTGTTAAAGTGCTTTCATATCAATTGAATGAATAACAGAGTAACAACTTTTGTACTATGTAAAACATTCAAGTTAAAGCCATAACAAATCATGTTCTTTGTCTCACCTGAAGACCTTGGAAGATGGTACTGAATTCTCAAGAATGTAGAGGCAATTTTATCCTTCTTATGACACAAAACTCGAAGAAGTGTATTGGCATCATGTACATGTCTTCTTCGAGCATTTGTAGGTTCAGGATTGTGAGGTGTTTGGTCACTTGCATTTATCAGCATATCAATAATTGTGTCAGCCTGGAAACCAGTAGGTGGGGATCTAATCAAGTTGGTTACTGCAGAAGTTTTCTTCAGTAAAACTATAGTAAAAAGAATACCAGACCTTCAGCATATATAGGTCCAATATCTGCTGAGTTTGTCTAGCCTCCTTTTCAACTATATCCATTGGTAAACCTTGACCCTCTGCTATAAAGAGATCCTAGAAGAAAATTTTAATGACAGGACAAGTAAATCATGTGATAATTTCAGCAAGATGCCAACTTATTGAACCAATAAGCTGTATGTATCGTGAGATTGCTTCATTTTCACTTATGGTAAGTATAATGCATTCCTTTAGCCTTCTTCATACCTTGAGAATAGCAAGATCTTGTTGCATCAAGTCCACATCTGTCTCAAAAATGCACGGATGGGCCTCCATCCAGTAGGACCCAAATGAGTCCATCCTAATTGAGATTAGACATTAGGCAGCCTTTTACTTTAGACATATAAGCAATCTAAGAATAGATTGATAAACAGGATAGACAGCGAGATATTTATACCATGCAAGCTTGAAATATTCTGAGCACAACTTGGTCTCTTAACACATCAACAATTAAATCACATACCTGATCAAGAACCTGCAGCATATATCCAGTTCAACAGTTAATAAAGCTAAGAGAGTACCTAAACTGAACAAAGTGCAGGCAACTAGGTATCTCAAGTGCGGTTTCCTACTTGATCAATTGTAGGGATAAATATCTGCATGCGTGCTCCTTTGACGCTGTCTCGGTACAAGGAGAAAATAAATGAGTCATGCATATCCCAAAATACAGCCCTTGTTCCTGCAAGGTTGTACTTTAAGCTCATCACTCATGTAGTCAGGAAACATAGGAACAGAAATATAATAGTTTTTTTTTTTTCTCGAACATGAAAAATATTTGATAGTTGTTATTTTTCCTTATACATTTGACATGAAAATTATTTGGTAGTTGTTTACACCATCTATCTAAAATGGACCTTCTCTAAACAGAGGTTAATCTCACTATATCAGTTCAAGAAAATGCAGGTCAGCTGATAGTTACAAGAGCATGTAATATACAGATTTTGCACTGTAGATAATCTTTTATTAAGCTGTGATGTATTCATGCATAAGGCACACCGCAACCACATTACCTATTCATTTACTGCAAATGGATGATAAATCTAGCAGTAAACTCTAGCAGACCCTGTAGAGCCAAACATAAACAAAACAATTTTCTAATGGTATACCAGTACAAGGAAATCTAAGTCTAAAAACTATTGCCCTGATTGCAAAGGGCAAATAAAAGTGCAGATTGTGAATCAGAAACTAATTAGAAGCTTAATAGCTCACCAATGAAGTTCAAGATCGTATCAGTTGTGTTCACAGCAGTCATTCGCACATCATCAAATATTGTAAACAACTCATCAACCGATTCATCAGATGATGTCAAATTTTCTGAAAGAGCTCTTCCACTAGCCATAGAAGACAAATAATCCAACAATCTGACAGCTGCAGAAGTACAGGAACAAAGAGAATTGTCATTTGTGCATTACCATCTACAGCATTAAGCTTGCCAAACTTCACATGCAAAATCAACTCACAACTTTTGTGCACACTCTGTTACAAAGGCATAAACTGGCCTCAAAGTTTCTCAAAAGAGATGAGCCTATATGAAGTTCTCAAATGCAGTTGTTTAACCAATCACACACTTGCGCCAATTTTGTTCATTAATATAATACTTGATTCCCCACCAACTATATGATTGCAAAAAAAAACAAATGTGTCGACACTGGCATAAAAAAAGGAATCCCCAAATGGATGTGGCATTTGGCAAATCACACAACCAAAAGTCCAAAAATGAAACCACCAAACCGTACCAAAGCAACCCACTCCATTTGAGTCGCTGACACATACAGATCCAAGCAATTCATCTCAGATATTTATCAGAGAAACTTTGAGAACGGCATACAATTTCCATTGAAGGATGCAGACTTAGTAATACGGGCGACGCGGGGCCGACACACCTAGGGTTTCCCGCTGCTGCCCTACAACCTGTGCCTCGGCGCCCTCTCCACCTCTCTCCAACATCTCCTCTTGCTTCTCTCAGCCAGTCGTCCCCCAACCGCCTACTCCGGCGCGGTCCAGCTCCCCGCCCTCGGAGGGCCCTTCTCTGCCCACAGTTGCGACCTCTCCTCCAACTACCGCCATCGTGGATGACGGGATCATTGGGGCCCCATGCAGATCCATATCTGGGGACGATCCCTTCTCCACCACTCTCATTGGTACTCGAGCACAGAGCCCCCATCCTAGTCGCCGCTGGTCACACGTCCTTACTTGCCAGCTCCGCCACCTACCGTGGTCGAGGTTGCCAGGGCGGTAGCCTCCCTCTCCACCATGGTCACGGATTCACGGATACTAGCCGTTCGCGCATTCATCCTGCAGTGGTGACCTCTCCCCTGCACCGGTAAGGTCAACAGCAACGGGCCATTCTAAGATTCAGCTAGAGATTGCCATGGAGGTCATCTTCCGCCTCAATGCCGCACAAGAAAGCAAGTCGCTTTCGGTCGCCGAAGTCGAAGTCCACCAGGATTTGATTGCCTTCTTGGATGTGGCCATGGGTGACGTAGCTCCATGCCCTGCTAAGGAGGTTCCCATTGATCACTGCACTCTGCAACGTGCAGTAACCTCTACATCCACAGTCGTCTCCAGCGCCCTCAACTCCATAGCGTCGCCCAAAAAGGCCAATGGTGGTCAGTTGAGATTGGGGCTGCTGTGCGGGGACAGTTCTACCTCCTCATTGCTAGACTTCCAGTTGGGTTTCTTTGGGTTGCATGGGGTGGCAGCGACATGCCCTGCCACGGCTGTTGCCTCTGGTCGCCATCACCCAAGGTGGTCATTCGTTGTATTGCTCTCGACATTCGACGGCATGGGCAAGATACCACCCGGACCATCTTGGGGGCTTCTTACCCCTTTGCCACCGTCGCCGGTCGTGGTGGTTAGAGCCTGAATTAAGGACAAACACAACTTTCCCTCAAGAAAAAAAGGACAAACACAACTCCAGGCAAGAGCAACAGGTCGCTTTGTCTTTCGGTCATGAGCGTTGGTTCGGCTGTACAAGATGTCAATAAGTGCTTGAAGTTGACTGGATGTCGCTATAGTACTTGTATGACTGCCAAGTTTCATGGATGCACCATCAACTCCAACCTAGATGGTTTGAAGGATCTGCCCCCAGGGCATGCTGTTGTCGGGATGTTTGGAGGTCTAGGTTGTAGGTTTAGATTGTTTTGTGAGGGTTTGGTCGTAGGTCATGCTTCATGACATGAACAGTCTTTCATGTGTGTCGTAGGTCTTTGGTCATTTTTGTATCGTGTTATGTAATACTCCCTCCATTCCGGTTTACCAGGCGTACAAGCGTTTTTTAAAATCAGCCACAACAGCAGGCGGGCAGCAGTACCAAGCGTAGTCATTACTCCGGACGCATGCTGCATGCATGCAGCTGAACCGTCGCTGCACTAGCTAGTAGTACTCTGCTCCTCACGTCCGTGCTCTTTGTGAATAAAAAATGATTTAGCGGCCGGCGGCGCTATGCTAATCGCAGCGCAGCAAAGCACGTCAGTTAATACACGCGCGTATCTCCATAACCTTCTTGGTATCTGGTATATGGCTTTGTACGCCTGGTAAACTGGAATGGAGGGAGTAGCCTTCTAAGCCTAGTTGCCCTGGGACGGTTAGCCGGGCCCGGGGATCTGGTCACTGTAAACTTCTTTTCTTAATGAAACACATGCTCAGCCACGTTCTAAAAGAAAAAACTTTGAGAACGTCACCTTTTGCTGTTTGTAATTGGAACAGGCTTACCAAGTTCAAGTCGAGTGTGAATAAAGTCACAGCATAAGAACCAGCTTGACAAGAATGAGGTATACCGGGTCAAAAGAAGGTCAAAGGGGATCATCAATATCAATAACGCTTGTTCCAGCAAGTGAGCCAATATAATAACAAACTTTCTATAATACTCCCTTTGTCCTAAACTTATCTTACTTTGAACAAGTTTTCAGAAAAAAAAACTATTCACAAAAGTTCATAAATACACTATCAAAACGTATTTCATCAAGAATTCAATGTAACTAATTTGATGTTTGGGATGTAAGTGTATTTTTCTATACGCTTTGTCAAAGTTAAATAAGTTTGACTTGGGACAAAGCCAAAACGAACTATAATTTGGAACAGAGGGAGTTGCAAAAAATGTTCAACATAACATCACAGGAAGGCAAAGGAGTAATCAATGTACTCAGGAGAATACCTGACAAGACAGAGACCCAGGATTGTTTGATACCTTCTTCTATGGCATCAAGTTGATCCCTGATGAACTGCAGCATTTAGGAAAAAGAAGGGTCACTGGGTCAGGTCGAGACAGGAATTACAAGGTAGAAGCACCACAGCCAAGTTGTTGTATGGTGGGAATAGTTTACTCTAAAATAAAACCTACAATCATGTATGTGTCAGATATAAAAGGAATTCGATGGAGCAAGATGGCCCTCCCTATGAAGTGCCAGCTACTAATATAGATATAACGGCATTGACTAAATAGCAACACAACTGATTTCTACGAAAGGTTTTCCAGGACCACTGTCCTGAACTCTTAGCATGTGTTCGAAGAGGAAGCGCATCTGTGGTGTTTAGCTGGAGCAAGGGAGCTTGCACGGCTCCCTGTAGCAAACGGTTAGGCCCGTCACCATTGTTAGTAGTTGGTCGTGTTTTATTTTGACAGGCGCGAATGTAACTAAAAGTTAAGGGGTGTGTGGGTGGTGTGCGTGTTGTAAAAAAAAAAACTCGACCGGGGGGGTTAAGACTGCCCCCGCAGCATTACAAATAAGAAGAAGGACCTTCTCACCCGGCCGAGAAAATCCCCGAACCCCCGCCCCCACCCTTACACGGTGGCTTTCCGTCGCCCAAGTGAGAATTGGGCGGGTGCCCCCCCAGTGCTTTGGTTATGGGGACGGACGAGGGGATTTTTTTAACCTCAGCCTGAAATTCGCTCCCACGGGGAGTCGAACCTAGGACCTGAGGAGTGCCGCTGGATCACCTAACCGTTTGAGCTAGGCGCCCTTTGGCTGTGTGCGTGTTGTATTTTACAACTCTTCTTCTTAATGCAATGATACACAGCTCTCCTGCGTATTCGAGAAAAAAAAATCTTAGCATGTGTTGGTGATTCAAAATCTACTAAAATAATATATTCATCCATGGACCATGAATATATTGGCAAACTGATTATGGACTTGTTACACAACCTTAATTACATTAGCATCAAAGCATCTACAATAAGCAGACCACAGAAGTGCAGAGTATCCGAAAAAGGCCTAGACAATTAAACTCATGTGAAAATGAATGGAGAAAGGCAATCAATCGAAAACTCACTTGAAGAGTGTTGAGTTTCACACATAATTTGGGCACTGTCAAATTGTTCAACTTCATAGCCACCTTTTCTTCAGGAACCATAGGCTCAATAAGTTTCCTCTTTGCAAATGGATTCATTGATTCTGCATAACGTGTCAAGACTGGAGCACTAGGAAGAAGGGTAGATCCAGACACTGCAACAGGAAAACAACATAAATACAGTTATTTCCTGGTTCTTCTGAAAAGGCATTATTTGTAAGATAAGAATAACTGAATAAGATTACCCCATGGGAAAAGTATACTAAAAGGCCTATGCTACTTAAAAGGTATGCAAAAGGGCATCCCACTTATTCTGGCAACAACAACAACAACAACAACAACAACAAAGCCTATCAGTCCCAAGCAAGTTGGGGTAGGCTAGAGTTGAAACCCACCAAGAGCCCCTAGTCACGGTTGGCATCCCACTTATTCTGGCGGCCCAAAAAAATGCAGCAACCAACAAAGCATTTGAAATATGCAAATTTAGCATTGTAGAAACAGAACCATCAATGCCTATGTTGATGTTTCTGATCTCGATAATGGATAACCTATCAAGGAATGATGCTAACTTTAAGGTCCAGGTTCACTACTATCAATTTTCAACATGAAAATGAGAGTGCATGAAGCACCAAAATATTTGCAAGCTGTAAAACAGACGTGTTATTAGTCAAGAAAAAAGGGAAATATTTGCATAACGAGATGTTCTGAAGAAAACTGAGGAGCAAAAGAGCAGAACGTAAGTGAGAGAAGTTATGCAGCGTAAGATTGTAGATTGATTATTGGGTTACATGATACATGTACATATATATAGGTAGAGATAAGGGCGGCTTATGGAAACAGAACCGACCCTCCGGTATCTCTACCATATACAACTCAATCTACACCCTTGCTGGACAAGGAATCCAACGCAGGGCAGCTACAAGGGCTGGCCGCAAGGCCCAGGCCCAGATCAGCCATATACAGCTGTCTAACAGTAAGTATTTACAGAAGAGTTTGCAATAGCAATAGTTAATACATGTTGATAGATAAGTAATCCCGGTGTTCATCACCATCAAGAGCATTAGTAGTTGCTACTGACATATATAGGTCAGCTCCTTGTTCTTTTGATTGATAGGCAAGATGGTCAGCAACAGTAGACAGCATAGGAGTAGTTGAATAGTTGGTAGATGATCTAGCTACAGTAGATAGAAAAGGCACCATGCCTGGCAGGTATGCAACTGCCCCTTTTGTATGTGTATATATATGTATGCAAGTATACAATTCAGAGTAGCTTAACAGACTGTGTAACAAAAACAATTACCCAAGATAGTACATCAATATCTATCCAAAACCTGACACATACCTTGTTGATTTTCCATGTGAAGCAAATAGACTTCAAGACTGCTAGTGATTCCGATGAGTAGACTTCGCAAGTGGACGATTTCCAGGGGCAGGCTCGCATTAAAGAACTGATCAACAGTCTGCACATAAAATGGTGAAATATAAGAACCCAAAGAAAGATCAGAGTGATAGTTAAAATATGCATATACTCCCCCCTGGTTCTAAATGTAGGTCGTTTTAGGTTTGTCCTAAGTAAAACATTTTTAGCTTTGACCACCAATAGCTAAAAATCTAACTAGATTTACAGCATAAGGTTGATGCTTATAGATTGATCATAAAAAGTAATTTCATAATATGTAATTATCTCTATGTGAATTATTACACTTTTATAAAAAATTCTAATCAAAATTTAATCTCATAGATGGTGTCAATGTCCACTGACACCCTTCCCCAGACCCCGCACAGAGCGGGAGCTCTCTGCACTGGGTACGCCCTTTTTATAGATGGTGTCAATGTCCCGAAATGACTTACATTTGGAATTAGAGGGAATATTAAGCACCCTAATGAACAATGATTCAACAAAGACTGGTTCAAAAGGTAATCAATATTAACAGAAAACTTCTGCCTTCAAGATGGAAGCTCAGATATTCAGCTTGCACTTAGGATCAAATAGGACTACAAGTAATAAAAATGCAAAATGATTATGGTGAAGTTTGAACCATATTAATGCTAAAAAATGGTTTCCGTTTATCTCTTGAGAGTAAGGAGCATATTGTGCAGAAACTTCTGAGTCAATTAAAAAACTGACCTCCTCCACGATCCGGAATACTTCAACCACAGATCTTGCTTGTTTCTCGTGAGATGATAAAGGTGTCCAATCCTATACCCACAGATGATCAAGAAAAGAGAGCTTATAATCAATTGCACCGGACAATTGGACAGTTAGGACTTAGGAGAGCCAGCGATGTCATTAAAAGTTTCTAAAGTTAGCTAGGCACATCCAACATAGTGAAGTCAAAAGTGACAAAGTACAGGTAATCAGGTACCAGTTGCTAACTGTTTCCTAGTCAGATGATATGGCACTCGTGAAGCTTAAGTAGGTGGTTTGATTGTGGATTTTCTGGAATTGAATAATGTAATCTCTCATCAACTGCACGCCTGCACTATTCACAAAATGCGCTCTCACACACATTAAAGTTACCAGCTAACTGGTGTTCCATGTGTTGGTCACTTGCTGCCCTGCACAGGTAAGCAACAAGCTTACCAGCACACTCACTCACTTGGCTAGAGGTAGAAGAAGGGGTTGAGCTCAGGAACACACACACAGCACAAGCACCAGCCCTGGCCGAAGCTCTGCTTCTGGTTTGTGGCAACTGAACTAACTTTTTCATTGCATTGGATGTAGTATATATACAACTCATGTACCAACTATAAGGTACACATGAGTATGGCTGAGTACAGCCCCAACTTCTCCTAGTACTAGCAGTACAAAGCTTAGATCAGCCCACTACCAAGACATGGCTGATGTATTAGCTACCAACTAATGTACTAGAGGTGGCCTATTGCCATACTGCTACAGCAACTAGGACAGCAGAGATTGACTGATTGCCAAATCTGCTGTGCAGCAAATCAAGAGAGAGAGGTCAGCAGCAGATTATGTCTCACACCATGGTCCGGTTGGCAAGTAACAGTAGGTCACATAAAACATCGTTGTGGCAGGCTGGTAGTTGTTATGCTACCACACACATGCAACTTAGATTCCGACCTGACTGCAATTATAAATTTCACACCCTAAACTGTATTATATGATTCCTCAATATACCACACGAACATTGTGGTGAGTATGTGACTGGTTTTAGCAAATGATAGTACCTGATACAGATTACAACAGTGCCATTTTTATACACAAAAAGGCAGAGAGCTCCCATATCTTCTCTACAAACACGTGTGCAGGGACATCACATATGAATATCACTAAATGCAAAAAACATATGCACAATTAACTATTCGCTCCATTTCACAACATAAATCCACAATGGTTATGCACATAGACCAAGGAGACACCAAATCTAATGAAAAGTGGATGAGAAATGACAACATTGTTAAGTACTCCCTGTTCAATAGCATGCTACTACTACTCAACCTTTTACAGATCATTAACTAATAAAGAAGTAAAGTAGCAGTGAACTTCTGCGGAATAACAAACCTCTATCTCAATAGTACGTTTTGTCCACTCCAAGACATTCTCGTGTTGAGCATGCAGCCATTGGAGAATAAGGGGTGAAGAAAAGCGACCTACCTGTTGGATTCAGGTGTCATTTATTTAGATGTAAACATGTTCTGGAAATGCCAAGTGACATAAAGATATTCCAACAGGCCTTGTTATAAAGACCCCCAAAAAAGGAGCAAGGGCATATTATCTAAAAAATGCTTGATGTTATTCATGGAGATTTGTCCTAGTAATGAACAGAAACTGATGAGATGTTAAGAAAATTTTCAAATGGCAAGGTCTTTGGGCAACTAAAAGCATCCAGTATTTAGACACAAATGGCAACCCAAAAGAAAACCACGAAGCAAAATTGCAAGTAAAGTGGCAAGGAACTATCCCAGAAAGGTGATATATTGCAGAAACATCAAACCATCTAAGACAAGGACATCAATCAGGACACACGACAGCTTAACAGCAGAAAATGGTGTCACTAAAAAAAGCAATAAAAAGGATCAACTAATAGTTTGCTGGTAGTCAAAGTGCCAAACCACTCGATTCTAGAATTCCGAGTAACTTATGTACCAAAGGTTATATCGTACTCCCTCCATTCCAAATTGTAAGTCGTTCTGGCTTTTCTAGGTACATAGTTTTTGCTAGGCACTTAGATATACATTATGTCTAAATACATAACAAAAAATACGTATGTAGAAAAGCCAGAACGACTTACAATTTGGAATGGAGGGAGTACTTAGTGCAATATCAAATCATCGAACAGACAATATAAGATGTCTCATTCCATAGGAAACCATGATGAAGGTGAAAAGGACAGTATTTTTTTCTCGAGCTAATAGGAAAAGATTATTTTACCATTGATAAATAAACAAAACCAAGACAAAGGAAGCACTGCATGAGTCAATTTAATAGATAAAGGACATTTCTTTTTTTTCTCGAATGCGCAGGAGAGCTGCGCATAAAGGACATTTCCAAACATTGAAGTACTTATCATGAATATTAAGAACATTGTGATGCCTTACCATGTATGGCTTTAAATAGTTGGAGAATGAAGACCCAACAGCTTGCCCGTACACTGTGTAAAGTTTCTGAGCTATAAAGAGCTCAAAATTATTCGATGCTGCCAGTATCTCTTTTGAGTTTTCCAAATGATCTGTCCTTTCGAAGAAAAGTTCCTAGTAGCAAATAGCAACACTAAATGTAAATGCAAGATCCCCTAGTAAAGATACCATAGCTGTACAAGGAGTTGAACTAACCAATTGTTTTCCATACAGCATGTGTAAGAAAATTAGAGCTACTCTTTGAGCTTCAGGATAGTACTTGTGAAGTATTGGACTGAAGTCAGTGCACTCTTTCTCTGCCACTGCCTTTAGCTCATTTGCAAGAATTGTCAGCGGATGCTTAAATTCAGAATCTGAGCGGCCATCTGATGAAATTAGGGCCTAATGGAGCATAATAAAGTATCAAGAAGACGTTACGCTGTTTATTATTAGTTATCAAATCGAACTTTTAAAGTTAGACCCATTGATTGTTAGCTCACTTGCTTATATGCAGCATGGATGGATCTGACAATGAGTAAATGGATCAACTTCGACTCTGGTGTACTCCCTACTGGGCTCTCAATGAACTGAAAATGACCCAAAACAGATCAAAGCGCTTCAAAGGAAAAAAAAACTCTTGAAACATCAGTATTCAATGAACCGTAATACATCATCGAATGGGCGAATAAGAGGTCAGTATCAAACACAAAGGAAGAATAAACTGATACCAAGAATATGATAGAAGGATTGAGGGACAAAAAGGAAGATGTGTGTATCAAATACTAACAATGGTAAAAAACAATGATACTTACAATGAGAAACAACAATTTAGATTATGGAATATGTCAAAAAACACTACACATGACATTCTGATCCAAGTGAAGTTTTTATTATTTTCTAACTTCTCATGTTCTGCAAATAATTATTAGTACAAAATCAGAAGAAATTGTGTGATATTATATCCATACTCGTTGAATAAAATATTTAAGGGAAGATCTAGTATTGATACATTACAGTAAAGAATTCCAAATTCCAATGCAAAGTCGCAAACTAAAGAACAAAACTAGAGCTGTCCTAGAGAATTTTAGTTTCTGAAAAGTTCCTAGCTTAGGGCAACATGGAGCTTCAATATAGTTTACACTCAAGGTCTTTCTGGCTACTTGATTTTGATGAAACACAATCATTTCTGATCAAATAGAATGTTTTATAACCATAATGATGTTTCCTCTAAGCATAGTGTCATCTTAATGGTAAAAGGGTTGAAGCCTAATGGAGAGGAGTTAGCCCCAAAATTCTAGTGTTCACTTCAGACATACTAGTACCAGAGCAAAAGCATTAGAAATCTAACCCTTATTTCTTCAAAATCATCCTCAGTGGAGTTTGTCACCAACAGCAAGACCAAGTTCAGTGTGGCCTCAAAGATCGAGTAGTTATTCTGTTGCAGGAAGTCAAGTCAAGAAAAAAAAAATTATGGTAGTACTGTGGCCTTCTATGAAATATAACAAGACATCATACAATACTGATTTACATAGGTTAAGTACCATCAATGGAATTAATTAAGAAGAAACACCAAGCCCTTCTTTCTAAATTGACATAAATTTTCGTTCTTACAGTTTCTTACCTATCAAGACTGTCACACTATGACACTAATTATATTCAGATCATGCAGGTCGCATTACCATACTTTTACTTTTGGTTAATTCATCACTTGCATGGACAAACCTCATACAACATATGGTCATCATGCAAACAATAAAGGATGGCCTACCTACATCAGCAACAGGCTTCTGAGTTCTGAACTTATGCTTCCATGGTAATAAGAAATTAGGTGACTGTCTATTATCCATGGAATTTTATTTGTGCTTACATTCTTCGTCCACAATGAACTTACAGAAAGAGTACGGGTGAATATTTTGTCAAATTATGTGACAGAAAAATTAAAAGTTTAAGCCATTAGATAAGCTAATTAGGTAATGGGCAACCGTAACGATAAGGAATAATGTAATCAGATCAAAAGGAAAAAAATCTCGACCCCTAGGGGTAAGACCTCCCCAGAGGCATTGACAAAAAGGTAGAAGATTCTCTTCTGCAGGGTCGAGAAAAGGCTATGAACCCCAGCTACTCAGGATGTGCCACTAACGGCGAGAACGCGCCTGCAGCCACGTATCATGCTACAACCGTTAATGGACCACATATTTCACTGAAAATAGCACAAGGAGTGGTCTTTTTTGTGAGAACAGGGATTTGAACTCCCGACCTGTAGGTTGCACTTCTGCTTCCCTACCACTGCGCTAGGCGCACGTTTTCGATGTAATCAGATCACATAACAGAGATAAAATTTGTTAACAAATTTCCTTAATTAGCATGCTAAAACAGGAGGGCACATCCAGAAATTAGTCAATGATGTACCGGAAGAATCCGTCTGCTGAAAAACATACAGTTGCAAACAAGGGACGTCAACTAACCTTACTAAAGTATGCATGATAATTGTCTAGCTGTCTGCGGCACCAAACATTTATTTTGAGTAGGGCACTGTCAACCAAACTTAGAACCCTGTTGCCACCACAGGCATCCACAGAACAAATGAAGCTGTTTGTATATAACTCTATTTCTTTAACATCGTGGTGCACTTGAAGTTTCTGTATCTGAAGGCTTGCATGTTTCAGTAGAAGAATCTCCCAGTTTGAGAAAACTGAATGGAAGGAAAACAATTATATGAGTATGCCATGGGTACAAACAAGGTAACACTAATAAAAGCGGTCAGGTATCAATAAGGTTGCTTCAATTAATGGACAAAAGAAGTTTTCCCTGCCTCTAAGCAGAGTAAAGGCAAATCAATTTATTATGGTTCACAAGACAATTGATTCACCAGAGCAGTTCCTTCTATTCAATAGAAAGCATCGTTGTATTACAATGTCCATCCATTCTAAATGTCAACAAGTTAGCTCCTATTGCCTATAAACATACTAGGTGCTCTTGCAACAAAGGAAATGCAGAGACATGATGGATGAGCCACAAATTCATAATTCGCTAGTTCATGCTATCAATAAGGGGCAACGGATGCTATCCGAAAAGGAGAAAGGGCAAACTATAGCAGTAAATAGACCTTCTTGAAAAGCACCCAAGCATAGAAGATGTGGTGCAACTTCTCAGTAATGCCCAATATAGGCCAGGTCAGCTTTGCTGTTTCCAGTATCTCATCAGCCTCCTGGTAGTAAAATTAGATAGCACATTCAGGAACTCAGGATGGAACACTGCTGTCCACGAACAAATCAGCTATGTGGTAGCAGGGTGTGATCTTTTTTAAGCAGACCAGAGAGGATATAATGATATATAGTGAGTAAAGAAAAAACAAACCTCTACAAGTTGCCCATCTTCAAGAATATCAAACACACTGCAAAGTAACTTCTCATATAGCCTAAAATTAAAATGATAGTTATGGGTCCAATGGTAGGTCTCATCTTTAATGTCAAACTTCTTTGTCAGCGCACAAAGTTTTGCGTTGTATCTTTCGATGATAGTCAAGACCTCGACACGGCCCTCAGGAACACTTACAACCCAGTCCTGGAATAGTTAACGATGCATATATACAATGAAATCAATACTGTGAATCAGTCCGTTGCGAAGAGAAAGATGAAACAGTTGTTTATTCTTGAGATAGATACTAGTATCATTGCTAGTACTTGCCTCTGTACTTTTTAGCTTAGAGAGAACTATCCTTAATGTCTTGCTCATATCATACTCAAGAGATGCTGAGAAGAGAAGTAATTCTTCAAGAACATTCGCCTGGATAGCAGAATCAGAGACAATAGTAAGACAGACGCCCATACTGGCATACTGCAGATAGAAACGATTATAAGAGCTTGCCTGTCTTTTCTGCCATTGTCCACGCAATCTTTCGGTTGGAAAATCAAGTTTGCCAACAGAACTTAAGAGCTGTAGTGATATACGCGGCACATCAAGTGTTTCTTTCGCTGTCTTCAAACTAATATGTCTTAAAGCTCGTTTAGTCAGTGCGTCCATAGATTCTGAAATCTGGAAGAATTTTGCCTAATGAGTCCTCTCTAGAATATTTCCTAGCCTAGTAGAGAAGATATTGCTCAAGAAGTAAATTCAAAATGACTGTTGAATAAAAAGGAGGCAAAAAAACTTCTAATCTCTAGAGTCTTGAGGACAGCATAGAAAAAGTTATTTTAAAATTTTTTAAAGGGACTGATGAAAGAGAGAGTAGAAACTAGAAAGGTTCCTCTGATATATTAGCTAAGAACTTTGCTTCCTAAGATCATAACAGACTCTTGTACTCAGCAATAAAATGAAATGAGGGAACCAAAAATCGTTAATATCTGGCATTCATGTGAACATTGAAGAATATTGGCAAGCTAGGCATCATTGCCATCTATATTAGACAAACAGACAGTGAATACCCGAATTTGTTTCTTAAACTAACATGAAAAATGACCAATTTGTGAACAAGACCTTGCCTCCATTTGTACTCGGATCAAATCAAGAATGTGGGCATAGCCATCTTCCACCTGAGGTGATGGATTTGATCCTTCAGTCTTAGTTCTTGACCCTTCAAGAACTTGTGCTTCTTTTCTCTTTTTCTTCAGAGAAGTGTACTTTTCCGCTGTTGGAATTGTATTGTTAAGGAAGATGAGTTAGAATTGTAAATGTATACTTCAAATATGAAGACACACCATGCAGTTAACGCAAACAACCAGGTAGACACATTTTGTAGAAAATTACCTGACAAATAGAGAAGCAAGAAGGACCTCATAAGCTGTTTCTCTTATATCATCATCAGACAGTTCTTGAGTTAAAAAAGAAAGAACAGAATTAGCTCTAGAAAACAAATTAGGTTATCCCCACACGATTCGTCTTCTTAAAACAGGGTAGAAACTAGAAAACATAACAAGTAATCTATATGTTATCATATATTCCTATATCTATGATTCCGGGTATCAATATCCAAAGAATAAGAGAATAATAACAAATGAAGCATGTACAACTTTCTACCTGTGGTCAGCCTAGGCAAACCTAGAGAAAGAATATCCACTTTCTTTACTTGCTGAGGAGAAATATCTGCCAAATTATCGTCATTCATGCCATATCCTATTCCTGAGGCATTAATAGCATCTCTGAAGAAATCTCTTGGTTCAGTTGGTTGTCCTGCTGAACTTGAGTTGTCTTGTACAGGTGCCTGTGGCCCAATGCTAGGTGCCGCTTCCTTTGGAGGGGAATCAGATGGTCGTGGCCTCGAAAGAAGAAAATAAGAGTTCCCTGATGGCGACCCAATCTGAACACAATTAATTATGTTCAGATAAACCTCTACACTTATTATAATACTCCACAGAAAATGTATGTAACAATAGAGCACTCGGTTGTTCGTCGATACCAGAAGATGAAACTCGTTATGCCAAATTATGCACATTTAACTATGGAGGACGAATGGAACACTCAATCGAATCAGTGATCTTCACTTTAACACTAGGCTTTTAAAATCCAAAGAATGGAAGGAATTGCGAAACAGTAGAATTGAGGAGATTTAAGCATTAAGTAGGTAATGGTGAATACGACTACATAGCCATTTCATTACAACCGTCGAGAAAGAAAGTATCCAATGGTTGGATCATTAGATGGAAGGCTCATAAATGTATCGGATGGTTTAGATGCATTGTTGTACTTGAGT
Organism: Miscanthus lutarioriparius; assembly: GCA_904845875.1. Lineage (NCBI taxonomy): Eukaryota > Viridiplantae > Streptophyta > Magnoliopsida > Poales > Poaceae > Miscanthus > Miscanthus lutarioriparius. The sequence goes on along the minus strand of CAJGYO010000011.1, from coordinate 18,425,292 downwards.
TGTACTAAAGCAGTCACATTAGAAGTGTTTCCCATACATAAAATTGACAGATATCCTAATTAAATTGCAATACTGAAATCTGTAATAATCTCAATGGTTTTAAAGATCAAGCACTATCAACTCTGATTAAGAAAATACTGGAGAAGCATGCTGCTTACAGTTGACGAAATTCATGCATGGTGGCATATTAGCATAAGAGCCGTGCAGCCTTTTTGTAATGAATTCTCAACTCCCTATTGCAGTAATTATATTGAATTCAATTGCATAACTACAAGACAGCTAATCAGTTGCAAAATTTTAGAATTCAAAATTTTATATAAAACTACAAAAATCCAACAATATATAGCCCCAATCCTACCAACCGTTCACAGACACTTGACGTCAAAGAAGACGACTTATTTCGGGATCAATCATAACAATCCAACAAGCAACGATGAGCTCAAGCCGAAATGGCAAGGAAATTCATTGATGAGATCGCCTCATACCATGATAGGGTACCTCCTCTCGTCGAAGTACCTCCTCGTGGCTTCCGAAGCATTAAATTGGGCGCCTGAAATGATCAGAACTCGAACCATCAGGCGAATAAACTCGCCGTCGCCGATCAAACACACATGACCAAGGTTCGCGAGCGGGCACGGAAGGGGTTCTGCCTGCCTTACCGGAGGCGACGCACTCGAGCGCGTAGTCGGCGCTGACGGCGTCGAGGTCGACGCGGGAGAGATCGAGGCGCGGCCGCCCCGCCGCCGGCGGAGAGGAGGAAGCCGAGGAGCCTGCGCCGGTCGCGGCGGTACACCTCCAGCATCGACGCCGCGTCCATGGCCCCACCGCGCGAAGGTGCTCGTCGAGGCCGAGGGTTTGGACGCGGGACTAGGACTCCTGGCTGGCTCTCAGGGGAGGCGGAGAGGGTGAGGACTGAGGAGACTGGCCCTGCGATTGTGACTGCGAGTGCGGGTGCGCGCAAATCAGCCGAGGGACAGGGACAGGGGCTTTGGTGCGGTGAACAAAGAGACGGGAAGAAGCAGACCGCGTCGGGGCCCGCGACGGCAAAACTGGACGATGCGTACCCGGCACGGTCCGCCTTCCTCCTTTCGAAATTCGTTTTCCTCCGGCGGCGCTCAAACTTCGCTGTCACTTTGACAGGGTAGGATTGGCGAACGGCGAGTGCGCACGAGCAGCAGGCGTGGCGCGAGTGCGCGACGCGCGGTCAGCGATGTTCCCGACTTCGAGGTGCGACCGTGCGAGAGGGGCAGAGGGTGATTTGAGTCGTCCCAGTCCGGCAGTCCCACCCTGTCCATTTTTGGGCATTGAAAGTTGCTGGATCAGCCACCACCGTGGCACCTGGCACGACAATACCAAAACATTTACATTCCGTCTCGAGTTTTAAAAATTTTGGGTCTGTTTGGTTCCTTGAAATTTGCCTGTCTTTGCCACAATGTAGAGACTAGTGATATAGGACACTCTGATAAATTAAAAGCATCTAAAAAGCCAACCGTGCAAGCGGTAGAGGGAAGAGAGAGGAAGAGGGATGAGAGAGAACAAATAGTATTTCTTTATTTTTTATGGTATTTTTTTTGCTATGGACTATTGTATAGATGACTCCCATAATAGTTCAAGCGTGTAGAGAATATTTTAGTCTTTATGGACTACTCCCTATATCCCGTAAAAGAGTCGGGACTCACGTTTGGTCGAACTTTCTTAAGTTTAACTACGTTCATTTGTATCTCAAAATACAAAATAAGTTTATTATTGAAATATATCCAACGATCTATCTAATGATACTAATTATATGTTATAAATATTAATATTTTTCTTATATATATTTGGTTAAAGTTAAATGTATTTAACTTTTCGAAAAGCGAGAGTGACATTTTTTTATGGGATACAGGGAGTACTCTACTGCTGCATTTTGATTACTCTGAGGCCATGCCCAATACGCCGGCATGGGTAGGCTCTTACACCATATGAAGGAAACAAGCAAAAGGGGGCTTCACAGTCAGGGCCTGTTTAGTTCCACTCCAAAATACCAAATTTTTCAAGATTCTCCGTCACATCGAATCTTTGGACGTATGCATAAAGCATTAAATATAAATAAAAAATAAAACTAATTACACAGTTTAGACGAAATCCACGAAACGAATCTTTTAAGCCTAATTAGACTATGATTGGACACCATTTGCTAAATAACAACGAAAATGCTACAGTAACATTTCACCAAAAATTTCGACATCCAAACGGTGCCTCAACCAGGGCTTCCCCAACACAAGCATACGCACAGTGCGTTCGGCTGGTACGGTCTTGATTGTTTCAGCTTAACTTATTCTCTCATATAATACTATTTAATCATCTAAATTCAGCTGAGCTACAGTGCTCCTATCTACCAGCCGAACGCAATCATTAGACCCATAGAAAAAGTAACGTTCCAGGTGTGCAAGAGTGAATTGAAATCACCACCCCATAAATATAGGTTGGATTCCTCACTTGACGTGACATTGTTTTTTAGAGCTAAAAGGCTATAGGTGTTGCAGATTTTTTTTCCCTTCCCTCTACTCCAAGCATCCACTCTGTAGCCAGAATGCATTCTCTATGAATTGCTTCATGTTTGCGTCAGATAAGGCCAACGGCCCTTCTGCGTACCAATTTTTTTTTACCGTTCGGTAGAGCTCCAGCTTCAACCAAAACAAAACAGAAATATGGCTTTATCTGTAGAGCAGCTTCATTCGTGGAGCTGAAACCATTTTTTTTTTTTTTGACCATTTGCCAAAGCAGCTTCTCTTTACTATTGGAATATGTGAAATACCCATAATGCCCTTTTCTTTTTTTTTTTTTTTTCCTTTTCCTTTCTCTCTTTATTTCCATTCTCTCTCTACCTTATCTCTTCACCCCACCGTGTCCTCATCTTCTCTCTTAGCTGCAGTAGCTCTGTCTGTCATGCTCCGCATCCTCATCTTCCTCGAGCTCTCGGCCTCTGAGCTTTCAAGACATAGCGTGGAAGTGCGTCGTCTCGACCACAGTTGTTGTGCCGCTTTGCCGTTGCTGCCCTCACCTCTCTGTGCCGCCTTGCCGCCATCGCTCCTCCTCCGCCGCCGCCGCCTCGCCCAGCGCCCGGTGAGCTTGTCCGGCCGCTGCGCCTCGCCGCAGCACTCTGTTTGGCTTCTCACGCCTCTACCTCGCCCAGAGCTCGGCGTGTCTGCTCGGTCTGCCTCTGCCTGCTGCATACGCTTTCGGAGGAAGGGCGGTTTGGGAGGGCCCACATGCACTGGACGGAGGGCCGGAGGAAGCCAATATTTTTTCGCTCCGGCTCTCGGTCGTGCCTTCTCTTAGCGTGTTTTCCGAGACTTCTTCAAAGAAGCCGAAGCGGTGAACACCCATTTAGTTGGCAACAAAGTGAAGCGGCTCCGGAGCGGTTCCAGGAGCACTACCAAATGGCCCCTAGGACTGCAAGCCTACTACTCGTGACTTGAACACTTAGCCCTTGTTTAGTTCCACCCTAACTTCCAAAATTTTACTACTGATACATGTCACATCGAATATTTGCGGCCCGTGTATAGAGCATTAAATGTAAGCGAAAAGAAAAACTAATTGCATGCAGTTTGGTGGAAATTTGCGAGAGCTTAACGTTTTGAGCCTAATTAGTCCACGTTTGAACACTATTTACCAAATAAAAACGAAGCGTGCTACTGATAGTATCAAAGATCCAAATTCCTACAACTAAACACAGCCTTAACGTAGACGTGGAGGCTGGGACAATAATCCATGGTGGTGCGTTGGAAAAGTTATCATATTGTCTTGCATAGGGTGCTCGTGGCCTCGTTACAAGAGGCATTGGTTTGGACCGGAAAAGACACGAACCACGTAGAAACATCTGTGACATTTGACTGATGGATTTAGAAAATTAATGGCTTTAGAGCAACGTTTGGAGAGAAGTAATGGTGGGCTCAAGATGTAAAAAAGTACTTGTGGCTTGGGCTATGAAAATTGGAGGCTCTGTCCATCTAGATTCTAGAGCTACCGTGTGGAGTAGTTTTTGTTAAGACCAACATTTTTGGTAATCAGCATTGGTCGTGCTCTAACAGTGTTAGAGCATGTTTGATGCATAGAACTAATAGTTAGTGACACTTTTGTCCTTTAACATTCACCTATCCATCTATCAGGTATCAGGGTACATGATAGACAAAATCATCGATGCATCAACATTTTAGCTTCTTGATCCAAACAACAACCATCTAGTAGGTAGTCAGTTATAGTTATTTGACTAATACTCCCTCCATCTTAAATTAGAAAACTACCTTCCCAGATATATTGATTTTTTACTATATATCTAAATAAATATCTAAATACATAGTAAAAACTATATATTAAAAAAATAAAATGTCTTATAATTTAAAATTTTGAAATAGAGGGAGTATTAGCTGTAAACTGTTAGCCAACTTACTTTTAGCGTAGTCAGTTGTAACACCCTCGGTGTTACACCCTAAATCATTTACTAAAACATGTCATGAGCATCATGTTTATGTGTTACTATATGTTATAAAGTGTGAAGATCAATTTCTTATAACCTAAAATGACTAATAAAAATGTTAAACGAAAGTTGATTCAATAGCTCATGTATATCAAGTAGGGTTTAAAACTAATTTTTATTGAACAAAAATGCTATAGAACATATATGTGGCGCTTAAATAAAGATTGGAATATGAACTTTGTAGATGACAATGAAATATTTGCTGTAGAAAAATAACATTGCTAGCCAACATTTCTAATAGCCTAGAAATACAAATTGGAATCAGGTTCAGCTCAAAAGACTTAGAATATTTTTAAGTACGTTAACAGTTAGACAATGCCATGTTTGATAATTTATTTTGCAAAATCGGGTTAAGAAAAGATGTTATATTTTAGCTCGGATTGGTAGCCTCATATGCCATCTTGAGTATGGTGGAGATGATTTAGGTCCAGAAGCAACCGTCTAGTTTTTATAGGCGCTTTAAAATTCGTGCACGACACGGTCTCATTTGGTTGGCGGCGTGGGCGTGGTCACCCTTTCGGACGTTCGACGTCGCCCGCATTTGGATGTCTCACTAATACGCGCCTTATTTGCCAAGACGTGGCCGGCCACGTGTAACACCATTGGTGTTACATTGTACCGTTTTGTTAAAAACACCGCATGAGCATCATACTTGTCTGTACCTGTGTGTAATTTGGAGTATAAATCAATATACGTCACTTGACATGTTTATCTGAGACAAGAAACAAATGTTACATTTCATATCGTTTTACATTGTTAGTATTCTAAGCGAATTTTTATCGGATAAAAATGCTATAGAACGTCTATGCGAACCTTGATAGAGTTGATAGTACGTACTTCGTAGGCGACGATGAAATATGTGCGGTCGAGGACGAGGTTCGTTAGCTAGAATACCCAGTAGGTCTAAATTGTAATTCGATGAGTAACCATTCGAAGTTAAGTCTTTTCGCGTAAGTTTGAAAATGGGTCGATGAAGCCACTTTTGGCAATTGTTGTAGAACGATCGGCTTAGGAAGTGGCAAGATGTCATGACTCGGTCGATAGCCCTATGTACCCTCTTACGCATCGAACAACTGGTTTGGCATTGAGATATCGGGTTCGAGTTTTGAGCTGCTTTAAAAAGCGTGCACGCACATGGTTTAGCTCTGGGCACGGTCACCACCCTCTGCTGGCCTGGCACCGTTCTTTGGCTTGCCGTTGCCGCTACCCTCGCTTTGTCGCGTGTACGCACGTTCATGGCCCTTGCGTTGTAGGCCAAGGCCGCCGCCTGCCGTAGCGTTGGCTGGCCGCTGCCGCTGGCGGCGCTGCGCCGCCATACAGCAGCAGCGAAGCGCCAGTCGTGTCCTCACTACCGCCGTGAAGGCACATCGCGACAAGGTCTGGCGGGCGCGCGCCTTGGTCGCTTGTCGCCACTCATTGGCCTTGTGGTCACATGTAAGCGTGGGCGACGCGATGCGTCCGGGACACCGACCCGTGCTCGCCTGCCTTTCTGGCCGGGGCGATCGAATCGCGCGCTACGCCGCCGATCGCCACGCCCAACTTTGCTCGTTGACTCACCGTGGTCGCTTTCGCGCGTGGGACGACCGCCTACTCCACCATCACCTCGGCGTCACATTGCGCTATGCTTCTCTTGTCCGGCGCTGTCCGTTGTGGCGCCGTACCGAAGTTTCATCGGCGTCTTGGGTTCGGCCGTGCGGACAGCCGCCTGGAGCACGTCCCGTTGTTCCCCATAGTTGTGTGTGCTTGTATTTTGCGTTGACATCCACAGCCGGGCCGAACCAAGCCGTGCCAAAGCTCCCCTGTCTTCGCTGTCGCCATGGCCGGCGGGACCCCTTCCTTCAATTTGTCGTGACCGCAACACTATACTCCAATTCGTCTCACCCTCGGCTCCGCTAGGTAGCCGGTCACCCAACTTACCCCACCGCGATGTAGGTGCCGCTGCACGGTGCCTCGATTCCAAATCACCATTCTGCCGGGTCCTTAAGACCGGACGAGTGCACGCCATGGGCAAGCCACCTACTCATAGCACCCCGTGGCGATTCATTGCATCACTAGCCTAGTCTTACCCTCCTAAGCACCCTGCGCACCTCAGTCATAGCTTACAGCAGCCCAGCCTTCCCCGATGCGGCCGTGCCATCGCTGTGCGCCGTCGCATCGTAAAGGACCACCGCCGGGGAGGGAGCCCGGGACAACGCCCCTGTTAGCCGTATCGCCTCTAGTCGATGCACATTGTCATCGAGGTAACCATCGGTCCCTTAGATAGGAAATGGAGGGTTGGGTGACGCCGGCGTGGTCGCCCCGTGCCCGTGCCGTCGCGCCAGTGCGCGCACGGGTGCCGGGGGATGTCGCCGCGACAAAGAAGAAGGGGAAGGGCGTAGCTGTAAAACCGTAGACTAGAAGAATAGTGTCGTAGAGCTCACAGAAAATACAGGGTAGTTCGGGGGTGTTTTTGCATGTTTGTCGTCGCGTGCGGGTCTCTCTCATCGCGGGCCGTTGGCTGGCTGGCGCACGCGCCGTGTCGTTGTGGGCCGAGCCGCACGAGTTGGGCCGCGAGTTAGAATTCGGTTTCTTCAATTTCCAGTAAAGTAGAAATGCTTATGCAATTTAGTTTTCAAGCTGAACTTTAATAATTTGTAGTAAATTGAGTAGTGGTCCAAAAATAGTGAGACTAATTTTGTTAGGTTTGCAAAAATACCGTCTATTTATTAGTATAGTTTGATTGCAGTTAGTTGTGGCAAGTATTGGGTCATAAGTTCAAAACCAGAAAGCTAATATTATGTAGATTAATAGTTGTAGGAATATTTGTGGAAGATTGGTGATAGTTATGGATATAAAAATTTTACAGTAGACTCGCTAGGTTATTATATACTTGCTGTAAATTTTGTAGCCTTACAATGCGTTGTTAAATAGAGTAGCCATTACCCTTGCTTTATCGTATATAGCGTAAAATTAGCTTTAGGGGTAAGAACACCTATAGTTGCTATAGTAATAACGAATGTCATATTTCAAACTTATCGGTAACAATAGATAGCTTAGCACCATGGTCGGTATCACTAGCTTAGTAGTTAAATCGATGTACTTTTATTTTAAGAATTTTTGTTGTCATATTATTAAACATTGCATTGTCATTTCATGTAGATCGCGAGCTAGTAGAACTCGTGCCCGTCGACGAACAGGAGTACGACGAGGTGATTGAGGAGTATGAGGAGGAGATCATCATGTAGGAGGGAGCCTAGGAGTCTGCTGGTGCTGACCCTACTGACCCGTCGCTTGCCCAAGGCAAGCCCCGGAGCATAACCCATATTTTAATAATCACTAAATATATATATGTGATGTGCATTTAAGTTACTGTCATTTTATGGAAACTACCTGCATAAATATATCTATCTATAAGTCTTACTAGTACAGATCGAGTAGCTGCTATGCTCAGGATATCGATAGCGTGAGTAACCTGTCATTACTCGCAAATAGGTAATAAAATATGATCACTCATGATAAAATGGAGAAAAGGAAAGTGGTGACCGGGCAGGGATATGGTTTGGGTACTGGTGGGTGTGAGGGGTTGTGTCCTGCGGCCAACAGGGCATAGCTCGGTTACACTTTTTCCCTGTCTATGTCGATTAAGGACCGGTCGTTGCATATGACTCTAGGCAAGTCACAGATTTATTGTCCCGAGCGCATACTTAGGTGTGGGTGCAGGGAAAACTTGTTGCTCTCTTATCGCGGATCTGGCTCTTTCCGGACCGACTAATTGGAGGCGGAGATGGTGGAGGTCGTTGCACCACACTGAGTCCGGGACTTAGGAGTGGGGGTTTAGAGTCCAAGTTTGGACGGGGACTTGGACACCCGGGACTGGAGAGTGATGGGTTAGTCCTACTTGTGCCTGGGATACAAGTGGGGCGTGTGCTTTTGGGGCACCTAGCTGGGCACATTGATTCACGAATCACCGGATGATCCTAAGACACGGCTTGTCTGTGGTTTAGCACCGTAGTAAGAAATCGAAAGTTGAAAGGAGAAGAAATAGAGGCGATTGCTCAACTCTTGCTTGAAAATAGAACATGTGCTTATATAGGCGGGCTAGGTGATAACTTAATACGGCTAATAATAATACATAAATAAGGACTCACTATTAGTATTGCTTTTACGCCAAAAGAAAGTAGCCAACCATAAAGCTTATCATATTCCTTAGAGTCGGGAAAATTATTCCCACTAGTCGAATAAGTCTTTGCAGTACATTGTGTACTCGGGGTTTATTTATCCCTATTGCAGGTGATGCATGAGAAGTACCTTGTGTGGAGGATTCTTCTGGTGGTCTCAGATGGATCCTCGTCCCTATCGCTAGATGTATATTTTTAAAATTCCGCAGTTTATCATTCCGCACTCTGATATTTGGTATTGTAATAATATACTTTTTAAGAAACTCTAATGTATGAAATGGACTGGTATTGTAACTCGTTCTCATTATTGGATCCTTGGGAAAATGTGGATCTTTTGGGCTCTCCCTTGGGGTGTGCCCGACGGATACCGCCCATTGCCGCTTGCTTTCAGGGTGCTTAGTGTCCGGTGGAAGACAAGCGCGCCCGTAAGTGTGATAATTTGGGTGGTTTACGCCACACCACGGCCGCTCTGGCTAGCTATGGTCAGCCACGGCGGCTCCTAGCGACGGAGCCATCTCATCGCTCTTTGCTCTTGTGAGCGGTGATCTTGCCACCCCCCGGCCATGTTGCCATCTGCCGACGACCGCCCAGCCATACGACACGGTACCGGTGTCGTTGCCTCGTAAATCTGTTTGTGCCTCCCTCTACATCTCTACCCCCTAGGCCCAAAGGCAATGTTGCCTGCTTTGCGCTTTACGTGGCCGGGCTCGTCATCGCCTTGTCATTGATGGCACTACGGTGCGCGGGCCACGTCGGTCATGAACGCGCGCGCATGTCTGCTAGCGCCTAGACGTGGGTCTCCACGATCGCGCCAACCAAATTCAACCAAGACACGCACACGCCAAGCCACCGGCCGTACCCTACCGCTCTCCCTCTGTTTCTCATCTCTCTACCGCCATTGAGTCGCGCCCACGTGTGAGCCAGAGAGTGGTCACCTCTACTCAATTCCGCCCGTCTACACCTTCGCCCTCCCGTCTTCTCGCTGTTCGACCCCACCCAGCCATGAACAAGGCACTGCCAAGCTCCAATTTTGGAGTTTCCCCGCCGTCGTGCCGATAAGGCCATGTTCGGCCTTGGATATGGGCAACCCTCTTACCGTCCCTCCTGAGCCAATTTATCTGCACCACTAGCTTCACCTTGCCTCCCTCACCACCTTGCGCACGCTAGTGGAACCGCTACCGCCTCGCCGTCGTTGCTGACGCGATCATGCGTCGTGCTTGCGCCGCAGACGGCTTTCGGCCAAGACGTGGCCAGCCCTCTTCCGTCATCCCCCGTCCCAATCATCACCTCGACCTGGTCCATGGTAGCCTCCAGATGCTCACACGCTAACCAATTAGGCCTGTAGCAACCCTAGCTCACCGGAATAGTGGCACCGCCGTCGCGGATGGCTACCTGCGTCGCTCTGACCTTCCCCACCTGATTGTGTCACCCGCACACACACGTTAAGCATAGCCCTTTCCAGGTTAGAGATTGTGACCGCCCGTAAGGTGGTGTCTGTCAGAGGTCCCTAGTGGTGGGTGGTGGCCTATTTGTATCACCGACGCCGCGCACCGCATTCTGTTGGGTCATCGGGGGTGTGCGCGGGAGAATTCTAGGAAAGCCAAGGGGTTAAGTGAGAAGGTTTGAGAGAGGAGGAAATAGTGTTAGCACTTAGTTGTAATTCGGGAGAAGTTTGAAGTCTCTTTTGCTAAATCGCCAGTGCGCGTGAGCTTTCCCCGGCGTGGGCCGTCTCCACGTGGGCCGACCTCGTGTGGGCCTCCCTGCACCCAGAAGCCACTACTCTGCTGGTGTATTTGTGTCAAGACGGGCAGCATGGCGTGTGTGGGCATGAGATTTTGTTTTTCTTTTCCTGAGAAATTAGAAATAGTTTTCTAATTTAATTTTTGAGCTGATCTTTGATAAATCGTATAAAATCCTGTATGTGTCCAAAAATTATGAAACAAATTTTATTAGGTCCCTAAAATTGTGCTCTATCTGTTAGTGTATTTAGTTCATATATATACAAGTTGATACCAGGAGCTATTAAATTATTTGAGAGTGTTCAATACTATTAGGTTAAATATTGTAGATTTTTTTGTGGTGGATTGGTGATAGCTTTAGTCCTGAAATTTTTATGGTAGCTCACTTTCGAGGTGCTTAGTGTCTAGTGAAACACGAGTGCCTCTGAAAGCATGTTATTTTGGGTGGTTCTACCACAGGTGGTATCAAAGCCAATAATGAGTCTACAAGTTTAAAAACTCTTTTCAAAACCTAAAATTAGACCAACAAAAGCTTTGCGAAAAATAGGATGCGATAAATTACGTAAATAAGTATACGTCCAAGTAATATGGTCTATCTAGGATAGTGGCTTTGGTTTTATCTAATCAATCTTCTCGCGGAGATACACTAACTTCTTTGTGTAAGAATCGTTTAAGCGTCGCTAAGTGAGTGAGTGTCTTATTTGTGCCAAAAAATTATATCTGAATACCGCTATATTAAAGCTTGAGCAAGCGAATTGGTCGATCCATGCATCATGAAAAAGAATCTTGCTTAAACTAAACACTCCCACACGTATAATTTTTAGATAGTAAATTGATAGGATAATAAATAAAGAGAAATTCTTTAACTCTTAAGAAAAAGTTCTCATTTGTAACCACTTATTTGGCCTTATCATCTCTCTAGCCTTTTGTTCTAAGTCACGGAGGTCTAGTCCCTAATGGTGGGTTTCTATCATTTCTGAGATGAACTTGAGGTCAGTGGTGGGAGCACCGGTCTTTGGGATGGCCCGTGGTCTTGGTGAAGACCAGGGCAAAAATGGTCGTGGCGATGATCATGGCAATGCCAACTGGGAGAGCCACGAGGCCCCGCTCCTTGGTCCTCCTCCGCCACCACCATCGCCTCCGATGACCCATCTTTGAGATGATGCATTGAGATGTTGGTGCGCTTGTCGTGAGTCGACCCGTGCCTTGGAGATCTTTGGCATAGGCTATTGGTGGCTTCACTCATAGAGGTCCCGGTGGCAATGGCGGGAATGGGGGTGGTGCTCATGGTTAGAGAGGCCCTATTCCTATCATGACTTTTGGGACACACACCGCCCATGTTCACGCTGTTGTTGTTGAGCCTCTAGACGCGAAGCATTGCCTTTGTATTTTGAAGCGAAGTTTGACTACCCAATGTGGTGATGAGCGTAGAAGGTGCGCTTTGTCAGTATAGCGACTTCTAGGATGCGCCGATTGCTTGGTGGGACACTTTCAACGCCATGCGCACTGTGGACCACCATGTGACTTGGCAGGAGTTTACCACTGCTTTTTCGTTAGTACTATATTTCTGCTAGTCTGCTGAACAGGAAGTTGTCCGAGTTTTTAGAGCTGAAGCAAGGAAATATGACTATGATGGAGTATGTGAACTAGTTCAACCATCTTGCACGGTATGCTGGGACTCATGTGGATACTGATGAAAAGATAGACTGTTTCAATCGTGGTCTCTCTTGTATCTTGCAAGAAAAGCTATATACAGGGGGGGCTATCAGACCTTTGGTGCTTTAATGAATGTTGCAATTGCTATGGAGGGACTTCAGTGTGACACTCAGGCTGAGTAGAAGCATAAGAGGGTGATCATTGGGTCTTCTAGTCACCCACAGTCTTAGAAGGTACATGCTGTGAGGAGGGTTTCCTATCACTCTCCGAGTGGACAGTCGTCTCGTTAGACTCAGCAGACTCACTAGGTACCTCCCACTTAGTACCGTGCACCTACTCGGCAAAAAAGCGGCTGACCTCGAGGGACAATAGGTTTTGTCTCGTCAGGGACAGAGGAACAAGTCGGGTGCTTGTTTCAAGTGTGGCAAGGAAGGCCACTATGCTCGTGAGTGCCCCCAGAACCAGCTTACTCAGTCTTCTCAGCCTTCAACCAACTCTCATCTGGTCAAGAGGACTATCATCAGGAAGAAGGTGTCCATGAGCCGCTCGGGACAGGTTAACTTCACTGAGGCTGAGGAGACCCCGCAAGGAGAGCCTATGATGGCTGGTATGTTCACCATTGATTCCCACCCAGCATATGTATTATTTGATTCTGGTGCATCACATTCATTCATGAGTATGGGGTTTGCACAAAGGTACAATATATCTACTATGGCTATTCATATTGCCTATAGAATCCGAACCCGGGGTGCGCAGTTGTGTGTTAAAACTTAGATGGACATAGTGAGACTAGTACTAGCAACTCATTCTTATCGTCTCCAGTTCATGGTGCTGCCGGGGCAAGGCATAGATGTAATTCTGGGAATGAACTGGTTGAGAAACTATGAGGTAGTCTTGAACCTTAGGCAGAGAGTTGTTGAGTTGAAGCTTCTTTCTTCTGAGGATAGAATGTCTCTTCTTATGTCTTCAGTTTCCACCCTGCCAGTTATTGCTCATACTGAAGCCTCTCCTGACCTTGCCTCTATTCCTGTGGTCTATGAGTTTTCGGATGTCTTTCTCGAAGATCTACCTGGGTTACCACTAGACCGGGATGTGGAGTTTGCCACTTAGTTAGAGCCTGGTACTGCTCCTATTTTGTGGCATCCTTATCGCATGGCTCTAAAGAAATTGGCTCAGATGAAGAAACAGTTAGAGGAATTGTTGGAGAAGGGATTAATCCGTCCTACCTCTTTACCATGGGGTTGTCTAGCTGTTTTGTGAAGAAGGACGACACTCTTCGGATGTGTGTGGATTATCGCCCTCTCAACGCGATAACCATTAAGAATAAGTATCCTTTACCTCGTATTGATACTTTGTTCGATCAGCTGGCTGGTGCAAAAGTGTTTTTGAAGATTGATCTTCGTTCTGGATATCACCAAATTAAAAATCCGATTGCAAGATATATCAAAAATAACTTTCTCTACTAGGTATGGGTTCTATGAATACCTAGTCATGTCTTTTGGTCTCACCAATGCTCCTCCATTCTTTATTTATCTCATGAATTCCGTCTTCATGCCGAAGTTAGACAAGTTTGTAGTGGTGTTTATTGATGATATATTGATATATTCTAAGGACAATGAAGAGCATGAACAACATCTTCGCATAGTCCTGACCCGATTGCGGGAACACAAGTTGTATGCCAAATTCAGCAAGTGTGAGTTTTGGTTGGATCGAGTGCAGTTTTTGGAACATGTCCTAACACCTGAAGGCATCTCTGTGGATCCTAGCAAGGTGCAGGATGTGTTAAATTAGAAATCTTCAAAGTCAGTGCATCAGATTCGTCAATTCCTTAGTCTTGCTGGTTATTATTGGCGCTTCATCCCTGAGTTTTCTAAAGTAGCTCAACCAATGACCAAGTTGTGCCAGAAGGATGTCAAGTTTGTATGGAGTCTGACTTGTGAAGAAGCTTTCCAAGCCCTAAAGAAGTTTCTTACCTCTGCTCTTGTTCTTGCCCAACTGGATATTGATAGGCGTTTGATGTGTATTGTCATGCCTCTAGGACTGGACTAGGATGTGTGCTTATACAAGGCGGACATATGATCGTTTATGCTTCACATCAGCTGAAAAAGCATGAGTTGAATTATCCCACTCATGATTTAGAGCTGGTTGCTGTTGTGCACGCTCTAAAAATTTAGAGACATTACCTATTGAGAAATAAAGTGCATATCTACACGGATCATAATAGTCTCCAATATATTTTCACTCAATCCGAGTTGAATACGAGGCAACGGAGGTGGCTCGATTAATCAAGGATTACAATTTAGAAGTTTATTATCATCTGGAAAAAGCTAATGTAGTAGCTGATGCCTTAAGTCGTAAGTCGCATCAAGTTGAAGAAGAATTTTTATCTCTCAACCATTCTGAGGTGTTAGCTCATATTGCTCTAGTCTATGATTTACTTAAGCAAATTATTATAGAGCAAAGGCAAGATGCTTCGAAAATTCCGCATATCAAGAAGCTAATCGTCGAAGGGCATGGTCCTCATTTTAGTATTGATGATCGAGGTGTGGTGAAGTTCAAGAACTGATTGGTAGTTCCCTCAAGTAATGAGCTTAGGAGAAAATTTTTGGATGAAGCTCACAACTCTAAATTATCCATTCATTTGGAAAGTAACAAGATGTATCATGATTTGCGTCACTTGTATTGGTGGCCAAATATGAAACAGGATATTATCAAATACATCTTAGAATGTGAAATTTGTGGAAGGGTTAAGGCGGACCATATGCGTACGCCTGGATTTCTACAGCCCTTGCCTATTCCTGTTTGGAAATGGGAGGATATTTCTATAGACTTTGTTGTGGGTTTGCCCTACACGACAAAGGGGTATGACTCTATTTGGGTCATTGTTGATCGCCGTACCAAGTCTACTCATTTCCTCCCGGTGGATACAAGGTATTCAGCCAAGAAGTATGCCAAGCTGTATTTTGATCGGATTGTGACCCTACATGGAGTTCCTCTTACCATTGTTTCGGATAGAGGGTCGTTTTTTTTGTCTCTCGCTCGGAGCATCTCCGAAGTGTCTCAGATTTGTCTTCTCAGAAGTTCAACTTATCATCCACAAACTGATGGTCAAATAGAAAGGATCAATCAAGTACTTGAAGACATGTTGAGATCTTGTGCCATTTCTTATCCAGAAAAGTGGGACGAATGCTTGACTTTAGCTGAGTTTTCCTATAACAATAGCTATCAAGAAAGCATTCATATGGCACCTTTTGAGGCCCTGTATGGCAAGAAATGTAGAACACCTCTTAAATGGGTTGAAGTGGTGATCACGGTTATTTTGGACCTGATTTTATCAAAGAAGCTCGGGAGCAAGTTAGTGTTATTCAGAGTCATTTGAAGGCGCCTCGAATCGCCGAAAGCTTATGCGGACAAGAGGAGAAGGCCCTTGCGGTTTGAAGTTGGTGACCATGTGTACCTAAAGGTATCCCCAATGAGAGGTGTGCATCGGTTTGGAGTCCGTGGAAAGTTAGCTCCTCGTTATGTTGGACCTTATAAAGTTTTGGGACGGTGTGGTACTGTTGCTTATCGTCTCCAACTTCCGGATATTT
Source organism: Miscanthus lutarioriparius (assembly GCA_904845875.1). Classification (NCBI taxonomy): domain Eukaryota; kingdom Viridiplantae; phylum Streptophyta; class Magnoliopsida; order Poales; family Poaceae; genus Miscanthus; species Miscanthus lutarioriparius. Next base: position 18,409,631 of record CAJGYO010000011.1, on the reverse strand, counting down.
TGTCATGAGTACATAATGTCTTTCATGTCTCCTATTTGAAAAAAGTGTTTACGAGTTCTTGATGAAGTGGTAGAAATTGAAAGACTCCCTCTCCAACCTGATCTTTCTTATATTTAGCATCCTATCAAAATCTTAGATGAAAAAGAGAGTTACTAGAAACAAAGTGGTGAAATTTTACAAAGTCTAGTGGAAAAACCATTCGAAGGATGAAGCAACTTGGGAACAAGAGGGTTATATTCTAGAGCATTATCCCCATCTTCTCCCCGAAGTATCGAGGTAATGGGTTAAGTAAAAGTTTATTTCTTATCCCTTTTCCCACACTAGGCACATACATGAAATCTTGTGACGAGATTTTGTTTAAGGGGGGAGAGTTGTAACACCCACGGTGTTATACCCTAAATTATTTACTAAAACATGTCATGAGCATCATGTTTATGTGTTAGAGCATGTGATAAAGTGTGAAGATCAATTTCTTGTAACCTAAAATGACTAATAAAAATGTTAAACGAAAGTTGATACAATATCTCATGTATATCAAGTAGGGTTTAAAACTATTTTTTATGGAACAAAAATGATATAGAACATATATGTGGCGCTTAAATAAAGATTGGAATATGAACTTTGTAGATGACAATAAAATACTTGTTGTAGAAAAATAACATTGGTAGCCAACATTTCTAATAGCCTAGAAATACAAATTGGAATCAAGTTTAGCTCAAAAGACTTAGAATATTTTCAAGTATGTTGACAGTTAGACAATGCCATGTTTAGCAATGTATTTTGTGAAATTGGGTTAAGAAAAGTTGTTATGTTTTAGCTCGGGTTGGTAGCCTCATATGCCATCTTGAGCATGGTGAAGATGGTTTAGGTCCAGAAGCAACCATTTAGTTTTTATAGGCGCTTTAAAATTCATGCACGATAAGATCTCGAGCTGGTCGGCCGTGTGGGCGCGGTCACCATGCTCGGGCGCTCGGTGTCGCCACGCTGGCTGTCCCATGCGCACGCGCGCTGCCTTACGTGGCCGGCCACTATTGCTCTCGCGCTGGCTATGGTCTGGTCGCTGGCTCCTGGCGCGCGGAACCGCTGCTGCTGCTTGCGTAGCTAGGCGGTGCTGCCGCCGGCCCTGCCGACCTGCCCCACGCCATGACGTAGCCACTGCCGGTGCTGTCGCCTTGCCGTCATGTCTGTGCCTCCCTCTTCATCTATACGCCGCTGCCGGCCCAGTGCGATGCCACCTCTGCCGCGCGTACGTGGCCGGGCTCACCGTCGCCTTGTCATTGATAGCACTACGGCACGTGGGCCACACTGGTCGTGAACGCGTGTGCATGTCTGCTAGCGCCTAGACGTGGGTCTCCACGGTCGCGCCAACCAAATTCAGCCAAGGCGCGCACACGCCGAGCCACCGATCGTACCCCACCGCTCTCTCTATTTCTCATCTCTTTGCTGCCGTCGAGCCGCGCCCACGTGCGAGCCAGAGAGCGGTCACCTCTACTCAATTCCATATGTCTACACCTTCGCCCTCTCGTCTTCTTGCTGCCTGACCCCACCCAGCCATGAAGAAGGCATTGCCAAGTTCCAATTTTGGAGTTTCCCCGTCGCCGTGTCGATAAGGCCGCGTCCGGCAGTGGATGTGGGTAGCCCTCCTACCGTCCCTCCTGAGCCAATTCACCTGCACCAATAGCTTCACCTTGCCTCCCTCACTACCTTGCGCATGCCAGTGGAACTGCTACCGTCTCCTCGTCATTGCTGACGTGACTAGGCTGCCGCATGACTCGGCCGCACATGGCCAGCCCTCTTCCGTCATCCTCCGTACCAATCATCACCTCGCCCTGGTCCATGGTAGCCTGCTAATGCTCACGCGCTAACCAATTAGGCATGTACCTACCCCAGCTCACCGAAACAGTGGCGCCGCCATCGCGGATGGCCACACGCTGCTACAACCTTCCCCAGCTAGTCGTGTCATCCCGCACCGCCGCTTAGCGTAGCCGCTCGGGTCAGAGATTGTGACCAACCCGTTAGGTGGTCTATCGTAGGTCCCTGGTGGCCGTTGCAGTCGCGCTGTGTCACCGGCCGCCGCGCCGCATTGCACTAGGTCGCCGGGGGTGTGCGCGGGGGAATTCCAGGAACGTCAGGGGGTTAAGTGAGAAGGTTTGAGAGAGGGGAAAATAGTGTTAGCACTTAGTTGTTATTCGGGAGAAGTTCAAGGTCTCTTTTACTAAATCGCCAGCGCGCGCGGGCTTTCCTTGGCGCGGGCCGTCTTCACGTGGGCCGACCTCGTGTGGGCCGCACCTGTGGGCCGTTGCGCGCGCGCTGTGTCGCATGGGCCGCGCGTGTGGGCCACGTGGGAGATTTCGTTTTTCTTTTCCTAAGAAATTAGAAATAGTTTTCTAATTTAATTTTTGAGCTGATCTTTGGTAAATCACATGAAATCGTGTAGGTGTCCAAAAATTGTGAAACAAATTTTGTTAGGTTTCTAAAATTATGTTCTATTTGTTAGTATATTTAGTTCATATATATACATGTTGATACCAGAAGCTATTAAATCATTTGAGAGTGTTCAATATTATTAGGTTAAATATTGTAGAAATTTTTGTGGTAAATTGGTGATAGTATTAGTTCTGAAATTTTTATGGTGGCTTCATTGTATTATTATGTGCTTACTGTAATTTTTGTAGCCTTAGAATAGACTAAACATTATGATAGTTAAATGCTCTTTGTTTTAATATACATTAAATCATTAGTAGAAATAAAGATATATCCTTAATTTATAAAGTTAGGTGTTTGTTAGTTGAACCCAACACTTTGCTTGGTAAAGATGATAGTTAGCTTAGTACCTAAGTCATTAGAGCTAGCTTAGTATGTGTATTCTTAGCTTAAGAGTTGTTGTTGCCTAAATGTTAAGTGTTGCATCATCATCGCATGCATGTAGAGAACGAATTGGTGGAGATCGTGACCACCGACGATCATGAATTCGAGGAGATCGTCGAGGAGTACGAGGAGAAAATTCTCGTGCAGGAGGAGGTCCCGGAGCCGCTACTAACTGACTCAGCTGACACCGCGCTGCCCAAGGCAAGCCTCGGTGCATAACCCTTATTTTTGATAATCACTGAATATATATATGTGATGTGCATTTACGTTATAGAAATTTTATGAAAACCACCTGCATAGATATAATTGTCCTATGAGTCCTACTAGTACATGTTCGAGTAACTGCTATGCTTAGGCTTTCGGTAGCGTGAGTAACCTGCCGTTACTCACGATAGGGGATTATTATTACTCTCGTAATAAAATGATGAAAAAAAATAAAGACAGGGCAGGGATATGGTATGGGTATTGGTGGGTGTAACAGGTTGTATCCCACGACAAACGGGGCTTAGCTTGGTTATACTGTTTTCGCTGTCCGTGTCGATTGAGGACCGTCCGTTGCTGTGGATGGTAGTCAGGTCACAGACTTATTATCCTGAACACATACTTGCTTATGAGAGCGGGAAGGCTCGTTACACTCTTGTCAAGGGTTCCGACTCTTTCCGGACCGACTGATTGGAGGTGGGGAAATGTGGAGGTCTAAGCACCATATTAAGATCGGGTCTCAAGTGTGGGGCTTGGAGTCTAAGTTTGGACGGGGACATGGACCCCGTGACATGACTGAAATGGGTTGGTCTTATTTGTGCCTGTGGTATAAATGGGGCGTGTGTTTCGGGGTACCCAGCTAGGATGCATTGATTCGCGAATCGTTATTTTCGTGAGACGGTACGACTTGATTATAGTCTAGCACCGTAGTAAGAACTAGAAGATGAAAGATGGTAAAATGGTCCTGATTGCTCAACCCTTGCTTGAAAGTAGAATATGTGCTTACCTAGAATGGTTAGCTAATGAAGTAATCATGGCTGCTAATAAAACTTGATTGTAATGATGAACTATTAGTAATGCTTTCCGCAAACAAAAAGAAAACAACAAACCCATATTGCCTATCATATCCTTGAGAGTCGGGAAACTATTTTCACTAGTCGGGTAAATCTTGCGAGTACATTGTGTACTCAGAGTTTATTTACTCCTGTTGCAGGTGCAACTTGAGGAGTAGCTTTTGTGTGGAGGATTCTTCTAGTGGGCACAGACGGATCCTTGTATCGTTTTCGCTAGATGTTTATTTTCATTCCGTTGTTTAATTATCGTACTCTGAACTCTGGTATTGTAATAAATAATTTTTAAAAACTGTTGTTGTATGAAATGGACTAAGTAGTGTAAGCTCGTACTCATTATTGATTCTGGATGTAAAACGTGGATTATTTCGAGTTCTTCCTTGGGTGTGCTCGACGGAACTGTCCGATGTAACCTATTTTCGAGATGCTTAGTGTCTAGTGGAAGACGAGCATCTTCAAAAACGTGTTATTTCGGATGGTTCTGCCACATCAGCTTACTGTTAGCTGCCAGTGAATCCAGCCAAGATTCACTCTGCAGTTCTGACAGTGCCCTACCGCTCTGTGATCCACCGATGATGCCTAGCTTGGTGAAAGTGCGGTGCCATTGTGCCAAACGGTGAGATGGTTCGGTTCCGAAGCGCTGTACGAAAAAGTACACTGCAAGAGAAACAGCAAACGCTACTCTGCGATGCAAATGACGTCACCGTACAGACTACAGAACCGGAGCATCCATCATCCATTGGTTTAATAATGGCCAAAATCGGAATTTTCTTGTCAGAAGAAACCATGGAAGACAAATTGCCGTCATTAACAAAGCAGGAAAACGCCCAAATCACTCAAAAGAATACAAGTTACAGTGTAACTAATCATATATTCCTGACAGTAAATACAGATGCACACCCAACTCTTTATTATTAACTTATACGACATATGGACAGCACATTGAGAAACTTTAATACATAATATGACTCTATCAGCACATTTTTTAATACAAAAATTTACACTGATCAAGACCCTGGAGTTACATTAGCAACGGCACAGGCATGAAGTTGAAACAGATTGGCATTGTCAAGCGGACTGCATTCATACTTCTTCACTTCCACTGCTACTGCTGCTTTTCCGAATGTTGTACTTGCACAGGGGGCATGTTGCATTGATGTGAAGCCACTTATCGATACAGGTGCAGTGGAAATGGTGCCCACAGGGGAGTTCGCGCAACTCTGCGCCATCATCGTACGCCGATAGGCAAATACAACACTCCTGGACAGATAAAGAGAGCATAGATTACATAAAACATTAATACACGCACAGTATATATTGAACAGAATGATTTGTGCATCTTTCTGCTCTAACATAGGTTAGCAGCACTGTAATAGATAGTTCATTGAAAACAAAACCAATTTAGTGGGATTGCATAAAAATGATGACAGAATATCAGTCTTTACATGTTAACACGGCAATTCCCAGAACATATATCAGTACAACAAATAAATGGTACAATACATTGGAATCTTTGTGATGTAGGCCAAATAAGGTTACACATGACCCGTGTAGTTATCAGAAATTCAGAACCAGCAGGTCCATCCACCAAAGACAGTAATTTTCAATGGAGACATGTCAATTAATCATGGCTCCACGCCACCCCACTCAATAGACTTATAGACAGCACACATCAGTCATTATGAATGAGAAATATAATGCACGCTTGTGAAAACTGAGTTCAAAAGATGTTCAGTGGTAGCAACTCAAGCATCAAGATGGAAAGCTATGTAACATCTATGTTAAAAAATCCAAGCATTAGAACTTACTGCATCTTCAGCTGCAAGCACTTTCTCAATAGGTTGATTGGTGCCACACTCTGTCATTATTCCACCAAAAGGACCCATGGGGTCAACATCTTGCTTTTCAGGCTCATCGGTCCTTGAAATTTGTATCTTGGGATTTGTGAATGTCATCTTCAGATGCTCCTTCCTGTATTCAGTGAGATTATGTAGAAGGTTATCTAATCAAGAATGACATGTCAACTTCACCATTTGAGTTATATATATGATACATTACACAAGACTTGAAAAGCTATACCTGATCAGATACTGCATAGAGAATTGCTATAATACAAGGGAGGCAACAACAGACAGCAATACCAATGATACAAGCCAGAGCAACGCAGAATACAACAAAAAACACATCAAATGCCAGAAAGACTATGCAAAGCCTGCAAAGTAAGTCATAGCGGAAAAATGCTTACGTTATAACAAATAAGATGAGAACACTATCCAAAAAATATTATTTATAAATTACAAAACATAGGTACCAGTAAAGTTGAGGTGCATCCCGGATAACCTCTTCACCCCCAGCAGATATCCAATAAAATCCAATTATCCACCATATGAAGGAGAACATTGTATTAGCAGACTCCAAGTGCTTTGCAATACTGCCAGATTAAACCAGTAATAACATCACCAGGTTAAAGAAATACCGAAGTTATTACATGTCCAAAAAGACCATTTGATGCAAAAGAAAGGGAACACAGGTGGATTTCAAGCTGCCATGAGAATAACAGTAGCTATCATGGAGCAAGGATGCGCATCAAGCATGATATATAGAAACCAGTTACTAGGATAAAGTATACAAGAGAGGCGCAAATGAGAAAACAGAAAGCCCCAGTTGACTATAATGTTTACAGCGACACATAATCGAGACAGCTCCTGTGTAATACATTCTTTTTGGAACAAAGAACAACCCTGATACCCGATGCCATTTATGTAGACAAAAAAAAAGCTACATTGTAGTGTGTCAGCAACTAGAACCAGCATATGTGGCAGTCATACTATAGAAGTATGATTTCTGTTCTGAGAAGCCAATAAAGCATGCTTCTCATTGTGGTATGAGATATAAGTATGCTCTTTTCATGACTAAGAAGCATGTTTATATTTAATATACACCAGCATGAGAAGCATGAATTATTGGGTATAATCATGAGTCATAACTAGAGAAATTTTAAAAATTTGATGGCCTGTGCTAAAGGATTGAAGCAAAGAAAGATAGGTATGAAGTTGGTCAAGATCACACATCATAAAAATAGCAATCAACTCCACATGACTGAAAGATGTCACTTACTACGTATCAAGCACTTGAGGCTGCTTTCATCATTTACTTGGCCTCTCCAAACAGAAATCATATAGGACGCATTGCATCTCTTAGCTTAGTATCTTCTACATTTTTTAATTTTTTCAGAACAGAAATCCAAAAAATGGAGTTCCTTAGTCCATTCAGTACAATTTCTTGACCATATTAAAATTAAAATCCATACCATATTAAAATTAAAATCCATACCAAATAGACGCCTAGGGATGCAAGCGGGGCTGTCTGTGAATCCACACATAGGCTTAATTTTTGTGGGTTCCACTTGCATCCCTAACTATGCCTCATAATTCTATGGAACAATGCAACACATCATTGATATGTAACAATAACTCAATAAGACAACAGTGTTGAGTCCTTGCTTTCGTTTTAGACTCAAAATTCAGGATAGAACTTACATACACATTTTTCAACTGTATAAAAGAATCTTGGGCCTCTTTAGTTCCCAGTATCCTGGCCTTGACTCATTACCTACTCACTACTCAGTGCCGAGTCATTGAGTCAAAATGCTCTACTTTATTACTGATTATTGATGTATCTTACAATCGTAGCACCATCCGAACGAGAAACAGCTGACTCAAACTGCAATAGAACCCAATTAAAAGAGAAGGCCAGGGTGAAACTTCTAGGCACATAATACTGAATTTCAATTCAATACTTTTATCTGCTTCGTTTATTTCAATACTTTTATCTGCTTCGTTTGCCCATGCATCAGGGATATTGCAATGTCCAGGTTGATCACAAATGCAATTGTCCAATTTACTCCATTCAGTTACGCTATAACTAAGATAAGCACACTGAATATTTCACTAGAAGCTACACTACCAACCGCCTGTATTGGTCCACTTAAGTTGGGATAAGAATAACACGCTACATGGATATTACCGTACATGTACTGTGCATAAACAGCTTTAGAGATCTTTCCGAGCAGATCCATCAAGTTACCTGGCGTAATCGGTGCGGCGACCATGGCGATCGAGCTCCCTGCCATCCTCATCACTGGAAGAGGACGATCCGTCGCTGCCCCTTTCCTCGTCAGCGGGCGCTGCGCCGGCGCCGCCGCGCTGGCCGTGGCGCATCCGGTACTCGATTGCGACGCAGACCATGTGTACGACGCACTGCAGGGCGTAGCCGGCAACCCAGGTCCGAAGCGGCATGGGCGAGTCCTCGTCGCGGCTTAACACGAGCACGACCGCGGCGACGGTGATGAAGGCGAGGTTCCAGAGCAGGTCGAGCGCCACGACGGGGCGGGAGTAGGCCCAGTCAGCCTGCCGCTCCTCGAGGTGCTCTGCGGCTGCCTCCCGCACCAGCACCGAGGGCTCCCGCATGGCCCGCCGCCCGCCGCGGCGCAGCAGCCGCGCCGCGCCGCGGAGGGAGGGCCGGCGGAGCGCTCCGCCTCGGCGACGGCTCCCGCCGCCGGAGGCACCGCCCAGCAGCGGCGCGGAATCGAGGGGCGCGTCGGCACGGGGGCTCGGGGAGCGGGGCGTCGCCATCGAGGGGAACCCCGTGAGAGATCAGAAGGAAATGGTCTCTTCTGCCGGAGAATGGAATTGGGACGGGTTCGGGGACTCTGGAGTCTTTTCTCTAGTTCTCTTTCTTTTCCTAATTTTATTTAATACAAAACTCAAAATTAGACCATTGCAAAAAAAAAAAGATAATTTAGGTTCTATTTGGAACCTAGGTCACGCAAGAATTTCACAAAAATCGGTTCAATTCTATAGAAGAAGAAAAATATAAAAATAAAAAATATCGTGTTCCAAACAGGATAATAGGTAGCGTCAGGGCGTTATGTGGCGTTTGATTGGAACGGAACACGGATGAGGTGGGACGAAACATGGTTGAAGTGGTGTATCCCACGTCGTTCCAGTGTACTCCCTCCGTCCTTCATTCAGAGGCGTATTGGCTTGGGAAAAGGTTTGTGAATTCACCGGCGCCTAAGCCGTTGGGTGCATCGGGAGCAAACACACGTCCTGTATTCTCACACGTAGTAATCCATGACGCCTCGCTTCGAAGATCAATTGCATGCATGCATGCATGCACGTTGCTCTCCTTCCCAATCGCACTTCCTATTTTATCCCTCCGCTTGCGTACTCAAATTACGAAGAGAAGAAGCACCATGGGCCATGGACGGCCTGAAACCTGGAAAAGGGCAGCCACCTCATTTGAAAAAGGGTTCGGCCACAAAACAAGTCAGCGGAAAAAGTTGTAGCCGAGAGGGAAAAACAAGTCAGCAGAATCATATTTGGCACAAAACAAACTGAATCTTTGAAAACTAGCGGCACTATTATTTCCATCATCCCACACAAAGTTGTAGCCGAGAGCATGTGCAGGCCCTTCCCACTCGCCGATGGCTTCCCAGTCAATTGGATTGTCCCAATCTAGGGGCGCCTCTTGGTTGAGATCAAAGCCTAATGGCACCATGGATTGGAGAGGTAGGGAGAGGAGAATTGACGAGAGAGAGAGAGCTGATTAGAACAGGTTGCAGGAGAGGGTATATATAGAACTGTGGAGGCTTCATGGGCGCGGCAACTGTGAAAATTTTAAACACCCTGAAACCTTAAGCGGGTGATTTGATTTCTTATGCATGGCGGTAATTTTCAACAGCAAAACTGAAACTCAAAATGCGGCAATTTTCAACTGCAAAACTAAAACTAAAAACGCGGGAGCGACGACGGCCTTGATCATGCAGGCGTTCGGCGTTGTACTGAGCGTTGAATGCTTTTGCATGCACCATGCAGGGAGTTACGGTCAGCGTGGGATACGAAGGGATTTTGCGGCGTTTGCGACTGGAGGTTACGGCAATTAAGTTCTCCTTGGTCTCGGTGAAAAATGCTACTACGCCTCTGAATGAAGGACGGAGGGAGTAATATTTGATTTGGGACACTTGAGACGCCCTAAAAAGAAATACCCTCAATTTTAAGAACAACCCTGTCAACAAAAATCGAAGTGACGACATCGTACTCTTCGGACGTTGTCTTTTTCATTTGCGTCTCTTTCCTTCTTTCCCGCGTCTGAGCTTTTTGGCGAGGGTGGGTAGCCGCAGCTTCAACATCGATAGGAACTTTGACGAGGTCAGAAGCACCAGCCGTGGGCAGACGGGGTCGAAGCCAAGAATGATGATGTGGGTGTAGTCAAAGCCATAAATGTAGGTGAGGTCGAGGCAAAGGCACTGGATAAAGAAGCGTCGAGCGGAGGTGGAGGCATGAGCCCAGATGCAGCCATACGGGAGGAAGGAAGAAGAAGATGGTCAGAGCAAGTATTATAAGCGCACGAAGAGCTGGCGAAATCCGACGTGGGAGAGAGAGAAAGCAGGAGAGAGAAGAAAGCGGGCGACTCGCGAGACGCCGGCAAAAAGCGGGCGAAATGCACTGTGGCTGCCGCTCCCCCACTCCAGTTCTTCCACGTCGCAGCGAAGCATTAAAGATCGGTGGGGTCCGCCACCACTGCTCGGCAGCTCGGGTGACCTGGAGCTTCTTGCAGCCGGCGAGTGGGGGTATCCATTAGCCTTGCTCTCATAAGATTGACCGTGTAGGTCCCATTTAAAAACTATTGTCTATATCTTTTCCTTCCCATTCCTCGCACAACGTACTGACATTTCTAACCCCTCAACCAGATAGTTCTATCCGGACACGGATTCGGTAACTTTGCTGAAGCAAGTCACGGCGTAACTTTTCCACATGCATCTACCGCCCAACAGAGATCCAAGGGCTCCCATGTTTGCATTCAAATCCAAGCATAGAATATTATATTGTTTACCTTTTTTTTTGAGCAAAATTAGTTTTTTTTACATGTGCAACCAGAAGCGGAAGCGCTCGTTGGGCTCCCGCGACGCAATGGCCTTTCCTGCGCTGCGTTCCAGACCCGACGATCGTGCCCCAGCGGCCCAGCCGGCCAGACGCGAAACAAAACCCTGGCGCCGCAGGCTCTCGCCAATTCCCCAATTTTCCCCTCCACAATCGCGCGGTTTTCCCCTCCAGGCTCCCGCGGCGCAAGCGCGCCCACCCAAGCGCCATGGCCGCCGCCCCCGCCGACGCCTACGACATCCCGTGGGTGGAGAAGTACCGCCCCACCCGCGTCGCTGACGTCGTCGGCAACTCCGATGCCGTCGCCCGCCTGGAGGTCATTGCCCGCGACGGCAACGTGCCCAACCTCATCCTCTCCGTAAGCGCCATTTCCTCGAACACCTTCCCCGCGCAGCACGGAACAGCCTCCCCCCTCTTTTTAACTTCCTTATTACGCGCAGGGGCCTCCGGGGACCGGGAAGACGACGAGCATCCTGGCGCTGGCGCACGAGCTTCTGGGGCCCAGCTACCGCGAGGCCGTGCTAGAGCTCAATGCCTCAGATGACAGGTTTCTGCCAGACTGCTACCTTGACGTGATTTTGTTTGGCGATTCGGGGCCGCCTTGAGTGGTGTTTGTGTTGGATGCCTGATGGTCGATTCGTGCTTTTGCAGGGGTTTGGACGTGGTGCGGAACAAGATCAAGATGTTTGCCCAGAAGAAGGTCACCCTGCAGCCAGGGCGGCACAAAATCGTGATCTTGGATGAGGCTGACAGGTAAGCCCATCTGCAGAGCGTTTCCACTATCAGTGTGTTATAGGTGCAGTGCTGTATTTACTGAAACAAGTTGTTTTTTTGCATGCTTTTTCTTATTTCACCATCGGTTGTTGTTTGGACTTGAGCCAAGAGCCCAAGACTAGTACTAGGAAATTAATTTCTTAGTTGTTGGTGAAATGGACAGATCCTGACTTCGTTATTTTGTGGAGTTTAAATGAAGTTTTAAAGTTTTGGGTCTATATCTATTTGCTCAAATGTGTGAATACAAACCCTGTTTTAGTATCGGAAGTATGTGTTTAAACCTCACTCATGCTGTGTGCAGCATGACATCAGGAGCACAGCAAGCTTTGCGAAGGACAATGGAGATCTATTCAAACACAACTAGATTTGCACTAGCATGCAACACCTCATCAAAGATAATTGAACCCATTCAAAGCCGATGTGCCATTGTCAGGTTCTCAAGGCTCTCTGACCAGGAGATCCTTGGCCGCCTCATGATTGTTGTGGAAGCTGAGAAGGTAATCTTTGGCACTGCTTAATGCCCAAATAAATCCATACTAGAACCCATGAGATCAACCTTTTTTTTTAAAAAAAAAATGGCCACTAATAAAGTACTTTGGTTTGCAACATGGAATATTAGTAGATCTATCAGAAAATACATTGTTAAACGTGTGAAATGGAGATGGTCCCAGTGCTGATTGAAAGCAAAAGAGAAGAGATACTGTAACTTCTTGAACTAAGAGCAGCCGCAGTGTGGTGCAAAACCGATGCTTGGTTCTTCTCTCTCCTACTTTAAGCATTGATTTTCCCATTGCAACTACCGATGCTCAGTTGGAAAAACCAGGCATTGAGGAAAGTATAGGCATTGGTGCTCGTCCGTATACAATATATATACCGAGATTGGATCCAGTTATTGTATTTTATTCATGGAAAGGTCTCCGTGTTTCCCTTGGCACCAATGCTGAACGTTGCGAGCGGAAACCAATTCAAGCATCGAGGATAAATTCTGTTGAAACGACGTTTGAAACATTGGTAACACTGCAGGTGCTCTAAGGGCTTACCTATGAATGTGATAGCCTTGGTTGCATTAGCTAGAAAAACAACTAATACTTTACCTCTTCAGTCAAATGTATAGGTTTGAAAAACATTTTATTGTTCGTGGCTGTAGTATCAATGTGAACTTTGATATAGCTTTATCACCTGTTGCGACTTAAGAGAGCTCCTTGATTGTGTCCTACGCATGTTTATGCCATGTCTGAACCCTAAAGATATGCCCAGTTCCTATCATATATTTGTATAGTTTCCCACATGTTATCTGCTGAATATCCTCCTATAATGACATCTATGGTCAATTTCTGAGTATCACTAAAGCTTACATAGGAGATGGCATTTGTACAAAAAAAACTTCAAGTGTAAAGGAGAGGGGGGAAGCATAAGAACTATCTATATATATTGTTATAAAAAAGCCTTTAAGAAATCATTTCATTGCAGTGTCAATTTTCAGAACTCAGAGTAAATTGCTGCAATTTAGAATTTGATTTTCAACATTAGCACAAAGCAATGCATGTGTGCATTTAATGGTTACTTGCCTACTCAATCAGCGTACCATTTTCTTTTTGTTCTTGTGAAATTCTGAGTTGATGGTTTTGCTACCCTCTGTACCCTAGTACCTAACCCCTTCGTTTCAGAACATAAGGTGTTTTAGTTTTGTCTTAGGTCAAGCTTCTTCAACTTTGCTCAAGTTTATAGAAAAATTCACCAACATCTACAACATCAAATTAGTTTCATTATGTCACCATTAAATGTCTTGATAGTGCATTTGTTTGGTCTTGTGTATGTTAATATATTATATAAACTTGGTCAAAGTTAGAGAACTTTGACTTAGGACAAACACCTTACATTTTGGAATGGAGTACTAATAACTGAATATGGTATTCGTTGGTCTTGTCGAAAGCTTTGCTGTTGATACGATATTTTATCTGGAAATACTACTGAATCCTAATGTTTTTTCAAATAAATTAGCCAGGAGGTGTGTTGTGATAGTTAAGTGTATGCTTCTGGCAGATACTAAACCTTGCATTCCTTGCAAAATTAGGGGAAAAAACTATCCATGATATGCACATTGTGATATCAGATGTATCGAAACTTCAAAATAAGCACAAACTCTTGTTTATAAAGAGACATAGATTTCAACTGTTGTTTGAGATGTTACTGTATTTAAAAACCATAAGTTGAAGTGTACCGTAACATATGCATCTGGAACGGTTGTGATCATGCCAAACTGTCAACCAGCAAATGGTCCTTTAACTTGTTAGAACCAAAACACAGGTTTGGGGCTGAATTTCAGATTTCATTAGCCATGCCACAACATTGGCAGGTTGGGGATACATATAGGATAGCTTGCTTGAGCCTTAAGAAAACTACAACATATTCTAGAGATGCTAAAGTAGATGCTAGGGATAAAGATAAGGGCTGACACAGCCACCAACTACTCTAGATAATTATCCTAAGTAGATAAGGACAAGACTTGTAGCTGTCATAACTAGATGGTCAAAACTCGAAACAAAGCAAAACTGGATGTGCTGAGTTATCATAATAAATCAACAGATTGGCCTGCTAGATTAATAAACTGTATAGTTCTACTTGATGTATGCAAGTTAAATACTTTATGATTTCCAGTTCAAACTCATTTGACTATGGATGCACCTAGAGGTTGGAGTAGATTCGGATAATCCAAAGTCTAACTGGACAGTGGTACTAATTGCTTTGGATACACATGGATAGGGTCTATTTAGATTTCATGTACATCATTTAGATCCAATAAATCCAAAATCCATTGGAGATTAACTCAAAAAGTTCAATGTCCATTGGATTTCTTTGGATTTGAGAGGGCGGGCCTGGTGCAAGCGGTAGAGTCTTACCGCCTGTGACCGGAAGGTCCCGGGTTCGAGTCGCGGTCTCCTCGCATTGCACAGGCGAGGGTAAGGCTTGCCACTGGCACCCTTCCCCAGACCCCGCACAGAGCGGGAGCTCTCCGCACTGGGTACGCCTTTTTTTTTTAGATGTAGACCAGCCTTCAATGTCTATCTTTGAGTTTATGATGTGGGTTCAATGTATATATCTAGTCACACCAATCTACACAAAGGAGCAGTCAATCATACTAAGTCATCCCAACAAATTTGAGCCAACTTTGCTAAATTTGAGGTGTGAACACGTAATTTTTAATTATAGGTTTGACTTTCGATGTGTGGCCCATGTACACGTACATATCTAGTCACACCAATCTGCATAAACTAGCAGTCAGTCGTACCAAGTCATCTCCAACAAATTTTAGTCAATAATTTTAAAGTGTGAACGCGTTTTTTTTAATTCTAAGGTCCAGCTTTTAACATAAGATCAACATGTAGTTATAGTAGTTTTGTTCTTATTGAATCATATTGATGGATTTGGACTTAAAAGCAATTGGATTATATTTTAGTCATTTTGTATTGTGGTAGGATTGGACTTGAATTTTTTTCCTTGGATTTTAATTTTATTGTCCATATGGATTTGGATCCTAATCCATTACCACGTCTGGGTACACCTGTCGCGGTTTGATTTATACTCTCTTTGGCTGAACATATAACACTTGAACAGTGAGACTCGGTTTTGTGATTTTGTCCCACTGTCCAGGGCCAGGTTCCAATTTAATTTCATTTATTTTGTTGTATAATCAGGTTCCTTATGTGCCAGAGGGGCTAGAAGCTATCATATTTACTGCTGATGGTGACATGAGACAAGCTTTGAACAACCTGCAAGCTACATTTAGTGGGTTCCGCTTTGTTAATCAAGAAAATGTGTTCAAGGTTGATACTCAATTTATCATTTTCTGCATGTTTAATGTGTGCTCGGTTAGTAGTGACACTGTAATGGTGCCAGGTGTGCGATCAACCACATCCCTTACATGTCAAGAACATGGTAAAAATGGTGCTTGATGGAAAGTTTGATGAGGCCTGCTCTGCACTGAAGCAACTTTATGATTTGGGATACTCTCCTACTGACATTATCACTACTCTCTTCCGTGTTGTGAAGAATTATGACATGGCTGAATATCTGAAGCTGGAAATGCTGAAGGTAACTTCATAACTTTGTAACTTTTCTTGAAGGAAATTAGTAAAATGTATCTGGATACTGCTATATGTTACAGCCTTCGGACTTACAGAGATGCAGTTGATTTCTCCTCCGTTGAACAAGCATATTCTGTTTATTTGCACAGGAAACAGGATTTGCACACATGAGAATCTGTGATGGTGTTGGATCATTTCTTCAGCTTTCTGGTCTACTTGCCAAGTTTGCGCTCGTGAGGGAAACTGCAAAAGCACCATGAACTCGTTGTGTTGCAGATGATAATAGCTTGTGTTAAGCTGTGCTAACACGGTAAGTTATTTCAGTTAATAGTGCTGTCATGCGTGGCTTAATGGCTAGACTAATGTATCTATGTAAGATAGTGCTTTCTGAAGAAACAACTATCATGTTTATCCAGTGTGTCAGACCTAGCTGTTGTGCGGCACCCATCCTTGCTCTTATAGATTGTTTTCTGTTGCCCCAAATGCCCGCCACGTTTGAAAGTGGATTGCCCTGTCTTGGTGTTTCTGGTACTAAGTATGTAGGCCATGAAACGGAGGATGATGGTATTAAGTATGTAGGCCATGAAAGGGAGGACGTTGGTATCAAGTATGTAGGCCATGAAAGGGAGGATGATGGAGATGGGAATACCAGAAACAATAGTATCTCCAATTATAGTTCCTTGGGACGTAAAATCTATATCTATTCACAATCCCCTTATAGCATACGAGACAGATGTGTGCATTTCGGAATTATTGGTACTGCAGCATGTATCCCATTAAGGACCCGTTTGGATGACTGTAGTTTTCAAAAGCTATGGTATCACAGCTATGGTTTTATAAGAGAGATACAAAATTGTGGTTAGAAGAAAAGAAGTCATGAGTGTAGTTCTTAAAATCTAAAAAGACTAGTTTAAACAAAACCATGATTTTAAAAACTAGAAGTTTGTTGTATCGAAACAGTAAGTTTTGAAAACAGAAGTACTTCATATAACCGTAGCATTTCTCTAATATTTGAAACATACTTGGCACCTAAATAGGGCTCATGCAGGCTATAATAGATTGACCAAGGGCTTGTTTGGATCGATTAAGGCTAAGTGTGAGCTGGTGCTAAAATTAGCTAGCTAAAAACAAATCAGCCAACTATTAGTCGATGGATGTTTGGATTCCAGGCTAACAGGTGCATACATCCCTAGCAATAGTGTTAGCCCTTGTTAGCTAGTGGTACTTTTTTTCGATAAAGGAAAATTTTATTAATTTTCAAGAACATTACATCGAGATAATACAAGGTCTTGAAAAATTCTTCCATCTCTGTGTTATTCAAGCTAGTGGTACTTAGTTGTGCTTGGCTAAGTGGCTAACAACTACCACCCTCTGCTATATTGTTTTGAGTTTTCTAGGTACATAGCTTTTGCCTTTTAATATGCACCTAGATATACGATATGTCTAGATACATAATAAAAGTTGTGTATCTAGAAAAACTAAAACAACCTATAAACTAAAACAGAGGGAGTAGTTAAGTGTTTGGCTAAAAATTAGTCCACCTATTAACACTCTTGTTTAGATGAATTTAGAGTTAATTTTTAGTTGCTAGTTGTAGCCCATGGAATCCACTGTTTGGCTCATCGTGTAGGCAATGCCTGCAGCCTGGTTGCCTATCTAGGTAGCTCATGCGACCGTTGATTTTGAGCGCCCAGGATCATTGGCAGGCTTATTGCCAAGTCCGTGTGCCCGGCGCCTACAAGCACGGTGAACAGTCCAAGCAGGATGGCGCCGTGTGCTTTTATATCTCCAGTCGCTATTTTGTGAGTGTTCTAACTACTTGGGCATTCAGTAAAACTGAACCGAGCGAATTAGGACTGGAAGAAAGTCGCAGGTAACTTGGGAAGTTGGGATCATACGCTGTTCTCCCAGAATGATAATTTCATTGGAAGTCACCGAAACCTGCAAAACTGACACCCAGTCAATTGTATCGATTTCCTCTATCAAAACAGGAAGCTTGTTTTGGACAACACGTCCATCATATACTGCTGCTACTCGTACTGTTCCATACAAAGATAAATCCATAGTGATCTGAGACTCTGAATCTCACGATACAATGCTGCATTTGTCAGATATTGACTGTATCATCACGGGGGCTCCTACATCTACCGTTACAAAAAGAGACCTGATACCAAAAACCATTAGCCAGCCAACAAAAAACATAGATGACTCCAGACTTCCTAAAACAACCAAAACCATGGGCCTAGGCATGTCCAAAATGCAAAACTTCACCCATAGCCGTTGAGAACAACGGGAGGGTGAGGCTGAGTCAATACCTGAACCACCACCATTGCTGTGTGCTACGGGCCAAGCCCCATCGACCCGTACCACCTAGCAAAGGTCACGCGGTTCGTTCTTGACTCAGGCTCATTAACAGCTGTTACCTCCATGCCTAAAGTTTCCTGTTCCCAAGTTCAAACGTCGCAGTGAAGTGCCGCCCTGATCTTCTCGATGGTACAAGAGATGAGGTTGTACGCGGTGTCCACTGACTCCACCGTGAGCTTTGCCGTGGGCTGGCTGTTCACAAGGATCTGGAATGCAACCGTGAGCAGCGATCCACATGTCTTGTGCCCAACCCCACCGGCGCTAGAGCTAGACCCATCAGGCAGAATGACGAAACCAGATTGCAAGAGTGCCACATTCGTCGAGTCCCCTCCACCAATCACAAGCTGCATTGCCGGGAAGTCCACTGGGGCATACACGACCATTGCACCAGATCTGTCAGTGCACCTCTCTTGTAGAATCAAGATGCTGTTCAGGTGGGAGTTTGTATGCTGTAAACATAATGCAAACCATTAAGGTTAAGGATTATACAATCAATGGAAACAGGAAGAGCAGACCACATTCTACTGTACTTTAAGGATATCGACAGCTCAAAACATGAAAACTGAGAAAATCACTGAAGCTTTTAGACCTTTGTAATGCAGGATGGGTCTGCTTGGGTGCTAACACTTTCTAAGAAACAGAGTAGTCAGTTACTGGCCTACTAATTATACCTTCTTGAGTAGGTTTGTACTTTTTTTTCTTGGCGTAGTATTTATCTTCCATTGGTGCTACAAGATGGCTAGTTATGAGCATTTCTCCAGAGCCTTAAGTTTCAACATCCTCAGCACTTGGCACTTCTACATTTGACCGATGACATACATAGTCATTGAAAAACTTACGGACAAGCACAAGCATGAAGAACATAGGTGGGATCAGGAAGTATATGTGGCAGGAAATACTCACATCAGCTCTCAGTAGAGTTACAGAGTTGCCATCCAGTTGCCCCTTGGTAATGCGTAACATCTGCTGCATAGGGCCACCATTGCTGAGGAGCTCATCATCGCGAAGAAAGTTGAAGAGCAGCAGCAGCAGGAGCGCCTAGGCTGCTGGTAGTGGCAGGCTTCCCCTTTTCTACTCCCGAAAAGGTTCACCTGACAGGAGTAGCTGGTTCTCTCTCCTCTAGCCAAGTAGGAGCATGCGAGCACTAGTGACTTGTGAGCTGTGAGTGATCGATTCAAAATACTTTTTTTTGTTTGTCAAGAAGTCAAAAAAATTAATTAGGCTGAACTATATCTTATATAAAATATTAACATTTATGATACCAAATATTTATCATTATATATTTTCACAGGAAATCTATTTTAAAATATAAATGTTATTTCTACTTATACAATTTAGTTAAATTTAAGATAATTTAAATCGGTTTAAATCTAGAATTATATTCTTTTTAGACCGAGGAACTGAGGAAGTAACTTTTAGGAAAAAAAACTAAACAGCACTGTATATATATTATAGGAAAAAAGCGTCAAAGAGACGAGACGACGATGTGGTCATGACGGATCTGCAGCTTAAACACCAGGTAAGCTGCCAGGTGTAGAAGGGGAGTCAACGTGAAAGCAAACAGCCAAGAGTCAAGAGCAGTGCGCAGTCCAGTCCAGTCCAGTCCAGTCCAGGAGAAGAATGTGGGGGGCGGGCGGGCGGGCGGGCGGTGTGTGTGCCTGTGTGGACGCACGGACGGGGGACGTGCCGCCGTGCCGGTCAAAGGGGCGGGGGTTTTTGGTTCGCTTGCGCTTGCATGGCACTCGCGCTTGGCATGTGGTCAGGCTGGGTGGTTGGCCACTGGCCCGGCAGGCACGGGCTACGCGCGGCGGACGCGATCCCGTCCCCGCCCCGGCGGCTTCGTGCTCTGGGCTTCCGCCGCCTGCTGCTGCGTACCCGCCGCGTCCGGCCCCGGCTTTGGGCCCGTCCTTCTCCTTCCTCGCCCGCCGCGCGGCTCGGCAGTCGGTCGGCCAGGTCCTTGTTTGTTTGTGCGCGGCGGGGACACAGCGGAGTCAAACCGGAAAGGGCGCGGCAGCGCGAGTCGGTTCGGGTTGGCAGGTGCAGGCCCAGAATTCGACGGGTGTCGCTGTAGCAGTGTAGGTGCCGTGGTGGACTGTGCATGTGACCGACCGTGCGAGAGCCGAGCCGCGAGCGTGACCGCCCGGACGTGGGGTCACGTGCCCGGCGTGGGACGTGTAGCAAGGCTAATGATCTAGGCCCGTTCGCTCGACCTTATCGCCCGAATCGGTCCTATTTTTTACTATAAAAATAATATTTTTTTCTCACAATAAATTAACTGTAGCAGCAATAAGTCCTGCCGAATAGGACCTTAGCCGTCAGCCGGCTGTATACTGAGGCCTTGTTTAGTTCATCTCCAAAAGTTTACACCCTATCAATCAAATATTTTGACACATGCATAAAGTATTAAATATAGACTAAAAAAATTAATTGCACAGATTGTGGTGCCGTTCGGCTGACAAGAAGCCGGCTTGTTCGGCTTTTTTTTTCAGCCGGAACAGTATTTTTCTCTCAGAACATTTTCAGACGGAACAGTGTTTTTCAGCATAAACAGTGCATTTTTCATACCAGCCGAACGGGGCCCTTGGCTACTTTACGAGACGAATCTTTTAAGCCTAATAAGTCTATGATTTGACAATATAGTACTATAGTAACACATATGCTAATAGCAGATTATTACCCTGTTCGCTTGTTTATTTCAGCCAGCCCAAACCAGTCAGCCAATAGTGTTTTTCTCTCACAATAAACCAGCACCAGCCATCTCAAACCAGCCCAGAAACCAACCAGCGAACTGACCCTATTTAGGTTTAATAAATTCATATCATGATTTTTTTTTAATTAGTAACACAACACTTCATGAGACACGCATGTAACCCTCGGCGTGACGTCCAAAACTTTATAGACTTATTTAAACCAGCCTTCACGCCAGGTCACTTGTAGCCAGAACTACCAGACACACGTAATGGACTAGCTATCTAGATCGACTGTAAGGTATTTTTAAGTATTTATTGTTTGTATGCCCGGCGTATGGGATCAGGAGAGAAGTAGACGAAGGCTGGCTGCGGACTTCTTTTGTCTCGGTACGAGTACCTGCGTTTTAGCCCGGCGAAGAACCAAGCGCCCGCCCAACTCTCTCTCTCTCTCTCTCCTTTTCTCTCTCCGCCAGCTCAGACTTTTATGACGTGGACAGGCATTCAGCCGGCTGAGTAAGCATTACTGTACTTGCTATAAGGCTAGTTTCGGTGATGGGTTTTATTTGGCTGTTTTCAAGACTGTCATGTTAGCTTTGCAGACTTGAATTGATAAATGAAACTGGCTCTCTCAGTGAAGGTTTTATTTCATTGTTTACAAGATAAGCTGCAACAATTAATGTATGCACGATATTATGATCTTATGTGCCATATAAACTATGTAGCCATTTGAAAATATATCGAAATTAAATATAGTCACTTTGTTAACTACAATATATCGCATGTAGACAAATAATCATATAAAATAAAAATATATTAATTAATCCAATATTCATGAGTGTATAAGCATTTACTAAAATGATTACATATATCTAAAGAGATTATATTTCGTACAAAACCCAATTTATATTTCGACGACGTCTGAACAAGTTCCAAATATGTTCCACTAAATATTACTTCAGCCGACGTACATGCAAGCTTTCACACTGCATGCAATCTAGAAGTATCAGGTTCATTCGCGACAGGGGATCGAGAAAAAGGGTACGCGACAGGGGATCGAGAAAACTTTCTGCATGCAAGCTGAGCAAGCATGTACGTACATGCGAGTTTCTTCGGGGGTGTTTAATACCTAAAATCCAAACTTTGTCACTATGTAAAAAGAAGATTTTCTGTCATATCAAATTTACGGTACATGCATGGAATACTAAATGTTGACGAAATCAAAAACTTTTTGCATAGTTTAGTTATACTTTACGAGACGAACGTTTTGAGTCTAATTAATCAATTATTGAACAATTATTACTAAATACAAACGAAATACTACGTTACGCTACATGACGGAACTGGGCCGGTGACATCCCACGGGCCATGGTGCCGCCATGGAGGCGCGTGCGTCGTACACCTCGCAGTCGGCAGCACAGGACGGCGTTGGCATTCGCATGGGCGCGCGGCGCCTGGCTGGAGGCTGGCTGGCTGGCTGCTACTATTGCCTCCGTGATCGAGCTCTACTGTCTTCTGTCATAGCCAAGCTTGCCCCTGGCCGTCCTGGCGTCTATAGACTGCCTTCTTCCCCGACACCATTCCCTACTCTACCTATTGGACTATTGGTACAGTACTACTCTCTTTTTTTTTGAAAGAGTGGTACAGTACTACTTTACCCCAGTAAAATATAAACTTCAGGTTCTTCAGATACAAATATCTAAACATGGAGTTACTTCATATTCTAACTAAATATTTTATCAAGGACTACAAATATCTGAATTTAACATAAGATTAACACAACCAACGAACTGACTCAATTAGTTAGGTTTCTTCTGATGATGGGAGCAGTTAATCTGAGTTCAAGTCTTCGATTTAATGCATGTGTATGCATTTTCCTCGAGTGTCCGCTTCTATGCTTCAACTCAAAAAAAATCATAAACACAACTAAAACCAAAACAAAACATTTTATACCACATATCTCTCTTCAGTTTTTAATAAGATAGTGGTGTGCACTCTTTAATAAATAAAAACCTGGTTGAGTTCAACTAATCCAGAACAGTATCATCCAAATGGCAATCTTACTAAGGATGAAACCAACGGAGAAACCACCTACTAGTTTCTACGGTATACCACAAGATACCGTGGCCCCGTTCGCTTTGCTGAAAAAACAAGCCAAAACACTGTTCCGGCGGATGTCTTGTGAGAGAAAAATACTATTCCGGCTGAAAAAACAAGCTGAAAAAGACGGATTATAAAGAAGCAAACATGACTCATATCTAAAACCATCTTACCCAACACAATATTTTTAGTAGTGGCCCAAACAAAAACTCAGTCAATCATTCACCTCACATCATTTCTTCCCCGTGTACTCCTCTCTCATCCCCTCGTCCTCTCACACCTTAAGCCTTGTTTGGATGTTGTCGGATTCACCTCAATCCACATGTATCGGGATGGAATTTAGTGCGAGTTCTAAACTCTAAACTCCAATACATATGGATTGATGCGAATCCAACTACATCCAAACAAGGCCTTAATAATGAGGCACTGTGATGTGCGTCTACTTGCAGGGATGGCAGTGTGCGGTGTGAATTTTGGATCGGGGCGCCGCAATTTTTAGGTCCAACGGTGATGTGTTTGATCCCCCCACCCACACATATTTGCAGGTTGGGGGGAAGCGGCGATTTGGTGCAATGCGAATTTTGGATTTAACTCGCTGATTTGAAACTGAAGTACTTCATGAAGTGTTGCCAAAAATTTGAAACATGTTGAAGTGTAAGGATTTTGTATGAATTTCTAGGAAATAATGTTACAGAGGAACAAAATTTTGTAAAAAAAACTTTGGACCAAGTCAATCCTAGTACTAGTGTATGATCTACTATACATTTTGTTTATAATAGGAGGAATCCTACGTAATTTTCAGAAGGATATTGAAATCAGTTCATAGGGCATGATATGGCATAGTACAGTTCTAAATTATATTTTGACACTCATTTTTTATACCATATTATTTATAATTGTAAAGTTATAATTATTGGATAATACATTTAAATACAAATTTGATTGTATTGTAAAAGTTAAAAGTTATTAGTCAAATTGTTGATCAAATATTACAAAAATTGACTCTTTATATCCGCAAAATATCTTATAAAGTGGATCGGATAGGAGGGAGTAAAATTTCTTTGCCGTCATCGCAGTAGCACCAATAGGTAAAAGGTAACAGAGGAGGAGCAAGCAATAGGCAAGATTGCAAGAACAAGCAGTACAGTACAGCAAGTGCAGTGCTTCTTCTTTCGGTGAACAGTCCATTTTCTTGATTGACTTGCCCCTCATTTTCTCAGTTCGAACAGCCCCTCATTTTCTCAGTTCGAACAGTACAGCGATCGAACAGTGATCGTTTGTCCGGTTATGCTATGCGCCACCCAAACTCGTTAATTAATAATATTTTTTTCTCATAACACACCAGTATCAATCAGCCCAAACTGACCCAGAAACAAAACAACGAACAGGGCTGACAGGAACTGCGCGCTCCCTCCTGCTCTTTTCACGGAGGTCGCTCTCCATTCACAGTTCGGTCCTTTGCTCGCCGACGACGACCTTTTCACCCTCCTGTCAACGAGATACCGGGCCTGCCAGACACCTGTTCCGAGCGCAGGTCCCGTTCGGCACGGCGAAGACTGGACCGGAAGGCAATCCAAATCTTCGGCTGATCCAGTGTGTACACGGAGGCACTGTGGTGTGCTCAGCTGGTCCGCGATGGTGCGATGTGGTAGTTCAGCACGACAGGGACCAGTGCTTCGTCGAGCAAGGGTTTACTCACAAAGTTCCATTCCAAAAAACACCATTGGCGAGCTTGACGAACCGTGGGAAAGCGTACTGCTTGAAATTCTACATGCAAAGGACGGGACAATCCAAGCAACACATGGACGGCGGAAAGCTTCGTTTGGACTGAGATCCTCAGGATAACGGTTTGTTGGTTTTCCACAGGGGTGTTTGTGTGCACAAGTCTCTACAGGGCTGCTGAGCTTCCAGAAGAAACAATAATGACATGTAAGATCAACGATCATCACTTGCACTGATCGAGACAAATGGAGCCTAAGGTGGTGTAGGTAGTTAGGTACTCCGGCCGGCATGCAGGCGGCAGGCTATCATGGCACGGGAGTTTCATTTGGGGGGCGCCCTCGCCTCCGAGAAACTCCATCGGGCCTTTACCTCTCCTCCGTCAGCTGCTAGTACGAGTAGTACTCAGGAGCGCCGTGCCTGCGCGTGGGCGTGGCCGCGTGGCTATTGGATCCGCTCCACTCCGGCCAGCGCTCTCCGGAAGATTAGGCGAAGGCAGGGCGGCCTAGGGCTACTACTACTAGCTGGAAGGGGCGAAGGGCTCGGTTGGCCGGCTAGCGACGCGCAGCCGATCGGCACGGTAGGCTGCGGTGGCCGCGCTCGCTGATGCTTTTTCCGCCAGACGCCAGTGGGGCGTGGGAAGCGCGCGAGCCGCGAGGGCCTCGACGTGCGCCTGGCGGCCTGGCCTGACGTTCGGCGGCGCTGTATTCCCGAATCCCGATATGTAGCAGCAGGCCAGCAGCAGCCGGCACGGGCGCTTGGGGCACGCCGTGATGCTCGCAGCACGGCACGGGATCGGGTCGGACGCGCACGCCGGCCGCTCGGCAAGCCCGTTGGTTCAGAGAGAAGCCGAAGCTGATCGGAGAGCGCACTGGCGCCACTCGCCAGAGGCGTTGCTAGAAGAAGAAAGGGGACAGTTTTGTGATGGTAGAGAACTGGCCCATACGCAAATCGTCATCATGGCCAGCAAGGCTTAGGCCCAAATATATTTCCTTTTGAGTAACTCTGCTTAGATTTTGATGGACCGGTCCATACTGCCCCAGTCATGTACCCGGTTCGCATTGTACGAGACTAAACTGGTAGTTTCAGGTAGTGGCCGAAAACACTACTAAGAAGAAACTCTCTATGAAGCAATTTGCATTGGTAATGCTAGTGTTGCAAGAACAACGAAATATTCTTGAGTTCTAAACAATATTTTGGATGCCATGTACCAAGATGGTTGTCAGTTTGGCCTGTAAAGGAATGAGATACTAATATGAAAACAAATGGCAATTTGTAAGGAGATGGCTTAGTATGAGAGTACTAATTTGTTGTTCTTTTTTTTTTTTTTTGCACATACTATACAAAGAGAGAATATATTCCTTCTATACTGGCATCTTGACTTAGCTGCCTAAGCTTCTCTCTTCTTGTCTGGGCAATGGCGCTGCAACAGATCAGCTTGCCGCACGTTGCACCTTGAGCCCAGGACTATCTTCTACTACGATTGCTGGTGCCTTGCAGCCAACCGGGTCCAGAATCCGAGGTGTAAAGGCTTCAACACTTCTCTGTTTTTGTCGCCTAGACAACTTGGGGCCAGTTTAGTTTCACTTCATTTTGCAAAAATTTCAAGATTTCCGTCACATCGAATCTTTTGACGCATGTAAGTATGAAGCATTAAATATAAATAAAAATAAAACTAATTACACAGTTTAGACGAAATCTCACGATACAAATCTTTTAAGCCTAATTAGATTATGATTGGACACTAATTGCCAAATAACAACGAAAATGCTACCGTATCATTTCGCTAAAAATTTTGCAAACCAAACATGCCCTTGGAAGCACCACAACTGTTGTATTTTTTATAGCTTCTGGTCTTTGTCACTATGGTCCTGCGAGATGCTCGTGGTTGTTCTCTCTTGTCTCACATGTAACAAAAAACTAACTGGGGCTGGCGATGGGCTTGTATTTGATCTTTTATCTCTGAGTATGAAGAGGCGGAGCTCTCATATTCATTAAATAGCTTTGCTGCCTAAGATTAAGGTAATTGATTTCTCTCGTGTATGCCTCTTCTGGAAATAAGCCCATTGAATAGGGGAGCCATTTGTTCTTAACTTGAAATCTCAAATTTGTTTTGTTACCAAGTTGTTTTGTATTGTGATGTTAAGAAGTAGGAGTTCCTCTCGAAATATTTTCTACTCTTGTAGCCTATGAGTCCTGGTGCTATTTATAATGCTTTTCTTCTGGGTTTACAGCAACTAATGTGATGAGTTTTACACCATTTATGAGTGTTTGTTAAGCAGGATCACGGGCCGATCTAACCACCAGTGCCCTCTATTTTTTGCTGCTTGTGAAACGACAGATGTCTGCAGAGCTCCTATATTCATAAATTGTATGATGAATTGCCAAATTATTAGTCATTGAAAATGACGGCAATCCATGTTAATCTTTGCAGACAATATTGATAATACCATGGTTAATCCAGTAGTTCTAGTTTTTATTTAAAGCCATCTTCATGCAGGAAAAATAGATATAATGTTTATCTTTGTATTTGTAG